>CM060943.1:472582774-475082774 GCA_030765085.1 Allium cepa | reverse complement strand
GTAATTATTACATGGATTACCCATCCTCTACCACATTGACTACCCATCATATGTAGTTTAATTATTTAAAATTATATGGATTATCCATCATACATATTCCATTTAATTTAATGGACTATCCATCACACATCTCATAACTTTCCTATGATGACTATGAACACTTCATTATCCTTATAGAGACTATCCATCTCCAGCATGATGTGGACTATCCACCTCACATCCCACAGTTTTCGTGGAAAGACTATGAACCCATTATTTAACAATTTAATTCATGTTACCCACATGTTTAACCTATTTATATTGGTGTCCCAATTAGGTTATCTCACCCTAAAGTTATAATATCTCAAAGTAGCATACCACTACAACAAAAAGGACCTTTAACAGCATTTCAAAAACGCTATAAAAGCTATTAACATCGTTTTTACATACGATGTATATCAATATGCAGTTATATGTCAGAGATATACAATGACAAGGAATAAACGCCGTTAAATGTCCTTTTTTACAGCGTTTCCCTGGTGTCATGAAATCATTTAACAGCGTTTGGTCTAATTTGGTAGAACTTTTAATAGTTTTTTTCATTATTGTTACATTTATTTATGGCATTTACCTGTTGCAATAAATCGTGCTTTATGTTTTTAGATATAATTTAACGACATTTTTAAAACGCTGTTAAAACATTCAACGGCGTTTAAAAAATGCCGTGGAATGTTTTAATAGCATTTTAAAAAGCCATTAAATTTTATACAAATATAAGTCAATTAGGCTTTTTCTACTTTTTTGTAAGAAAAAACAGTAAACATCAACCACAATGTGTATATCATTTCAAAGTTAGCATATTATATCAATACCACATTTCAAAAACAACATATTGTATCAATACCACATTTTGGACACATATTTGATAACCAACGTATAAAATTTCATAATCAAAATACACAATATTATTACACCAAACATAAATAGTTCGTCATTAATAGTTCATAAACAAAATATAGAACAAGTAGCAATAGAAAAACAAAAGAAAGCAGTACGTACGTTAAAACCAAAAAGTAGTTGTAGCAGCAAAAACAACTTCGATCCATAACTCGTTACAACCTTTTTTTGCATCACAGTCGTCTATCTGCCTTTAAAGCAAAAGTAATTCTTGAGAATCAATTCATCAAAAAATTGCACACAAAGTTAAATTGGATTCATAATGCAAACACTAAATATTCATCACACTATTTCACTAGGCGATTGACTAATACAAAGTATACAACATGCCATAAAATCAAGTATCATTTACAAGTGAAGAAGAGTAAAAAATAATAAACGAACTCGACGAGACTGTGGTCCAAGCGTTCAGCAACAACCCTTAAATCCAGTGCAGCCACATATTGTATTGTGTGATAACATGACTAGCAAGCGAAGTACAGATGTTCAACTTCATGCATCTAATCCTAACTATATGCACTTAGTTACTCAAGCCAATTTATCATGTGAAACTTCAAACAAAACAATGGCTCGGTATTGCAAAGTAATGGAGTTATCTAAAGTGATAGTGTAATTGATGTGTATAAGTCTACATCACTACATAACAATATAAAGATGGAGGATGAATGCTTTAAATCTCTTTACAACTCGTAAAATGATCAGAACTAGCCATAAAATAACAGTTGCTATATTATTATTTTTATACTATTTGAAAAGGTAACCAGAATATACATAATCATAAAAAAGGCCATTGGTTATTCCAATTTGAACTTACATGTTGAGATGGAACCAAGATATGGTTTTTTCCCATCATGAAGAACTCCACACTGATCTAGTAGCCTTGCCTAGCAATGTGTAGTAACTTCATCTTCTTTAACCTATCACACATCACATATAATCTATTAATTATTGTTAAATGCAAAAAATATTTCAATGGTAAATTTGGAATATAGAGAAAAAGAAAATTTAAAGTTCAAGTTAAATATGGTACTTGAATAACTAAGGTCGAACACAAATCAAACTCTAAATTGCATATACTTAACAATTTCAATCGAAAGTGATAGTATAATGCAATATGAAAATAAAGGATAATATTTGATTCTTGTGGTTCCACGGTTAGCCAGTGAAGTGCAAAGCTAGTGAAGATAAGAAGGCTGAGATAGTTTCTACACTGAGAATGGAGCCAGCTATAAGAAATATGAGAAGCTAGAGCTACAAAGGCTGGCAGTAGAAGTGGAGACAAGGCAACTGAAAACTGGTTTAGGGAAGTTGTCATAAAAGTTGACCTGAGACAGGAGTGTGTAAAACCCTTCCACTAAAAAGCATAGCCAATCAAGATATAGCACAAAAGCGTAAGAGCATGCAACTCAAAAAGAGAACCATATAAAAAATAGGCCAGAACAAAATCCAACAGAAAGAGAAGTTGCACATCAATTTTCTACATGCATTCCTAACACATAGACGGATTAGAAGTAAATGCAGGTACTATATTCATTCTAATAATATGCAGGTATTATATTCGATTATAACCAAGAATGATTTTTTTTGATCTTTAAGACAGTCTGTTAATATTATTAATCGAGGCACTTCAGTTCAGTATAATAATCATGGCACTTGGTTATAAAGGGCATGATGTCTTGATGGCCATACATGCTTGAGAAGAAGTAGGAATGAAAAAAGGAAAATATACATTATATAAACTCACTTGTCATATTTCAAGGAGTACTGAATGGAAGCACGATTAAAAAATCAGTGCCAAAGACTTTAATACAGGAAAACCCTATATATGAATAAGAGCTACAATAGTATCGGCCTATTTTCTTCAAACTTTCCATCCATTTCATACATGCTATTATGTGTCTTGTACTGGTAAGAGCTTTAGTTGCACATGTTTTCAATAATGATATATATGCAACATAATAGATTGATAGACTTTAAGTAATCAGGAAATGTTACAGAATGCAAAAATTCATCATGAATCATGATCAAATATTAAGGTTCGTAATTAACACAACTCCAAATGCTTGGTTATGACAAAAAAAATCATTTCTTGTTTGATCATTTCTCTTACTTTATACAAAATTGATGAAGATTGATACTCTTATTTTGCAATACATGAGTATATTCTTAATTGTTAGTTATTGGTTAATTGAGTCCATAAATAACTCCATGAACATAAAATTTGTAGGCAGTTGTTTTTAATAAATTAAAAAAGCACCAACTTAAAACAATAATGACTTTTAACGATAAGCTAATAGCTACGTTCTCTGTGATAGTCTACTTAATAGATTAGTTTATTCTTAATGATGTACTTTAGGACTAATTACTTGATTAGAAATATATTGTTATAGAAAAACTTAAGTGTATATCACTTTGTGAGCAGTCTCTGGCCTGCATAAATGCTTGCAAAAATACCAAGTAATTGATTGTATATAGTATATTTTCTAAAAGTTTACTTAAAATTTTATATTGTTGCGTTTACGAGTTACATGTTTCCATCATTCTCTATCTCCAACCCAATGCATCATGGATTCAAATTTCTACTCAATTTTATTGGCTTAACCATTGCATGGTTTTCTTTGCTTGATATTTTACTTTATTTTTTCTTTAGATAAAAAGCAACAACCCTTTTCGTAAATTCTATTTACTTATTATAATATTTTGCCCACAAGTCCGAGGATCGAAACATGGCTCTGATACCAAATGCGACGACCCAAAACTGACATTTAAACCCTAGACCGATGAATTCTTGCCACCACAGCCACCTTTAACACCTTCCACTATTTTTCTGAGAAGCCTCAAGCCTCCAGCCACCTCCGGCTCCAATCTCGACGAACACTTCGTCGTCGTTCGATGAGAATCAACAAAAACAAGTTTCCCGTTTATCTCATAATTTCGCATCCAATAACGAACTTAAAATCCTGAACTTTGTGCTAAATTCATCGTTTTACAATTCGAATCTAGTTATGTAATCAAAACCCAATTTTACGATCATCAAATTCTTGATATACATATGATTTTTACTGTAGATTCATTGTTCCATATAGTTTTATAAAACAAACATACTTTGAACCATTTTTAGATTTTAGTTTATGTTTCAATGAACATTATTCGTACAAACACTAAAGTCTGTCAAGGATTAAATTAAAGAAATTTTGGAATTTTCTTTAATTGGATTTTTAAAATGGTAACTTGAGAACAGAGGTGTGTCTATACACACAGTCGCTTATATATACACATACAAGCATGTTTACACCCATGCAAACAGATTCCACAATCAATCATTCAATACTAGTCACATGCAAACCAAAATATAAATGTATTTAAGAGTTTGCTCACCTTGTAGTTTGGAACAGAGCAGCAGTTTTAGCTTTTAAATCTGGAACTCTGTTTTTGATGTTGATTTTATCCTCAGGTTGAAGATTTTCTTTTTAAATCTAAAAGCCTAAGCAAAACAAATGCAAAGATTATGTAACGACCCGCCTTTTTGGACAGTTTAAATCGACGATCAAATACACATGCCGATTCCAAACCATTCAAAAGGGCAGATAGTTATTGGGGTAAATAAGAAAAGAAAAGATAGAGAAATAAAGGAAAAGAAACAACACAGAATCTCGTAGCGGAACGATAAAATATAATAGTCAAATAAACAGTTCATGAAGCTGTTTACTATACTTTGACAATTATTTATACAACATTTATCAGAGTTATACATATACAACAGAACAATTAAAATAATGCAGCAGATAGCATGATGCAAGTGTAATAATAGTAATAGTATACCAAATCTTCGTCTTCAACCTCCAGAATAGATCTTCAAAAATCTGAAAAACTCAGGACTGACCCGAGCGTAATGAAAAGACAAAACACTCGAGTCAGGACTAAAATATCCTTATGAAAGTTAAATCAATCGTATATAAATATGAGTGTAACGGTGTCAGAGATGTTTACGGGGTTTGACATCTCATATCCAGTGTCAATGTGCGTGCAATAACTCAAGAGATGTTACGGGATTTTCCATCTCTTAAGGATCCGTTAAACTATCTACTATGTAGTAATGTACGCTAAGTAGATAATGCCTATCAGTAATATAAAGTATCAAAATAGCGTTAAGGCGTTACCATAATCCCCCTTAACACATTTTTATAATGCCATAGTCTATACAGCACCGTAAGCACCACCGTAAACTGGTGGTTATCAGAGGGTACCCCATAGGTATAACACAAAACAAAACGTAGTGGTCGCGAATAGGATAATCAGTATGACAAGGTACATGAGGCGATACCAACTAGGATACTAGTAGTTGCGTGATCCGGACTGATGTTGAGCATAGCCAGCAGCTACCCCAACACCGCGAAACAACACTCCCAAATCAAGGGGTGCACCCAAATCGAATCACAAATGTAATAGAAATGGTATCGAAGAAGCGTGTCCGCTAGAGGTGGCGAACCTCAATGGCCCGGCGCGGCTCCTGTTTTAGTCATGTCAGGGGTCATCCAATATCGTTCTCTTTCTTCAGTCAACGCGTTCACCAAACCATCCACTTCATTCTGGATCAACACTCCACGTATAATAGTTACTAAAGTGGTTTTCGGTATCGACAGAGAGTATGTCCATATCCGATCCCGGTCTCTTTAATAACTACGTATTATTACACCGTTGGCTCTTTTACATTTCAAATCGATTCATAATTGATATCAAAATATCATATTTGCTTCAAAATCAAATCCATTTCAAATATCGACCTAGCCATTCAAAATATAAGGTTCCTTTTCAAAAATCATTTTTCGTCTCGATATCTCATTTCGATTTCAAAATCATCCCAAATTTCAATTTAGGTTGCAACTTCATTCCCAATTCGTATTTAAATTCAAGATTTAAATATAAACCTTTCGCCTTATTGACCAGCTTAGAATTTTAGAAAATAGTTTTAAGGAGTTTAAAAGTAATTTTAAATAATTAAAATACTTAAAAATACTTAAAATCTTAAAATGGATTTGAAATAGATAAATTAGTTTAAAATAATTTAAATTGGGTTAAGTAGATTTAAAATAGATTAAAATAGTTTAAGTATTCAAAAATGGTTTATATAACTGAGTAATTTGGAAAACAAAATAAAACAGCTTCAAAACCAAACCATTTTAATAATAACTTCCCAATTCAAAACAATTTCAATTTCCATTCTACCGATTCAATTTCGATTTCAATTAAAATCAATGTCAACTTTGACTTCAAATTAATTCAATTTTATATTCACCTTTAATTTATTCAATTTCAGTTTATATCGATTTAGAGCTTGGTTTTTCAAAATATACATTTATAACACTTAACAAAATTTTATCCATCAATTTTCGAGTTTAAATCCAAATTTCAAATATGATTCAATTCCAAGCTCGACTTCAAAATATCATTTTTATATCACTTTTTACTTGGTAATATCCAAAGCTCGAATTAAGGTTAAGTCTTTAAACAAATCAATTTTCGAAATTCAATCAAATCCCCATTTTTAAATTTCAAAGTCTCCACGTAAATCATTTAACAATTTCTTTTAACCAAAATCTATTTCAACATTCCAAACTCAATTTTCCGATAAATTCGATTTCTATAAATTTATTTCTATTTATAACTTTTAAATCAAAACATTTAAATAAATTTCAAATCGACGATTTTTAAAAATTATTAATTTAGCCAATTCGGTGTCCGTATATATTTTTCTATCCTATGGCCAAGTAATTATTTATTTCAATTAAATGTCAGGGATGAATATATATATCACTTAAATCAAATCACAGTTCATATGTATGCATAACAGGACATATAAAAGCAAATAAACATCCAAACATTTAAATATCAACCAATAGCATCCATCGAAATACATCATCCAATAGACAATACAATTCATGACAATTTCATAGTTATCAATGTCAGGTAATTCAATCGCAATTCAATTTTAATTTCAATTTAACCGTCAATTTAATTTTCAACGGTTAATTCAAATGACGATCTATATGACAATTAGATTTTATCAACCAACGACAAATAAAATCATCACACTTCATAATGTCAATTTTACTAGCATAAAGATATTCAGTACATTGTGAGCGTTATAAAACACTCACCTTGATTTTACGATTTTAAATCAAATCGAACGACGTTCGATTTAAATCAAAATTTTCTCTATCTCCAAATGATTTCAATCCAGCTCCATTGCGTAGTGCTCGTCAATACGATTCCAACGCAACTGGTTTCGTGCATTTTCGACCTCGTAGCAAAAAGTTATAGCAATTTAAACTTTATACGAATTATAAAATAATAATTTTATAAATTATTTTCAATTTAAAACCCTACATCTATTTTCAGCCGTTGCTTCCACTTCCAAGCAATCCAGGCCACCGCTCCTATCTCTTCTCCCCTACGCATTGTTTCCAGGTCGCGTTCGAGAAAATCAAACCCAAGTGCCGCCGTATGCTTCGAATTTATCGCGACAAATCACTAGCTTAAAATTCGATCAGAGGCCATCATTCAACTCGCCAACGTCAACACTACTCTCGGCATGAGCACGGCCAAGCTCGGCCCTGTCCTTGCATTGATTTACATGCACGAACCAAGGAAGAACGCGGCCATCTCGTGATCAATCTGCACTCCTTTTACGATCTTGACCGTTGGATAGAGAGATATCGATGCTCTCTACGTTTTTCTAGTTGGGAGTTTTGGATGAAAGTCGACGGATTTTGAGATAATCGACGGGGAAGGTGGTAGAGTTTCGGCCATTGATTGGTATAAGGGACGGCCAGCTATGAAAACCCTAGCCTTTTTTTTTTAATTTGTGAATAAAGGGCTATTTATAGGAAACGACGAATACTATTCATCCGGCTTTTCCAAACTCCGAATTTCGCACGGTGACAGGCGTTTCTAGGGTTTATCCCGCGTTCTGGACACAATGGAATAGGTTTCGGAAGCTAATTCGATTGTTTGCGCGAGTTACGGCAATAAACGATCGATTTTAAATTAAATCGATTAAACGATTTTCTAGGCGTTTTGGCTTGCCCCGGACAAACGGTAAATCCGATTGACTTGAAATTTGAAACCTTATAATAATATCACATTACGGATCCGATGAAACTGGTTTCGTCGAAATCCGAGACCGTTTGAAAAATGACTATTTTAACTCGCCAAATTAATATTAAAATAATTTCAACGCGTTTCGAGCTGCCACGGTCAAACGACAACTCCGATTGCTACGAAAACTGAAATCCAATAAAAACTACCTATTACGGATCCAATGGAACTAGTTTCGTCCAATTCTGAGACTGTTCAAAATTTGGCTATTTTCCAGTCGATAATTAAATATTAAAATATTCAATTTTCACAAATTTACTTTTAATTCGATTTTAAAAGTTCTACAACATCATTCTAACTTTCATATGATAAAATAAATTTTACAAATCATTTTTAATCATATTAAACCCGTTATTCAATTATCCAATAATTTCCAATTTGAAAATCTTATTAACTCTATTATAATCCCAATATAACCTATATTCACTTTGGAAACCAATCTGAATCATATTAAATCAAATTTCAATTATTCACTCTATTTTCATATATTAAATTTCAATATCAAATTGATCATATCAAATTCGGAATTTAATTATTCAAACATCTGTAATATTAAATTTAGACAATTTGATTATTCTTAAATCACTATCTTTTGAGATATTCAAAACAAACTTAAAAGTTCAACTTTTGAAACGAATTAAAATTTTAGAACAACTATTTCCATTATACGGTTATTCAATCATTCAATAAGTTTTAAATATTTACTTTAAACAATTTACCTGTTCAATATTCAATTATTTGATTTTAAATAGATTTTACTTATCAATTAATTACTCTATTATACCCAATGAATTCAACATTTATTATCCTATTCAACTATTGATTGTAAAGGCATTCACTAAGTAGCTTTTATTTTTCATTACTTGGATAATTATTGTTGCAATTCATTCCAGTTATTATTATTCCAAACGAATTTACAAATTTTTTTCTAACATTAAATCACAAAATCTTATTAAATTTGCTATTTTAATTATCGAAAATTTACGGGTCGTTACAGATTAACTTCAATAGATTAAAATCAAGATTCTGATTGAAAAAGCAAATCTTCAACCTGAGGATAAAATCAACAACATCAAAAACAGAGTTCCAGATTTAAAAGCTAAAACTGCTGCTCTGTTCCAAACTACAAGGTGAGTAAACTCTTAAACCCATTTATACTTTGGTTTGCATGTGATTAGTATTGAATGTTTGTTTGTGGAATGTTCTTGCATGGGTGTAAATATGCCTAAGTGTGTATATATAAGTGACTGTGCATACAGACACACACCTCTGTTCTCAAGTTATAGTTTCAAAAACCCAATTCAAGAAAATTCCAAAATTTCTTTAATTTAATCCTTGATAGACTTTAGTGTTTGTACAAATTATGTTTGTTGAAACATAAACTAAAATCTAAAAATGGTCTAAAGTATGTTTGTTTTGTAAAACTAACTGGAATAATGAATTTACAATAAAAATGATATGTATATCAAGAATTTGATGATCGTAAAATCGGGTTTTGATTACATAACTAGACTTGAATTGTAAAACAATGAATTTTAGTGGAAATTTCAGGATTTTTAGTTCGTTATTGGATGTGAAATTAAGAGATAAATGGGAAACTTGTTTTTGTTGATTCTCATCGAATGACGATGAAGTGTTCATCGAGATTTGAGCCGGAGGTGGCTGGAGGATTTGGGCTTCTCGGAAAATAGTGGAAGGTGTTAAAGGTGGCTGTGGCGGCAAGAGTTCGTTGGTCTAATTATTAGGTGCATAAGAAATATAATAATTGTTTCTTCCAAGTTATTAATTTTGTGAGAACGGAATACGAGCGTTTTCAGTTTTATTGATTATTAGAATATTTTAAACCGGTACATTCAAATATGATATTATGAAATAATTTTACTGTATCCAACGCTTACTAGTTGGATTATTCATCTCAACAAAAGCTTGTCCAACGTTAAATGATATATTTTGCACAAAAATATACAAATTGATATCAAATCTGAGTTTACAACTAAATACTAACTAACTTCAAAATAGAAAAAAGAAAAGGTTTGTAACCTTCAAGATTCATATTGGTTTAGTATGTGGGTAAAAAATCTTACTATACTCTTGTATTACGCCTAAAAGATCCCTTATGATTCTTTTATTTTAGAAGTTGTCTTATAGCCTTAACATGCTTATTTTGAAAAATTGCTGAATTAATCTGGATGATTCTTAGTAATTCTACTCCCAGGCAATGAGGTTGTCTTACAGCCTTAAAGACTTAGTGTCCAAATACTCAAATATCAAATAAATGGTCCAACATCAAACCTTCATATATATGATAAAAGTATATAAAATATATGCTTACAAACTTGAAGTTCGTGTTTCATCAAAAGGATAACAAGCATACAACCCTTTGGCCACTCAACTTTCCCATTATTGCTGCATAATCGCTTCCCCATCGTATCCTCGGTCAATGAACTCTTTGTCATGCCAAGATGCAAAAAGTCTTTCATAGTATTTTCCTGATCATAAAAATAGTCGCCACACCATCTCATTATACACAAATTCTCAGCTTGAACTTACAGTCAAACCATCACATCTAGAAAACACAACAACTGACCATTGCTGTGGGAACATATATGATCTGGACCAACGTAATACTTAGAGTCTCCCTGCTACCAAAATTAACATTTTAAGTGTTTGTAATTTGCACAAAATTTCATTCTTTGAAAAAAATAGAATGAAATTCAAATATTGTTTATGCAAACTAAATCAATCATAGCTACAGAACTCCTAAAATACATCAAAGCCACTTCAAAAAATGAATGTAAAAACATAAAACTCAAAACACTATTAAGATTCCTTCCTAGTTATTATGCAATAAGTCCCCTATGTAATTTAGATCTTTAATTTAATATTTGAAAGTGTAAAGACATGTATTAATAATAACAAAAATACAAATACATAATATCCCTTCGAATTATGGTAATGTTGAATACATTCAATTATTTCAATAGATACAAATTTCTATTTGGAAAACATATTTCCATACAATGAAATGTTGTAAAGAAATAGGAACCACTTAAAACCAAAAAATAACTGCCATTCGTAATTATACTAAAAAGTAATAAAGAAAAGGGAGACTATACCAGCAATCACAATAGTACTCAAATGATATCTGTCATCAAAAGAGATTACAAACTAATGTGTATTGATGCATTATATTTAAGAGTGATATAACTTAAGCAAAGATACCTTATTCAAGTACTTTAGTATTGACATAATACAAACTTACATTCTTATAAAAATTTTAAATATTTTAACATTTTATATATTTTAAGCATTACTCATTACTACAAAACAGGCCATTTGCATCGGTTGTTTACCCACCATTTGCATCAGTTCAACAACCGATGCATATGCAACCGATGCAACAGGCTTAACACTTTTGCATCAGTTCTGAAACCAATGCAAAAAGGTCCTTTTTTCATCGGTTGTTGCTAACAACTGATGCAAAATATCATGGTTGGTTGCTTGAACACAGCCCCCATGTTGCATCGGTTGTAATGAAAACCGATGCAACAAAGGAACTTGTTGCATCGGTTGTTGTTGAAAACCGATGCGAACTAATCCCTCTATTGCCTCGGTTTTTTATAACAACCGATGCAAACTAATCCTTCAGAAACCATTATTACAGTACTCAAATAGACTATATATATAAGAAAAAAGCATACACAAAAAATTAAAAAAAAAGATTATTAATTATTGAACAAGTCAAGCCATGTGGTATGGCACGTATAATATGAGTGCGGAAATAGATAACCTGCTCTGTGAAGCCCAATATGATTTCAATCAGCAATGTATGTATGAAATAGCTGAGCATATACAACTACTGATTTAAGAAATCACATTAGCATGTCTAATTTCATAGTATATCTAATACATCCATTCATAGAATCATACCGAAATCAGTGACTGCACTAATTCACTATATACTTGGAAGGTAGCATGCCCTTCTTATTCACCAAATCATATGTAAAATATTTTACACCAAATCAAAGAGGCATATGTAAAATCCACCTCTTAAGCATCATTAAGCAATTCTCTGGCTTATATTCTGGAGCTGTGTCCCCTGCATCTTGTACTTCCAAAAACACAATGCATCATATGTAAGATAACTGAAAATATACAGTTACGTTGTTTCTTCAGTTTCCTCTTCAAAAGATAGGATTTACCTTTACTGTTGTGAATGTCAAATTGTTTGTGTATACTGTTGTATATCTGAAAAATAAATAATCAGGTTATCATTCCATAAACTAATCAACATGCATTATTATTAACATATGTTAAGTGCATACCTGCTACTTGGCCTTTTACATGCCACGACCTCCGATCATCGACTATAGAATAGTTGAGGGATCGTATCCACTCTACTGTACCGGTAAACGGCACCAATATGTCCTTATCGCCACTGTATCAACAACAAGTTAGCTCATTTACAGAAGTAAAAAAAAATTAAAATGGTATTGGTGGTTTTTACCTATAAACCAATGCTCTGTAACCTTTTTTTGTAACATTAAAATGATATATGACTGAAGTTGGGATAACTTTTGTGTATGTAAACTTTTCACTGCACCTTACCCATTCACTTATGGTGCCCTGATTATATCATGAAATTTTTACCAGGTTTTAGTAAATCATCATCAAGTAAGAGTTGTTTTTGTTATCCTATAATATTGTTCACCTCTTGGATTTTCAAGGCCTCTCTAGTCTTGCAGTTATTTGCCCAGTGATATGACAAACAATAGTAGTAAGACTGCACCAAAAATAAAAATAAAAAATTGGTCGACATCATCAGTAATATTTGTACTATAAGTAATATTTAGTATTGTGATTAATTCATCATTATAGTATTTTTTTTTCTTTTGCATTTCTTGTTACTTCTTACCCTACACTTTAGGTCGGGAACTACGGGATCTTCTAAGTTATATGATAAATAGTCCTCATATAAAGAGCGACGAGTTTCACTCTTCCTTCGTGGAGACGCGAGAGGGCAAAGTGGGTCTAATGTATACGCTGGATTAATTTCTGATATAACCCGTACAAACATTCGGTAAAACTGAATGATTGGTTCTCTTTCTATAAGAAAACAACAATGTGTAATAGTTTATTACTCTAGAAGCTTGCCATATTAAATTTATGAGGTGCAGCAGCACATGGTTGGTTGCGGAAAGCAGGATATACATAATCTTCTTTTTTGCAATTGTTTTGTATCATCTGAGAACATACGTATGGAAGATTAGCATGTGATCAATATGCAGATTTTTAGAATTTGTATAATGTTCTATATATAAATTGGAGTAAAATGAATAATCAGATTTACCTGATAATGTCCATCCGATATAAGTCCTGTTCCGTGAGCGCATGGGATTTTCGAACTAATATCGACAAATTCACCTGTGGATGAGTTGCCAATCATATACCCCTGAATAATAAATACAATGTTTTTACTATGTTAAGCTTTTATTTCTTAATATTAGTAATGCTTATAAATTATTTATGCACCTTGATATTAAAGGCAGGATGAGACCATGCTTCAATATCTACAGAAACAAAGAACAAGATATTTCATACATTCAGTCCTTCATTCACTTTATTTTGATGGCGAGGAAAGTGACAGGTATTTCCATACATACAACCTACAGGTGATAAACAGTACTGCAAGATACCAACAAAAATTACTATCAGCATTGCTATCATCTAAGAAACATGCAATTTTTTATATTAAATAGTACTGTAAGACGCCAATAAATATTACCAGCATGCTATCAACTAAGAACCATGTCGAACAAATTATTAAATAGACTCATGATTGAATGAAAAAAAAACAAGGCTTTAAAGTTTCTGAGAGAAAAGCTTAGTAAAGTAAAGTCAGTTGAAATTACGAAAGTGATGAGGAATATTGTGTGGTTTCATCAAGTGTAAATGTAAGAAGTCAATACAAATACATGTACCCAGCAAAGACAATCATTAGAACATGTCAAGTAACAAACTCAAAGTAATAGATAACACAACTAACTCTGCATATTGGACTTCCAGCCCTGTTGATCCTCCCCATAAACCGTCAAAGAAACATCAATGAAGAAAAGTGGAGAAGAATTAATCATAACATCATATGATTTAAAATGAAGAGACACTTATAATATTATTTGCCTTAAATTAGGACGACAACACATATGCTTCCACAAGATACCGTTCAGGTTTGTGTATACGTATCATAACACTATTATGAAATGAAATGCAGATCAAGTAACATATCCAAAACTTCAAGAAAGGAAGTTCTGACATCAATAACTCCAGAATAATACAGGGTTTTATTAACTCTAACATGATTCAAGTTAACATGCAAGAAGTTAATACAACCACATTAGCCAGCAAAGACATATATTAGTATATATCAAGAAACAAACTCAAAGTAATAGATAAAAAAACTAACTCTACACAACGGACTTCCGGCCTTTTGTTGACCCTCTACAGAAACCTTTGAAGAAGTATAATGAAGAAAAGTGGTCAAAAAACATAATATGGTTTAAAATATAGAGACCTTTGTAACATTATTTGGTTTCAACTTTCAACTGAGATAGTCATATGCTTCCACAATATACTATTTTCATAGATGCATATGAAGACAATTTTTTGATACCATTACTAAAACTTATGCCTCCTTAGTTGCCTCCACACATGCTGAAAGTAAGAGTGTTAGACAAGGCTACCAAATGTGATGTTATGTAGCATAATTATTTTGTATGCGTTCGTGAAATCTTGGAAAGGAATGGTTAGTTTTTCATTTTGAAATCTTGAAAAGGAATGGTTTGTTTTTCATTTTGAAATCTTGAAAAGGAATGGTATGTTTTTCATTTTGAAATCTTGAAAAGGTATGGTTTGTTTTGCACTTTTCACAATCTACATATCTATTTTTCAACAGCTAAAAATAATGTCATTTATGGTATAGTTTGTGCATTTCCAGCACATGACTATTTGATTTCAAGTCATGGATTAGAACGTTGTAAGTGCACTCAAATAGCTTTGTACATATTTGCAGCTATCCATCCAGCATAAAAAGCTCATCAAGTACCATCTGTAAGTACTGTTTGTTCAAGCTACAGTTTTTAATTAAGTTTTGAAATTGTTATCATGCATATCTAAATTCATAAAAGGTAAGCTTTGCATCATGTACTTAAGACTACGATCTTGATAACTAACAATAAATTGTAGTAAAAACTCTACTAAATACTTAGTTATGGTGAATGGTTATGGTTTGTGATTAAATAGTTAAATATGATATTAAGTATGTGTGCATTTGCTAGACCATACAGTAGTAACTATTCAAGAATATTTATAACTAAAATGCAACAGATATGCAGGCATCAATTTATGAGGATCCATCAAATAATGAGGCAGTTACAGTTTTATGAGATGATGCTGAACTATTTGACTGCAATATGAAAGATGCGTCGATGGTGTGCGCTTCCCAAAAGTCCAAATGCTTATAAGATAAAATTTAGCAAATACTTCATGATCTATTTCTCACGATTTTTTTATAAAGAAACATTTATATATTTGGCTAGACGTTGAATCCCATACAACTTAGGCAATGATATGTCAAATGATTTGGGAAGTTGTAATAAACATGGATACATATTTACCAAATGTATGCACAGATTTATCCAAAATGAGAATTTGTGCTATAAGATGGTAAATGGTGCTAAAGCCAGAATGTACTTTACAATAGTAGTAGTTGCATGAATGCTTGATCATTACTGGCAAAATATAATATGTATACTTATCATCATTAAGGCTATTGTTTAATAAATGATTGTGAAAGAAATGTAATGCCGATGTCAGCACAAAGATGAAATCAATTCGTATCCGTGTTACGTGAACCTAATACATGCGTCCGACAAATATTAAATTAGGTTGAATGATGGGTTTTCTGTTTCTTCCAAGGCACTAAAAAAATAAAAAAATTGTAAGTTGACCATAGATTTTATTCGAATTCACTGAGTTTCTTATTTGTTGCTCATTATTAATTTGTTGAATGATTGATTAAAATTTAGCCTTTAGTTGTCTTATACTAACACAGATCGAAGACGACAAGTTTAGCTGTTTACTTAATTTGTCTGGATGATAATCTATATCCACCCCAGATTTCGTACTTGGTTAACGATCATCGGGTCAATC
Organism: Allium cepa; assembly: GCA_030765085.1. Taxonomy (NCBI): domain Eukaryota; kingdom Viridiplantae; phylum Streptophyta; class Magnoliopsida; order Asparagales; family Amaryllidaceae; genus Allium; species Allium cepa. The sequence continues at coordinate 475,066,472 of CM060943.1, read as the reverse complement.
AAATGGGTTCAATTATACCAACTAAAGATTAGGTTAATAATGACATCAAAAATAGTGAACAGATACGAAATCATCATATCCAGTAGTAGAATAAGTTGAGTCTCATTCATTGAGAAATTAGTCAAGCATAGTTTTTCATGTTCTCCTTAAAAGTGGTGAATGATAGACTAAGCAAGAATTTTAATCCTGAAGAATAAAACTAAGAAAGTGGGTGGAATACCAATTGCAATGATGAAATATTAAGGTAAGAAGGAAAAAGTAGTTAACATCCGGACAAAATAACATTTAATATAGTAACCATCAAATACGTTGAAATGAAAAGCAGAAAATAACATGTTCGATGAAACTATAGTGTAGATGTTATGATATATAAATTCAAAATCCTAAGTGATTAGTGCAAGTCCATATGGACGTGCATATATACTCGTTACTAATTATGTGCATACACCTATGACATTGTTTTTCTAAAGAAAAACAAAATACAACTAGTTAAAGTTTCATATCAACATTCCCCCAATATAAGATGCAAGCTAGTTCATTATTTTACAAACACACCAGTTAAAATTTCTGTAATTGACTAGCATAGTCATCTAGTAATTAGCAGCAATAACAGCCCCCAAAACAAAAGGTCATAGTAACCTAATAATTAACTACATATATCAATATAAAACGCTATCATATGCTATATATCTTTTTTTTTCTTTCGGTAGAAGTAAGTACTGAAGCGGTTATAAGTAAAAGAAGCTAGAAATCAACTAACAGTGACTAGGACAATCTTCAAAAAGAAGAATGTTGTGGAGTGGCCAAAACCAAATCAGTGGTTATATTGCTCCAATTTGTCACTGCTTCCCTCTTCTTCAGTGGAACAGTAGCACAAACAGAAGATGCCTGCATACATACAGAGTATAAATTATGAGCAGTTGCAGACTGTAAATTATGACCAACTTCGGACTACACTTACATTTAATTGAGCATAAACTTACATAAAACACACATTTAATATCACAAAGAAATATCATGAATGAACCATAGCAAGTGCAAAATTACAGTGACATTTTGTCAGCTGATATTAATTTCTCACAAATAAGTGAATAATTAAATCACTTTCTATCCAACTTAGGCTAGTAAAATACAAATTACTACATACAAAATTATGCTAAAACATCGGTAGCATTTATTTTATCACTCTGATCAATTTTTTTCATCTCAACCTGCGACACATGGCCATAAAAGCATATCCTACTTTGACATAGCTGAATCCGTTCATTGAAGTGACTTTTGTACAAGTTTGTTATAAATAGAAGGGGCTAAGATAAAAAATAAATAAATAAAGACAGTAGCTACTAATTGATTAACAATGAATGAACAGTCGAAATTTTGGATTCATGTTTAAAGAACAAATCTAACCAATCATGAGTGATGCCCAGCTTGAAAAAGATTTGTGCAAATATCCAGGTTTTATACCAAAATGGAAAAAACACACCAGCATGGGAAAATTAATTTGTTATCTTAGATGGAAGCATCATTTTTGCAAAATTTGCAAGTTTAAGATTACAGGTTTTCTGCCAGAATAGTCCCATTTGTTTGATTTAAAATAAAAATAAAAATAAATAGGTAAATAAAAATAACTGTTTGCATACTGAATAACATATCAAACAGAAACAATAATGAATGACTATTCGTGCACTTTCACAATGGTATTAAGCATATTACGGATTCGAGTACGACATTTAATGGATGCCGTGGCCATTCGTCGCATTATATATAGTGATAATCATTGTTTTAATAGTTGTTTAAATAGGGGCAAATGATGATAAATCAACATCAGAACAAAAAAGAATTTACTTTCCAAAAGTTCGAATCAAACATTTGTAAATAAACGGCATGTCCATCGAAGTATTCTACCATTTATGCACCGTAATTTTAAGGCATGTAAGCTGTCGGAGATGATCTTAGGATAACTAAAAGTTAATTACTAGTGTTTAGAAGTTGATATTCATCTTGTACAGCTAAAGTTTGTTAAACTTTCAACATAGCTATTACCAAGAAATTGCTTCTAAACTGGTTCTACAAATCACTGGTCCAAAACGTTGCCTTAGTATACCTCCTGCTCAGCAACATCAATCTTCTACAGAACAACTTCTTTCGATATTTCTATAGCTCAAATGCCAATTTTACCCTTTTCCAAATATGGACAGTAGCATTTCGTCTGACATTACTGTGCTTTAAGCATTTAGTTAAAGGGTCGCGATAAAATTATTTCAGATAATGATTTTCGAGCTCTAGCTCTATCAAACACAGCCGATTAAAATAGTTTGCAGTCATATTAAGCTAATCTATAAAAAGGGAAAGAGGAACGAACAATAATCTACCTCTTAGTATAACGTTCTGGTTGCAGCGCCTTCTAATTGCCCATGAATCGTCTAAAGACAAAATTATACAAGAATTGGATCCGAGTCTAATCGAATATTGTTTGTGGCATACGACGCATAGGTTTTTCATCACGGTTTTCGAGTGATAATTGAATGGATTGAAGGGAAAGATGAAAAGGGGGAGAGGGATTTAGGGTTTTGGAGTGAAGGACAAAAAGAAGATGTTCTCGGTGAAATGTGAAAATGAGAGGGAGACGAAGTCATTTACCGCCAACATTTCATCACGGCTTTCAACGTGGGAATACTATTTTTGCACCAGTTGCAAATAAAAGTAATGCAAATAACATTATTTGCATCGGTATATTTTCATCGGTTGTCGATGATAACCGATGCAAATTGTTTTTTTTACTATCTACTGCTTTCCACATACCAAATGCATCGGTTGTTAAAACGTAATCGATGCAAATACTTCAATTTGCATCGGTTGTGGTAACAACTGATGCAAATGAGGCGAAGCAACATGCGTATTTTGTAGTAGTGACTGCATATTTTAACATTGTAGAAATATGTTATAACCTATTACTCGGTAATGATTAGGCAAAGTTATAAATTATAACACAATATACATATGAAAATTATAGTTATCAACAACACTAATTTATATTATAATAATTAAAATCCAACATACGCTTTAGTAATGACCCAAAAAAGAAAATAACAACAATTTAAAAATATGAAAATAAACATTACCTTCTTTTACTTTGAGAAAAAGTGTTATATAGAGATTAACCACTAATTAAAATACAAAATTGAAAAAGCAATTTTAACAGCAATATCTTACCAATATCAAAACACAACACTATATTAAAAATAAAAGAATAGAGAATAAAGCAAAGGTACCTACTTTCCAAGAATATGAAGCCATCTTTCAACAATGAAAGAGATAAACACGAATGATAGAGCAAACAAGAGCAACTAATTTTCCTTTTTTTATTGACAACTAGTTAAGTCAATAAATATATAAATTTAACTCAACCTATAACCATTCTAATATTAGTTTTAAAGAAATGCAAAAAGTAAATGATATGAAATTAAAATATGTTTAACAACAAATCTATGTCTAAATACACATATTTTATGGAAGGAGAGATGCATCAAGCAATCAACATCCCAATGATACTTTAACAAATGAATGAAAAAAAAACTTACCGATGTAGAATGAGGGAGACTATTTGGAGCCGAACTCATCTGCGCAATCAACTAATATAATGATAGAATAAACCTAAAAAGAAGAAAAAACAAATTAGGACAATTTAATCAACCGCGATATACTGTTTTTGAGCAATTTAGGAGCAAGTTATCTGGAAGAAGCATGAATGAGGGTTTTGTCGAGATCTTGAAGAAGTCTATATTAAGAGAGGAGGTGGTTTTTGGAATTGAAATGAAATGTGATTTTAGGGACGAATGTAAAGGAGAGGTGGCAATAAGAAAATTTATCTAATGACCCACGTCTCTAAACCTAAGTATTTGTCAGAGTTTATACAGGAATTTTTTACTTCTAAAACACAATGACTGCAATAGGTAATGGAACACTCAGAAATTATGTTGTTATAAGTGAATTTTGTTGTAGTGTACATTGGTGTCACCAAATGATCAATGCCGGATTCATTTATGAAAATGCACCGGTGTCCCCAACGATGAAGTTTCATTTATAAAACATTCAATTTGTCGAAAGTAATCTACTTTGGTATAGCATTGGTATCCTCAATGTTTAGAATCAAAGTCATACAACGTATGGCTCACCGCTCTTATTAGGTTAATAAAAATAAATCTCGACGTTCATCTATATTGATTTCCCCAATGATAGTGTTAAAGTTTACAAAATTTAAAACGACCCCTAATGACTACGTCGAAGTATAAGCATAAGGCTCTTCGCCTTTAATAAAATAAAACATAACACATGCATTGTTAAATCAACATCGACCACTATGTAAGGTCAAGGACAGAACTTAAATTATTTTAAGCTTAATGAAAATTCATGTCGAAATTTGTATCATCAGCCTTCAATAACAATAGACTATCCACTTATTAAAGCAAACTTAAAACCTTTATAAGTTATGTGGCTAATTGCCGAAGACATATGTTCATAAGACCCCCTAAAACATAGGACTCTTCGCCCCTTATAAAAACAATTTTAATTTGTGTAAAAGCAAGCATCTTCGGCATTAAAAGATGAATTGTGATGTCGTGGTCACATGGCATTGCACTAAAACATAAGATCATCAACCTCGATGCACATCGGCTCCAAGACCCTCGACATCATAATAAAAATTTCTTACTTAAATCACTTCGGCTAATATGCTAGTGTATATATATATAGAGTCGAAATTAATATAAATGGCGTCACTGCTAGTATATAAATAGACGAAGTGGTTAGGTATGATATCATTTAGACCAACGGTGAATACAATGTGATGTTGTCGACGTTGACATTAAGCTTTTAAAACATTTAGGTTAATCATGAAGACACCGTTGCCACCAATACTCCATTATCGACGAGGTCGACTTCAACCTACTCAGAAACATTAGATAGCTACCGAAGTAACTACCTTGTGCTTCCTTTCACTTCGACATCGATACTCCTGAATGCGACCTTGTCTTAGGTTCGATGACGTTAGGGTGGTATGGCATTGTCGTAGTTTCTTATTAAACTATTTTATTACTAATTTAAGCAAAACTTTTCACCAAATCCTATTTCTTGTCCAATTTCTATTGGATAAAACAATTTCTTTGCAAATCCTTTTCAAAATTATTGCCGCAACTAAATTTTCAAGTTTCAAAACATATTTAAAATAATTAATTAATATTCTTAATTAATTATCCTTTTAAATGCTTATCTAACATAATAAATTCATAATAAATTGAAATCACTTATGAAAAATCCCAAAAAATCACAAAAATTAGAGAATCTCCTTCCATTTACCATATACAAATTTTGGAGCTAAAATCTATATTCAATTATTTTAAATAATTAAAACTCGAAATTAAGCTCTTTCCTCCTTGATAAATTCATAAAATAATCTATATAACTTGTAAAGTTAAAAAATTAAAAAATCATCCCCAAAATAATATGTTATACAACATTTTAGAAAATCAAAGTGTTTGGATAAAGTCTTAGGTTTTACCTTAAAACCCATTTAAACAATTTCATAAAAATTCCAATAACCCTTATTCTATCCAAATAATGATTAAACAACCGTATCTTGGCAAAACAAACATCAGTCATTTAGGTATTATCCATAAACGAATTCAAAAGCAATTACATAAGGATGGAACACTTATTTACCTCAGATTAATTGTTGAAGTTGAGATTTATTGTTGTTTTAGTGTCCCTAAGCCTCTTCTTACTTAAATCCCCAGATTTCATTCTCCTTTGCTTGAGTTATGGACGACCTTGATGTTTTTGCTTTTGATTATTTTTAGTTTGCGAAAAATGAGAATGATATAAGGAGGAGAGGGTTTAAGGCAAAGGTTAGGTCTATTTCCTAAATTGCACCTCTAACATATTCTCTTATATGTTATGTTTAAATAATCTTAATTAATTAAGTATGGTATGACCTTATTACGTTTTAAATCTCATTCTCCATAACCCTTTTCATTATTCTATTTAATATATCCCCTTAAATGTCAGCTGTGTTTGGGGAGGGGGTTATTTTCCGTCGTTGGCCTCTATTGTAGAATTAGCCGGGGAGGCTAAGAGGCGGTGGTTTACCCTGTGGCAGATGTCAATGTTTCGAGTCCACTTTTCTCTATCCCATGCACTTAGCTGATATTATGAAAATACCCAATTTTTTCGATTCGGTGGTTCGATCTATGGTTTTTCATTCATGTATCAAAAATAGTGGTGTTACAGGCTCCCATCCTTAAAGAATTTCATCGTCAAAATTCAGTACGAACTACAAAACAAGCATATCAAACATGCAAACAGTGCCAGTATATCTTACCAGTTACCGAGTCTATATATAACCAAATATAGAACATACCATCATAACAGCTCAGGATAAGTACCCCTAATCATGTCCTCTATCTCCCAAGTATAGTCTTTCTCATTGTCGCTTCACTGAACTTTCACCGGCTTAACTGTCTTGTTGCTTAATCTCTTGTCATCTCTCACAATTACTCAAACTAGTTGTCTCACAAAAGTCAGATCTAGTTCTACTACTAAATCTTCCAATGCCGATGGAGCAATAGTAGTCTCTGGATCATGCACATACTTTCAAAGATGAGAAACATGAAATAAATTATGGACACCTGCCAAACTACTTGATAGCTCTACTCGGTACGCGAATTTTTTGGTCCTCGCTATAATAGCGAACAGTCCAACATATCTTGGTCCCAGTTTCTCTGATTTTCCAAAACGTATCACACACTTCATCGATGATATTTTAATAATGACTCGGTCTCCAATTGAGAACTTAAGATCCTTATGCCTCTTATCTACGTAACTTTTCTGCTTAGACTGAGCTTCTTTCATCCTATACCTGATTAGCTCAATCTTCTCTGTGGATTCCCTTACCATATCTGGACCAAGGACCAATCTATCTTCAGTCTCTAACCAACATGCTGGTAACTTGCACAGCATTCCATACAAAGCTTTGAAAGACATCATTCCTACACTATCCTGATAGCTGTTATTATAGAAAAACTCAACCAAGTGCAAATGGTCTTCCCTTGACCCACCAAAATCTAGTATACAAGCTCTTAACAAATCTTTAAGCACCTTATTTACTCTCTCTGTCTGCCCGTCTATTTGAGGATGACAAGCAGTACTCATCTTAAGCTTAGTACCTAACACTTCCTGTAGACTCTTTTAAAATTCACTAGCGAACAGTGCATCTCTATCATTGACTATACTACTAGGAACCACATGCAGTCTAACAATATTCTTCATGTATAACTTAGCCAATACAGGCACTATCCTGGTTGACTTAACGGGAATGAAATGGGCAATCTTGGTTAGTCTATCTACCATAACTCATGTACTTTTATTTTCCCCATTCAACCTTAGTAATCCGTCAATAAATTTTATAGATATCGAATCCCATTTCCAAATCAGTATTTCCAAAGCCAAAGCCATACACTTGGCTTCTGATGTTCGAATTTCACTTACTGGCAATTTGCACATTGCTTCACCCATAATCCTACATCCCTCTTCGTACTTTTTTAGAAGAAACTTCTCTTCGTATCCTGATCATCTTGGTTCCCCCAAGATGAATCGTGAATTTCAATCGATCACACTTCCTAAGAACTTCCCTCCTTAGGTTTCCAATATCTGGAACACATAATCGTCCCTTCTTTCTCAACCATCTCTTCTTGTCAAGACTACAATCCTTTAGATCATCAATCTTAGTTCCACCTTCTAGCCTTCTAATCTTTTTAGCTAATAATGGATCATCTCTTTGCTTAGAAGCAATCCTTTCGATCAACATTGGTCGAACTTCCAAGCAAGACAACATGGCAGTATTTTAACTAGAACTAGTAGTCGATCTTAACTATACAATACATGTAGTCAATGCCTCTAGATTCTTCCATTGTGCTAACATAGCTAACACAACGTTCTGATGTTTCCTGCTAAGTGCATCTGCAAATTTATTTCCTTTTCCTAGAGTATACTCGATACTAAAATAATAAGGTGCTAAAAACTCTAGCCACCTCTGTTTTTTGGTATTCAACTCTTTTTGATAAAATGAGTACCTCAAAGACTTGTGATCCGTATACAACTCGAATCATTCTTCCAAGAGCGAGTGTCTCCACACTTTCAATGCAAAAAATACCACTGCAAACTTCGAATCATAAGTTGGATATCTAACTTCATATGGCCTGAGCCGTTGAGAAGTGTAGGCAATCATTTTGCCCCTCTGCATCAATATAGTTCATAATTTTGTTCCGCGCACATTTGTATACACCACTAAATCCTGATTACCATCCGAAACTACTAGCATGGGCGCATTGGTCAATAAATGCATTAACTTAAGGAATGCTTCCTTACATTTGTCAAACTAAATGAACTCACGTCCTTTTTGGTTAGCTTAGAAAAAGTCTCTGCTATCCGTGAGAAATATTTGATAAGTCTTTGGTAATAGCTAGCTAATTAAAAAAATTCCTTATCTCGGTCACCGTCTCGGGTCTTTTTCAACTGTTAACGTAGCCATCCATAGTTATTAATCCTCGACAATAAAATGCGTCTATGTTAACCGTATCAATAATTAGAAGCTTATAAATATGAAAAAAATTTCGAACAAATTTTAATAAAAAAAAATTAACATTTCATTTCACAAATGATATTTCATATTCATTACATAATCTCATTTGTAAACCCTTGTTCAGAGAAAATATAATTAATACAAAATACTCCAACAGCTACATATAAAGATGCTTTCTTGGTTGAGTCAAATACTTAGCAATTACACAACTTTGCCATTACGTCCTAATAGACAAAACCAAACTACAGCCGAAATAGATATAGCTCCTAATTGCTTGATTACCTCTTGCACATCTCTAAAAGTTTATTTGTCTCATTGGAAACTGAAAGCCCTTACTTTCAACTTACTCAAATGAGTACTTGAAATTTTAAGGGAAAATCAAAAACTTCGGGTTAGACAATAGTTCAGTATAAATAATAATTTGTCATCTTGAACCAAAATAGATATCTAGTGAGACCATGTCGCTGAGTAGAATGGGTTTTCCCCTCACTAGGCTCTTGACCAAAACACAACAACCATATATTGTGCACCTACAACTACAATGTATAGAACACAAAAAATAGCATTTATAAACATGAAACATATATTGGATTACCCATCCTAAATTTTAGGTTATCCATCTTAATTTCAAATGACTACTCATCACAATTTAAACTGGCAACCTGACTTATTTTAATCGCAATATCTGTCTTATAGTTATGTGGACTATCCATCTCACTTATAAGATATTCTGAATTATGTATATTATCCATCTCATATGTAATTATTACTTGGATTACCCATCCCCTACCATATTGACTACCCATCACATGTAGTTAACTATTTAAAATTATGTGGCTTATCCATCACACATATTCCATTTAACCTAAAATGATGTCGGACTATCCATAGTTTTGCTAGGATTACCATGCACCTTTCATTATCCTTATAAAGATTATTCATCTCCAGGATAATGTGGACTATCCATCTCATATTCCATAGTTTTTCTAGAATGACCATGAACCCATCATTTAACAATTTAATTCATGTTACTCATATGTTCAACCTTTTTCTGTCGGTGTCCCTAATTAGGTTATCTCCCCTTAAAGTTATAATATTTTAAAGTGACATACATTGATATCTCCAAATGATCAATGTCAAATTCATTTAAGAAAATGCATTAGTTTCTCCAATGATAAAGTCTCATTTATAAAACATTTAGTTTGTCAATACTAATCTCTTTTGGTGTCCCCACTGGTAGTGTCGACATCTATAATCTAAATAGCATCAGTTTCCTAAATGTTTAGAATTGAAGTCATAAAACAATAGGCTTGCCACCCTTATTAGGTTAATAAAGATGAATGTCAAAGTTCATCTATATTGGTGTCCCTAATGATAGTGCCGAAATTTACAAAATTTAAAACGACATTGGTGTCCCCAATGACTATGTCAAAGTATAAGCATAAGGCTCTTTGCCTTTAATAAAATAAAACATAACACATGCATTATTAAATCAACACCGACCTCTATCCAAGGTCGAGGACAAAACTTAAATTTTTTTAAGATTAAGAAAAATTCATGTCAAAATTGGTGTTGTCGATCTTTAATAACTATAAATTATCTGCCTATAAAAACAAAACTTAAAACCTTTATAAGTTATGTGGCTAACTGTCGAAGACATAAGTTCATCGACCCTTTAAAACGTAGGCCAGTTCGCCCCTTACAAAAATGTTTTCAATTTATATAAAAGTAAGCCTCTTCGGCATTAAAAGATGAAGTGCGACATTGTAATTATGAGGCTTCAACTTTGAAACAAAAGATTGCCAACCTTGATGCACATTGACTCCAAGACCCACGATGTCATAATAAAACTTTCTTACTTAAATCACTTCGGCTGAAATGCCGTTATGTGTATAGAGTCAAAATCAATACAAGCGGTGTCACTACCTTAGAAAAGAGACAAAGTGGTTTGGTGCGACATAATTTAAAATAGCGGTGAAAACAATGTGACACCGTCGACATCGACATTAAGCTTTTAAAATGTTTAGGTGAATCATGAAGACACCGTTGCCACCGCTTCTACCGATACTCTATAGTCGATGAGGTTGACTTTGGCCTACTCGGAAACATTACATAGCTACCGAAGTAACTACATTATGCTTCCTTTCACTTCGACACCGACACTCATGGATGCGACCTTGTCTTAGGTTCGACAACGTTAGGTTGGTATGCCATTATCATAATTCTTTTTAAAACTGCTTTATTACTACTTTAAGAAAAAACTTTTCACCAAATCCTATTTCTTGTCCAATTTTTATTGGATAAAACTATTTCTTTGCAAATCCTTTACGAATTACTATCGCATTACACTTTTTAGTTCCAAAACATATTTAAAATAATTAATTAATCATTTTTTAAAATGCTTATCTAGCATAATAAATTCTTAATAAATTGAAACTAGTTGGGAAAAATACCAAAAATTCATAAAAAATAGAGAATATCCTTCCCCTTACTATATAAAAATTTCGAAGCCAAAAACCATATTTATTTATTTAAATAATTAGAACCCAAAATTAAACTATTTCCTCCTTTGGAAATTCATAAAATAATATATATAACTTGGAAAATCGTAAAATTAAAAAACCATCTCCAAAATAATGTTTTATACTACATTTTAGAAAATCGAAGCGTTTGGAGATTAAAATCTTAGGTTTTACCCTTAAAACACATTTAACCAATTTCATAAAAATTCCAATAACCATTATTCTATTCAAACAATGATTAAACAACTATATCTTGGAAAAACAGATATCAATCATTTGTGTATTATCCATAACCAAATTCAAAAGCAAACACTTGTTATTTACCTTAGATTAATTGTTGGAATTGAGATTTTCTGTTTCTTTAGTAACCCTAACCTTCTTCTCCCTTGAATCCCTAGATTTCATTCTCCTTTGCCTAAGTTCTGGCCGGCCTTAATGTTTTTGCTTTTGATAGTTTTTCGTTTGTGTAAACTTAGAATAATATGAGGGGGAGAGTGTTTAAGGCAAAGGATGGGTTTATTTCCTAAGTTTCCCCTCTCATATATTCTCTCATATGTTAAGTTTTAACAATTTTACTTGATTAATTAAGTATTGCATCATCTTATTAAGTTTTAAATCTCATTCTCCTTAACTGTTTACATTATTCTATTTAATCTATTCAATTAAATGTCCTGAATATTATTCAATAAAAAAAGGGAGTTACATTATTTTTGCAGCTTCTACTAGAATCATTCCAAAAAGCAAGATGAAATAACAGCACGGAAACTCTAGTGTTCGATAGAGGTTGATTCTATGAACTATATTCAGCAAAAAGGAATCAACGGCTTACGAAGAAGAAGATCGATTTCGTATAAGATGATATTGTGGGCCGGGATCATGGAATTACGGTTGAGTTATCAAGGATCAAGAATTTGAAGATAGGGAAAGATAGTAGAGTAAGGAAATCGGTGCTTAATGGTTATGGGGCTAATGGTAAAGAAAGTAATTTGAGGTCATCTTTGAGAAGCAATAAACAAATCCAGAATGGATTGGGTAATTTAGAGATTGCGAGGAAGACTGTGCTACTGCTAGCAATGGAATAAGGATTGGGACTCGCTTAGGTGTAAGACTTTGATTTTTTGTGTTTTTTTTTGGATTCAGATGTTTGGGAATTAGTAATTTTTGATTACCAATATATAAACTATATTTGTTCTTCTAGACTACACGCTTTGATGTTGAGACGTTACTTTTGTTGCTCTGAAAATTTGAATGTATGATTCTGAAAAGTTTTGTTTTATGATCACCAACCGATCCATGACTTTTTTTATTTTTGCCTTACCATATTTAGATCACAGTCGTGATTAAAATGCTGTTTTCTTATGTGTGAATGATTTTGGATTGTATGTTTTCCTATTTAACACTTTTTTGATAAATTGTTTCGCGTGTTTGGAATGAAAAGAGTATTTAACATAATAAATTATTTTTCATAATTTACATGGAATTGAAAACATAGATGGATAGAAGAAAAATGATATTGTTATGGTTGTAGATTATTAATGCAAGTTTTTGTATTTGGCATGTTTTAATTTTTCGTTATAACAAGTTTGCACTTAACAGTGGAGTGGTAACATAAAGATCATTGTAAAAGAGTATTTTATATTGGGATCATTGCAAAAGAATTGATATTTTGAATGTGGTATGTACCGTGAGCGGTGTTGTTTGATATACCAATTTGTTGTATTGTTGTTGTAAGAAATAGTTTTTGAAATTTTAGAGTAGATAGGTTGAAATACAATATATTTTGATGTTCTAATTTTATTAAAGAATCTTTAGTGCATTTACGAATTTCTTAGTTAGATTTGATGCCATTCGGTTTCAAAAACCTGAACCGGTATCATTCTTCAGTTGTCCAAATGACCAAAGAAAAAGATCATCATTTTCTTCGGTCGTTACCAAACGACAAAAGCAAAAGATCATCATTTGCTTCGGTCGTTACCAGACGACCGAAGAAAAAAAAACCCTCAATTGTTTCGATGTAAATGATCATTTGCTTTATCCATTGCCAAATAATCGAAGCAAATGATGGTATTTTGCTTCGTTCGTTTGGAAACGAGAAGCAAAAGGCCATCATTTGCTTTGGCCCTTCAACCGATGCAACTGAAAATGGCATGTTGCGTCATCTTCATTTGCTTCAGTCATAGAACCCAAGCAACATGGGAGTAATGACCAAAGTAAATGACATGCTTTGTAGTAGTAAATGTATTCCATGTCTCTCACTTATGGAAGTTTGTGCACCACTCTGGCATGACAATTGAACTGGATCAATTTGATGATAACGAGATTGAAACAAAAACTGTGAAACTTTGTAGGTCGATTCGTATTATCGGACATGACACGAAACAGCTTAGAGGTAGACGGTAGAGTTAGCGAATGTCTAATGGCGCGAAAGTGAAGGCGAATGTACGTGGGATCCCAAGGAGAGCATGTAGGACATATATCCATAGCTTTTTACATTGCAAGGACTATTGTTAATGTTATTTATTTTCGCTTTCGATATCATAGAGGATAGTTTAGTATCTTACATGTTAGGACAGATTTTATCTATACTATTGATTGCATGATTGCTTGTTTAATATGTTTGATAGTTGCATAAGCTTTTTAGGAATGAAAGGTAATTATGATCGACTAAACTTTTATTTGTTTGGGGATTTTGATCGCGAAATTCATAAAAGGGAAAGTGCGATTACCCGTATTTTACATATCAAAGGATCGTAAAATATTATTATTTAATTCATATGCGGTCGTATGGTCCTAAAATTTGGAAAAATGACTATTAGGGCATTTCCACATATAGAATTTTGATCGGATAGTTTGGACATATAAATTCATGTAAAGCATATAAATTTTGACACTGTTTGAATTAGGGTTTGAAATCGCTTCCATTAGGTCAAGATCATGGTTTCCTTTTTCATAGAATGGTCATAATAGAAAGGCGGACTCACTATTTAGGAGATATGACCATTTTAAGCTCAGATTATTGCTGGCTATATTAGTGGATGATTAATTAAGCCCAAACTTGAGCCGACTAATCCATTTCAGGATTTGTGCCTAATTGAGATGGATGGGACACATCGAAATCATTTCTCACTTCCCAAAAATAATTTAAACCTCCATTAACTTAATTTTCATTAAATATCTTATCTTTTTTATACTAAACTTAGCCTAAAACATCATATTATAACAAAAAGACTTTTCACGACGTTTTAGAAACACTGCAAAACCTTTTTGCAGCATTACAAAGAACACTGTATAACAACAAGCTGTAATAGGTCTTTAGATATAACAACAATTAAATTAAGGCTGTAAAAAATATACCTTCTACAACGTTTTGTCTAGTGTTGTATAATTATTCTGCAGCCTTTTCATTTCCCTCTTGTTAAAGTTTTCAAAGCATTCTTATATTGATATGTTTGCTTTTTTATAGGGTTTTTACTTCATAGGCAGTTTTTGTACTGTTTTACAAACGTTGTTATATATTTACCAGCATTTTAATAGCCATCACAGCTCTTTTTTATCGCTATTTTAACGACTTTACAGCATTTTGGTATTTATCCTATTATGCTATTTCAACATTTTATATACCATTAAGTTATTTTTTTACACCATTAGTTCTTTTAACAGCATTTATAAAATGCTGTTATATATCTAAAACAACGAATTTAGCACTTACCACGGCGTTTTTAACAACGTTTTCTATTGTTTGCAACTTTCTAAAAACACTAAATAGTATGATTTTTTATCCAATATAACATTTATACCAATCATTAAAATTTGTATTCAAATTATCGTTCAATTTAAACAACATAAATAAATATAATCTAATAATCTTAACATATTATATATTAAATAAAATCAATGTTACACCAATTTCATGTACCAAATAAAAATAATCATGTATAACATTTCATACACAATGTTCTAAGCAAAGATGATAATAACACAATTCTATAAAAAGAGCTTACTAAAAAAGTAAAATATGCATCGCGTAAATTCCAGTCTCGTCTTTGTCAAATGTCCAATATCCTACAAGGAAAATTGAGATCAGACCAAGTAAAAAAATTACACGTAAATTGAGGAAACTACAATATACAGAAATCTTGGAGTGCACGACAATGGGTCAACTTTAGACTAAGCATTCACTAATATACCATAAATATTTAGAACCCAAAAATCAACTCTAATGGAACCCGAAAATATACTAACAAGTATATACAAGCTATAAACGCTAAGTATCAGTACAAACTAATGGAATAATGTACCCAGCTTATTCAATTAACAATGAGACACAATTAAACCGAATCACTTGCACATTAAAAAGTATGCAATAAACTATGATAGCATTTAAAGATCCTTACACTACTCCAAAAGTTAATAACTTAATTGTTCGATGAAGATGTTCAAGGCAACTAAATGAAGAAGTGATAAGAAAAGGTTCGAACCAGTATTCAAATTGCACTTAAGAATAACACAAGTACATGATTGATATCCATAAATATGTATAATGGTGATAACATAGTTAAATATAAATACCCTTTCAAATTAGCATACCACGATGTTTTCCTAAGTGAAAAGCATAAAATAGGATGCATTGAGTGTAACTCTAGTTTTAGTTGAATTTGGAAAACCAAATTTAAGATTGGAGAAATCTACAATCATTAATGGAGTAAGTTGATGATTAAACACAAGTTATAAAATAGCGAAATTTACCCATGCTTCAACCGCTGGAAAGATTAATAAGAATCTGCAAAATTGTTATCTCCCTGCACATGTAAGATATAGCAAATTGCTCCTAAAGTATGAAATTTATTTTTGTAATTAAAGATTATCGATTGTTTTGAAACTACTACTGGGATTGGATAAACATGAAACTTCTATAGGGATTGGAAACATTAAGTGCCAGGACAATGCAGCGTAAACATAGCAGAATATGCCAAAATTGTTAAATCAACTTCAGTCTCTTTCCCCATTCATAATTAGGACAGCGGATCTATCCTACGTGCAATTAATAATTCTTCTATATTTATTAATAAAACTAAGAATTACAATATTAATGGTAATGGAATGTTATATATGTCACATCTGCTAGCTCTTTTCAACTGCCAAGTGACCATACATCTGCTGGTTCTTTTTAACATCATGTATGTAAAGGGCGTCAAAAAAACTAATTCTAATAAACTTAATAATTTTTATAGACTTACTTATGTCTATTGTTATCATTTTGCTTGTACTCGGGTTAACTTAATCTGAGCCAAATGTGTCAAAATGTAAATTTATTTCATTAAGGACCATAACCACACTACCATTGTACATAGAAACACGAAGGCATATCAGCACAAGCATATCTATGTGATTGATAAGATCATCATACATTTAAAGTGCGTATTAATGAATTGTGTTAGTTGCAACAAAATAGGAAGATTTTTTCTCTATATATAATGCATATTCATACATGTCATATAAAATAAAATAAAGTATATACCCGTAGTAACATTTTTTATCAAAACTTAATTTTAGATTTTCATGTTCAGTGAATACTAAAAACAAATTGAAAAAAATAAAAATAATATCGAGAAACTATGTAAATGTGGTTTTTCATCTAAAACTTAACTGTAATAGACAAAGACTGAGCATCTTTGTCAACTTCAGCAAACACATCCTCAACCCGCATCCTCTTCACACGACCTTTCCAAGATGATTCTTTAACGAACCGGATTTTCGACCCTTGAAAATCGACATTAATACTTCCATTATATTACATGTTGAAAAATCGAATGCTGCAAAACCCAATTGTTAGGGAAAAAGAAAGTAAGAAGATAGGAAGAAAACTAAACAACAGAGAATCTCACAGCGGAACAAATAATTTATAATATACCATAAATCTTTACATAAAAGCAAATTTGTAATATGTGTATATACAAACATCAATTAGAGTATACCAACATATTTCAGCCTGAACAGTTATAACAGCATGCAATCATAATTGCTGATAAACGCAACAATGAATACAGTGGAAAATAACCATCTACGTGAATACGTCTCAGGACACCAACTTGTCTCTTGAAGCTCCAAGCATCCAAACTAATCTGTAATATGCTCAGTCTGACCCAAGCATTATAATAATCTAACACCTAAGTCAGTCTGGAAAACCAGCACGGATAAACACACCAACTAGATTTTTAAGTTATGTAAAAATCTTGAAATCAAAAAGTATCTTGTAAGGCCACGCCATACATAAACACGGACAGGTTTTTACCTTACGATAACCAAAACATTTTCTATAGAAAATCCATTTATATTATAATAATGTCTAGGGGTCAAATTAAAATATGAATATAGCTTAAATGCTTGCATCACACATTTCAGCATAGTTGGGAATAATTAAGTCCGTACGGCGCTTATTGGAGAATGGATTCCATTTAATGACTGGATTAATTGGGTTCCGCCCGTCACATTGCATCTCTAGTTAAAATAACATCGATGACCTCGCCTAGTTCCCCTGCCAACACAGGTCCAGCCTACCCCTTGCTGGATAGTACCGAATATGACCACCCTTTCGTGAATGGGCCCCGAAGCATAGAAATTAGAGATAATAGTGACTCTAGATAGGAGTGACCATACCCTACATGGGACCGATCCACTTAGCTATGCTGCATGTGACAACCCGTCTCACTGATCCTCAGAAATCAACACTAATATATCTACGGTATTCATGTGCAGTAAATCCAAGTGCCGGGGAGGCAGATTATTAGGGGTGTAAAAGAAAATAAAGATAGAAGATAACACAATAATAGAATCTCACATCACATTCAACATTTTAATTACACAAATGATCAAAGTCAAATACAAATCTAGCAGGATAGTTATAACTGTTTATCCGTACATATGTTGGGAAATACATACTACATAACGCAACGGAATATAGGGAGATATCTATATAAGGTATATCAGCTTCATAACTCCAAAAGACTCTTCCAATATGCTCCCCAACGTGCTCCAAAATGCTCCTAAGGTATCCTGACTACTTGGCTGCCGGAAAAATAAGGCACCCAAAGTTTAAAGGGAAATACAAACTCTAGGTCAGTCATGGGATTGGTGTGAGAACTCATAGTATGATGTTTTGAAAACAAAACGATATCTCATAAGGCCACACCGCACATAAACACAGAACATGCTTTTTTCTTTATGAAAACCAAAACTCTTAATTACGAAAAATTTGGGGATATTATTTTTAATGATGTTCTTTGAAAATATTTGCAAATAAACTTATTAATCTTAGCCGAAATTGTTACATTGATTAATTTCCAGCATAATAGGTTTACAATCAAGTCCGTAGGTTCTTATTGGAGAATGGATTTCCATACAAATAACCATGTAAAGGGGCTACCTTCCGTGGGTACACCTTTACATGGATATCCTAAGGAACCATCACAAAGCTCCTCCACCAATACACGACCAGCATATCTCTATAACCAGATAGTACCGAATATGTCATCCCCCGGTCGTTACCGACCTTTATCCGAGAGCTTACTTCACATACATCCACTTTAATTTACATCCCCAACGTCATAGCGGGAAGAAATATATCTAGAAGGGAATGATCATACCCTAAATGGGAATGACCCACTTAACCCTGTTTCGGTCATTTTCGATTGATGAGGCTCGAGGCAACGACTACCTTTTCACATGGCACATCTTATTATATTTTGAATGTCCCATTGACATTCCACATTCACACGACTGATTTCCACAAACGTATAACTTCCTGATTCGTATGTCTCGAGAAAGGGTGTTAAGCTAAGAGAATGTGTCTTCTTCGCCGCCGACTGATATATTTTTGTAGAGATCACTCATTGTGATTTGGAATGCAAGCTCATACATTCATCCATACAAGTTCGTTCTGGGACCGAATGATACCGAAGGCACTTTCCTCGGCCATTACAAAGCGAGAAGTCCTTGTGGTTCTGAGATTTTTCATAACAAAGAAACCACTGCTACAATATAGTGGATCGGGAGATGATCCCCAATTAATCAACCAGTAGCCCTCGTTATTATTCGTCTCAATATCTTCGTCTTCAAAAATCTTCATTCTTCAAACATGTAAACTGGTTCAAAGTGGTTTTCGGATAGGAATCATCCAAATCAGATCCCGGTTCCTTCGAAATCCAATCGTCGATAAAAATGATGTAATTAGTGATTGTTTTTTGATTCATTCATTTTCCTTTTTATCAAAATATCTTATAGAGATATATATTTTCAATATCTTCTTCCTTAAATACTGAATCATTTAAACCTCTCTTTTGAATATTTCTCAAATCGTTTTTAAAGCGTATCTTTTAAGAAAATAGGATTATAAAAAACATTCTACTTTTATTCAAAATCAACTTTCGTATTCAACAAATGCTATGGACGGAATAGCGGTGAGATCACCTTTTAAATTCCATGAATAGGACAAGTTTCCTCTTCCAATGTTAATAATGAGTAGAAGAAGATTATTTCTGTAAAATCCAAATTGAGCATCCAGGCTTTCCTTTCGATATGTTCCACCCCTCGTCTAAAAGAGAAAAATGAGGCCAGGTAATTTCAGGGCACTGGTTGCTTCATCCCTAACCTTAGTTACATACTTTGTTTTCATTTTTAGATCTTACAGATGAGACAAATGTACTAGTCGTTTTCGCATAATCATTTTCCCTTTTTAAATCACTTAACTATTTGTTTAACCATCTTTGAAATAATGTTAAATTATTCAGATTTGTTTTAAAATGCTTTACTATTTACTGAAATTTTTTACATAGGACTTGGAAAAGAATTGTAAAGTTTCAACCTTTATTTCAAAAATTATTGAAAAGCGTTGCGAAAAGTGTGCAAATAGGGTTACAAAAAGTGCTTTAAAAGCTATATTCTTTAAAATGACTTTTATATCATTTATAAAATCATATTTTCTAATTAAATCACTTTAGTAACATTAAAATATTTTTAGAATTTATTTAATAGTTCTATAACGATTGTTTTATTAATTTACAACTTTGGTCATTTAGTGCAAAAACTGGATTTTTCTTGAAAATTGATTTTTTCATATTTCAAAATATACAAGATGAAATCTTGATTTTCTTTTTTTCTATGAAAGACATAGATACGAGGATTCGGAAAAATCTTACTTCGAAGAATTCCAAAGTATATTCCACTTTGTATGTTTATTTGAACTTTTGACGTGAAAACACGAACTACCGTTACGCGACGCGTCAAATTTTAGGCGTACTTTGAGATTCATATCCAAAATTTACCGAGACAAGTTTAAACACTTAGGAATCATTTCTAAAGCATATTTGAACATTTTTTCATGGTGTAAATGGTTCTTTATTACATTTCAGATCTTTTGGTAAGTGATTTCCATTTGATTATACGTCGTGTAAATCCATGACTTATTTCAATATTTTCATGCAATAAACAACATGTGGAAATCAATATCATAGTCAAACATCTAAACAAACATATCACAACCAAATATATTCATATAAATTAGGAGTTCCCACCTTAGTTGCAAATGAACTAACTTTAAAGTGATTATAACTTTCCTAACTTCAATTAGGTGCTCACGAATGCTTGTGTTAAGGCTTCTAGGTGGATTGACTTGTACAGGTCTTTGGAGCTTCGAGCCGTAAGTTTCAAGAAGGGTGTGGGCACGGCTAGATGGTGAAGGGGGCATAAGCAATAAGTGGGGGCAGGAGGAGTTTTGAAGTGGTTCGGACGGAGTTTTATTGATATTTTTCTTTGTTTTATTTTTTAAAATATTTTGGCATTATTTCGTTGTGGAAAGAAGCCACTAAAGATGTAATAAAGCTTAATAAAGTAGAGAAGAAATGGTGCAAAAGTGAAGAAGAAGATGATGGGTATTTATAGAAAATATTTGAGATTAAAATATAGATTTGTGCTTTTACTTAAATAACCTTCCTTAAAAATTAAGTCTTATTTAATTCAACACTTACCATCCACATCACATCATACTTTTAAAATTCAAACACTTAAGAATTAAGTAAAGAATAAGAATGATTACTTTACTTTATGTCGCATGTGATGTGACATGTGTTTTGTCTTTTTAGTTTACTTTTGTTAATTACTTTTGTGATGTCCTGGGAATTTAGGTAATATTTATTTAATAATTTCCATTAATAATTATTTCAAAATGTGTAATATTGATGTGATAATCTAATTATCTTTAACAAAAAAATTGTTTAATTTGATAAATGATTATCTTTTCAAATTTTATAATTATAATTTAGATATTTTATTCTTTTCAAAATCAATAACATATTTAATTGATAAAATTTATCTCTCTAAACTAATTAGAAATATATTCTATTTATAATGTATATATGAGTGTATACATTGTGAATAGGAAGTTTGGGTTTAATTTAAATTTAATAAAAAAATTTATTTTTCAAATTTACAATATATCACTGTATATATATTGGGAATTGAAAGATTGTGATTGAATTTAATACAGAAACTTTTCAATAGCTTATTTAAAAAATCTATCTTAAATTCTAAAGTAATTAAAGTAAATATTTATTTTGTTAAAATATAATAGCTTAAATAATATATTATTATAAAAGTCTAGCTCGTTTCCTTTAAAAATTGGCTTTTGGAATAAATTTAGTTCATATATTAAAGTATAATAATTTAGTTTGAAACTTGGAAATAATATTTAATTTAATATTCTTTTCTATTTAAATTTTCTTTCTTTTCAAATTTAGCTTGAAATTATATTTTTAAATCATATCAATGAACTAAGCATGGTTTAACATTAAAGCTAAATTGAAATAAACATTTAAACATGTTAGTACAATTAAGAAATCAATTTAAAAACATTTATAAAAATAAGTAACTAATATAATATTTGAAATGTAACAATGTGTAAGTATATGAGATCATGCAAATACACTTGTAGTATAATCTACAACTTAAAGCAACAAGTGGCATTACCTTAAGTTTATTTGTGAAAACATGTATCAATAAATGTATTAAGAAAAAACATTTTTCTTCTTCTCTCCTAAACACTGGAAACCAGAACTAAAAAAAGGGAGGGGGTTCAAAATTAAAGTAACCTTCTCAAACAACAAGTAAATTCAACAGTAGGAAATTTAACAGCAAATTGTAGATCGATCTGCTAGGATCTCTAGACAACAGCAAGCAAAATCAATTAGCAGAAGTTTCAAAGTTCAGCAAATAACTTCAACTCTAAAGCAAACTCAACATTCAAAGTACAGAACTAATACTGTTCCAGGAAACCAAAATTACAATAGTGCTATCTCTTCTTTGATTAAATGTGAGTAACTGCACTTTAAATTTTTCAAAAATCAAACTGCATCTTGACTTGTATGGGATGATTTTCGAAGTTTGGATGGAAACTATGCTTGCATGATTGTTTGAAAACGAAAGAATGTATATGTATGTTAAAAAGTTTTTTGTGCATGATTGAACAACAAGCTTTCCAAAAAATATAAATCTAGCATTTCTTTCCAGAATTTAAAAATCTGACATTTCAGTATAAAGAAATCTCTGCATCATCAAAGAGATGAGTAAATTAAACTTTAAACCTGTTTAAATTCTGAAATCATGCAGAAACTGATTTTAAATTTGTGATTATGATTTGCTTGATTAATTCATGTGGTTATAAGGTAATGATATATGGATGCATTCATGTGCCTGTCAGTATTTCCTTGGTGTGCTCTGTCCTTTGTTTGCATACAGGTGAGTAAATTAAATTTTTAAGCTTGAAATTTGTTAACTTTGATTGTATTTGAGGATCTTAAAGCATGTTGTGAAAAAAAAATGTTTGCAAAGATCTACCTACATATTTATAAAATGGGATTGATTGAGTTTGAAGGTCTGTTTATAAATTTGTGTCACTGTTCTTATTATCATCAGACCAAAAATCATTTCAAAAATCAATTACTTACTTCTCAATCTCCTATAAGTTATAATCTTTAAAGAAGATTTGGATCTGATAACCAAACTTGATTTTTAAAATTATTTTTATAGTTTAATTAACGAGTTATTTTACTGAATAAAGGAATTACAGTGAAAATATTATTCAACCTGGAAAATCGATTCTTTTTATTTCATAATTGTATTATATAAACTAATTTGTATTAGAAAATGGTAAATTTTGAGATTAATTTCAAGGTTTTTAAGTGAGTAAATCAATAGGAAACTTGAGTGGAACGAATTTTGGCTTTCGAACCATCTCTGATGATAGGTGAGGTTAGGAGTCTCGAGGTCGGCACTGAAGCAAGTAGGGAAGATGTAGGTCACGGCAAAAATGGGAGG
Source organism: Allium cepa (assembly GCA_030765085.1). Classification (NCBI taxonomy): domain Eukaryota; kingdom Viridiplantae; phylum Streptophyta; class Magnoliopsida; order Asparagales; family Amaryllidaceae; genus Allium; species Allium cepa. The sequence goes on along the minus strand of CM060943.1, from coordinate 475,042,949 downwards.
TGGGTCGTCTGATCGACGTGGCGGTGGGGGCAAGATGAATTGGGTTCTAAACCTAGTTTTCGTCAAGCAGGGTAATTGAATCACTATCTTGCCTCTGGTGATTCGAGTTACATATGGCTCTGGGAAATGATGGTGTGGAGGGTCGACAAACCATAGCCGGAGTTTGTCCATTTTCGTGGCTGGAATCGTGGATTCGAATGATTTTCCTGATGATGGATTTGGGTTTCCATTCATCCGGGATGCTCGATTTTTAATCAAGGCTGGAAATGATGTTTGGGTGATCGTTGTTGCTCGTAGGGGTGTTGGGTGACTTGACGATGTTGTCGTCGATGGTCGGAGTAGTCTCTGGTGGTGGTTCATGTGCATGTGATGGTGGTGCGTGTCTGAGATTTGGGGCTGTGCACGATCGCGAAGTCAGTTTCGAGCATTTGAACGGGTAGCTCAAGTTCATGCTCGCGTATATTGGAAGTGTTTTTCCCGTAGGAATTGGAATTTAAATTTTAATCAGAGCATTAATAAAAATAGGAAGAAGATAAACTCGGGATTGACTCGAGTAAGTTTCGGGTTCGACCTAGAGAATGTTAAACGGTTACAAGGGTTTTAAAAGTTCTAAACTTGTTTTTTGAAATTTAAAATTTAAAATTTGATTTGAAACTTTCTACATAATGTTTAATAAATGTTGCTTAAACATTTTGATTTAAGAAGTTGTTAAGTGGCAATTAAGGTATTTATAAGATAAGTTTTTCGGTTATCAGGTTTTGAGAATAGTCAGTATAATTAATTAATTTGATAAATTAATTATAAAGGATTAATTAAGTGATTAATTAAGAATAATTAATTTGTTAATTAATAATTAAGTGAGGGTTATAAATCGATTAATTAGAAGTAAATTAATTGTAATTAAGGATTATTAATTAAGATTGTAAATTAATGATCAGAGGTTAATTAATTGAGTAATTTAGTAATTAAGAATAAATTAATCAGGCAATTAAGTTTGGATTAATTAGAGAGTTTTTAATTAAGTAATTAAAGGTTATTTTAAAAAAAATAAGAAGCACTTGATGTGTAATTTGTATATTACTTAATAAGTTAGGTTTTATTAATTAATGCTTAATAGATTAATCAGTATAAATTAAGGATTGATTAACAGTTTAATCAACTTGTGATTAAGGATTAATTAATTTGTAATTATGGTTGCTAATTAGTAATTAAGTTTTATTAATTAATAATTAAGATATAATTGATTTGTTAAATTGTATTAAGAGATATTGATTAATAACTATGGTTATTAATCAATAGTTGATGGTTAATTAATCAGTAAACTAGAGGTTAATTAATTAATTATAAAGTAAATTAAGGATTGATTATTTTGTATTAAAGGAGATTAATTAATAATTGAAGATTATTAATTGATAATTTAAGGATAATTAATCTGTGATTAGAGATTTATTGATTGATTGATAAGAAAATCAAGGAGTGATGAAATTAATTAAATAATTATAATTAATTAATGGTTGATTTAGCAGAATTAGATGATTAATTTTGGTATGAATTGATAATGCTTGCTTATGGATGATTGTTTGTTGAATGTGTGAATTGAATGATAACTATTGGATGATATCTAGTGGATGATATACTATGACATTCTGATGATATGATAAGGGTTATATCAATAATGAATAGGTGATGTTTATTTGTATTATTGCCGTATAAAAGTGACATTCAGTATTTGAATTTAATCACTTAAATAACTTTGGTTAAGATGACATCGGATTCTAAGAGACCGGAGTCGGGTATTAGTAAATACCCGAAACCACTTTGATTCTTTATAGATTGATATGTGGAAACAGTAGGCTGATATGGGATGATTTAAATGAATTGGATATTTTAATCTAAGTTTAGGCACTTTGAAATTGATTCGTGAAATAAGTGATGTTTATAACAACTTGTTAAGTTGTAAATGGATATAAGTTACCTGTGTTATATATAAGCTGTATGATTTTGTAATTCATGCTAGATGGGTTTACTCACGCTGGTTTCCAGCCTGACCCGGGTGTTACTTTGATGTAATGCTCGGGTCAGACCGAGTATTACAGATTTTCAGGTAAGGACGTTCTAAAGCTCAGGAGGCGAGCTGGAGGACAGGAATGTATGGAGGGTATTCCGCTGTGTTTATTTATAGCTTATCTGGGCATGTTGAATTAAACTGCTCAGTGTTGTGTAAATATTGTAACTCTAATATATTAAAGTGTAATTTGACCAGTACAGTTTCCTTTGTATAACTGCTATTTATTTAATATTATATTTTGATCCGCTGCGAATGCGAGAATCTGTGTTTTGGTGTTTCTATTTTCTTCTTTTACTTCTATCTCTTTCTTCTTTTTCATAACTATCTGGAGTTTTCGGAATCGAAAATTCCGGGTCGTTACATTCGATATCAGAGCCGAAAGGCTAAGCGAGAACCTTGGCTTTGGTGGGATTACTCATTAAGGATAAGGGTCAATGGTACCCTAGAATGAGTTGAGCATGTGTGTGTGTGTGTGTGTGTGTGTGTATGAGAGCGTACTTGTTATTTTCTTATACAAAGATTTTAAATGATTTTATATAAGAATATATTTTGATACATAAAGCAATTTTTCTTTCTACTAAAAATTAAGGCAATTGGTTGTTAAATTATTGCATTAAATTAAGTGGTAATAGAACTACAACCAAACTGAAAATTAAATGAAGATAAGTTTGAAATGAATTCAAACTGAAATTAAATCTTGAAGTAGGGGAAGAATTTCTAAATAAGATGAATTAGAATTGGTTTCAAACCCGAGAAATAGAATGGTTATTGTGTTTAATAATGGGATGGTTGTTTTCCAATAAACAATAAAAAAAATTTAAGGAAGCAACCATTTAAAAAAGAGAATAACTTGTAAATTTAAAAGGATGTGAATTAAAGTGGGTCTCCAATTGTGAAGTTTTGAATTCTAAATCTAAACATTTGAAATTATTTTCAAAGTGTTAAAGGAAATAATATTATTCAAACTACTTTGAATGTAATCTTATTTTAGAATAAGAAGTTGGTTGTAAACTTTAAAAGAATTTGTTTTGAATTAAAAACAAGGGTGGTTTAAATTTTAAAAATTCGGCTTGGTAAGCCAAGAAGAAAATATATATATGTGAGAAATATACATAATATCAAAGATGGTTAGAAATAAACTCTAAATGCTGAGTTTTAATTTTGGAATGAGATGTGAAAACCCAAAGTGATAAGTTTTTGAACTTATAGATGGGGAAGTATTTTAAAATTTGAATGGGAATTTAAATTGTGTAAATTTGGCTGAATTAAGTAAATTGAATTTAACTTAGAAGAAGTTAAATAAGTTTGAATGGACAACCTGATTTGGAAATTCCAATATGAAACTGGGATTTAACTTGGGAAGTTAAATGGTTTATTTGAATTGGGAGTTAGTGTGATCTCAAAATAGGTTTGAGGTCTGTGAACTGGTAATGTATGGGTGTTTTAAAATAATTTGGATAACATTATCCTATTAAAAATCTTTAAATTGGAATTGGATTTGAATTATTATGTGAACCTAGAAATAGGTTTATGAAGAAGTAAAGGTTAAACTGATTTAAGACAATTAAATCAACATTTGAAAGTTTAACTCGAATGTATATAATTCGAGATGATTTAAAGTAAGATTGAATTTCAAATTAGTTTAAATTGAAATTGATTTAAATAATTTGGATTCGTGATTAAAGTTGAATAGTTTTAAATTCAAATGGAATTTGATTTGAATTTGGAAAGAATCAAGGGATTAAAAAATTAAATTGGTTCAGTTTGAAATTTATTTAAATTAATTGGAATTATGATTGAAGATGGAAGTTAACTTAATTTAAATTGAATTGATTGGAAATGGAGGTTTGGAATTGAACAGTTTGACTGTGGACTATTTTCAAAATAAATTGTTTTAGTACAAATCTAGTTTTTCCAAACTATTTGCTATACAGCTTTTCTTTTCAAAACCTAAAAATATCTTATACTTGTTTTACAATTATTATTGGAACTATTTAACAATTTTTCAACTGTTTTATAAACTAATTATTATTTTTCAACTATTTCACAAATTAATTACTATTTTTTACAATTATTTGCAATTATTTTAAAAAAATTGTAACTACTTGACTATTTTCCCAACTATTTTACAATTACTTAACTATTTTGCAGCTATTTTACAAACTAATAATTATTTTTCAATTATTTATCTATTTTTTCTTTTCAAGCTGTTTTCTAAATTTTTAACTGGACAGAGTTTAAACTGTTCATGATTGAATACCCAATTGAGATAAGAATAGAGGTGATAATCCAAATGGGATTGAAGCAATTGTGAATTAGTGAATGTGAATAGAAGAGAATTGATTTGGCTAATAACCAATAAAGATAAATACGTAGAGTGTACGTATGTTATTCTGTTCGCATAGTGATTTGAACTAGACTCGAGCACAGAATTTTAAGATAGTTTATCGATCCGAGTGGGATTTTTCACTCGATTTTCGACGGCGAGCCTGGATATGGATTGTTGATTTATTCAGGATATTCTCTATCATAGTTATGACTATGCAAGGAGAATGAATGTTTCTGGTCAAGAAACCAGATCTGAGTCCACACTAGGAAGTCGGGTGGACGATACTAGTTCGGAAGTGAAATTATGTGATCGAGTGAGCGATCAGATTGGTATAGCGTACAAATGATATGTGTACATCGTACGGATTTGAATAAAATTGATTTTGGGAATTTGTGGGAAATGATTGTGAAATGGTCTTTGAAACGAAAATATATTTGGAAAAATATATGATGAAATAAAATAGAAATTGGATACTTCTATGGTAAAATTTTACTTTATGAAAGTAAGTAAGTGACTTTATAATCAAATTTGAATATTTGATTTGGAAATAATCAAAGTTATATGTCTTTGTTATATAAGATAAATCTTCCCTTGTTGAATCTATAGCCAGAAGAGAAAGGATTTTGTAAGTGCTTGAAGTATAAAAGGGGTTTTATACAAGTTTGAAATGATCCAAAGATTTTTAGAGTTATATATATATATATATATATATATAAGATATTATGAGTATTTTAGAAAAGGTTTTGGGAACCTTTGGATTTAGAAAGCTTTTGATTTTTGGATAAAATCAATATTGAATTTGGAAAGCCTAGTTTGAGAATTATCGATTTTGGGATAATCGATTTTGTGTAAAGGAGCTTTGTATGAGATCATACTAGGTGTATGATTTGAAGATACTATATGTGTATAGTATAAAGTGTTTTGATGATGGCTCTAGGGAAAAAGGCGCTCCCTTGAAATGAACTTCTCAGGAGTGCCACCGGGTGGTGCTGCCTTGAGCCCCAAGGGGGGTTCTAAAGTTGATCCTGTGAGGAGTCCAGACAAAAATAGCTCCTGGGGATTTTGAGTAGTGTGTACCATAGCGAAAGTTGTGTGTGCCGCTGAGAGCCAACAGTCTGCGTTTGATTTTATATCGGTAGACTGCGATCTATGGTAACATAGCGAAAGTCGTGTGTGCCGCTGAGAGCCAACAGTCTGCGTTTGATTTTATATCGGTAGACTGCGACCTATAGCGAAAGTCGTGTATGCCGCTGAGAGCCAACAGTCCGCATTTGATTTTATATCAGTAGACTGCGACCTATGTAGGAGTGGAGAAGTTTCATTTCGACAGTGGAAATCGGAGGCCGCTGAGAGCCTATAGTTACATGGACTTTTGCTGCGATGACAACGTAACCCTGGAATGTAACTGCGATCTGTTGTGCGTTCCATGGCGTAATTGAGAGGCCGCGGAGAGCCTACAGTTACATGGAATTTTGCTGCGATGGCAGCATAACCCTAGAATGTAACTTCGACCATGGATGGGGTGATGATTTCCAGAGCATTCTCGCCAAAGATATTCTCTCTATTTTCAAAAATGTTTTCTATGTTTTCAATAAAATTTATTTGTAAAGTATTTTCACTGGGTGTTGAAAATGGGTATGCTAAGTACTTATAGATTTTCAGTCCTACGTCTGATCAACGTACGATCGAACTTCTGTGAGAACAAAGACGGACTTGTTGAAAAATCGAGTTATAAAATGATATTTTTATAAAACTATTTACTATATAGATTTTAAAGGTGTTTTAAAAAAGGATCAAAGAAAAATTTATCTGATTTAAAGCATTTTAATAAATTCTGGCTTCGTTCCTTTTCGAAGACGAAAAGATTCAAAGGGGGGAGGAATGTGATGTCCCGGGAATTTAGGTAATATTTATTTAATAATTTCCATTAATAATTATTTCAAAATGTGTAATATTGATGTAATAATCTAATTATCTTTAAAAAAAATTAATTTGATAAATGATTATCTTTTCAAATTTTATAATGATAATTTAAGAATTTTATTCTTTTCAAAAACAATAACATATTTATTTGATAAAATTTATCTCTCTAAGCTAATTAGAAATATTATCTATTTATAATGTATATATGAGTGTATACATTGTGAATAGGAAGTTTGGGTTTAATTTAAATTTAATAAAAAAAATTGTTTTTCAAATTTACAATATATCTATGTGTATATATTGGGAATTGAAAGATTGTGATTGAATTTAATATAGAAACTTTTCAATAGCTTATTTAAAAAATCTATCTTAATTTCTAAACTAATTAAAGTAGATATTTATTTTGTTAAAATATAATAGCTTAAATAATATATTATTACAAAAGGCTAGTTTGTTTCCTTTAAAAATTGGCTTTTGGAATAAATTTAGTTCATATATTAAAGTATAATAATTTAGTTTGAAACTTGGAAATAAGATTTAATTTAATATTCTTTTCTATTTAAATTTTCTTTCTTTTTAAATTTAATTTGAAATTATATTTTTAAATTATATCAATGAACTAAGCATGGTTTATAATTAATAAAGATGATTTGTATATTAACATTAAAGCTAAATTGAAATAAACATTTAAACATGCTAGTACAATTAAGAAATCAATTTAAAAACATATATAAAAATAAGTAACTACTATAATATTTGAAATGTAACAATGTGTAAGTATGTGAGATCATGCAAATACACTTGTAATATAATCTACAACTTAAAGCAACAAGTGGCACTACCTTAAGTTTATTTGTGGAAACATGTATTAATAAATGTATTAAGTAAAAACATTTTTCTTCTTCTCTTCTAAAAACTGGAAACCAGATCAAAAAAAGGGGGGTTCAAAATTATAATAACCGTCTCAAACAACAAGTAAATTCAACAGCAGGAAATTTAACAGCAAATTGTAGATCGATCTGCTAGGATCTCTGGACTACGGCAAGCAAAATCAATTAGCAGAAGTTTCAAAGTTCAGGAAATAACTTCAACTCTAAAGCAAACTCAACATTCAAAGTACAGAACTAATACTGTTCCAGGAAATCAAAAATACAGCAGTGCTATCTCTTCTTTGATTAAATGTGAGTAACTGCTCTTTAAATTTTTCAAAAATCTAACTGCATCTTGACTTGTATTGGATGATTTTCGAAGTTTGGATGGAAACTATGCTTGCATGATTGTTTGAAAATGAAAGAATGTATATGTATGTTAAAAAAAATTTGTGCATGATTGAACAACTAGCTTTCAGAAAAATATAAATCAAGCATTTCTTTCCAGATTTTCAAAATCTGACATTTCAGTATATACAAATCTCTACATCGTCAAAGAGATGAGTAAATTAAACTTTAAACCTGTTTAAACTCTGAAATCATGCAGAAACTGATTTTAAATTTGTGATTATGATTTGCTTGATTAATTCATGTGGTTATAGGTAAAGATATATGGATGCACTCATGTGCCTGTCAGTATTTCCTTGTTGTGCTCTGTCCTTTGTTTGCATAAGCAGGTGAGTAAATTAACATTTTAAGCTTGAAATTTGTTAACTTTGATTGTATGTGAGGAGCTTAAAGCATGTTGTGGAAAAAAATGTTTGCAAAGATCTGCCTGCATATTTATAAAATGGGATTGATTGAGTCTGAAGGTCTGTATATAAATTTGTATCACTGTTCTATTATCATCAGACCAAAAATCATTTCAAAAATCAATTACTTACTTCTCAATCTCCTATAAGTTATAATCTTTAAAGAAGATTTGGATCTGATAACCAAACTTGATTTTTAAAATTATTTTTATAGCTTAATTAACGAGTTATTTTACTGAATAAAGGAATTACAGTGAAAATATTATTCAACCTGGAAAATCAATTCTTTTTATTTCATAATTGTATTATATAAACTAAATTGTATTGGAAAATGGTAAATTCTGAGATTAATTTCAATGTTTTTAAGTGAGTAAATCAATAGGAAACTCGAGTTGAACGAATTTTGGCTTTCGAACCATCTCTGATGATAGGTGAGGTAAGGAGTCTCGAGGTCAGCACTGAAGCAAGTAGGGAAGATGGAGGTCACGGCAAAAATGGAAGGTGGGTCGTCTGATGGACGTGGCGGCGGGGGCATGATGAATTGGGTTCTAAACCTAGTTTTCGTCAAGCAGGGTAATTGAATCACTGTCTTGCCTCTGTTGATTCGAGTTACATATGGCTCTGGGAAATGGAGGTGTGGAGGGTCGGCAAACCATAGCCGGAGTTGTGGCAATTTTCGTGACTGGAATCGTGGATTCGAATGTTTTTCCTGATGATGGATTTGGGTTTCCATTCATCTGGGATGCTCGACTTTTAATCAAGGCAGGAAATGATGTTTGGATGATCGTTGTTGCTTGCAGGGGTGTTGGGTGACTTGACGATGTTGTCGTCGATGGTTGGAGTAGTCTCTGGTGGTGGTGCATGTGCACGTGATGGTGGTGCGTGTCTGAGATTTGGGGCTGTGAAGGATCTCGAAGTCAGTTTCGAGCATTTGAACGGGTAGCTCGAGTTCATGCTCGTGTATATTGGAAGTGTTTTTCCTGTAGGAATTGGAATTTATATTTTAATCAGAGCTTTAATAAAAATAGGAAGAAGATAAACCCGGGATTGACTCGAGTAAGTTTCGGGTTCGACCTAGAGAACGTTAAACGGTTACAAGGGTTTTAAAGTTCTAAACTTGTTTTTTGAAATTTAAAATTTTAAATTGATTTGAAACTTTCTACTTAATGTTTAATAAATTTTGCTTAAACATTTTGATTTAAGAAGTTGTTAAGTGGCAATTAAGGTATTTATAAGATAAGTTATAGGTTATCAGGTTTTGAGAATACTTAGTATAATTAATTAATTTGATAAATTAATTATAAAGGATTAATTAAGTGATTAATTAAGAATAATTAATTTGTTAATTAATAATTAAGTGAGGGTTATAAATCGATTAATTAAAAGTAAATTAATTGTAATTAAGGATTATTAATTAAGATTGTAAATTAATGATCAAAGATTAATTAATTGAGTAATTAAGTACTTAAGAATAAATTAATCAGGTAATTAAGTTTGGATTAATTAGAGAGTTTTTAATTAAGTAATTAGAGGTTATTTAAAAAAAATTAAGAACCACTTAATGGTAATTTAAATATTACTTAATAAGTTAGGCTTTATTAATTAATACTTAATAGATTAATCAGTATAAATTAAGGGTTGATTAACAGTTTAATCAACTGGTGATTTTGTAATTAAGGTTGCTAATTAATAATTAAGTTTCATTAATTAATAATTAAGATATATGTTTGCACCAAAATTGGGCAACATCCGTCGGAAGTTTTTGAAGAGATAATAAATGAAGAAATCAAATTGAAAATGAGGATTATCTAACAAAAACCCCAAGTCACAGAAAAGTAAATTGCACGGAAGACAATAATTTAGAGTGGTTCGGCGATTTGCCTACGTCCACTATGAAGTTTTATCACTTTATTGATTAATACTTGAAGATTACAAGTGTTCTAGAGCAAAGTACAGCAGATAATAGGCTTAAATTCGAAATCAGCTGCAGTGATGACGATATGGAGTGATTCTGGCAGCATCCGGGCGTGCTTTTTCTCTCAAAATTCTCCGATCCCCTTTTTGAATGACCAGGGGCTCTATTTATAGGTGTAGGAGGCTGATATTTCGCCTAAAATCCGGGGAGACCGCTTCTGGCACGTGAGGGGGCCCACATGCCTGGATTTTGGAAATCCGGGCCCACTTTGGGATCGATTCGAACTAGGGTTCGAATCGATCAAGAAAGCATCCAATCGAGGTGAAATTTGGTGTTGATATTCTTTAGCGTGTATGTAAGCTCTTGTGAAAATTTCATAGCATTTGGACTTGTAGATCCTGAGTTATGATCGATTCAAGATTGCATTTCCGGTTGTCATGTTAGGTTCGAATCGATCCTGATCGAATCGATAGGGTCGAATCGATGGTTGGCGCATGTGAATGATGACGTGGTGCGCGTACTTCTTGGGTCGATCCATCTTTTTCTCCGAGTTTACTGGGTCGAATCCATGTTTTTAGCTGCCTTGACTTAGTGAATTCGAGGTAGTGGGTTCGGAGATATGTTCCTTCGAGTCGATAGAATGGATGTTCCTTCGTATCTATCAGGGTATACCATAGTAGATCGATGCGAAGGCTTCCCAAGCGAATGGTTTCGAAGCAAGTCATGGGATGGAGTCGAAGTGAGGTCATAGGATGGATTCGAAGTGAACCAATCTGCATGGATTCGAAGTACTATGCCCTATTGGATTCGAAGGTCTTCATCCTGAAGGATACGAAGTGAAGTAGTCCCATGGATTCGAAGTATCTTGCCTTGAGGGATTCGAAGTAGAGGACGTTCGATGGATTCGAACCAAGGCTTGGTTCTATGGATTCGAACACGGGGCCTGCTCTGATGGATTCGAAGCAGGGGTTATCTCCTTCACTTTTCACTGGTGATAACTTGAGCACACGAACTCGGATTGTCTTGAAAATTGGAACGTTGGCTTTCACGGATCTGCTTGATTTGTTTTATCAATTGTAGCCCGATCCGGACTTGGGCAAAATTCATCGATGTCCGTGGTTACCCAATAGCTATTCAATGCTTAGGATGTACAACCCTTATTTTCCAGTTTCCTGGTATCTCAGCCTTGCCAAAAGGCGGGATAACATTTGCCCCCCAAAGTACGTCTTGTGTAAACATGACGTGCTTTGAAAAGCTGTAGTCTCACGTTGGACAACTGTGACACGTTTCGTTGAAAGTTGTATTATGTATTGTTGTAATTGACCGTTGTGTGATTGTGATTGGCTGTTTGTCGTCGAAATCATGACGAGATGAGCCTTTGATCCCTGTGAATGTCAAAGATCAAATATTAGTCAGACATATGTGCATATATGTGTTACCTTGACTTTAGTTAACGTTGCGTGTTTTCAAGTCGTTGTCAGTTCAGTTTGTTATCGAATTCTGTATCGATCCTCTCCTGAATCGATTTGTAATTCGAGTTAAAACATCGTCTTGATGTTTGTCAACGGTCATCCTCTTGTATCGATCCTCTCCTGAATCGATGAAAAAGGTTGACAAGTAAATTTTTCATATCGAAGCGATGCGTTCATTCTCATCGATGGTTTTCGATGGATTCGAAATGGTCTTTCGAATCGATAGACTTCGAACCGCCGCGAGTCGATGGCTGTGAAACTGGCACTTTGAATCGATAGGATTTTGCAACTTCAAACCAGCTTTCGCTCAATTGCTTCGTATCGCTGAAGCTTCGTGGCAACGCCACCTTGATGGATTCGAAGTATAGTGGATTCGAACGCGCTCATTCGAATCGATCGGTGTTTGACCGGTAACAATCGGTCAAGTCAACCGGGAGGCGAAGCGTCTCTTTTCCTCCCTTGGATCCATATAAATACGCGAGGCTTAGCTCACTTTCATTTTTTACTTTTTACTGTTACTCTGCCTTTCTCTTTGCATCGATCCTCCAGGCTCTAGAAAGACATTATTTCGAATCGATCTAGCCTTCAATCCTTCGATCAAAATCAAAACAAATCAGGTAACTAAGGGTTTAGGCCTAGCGTAGAACGATGCGAATTGGAAATCTCTCCATCACCCTTAATTTTTTTTCTTCTGAAATCAATTTTTGGAAGGTTGTAAGATCTGGATGAAACTGATCGAATTGATGGATGGGGCTTCGTATCGATGCTTGTGAGGTGACGTGGTTCATATCGATCGATTCGAACTAATGACTTCACTATCGATTCAAAGGTATCGAGCTCGATCGATACGAAGTTTCTTTCCTGGGTTGATATGAATGCTCTTCTGATGGACTCGAAGCGCTCCTTTATTTGATGCTATGGATATCGTTCCAGAGACCCATGTCGATACGAAGTGATCGAGTCGACTCTTATCGAATCGAAGAACATCGAGTCGACCTATATCGATTCGAGGCGATCGATTCGACCGTCCTCAATTCAAAGAATACAACTCTTCTGACTTGCTCTAACATCTGAACTACGATCGATTTCAAGCTGAAATTTGACGAACTTAATGAATTTCAGCATACTTGATTCCGACGAGCTTCTACCTTGCATAATTGAACTTGACTGTAGGACTGCATATTTGACTATCTCTTGAAGCTCATCGATGGAACTGTGGCCTAACCAAAAATATAACGGATTTATGCTTGCATCGATCAGTAGCATCTTGATGACGTGGATGTGACGGTCAGCGATGATGGTCATTTTCGGTCTCGATTTTCAGAGTTTTGTTGTTCGCACATCTTGCTGTTTGCAAATTTTCTCTAACTCTTGTTGAATTCTTCTAAGTAATGCATGACACTACACTGCACCGCGCACACTTTAGACTGGGAAGGAACGGGTTTTCTATGTGCTTAATGTTGCTTTCCGATGAGTTAGTTAGTTATGGAATCTTCGAGCTCTCAACAACAAGAGGTACAGAGTTCGCCTCCTCCAGTGCTTGAAATCCCTGACATTCCTTCCGAAGTAGTTGGTCCAGCTTCGGACGAAGTGCCGGAAGCCATATTTATCGAGGATCCTATCGACTCCGTTCCGTCTAGTATTTCTGAAGCCTTACTGGGCCGGATTTGCTTGAAACATAACTTATCCCCGGATGATGTTTTGCTACTGGGCGTTGACGACAGACCTCACAATCCGCCCGAAGGGTATACTGCTTTCTACCGTCACGCCTGTGCGGCTGGAAATCTCCCTCCATTTAACCAGTATATCAGGGAGATGTTATCATTCTTAGGAATTGCTCCTTCACAGCTTCATCCTAACGGACATGCGTTGCTGAACAGTGCCTTCATCATATTTATGGAGTGTTTCTTTCACCCACCCCGGCCGTCTGAGATTAGGAACATATTTAACTTCAAAAGTAGGGGTGATAGCCCATCTTTTACTTTTCTAGAAGCGGTCAAAAACTGCCAAGTGGTGACCGGGGCTTGGACTAGAGTTAGCTACTTCAAAGCCGAATGGTTTTTTGTTCGGTGCCCCCAAGGGTTTGCTAGGCGATGGTTGTCTAGACGTAAGTGTCGCAAGTCTCTCTTGAATAGCTATTCTTCACACTTGTACTAATACTTTGTCCTTCTTACAGCCATCATTTCGAGGCCTGACGGTGGATATTATAAAGGCATCGTTCGGAGCCTACAAGGGATCCCGAGCGAATTAAGACACATCGACTCGGTGTTAACTAACGATAACTTAAGGATGCTGGGTTTAATAGAGATGAACCAGAGCATTGTTATTGAGGGGTTGGCGAAATCGGCTTCGAAGACAAAGAAGAAAATGGTGAAAAGAAAACCCGACATAGTTATAAGAGAAGCGAGCGACGATGAAAGGACGCCCACAGATACCGAGCTAGCGGCTGATCTTTCCCGAATAGAAGAGAAGCGGAAAGGCAAGGCTATTGTCCCTAAATTTAAGAGACGGAAGTCTGTAGTCGTATCTCGTTTGATCCTCGGAATTACTATCTCTGACGCTGCTCCTTGTCAATCAGGAAATGCTTTTATAGGACTGGATGACATTCCCATCCCGGAGTATGTATCTCTCCACTTCGAGTCCGGGTTGGATGAACTCCGGGAAGCGTTAGAAATAAGCGAGCCTTTACCCGTTAGTGCAGTCGACACTTCTGGTTGGTCGGGGGTTTTACTCATTTTCATACACTTTCATAACACTACACGACTTCTGCATAGATCGTATTGCTTTCACCTAGTGTTTAACTGAGTTGCTTCTCTTTTTCAGGTGCTATGTCTGGCCGTCAATCTACACTAGACAAACTCCGAAGAGTGCATCATCCTTCGTCTTACTATGAATCTCGACGTGGGGACTCCGATCGCGAGCGCGAACGGAGGTATCATGGCCAAGACTATTATGCAAGGGACCATCCCTGTAGTTACTCTAGTCAAGAGCGCTCGGACAGAGATCGGAGATACCGTTCCCCTTCTCGCTCTCCTCCGCCACCCCGAAGCCATATTTAGGTATCTGAGTGTCTGCAACAGCAACCGTCTTCACAGGTTTCGAGGTTTGAGTCACATCATTCTAGAACTGAGGTTGTTACGACCACGGCTGCGGAGGAGGCCTCTATTGAACCATCCGGTGAAGGGGCTATCAGACTTGCTCAATTAAAGAAGGACTTCCTGGAATTTTGCTTCGACGCTTGTATTTTCCCTCCTGATCTTAAAAGAATTCCCGAAGCCGCCGTGACCACGGCACTTAGTTATACCCGCGACTTCTATGTTCAGTACAAGGAATGGTATAAGGCGGCCATTAAAGCTTCAAAAGTAGCCTTTGATCGGGCCAAAATTATTGAGAAACTGAAAGCAGACTTGGCTCAGAAGAACCGTATTGTCGATATACTTCAATCTGAGGCGGAGTCCTCCGGTAGGGCCGAAGTTGAGTCGCTAAAAAAGGTTGATGAGACATTAGTTGAGATGGCAAAGATGCAACAGGCACATTGCACTTTAGTAGAAGACTTGGGCCATCGATACAAAAATGTTGAGGCCGAGCGGGATGCGGAAGTTAAAGAACTGGAGCAGTTAAAGGCTAAGTTTGCTGATATAAGCAAGGAAAAAGACGATGCTAATACGGCCGCACAAGAAGCATGTGAGCAAGATGTGTCTCTTCGGGCTGAGCGCGATGCAGCAGTCGCAAGTGTTAAGAAGGTGGAAACGGAAGTGGAGGAGAAAGTCCAGGCGGAGAGGTCCAAGATGGAGGCTGAGTTTGACGAACTCCTAGATACCTATAATGCCAACGTGTTAGAGCACAGAAATCTCGCCTGGCTAGGAGATTACTCTATGCTTCTCTACAGTGCCTGGAAAAAATTAGTGGAGAACAAGAGGATGTCTTGTCCGGATGAAGTATTAGACGAGTTTGAGCTCGAGTCATGTCTGCTTAGCGAGGAAGAGAGGAGAATTTTTCATGAGGCGATAATCTCCGTCGAGAAAGAAAAACTCGGCATCCAGCAAACGAAGATCGACGAGGGTTCGGGTGTCGCGCATCATAGTGAGAATATCAAAGTTTCTTTCCCGACTTCGTCCGAAGTTATCGCCGCGGTTGACCCACAAGTCATTCCTGCTTACAATCCGGATCAACCGGGGTTATCTTCTGGTAAGACTGCTATCTCCGAACCTGTTCAAGCTCCAAGGCAAGGCAAGGAAGGTATTTCCATTATTTTCCTCATGTTTTAAAGCAACGATTTTTGAGATAATTTACTGGGCTGACTATTTTTGCTCTCCTTTGTTCAGTGACTAAGAGTGCTGCGCCCGTGCCCCCAGTTCCTTCGGTCCTATATCCTACGCATGGAGTTATTATCACCGAAGCGATTTCAACTGCTGCCATGGTCGGTGATATTGGAGAGGGGAGCTCGATGTCGTTTGATGCACAAATGATTGAGGACCTACTTGGTCATTCTCTTGACCCTATTCCTGATCCTTCATTCATAATGAGTGGAGTCACTACAGTTTTCAGTTCTGTCATGACGACCACCAGCGTATCCAACGTAGCTCAGTTGTCCCGAGAAGAAGAGATTTTTGCTGAGGTAAGTGCTGAGATGGTCACGGTGACAACAGTCGGCGGTTCTGGAAGCGGCACTGCCCCCTCAAGCTTATCTTCTTTAATGGTGATTTCTCCCGACGGCACGGTGGCCGTCCCAAGCGTTGCAGAACAGACACCTGTCACAGCTTCTACGCCTTCAGTTCGCCCTTCCAAAAGGATCTCTGTCCCCTCCAGCTCCGAGGAAGATGTTGATATTATGCCAGATCCGGAGGATGAACCAAAGAAGGGCAAGAAATCTCGTAGGAAACCGGGTAGTGGGTCCAACGGATCGACTCCAAAGAAGAAGCCACGGAAGAAGAAGGATTGAGCTTCTTGACTTATCATGTAGTTGTAAATATCAATTATTTTACTTCTTCTTTCGTTCTTTTAGAGCCGTGTATAAGTGAGGATTCGGCCTCCACTTGATCGAAATTTTTTGATTTGCCATGTAATCAAACCTCTTTTTGTGAGTTGATGGAATGGGAAGTTGTTCTTTTCTTTTACTTAAGTGTTTGCAGTGTTTGGCTTTCAATCCAGTGTACTTGTGGCCTTTTTTACCGTTAAGTAGAGTTCGTTTTTTATCTGCCAAGTCTGAAAAACACATTTACGTGTCGTGGTTGATGAATGAGTTGAACTCTGGGCATTGTACTGCTTCAGTTAGCGATCAACACTTAAGCTTTTTTGCCCCCAAGTTTCGGGGAACAACATTCATATTTTGGTGATTGATCACACGTATCACAAATCTTAAGCACATGTCCACATTTTGGGGACTTAAGATAATTTAAGATCGATAATCTGATTTGCATTATGGGAATTTGAGAGCTATCGATGTCTGTAACACGGTTCGCGCTCCGAGAACCTGGAATTTATGTTTATACTCAACTTCATGCTCTGGGAACTTGGAGTTAGTATTGATATTTCAGTCCACACTTTGACTTGGTATATGTGCTCCAATCCATACTTTGGGAACTTGGAGATAGCATGCATGTTTGAGTTCGCACTTTGGGAACCTGTAATTTATGTTTATACTCCACTTCGTTCTCTGAGAAGTTGGAGTTGGCCGATAGATGGTCAGTCACACCTGTTTGGGCTTTTTAGGAATTCGTTCACACTCCGGGAATGATGGATTTGATGTTTATACTCCAATTCGCATTCTGGGAAGTTGGAGTCCGTTCGCGCTCTGGGAACGAGTTATTGGATGTTTTATACTCCAATTCGCACTCTGGGAATTTGGAGTCCCTTCACGCTCTGGGAACGAGTTATTTGATGTTAATACTCCAATTCGCACTCTGGGAAGTTGGAGCCCGTTCGCGCTCTGGGAACGAGTTGTTGGATGTTTATACTCCAATTCACACTCTGGGAATTTGGAGTCCGTTCGCACTCCGGGAATGAGTTATTGGATGTTTATATTCCAATTCGCACTCTGGGAACGAGTTATTGGATGTTTATACTCCAATTCGCACTCTGGGAATTTGGAGTCCGTTCGCACTCTGGGAACGAGTTATTGGATGTTTATACTCCAATTCGCACTCTGGGAATTTGGAGTTAGTAAAAGGATTGTCGTGTATCAATCCTTGTAAATGCCGGTATAGTGTTCTGTCCCCGAGCTCGGGTTTCACTTAGTGAGTGACCGGTCGTATCACAGTCACTCCCTATTTGAATAAATCCCACCGCGTGATGGAACTTAGCTCTCCGTGCATCGTGATATTATACGTCATTTTCAGTGAATCACAACTTTGGCTCTAAGAGATGGCATTTTATTACTAAAATGAAAGAAACATGGCAAAATCAGTTGCCTTATTACAAGTTCAAACTTCGAAATGCAAAAATAAAATGCAAAGAAAGAAATTGACTAAAAATAGATAAATAAAGCCTGTCATGTGTAGTAGCAACGGAGACTTTCGCTATTCCAAGCTCTCGGTAAAGTAAGACCGTCAATGGTCGACAACTTGAATGTGCCATCTCCGAGCTTTTGTGAAATCACATACGACCCTTTCCAATTTGGCTTCATGTGCGAATGGACCGGATAAATTCTCTTGAGTACGAGATCCCCGGCTTCAAAGGTTCGCGGTCGGACCTTGGCATTGTATATTCGAGCGACTCGACCCTGATATGCGGCTACCCTCAAATCAGCTTCTTCACGCTTTTCATCGAGTAGATCCAGAGATTCAGCAAGTAATATGGCATTCGTTTTCGGATCATAATATGTCACCCGATGAGAGTGAACTTCCACTGGAATAAAGGCTTCAGAGCCATAAAATAGAGAAAATGGAGTGTGTCCGGTTGTAGTTTTGTGAGTTGTTCGGTAAGCCCATAGAGCCATAGGAAGTTCACCAACCCACTTGCCCCCGGCTTTCTCCGGTCATTTCTTCAAAATAGACTTGATAACCTTATTGACGGCTTCAACTTGACCATTTGCTTGAGGGTGTGCTACTGCAGAGAATTTCTTATGGATGTGAAATCGTTGACAGAAGTTCTTGAATTCAACACTGTCGAATTAGGCTCCATTATCGGTGATAATAGTATGAGGAAGACCAAACCGGAAGATGATGTTGCGTACCACAAAGTTGATTACTTTCTTTTTCGTAATCATTGCAAGAGGTTCAGCTTCAGCCCATTTGGTGAAGTAACCAACTGCGACGAAGGCGTACTTCGTTCCACCTTTAGCTAAAGGCAATGCACCAATTATATCAACTCCCCATATTGCAAATGGCCATGGACTGACCATTTGGGTTATCTCAGTAGGTGGGGCTCTAGGAATCCGAGCGTGTTTTTGGCATTTATCACATTTTTTGGCATAGTCCATAGCATCGCGATTAACGGTAGGCAAATAATATCCATATCGGAGTATTTTCTTGGCAAGTGCTTTCCCCCCAGTGTGATCGCCACATTTTCCTTCGTGCACATCGTGTAATACTCGTTTGACTTCGTCGTGTGCGATACACCGAAGAAGAGGAATAGAATACCCCCTTCGATACATAACTCCATTCTGAATGACAAATCGTGAAGCTTTTCGAAGAATTTGTCTTTTCTCACTTCGACGCTCAGGTAATATACCATGCTCAATGTAATCTTGGTAGGGGTCATCCACGACTCCCCGCTGGAAGTAGCTTCAAATGTGAAATCATTCTCTGCTCGATCAATGCTCGGAGAGGATAAAGTTTCAACAGGAACGAGTCCCAAGTGTTGAGCTTCACCTATACTCGCCAACTTTTCCAACGAATCGGCTTTCTGATTGTGCTCTCAGGGTACGTAGAAAATGGTATAATAATCGAACTGACCAAGCATCTCCCGGACTCGGGCTAGATAAGCAGCTAGTCTTCGATCTTTGGCCTGGTATTCACCCTGAACTTGGCATACCAACAACTGGGAATTACAGTAAACTTCCACAGCGATAATTCTTAGGTCACGGGCTAACTTCAACCCAGTAAGAAAAGCCTCATATTCAGCTTCATTGTTGGTTACATGGAAATCAAACTTTAAAGCGTAGCATATGGATCGGCCCTCGGGGGTTTCAAGCACTACCCCTGCGCCCGAGCACCGATCGTTGGATGCACCATCAGTATACGGCTTCCATATGTATTCGGGGGATTTGCTAGTTTCAGGTAAGTCTTCAGAAATAGTGAATTCGGCAATGAAATCTACCAGGACTTGACCGTGTATGGCCCTTCTCGGAGTATATGTGATGTCGAATTGACTCTGACTCGGTTCAATGTTCCATTTCAGTAACCTGCCAAACGTCTCAGGTCGTGTGAGGACTTGTCGTAACGGCTGATCGATGTACACAGTGATGGGATGGGCCTGAAAATATGGACGGAGCTTCCTTGAGGCGATGACTAGGAAATATGCCAATTTTTCTAACCTTGGATAATTTCTCTCGGCTCTGGTTAATCGTTTACTAACATAATAGACCTGTTTCTGCACTCGGTCTTCCTCCCGAACTAACGCAGCACTGACTGCGTTATCAGATACTGCCAGATAGAGGTATAACTGTTCATGATCAACAGGTTTTGAAAGAATCGGCGGTGTGGAAAGATGCTGAATTAGTGATTGAAATGCGCCCTCACATTCCGTAGTCCATTCGAAGTTTCGTTTCCCTTTTCGGATCAGATCGAAGAAGGGTATGCGTTTGTCAGTTGATTTCGAGATGAACCTGCTCAGTGCTGCAACCTTCCCATTAAGACTCTGAACCTGTTTTATGGTCCTTGGAGTTTGAAGATTCCTGATCGCCCAGATCTTTTCAGGGTTGGCCTCTATTCCTCGGGCGTTGACGATGAACCTAAGGAATTTTCTGGATGCGACTCCAAAATGACATTATAGCGGATTAAGCTTCATCCTGTATCTCCGGAGGACATTGAACATTGACTCTAAGTCTTTGACGTGATCAGTGGAGTATCGCGATTTTACCAACATGTCATCTACATAAACTTCCATAGTCTTTCCGATCTGGTCGGCAAACATTCGGTTGACTAAGCGTTGGTAAGTTGCTCCGGCATTCTTTAACCCAAAAGGCATGACCTTGTAGCAGTATAGTCCCAGGTCAGTTACAAAGCTTGTATGTTCTTGGTCGGGCACATGCATGGGTATCTGATTGTAACCAGAATAAGCATCCATGAAAGATAATGATCCGTGTCCGGCCGTTGAATCCACAAGTTGATCGATTCGGGAAAGTGGAAATTTGTCTTTCGGACAAGCCTTATTTAAGTCAGAGTAATCGATGCACGTTCTCCATTTTCCATTCGGTTTTCGGACAAGTACAGGGTTGGATACCCACTCCGGGTACAAAGCATCCCGGATAAACCCATTCGCTTTTAGCTTATCAACTTCTTCTTTGAGGGCGGCAGATCTCTCTGGATCCATACCGCGTCCTTTTTGTTTGACCGGGATATACCGTGGGTCAATATTCAAGGTGTGTCTCACGATGTCCGGCGAGATTCCACACATATCAGAGTGCGTCCAAGTGAATACGTCTAGATTTGCTTGGAGAAATCGACTAATTCCTGTCGTGCTCGTGGGTTTAGCTGAGACCCAATTTTTAACATTTTTGAATCATCATCATCATTAACTGGAATATCAATCGTCAGGTTGGCTGGGGAAGATTGACTTTCTTTAGATTCATCATTATCTTCAGTGTCTCTGGGGTCAAGATCCTTCTGGAATTGGTCGTGGTGCCCGGGCCGAGGCCCACGCACTAATTGTCAATCGTCGGCGAAACGGACGCAGAGAGATTCCTCCACGCCCTTTCCTTTCTCCTTTCGCTGTGCTTCTCGCAGTTCGGAAACATAGTAGGCTCTTCCAGCAGCCTGATCTCCTTGAATGACCCCAATCCCACGATCAGTGGGGAACTTCAAAGTTAAGCAGCATGTGGCAATTGCTGCCTTGAATTAGGCAAGGGCCGGTCGGTCCAGAAGAGCGTTTTATGGAGAGTGGATATCTAAAACAATAAATTGTAACATTCGGACTCTTCGGCGTTCTCCGACTCCCAACTCCACTGGCAACTCCACCACTCCAGTGGGTATATTAGCACTTCCATCGAAGCCATGGATTCTAGATTGACAAGGCTTTAAATCTTTGGCTTCCATCTTCATTTGATCATATGCTCTCTTAAACAAGATATTTACTGAACTCCCATTGTCTACCAGGATCCTCTTCATCCAAGCAGGACCAACCTAGGCAGATATGACTAGTAGGTCAATAGTTAGGGCTTCGATCTTATCAGCATCTCGGTTTCTAAATACGATGTCATCTGCCATCGTCCTCTATTGTTTGGCCGGAGCCCCTTCGTCAAGCGTACTGCAACTCTCGAAATCCATATGCCTGATCGAATTGGCGTATGATTCCATTTCCCTCCAGCTTCGGTCCGCTGGATGAGGACCACCACTAACTGTATTTATAACCAACCTCCCGCATGTACGAGCGGGCTCCTCTCGTCCCTATTAGTTTTGTGCACGATTTTGGTTTGACGGGCCCACACCACAAGCCTGTGGTGCCTGCACGAATTGATCTAACTTCCTTTTCCTGATCAATTTTTCAATAAGATCTTGCAAATATCTGCAATCATTGGTGTTGTGTCTGTAACTTTCGTGGAATCTACAGAACTTTACTGTTTGAATCTGTCTCTCTGACGATGGCGTCGGAGTCGGCTTCTTATACTGCATTGCATTACAAGTCTTTAGATATACGTTCTCCAGTGATGTATTCAGTGGTGTATAGCTTTCAAACATTTGTGCCCTACGCCGCGGGCCACGATTCTGATCTTGCTTCTTATTTCTATTATCGCCGTTCCTCGGCTGGGTTTGCTTGTTTTGAATATTCAACTGTACTTTTGCAGAGCTCTCCCCTGACTGTTTAACTGCCACATTGCTTTGAATTCCTTCATTGTTGGGTCTCGCATCGTCCTGCTTCCTAGATTGTTTCGCATCCTCACGCCTTAAGAATTGAGCGGCTTTGGAGTAGAAACGATCCAACGATGCGGGAGGCTTCCCAGCTAGCAAATTTCCAAATTCAGAGTCGGGGTCAATCCCCATAGTCAAGGCCATCAAGATTGAATTATCATTGGGGTTAGTGATCTCCGCACAAGCAGCATTGAACCTTTCCAAATATCTCCTGAGTGTCTCTCCTGGTGCTTGAGTGACACTAGATAAAGTATTTACGTCTTTAGACCTGGCAATGTGCATACGAAACTGTTCAACTAATTTAGTAGCCAATTGGTCAAATGAAGAGATAGATCGTGGTGGTAATCGTGTAAACCACATCGTCGCAATTCCCCCTAAAGAAATATAAAAACTACGGCATTTACTGCATCATCAGCTCTTGCAGCAGTCATCGACCATTCGTATTTCAGAATATGTTGATTAGGGTCGGAACTTCCTTCATACATGGGCAGAGTCGGCATCCTGAATTGCCGAGGAGGTTCAGCACATAATATGTCATCAGTGAACGGAGTATGACTTGGGAGATTCCCCAATCGTCATTTGTTAAGCCTCGACTTTCGTGAATCATTTGGCGTACCATAGCTGAGAGATCAGGTGTTGCTATATTCGGAGGGTGGCGAGCCAAAGTGTGGTTGGGTTCCACAATGTGAGGAAGGATCGGGCGCTGTCGACGATCCGTATCTCGCCTCCTTAGCTCGATGTCTTCTGGGACATATGGTCCTGGAACATGTTTCTGCTGGTGGTAGTTCTGATTGGAGTGATTTCGGGTATCAACTCCAATGTCAACTGCGGTGGCGGTGGCTTGGTTATCCGTAGTATGTTGTGGAACAGTGCCTCCTCGGGAGGAGGGTCCTGTATGAAAACTGGAAGAAGCGCCAACTCTTATCTGCCCAACAGTTAATGCTTGTTGGTGACCAGCAGCATGCGCATGACTTCCGTCTAGCCTGGGACGGGTATATCTGCCGCTGTAATTAGACAAGGCAGAGCTTTCAGTGAAAAAATGAGGGGCGTGGTCCCTTCTGGATCTTCTACGCCTTTGGCGGTTTAGTTGATTAGTCAACTCAACATTGGCACGTAATTGTTCAGTCAGTTGTTGCCGACTTTGGGTTAGTTCCTGGAGTAATGTATGGAACTCTTATCGAGTGACCGGATCTGAGGGATCTGAATGCCCGGTATCATCTTGATTGGGTGGAGGTAGTTGCGTGGGATTTTGTCTATCCCGGCCTTCTTGACCAGCGGCGGTAAAAGTGGTTCTCGTGCTAACCATCTTGAGGTGTAGAATCCTTTTCTAGATTTTGGTAAATCTGAATAGTATGGAAGGAGTCTAAAATTGAAGTCTGGATCTCTCTCTTAGATTTATGCAATCCGGTATCGATGACAGATCCAATGAGCAGGAGAAAATCTAGGTTTTCTCAGTGAAAGCACCAAAGTGTTTGCACCAAAATTGGGCAACACCCTTCGGAAGTTTTTGAAGAGATAATAAATGAAGAAATCAAATTGAAAATGAGGATCATCTAACAAAAACTCCAAGTCACAGAAAAGTAAATTGCACAGAAGACAATAATTTAGAGTGGTTCGACGATTTGCCTATGTCCACTATGAAGTTTTATCACTTTATTGATTAAGACTTGAAGATTACAAGTGTTCTAGAGCGAAGTACAGCAGATAATAGGCTTAAATTCGAAATCAGCGGCAGTGATGACGATATGGAGTGATTCTGGCAGCATCCGGGCGTGCTTTTTCTCTCAAAATTCTCTGATCCCCTTTCTGAATGACCAGGGGCTCTATTTATAGGTGTAGGAGGCTGATATTTCGCCTAAAATCCAGGGAGACCGCTTCTGGCACGTGAGGGGGCCCACACGCCCGGATTTTGGAAACCCGGGCCCACTTTGGGATCGATTCGAACTAGGGTTCGAATCGATCAAGAAAGCATCCAATCGAGGTGAAATTTGGTGTTGATATTCTTTAGCGTGTACGTAAGCTCTGGTGAAAATTTCATAGCATTTGGACTTGTAGATCCTGAGTTATGATCGATTCAAGATTGCATTTCTGGTTGTCATGTTAGGTTCGAATCGATCCTGATCGAATCGATAGGGTCGAATCCATGGTTGGCGCATGTTAATGATGACGTGGTGCGCGCACCTCTTGGTCGATCCATCTTTTTCTTCGAGTTTACTGGGTCGAATCCATGGTTTTAGCCGCCTTGACTTAGTGAATTCGAGGTAGTGGGTTCGGAGATACGTTCCTTCGAGTCGATAGAATGGATGTTCCTTCGTATCAATCAGGGTATACCATAGTTGATCGATGCGAAGGCTTCCTAAGCGAATGGTTTCGAAGCAAGTCATGGGATGGAGTCGAAGTGAGGTCACAGGATGGATTCGAAGTGAACCAATCTGCATGGATTCGAAGTACTCTGCCCTATTGGATTCGAAGGTCTTCATCCTGAAGGATACGAAGTGAAGTAGTCCCATGGATTCGAAGTATCTTGCCTTCAGGGATTCGAAGTAGGGGACGTTCGATGGTTTCGAACCAAGGCTTGGTTCTATGGATTCGAACACGGGGCTTGCTCTGATGGATTCGAAGCAGGGGATATCTCCTTCACTTTTCACTGGTGATAACTTGAGCACAGGAACTCGGATTGTCTTGAAAATTGGAAGTTTGGCTTTTACGGATCTGCTTGATTTGTTTTATCAATTGTAGCCCGATCCGGACTTGGGAAAAATTCATCGATGTCCGTGGTTACCCAATAGCTATTCAATGCTTAGGATGTACAACCCTTGTTTTCCAGTCAGTTTCCTGGTATCTCGGCCTTGCCAAAAGGCGGGATAACAATATAATTGATTTGTTAAATTGTATTAAGAGATATTGATTAATAACTATGGTTTTTAATCAATAGTTGATGGTTAATTAATCAGTAAATTAGAGGTTAATTAATTAATTATAAAGTAAATTAAGGATTGATTACTTTGTATTAAAGGATATTAATTAATAATTGAAGATTATTAAGTGATAATTTAAGGATAATTAATCTATGATTAGAGATTAATTGATTGATTGATAAGAAAATCAAGGAGTGATGAAATTAATTAAATAATTATAATTAATTAATGGTTGATTTAGCAGGATTAGATGATTAATTTTGATATGAATTGATAATGCTTACTTATGGATGATTGTTTGTTGAATGTCTGAATTAAATGATAAATATTCGATGATATCTACTAGATGATATACTATGACATTCTGTTGATATGATAAGGGTTATATCAATAATAAATGGGTGATGTTTATTTGTGTTATTGTCGTATAAAAGTGACATTCAATATTTGAATTTAATCACTTAATTAACTTTGGTTAAGATGACATCAGATTCGAAGAGACCGGTGTCGGGTATTAGTAAATACACGAAACCACTTCGATTCTTTATAGATTGATATGTGGAAACAATAGGCTGATATGGGATGATTTAAATGAATTGGATCATTTAATATAAGTTTTGGCACTTTGATATTGATGTGTGAAATAAGTGATGTCTATAACAACTTGTGAAGTTGTAAATTGATATAAGTTACCCGGGTTATATATAAGCTGCATGATTTTGTAATTCATGCTTGATGGGTTTACTCACGCTGGTTTCCAGCCTGACCTGGGTGTTACTTTGATGTAATGCTCGGGTCAGACCAAGTATTACAGATTTTCAGGTAAGGACGTTCTGAAGCTCAGGAGGCGAGCTGAAGGACAGGAATGTATGGAGGGTATTCCGTTGTGTTTATTTATAGCTTATCTGGGCATGTTGAATTAAACTGCTCAGTGTTGTGTAAATATTGTAACTCTGATATATTAAAGTGTAATTTAACCAATACAGTTTTCCTTTGTATAACTGTTATTTATTTAATATTATATTTTGATCCGCCGCAAATGTGAGAATCTATGTTTTGGTGTTTCTGTTTTCTTCGTTTTCTTCTATCTCTTTCTTCTTTTTCATAACTATCTGGAGTTTTCGGAATCGAAAATTCCGGGTCGTTACAACTTTCTAGAATTTTCTAAGTGTGATTATTAAAAGTAACCTTGTTTAGTTAATTTTTAACTACCTTTATATGTTAACATATTTATTAAATTGTGTACGTAAAGGTGCAACAACGTTGCGACAACTTTTAAATCGACAAAATATTGATTTTTGACAAAATGTTTTATAGTCACATTTCGACGTTTTAGTTAAACTATTTATTTATGTAAACCAAATTTAAAAATAAAATTGTATAATATTATTTAAAAACATAAACATTCATAAATAAATTAAAATAATTAATTAAACCATTTAAACTTACTTTTCTGAAATCATGATTTTGTCACTTTTGTCGATATAAGCAAATGTTACAATTTTTATGTATATTTCTATTTCCAAATCCTATCTAATATTGTTTGAATCATAAAACCTTTTATATTTTATATTTAAAATCACTTTAATCATTATATTTGAAGTGGTTAATTTTTTGGGTCGTTACATTGCATCTCCCTTGTTTTAGTCATTTCTAGCCGATGAGGCCTAAGGCTATGATTACCTTTCAAGAAAATTTACATTTAGAATGCTCATTTCCCTCCATTGAATATGTGATGGTAACATTCATCAAGTCCGTTCTGGGTCTGAACGAAACTGAAGGCACTATTCCTACAACATCCATTTTGGAATCACCCTCGGGATCAGTAGTGATTAGCCCTTGCACTTCACATCTCTATCTTTGATTTCATGATCTTCACGATGTCTTCACTTCGAAATGCATTCGTTGGATCGAAGTGATTTTCGGATAACATATCCAATCCCGGTCTCTTCAAAACACTTTCTGGTAAATTCAACCCCGATTCATTAGGAAATAAACAGTCAAAGATAAGATCGGAGATCACCTTCTAACTGTTAAGTGAACAGATTTCCTTATCCTTATCCTAGGAGAATGAAACGAGATTTATACGCATAGTACAGCAGCATCGGAGATGAACGTGCTATATAACTCACATGTTTCTTCTAGATATTTCCAAAGTTATGTTTGGATTCAATTTCGATAACTTTATTACAGCATCATCGGAGATTAACCCTATACATTTTAATAAATTATTTTAAACTATATTACTATAAATAAATAACTTTAAACCAATACTAATATAATTTAAATAATTATAAAATAATGTTATTATAATTAATTAACTTTGAAACAATATTATAATTAAATAACCTTAAAATAACGAAATAACATTACTACAATTAAATTAATAATCCTTAGAACATAAAATTTCCAAAACCCAATTTCGGATATAAAAATCATTTCTTGTCTTAAAAAAAATTCCGACTTAATCGACAATTTATAGTTATTTTAAAATACTACTTTGAGGCCAATAGTCACCCAACCCATAACCAATATTGATATTCATTTTCTATCACTACTGGGTTTTATTTTCAAACGCATAACAATGTTATGACCATAGTGTCCACAATCATGTTCATTATTCAATAATTAATATAAAACAAATATTATTGAAACAATTCAACAACAGCGAGAAATCCTGTTGGATCCCTCCAACCTGTTTCCGCATGCATTACAAACATTATATAATCATAAAATATAAATCAACCGCTTCAAGGCAGGATTCATATAAAAAGGGTCATTCGCTCTTACACGGGAATGTAATAGGTTATCATCAGCTCCAATGCAGAAATATTCGATCCAAACCAACAATATAAATAATATCATCCAAATATTCAATCAATAATTTTATCAACTATATATATTACTAGTTATTCAAAAAGGTGAGTTAAACTCACCAGCGTTCCAGTTATTGCTAGGGCGTCCTGATTTCATCTAAAATCAACGACGTTCAATTTCAGCGAAAAATTCACTAGCTCTAATCATCTCACATCCAATTCTATAAGGTAATATTCGTTGATACAATCCTAACGCGACTCGTTTCGTTCGTACCAGACCTATTACGGACAAGATATTAAGTATACGACATTCTAAAATTTAAAAATATATAAATTTCCTTAATCCAAAGTCATTAACTATATTTAACCTTAATTAGCTCAATATTAGCTTGGCCGCCTAATCACCACATTAACCTAACCCACATCATTATCGAGCCACACCCTTCAACTCAAAGCCGTCGCCGCTATAATGTCCACCGCGCCACCGCAACCCTACCATTGAACCCCCTGACCTCATCGCACCCTATGTTACCGGAGCGATCTCCTTACACGCCACCTTCATCGAGAATTTCACCAGCAACTGAACTCCATTCAACTGCAATTCAATGCCACCACTTACGACCATCTGACGCCACATCACTGCCGTAGCTTCCCTCGATTAAGACCCACCCACTGGGCCCAGTCTCATCCTCTCGCTTCGCCCCTAACGGCTTCCCAAGCTTCAACTCCTCTTCAACGTTCGTCTAGGGTTCTTCCCTACCTTGCACCCTCAAAACCAATCTCCATCGTTGACCTTCATCAGCTTGACGTCACGAGCAAGTTCTTATTTGGGGTCGAGGCTTAAAAGTGCCTCAAGTGGCTCCTTTGATTCTCGAACCTTAGATTAGAGAGGAAAATTTGAACTGGGAAAGAAAACAAACGTACGCTTTTATATAACGGAAGGCAGCACCGGTTGAGCATGGTAGGAATATCGCTGATGGAGATGGGGTATGGCTTGTATGGTCAAGTCACTATATATTTTTATACTATTTAATTTTAAAATATCAAGCTATAAAATTTCGAACCTTAATGAAGACGTGCCGCCTGGCGTTATAAATGTTATACCTCTATTTCGAATGCAATGGAACTAATTTCGTGACCTAATTCGATCGTACGTAGAAAATAGCTTTTTAAACCCAATTATTATATTAAATTTCAATGTTAATATCAACGCATGTATATCCCATATGACCAAATGATACATCTAATCGGCATGAAATTTGACGGTTTATTATAATTCATTATTACAGACCCAATGACATTGTTGTCATTGAAATCCGAGACAGTGCTCCGGAAGGCTATTTTTATATGTTAATTAAAACGTGATATTTTCAAAATCGGTTAAATCACTTCTAAATTTAGTTTAAAAGTTTTTCTATTTTCATTCTTACTAAATAGAATTTAAATAAGTTTTGAAATTATTTTTATCCAACTTAAAACACAAGATTCAATTATTCACATAATTTCGATTATTAAATTCAACAATGAATTTATCTAATAAATCACTATATTTGAAATTCAAGTTATTTATCCTATAAATTAACTTTCTAATATTAAAAATCAATCAAATATTTCAATTTCAAATGACTAAAATTCTGGTCGTTGCAGATTCGATATCCTCAAAATTTCATAAGGAATGAACTCATAAGAACTTATTGCTAGATCTTTCTCAACACCTACAGATATAACCTCACGTTTTCTTTTGGAGATCCAAGTGCGTTCAGTTATCTATAAAATCGAGAAACTAATCTAATACAAGAAATTACATGTGTGCAATGGAATTCCAACAATATTCGTTAAAATAAAGGAATACATTGAGCTGGAGTAGTGTTTTTTTTCATTACAGGAAACATATTCGATATTAGTTATGAACTTTCACCATGTTTGATAGAGATGCATATTCCTCTTGCCTTTCTCTCTCTTAGACGTTCCTCTAATAAAATATAAATCAAATAAATATATTTAAGAGCAAACCCACCAAAAGTATACACCTCTAATTTTACATTCGACCTTACAAAAAATTTAGTTATCTATTCAAACATGCCCCAAACCAACCCCAATAGGTGAATTATTTAAAGAAAAAACACAGAATTATTTCGAATTTCATAAGTCTGGTGAATACACTGATATGCAACTTCACTTCCTGACAAGTTTAAGCAATTTGATTGTGATCCACCGCTTCGTTGACATAGTTATTTTGTGTAAAATTTGGCTAATTTTATAAAACTTTGTCAACGTAGTTAAATTATTATAAAGCTAATATAATTTTTGTAAACTTACTTATTTTTCATAAAGTTGGTTAACATAGTCAACTTAGTTAATTTTTTTACAAAACATTATATAATTAAGAAGATTAGAGGAATGTGTTTTAGAAATAATATAAACAAATTAAGAATTGATTAGTTATATGGAATTTTATGTTATAAAAGTAAGTTGAATCGAAGAATTTTATTAGGAACATTCATCATTTCAACTCGACATTCAAAAATTTCTATAAATAACAAGCAGTTACAGTCTAGCTAATGAGAGTAAATAACACAATGCAAGGTAAGGTGGACACATACAAGTTTACAGCAAAATTCAAATGAACACAACTAAGCACCGCTTATTAAAAAAGCATCAAACTAGATATAAAGTAAAGTCCTCATTTTATCCCTTGCTTCTTTTTTTCCCTACCTTCCCAGTTGAAAAGCACTTCTACTACTTCCAATGTAGCATTGCTGTTAGTATCCTATACACCATGTCCAGATATATCATCTGATACTAAAGCTAGTGAAGAAATATCAATTGCCTTTAAGAATGGTATTGGTGTAGTGTTACTGGCAAAATAGATGGACCATATAGCATACATACTAAAAATATTAAGTGGTTGAAACTGGCCAGAAAGATCGAGCATTTTCATGTTGATTTTCTGCCAAGGACTTAGAAATGTTGTCCTTAACCCGCTAAAACATTTCTGGGCTGTTGCATGTTGTGTTTTGAATGCGACATTTTGGCTAGCTTTCGTGATTTAAATGGTTTATAAACCATTTTCTTTATGGAATCTTTTTATGGAAGTTCTAATAAAATGGATTTGAGTATGGAAAAAAGATTATAAGATTAAATATAATTTTGATAATTATCTTTGAGTTTTTAAAGTAAAGTGCTATAAAATGTAAAACATGTTTTTTATTGATTTTCATCAGATTATAAATTAGTTATTTTTAAGTAATATTTTACATAGATATTTAAAACATTTATAAGTATGTTTAAAATATAAGTTTTTAGTTGTTCTGTGCATGAACAGAACACCTGTTTTTCCATTATATATACAGTGGCACTACCCATTAAAAAGCCAACTAGCTTTGCTATATATATGCGTGTGTGTATGCGTGTGTGTGTTTCATAAAGTAAGTTAATTTTTTGATAAAAGAATAAAGGATGTTCTGGATTATAACATATTAACACTTATGTTATAATAAATGGTTTTGTAAAGTTATTAAAAATATATTACCTTGTCAAATAAATGCAGACATCTTAGATATTTAAAAGAATGTTTTTAAACATATGACAATTATAAGTTGGTTTTGGTTTTTTGTGAGAATGTGTTAATAACATCACTTTTAATCCTTTTTTATTATACTTACAAATGTAATTAGATCTTCAAAAAGAATATTTTAAAGACGATTATAAGTAAAATGGTTCTGGGTTGTTGTGATAATGTTTGAGTACTAACATTTGTCTTAGAACCTTTGAAATATATTTGTGAATGTAATTAGAATTTTTAAATAGATATATTTCAAGTAATAACATGTACGGAATCCTTTGGAAAAAGATGGAAAAAGTAAAGGTTTGAAGTGAGAAATCTTATTAATAGATTTATGAATATACTTCTACCATTTGAGATAGTATGTGAATGCGTTTTGAAGTATTGAAAGAGTACAAAGTAAATGATAGACGAAGTTTTATTAGATAAAAGAAGTTTTACTCATAAAATAGCTTTCATTTAATAAACGGATTAATTAAATAAGAATGGGATTAAAAGTTGCTTGTGTAACTTAATCGTGCTTTGTATATGCTTTGTGTGACTCATGTTTATGTTTTTACTCGTTTATGGAAAATAATTAGTCATGTACTGAACACTAAATGTTGACGAAGTAGGCTTGTTCTATCTGTGGGAGTTAAAACCGATGTTCGAGTAAGGTGTAGAAGCAATAGTGCTATAACCTAATGGCTCTACGCTTATCGAGAGATAGTGTGAGTTGAGATAAGTATGCGAGACTTAGGTTCCATATGCGTTTGTTCTCATTGTTGTTGCATTTGGCCAAAATAACTTAGGAAATATCTATACGAAACACGAGGGATATATGATATAGTTATCTTCGGTGATGCTATATTGTACATATAAACTCGTCTTACTCTTCTAGGAAAAATGATAAGGAAATCCGCTAGGGTAGGAGATAATCTCCACCCTTATGTATTGTATGTTTATTTCTGGAAGAACTAGGGTTATATTAACTGAAAACCTATCGATTGGGTTTGGAGCATCCAATAAGTAGGGGAGTATACTTATATAAGATGACTCGAAAATGTAACCACTTCAAAACCATATATGTGATCTATGCTACAATCTATGTGTAGATTCGTGATCTATTAGAAATGCTTGAATCCATGTAATGGCTTGTATTCTACTCGAAATGTTGGAATCCGTTTGGGGATTCAAGAAGCGTTCGAGATGTTTAAATTTAGAGAGAGATTCGAGATCTGTTCGAGTATTGATATGTGTTATGAGATGATAGGTGTGACCTTATGGTTGGTAAATGACTAAAGACAGAGTAAGATGCACAGACTAGGGGTTTAGCTTACCTCAAGGGTATTATCAACCCGATATTTAGAGATGCTTTCGATATTTTAGTCGGTGGGAGTTAATGATATTTCGTACCACGCCTTTGGGCCAGGGACTGCTATTATCTTATGGTATGTATTTTATCTAGAGATATACAACATTCGAGTGGTATTTTTAGATCCTCGTTATAGAGATCCACTTCGATGTACTGAGGGCGTCTCCGTGGAAAATCCTTATACGGACATACATTAGCAGTTTTAGTTGTACTTCAATATTGTTAGATCGCGAGATGAAAGTGGCAGAGCTATTTTCTAATTTACATCCATTACCCTAGACATTATCTACTATATCATCTTATGTACTTATTAGATTGGTGGTTCTTTTGAGGGGATAACTGTTATGACATTCCATGCATCTCAAAAATACTGTTATATGTAGTCTGCATATTTCATGACTTTTTATACCAGACTTATGTTCGACTCGTGATTTTATATTTTTCTTATTTCCATGGGTGCTCTTTCGAGTAGTCTAGGAATGGTAGATTTTCGTTGATGTTCTTTGTAGCTCAAGGAGACAAGCTGGATGTTTCACCTACCATAGTATTCTTATTTATGTTGCTTTACTACTATGTATATATAAGAAATTGTGAGGACAATTTGTTATAACTGTCCAGGCCGATGATAGTAATTAGAATTAAAACTTCGAAATGCTATGTATCTTAAGTGACAGTTTGTATAGTCTTTTGATATTATGTGCTATCGTATTGCTATGAGATTCTGATATTGTGTTATGCTCTTCCTTGTTATGTTTTCTCTTTTCTTTTTATTTTATCCTAATAGTCTATCTTTTCGACACTTGGATTCATGGCACGTGAGTACCATGGATGTATTAGTAATTACAATCGAGGGTCAAAAAAGTGGGTCGTTACAGCTAGTATCAAAATTGAAGGTTAAGGGAGAACCTTGGCTTTGGTTGGGTATAACTCATTAGAGATAGGTTATGGAATGCCCTAGCATGAGTTAAATGTATTATAAATATGAGAGCATATATGTAATTGTTATGCATTAGTAATATATATAAGTTGATAGTGTAGTTGATTCATGTAGGGATTAATTATGTTTATCTATTATCCCTCACTGATTAGCTTTGTCATGCTTGGCCAATTTATAAGCATTGACTACCGTTTGTGATGGTTGATCGTGCTCGACCAAATAATG
Organism: Allium cepa; assembly: GCA_030765085.1. Taxonomy (NCBI): domain Eukaryota; kingdom Viridiplantae; phylum Streptophyta; class Magnoliopsida; order Asparagales; family Amaryllidaceae; genus Allium; species Allium cepa. The sequence goes on along the minus strand of CM060943.1, from coordinate 475,008,737 downwards.
AGCAGTTTTATCTTTTTACTACATGTGTTGGGTAGACATATTTGTAGGTGAATAGAAAATTAACACCTTGTGAATTAAGTTTAATACTTTGATTATAAGGCGTTCGATGATAATGTTGGGTTAGAAGTTAACTTTAATGTAATGACCCAGAATTCCTATCATTTGAAATTCGTATATATAATTGATTTTAAATATTAACAAGTAAAAAATTTGTAAGTCGAATAAATTTTATTTCGAATGTCTAGATTTAATTGGATAATTAAATCGATAATTTAATATTTGAAATTACAGAAATAATTGGAAATTGGGTATAATGTGATTAAAATTGATTTGTAAAGCAGTAATAAATCATATTGGAGTTAGAATGATGTTATAGAACTTTTAAAATCGAATTACTAGTTAATTTGTGGAAATTGAATATTTTAATATTTAATTGACGAATAAAAATAGCCATTTTTCAAACAGTGTCGGATTTCGACGAAACCAGTTTCATTGGATCCATGATGTTAAATTATTGTAAGATTTCAAATTTCGTGTCAATCAAATTTATGGTTTGTCCGAGAAAAGCTAAAACGCACTGAAATCGGTTTAAGTGAATTTTAAATTTAAAATAGTCGATTCAAAGACCTATCTTCCAAATATGATCGAATTGGCTTCCGTTATATATTCCATTGTGTTTGGAATAGGGGTAAAACATTATAAACACCAGGCGGCACACTTCGTTTGGAGTTCAGAAAAAATTCGGGTGAATAGTGTCGCGAGAATTTTCTATAAAAGCCTCAAAGTTTTATATTTTCATCTAAACACTGGCTAGGCTTACAGCCGCCGCCTCTATATTTATCATGGCCGAAATAGTCCCTCGTTTCCCCTCAATTTGCTCTCAACCCTTGTATCTATTAAAGAAACTTCCAATTGGAAGATTGAAGAACTCGTCGAGTACTACAGATCTAACTGCTAAAATATTGTTTGGCGAAGTGGATCGTTCTGATTTTGATTCCGTTCATGACCGGTTCGAGCTTGAATTTCGAGACACTGGCGCGCCTGAGCTTGGTGAAACTGCGGCTGAAGGTGGAGTTTGCTTTGAGTTTCGAGATGCTAGCATCTGATCGTCGTGAAGTTGTACGTGGAGGCCGCGTCGATCTTGGGTTTCGATCGAGGATGGGTTGTGTGCATGCTTTCAATTTCCTAGGAAGAAGACGCAGCGATCGGCCAAGATTTGAAGATGCTGGAACGTATGGCCGAGATTAAAGCTAGGGTTTGAAATTAAAAGGAAATTGTAAATTAATTATATTTCAATTCGTTCAATCTTTAAAACTGCATAACTTTTTGATGCAAGGTCCGTTTCGCACGAAACGACTTGCGTTGAAATCGTATGGATGAATACTACGCGATGGAGCTGGATTGGGATTGATTGGAGCTAGTGTGAATTTTGGGTAAAATTAAACGCGTGTTTAATTTTTTTGGCAAGGCCAGCCGGTTTTATAGTGGGCCGTCCACTTTTTATTACGAACGTAATAAAATATGAAGTACAGGAGTAAGGTAGAGACACCCTAACTGCTAAAAGAAAGAAAAAATACAGCACAGGAGTGTGACAGACATGTCACAGCTACAATAGTCTACAAACAAGTCTAAGTCTCCTCCGAAGAGGTAGTAACACCAACTACAATATCCACTTCGGAAGTAACGCGTGTTTAATTTTATTCGAAATAAAACACTGCAACTGTTATTAGAAGCAAGGTGAGAACTTCTCACTCGGTCGAATTTGTTTCGATTTAAATTTTAAATAGTTAAATTTAAAATTGCTTGATTGTGTGATTGAATGATGATTGTTATCTGCTGTATTGAAATAGACCCTATACGCCGTATATTAAGCGGAGGTTGTTAAATTAAACACATATGCCACGACATTCAACCTTGATGTCGAATTGGTATTATATATGTACTTGGAGTCGATTTTCCCGCATTATATAGCGGATGAGACCCTATTGCGCCGCATAATAGCGAATAATATTGTATAAAACCTATGTACCGCGATATTCCATCTTGAAACGGGATTGGTATTGTGCTAACATCTGTGGATGCAGGGAAACATGTAGGAGGGATCCAACTGGATTCCTCAACAGTATTGTTTTATTTACAGATATTTGAGATATATTCTGTTATCATATTGATATATGATGTTTGGATTTCGTGGTTGATGTATTGGTGTTGTTGCAGCATTGGGCCTATTTTTGGAGTTTTAAAAATGTTAAAGTAATGATTTCGAACTTAAAAGGATTTTTCATGTGATTTTTGAAAGTATACATTTTATTGAATTTTGGAATTGATTCATTTTAAATAAATAAATATTATAATTTTTATGTTATAAAAATTATGATTTTTGTGAAATATAACCGAAATGTGATTTTTGAAATATGGAGTTAATGATTTTATAAAATAGTTTAAATTGAGATTTTTGAATTTATTATAAAAGCTTTATATATATGATTTATAAAATTGGATTTTTATAAATCAAAATGATGAAAGTATACATGAGTTTTAAAGGTGTTTTAAAACGTATTAAGTATCGAAACCATAGATTTCAACATTCATTGTTGAAATAGACGTTTTTGAGAAATAAGGAAACGGTGGACTATAACACTGTTGTTACAGTAAATGATTTTCGAAAGGAAATGTTTTATATAGTATTGGAATATATATATCTATCTTAATTCGAATCCATATACTAGTGATTTTTGGTTGTCATAACGATGTTTTACGCAACATTCGTTTTGACTCAAATAAAAGTGTTTAAGAGAATGTTTTCCTTAAAGAATAAAATATATACTTAATTGTGATTTAAGTATATTGAATATTCCCAAATGTTGAAAACAAATAGATTTGTGAATTACTTATTTTTAAATATGTAAGGAAATGTTATCCAATATGAAGTTAAATGTTTTGAGGTTTTATGTTTTAAAGATAAATTGAAAGTGAATATTTGAAATCGATTTGTAAAATCGTATATCAGTGGATATTTGAAAATTTAAATTCACCATGGAATTTATAAAGGAAAGGGAAATTTGTTTAAAATTAAACATTGACTTATTTTTGAAGCGTGGGAATAAATTTACGGATTTGGAACGTAAATTTAAAGTAAATCGATAAGGATTTATTTAATTGGTTTAAATAAACCATTTTGAAAATGAAAGTGTATTCTCCCTGGAAAGTCGAATAAAATTCCTGAATAGCTTTGGAATATATATATAAAATTATAAAATTTGTTTTGAAAAGGATACTTTGGAGAAATTAACTTCTTAAATTGTTTTAAATCCTTTAAGTAAAGATTTATTAAGTTGATATAGAAATGATTATTTCTAAGATTTAATCAATAATTGTTTTAGAAAATAGTTATTTTAATATTTATACTCTACCTACTAATTTTATTTTGAAAATTAGTTTGGACTTAAGTTATATGTAATATTGGTATAATATTTTTTTATAACAAATATTTTAAGCAAAGTATTTAAAGAAATATAGTTTTATTTCAAAGTGTTTTTTTCCGTTATATTTTGGATAAGTGTTATACATTATTTTAAAGTATTTGAACTCGGCAGATTTCCAGTGAAAATGAATAAATATTTGGAAGTGTTTCCGCGTAAGAAAATGATTTGAAATTTGTTTTCAAAAGTTGTAAAGGTGAAAAGTGATTTGAAATTAGTTTTCAAATGGTTGAAGTGCGGAAAAATATATCTTGTAAAGGTATTACTGAAAATAAATAATTTGGGAAATTATTTGGAATCTGGTGATGTTGTGCATATCTATCATAGTTAAATAACCGACTATCAATATTTACCTTTAAATGGGTATTTGTTGTGATTTGCTTGAAATTGAATGCTACACTTATTTTAAAATAAGCACTTGTTATTCGGTTTAGCCGGGAGAGGACCTTTGGGTCATGAATCCCATTCCGAATAGTGATACGTCGTAATGGATAGCATTTGGAGATCGGTGTTGAGGACCGGATATTTTCGAAAATGGAAGGATTACCATCGAATGTCTCTGCATCGGATCTTCTCCGATATAGAGATTTTATCACCCTTTGTGATGGGAATTCTGGACATGATTAGTGAATATCCGGATTTGCAAGGGCTTTTTTGGAAGTGCCTTTGGTTCTGTTCGAACCCAGAATAGACTTGCATGGATGTGTGTCTGACGTCACAATTTGAGATGTAAAACTGGTTTCTATCAAATACATTTCTATTGGTGGCGGAGAATTTATTCTCTTAGCTTAACACCCTTCTCTGAGAGGTACGAGCTCAGAGATTATGTAGTTGATGGTTACTAGTGATATATTCCCAATTTGGTAACGTGGCATGCTGAGTGTTGCTGATCATTTGTTGATCAAAGCGTGGCTTTTATGAAAAGCGTAGCTTTGTAGACGAGACTTCTCGGACCTCATACCCCGGAAATGATCAAAACAGGAAGAATGCAGCAAGGTTATTTGGGGATAGCACCCCCATAGGGTATGTTCGTTTCCTTCTAGATAGAGGTGCTATTATGGTATGGAGCACTGATACTTAACCTATGTGGTTGCTGCAAATTTATTTCTTTATGGTTGTTGGTGAATCCCGGGATAAAGGTTGGTTACGACCTGGGGATGGCATACTCGTGTCAGCAGTTACCTAGCTAAAGGCAACCCGGGCTTGTGTTGGCAGAGATCCGGTTAGGTTCTCGGGGCGTCCTTCCAGAGGCGTACCCATGTGGTATTGGGAAGTTCCTTAGCCTGACCATTTTTTGGAAATCCAAACTCCAATACGCACCTTGTACGGTTTTAGTTGTAGAACCTGCCATTTACTTATGGTGGTCACCACTGTTTAAATGGTAGCTATATAAGCATAGTACGAAATGTCTATGTTGGCTAAGATTTATATTATACTTTTGAAATGTTTTCCCGCACTTTGCACTTATAGTAATAATGTCAAAGAAATTTTCTTTTCTGCGTATCAAGCATGTTTGACTATCATAAGGAGAAATCTCCTCCGGTTCTGCGTTTGCATTGTGTGTGTGTGCGGGAGGCATTATGGTAGTTTCATTTTCCAAAAGCATTGCGAATCTACTTTAAAATATCTCTTTGTTTGTTTTTTTTGAGATAAATTGTTTTAAGTTCTCACACCAGTCCCATGACTGACCTGGAGTTTATTGTTCCCTTCCTAAACTCTGGGGGCCCACCAATTTCCACACGGGCAGTCTAGAGTCAGGTTATCAGGTTATTCTGGAATTCAGGAGTTGCTGTGGAGATCAGGAGCAAGCTGGATGGCATGGCGTATCAACTAGTATATAGTATTTCTTTTCTGATGTTTATTGTTGTAAACTCTGATAATGTAATGAAATGTGATATAATGTAATAACTGATATAGTTCTTTTGATTTAAAGATTATTCATTTATCTATTATATGTTGTTCCGCTGCGATTGTGAGGTTCTGATATTGTTCTGTTGCTTCTTCTTTCTTACTTCTTCTATCCTTTTCTTCTTCTTAAACCCTAAGGGTTTGGTTTTCCGGCATTCGATAGTTCGGCAGTTGATACAGTGGATGTATTAATGTCGATTTTCAGAAGTCGAAAATTCCGTTCTTGACATTTGGTATCAGAGCATTTGGTTAAGTGAGACACCTTGGCTCTATTGGGAATTACTCATTAGAGATAGAGTCAGTAGTACTCTAGAATGAGTTGAGTGTAATCATAGATACGAGCGCGTATATGTTAGTGAATATGAAATTGTTTTGTATTGTGTTGACTTATCGGTTGATTGTTTATTGATTCTGGTCGGTGCAGTCTGGCCATTTGTATCGATAGGGATTTCTAAACACTTAAACGAGATAAACCGACATAGTATCATTTTAAATTGGGTAAATGAAATAATTTTACCTTGATTATATTTTATATACAAAGGAATAATTTTTCAGAATTATTAAAGTGATTATATAAAATAACTTTGAAATTTAAATAAATTGTATAACTTGTAAAGTGAGAAAAGTTAAATGAAACCAAATGATTAAATGGTTAAACAATTCTGTTAAGCAAAAGGAGATATGAATTTGAATAAGAGACGAAATTTGACCTTGGTAAAAGTTAAATAGAATTTACTTTAGAATTGGAATCTGAATGGGATTTATAAAGGGAAATTTAAGTTAAGTTAAACAAATGATGTTTGAAATGGAATATAACTTAAGTGATGTTGAATGAAGTTGATTTTGGTATCGAACTAAATTAATAAAGTGAAGTGATGAATATGAACTCGAGCTATGTAATGAAATTCAAATTTTGTGGTTAAATGAATTAGCAATTGAATTGAACTATGGATTGAATGTTAATCAATCTAATGTAAATGAATTGATATAGAATAATGAATGTAAGTGAAGTAAATAAATTTGGTAATGATTATATACATTGTTTGTTAGATGATTGTTAGTTGATTAAATAAAAATCCATTTGAAGTTGAATTAATGAAATTGAATTGATAAATGGAAAGCTATGTAATTTAATTTGAATTGAAAGTGAACTAATGTGAATTGGTTGTAAGAAATTAAAATTTGTATCGAAACCTTATAAAATGCTTATGGGAATTATTTTAATTGCATTGCTTATGAAAACTATGTGTTTTCTATTGAAAATTAGTGAAATGTAAATGAATTTTCTATATATATCACTTACATATTTAAATTGAATAAGTACAGGTACCGGGGCTGGATTTGATCACGCTAAAATGCTAATAAATAACTGCTTTGCTTAAAAATGCTAAAAAGGTATGCCTACGCAATTAAAATAGGAAATATGAACTATTTTTCTGTTTTCCGACCGTGTGGGTCGATGCATATATAATTACATCTATTGTGATATTGTAAAAGATCCTCCGTACAAAGGAGACTCTGCCAAAATTTTCCGTAAATTATGGGAGTTAGAAAAAAAAATTGAAAATTTTTGGAAAATTTTTGTTTAACGAAAAGTCAATTTCTAAATTGAAATGAAAATGTAGGATTTGAAAACTTAGTAAAGTTATTGTAAGAAGTTTAACTATGGATTTTGGAAAAGTTAAAATTTTTTAAATGAATTTGAAATTTAATTTGAACAAATGGTTTTGAAAAAATAATGGATTATGTAACTTTTTCTTACTTGGCAATTTCGAGGACGAATTTTAAGGGGGAAGTTTGTAACGACCCAGAATTCCTGTCATTTGAAATTCGTATATTTAATTGATTTTAAATATTAACAAGTAAAAATTTGTAAGTCAAATAAATTTTATTTCGAATATCTAGATTTAATTGGATAATTAAATCGATAATTTAATATTTGAAATTACAGAAATAATTGGAAAATTGGGTTAAATGTGATTAAAATTGATTTGTAAAGTAGTATTAAATCATATTGGAGTTAGAATGATGTTATAGAACTTTTAAAATCGAATTACTAGTTAATTTGTAGAAATTGAATATTTTAATATTTAATTGACGAGTAAAAATAGCCATTTTCCAAACAGTCTCGAATTTTGACGAAACCAGTTTTATTGGATCTGTAATATTAAATTATTGTAATATTTCAAATTTCGTGTCAATCGGATTTACGGTTAATCCGGGGCAAGCTAAAACGCTCTAAAATCGGTTTAAGTGAATTTTAAATTTAAAATAGTTGATTCAAAGACCTATCTTCCAAATATGATCGAATTGGCTTCCGATTTATATTCCATTTCGTTTGGAATAGGGGTAAAACATTATAAACGCCAGGCGGCACGCTTCGTTTTGAGTTCGGAAACAATTTGGGTGAATAGTGTCGCGAATTTTCTATAAAAGGCCTCAAAGTTTTATATTTTCATTTAAACCCTGGCTAGGGTTACAGCCGCCGCCTCTATATTTTTCATGGCCAAAATCGTCCCTCGTTTCCCTTCAATTTGCTCTCAATCCTTGCATCTATTCAAGAAACTCTCAACTGGAAGATTGAAGAACTCGTCGAGTACTACAGATCTAACTGCTCAGATGTTGTTTGGCGAAGTGGATCGCTCTGATTTTGGTTCCGTTCATGACCGGTTCGAGCATGAATTTCGAGACACTGGCGCGACAGAGCTTGGTGGAACTGCGGCCGAAGGTGGAGCTTGCTTCAAGTTTCGAGACGCTAGCATCTGATCGTCGTTAAGTTGCACGTGGAGGCCGCGTCGATCTAGGGTTTCGATCGAGGATGGGTTGCGTGCATGCTTTCAATTTCCTGGGAAGATGACGCAGCGATCGGCCAAGATTTGAAGATGCTGGAACGTATGGCCGAGATTAAATCTAGGGTTTGAAATTAAAAAGAAATTGTAGATTAATTATATTTCAATTCGTTTAATCTTTAAAACTGCATAACTTTTTGATACGAGGTCCGTTTCGTACGAAATGAGTTGCGTTGGAATCGTATGGACGAATACTACGCGATGGAGCTAGTTTGGGATTGATTGGAGCTAGTGTGAATTTTGGGTAAAATTAAATGCGTGTTTAATTTCATTAGAAATAAAACATTGCAACTGTTATTAGAAGTAAGGTGAGAACTTCTCCCTCAATCGAATTTGTTTCGATTTAAGTATTAAGTATTAAATTTAAAATTGCTTGATTGTGTGATTGAATGATGATTGCTATCTGTTGTATTGAAATAGACCCTGTACGCCGTATATTAAGCGGAGGTTAGTATATTAAACACATATACCGCGATATTCCACCTTGATGTGGAATTGGTATTATATATGTACTTGGAGTTGATTTTCCCGCATTATATAGCGGATGAGACCCTATTGCGCCGCATAATAGCGGATAATATTGTATATAAACTCATGTACCGCGATATTCCGTCTTGAAATGGGATTGGTATTGTGCTAACATCTGTGGATGCAGGGAAACAGGTTGGAGGGATCCAACTGGATTCCTCAACAGTATTGTTTTATTTACAGATATTTGAGATATATTCTGTTATCATATTGATATACGATGTTTGGATGTCGTGGTTGATGTATTAGTGTTGTTGCAGCATTGGGCCTATTTTGGAGTTTTAAAAATGTTAAAGTAACGATTTCGAATTTAAAAGGATTTTTCAAGTGATTTTTGAAAGGATACATTTTATTGAATTTTGGAATTGATTCATTTTAAATAAATAAACATTATAATTTTTATGTTATAAAAATTATGATTTTTGTGAAATATAACCGAAATGTGATTTTTGAAATATGGAGTTAATGATTTTATAAAATAGTTTAAATTGAGATTTTTGAATTTATTATAAAAGCATTATATATATGATTTATAAAATTAGATTTTTATAAATCAAAATGATGAAAGTATACAGGAGTTTTAAAGGTGTTTTAAAATGTATTAAGTATCGAAACCGTAGATTTCAACATTCATTGTTGAAATAGACGTTTTCGAGAAATAAGGAAATGGTGGACTATAACACTGTTGTTATAGTAAATAATTTTCGAAAGGAAATGTATTATATAGTTTATATATCTATCTTAATTTCGAATCCATATACTAGTGATTTTGGGTTGTCATAACGATGTTTTACGCAACATTCGTTTTGACACAAATAAATGTGTTTAAGAGAATGTTTTCCTTAAAGAATAAAATATATACTTAATTGTGATTTAAGTATATTGAATATTTCCCAAATGTTGAAAATAAATAGATTTGTGAATTATTTATTTTTAAATATGTATGGAAATGTTTTTCAATATGAAGTGAAATGTTTTGAGGTTTTATCTTTTGAAGATAAATTGAAAGTGAATATTTGAAATCGTATATCATCGGATATTTGAAAATTTAAATTCACCATGGAATTTATAAAGAAAAGGGAAATTTGTTTAAAATTAAACATTGAGTTATTTTTGAAGCGTGGGAATAAATTTTCGGATTTGGAACGTAAATTTAAAGTAAATCGGTAAGGATTTATTTAATTGGTTTAAATGAACCATTTTGAGAATGAAAGTGTATTCTCCCTGGAAAGCCGAATAAAATTCCTGAATAGCTTTGAAATATATATATATATATATATAATTCTAAAATTTGTTTTGAAAAGGATACTTTGGAGAAATTAACTTCTTAAATTGTTTTAAATCCTTTAAGTAAAGATTTATTAAGTTGATATAGAAATGATTATTTCTAAGATTTAATCAATAATTGTTTTAGAAAATAGTTATTTAAATATTTATACTCTATCTACTAATTTTATTTTGAAAATTAGTTTGGACTTAAGTTATATGCAATATTGGTATAATATTTTTTTATAACTAATATTTTAAGCAAAGTGTTTAAAGAAATATAGTTTTATTTCAAAGTGTTTTTTTTACGTTATGTTTTGGATAAGTGTTATAAATTATTTTAAAGTATTTGAACTCGGCAGATTTCCAATGAAAATGAATGAATATATGGAAGTGTTTCCGCGTAAGGAAAATGATTTGAAATTTGTTTTCAGAAGTTGTAAAGGTGAAAAGTGATTTGAAATTAGTTTTCAAATGGTTGAAGTGCGAAAAAATATATCTTGTAAAGGTATTATTGAAAATAAATAATTTGGGAAATTATTTGGAATCTGGCGATGTTGTGCATATCTATTGATAGTTAAATAACTGACTATCAATATTACCTTTAAATGGGTATTTGTTGTGATTTACTTGAAATTGAATGCTACACTTATTTTAAAATAAGCACTTGTTATTCGGTTTAGCCGGGAGAGGACCTTTGGGTCATGAATCCCATTCCGGATAGTGACACATCGTAATGGATAGCATTTGGAGACCGGTGTTGAAGAACGGATATTTTCAAAAACGGAAGGATTACCATCGAATGTCTCTGCATCGGCTGATCTCCGATATAGAGATCTTATCACCCTTTGTGATGGGAATTCCGGATCTGATTAGTGAATATCCAGATTTGCAAGGGCTTCTTTGGAAGTGCCTTTGGTTCTGTTCGAACCCAGAATAGGCTTGTATGGATGTGTGTCTGACGTCACAATTTGAGATGTAAAGCTGGTTTCTATCAAATACATTTCTGTTGGTGGCGGAGAATTTATTCTCTTAGCTTAACACCCTTCTCTGAGACGTACGAGCTCAGAGATTATGTATTTGATGGTTACTAGTGATATATTCCCAATTTGGTAACGTGGCATGCTGAGTGTTGCTGATCATTTGTTGATCAAAGCGTGGCTTTTATGAAAAGCGTAGCTTTGTGGACGAGTCTTCGTCGGACCTCACACCCCGGAAATGGTTAAAATAGGAAGAATGTAGCAAGGTGGGGATAGCGCCCTCATAGGGTATGTTCATTTCCTTCTGGATAGAGGTGGTATTATGGTATGGAGCCTTGATACTTAACCTATGTGGTTGTTGCAAATTTATTTCTTTGTGGTTGTTGGTGAATCCCAGGATAAAGGTTGGTTTCGACCTGGGGATGGCATACTCGTGCCAGTAGTTACCTAGCTAGAGGTAACCCGACCTTGTGTTGGCAGAGATCCGGTTAGGTTCTCAGGGCGTCCTTCCAGTGGCGTGCCCATGTGGTATTGGGAAGTTCCTTGGCCTAACCATTTGTTGAAATCCAAACTACAATATGCACCTTTTACGGTTTTAGTTGTAGAACCTACCATTTACTTATGGTGGTCACCACTGTTTAGATGGTAGCTATAGCAGGCATAGTACGAAATGTCTATGTTGGCTAAGATTTATATTACTTTCGAAATGTTTTCCTACACTTTGCACTTATAGTAATAATGTCAAAGAAATTTTGTTTTTTCTGCGTATCAAGCATGTTTGACTATCATAAGGAGAAATCTCCTCTGATTCTGCATTTGCATTTTGTGTGTGTGCGGAAGGCCTTATGGTAGTTTCATTTTCCAAAAGCATTGCGGATCTAATTTAAAATATTTCTTTGTTTATTTTCTTGAGATAAACTGTATTAAGTTCTCACACCAGTCCCATGACTGACCTGGAGTTTATTGTTCACTTCCTAAATTCTGGGGCTTACCAATTTCCACACGGGCAGTCTAGAGTCAGGTTATCAGGTCATTCTGGAATTCAGGAGTTGCTGTGGAGATCAGGAGCAAGCTGGATGGCATGACGTATCAACTAGTATATAGTATTTCTTTTCCGTTGTTTGTTGCTGTAAACTCTGATAATGTAATGAAATGTGATATAATGTAATAACTGATATAGTTCTTTTGATTTAAAGATTATTCATTTATCTATTATATGTTGTTCCGCTGCGATTGTGAGATTTTGATATTTTTCTATTGCTTCTTCTTTCTTACTTCTTTTATCTTTTTCTTCTTCTTAAACCCTAAGGGTTCGGTTTTTCGGCAGTTGATTGTTCGGCAGTTGATAAAGTGGACGTATTAATGTCGATTTTCGAAAGTCGAAAATTCCGTTCTTGACATTTAATAAAAGATGTTTATTATAATCTAAAGGAAAGATATGATATTTTGTAAATAAAAATTTATGAAAAGATTTGTACAAGAAAGTAATATTATATAAGAATGGTTTATTAATAAAATGGATTTAAACTGAGAATTTGAGAACTTAAATCCTAGTGTTTTTGAAATTGATTTTATAAGAATTTGGAAAGATAATAATAGTATTATTTGAAAGTAAATATTTGAAAAATTGATTTATGAAATTTAGATCATGATATTTAGTACTATTACACAAAGTATTTAATACCACTTTAAAATGATTTTGGTTAAGTCTCAAAAGTACGATTGAATGTGCCAAACCCACTTCTGTCACTTGAAAATAGTTCTGGCGATGACTGCAGCATTATCGACGTTCATTTTCGGGTTTCTAAGTAAAGGGTAATAAAGAGTAGGTTTTTGGTAAAACAAATTTTGATTTAACCCCGAAAGTATGATTTGATATACAAAAGGTATATTTATATATTATTATTTCATTTGACTTGGAATAAAACCCGATGTAGTACTAATGTTTTCTTAAGGAGATTTGAGATAAAATATAGAGTAGCTTGATAAAGATTTTGAAATAAGCTTTCTATATGGAAAAGATTTGTTTGTATGCTATGTTGATGCCCAACTGCCAATGGCATAACCCAAATACTCAAGGATACTTTTCTTGTTTTCCTTGATTGTAAGGTGTGTCTAATAAACAAATAGAACCTTTTTAAGTTATTTTATGGACACATGTATCCTCTAAATTAGGACAATATGGTATGCACATCACGTTATGATAGGTTGTTAGGTAGCTTTCATTTATTAAATCGAAATGAGATTTCAACGATTTTGGACAGTTGAAAACTTTTGAATCATTATAGAACTTGAAGAAAAGTGTATTATAAAAATATAAAAGTTGAGTTTGTGCAACTCCTCAATTAAGAAGTTAGTAGGTTAAAACGAAGTTTTAAATTTTTTGAACATTCATCATGAGTAAAATGAATTTGATATTTTGTACATACCCTTAGGAGGTAGTGGAGTATATTATGCGAGTATGAACTTAAGTTATAACATGTTTAATAACTTAAAATTATGTTTTTATGAAATGGTTCATAAACGATTATAGTATTAAATGACATTATTTGTATAAATGAATGTGATTAAAAGGGATATTAGTGTAGTTAAGAAACCATGAGGTTAAAATGCATAAGTTGTACATAGCTTATTTTATTTGCATTACAGTTCTTAATCCAGGATTTGAGTACATGATTTCTAGGTGATTTACACCGATCCGAACAAGGATTTTTCACTCGATTCTTGACGGTGAACACTTGATATGGATTCTTGATATGATCCCGTGATTTTCTATCAATATATATTGTAATATCATTGTATATTTTAACAACCCATAATTTAATCACTTTATATACGAATATTTAATATATTTTTAAACAATTAATTTGTGAATTTTATAGCTCAAATAAACCTCTTTTAAATAAAAGCTAGCGAAGTTGTTCAAAAATTTGGATTGCAAAATTTATTAGTTCGAAGAATGTGATCGGAAATCATTTTCATAATTTTCGACTTTTCGTCGTTTAAAAGTTGTCGAAAAATATTGTGTACATAATAATAAATACACATACACACATTTATATATATAACATATGATATGGTAAAAGGTTAAAATAGGTTTGAAATGGTTTTATTTAAAGTAAAATGGTAAGGTTGATTGTTCTTTTTTTTAAATGCAATGTCATTTCATGACAACTCATCCTTAACATCACATAAGATAGTGAAATGATGGTCAAGTGAGATGGGAGGGTGATGGTAACGTGTGGAATAAGGCAAAGAAGGAGGTGGCGATGATGGGGCAAAGTTTCATGGAGGGTAAGAGACTAAAGGGCAAATTATTTTCATATTTATAAAACTATTTCTCCTTTTTCTACTTTTCATTTTACTTCCACTTATTCATTTCAAAACTTTTGTTTCCTCTGTTTAAAGCTTCTTTTTCACTTTAATGGCTTCCAAAGTTTTTCGAAATTTAAAATCATAACTTTTCCCACTTTAAATCCTTAATACCAAACTAAATCTTACTTCTTTCCTTTCCCACGCCTCTTCTATTCCAAAAGCAAGCCCAAACCACCTCTCAAACCCAAGGCTGAGCCCTCTTACCCTCTAGGCCAAACCAAAAGAACTTCCTAAGGCTAAAAATCCATTTTTCAAAGAAAATCCAAGATCTAGGGTCGATACAAGTTGTAGTGGCAGTTTGACTTGTTTCGGGTGATTTTTGGTGAGTAATGCTCACCCTTTTAACTAAAAATTTAAAATTTATATGTTAATAATTATTATTTTTGAATGTTTGATTGAAAAGTGATGTTATTGTGCTTACATATTTGTGCTTGTATGTAGTGTGTTATGGACTTGGAAATGAGGTCAAAAGGATGAGTAATGGAGTGAAATTAGTGATTATATATTCAGTGTGACATTTGTTTAAGTGTATGGATTTATATATGGATGTTTTATGTTGTTTGGAAAGTAGCATTTGAATTTGTTGTGTTTTGACGATGAGATCCCTCGGTTTTAAACTCATTTACTAATTTTATTTTCTAGAAAGTTTATAAAGTTTCAAATTTACCTTTTAGCTTCCAAAACTTTATACAAAATTTATAAAGGAATTTAAATTATAAAGGTCAAGAGTTTAAAGGAGTATTTGATTTGTAAAATTAGTTTTGGAGTTATGGTATCCATAGCGATAGTTTGTAAATCAAAATTATTGTAAACTAAAAATGTTTTCATCTTCAATATTTTTGAATAATCATTTCAAAACATATTGTAAGTGTTACAAAGGTAATTATTATTTATTACTAAGTAAGGGTTTAATGATTACTTAATAAATTAATTAAGTAAAAGTTTAGTACTTAGTTATTAGTTAAGTAAAGGTAATAAGTGCTTAAGTATTAATTACGTAAGGTAAATATAATTAGTTACTTAAGTAAGCTAATTATTAATTACTTAGAGGTTAATTATTTAATTAATTATTATTTAACTAATGTTTGATTGTTAAAGTGAGGTTTAATTAATTAATTAATTATTAATCAAGCGGGGTTAATTATAAATTAATTATTAATTAATTATTAATTAAGTTAAGATTTAATTAATATTTAACTATAATTAAATAAAGGTTCAAAATTATTTTAAATTAATTAAATAAATATTTTTAATTCTTAGTTAATTTATTTCCATGGATCGATTTGTTTAAAAAGTAGCTTTCTTTTATAAAGAATGGTTTGAATATAAGGGATTCTCTTTGTCTATACCATTAAGTACATGAATAAGTTATATTAAAACGTTGACTTGTTTTATTGGAAGTAAGTCATCTTGTATTAAGCACTAAAAGTCGATGAGTAGGCTTTCCTCTATCCATAAGATCTAGAACTTGATTTTCTAAGCGAGGGATAGAGAAGTCGAAATATTAGAAATGCAATAAATATAAGGGAGTTTATTTCGATAAATGGGTCATGATATATTAAGCATATGTAAGATATCACACTGTATACTTAACACCAAATTCCAAGGTATAGAAACTCGTCTCTATCCCGAGAAGTAAGGATGTACGTCGAGTCAAGGTTAGATTCTAACTTGTCCGACCTCATTGTTAATCAAGGAATAGGTCCTTTTGAAATCGAAAAGTGGGATAAGTATAGGATGTCTTAATTTTCATACGCAATTATACACACCGCCAAATAGTAGAGTTGTCCGCTATCGATAACATGATCCTTTTAAAATTATCGAATGTTGGTTTGAAGAGACCGAGATCAGATAGCATGGGTTATTCAAAAACCACTTCGAACCGACATAAGCATTCGAACTGGAAACATCTGAAAGATGATGGAATCAAAGATAAAGATTGTAACAACTGATAAATTCATCACTTCAGATTTTTTTGAAATATTCAAATATAAGATTTTTTTTTAACATAAATGATAATGGTTTGAACAATAAATAATATTGGTAATCTTATTTTAAATAAATATATATAAAACATATACTTTGGAAGATATACCGATTAAACAACCGAAAACCGTTTTATCAATAAATAGCTCTTAGACCATCTGACATTGTGCACGGAGCAGGAAACATATACTCATTTATGTATATGAATGAGAATATATAATAAAATTATTTATTTTTGAAAATAAAATCTCTTTATGACATCATCAATGATATCAATATTTTGGAATAAATGATTTTTGAATTAAAATTGAGTTTAAATGGTTTAATAATTATTAATAAGCCCTTTTAATTATTATATAATGATAGAAATATTATTATCAAACTTTATATATATATATATATATTAAATAAGAAGTGAAAATATGAATGGTAATCGAAATCGAAATCCATAACGGTTCAATGTAGAAAAGTTTTGCAACATTGTGAATGATTTGAGATATAGATATGCACGCATACATACACATTTGCATAAACATATTCACATGCACATGAACACATATATACATACAAATATGCTTTTACATTTATATATATTACAAATATCCAAGGCATTTTCCTAAAACTTCATTCTCAAGTAAAACTAAAGTTAACTCTTCACCCTCAGTGCAAGCACATGGCTCCACACATGGGGAGGGTGTTTCGGCAGAGAATGAGGAGGGGAGAGGGGGTGTGGTGGTGATGAATTGGTGATGTGATTGTATGGAAATATCATGATATTTACATCCTTACAATTGCCTATAAATAGCACCCACCAGTCTTTACTTCATTCACACTTCTTCTTCATAAAATTCATAAGCTTTTCTTCCTCTTCTTCTCTACATCAATGGCTTCTTTCCTAAAGAAAGTTATGTCAAAAATTATAGCAAAAAGAATTTAGAATTATATAGTTTGTATATAATATCAACACTCTTCAAAACCAAAGCTAATCCACTCCTTTTCGCCTCTACAAACTACGGCCACACCATCCACCACCACGTGCCTGTTAGTCCTTAAGATGATGGTTTTGATAACAACAACCTTAGGACTTGTTATAAAATATAAATAATAACATTATGGTTTATATATATATGTTATGCAGGATATAAACATGCAGGTACCAAGAATGAAGACTGTACAGTAAAGAGACTCAAGACTGAAGATATCAAGATTGGAGACTCATGAGTATCAAAATATCAAGATTTCAAGATTTCTAGAGTACAAGATAAGTATTGAGTCTAGAATAATGTTAAAACTTCTTGAAAGAACTTACATCTTTATTTGACATTTATTCATGGAATGGAATCTACTTCGAGCCCGTTAAAGGGATAGAACCCTAGTGGGATGGAACCCATGATAATATCTAGTGGAACATATAGTGGTCCTATTTTGATATCCACTAATTTTATGAAAATTCTTTTTAAAAAATATATCTCTTATTTTAAATATTTCAAAACTTTCTTTTCAAAAAGACATCTCTCTTGGCTTTAAATATTTTAGCCTCAAAACTATCTTTACCATTTTTTATATTTTGATTTCAAAATTATCCTTGTTTTTAAACCATCTCTTGTTTTAAATATTTAGCATTTAATATACTTAGATTTAAAATCACTTTATAGATTAATATTATATATATTAAAAGTTACTTTTATATGTTTAAACTATATTCATATATGTTTACAAGGTTTATAAATTGTTTTGACAAAATTATAGAAACCAGTTTTAATAAGAAAATCAAAATCACCAATTTTACCTAGAGCATGTCGACATATTTCAACCCCGCATGTCGACATGGTGCCCATTAAATTCAAAATTCAAATTTTCAAAAGAAGTGTCTATTCGTCATATCCTTCATGAATGGATATGGTTGTTCATCTTCTATAAATACCAGTAGTTTTAAACGAATTTTTAATCAGATTTCACTTGTTTTCTCTCCTCTTCATCTTCCACATTTATTCTAAAGAATCCAAAATTATACTCTGCCGAAATAACAAGTGAATCAAACTTGATTATCTCTTGTTTGATTCTCTGCCACTCTCTCCATAAGATCTCAGTGCTATTCAGAGTTATAGGAACATTTGTAAATCAAACTGTTTGAGTCTTGAAATCAATTGGGTGTGACTGTAGCCCCAAAAATCAATTAAGTGATCTTGTAGCCTGGTTAAAATAAGAGAGTTTGCCCGGACTCGAATACAGGAGGGTGTACCTCGTAGCCTTGAAACTGAGGGTGTAATCTGGGAGATTATTTTAAAAAGAAATCTGTACAATTGTGCGGGACTGGATGTAGGATAACTCCAAACTATTATAAAATCTTGGTGTGTTCTTTCCTTTACTGATTTTATTTAATATTTGCATCTATATCTGATTCTGTGATTATATCTGTGTCTGTGAATTGCATTTGTTGGTGATTAAATTACATATCAAAAAGATATTTAGAAATCCATAAAACACTATTCACCCCCTCTCTAGTGTTATTCCAGCCTTAAGACCCGTAATCCGCATTTCTCACATTTGGTATCAGAGCATTGGTTTTCAAAGTTTTCATAATATGAATTTTGAAAAGTTTTAAAAATGGTTACCAACACTGGTTTTGTTAACACTATCGCTATTTCATCTATAGAGGGTCAATCTACTATCGGATCACAACTTTTTAATGGTAGTAACTATGCATATTGGGCATGTAGAATGAAAATATATTTACAGCCAATAGATTAGACACTTAGAATATCACACAAACTGAACATTCTGAACCCATAACTAGTTTTGCACAGTGGACCGCTGAGCAAAAGACTATTGCACAAAATAATTCCAAAGCTATGGATATTTTATTTTGTTCACTTGATAGGAATGAATTCAATAGAATATCTATTTGTAAGTATGCATATGATATCTGGAAAACTTTGCAAGTTACTCATAAGGAACAAGCAAAGTCAAACAGACCAAAATATCCATGCTCACAAATAAGTTTCAATTATTCAATATGAATTTTAATGAGTCCATTTTAGATATATATATAGTAGATTTCAGGATATTTTGCATTCTCTAATATCATAGGGAAAAAAATTTCAAAAGAAGATCAAGTCAGAAATATACTAAATTATCTTACTCCGAAATGGATCAAAAAACTCTTGCAATCGAAGAAGCAAATGATATCGGTACTTTAAAGATTGAAGAATTGATTGGAAATCTAATGTCATTTGAAGTACAAATGCAAGGGAGAAGAGATATCAAGGAATTCAAAAAGAAGTCAATTGCGTTCAATGCATTAACAGATGGATCAGACTCGGAAAGTGATGATGATGAAGAAATAGCTTTCATGACAAGGAACTTTCGAAAGTTTTTGAAATACAAAAAGATGAAAAACTTCAAAAATAATGAACATAGGAATTTTGGAAATCATAATGACGTACCAAACCATATAAATGTTTCAACTGTGACGAACTTGGCCATCTCAAAAGAAACTTTCTGCATCTTGATAAGCAACAGTTTCCTACAAGCAATGATTATACAAAGAAAAGGAAAAGAGCATATACCGCTACACTAGACGATTCAGACTCAGACTCATTCTCAAGCGATGATGATCAAAAGACGTAAAATTCAAATATGTGCTTTACGGTACTCATGATTCCGTTGATCTCAGAGATACAAATCTAGAAAAAGGTACATGTTTACAATATATTGGTTGAAATTGTTTTTCTTCAAATTGTTTGATTATTTAGTTGTTTTTGAAATTATGTGTTGTTTGAATTTTGATTTTTTTTATTATTATTATACTTATTTTTATTTTTTAAATATTATTATATTTTTTATTAAAAAAGTATTATTATATTTAATAATTATTTTAGAAAATATATAGACATTAAAAATAATATATATATATATATATATATTAAAGTATATAAGAATAGATAGTGAATTCTCTGACCCACGTCGACATGGCCCTACCCATGATGTTGACATGCCTGTCAGAAATCTGAAATTCAAATCTTTGAACTTCCCTCCACCTTTTCACCAACTCCAATGTTCTGGAAAGATAGCTCTTGACCAGTGAACATGACTATTGAATATCTATTTATTTCCCTTATCCTATCATATCTTTTCACTTTCATTTCAAAATTCAAACTATCTTTTACTCTTTCAAACTTTCTACTCTCTTCGAAAATGGATTGTTCAAACACTCCATCGACAATGAGGCTGTTAAAAGCCACTAAAGAGTATCTCTATAATGATCCGAAAGCAATCAAGTCTTATATAAGCTATGCTAATTACGGAAAAGTTCATATGGGAAAGTTTGTTATCTTTAGCGATTTCTCTACATATGAAATCAATACTCCTCTTAAAGAGAATCATATTCTTAGTCTTTTTGACAATTCTGAAAATGATTTTGTTTGTTATCCAAATCTTGTTAAAATGTTTTATGCGAATTTGAATCGCAGTTTTCATGAAGGAAATGAAAATGAAATTTGGAGTAGTGTTAAAGGCACTAAAATTGTTTTAAATTGTGAAATTTTGGGCAATATTCTCAATTGCGAGAATTCAAGAATGGATCTTTCTACTTTTAATATTAATGAACATGATCGTGAGACATTTCATCACATTTTTGAAGGAGATGACAACTTTGAATTTAAAAATCGTAACTTTCGTCGGAAAGCATGTATTGTCAATCTTCTTTTGCAACATACTATTACTACTAGATCAGGAAATTTCAATAACTTGACTCTAAAAGTTTACAAAGCTCTTTTTGTTATTTTTGGTCATTATGACAGTAATTAGGCGTAAGTGATTATGAATGAACTTTGTCCTAAGAATTTGAAAATGGGTGAGAATAATTTGTATCGTGGAATCTATCTCACTTGGATTTTTAATTATTTTGGTGTTGATTACAAAAAGGAAAATTTGTTTCAAGAAAAGTGTTTCATGTCAATATTTCTCTTATGAAAATTCCTTTCATATTTCAATAATATGAATCTCTTGTCGAAGAATGAAAGGTTAGCGTATGAAGATATGGAGGAAGAAAATGAGAAAGAAGTAGAAGAAGGGAAGGAAATGGAAATTGAAGAAGAAAATGAAGATACCTCCTTGGAAAGTATTGAATATCCTATCAATACTAACAATCCTTTCAACAAAACACTCCTCAAAAATCAAAAGATCATAGTGGAAAATCAATGGATTCTCAAAAGATCCGTTAGTAAGAAATTGGATAAAATGAACATTAATATGAACAAGTTCTTTGCTAAAGTTGGTCGGAAACTTGGCTTATCATCATCCTCCTCATCCTCTAGCACATTCTTAGAACTAGGATTTGATGTATTAGTTTATTATGTATGAATTTGTATTGCTCTTTTATCATGTTATGACATGTATGAGCTCCTCTATTTGTAGAAATTATCTAACTTATGTTTTTCTACCTTATCGTGTCTCTCGAATAAACATTAGTATAGTATATAAGCTTATATATACATGATTATTCACAAAATAAATAAGATACATAAAATAACATACCCATGTCGATGTCCTCTGCCTACTTTGTCGACATATAACCGACAAATTTGATTATTTGTAAAATTTTAGAATTAATACAATTAACTTGTGTCTATTCATTATAAACGAATTTATGCCTATTTAAACACATGTTTCTTCCAGAAATTAGTACTTTTTCATTTCTACTTACCTTTATTTGCGTCTCTTCATTAAATGGCGTCCTCTTCTCAAACTCTATGTGATAATTTTGAAGAAACTCTCAATTCATTCAAGAATATAATTACTTTTATTCTCCGCAATCAAAGGCACTTAGAACTAAGTCAAATGCAGATGATAAAAGAACAAGAGAAGCATTTCAATGCCCTTTGTTAGATGATTTCTGCCCTTAACAAAGATGATCTTGATGCAAATTCTGTATGAACTTTCATTTAAGATAATGAAGATTGGAAAGATATTAAAAAGGATCCTATCTTTGGAGAAGAAGGATGGTTGAAGTTCCTAGAAATATTTGATCTTCTTATGGTTTGAATTTCTTGTTTTTGAATTGTGTTATTTGATTTGATTTTCTTTGATTAAAATTGATTTAGTTTGGATGGATTGCATAACATTATATGAAACATAGTATATATTGGGTTTAAACTTTCATATTTTTCATGTCTTTATTATTATCTCATGTTATTTTATATGAATAAATACTCTATCATAATTTGTAATAGGTACTCCAGTATTAGATTAAGGAGGAGTTATATTAGTTTAGAATTAGCTTTTGTTGATGACAAAGGGGGATAAATATAAAATAGAGTAGTTAGAGCAGTTAGGCTTGGATTAAGGGGGAGTTATTGTGAAGGAGAAGTATATTTTATAAACATAGATTGTCGTCATCAAAAATGGAGAGATTGTTAGTCCTTGAGATGATGGTTTTGATGACAACAACCTTAGGACTTGTTATAAAATATAAATACTAACATTATGGTTTATATATATATGTATATGCAGGATATAAACATGAAGGTACCAAGAATAAAGACTGTACGGTATAGAGATTCACGATTGCAGATATCAAGATTGAAGACTCATAAGTATCAAGATATCAAGAGTTCAAGGTTTCTAGAGTACAAGATAAGTATTGATTTTAGAATAATGTTAAAACTTCTTGAAAGAACTTATATCTTTATTCGAAATTTATTCATGGAATGGAATCTACTTCGAGCCTGTTAAAGGGGTGGAACTCTGGTGGGATGGAACCTATGACAATATCTAGTGGAACATATAGTGGTCCTATTTTGATATCCACTAATTTTATGAAAATGCTTTTCAAAAATATATCTCTTATTTTAAATATTTTCAAAGCTTCCTTTTCAAAAAGACATCTCTCTTGGCTTTAAATATTTTAGCCTCAAAACTATCTTTATCATTTTTTATATTTTGATTCCAAAATTATCCTTGTTTTTAAACCATCTCTTGTTTTAAATATTTAGCTTTTTATATACTCAGATTTTAAATCACTTTATAGATTAAGATTATATATATTAAAAATTACTTTTATATGTTTAAACTATGTTCAAATATATTTACTAAGTTTATAAATTGTTTTGACAAAATTATAGAAAACAATTTTAGTAAGAAAATCAAAATCACAAATTTTGCCTAGAGCATGTCGACATACTTCAACCCCTTATGTCGACATGGTTCCCGTTAAATTCAAAATTCAAATTTTCAAAAGAAGTCTATTCTTCATATCCTTTCACGAATAGATATGGCTGTTAATCTTCTATAAATACCAGTAGTTTAAACGAATTTTTAATCAGATTTTGCTTGTTTTCTCTCCTCTTCATCATCCACATTTATTCTAAAGAATCCAAAACTATACTCTACCGAAATAACAAGTGAATCAAATTTGATTATCTATTGATTGATTCTCTGCCACTCTCTCCATAAGATCTCAGTGCTATTCAGAGTTACAAGATCATGTGTAAACCAAACTATTAAGTAAAAGATGCGGTTGAGCCTTGAAATCAATTGGGTGTGATTGTAGCCTCGGAAATCAATTAGGTGATCTTGTAGCCTGATTAAATTAAGAGATTTTACCCCAAACTCGAATACAGGAGGGTGTACCTCGTAACCTTAAAACCAAGGGTGTAATCGAGGAGATTATTTTGAAAAGATATCCATACAATTGTGCGGCACTAGATGTAGGGTAACTCCGAACTAGTATAAAATCCTGGTGTTTTCTTTCCTTTACTGCTTTTATTTAGTATTTGCATCTGTAACTAATTCTGTGATTATATCTATGTCTGTGAATTGCATTTGTTGGTGAAACTAAATTACATAAGTTTCAAAATGATTTAGAAAATCCATAAAACACTAT
The DNA here is from genome assembly GCA_030765085.1 of Allium cepa. Taxonomy (NCBI): domain Eukaryota; kingdom Viridiplantae; phylum Streptophyta; class Magnoliopsida; order Asparagales; family Amaryllidaceae; genus Allium; species Allium cepa. The sequence goes on along the minus strand of CM060943.1, from coordinate 474,984,478 downwards.
TCACCCCCATCTAGTGTTATTCCAGCCTTAAGATCCGTAATCCGCATTTCTCATAGTGCCAAGCAAGCTCGAGCCCTTCCAAGTCTCCAAGTCCAAGGAAAAACCCCCAGGATTATTTGTGCTAGTAGTTGTGAGCTTCGATTTTGAGATAGCGGAGCTAGAACCGTTTTAAAGTTAGCCCAATTGAAAATCAAGTGAGAAACTATATATATATATATTAATGATGTGATAAGATTGTTATGGATGCTTACTATGCTTTGATCACCAAGTATTGGTTGTTTTAATATAGTGTTTAATTGTGTAAACAAGTCGCACTAAATACATGTCGATATTACATAAGGAAATCACATTGGGAATCAAGTTGTAAAAGTGATATGAAATCATTAAACCTCTTTAAAATGGTTTAAATAATTTAGAAATGTTTTATAAACATTTAAAAGTATTTTGACAAACTTCGAAAAGAATATAAAATTTTAGTTAAAATAGGCATGTTGCGTAACGGTAGTTCGCCATTTTGCTCCATAGAAAGTTAAATCCATTTATACAATGGATTCGGAGTCGGAATTCTTGGAAAGAGAATTTTCCAAGCCCTTATAATCATGATTTTCAAACAAAAGAAAATGATTGAGATTTCTTGTAGTAGAATTTGAAATATGAGCAAATCAAGTTTTCAAAATAGTCGTGGTTTGGCAGTTCAGAAACCAAAGCAACAAATTCTTTATAAATGATATTTTTAATTATTTAAAAATATAGAATAAATCCAAAAGTATTTTAAAAGAGATTTGAGTTATAAAAATGGAATTCTAAATGGTAGAAAAATTGTTTTGAGCAAATAAACCTTAAAAGCACTATTCGTTGCACTTTTAATAACTTTTTGAAAATGACTTTAAACTTATGTATTCTTCCTCAAACCTTTTATAAAATATTTTCAAATAAATGATTAAGTATTTATAAGATGATTTGAAAGTTTTATAATTTATTTTAAAGAGTTTAAATAAATGATTTAAAGAAAATCTGTTATAATTAAGTGATTTAACCTTGGCTCTAAAAGTCGATGAGTAGACTTGATTTTCTACTTGTGAGATCTAGATGTGAGGTGCGTAAACTAAGGAGATGTTCAGAAGCAGCCATCGCCCTGTCTCACCCGGCCTCTTTCCTAGGCGAGGAATAGATAAGGTAGAAATGTCGAAAATAAGGCAAGTCTAAAAGATTTAATTTTTGCAAATTTAATACAACCTGGATTGTATAGAAATAATCTTCTTATACTTGGTATTAAATTCCAAGGAGGGAACCCATACAATCCGTGTGAATTTAAAAGGTTATTTCATGGTTACTTGATGGATAATAAAAGTTGAATATAGAAATTTATGTTGAGTAGAATTATTATAATTTCTATCAACCATTTTTACTCAATAAGGTTTTGCAATACGATTTATGAGAAATGATTTTGATTTGGTATTTTCAAAGTTAAAGAGAGGTTTAATGATTCCCTATATACTAGAAAGAAATGTTTTAAAAATATGTATCTCTAAAAGATATTTTTTGAAAGAGAGAGTAATTAACCAAATGATAAGAACCTATTTACTCAACATCTTTTTATCGATGATTGGATCGAAGGAACTGGGATTGGATTTGAGTGACCCTATCCGAAAATCACTATAAACCAATTTACCCTTTGAAGGTGAAGATATGGAATGATAATAAATGGAATGAATGGCTGCTTGTCATTGACCCTCATGGGAAATTTCCCATGTCATATATATGAAGCAGCAGTATCTTCATTTGATCTTCGGTGAAAAGGCTGCTCACTACTAATTCTAAGGATGATTCCCGATGGGATGTAGTAGGGGAGTTCCTTTGGTTCGTCCTATGCTAAGAAAACCTGTATGCACAAATGTTTGACATTACATTTTTAATATACACGTAAATTTGTTTTTACAAATGTACATCTGTTTGGTGTTGCAGGAATTAAATCTCATGTACTTGACACCCTTCTCTAAGACGTACGAGCTCAGAGGTTGTACATTTGTGGGAATCAATGATGGATTTGGCAATGTATCATTCAAAGTGGAATATGCTATGTGAAAGGTAATCGTTACCCCGGGCTTGATCACCCAAAAATGGCTTAAACATGTCATGTCATAAGGTTATGCGGTTCGCAACCACCAGGGTTGGTCATCACCGTTCTAGATTACTCTATATATATCGAGTATGTTGTGTATGCTATGGAATCCCGAATAGGTTGATTACGACTGTAGTGATGTCATATTTTGTTCTATCCACCACCAGATGGGTGTGGGTAGGATGGTCTTGCCGGGTGCAGACGTTTAAAAGTTGTTGATCCCTGGTGCATCCTTCTAGATATGTACTGTACGGAAGGTAGTTCCTTACCTGCCATTGCATGGAAATCTATTCTCTAATAAGTGCCTTCGGACTTGATTGTAGAACCTATTATGCAAGAATTTAACCAATGTAACAATTTCAGGTAAGATTATATAAATTTACTTGAAAAGTGTTTTCAAAAGAAAGTCACTAGAAAAATATCCCTAGATTTTTTGTAGCAAATGATTTGGTTATCATAAGGTAAAATCATGTTCCGTGTTTATGTGCATGTGGTCTTATGATATACACTTTTTTTAAATATCCATAATTTGAGTTTTTCATACTAGTCCCATAACTGACCCGAAGTTTATTTTCTTTTCCTCTTAAACTCTAGGAGCCCTATTTTTTGGGTAACCACGTAGTTAGGTAGCACTGAGCATTTCAAGAATGAGCATGGAGCATGGAGCATTCTGGGTCATTCGTAGAAAGTTATCTATTAATTTCGCTGTATTTCATATGACGTATCTACCAGCACTTGTGAGGATAGGCAGTTATAACTCTCTTGGCTGGATTAGTACTTACTAGAACTCTGATGGAGCACTCTAGAGAAATTTCATGTACTACTCATATGTATAATTAAATGTTGAATGCGATGTGAGATTCTATTTTGTTTGTATTCTATCTTTACTTTCTTTACCCTATGATAATCTGCCTCTTCGGCACTTGGATTTGTGGCACGTGAATACCAAGAATGTATTAGTGTCGATTTTTGAGAATCGAGGAGGTGGGTCATTACATTTGGTATCAAAGCTTATGGTTGAGCGATTACGTAAGCCTAAATGGGGTCAACTCATCGGAGATAGGGCTAGTAATGCCCTAGAATGAGTTTACTCAAAGAGTGCACATATTTGAAATTTTATCCGATAAGTATATCCGAGTTTATACCCATTCTCTAAGATAATTTCGTTTATATTTCTAAAGATGTTTCCTTACAATATGCAGATAGTCGGAGATGAGTAATCGAAGAGGACGAAGGGAAGGTAGCAATACCACGGCTACTAATGGTCGATTAAATTCTACAGTAATTAAGGATGTGGTAAGATTTGGTCGATCAAGGAAGTTAGCACCTCGATTTATTGGATCTTTTCCCATTCTTTAGTAGATTGGCCTATTAGCTTAACGTGTGGAAATGCTCGAAAGTTTGTCTAGTATGCACAATATCTATCACGTATCTCATCTATGGAGATATATCCATGATCGAGAGCAGATTATAGAAACAGTTGCCCAGGAAGATTTAGAAGTAGGACCAAATTCGACAGTTATTAGATGACCAATTAAAATCATGGATCACGGTGAGAAGGTTCAAGAAGAAAGGTGGTAAGGTTGGTTAAAGCTTAATGGAGTAGTGATATCGAAGACTGCACATGGGAAATAGAAGATAGAATAAGAAAAGCTTATCCTGAATTTAGGATTGATGTCTAATTGCATGTGGTATCGAGATAGTGTGCTCACCACTTGTGGTGCGGTCACTTATCATATCTTGTAAATATTTTCCCTTCTCAAATATATATTCCTTTTCGAGTCAATTTCTTCTTATCCTTAATTTCGAGGACAAAATTCTTTTAAGGGAGAAGCATGTAATGACCCGCAAATTCATCACTTTAGAAATTTTTTTGAATATTCAAATATTAGTTTTTTAACACAAATGATAATGGTTTGAACAATAAATAATATAGGTAATCTTATTTTGAATAAATATTTACAAAGATACGTACTTTGGAAGATATATCGATAAAATAACCAAAAACCATTTTATCAATAAACAGCTCTTAGACCATCCGACATCGTGCATAGAGTTGGATACATACACCTAATTATATATATGAGTGCGAACATGTAATAAAATTATTTATTTTATTTTTGAAAATAAAATCTCTTATGAAATCATCAATGATATCGCTATTTTAGAATAAATAATTTTTGAATTCAAATTGAGTTTAAATGATTTAATAATTATTTTAATTATTAAATAAGCCCTTTTAATTATTATATAATGATAGAAAGATCATTATCAAACTTTTTTTACTAATATATATATGTATGTATGTATGTATGTATGTATGTATGAATGTATGTATGTATGTATATGTGTATATATATTAAATAAGAAGAGAGAATATGACCGGAGATCGAAATTGGAATCTGTAATGATTCAATGTAGAAAAATTATGCAACTTTGTGAACCATTTAAAATATACATACACACACATACATGTACATATACGTGAACACATTCACATGCACACGAACACATGTACACATATAAATATGCTTATACGTTCACACACACATGCGCGCGTGCACACACACATATATATAACAAAATATCCAAGTTATTTTCTTAAAACTTTATCCTTAAGTAAAAATAAAGTCAACCTCTTGCACTCTAAGTACAAGTACATGGCTAAACACATGGGGGGTGGGGAGTTTGGGCGAGAATGGTGAGGAGAGAGGCGGGTGTGATGGTGATGAATGGTGATGTGTTTGTGTGGAAATATCATGATATTTGCATCCTTACATTTGCCTATAAATAGCACCCCCCTCTCTTCAGTTCATTCACATTTCTTCTTCATAAAATTCCTAAGCTCTTCATCCTCATCTTCTTTACATTAATAGCTTCTTGCCTAAAGAAAGTTATGTGAAAAATTATGGCAAAAGAAATTAAATTATATAGTAAGTATGTATTATCAAACTCTTCAAAACCAAAGCAAATTCACTTCTTTCCCCTCTACAACCATGGTCACACCATCCACCACCACTTGCCAAGCAAGGCTGAGCCCTTCCAAGCCTTCAAGACCAAAGATGAACCCCCTAAGACCATTTATGCTAGTATTCGTGACCTCGGATTTCGATATAATGGAGCTATAGCCATTTTAAAGTTAGTCCGATCGAAAATCAAGTGAGAAACTTTATATATGTATGTATGTATGTATATGTGTATGTATATGTATATGTATATGTATATGTATATGTATATGTATATGTATATGTATATGTATATGTATATGTATATGTATATGTATATGTATATGTATATGTATATGTATATGTATATGTATATGTATAAATTGATGGTGTAATATGATTAATGTGAATGTTTAATATGCTTTGATCATCAAGTATTGGTTGTTTTAATATAATGTTTAAATGTATAAACAAGTCATGTTAAATACACGTCAATATTACATAAGGAAATCACTTTTCGAATCAAGTTATAAAAGTGATATGGAATCATTAAACCTCTGTAAAATGATTTAGAAATGTTTTATAAACATTTAAAAGTGTTTCGAAAAAGTTTGAAAAGAATATGAAAATTTAGTTAAATAGGCATATCGCATAACGGTAGTTCGCGATTTCGCGCCACAGAAAGTAAAATCCATTTATATGATGGATTCGAAGTCTGAATTCTTTGAAATGAAAAATTTTCAAACCTCTATAATGATGTTTTTCAAACAAAGAAAAAGTTTTGGATTTCGTTTAGTAGATTTTGGAATATGAGCAAATCAAACATTCAAAACAAACGTCGTTTGACAGTTCAGAAACCAAAGCAATAAATTCTTTATAAACGATATTTTTAATTCTTATGTAACGACCCGTATTTTACGTGTCGACTAATCGTAAAATAATGGCTACTAGGTCGTTAGTGATGTTTAAGTCGTCCTTAGCCTAAGTCGTGTGGAGGTTAGATCGTATGGAGAAGTTAACTCGAGTAGAGGTTAACTCATAGACGACTTAAGTGATAGGTCGTAGACGAGTTAAGTGATAGGTCGTGAACGAGTTACAAGTTGAGAGCTTGACCAAGTTAAGATAGTTGCCGAGTTAACGACTCATAGGACCTGGCCGACCTAAGAGTTAACGGGTTAAGAAGTGGGCGGGTTACGAGATAAGAGTAGTTAGCGACTTAGGGGCTGGGACGAGTTAGCGAGTTAGCATATCTAGCGAGTTAGGAGATAGTGGAGTTAACGACCTAAGGGGTTAGGTCATATGGTTGTTAGGTCGGAGGGGTTTTGGAGCGACCTAAGGAAGATACCGGGTTAGCGAGTTAGAGGTGAACGAGTTAGCGACCTAGTAGTTCTGACCGAGTTGAGGAAGCTAGGTCGAGTGGTCCTTCTAAGTCGTAAGTCGTTAGCGACTTAGTTAGGTCGTAGGGTAGATAGCACGTTATGTTTTAGGTCGTGATAACCCTGTGTGTAGATAAGTCGCTTGAGCGACTTAGTTTTAAGTCGCGTAGCTTTGGGACCGTTAGATCGTGTAGGCGGCTTAGTTAACCCGCGTTTTTGTTCAGGTCGTTGGATAGGCCTTGTGTGGGGTGAGTTAGGTCGGCAGCGACCTAAGTTAGGTCGGGGAGATTCTTAGGTCGGCAACGACCTAAGACCGAGCGAGTTAAGACCTGACCGAGTTAGGGGGGCGACTAGCCTATAAATACGCGACCATTTCTTCACTTTTTGGCACCGAATTTCGAAGCGACGAAGTGCTGCCATTTTGAGAGCTCGACTACAACATTTCTTCACTTCTTTTCTCAACTTTGATCGAGTGCTAACGTCCATCCAAGATCGAAGATCAAGATTGAAGATTTAAGAGCCAAAGTTGATGATCTTCGTCCAACAAAGCTAGATTTCATCATTTCAAGCGAGATTTCGACAAATCAAGCTTGAATCCTTGCTGTCCAGATCTGAAGTGATTAGTTTTTGAAGTGTTTGGGTGATTCGGTGAGTGGTGGTTATCTCTCATGCGGACCCAAAGGAGTATATTGGTTTGGTGGTTTGTTGGAATGTTGTAGATAGTGACTTTATGCATTTTTCATTAGATCCAAGTCTAGATCCATTACATATGAAGATGTGTACTTATGCAAGTTCAATTATCAAGTTATAGAAACAAAACCCATGATTTATATTTGTTAGATCTATACTAAAAACCCATGATTCATGTATGTTAGATCTATGCTCATTTATTTACGAAATTGTCATTATCATTGTAATTGTTTATTTAGATCTTGTTTGAATGATTGATTGCTTGGATTAATGTTTGATTTGATTGATTAGTTGATATATAGCTTGATTTGATCAAGTTGGTTGATGATGGTTCAAAAGCTAAGTGGAAAGGCTCTTGAATAAGGAAAGCTGCTTGTGGCATAAGAAGCGGATGTTGAAGCTCATATGTACGGATTAGAGGATGTTGAGATGGGATTTTGCCATGATGCGATGAGGCAAGCCATGATGTTGGGATGAGACTTTGCTATGATGCGATAAAGCGAAGCATGATGTGAGATAGCCTTGGTTTAATCCAGACGGGATCATCCCAAGCATGTTGATAACTCGATGATGCGATGCGAGTTGGTTGATAATGGTTAGCTTGAGAGGCGCTTGAGCTAGTATGGAAATAGTCGTCGAGGAGGATGACTAGGAGGCTGAGATCTCATCGTTGTTGAAGGTTCTAGCATGCTCAAAGCAAGAGTACGTTGGAACGGGCTGCGACGACGTTCCAAGCACGGGCTGCGACGACGTGCTAGTACTCTGGGTAGTTGCGAAAATTCCTAGGCACGGGCTGCGACGACGTGCGGAGTTATGTCTAGAACCGGGGTTACCATTAGCCCTTGACAGGTGGTCATTCAACTAACCTTGAAATCAAGGCAATGATAACAGTGATAGCCAGAGTCATGGATGTTTGGACGATTGGTTGTATCATCATTCGGTCTCAAGAGCGGTGTTTTCCGGGTGCTTATCTGATCTTGGTTTAGGCCTTGGGGGTTTGTATTTGGAAAACATTGACCTTGACTCGAATGATTATTGCTTTACTTTAATTGTCTGCCATGTTATGCTTGCTTCCCTTTAGTGTGTGTCTGGGGGCTATCACTGTAGAAAGAGGCGGAGTGGGATGGTTTGGTTCCTATTCCTTTTATCCCTTATGCTCTTTTGGTATGTTTGATAGTTGATTTACTGCTCACTAAGACTTTGTCTGACTCAAGGTTTTATGTCTCCTCTTATTACCTTGGGCTGTTCATCCATGTTGGGATGGGCAGACTAGGTAGCAGGTGACAGGTGCTGTTCTTGAAGATCTACGTTGATGATGACGAAGACGAGCAGGAGGCTTTTGCATATTATTTTCATATTCTATGTACTAGATATTCCGCTGATTGTTGATTACTCTGAGTGCTATGTAGTGAGGCTTATTGTATTCATGATTCGGACCATGTATAAAGCTATTATGATTAGATGATGAAATTTTATGCTATGAGAGCTTCACTATATTATATTTCTCTATTGTATTTTATCCATGCGCTGTGAGTTTTACGATAGAGTCTGCGATGTTTATTTTACCCTTGACGGTCACTCATGGCTGCCTGGCACACTTTCAGCGCACCATTCCCTTGTTTCCATGCGGGAGTCATGGGAGGTCGTCATATCTTAAAAATATAAAATAAATTATTTAAATATTTTAAAATATTTTAAAAGATATTTGAGTTTTAAAATTGATTTTTAAATGCTAGAAAAGTTATTTTGGGAAAATAAGCCTTAAAAGCGGTATTCGCATCATTTTTTGTAGTACTTTTAATAATTTTTGGAAAATAGCTTTAAAATTAAGTATTCTTTCCCAAATCTTTTATAAATATTTTCAAAAATATAACTAAGTATTTTGAAGATGATTTGGAAGTTCTATAATTTATTTAAAAGAGTTTAAATATTTAAAGAAAAGCTATTATAATTATGTAATTTACTCATTAAGGTTTTGCAATATAATTTATGAGAAATGATTTTGATTTTCTATTTAAAAATTTAAAGGGAGGTTTAATGATTTTGTATATCTTCGAAAAGAATATGATTTAAAGATTTATATCTCTAAAAGAGATGTATTAATAAATTGAAATGATAATCATCCCCAAACTTAATATATTTTTATCGATGATTGGTTCGAATGAACAAGAATATGATTTGGGTGATTCCTATTCGAAAACCACTTCAGACTAATATACGCATTCGAAGTGAAGACATGAAATGATAATAAATTAGAAGATGGAATGCAGGGCTACTTATCACTGACCCACGTGGGAAGTTTCCCATATCATATATATATGGCAGTAGTATCTTCATTTGATCTTCGATGCAAGGGCGGCTAGCTATTAATCCTAGTGCTGATTACCAGTGGGAAGTAGTATGAGAGTTCCTTCGGTTTGTATTGATCATGGATAACTTGTATGGACGAATGTCTGACACTGCATTCCTAACATACATGTACATTGATTTTTAAAAACGTACATTTTTTGGTAGTGTAGGGGTAACTCTAATATACTTAGCATCCTTCTTTGAGATGTATTAGCTTAGAAGTTGTACATCTGTGGAAATCAATAGTGTGTGATGGAATTGACAATGTAGAATTCAAGGTGGAATGTACTATGTGAAAGTTAGTCATTACCTCGGGCTTCATCACTCAAAAATGGCTAAAACAGGGCATACCATAAGGCTATGTGGTTCGCAACCATTATGGTATGGTCATCACCTTTCCAGGTTACTCTATATATGTCAAGTTGTTGTGTATGCTATGGGATCCCGGATAGGTCAGTTACGACCAAGGTGATGTCATATTCGGTTCTATCCGCCACTAGATGGGTCCGTGGGTAGGCCGGTTTTGCCAGATGTAGAGGTTTTAAAGTTGTTGATCCTCGAAATATCCATCTAGAGATGTACTGTACGAAAGGTAGTTCCTTATCTTCCATTATATGGAAATCCATTCTCCAATAAGTGCCTTCGGACTTGATTGTAGAACCTATTATACTATAGTTTAATCAATGTAACAATTTCAGTTAAGTTTATATAAGTTTACTTGAAAAGTGTTTTCAAAAGAAAGTCACTAACAAAAATATCCCAAGATTTTGCATAGAAAATGATTTAGTTATCAAAAGGTAATAACTCATTCCGTAATTATGTGGACGTGGTCTTATTAGGTACCCTTTGTTTTCAAATATCGAAAATTAAAATTTCTCATACTAGTCCCATTATTAAAGCGAAATTTAATTTATTTTCCCCTCAAACTCGTGCCCTATTTTTTCAGGAAGTCAAGTAGTTAGGTAGCATGGAGCATTTTGAGAAGGAGCATAGAGCATGAAGCATTGAGCATTTTGGGTCCTTCATAGAAAGCTATCTATTAATTCCATTGTAATTTTGATGTATCTACCAACACTTGTGAGGATAGGCAATTATAACTATTCTGCTTGGATTAGTACTTACTAGAACTCTGATGGAGAAATTTGGAGTAATTGCATGTACTACTCATATGTATAATTAAATGTTGAATGCGAAGTGAGATTCTATTTTTTTGTTTTCTATCTTTACTTTCTTTACCCTATGATAATCTGCTTCTCCAACACTTGAATACCGATGATGTATTAGTGTCAATATCTAAGGTCATAGAGGTGGGTCGTCATAAAGATCTTTGAAGTGCAAGGGCTACTTGCCACTAATCCTGAGGGTGATTCCAAAATGGATGTAGTGGAAGTACTGCCTTCGGTTTGTTCATATCCCAAACAGCTTGTATGGATAAATACTAACATTGCATGGTCGGCTAGAGGGTAGTGTTAGCATTTCAAGTGGGATTGCTATATAAAAGTTAAACCGTTGCCTCAAGCCTCACAACCGGGAATGAATAAAACAGGTGATATGCTTCAAAGCTATGTGGTTCGCTACCATTAGGGTGTGATCATCCTTGATCTAGATCAATATTATCCCTATTTATGTGTGCTTCGAGGCTTAGTGCAGTTGTTCATCACCGCCAAGGGATGATCATATTTGGTATTACCCAGGAAGAATAGGTTGGTCTTGACTCGTAGAGGTTGAAAGTTTTTGACCACGGTACATTATATCTAGAGGTGTACTATTGTAATATCCCAGAATTTTTAACAATATCAATTTAATAATCTGTATTAAAAATTAAATTGACATTGATATTTTGTTAATAATACTTTAAATAAATTTAATAATCTTCTTCAATAATTATTTTATTGGTTATTTTATCTTTTAAAAATAATAAATTGGTTTCTATTTATAATATAGATATATGGTTTATATTTTAAATAGATTAGCATTATTTTAATTTTAATAAATAAAGCATATTTTTCTAATTCTAATATTTGTAGTAATTTGAAAATTTGCTTTTATTTAATATTTATGCTTTCCAAAGTTAAATAAATGATATTGGTTTAAACTTAATAAGTAAATCATGTTTTAAAAATTCTAATATATACATTATAATTTGGAAATTTTGATTTCAATTAAATATTTAGTTTTTAAAACTATTTAATAAATAAATATATGATTTTATAATTGATAAGGAAAAATATTTAAATGTTTTAAAATAATTTGGCTTGGGTTTTAAATTTAGAATGAACAAACAAAAGTTTTATGGCTTAATAAAATAGATAATTTGTTGATAAAAATATTATTTTTTTAAAATGATTTTGATTTTAATTTAATAATAAGATATTTATAAAAACAATATTAATAGTGTACTTTCTTTATAAATAGGTTTTGAAAAGAATTTGCAATTGTTATCTCAAATTAAATTTATATACATAACTTGATTTGAAAATAATTGATTTTGGATTTGATTTGAATTTAAAATTCCAAAGTATAAATTTTAATTGATTTGATTTTTGTATGTATAAGTTTTATTTATAAACATGTTTTGTTTTATTTTCTTTTTATAAATTTATATTCATATTTAATGTTAACTAACAAATTAAAATTAGGCTTAATACACACATTAATTTGTAAATTAAGTACTAATTATTTTAAAGAGACAAGTGTTGCATTCTTAAGCATTAATTAAACAAGTGTTAAAAGATTAACATAACAATTTGACAAATGTTGAATAATTTTTACAAGTGGCATATTTTAGTTTTAATTTTTCTTTTATTTAATTAAATCTGAAAATTCATTTATATAAACTTGCATTTCATTCATACTTATTTTTTCCATTTCCTAAATCAAAAAGAAAACTTTAAACACCTCTTCAAAATCAAAGAACTTCATTTTGTTTATTTCTTAAATCAAACTCTTCATATCTAAAATCAGTAACTCCTCATTTATCAAATCTAAAACAACCCTGAAACATCTCTTCAAACCAAAAATCCAGGAAGTCATGTTCTATAAAAAAAAATCAAATTATCAAACTCCTCTTCAAAACTGTAGCCTTCCATTTCAAACAAAAGCAAAACTGCATTTTTTTCTTAAATTTGGAAATTGATGTTGCATGCAAATTTGCACATCTTCAAACCCAAGGAATTGCAGTTTGAACCAAACCTGCATCTTCAAATCAAGTACAAAGTTTTAACTCTGGCAACTGCATTTTCAAATAAGCAAGCAACTCTGTTCCAAAGCAAAAGCATTTTTAGCATTTCTGTGCAAAGTTTTCAAAGCTGTCTCAAAAATCTTTCTCTGCTTCTTTTAAAGGAAAAAAGGTGAGTAACTTTAAATCCTAAATTTTAAATAGGTTGCATGTTAAATGTTTGATAAATAAGTATTGTTTGTGTTTATAAAAGCCTTATGTAAATATGTTTGTGAATACATGTTGTTTGTGCTCTGCTATGTTCCCAGATCCATCTTCCCATTTAAAAGAATCATCTACAATTGATTTTATTAGAGATAGTATCTGGATTTTAAAATAAAAAAATCTTTGCTTATCATAGATTAGAATTAAAAGTTATGAAGTGAAGTTGTTTGACTGTCTGAAGTTATAATTAAAACTTAAGTAAGTTAAAAATACAGGATGCTGTCTCTGTAAACACAGGTAACACCATTGCATGTTGATATTTATCAAAACCCAATCATATTAATATTGTAACTCAGTTTCATAAATTAAAAGTACTAACTATAACTTGATTTTTAAATCAAGGATTTGGATTTTTAGATTATAATTTAAGTTGCAGTTTAGAATTGAACTAAAAATGGATTTTTAGCAAATCATGGTGATCTATGACTTGAGGAAGCTCGGGGATCTTCTGAGTTGTAGAGGAGGGTTTGTAGATTCTTAGAAAAATCATTAATGATGTTGAAATTCAATGAGGAAGGTGCAGTTTGAAAATCTATTTAAAAACCCTAGTTTGAAATGGGGAAGAAGAATCAACCATTTTGGGTATGTAGGAGTGACCGATTGCTATGATATTTTGGAAAGTGTTAGAGAGGTCGTGATGAGTTCGAGGCCGGAGGGGTTGAACATCTGGTGGTCGGAGCGGTGAAGACTTGCCGTTGACAGGTTTTGGTAGAAACCTGATTTGTGTTTCCAGGTTTGGGAATGTGGAGTTCGAATTTGATTTCTTGATTGATTGTTCAATCTGATGATTTCGTTTGGGCATTGGTGTTATTCTGGTTGAAGTGCGATCACCTCTGATGATCAGAGCAGGCGGTGGTCGTCGTGCGTAGGCACGGTGATGTAGTGTCTGATGAGTGTTTGGGTTTAGTTTTGGTTATAGGGGAAGTTTTGGTTTTGCTCGAAGTTATAGGGCGACTGACTCGAAGAAGTTTGGTAGGAAACTCGAAGCAGTTTTGTTTGGTTCTTGGGTTGTTCTGTAAACTTCATGTTTTACAGAAAACCTGTCTTTCAGGTTTTTAAGTTTTTTTAAAAAAAAAACAACCTGAAGCTTTTGAATGTTTAGGAAAATTTTAAAACTGAATACAAATTCAAGTTTGAATTTTAGAATTTAAGTTAAATTTAAAATCTCAGTTTTAAAATAAAAATAAAGTTTTAAATTTGAACTTAAGTTACTATTTATTATGGTAAAGTAGTTTGGACTTTTAGAAAATGAAGTTTTAAAAATATGAGCAAGATTTGAAATTCAATTTAAAATCTGGAAATTTAAAAATGAATTTTAATTTTTGAAATTAAAGAAGGTTTAAATTTAAAATATTTAAACTAAATATAAATTGAAGATTATTGAAATTTTGAAATGAGCTTTTGTTTTCAAAAATTTTATGAATTTCAATTTTTAGACAAACTTTTGTTTGTCTTGAAATTTTTAAAAGGGTTTTAAATTATTTAAAACTTTGATTTAGTTTAAAATATATTCATTTTAAATCATGTATTTAAAATGAAATTTAAAAGTAAGCTCAAAGAAAATTTGTTTTCAAATAAATTTGTTTCTAAACATAATTTAGAAATGTTTTATCTTAAATTAATTAAGATTAATGTTTTGAAATTAATTTAATTAATGGCGAAATTAAGGAATGGTTAATTAATTTAATTGATTAATGATTTGAAATTAAGGAATATTGATCAATGATTAATCAATTTATAATTAAGATCATTAATTAGATTATTTAAGAATTAATAATAAAGTAATTAAGTTTTAATCAAGGTTAATTAAGTAAATAATTAAAGATTCATTAAGTGACAATTAACACTTAATTAATTAAATAATTAGACTTTAATTAATGGATGATTAAAGATAATTTAATTTGTAATTAATCTAAGTTAATTACTTAATGAAAACAATTAAAGAATGGTTAATGAAGGTCATTAACAAGGATTATTTAATAATTAATTAATATGGTTAATTTTTAATAATTAATTAGATTAATTGATTTAATAATAATCATTTGTGAAATTTTGAGAATAATTACTTGATGAAGTAATTAAGAAATTAATTACTTAAGGTAATTAATTTAGTTTAATGTGATTGTTTATTTTTTTAAGTTTAATCAATTTTAAACACTTGGGTTTTAAGATAATTATTGTATGTAATAAATGGATTGAGAAATTACTTGATAATTACAGGTTATAATTAATTGAAGATGTTTAATAATGAAGTAATTTGGAATGTAATTACTTAGTAATTAATCAAGGGATTAATTAAGGAATTAATTACCAGATAATTAATTTGGTTTAATTAAGTAATTAAGTTAGTTAATTACTGAATGTAATTAATTTGGGATGATTAATAATTATGAGTTAATTACTTAAGGTAATTAATTCAAGAGAATAATCAATTAAGTATAATTAAAGATCATTAATTATTATAATTAATGATGTAATTAAAAGTTGATTAATTATGATTGATTAATCAATAATAAGTAATTAAAGGTAATTAATTAATGTAATTAATTAAGGATTAAGGTAATTAATTATAGTTAATTAATTAATTGAAGTAATTAAAGGTTAATTACTGTTTGGTTGAGAATAATTAATTTGTGAAATTAATTAAGGATAATTACATGAGTGTAATTAAGGGTAATTAATCAAGGGTTGATTAAATAAGGTGATTAATAATTAATGATTTATTGATTGTAATCAATTAATTGGTTGAGTAAGCAAGATATATTTTGATGAAGTAATTAATTTAATTTATTTTAAATTAATTAAAGATGAAGTAATTAATTTAATTCATTTTAAATTAATTAGAGATGGAGATAGTTAATTTAATTCACTTTAAATTAATTATAGATGTGGTATGAGTAAATCTTTGCTTATGTATGAATGGATGACATTGATTATCTTGGATGCTTTGTGATCTCAGAAATGAGACAGGTTGTGTGGCATGAATGCTTGGTCGTGTTGTGATGATAACATAGATTATCTATTGTGATGGTGATATATGGATTACCTATTTTGATATTGATAATGTGGATTACCTGTTTATTCGATAATGTTGATCATTAATTGTGATTTGTGAGTTATCTATCTGTGTGTATATAGATAATTGAATTATTTTAAAGTTTAAAACAACTTGGACCTAAAAGACACGCTTTGGATTTCGATGATACCAGGATCGGGTTTCCATATTTGGATATCCGAAAACCACATCGATTCCAATTAAACGTTAGGTCGTGAATCCAAGTGGAGCTTTGTGAAGACTCAAGGTGTAAGGACTATTCGTCAGTATAACTCTGTGGGTGATTCAGTAATGAGTTTGACGGAATAGTACTTATAGGTTCGAGATGGTGGTTCAGAGTGCAAGGGTTATCTTCGTTAACTCTGAGGGTGATTCCAAAATGAGTGTAACGAGATAATGCCTTCGGTTTCGTTCGAACCCGGAGCGAACTTGTATGGATTGAATGCTTTCAGAACATCGTCAGGTGGACGATGAGCATTCTAAGTGATATGTCCTATAAAGGTAATCGTAGCCTCAGGCCTCATCAACCGGGAATGGCTAAAACATGGGAGGTGCAGCAAGGCATCGTGGGTAGCCTCCACTTGAGAGTGAGATTTGTTGAATATGCGCTTATATGATTTTTGTTTGATGATAATAAACATATATATATATATATATATATATATTCATTTAAATGTATTTGTTAATGTACTATTTTATTTTTCATAGATTAAATAAATATTTGTTGAATAAAATAAATTACACAGAATTTGAATTCAAATAGAAATTTTATTCAAACAAATATTTATTACAATTTTGAATAGTACAAATTCAAGCTCTCACTGTACATACACAATTTTGATTCTAATTCAATTTACATAAATTCCTCACTACATATAACTCACACTTGTAGTTTATCTTTAACTTCATTCCAGTTAGAATCCAGCATCTGAGCAGTCTGCAAAAATATTCACTAACGCAGTAAAATTGAAAAAGAAATATTTTTGCAATATAAAATAAAATATGGATTTTGAAAATATTATTTGCCTCAGTTATTTGGGTTGTTCGTCATCATTTACATTTGAATTCATCATACACGAACAATGTGACATGCATAGTGTATCACTGTACATGCCACAAGGCCGTGCATACCGATATACACTTGATAATGTTACAGGGACAGGTGAGCACAAGGTCAAACCCAAAATAAAAGGACGGGTTCAACTCAGGTGCAATATAAATAAAATCACGACACGAGCACAATGTCAAACCCGAGTTTTGAAACTAGATTCAACTCAAGTGAAATTTAAAAAATCAACATGAAATGATTAAGAACCAAACAAAGACCAGAAGTACAAAATGACCACCAAGTATGCTAAAACAAAATCAGGCCCAAACCAGTTGCAACATCACTAATACTAGTGAAACAGAAGCTCAAACCAGAACAAGAGCAGCAAAACAATACTACAACTCCAACAGATCAAAGCCAAAGTAGATAACCAAATCTGAAGTCAGTAATGCAACAGTGACATGCACAACTACCAAAACAACACAATGCAAATGAATTCGACAAAGTATGTACACAAGTAACCGAACTACAACAAGCACAGACACACATGTATATGAAGTACACAAGTGTAACAAGCAGCAGTGTGCAAGTGTAGACCACAAAGACAAATGCACATGTCAACAGCACATGAAGGCAACATGAAGCATGACGAGCTCAATACAATCCAGTATCAACAATATTTGGAGTGAATAACTATATGAAACAGTGATGAAACTGGAACATGACAAAGCCTCAATGATTAAACCTGAAAGCAAGCATGGTTCAAAACAAATACAGTATGATACAAGATGAACCAGACAGTGATGCAAATAGTGAACAACCAGACAACATCAAAATTCACGAATGCAATGATTAAGTGGAGTTCAGGTTAAACCAACCAGAGAAGATGGCCAGAGACGAAGCTCACAGGGGCCAGAAAATCAAAGCCATAATTCACAGTGAAGTCGAAAGAAATAAACAAGCTATAGTCGAAATCATGGAAGCATACAGAAGTCAACAAGGAAATTCACGAAAAAGATAATTGATCGAGATCAAAATGTTAAACAAACTTGAGGTCAATTGATAAAATTCATGTTTGAAAAGTCAAGTGCCAAAGTCTAGGTATAATGAAGTTGAAGCCAGAGAAATCGAATTCGTGAACGTATACTGTATAAAAATTCAAGTGCGTATCTTTGAAATAGTCAAAGCAAAACAAAAGGGGAAAGATTTTTGCCATAGGACTCAAGAAAAATCAAACGCTGCATAATCAAAGCCGTGCACATCAAGTCGTAAAGATATCAGGAAAGCAAGAATTAGGAAAGTGTCGAATTGAAGTATATAATACCCAAAATCATCATCGGCTGGAGTGAGAAAGAACAATCGAAAATTCAAGTAATCGAA
This sequence comes from Allium cepa, assembly GCA_030765085.1. Classification (NCBI taxonomy): domain Eukaryota; kingdom Viridiplantae; phylum Streptophyta; class Magnoliopsida; order Asparagales; family Amaryllidaceae; genus Allium; species Allium cepa. The sequence continues at coordinate 474,966,071 of CM060943.1, read as the reverse complement.
TCCTGAAAAGAAAAAGGAACGAACAATGTACCAAAGTAGATTCGCAATCAATCATCTCGAGGCAAGTAGCCGATCATTAGAGGAGCAAATCAATCGACAGAGCAACAAAATTAGTCGGCATCGTCGAATTATCAGAAGCCCTAATTTCAGTTGCAAAGAGGAACGAAAGCCGCCATTTTCAGAACCCTAAATTGCATCAAGAGGGAAGTGGCTGTGTTTTGTTTTTGGGTCGGGTTGTTTTGTTTAAGGGCAAAATTTGTACTCTAAGTTTTTATTTATTTTTGCTCTTATTTATATTTTTATAGTCTGTACTTTTCGAATCAAATCTTGGTAAATCACCACCTAGGATTTAGGTTGTGTTAGATTGTCTATATAGGATTAGTTCAGTAAGCAGGATTTAAGAGTTTGCAAAACTCTAAAGCGGTAGCAGGGTTTGCGAGTCTGTTAGAGTGGTTGTAAGCGGGAGACTGTTTAATTCTAATAGAAATCTGGGAATGCAGCAGTAGGCAGGGGTTGCCGAAGCTGGGTAAATTTTGTGTGTGATTTACTTTTGAGCATATTTACTTTTCTGCAGTTTGTTTTTGCGAAAATTTGCAATAACCCTATTCACCCCCCCCCCTCTAGGATTAATCTAGATCCTACAAGATTTACCCCTATCTAGAGATTCCTTTATATTCGGCTGTGTGGGCGGTTGCTAGCTACAACCGCGGGGTTGTCTTGTTCGGAACTGTTCAGTAAGGAATGGGTCCGGCCTTGTGTTGCAGGGGAGCGGGCGTACTCCTTGGTACGTTGATCTAGGCCACGTACTGTGACGAGCGGTACCCCAGTAGCCCTGCCATTGTATGGAATCCAAAATTCAATAAGTGCTAACGATTTTGATTGTATTACCTACTTTTATGGCTAGTGGCTGGAATTTAATAATGTAACAATTTCGGCTATTTCATGTTTATTTGAAAATCCTAGACCTATTATAATATCATCGGATTTCCTATCAAATGTTTTGGTTAGCGTAAGGTAAAAACTTTTCCATGTTTATGTGTGGGAAGTCTTACGTGATACCTTTCTTTCCAAAAGGTTTTAAAAGTTAAGCAACCTTAACCTGTTACTCACACCAGACCCATGTCTGACCCGGAGTTTATTTCTGTTTTTCTTAAACTCTTGGGTACTCAAATTTTTACGAGTAGCCAAGGGATTCAGGTCAGCTTTGATGAATTGTGGAGGAGCAATGGAGTAGGAGGCTTCTGCGTATAGCTATATAGTATTCCGTTGTGTGTTCTCTGAGTCGTTTGTCTTTGTAATATATTGAGTTGTATAACTAGACAGGTGTTTATAACTGTCTAGTAGGTGATGTATAATCTGTGTAACTTTGATATTGGTTGCAAACTATGTAATATTTATGTTATTAATATAATTTATTCGTTCCCCTGTTTAGATTCTGATGTTGTTTCTTCTTTCTTTTCTCTTTTCTATCCCTTTCTTTCTTAAAAATGATGCGATTTTATGTGGTAAGAAAGTCGGGTCGTTTCAACTATGACAGGCGGTACCCATGCAGCCTTGTCATTTGATGGAATCCAATTTCCAATAACTACCTTTGGACTTAGCTATATACCTATTATGCTGGAATTTAATTAATGTAACAATATCAACTATGGTTCAATATTTATTTTAAATCCTAGACATTATTATAATATCACTGGACTTTTCTATTAAAAAGATTTGGTTATCGTAAGGTAAAAATTCATCCGTGTTTATGTGTCGCGCGGCCTTATGAGATATTTTTATTTTAAAGGGTTTTATAAGCTTAATAATTCAGTTGTTTGAAGTTTACTCACACCACATCCATGTCCAACCCAGAGTTTTTTAATTTCTTTCCTAAAAACTCTTGGATACTCAAATTTGTATGAGTAGCCAAATAGTCCAGGTTCGACGAATGCATTTTGGCGCAGCATGGAGCAAGTGGCTTCATCATTATCCTGCTATTTACCTTATTTTCCATTGTGTATGTGTGTATTTTGTGTCAGCATTGTGGAAGCATTATGAAGACGAGCAGTCATTACTGTCCCTGGCTGAAGTTGGTATTTATTTAACTCTGACATTCATTTTGGGAAATGATGTAATGTATTATCTTATGTTTATTATTATATGTGCTTGTCTTGCGATGTGATATTCTGTGTCTTCTTCCTTCTTATCTACCCTAATGGTTTATCTTTCGGACTCTTAGATGATCAACAAATGAATACCACAGATGTATTGAGTGTCGTCTTTAGGAGTAAGAAATCAGGAGTGTTACAAGCGGTATCAGAGCTTAGGTTAAGTGAACACCTAGGCTTTGGTTGGGATCTACTCATTAGAGATAGAGTTAGTAATACCCTAGAATGAGTTTAGTCTATGAGAGCGGGTATTTGTAAATTTTTACTCGTATATAGGTTAGAGTTAGTTAGATCAGCTTTGGTATGTTTGATTAATACCCTTTTTCCTAAGAATATCTCGTCTAAATATTCTAAGAGTTACTTTTCTATATCCAAGTATATGAATGGGCAATAGGACATGACAAGGTAGAGGAGCTCGCAGCACCATGACCACCAATGATCGAGCTCCGAATGTTGGAAGAGTTGGAATTGTTAAAGAGGCAACACCAATGCAACTTTGGATGAACTTTGCAACCATATGCAAGGATTATAAAAATTTGGAAGAAAAGACGTTTAAGGGAATGGAATCCATAGTTGAAGTCCAAGCTTGGCTTCGCTCTTGCAGAATTTTTTATAAGGGGTTAGATATTTCTAATGAGCAGAAGCGGTTTTTAGCACTTGGCAGTTGCAAGACAAAGCGGCAGCATGGTGTGACTCGATTATAGCTAATTTGCTGGAAGCTGATTTTTCTTGAGCAAGATTCAAGGAAGTGTTTGAAAATCAATTCATGCCTACTGCAGGAAAAACCTGCATGTATAGGAGTTTTTTAGATCTTAAATAGGGAGACTTGTCAGTGTTGGATTATGGTACTAAGTTTAACGAGCTGTCATGTTTTGGTCCAGAATTGATCAACACCCCTTTGAAGAAGAACAAATTTTTATGATGGAAATGAGAGCAGGATTCCAAGAAAAGATGATCGCTTGTCTGAAGGGTTCTTTGGTGGATTTGGTAGTGAGGTATGAATCTCTTAAGAAAAAGAAGCTAACAGCAGCCCCTAGTGATAATAATAGTAACCTAAACAAGAGGAAGTTTAATTCGAAATGGAAGAAGTAGAGGAAGGGAAAGTCAGGAGGAGAACAAGGAAACAAGTTTAAGGATTATATTTGTAACAAGAGAATTAGAATGGGCATATCGCTAAGTTTTGTAGGAATTATGGAGTTCAGCAGCAGCAAGCATGATCAATTTCTCCAATGGTTCAGGAGACTCTTTGTTTCAACAATGAGCAACTAGGGCATATGGTAAAGGATTTCCTGCTAATGAAGAAAGGACAGCAGATCAAGGTGTACACTATCAAGGATGAACCCTCGACGTCGAAAGAAGTGAAAGGAAAAGGAGTGCTTGAAGGTACATTATATGTGAATGGCATTTTACTTCGAGTATTTTTTGATGCCGGGGATTCTCATTGTTTTATTTCTAAAGAATTGGCAGATAGATTGCAACTTTCCCCTAAATTTTTAGAAACCCCTATATGTGTGTCTAACTCCTTAAGTGGTATAACAAACCTGTATATGATTTGTGAAAAGGTGAAAATTTCTTATCTTACCCACCCTTTCTTTTGGGACATGTATGTTTTGGATTTTAATGGGTTTGATGTTATACTCGGTATGGACTATTTATCTAAGTATAGAGCTGTTCTTGATTGTATCAAGCAGATAGTAGCGTTGAAGGCCGAGTTTGGAAAGGTATTGGAAAGGACATCATGTGAAGAGCCTATCAAGCATATAAGTAGTTTCTTGTATGCGTTAGAATCATCCCAAGAAGAGTTAGGATCTATGTTAATTGTTAAGGATTTTCAAATATCTTTGAAGAGGTTAAAATCTACCTCCACATCGGCAGATTGAGTTTTATTGGCTTAATTCTTGGTACGAGACCTATTATTCAACCCACGCATAAAATGGCCCTAAGAGAGAGGGAGGAGATAATAAATCAAACCACTGGGTTGTTGAGGAGGGGACATATTAGATCAAGTCTTTCAAGGTGGGAATCAGCTGTAGTTTTTGTGGTAAAGTCTGATGGTTCTTTAAGATTGTGTGTGGATTAGAAGGAGTTAAATGAGCATATTATTCAAACTAAGTATCCCTTATCCTGCATAGATGAACTTTTTGACCAACTTTACAGTGCTCGAATATTTCCCAGATGGACCTGGCTATCAGATATCACTGGCTAAGAGTAGAAGAGGATAGCATACCTCTAACGGAGTTTAAAGGAACGGACTTTCCTTTGAGTGTTGGTTATGCCTTTTAGGCTAACCAATATCTCGGCGTATTTCGTAGATCTTATGATCGCGTTTTTAGGGATGTTCTTAATAAGTTCATGTTGGTTTTAATAGACGATATCCTTATCTACTCCAAGACAAAGGAAGAGCTCAAACACCATTTAGAAGTGGTGTTAGAAACATTAAGGAAACACATTTTGAAAGAGGAAAGCCTACGATTCCAATGTACGATACCTTCACACCACGGAATACATCTCTAAAGGACGTTTACTTGTCTACATGACATGCAGTATAAAAAGCCTCCTCCGAAAGAATTGATGGAGAAACATCAAAAAATTAGAAAATATTGCTAGTTCCACGAATGCTATGTTCATAACACGGACGAGTGAAGGCATCTCAAGGATATTATCGAGAAACTAATTCGGGAAAGAAAGTTGCAGCAGTTTGTTAAAGCCCTACAGGATGGCAGAAAGGGACACTCGACCCCAACTGAGGATAAGCACCGCACAAAGCTGAGGATCCTACGCAGACTGGTGGAAGAGGAGCGATCAATACAATAGTTGGATTACCACATCCACCTGATAAGAGTTGGCATGAGATGGAGTGCTATGTAGCGTGATGGAGCATACAAATTTTGAATGTTGTTCGAGTACATAAGATGGAGCTCTTGCAAAACAGTAGCATACAATGGAAAATGACATTTTATTCGAAAAAGATGCAGATAAGGTTTAGGCACCAACGATCGATCCAACGGTCATTTCAGCTATGATTGTCCTACTTAGTAAGGAGGATTTTGGTTGATTATGGAAGTTCCGTAAATATAATTTTCAGAAAGTCTTACGATCAGATGCGGATGGAAGCCATGTACTTGAAACCGTCTGAGCTCGAATTCATGGCTTTAACGGTGCTGCGACCGAGGTTGTCGGATACGTCGAATTATGCATGGAGTTGGGAGAAGGTGAGCGTAGGAGAGTGTAGATTTTACCATTTTTTGTCTTGCATGTTGACTCTCCATAACATGCTTTTTTGGCTTGACCAGCCCTAGCTCAATCCTGGGCAGTTCTTGCCCCATGGTGTTTGACTTTGAAGTTCCCAATAAATAAAGGTATTGGAGTTTTGCATGGCGATTAAGCGACCGGACGTGCCTGCTATAGCTGAATTGAGAGACGCTCAATGAAAGGAGAAAGGTAAGGGTGTGGACAAGCCTCTCTGCATCCAAATCGTTGAAGATTGGCAACCAACGCATGGGCCTTGGCTCGGACGCCACCGTCGGTTCTATAAAGATATAGATCCGAGGGATGACTACATCGATTGAGCTGACAATTGACATCACTGTCAGCCACAACAACTCGTCACGGGTCCTAAAGGTCAGATCATAGCTCAGCCCTCCCGATGATGAAAGAACTTGTTTGTTTTCCCCGAGCGAATCTTGATGTCTTCTCTTGGCTCATTCTGACATGTATGAGATCTCACCTGCCATTGCGAGCCATGCATTAAACATCGACTCGAGGCATTTCCCAGTGAAACAGAAAAGGCATGGCATGTATCCGGAGAGATCTACTGCCCTTAAAGAGAAGGTGGATAGAGTCAAAGGAAATGGGTTTATTCACGACACCCTCTACCCTAAATGGGTATTTAATCCTGTACTTGTGAGAAAGGCAAATGGAAAAAGGTGGACATGCGTTGATTACCCGGACTTAAACAAAGCGTGCCCAAAAGATAGTTTTCCCCTTTCAATGATCGACCAGCTAGTAGGCTCAATTGTTGGACACAAATTTCTTTCATGGATGTGCACATTGGATATAACTAAATCCCAATGCACATTCCCGATCAGGAGCACACCAGCTTCACTACCGATGTTAGATTATATTGCTCTTTGGTAATGCCGTTTGGATTGAAGAACAGGAGCGACCTATCAACGCATAGTCAACAGAATGTTTAAAGATTAGATTGGAAAGACGATGGAGGTATACGTGGATGATATGCTCATGAAGTGTGATGCCCCACCCCGAGACCCATATTAACAAAGAGTATTACTAGGTAATATCGTCTGCTAATGTGGAGAATATGGTTGGTTAGGAGTGACCATCTATAGCCTTGCCTTAAATATCTATTGAATACGTCCATAAATGCTCTATATTTTTTTCTAATTCAAGTGCATTGACATATCCAATAAGTAAATAATACGAAGCCATAATTGGCTATAGGATCTATCAGAACAAAATACAACAACTCAAATGAAAAACACATTGCAGAACAGCAGATAATCAAATATATACATATATACAGATACATCACAGAGTATACAAAATGATACATCACATATGTGGTATGACGGCCACAATATACACGAATCAAAACAATATACATATCAGAGTAGCAAGAAAAGGACTATACAAAAGCTACAAAAAAAGGCTAGCAGGAAAGTCCATATGGAAGTAGAATAGGCTAAGTCCAGTACCTAACCTGAAACACCTCGGTCTGACCAGAGTATAAAATACATAAGTCAGTCTAGCTAAAAAAATTAGTTTAAGAGGATAAGTGATAATATGAGCATAAGGCAAGGCGATAATCTTCTCAAGTGAGAAGGAATAATTCAAGAGTATATGGTTACTTCACATGACACAATTAAGTAGGTATGGTAATTTCAAGTGATATAAGGATACTACTAAATATAAATGCAACTTAATGACGATAAAACTTCATAACAAATCTCAAGCTCATGCCTCATCTCATAGGTGTGTCACAAAACATCAAATATGGTTTAGGAGGAAAACATAACTCCAAAGAGAATAAATCCCAAACCGATATATCGGCAACTCAAAACAATCTCAAAGAAATCATCATCTCAAAAAACGGCATAAGGCAAATGCATATATCTCAAAAATAGGATATAAATCACAAATAAACGCCAAAAGGGAAATCTCATATAATAAAGCGAATAGGAAAATCGCAAATAGTATTCCAAAAGGAAAACATCAAATAATGCCAGGTGTTGGCAAACCCGAATCTCAAATATAGAACTCGATAAGAAGTTCAATTTCCAAAGATGTAATTGCCATACATAATATCTCGAACGGCTCAAATGGCCAATAATGTAAAAAGGCGATACACTTGAAAAATCACAAAGAAATCAATGAACTGATCTCAAAAATATAACATGTGCTTATGGCCGAAGCCTGCCAAGTACTATTCTCTCAAAATAAGGCACCACGTTTCTTAGAAAAATTTCCTGAAGGATAACATCCTGAAGGACAAATAAACATGTCTCTTAGACAAACATCCCAAAGGACAACATCTCAAAGGACAAATACGTCTTAGACAAACGTCCCGAAGGACAAATGACATGAAGGTCCGGTACTGGCAATACGTCTCGAAGACAAATGTGTTATAAACTTTCAGATAGGAACCCAACAGTGTTAATGTGCATCCCATACCACACGTTTGTACTAAACGGTTTACTAACCGCTAGTAAATTTCACACTCAAGGTAGTAAAAAGTTTACCTCATCTCAGCGGTAAACTCAACCCGAAGGTCAAAATGATCAAACGTACAAGTCAGGATTTAACAGATAAGATAAACGCACGTGTTCCATACTACGCGTTTTACCAAATCAATTAATTTCCTTCTCATGTGCTCGAATAGTGCAAAAACGTGTATTTTATATATAAAATAATTTACTTTGGAAAACAATCTTTTAAAACCAATTTGAGAAACCAATTTTGAAAACCAGATTTGAAAATTCCCATATTATTCAGAATAAATAGATTTTTTTTGAAAATACTATAAAAATACTATAGAATAATTATTTGAAATGCCCATTATTTTTTAAGAATTATTTCAAAGCTGTTTGGAAAAATCCATGCTCAGAAACGAAGAAAAACAGAGAAAATCACTCAAACCGATTTTCAAATTCAATTCAAATTATATTCAAATTTAATCCAAAATTTGAATTTAAAAATCTCCAAAATTTGGCAAGCCTATTGACAGACATCATGGCTCTCAAAACATCATAAAAACATCATCAAAATCAAACAAGATAGAGAGTAAAACAAACGAGAATCAACCTGGAAAAAAAAAGAACAACACAAGAGAATAGAGGGCAAACAAATGCCCCCTAGTCGATCGTCGAGTCGGCCTCTCAACTCCATAGGTCGACCTAAGGAAGGTTATGGTCGACCTAGCACTCGACCATCATCACGCAAATTTTTCTAGGCGATTTGCAAGCTGCGAACTGATTTTCTGGCCAACTTTTAACACAGCAAATGGATGAGTTTTGCGATCAAATTTGCAAGCATGAACTATAACACATAGACTACAAACTAAAGAAAATTCAGCAGCATTTCGTTGCTGGAATTGAGAGATACAACTACTCAAAGTAGCAAATAGAAATATTTTTCATAGAGAGAAATAATCAACAGAAACTATTTATAAAAGCTACGATATTTCATAAATTTTGGCTCTTTGAACACTGCAGCAGCTAGAGAATGTGAGTTATTAACTAACCTTGCTATTAGAGATGATCTAACCTTGATAACTAGAGGAAAGATTAGAGTTTGGGTTGAATTTGAGCTTCAATATCATGTATAAACTTGAAACAAGGACATGCAGGAAGAAACAAGTACTATTAACAAAGAAATATTTTCAAAACTTATTTTTGGTGAATAAATGGTTTTAGTTTTTGATTACCTGTTGATTTAGCTCTAATTTTATTTTTAAAATAATAAATTTGAGTTTCATTTGATGATTTTTGGGTAGGGTTTGAAATAGGGAATAGTTTCTCAAGTTTTATGGAATTTACATAAGCTTTCTATTGTACGTGAATGAAAGTGAGAAGGGGTAAATAGAAACTTTCTCCTTTACTTCCTTCACAGGCTAAGTTACTAAATGGGCTTGGACCCAAATTATAAAAGAAAATAGCCTAAGTTATCATTTTAACCCTTAATACATATGTACACTAATGAAATGAATTCAACCAACCAATATTTTCAAGTTTTCACACAATAAAATTATGAAACCAAGTTTACATGTTAACTAAAGTATTTTTTACTTAATAAAAAGATAAATTTGGTTATAAAAATATTTCTATTATTAAAAACCCTAATTTTTAAATAAATAGCCAATTACACTTATAATTACACAAATCGCTATTTTTAACTCCAAAAATTACACAAGAATAATCTTCTTGTGTAATAAAATGTAACCAATCATTTTAAACTCAATTTTATGATCAAATCATATATTTAAAGCCAATTTCACCATTTTATTTAATATAACACTCTTTAAAAATCAAATACTCCTTCTAAAAATTATTGAAGCAGAAAATGGCAATAATTAATAAAATTATTGCACTATCACCAAATAAAAATCATCTTCTACTTATTATTAACTCAAACCACTATAATAAAGATCCAAAATGTTATTTTCTCTTTTTATTCCTAAAATTCATTGTTTATTCCAAAAACAATTTAAATTCTCAAAATTATTATTAATTCTTAATATTAAATTATAGCTACCGTTATAATTTAATGCTTACAGGTAATCAGTAAAACCAAGGTTGTTACATGAAGTCACGACGATCAAGCAACCACATTAGGTTCTTAGCAGAAATGTTCGATATCATCCAATATTACAAAATGAAGATAAGTCCTCTGAAGTGTCCTTTTGGCATTGCCTTAGGAAATTTCTTGATTTTCATCATCAATTCTCATGGAATAGAAGCTACTCCTAAGAAGATCAAGAAATCTGCAACATCCAAGTGCCAAAGACCATCAAACAAGTACAGAGTCTAAATAGGAAGGTTGCTGACCTAAGTCGATTTATTTCCACAGCCATCGATAAATGCTTTCCATTCTTCGGTTTGATTAAGAGAGGGAAAAGGAATTTTGAATGGACGCAAGACTATGGAGATGCATTCCAAGATTTGGTGAACCACTTAAAGAGGCTTTCCATCTTGTCAAACCTGGTGGATCGCGAAGACTTTTATATCTACTTGGCCATGTCAGTACACGCTATAAGTGTCGCACTGCTTCGCGAGGAGAATGGGATCCAGAGACCAGTCTATTATGTTAGAAAATGATTAACAAGAGCTGAATGGGACTATCCGAAGACAGACAAATTGGCGTACTACTTGTTGATGGCTGTACAAAAGCTTCGCCTAGATTTTCAGGCTCATCCCATCAATGTTTACATCGATCAACTGTTATGACATGTCCTATAGCGACCTGAGACGTCTGGAAGGTTACTCAAATGGAACATCGAACTGAGTCAATTCGACATTACTTATCTCCCTCGGAGTGTCATTTAGGGATGGGAACTGGCAGACTCTATAGCAGAATTCACTTCACATAATGATCTCCCAAAGAGCAAAGGAACCCCTACCATTCGGTGGAAAATGTATGTGGATGGAGCATCCATTTATCATTGTTCTAGAGCTAGAATCATGTTAATAACTTTGAAAGATCGATTAATTTTCTATGCTTTGAAGCTTGACTTCCTTGCAACGAACAACAAAGTTGAGTATGAAGCTTTGATCGCCGGTATCAAACTTTTCAGAGAACTGGGGATAATATCTCTTGAAATCTTTTGTGATTCCCAGTTGGTAGTGTACCAAGTCATGAGGGATTACCAAGCTAAAGGGAAATGACTTGCTCTGTACCTTATCCAAGTCTAATAGTTATTAACTGGCTTTGAGTATTATGACATCACGCACATTCCCCATGATCAAAACAAAAAGGCCGATCCATTGGCAAAGATTGCTAGCACCAGGGATGCACAATAGTTTGGATTGGTTCTAGTCGAAGTACTAGACCACCCGAACATAAACAAGATGAAAATCGACTGGGTACTAGATAGGTACCTTAGAAGGAGTCGTGGATGACTCTGACTAGAGACTATTTGCTACAGGTAGTCCTTCTCGAATGGAGGAATGAAAAGCGACAAGTCCTTTGTGATGTTTCATGGTATATCATTCAGGATAGAGTTATGTATAGAAAGTGTCTCTCCCTATCCCTTCTCCGGTGTATCGCTCATGATGAAGTAAAACGAGTATTAATGGAAGTTCATGAAGAGGAATGTGGCGATCACACTAGGGGGAAAACCTTAGCAAAAAATACTATTATGGGTATTATTGGCCGACTGTCAACCAAGATGCTACCGATTACACTAGGTGATGCGATAAGTGGTAGATGTACGCCAAAGTTCCGAGAGCTCCACCGACGGAAATCACACCAATGGTTAGCCCATGATTATTTTCCATATGGGGCATAGATATTATCGATTTCTTACCGATCTCTAAAGGTGGTGCGAAGTATGCCATCGTGGCAGTTGATACTTTACTAAATGGGCCAAAGTGGAACCATTAGCCACGATCACGACAAAGAAAGTAATCAAATTCATTGTGTGGAACATCATCTTTTGTTTTGGCCCTCCACGAACCATAATGACTGACAATGGAACCCAATTCGACAGTGTTTAATTCAAAAACTTCTGACATTGGAATCATATTGAGAAGAGATTGTTATAGCTCACCCTCAAGCAAATGGATAAGTTGAAGCTGTAAATAAAATCATAAAGTCCATTCTGAAGAAGCATTTGAAAAAGGCTAGAGGCAAGTGGGTAGATGAACTCTAGACAGCGTTATGGGCATATAGAACCACCCACAAGTCTACGACTGGCCATACTCAATTTGCCCTGGCTTATGGCTCCAAAGCCATCATTCCTGTTGAACTCAAAGTCCCTTCTCAACGGGTGACCTGCTACGATCCCAGAACGACTAGAGATCTCATCTTAGAATCTCCTGACTTTGTAGAAGAGAAGCACGAGGAAGCTAATTTGAGAGTAGTTGCACATCGACAATGGGACACTCAATACTACGACATTAAAGTCCGACCTAGAACCTTTGAGATCGGCGATCTCGTCTTGAAACGATTTTTTCATACCCTGTCGCACGTGAATCCTACTTGGGAAGGACCATATGTCACTGAATAGAGGCTTGAAGAGGGAACTTTCAAGCTAGCGACTATTAACGGCATCACACTCCCAAGAGCGTGGAATAGCAATCATTTACGACATTATTTCACTTAATTTATTCCTTTTCATTTATCTGTATTCAATTTTTGAATTTGCTTTAGCATTTGATTTTCCAAGTACATAATAAGACAAATTATGTCATTTCTTTCCATTTGGCGAACAAAATTTTAAATTTCATTCATATCTATGATTGATGAAGCATTACATATTAGTTACGATACCCGACTAACTAATATTGACACATTCAAGTTGATTGCCAGAGTTTGGAGCTAGCCAATTACATTAGTTCATGACTGAACTAAGCAAATTGAATGTGGTCCGACAGTTCATCTAATGATTCTCGCTCACAACCTGATGGACGGAATACCTAATAAGGGAGGATGTAATTTGACCATCCGATAACTAAATTAATCCTACCGAGCAATGAGACAAACAAAAGTCAAAAGCAATCGTGATACTACGATCGCTCACCAAGTTAAACATTAGACTTAGGGGGAAGCAATTAATTAAGGAAAGTACGGTCTGACTATTTCTCGAAATAACTCTATGTCCCCATAGTGTGGGCTGGAGTATAAACACAAATTGTGTACGATCTGACCACCCACCAACTAACTCTTAACCCCAAAGTGCCGATATGAGTATAAACAACTAGATTAGTTAGTTCGTCCCTCTTGCATCATAAACTCTAACCTGAAGCCGACAGAAGGAGTATAAACTCGCTTAGGATGAAGTCCGACCATCCATTATCTAACTCCGCTAACCCGAGACTGCGTGAAGAAGAGTATTCTCTTAAACCGCTGAACTGACGGCGTAACAGCAGAGCCCAAGTCTAGTGTTTGATACAACTTAATGTAATGACCACATGGAGGCCTTGAGTAAAAATTAATGGACAATTGTCTGAATTAACAAGCAACGAATTGCAATTACATTGAATGAAAAAGTAATAGCCCAACAACTTCGATAAAATTCACAAAAAAGTTTGATAGAAAACAAAGAACTTTTAATCTCATATCAAAGTTGAAAATTGCGATACAAATTTATTCAAAGGTGGAGGTTATACCCGCACAGTCATAGCCAACAAAAAGAGGAAAGAAGTTGTAGAAGTAATATAAAAACTAAGCCGAAGGAACGGCTATTTATTTTGGCCTTTTTCTCTTTCGGATTTTTTAAGAGTGATGCCACCCGAGCTTCTACAGTTCTTCTTTTTGATCCTTTGCTGCTCTTGGTAGGAGAGCTTTCAAAGGTTGAAAGGAGTTCTTCGGGAACTGACCGGTCGGGTGGAATGACTTGTAGTGGGACCAGATTTGGATCATCGATGTCACATCAATGGTTTCAGCCTTAGCTTTTTTCTTCAACGACTCCTCTCTCTCAATGCACTTTTTAAGCTAAGCTCGTCGGTATGTTCGGTGGCACCATTGATCACAATGTCATCTAATTCATTTGGTAACAGTGGATCATCAGATTTTATGCCAACAAGTGCTCTGATAAGTCGAGCATCGGGCCCTAGAATTTCAGCGGCCATTGGAATTTCAATGGATGTCGACTGTTGCTCCACGGCGACACCACTTCCTGAAGCTTGGCTGGGACCCGAAAGACTTGAAGATTCATGGGAATAAGAAAATAAGCCCATCACTATTGGGCATGAGGAATGAAATCTCTTGAATAATGGAGAATAAAGTGAGATACCTATGTCCGGTTGACTTTCAGTTGTCATCGGAGTGCTCCTCTTTAGAATAGGAGTCAGCGTCTTTATTAATGCAGGGTATATCTGGATCATAGCTCAGATCCTATCCCAGACCAAGTGAAATTGACACTCCAACCATTTGAAGTGAAGAGGGACCTTCGGGATCGGACTCCAAAGACTAAGCAATGTTTTTCCCTTTGCAGAAAGGTGCTAAAATATCAAAGTATCGGAGTCTCGCAGTAGCAAGGTCTAATGGTTCATGCCTATGAAGAATCTCCCATACCAGTTTCTCTTCATCTAAATCAGCTTCATCGAAGGCTTTCTTCTTCATTTCAACATTGTATTCCCAAGCCTCGGTGAGCGATTCAAGATAGCCCTCTTAATGAAAACTCGGATTGCGATGGATTAGGACTTCAACATTATATTCAACGATCAGAGGATTGAACATGTCTTTAACCTTAATTTTTATCCGCTTCTTTGGCATCTTCTAACTGGGCCTCGATCTGCTCTCTAACCTCATTGCGGCCCGCTTCTATGGCCTCTTCCTTAAGGACTTCAATTTGAGAAAGTTGCTCGTCATGCTTAATTTTCGGTCCCCGTGCTTTGATGGCTTTCGCGATATCTTTGAAACTCCTCCTAAGCTTTGAGCTTCTCTTCCTTCTCTTTTTTAAGGAGTCCTTTAAGTTCCTTACCATGGAGGGCCAAAATTTTTTTCACTTTTTGTAATATATCTTTTCCAAAGCCAGCACACTGTCGGGATTGAGGGCAGCATCCAGCTCCTTTTTTGAGCCACTTCTAGATGACTAACCATCTCGGATATTTCTTTGGCACTCTTTTCTGTTGCGGTTAGCTTCGCTGCCAACTCCGAGATCCTTTGCCTTGATGTTTAATTATGTCTTTATCATGGATCGCCTCTTACTTGAGACCATCGATTTCATGTTGTCTCTCGAAAGACACCGCGATGATTTTTTTGGCTAGATGTTGGAATGCTTTGTGCAGCATAAAAACATCGTTGACACATGCAAGGGAACTTGTTTTAGCACACCCTGGAATTGTATCAATGGAAGAAAGGAACTTAACCCCATTAAGCAAATTTTTGGAAAATTGATGTTAAGTTCGGCCAATTTTTCGGCTGTGGAAGCCTCAAGAGCTATAGTAGGAAAAGATGGATTAGAAGTATTAAGTAGGCATTTGCTCGACCTATGATCGCGGGACTATCTGGAATCGGATGAACCTGAATACTACTCAGGCGGTACAGCAATTTAAGGAGCATGGAAAGAAGCCTGATCGTCATTGTGTAAAGGATGATTGGGCTAAACTTCCCGATGAGACGATTGAGATTGGGACTTATGGTTAGAAGATAAGGACTTCCTCGAAAGTTGACTTCTTTTCCGGCTGTCGTCTCTCTCTTGATGCCTACCCGATTTTGGACTACGACTGGATCTATATTGTTTTGACGAGCTCCTCAAGTGATCGAAGGCGCAAGATTGAGACATCACTTCTACAAACCGACAAGAGTGTATAACTGACTATCGAAAAAAAGATTGACGAAAATCATGTGGTGAAGTGCGCATGATTGTGAGTGTCCTAGTGTCCCCCCGATGGACTAGTTGCTGTAGCCTTGCTTATAGGAGTTTCATCCCCTTTTCTAGTGTGGGGAATGTCATCACCACTCTTAGTGGGAGAATTGAGCCATGTAACACTGATGCTAAGGAATTCATAAGTCACGATATCATCAAGGATCGAGAGATTCGAGAACCATTCCATTGAACTTTCTAAATGTTGAGAAGAAGACTCTTCATCAGTTGAGGTGATAATGAACTTGGGCTCTTTAGCAGTTTTTCTCTTATGGAGCTTAAAATCAAGCTTTTTTACACTTCTTGTAGGCATAAGAGATTGCGTTCCATGTGATGGTTCGACCACAGACGCATTTCCAAGACCAGTATCAGCATCGCCAGGCTTGTTGGCTTCACCACCCCTAATTTCACACTCTTTGGTGTCGTCCAGAACCCCTTCGATTGGGGGAACGACAGAGCTATTAGTACCATCTTCTTGTTCTGCCACGTTTCTTAGTGGTGCGGCACTTCCTGGAAGCCCGATGCTGTGACCTTTATTTCGTAGCCAAACAGAGATAACCATTTATTGGCAACAAGGGATCCATTGTCCCTGTCCTCAATTGGGGTAGCACGAATTATAGAAACCACCCTTGAGAAACTATCACCTTCTAGATGTGGATGAACACCTAAAAGTTTCCAAAGTATTAGTTGGTTTAGGATATGACTTGGGCTAAAAAAATTGAGAATAAAGTGAAGACAACACTTACGTCCTTCCAACCATCGCCTTGCGAAGCCAAGCAGACAATGAAAGTAAAACCATTCGTGTTTAAAGATGCTGAGCTTGTTCCAAGTGCCAGCTAGAACTTGATAGTTGGGAAAAGGTTTGAGGAAAGTGTAAGAAGGGCTTCATGTCCATCGTTAGAAGTTGTAAATAAACTTGATGTCCTCAAGATGGCAGGTAGAACAAAACGTCCATAAATAGCAAGAAATTACCATGGAGAAAAGCATAGCTATTCGGATGCAGCTAGGTAGGAGCTTTTCCTAAATAATATAGCATTTCTCAAATGAAAGAATCGAACGGTAGCATGCATTCAGTCCGCACATGAATTTATTGGATGCCATATATCCCTCAGAGGGTAAATGATCCCTGTCATTAACCGAAGGAACTAGGACATCTCCAAACGGAATCCTATGTTTAGAGCATAATCTTCCAAGAGTAGCCTCACCAATTATGGAGGCTTGAGAATCCGTCGGAATATCTAAAAATATAACGCCTTCGACGGCATTGAGGGCAGGACTTATATCTTCCGCCGGAAGGATGAGAACATCGGAGAAAAGGTTAGTCAATGGGCCAAAAACCTCTGTTGGCTCAAATAGACGATCAAGGGAAAGTCTACCGAAAATAGTTATATACTTGACTCGGCTCCGGGATTGCTAAGTTGTGAAGGTAGTCCAAAAGGCATTGCAGCTAAATGCTCTGAATGTCTAGAGTCTATATTAACTAAACTCAGTAGATAATCGGGAATAGAAAATTTTAATTATCCTCCCGTGCTAAGTGTAAATTAGTGTGGTGCAGTGTTGTGCAGTGCAGAGATAAATAGTTTAAATAAAAAGCAAAATTAAGTTATGAGACTTTGGATGCCGACCAAAGTGACCATCATCGCTGACCATATCAAGAGGCGCTTTGATTGATCGGTTGTTAAGCTTTAGGATCGACCATCAGAATATCGAATGTGAAATCCATTATTAAAGTCCATATGTTAAAGTTTAGTTCATATTCTTAGTCCTAGGAGTTTGGTCATTCAATTTTGAGTTCGATATTAGATATGCAAGTCTTATTGTTTCTTATCGTTATATGTTCAAGTTCGCTAAGATGGGATTGATTCAAGTTGTTCATGCAAATGAATTTGGATCAGTTTTCTAAGTTCAAAGCTTATAATCGGCTAAGTACCCATAGCTGATCCTTATACGTAAAAATAACTGATCCCTGTTACAAAGCCTACAAACCGATCGCTTTCCCTTACAACCACCGATCCCTCTGTCAAATTATCCTCTAACTGATCCTTATATGACGTAATTGCTAGACCGACCCCTCCATCCTCAAGCAATAACACATGACTGATACCTATGCTTCCTTCATCCTTCACCACTTTTTTCTTCTCCTTTAATACTTCACTGAACCCTGCCTCGCCATCTTCCAACTCATCTCTTCCAAATTTAAAGCACGATTAACATAAACGAAATTCGTTACCTCATCATAAATCGAAGTCATATACAAGCTATAAACCCATTATATACTTATATATGTTAACGGTGATGACGAATGACTCGGAGTTGATTGAGGTTGAAGAGAAGATGTACCAGATTTATGGAAGTATGTTGGATTGCATTGGATTTTTCTTTGAAATTGAGGAAGGAAGAGAGGAGAAAGGGTTTGACTCTAAGGAAAAATATGAAGGGTTCAATATTAAAGAGGATAAATGAAAGTGGAAATGAAGTGGATAAGTGAAGGATAGAAAAGAAAGGTTTAGGCTTATCTATGGAAAGGAGGGTTCGGCCTCCCTTTTTATTCTCCACAAAGCCAGAATATCGGATTCACAACATAGGAAGGGATTGGGTATGATCCCTTAACATGGAGATCCATCTATCCCTATCAAAAAGGAAGAGAAAGAAGGCGGGGGCTCAGCTATAAGAATGCGATCCCTATATATATAAATAACAAAAAAAGGGAGGTTCGTTTACAAACCCTATATGCATGCAAGCATATACATAAAAATTACAAAATGTATTGAAATTGCATGTAACTCAATGAAAATTGGCGATAACTAGTGAGCATACAAACACATCCGAGAGCCAACGACAAGAACATGTACCTGAAAGTGCTCATGTATATTCTAAAATTTTAATTTTTGAAATCGAAAGAAATTGAATTCAAACCTGAAGCTTTCAAGGTTAAGACCTGATCAGATAGCCAAAGCTTACCAGTCTCATAGAATCGAACATAGATATCAACTGACAGAATATAACCAAGAGTTTAAGATATTAGAATCGATCAAGCATCATGAAGATCAAAGAGAGATACAAAACTTTGGGAAAATAATTCGCTGAAAATATAGTGACTACTCAAAAACTGGATGGATTTCTTTTCAACGACTCTAACTTGCTTTGACTCAAAGCATGCCATGTTCATCACATGACGTACTATAGAAGGCAAATGTTATCGGCATTTGGACCCGGTTATATTCGAGCTGATTGGGCAAGTTAGATTCGACTATCATTAAGGTCGATAAGTCGAAAGCGATGATTATGGGATCCAGAAGCCAAATACAGATGGAAATATAAAGCTATGGTTGAACGGAATCGAGAGATATGCAATGCATAATGTTTGAAGTATGGAATATAGTTTAACATAGAGAAGGGATCAGCTATAATCATTCTCCAACATAGGGATCGACATACTTCAACCAAGCAAATGCAAATCAATGGGAAATAATCAATATCTCAAGATCCATAGGTCCAATGCATATAAAATTTTATGACCAAGGTATGGGGACACTAGGGAGCCTACCTTGAGGATCGCACCTCAAAAATATGAAGTAAGAGGGATCGTCCATCTTTTCTCCATGGGGATCGGCTAAAATCAGAAAACAGCTTACATCGAAGCAAAGATCGAGCAATAACTCAAGTTCTACTAATCCAATTGGCATGAAACTTGGAGGCTAAGCATAGAACAATATGGGAAAACTCCTATAAGGATCGTACCCCCAAATTCCTCTAAAATAAGGATCGACGCCAATCTTCTATCCCTTGGGATTTGGCCTTCCAAACTTTTGAGATCCTTCTACCGAATTTTTAGAGAGATATTTCACCATCTTCATCTATGAATACAGGCATGGCTGTTCATTTTCAGGAGCTTTACACTACTAGTTGCTTTGTATTCTATTGTAACTAATTTTGTCTGATCCCTATTGTACTGAGTTTAGGAAGTGATTAATAAAGCTATATATTCAAAGTGGAAGTAGGCGAACAACGCCGAACCACTATAAATCATTGTCTTCTTGTTATTGCTTTAATTTTCTGCTATTATATTGCTTATCTCCTCTATTTTCGTTTTATATTCTTCATTTATTTCTCTTCAAAACTTCCATTGGTTGTTTGCACCAATATTTGGTGTAAACAAGAACTCTTTCCAATATACTCACCTATTCGACCCATTTGATTTTCTATCGCACATTATTTTATTTACTTCTATTTTATATTATATAAACTCATCATTAACACGTCACATGTGTATCATATACACATGTTCATGTTTGTGATAATTCATTGTCGAATACTACATAGTACATGGAACTGTTTTGGAACTTCCGATTGCATACATCTATGTGTATCAATCCACAAAGTTCACCAACTTTAATAATGCTCCCACCAAATGGATATTTTGCCGTTAGTCGTCTGAGATATAATTTACTTGTACCATATGACTCATAATCATATAAGCATAAATTATTTCTAAAAATTGTGGCTTAGCCCATAATTCTAAACTAATGGCAAATAAATTTAGATACGTGTTTATTTTCCAATGCATCAAATATACCACTATTATAGTTTTATTATTCAGCGAATATTCTTAATATTCATATTGAAAGAAACTATGTCTATTTTTCAGTCGATAGTAAAAAATTATTATTACTTCATAAATAATTTTAGTAAGTTTTATGAAAAAAATTCATAACTTAATGTGACAAGTAAGTGTTATATGGCATGCTCTCCCTGCTTTTGCGTTTATTATAAGAGGGTATGAAATACTAAGCTTCATTCAACCCCCTAATATAGGTTATTTATATCATTTATTGTAACGGGTCTACGGTCGAGAATTTTCATATCAAGTACCTTAAATTCAAAGAAATAAATTTCATAAAAATCAATTTTCTATATGAAAATACATTTAGAGTAGATATCATATTTCTTATTCCCTGCTAAGTATTTATTGTTATTTTACAATTCTCATTTCTGATGTTTCCTTATAAAGCAAAAGTAACCATTCAATCAATTCATCCCAACTGTGTCTAATGTTACAACTACCCTTATACATTCGTTTTCCTTTCTAAGTGGTCTAACCATTCAAAAGAAAGCACTTACTGTATGAACTCTTTACAAAAATGCATTCAGTCATCCTTTGCATTTAAGGATATCAAATAAGCTGCATTTTACATAAACTGATCAAACTGACTTTTCAATGACCAAATTTTTATATCAATCTTATAACTCTTGGTCTAGTGTTACATTTAACATGACAAGATCATCATTGTAATAAATCATATTGGATACATGATCTTACACTATAGTTTACATGCTTATTTCGACTGAACTAGTTTTATCAAAGTATCGTACATTATGAATTGCGACGATTTACCATATAACATTTATACTTAAACGAATACAGATCAGACATCCATATTCAAGTATTGTTTCTAGAGTCTGAGAATCATAAACGAGAATACACAATCTTGGACAAATAAGCATGTAAATAACCAATAACGAATGTATTTAGTAGTTCTAAAAATTAACACTTTCATGGGTCTTGAAACAATAAAATGAAAATGATATTTTCTAGTAAAGTATATTTTACATTTCTATTTGTCCATCATTAATTCAGTTCATTTATATATCTTAATTAATAAACATTTATTAAGTATATTAAGTGCATAAATTTATTAATGCAGATTGCTATAACATTGTACAATATATGTTCTTATAATATTGGAAAGGTCAAATGTCATCATTTCATTTTTCTAATAAGGCTCCCACTAGACTTTTATGTTTCTCCAAATTCTAAGTTGAAACATAGAAGTCTTTTGACTTCACTATTGAATATTAGGACTCATCTATCTTAGTATTTTAACCTTCAGTTTGCTTAATAAGTCATAGCCACACAGACGATGGATAACTCCTTATCGGTTGTATTATATGCAACTCTCAACCCGTGGTTCCTTGTCCTAATCACATGTCAACTTTGAGTTTGCTCAACAAACCTAAAGAGATTATTCACTCGTACCTGCCATTTTGCGATGGCCTAAGTATAGTATCTGTACCTTGAGTTTGCTCAACAAACACATGTAGCCATCTTACCTCGTCAATTCTATATATTAATAATACTACACATAACATTCCTAACTTGAGTTTGCTCGATAACCAGAAAGTATGCAAGTAATTTATTAATATATAAATGGTAGAGGACAACATTATATTAAAGATTCATAATCTTTAATATATGTGATTGAGTGACATCAATTTATGGAATTATGTATTTCTTATGAAATACCCTCGTGATTCTAGGGTCGGACACATCGAAAATCATGGTATATGTACTATACGCATGTATTTATTCCTTAAGTCTATTTTGGGTTTCTTACTATTCAACTTCGTTTCATACATTCATATTATGTAAGTTTAATTATTACATAAATTTCATAATTTAATTGACTTGTATAATTGTCTTATGCA
Organism: Allium cepa; assembly: GCA_030765085.1. Lineage (NCBI taxonomy): Eukaryota > Viridiplantae > Streptophyta > Magnoliopsida > Asparagales > Amaryllidaceae > Allium > Allium cepa. The sequence continues at coordinate 474,943,889 of CM060943.1, read as the reverse complement.
CATTACATTAATTAAATCTTATTTAATTAATTTTATTAACTAGCTTTCTAATTAATTTTGTGTTATTTAATTAAATATTTTAACTGAACATATATACCATAACGTTTATGGTTACACACACACGTAGATATATGTATGTATGTATGTACATATTTTATTATTAGTTAATTAGCTTGTTTAAGTAGCTAATTTAATTAAATATTAATCTCAAAAATTTATGATGCATATACATATACACTTACATCATCTTAAATAATTTAGGATAATGTAACGTATATTTATATGTATTATATGTTAGTGAAATTTTTGGTCAAGTAATTATAGGGCTAATTACTTCTATATTTATGAATCAATAAATTTAGGTAATATTAAAATATCCTTTAATGTAGTCATTATGTTTTAAAATGCTAACATAATCAAGAAGAGACACTTTAACTTTCTATTAAAATGCATGTATTGATTTTTGTACTAAACTTCACCAAATTTAAAGCTAAATGGGATCTAATGAAAATAGAAAACAAAAGGTATAGTAAAGTAAAGCACACAGAGATTTACGTGGTTCAGATGTTATAAAATCTTACATCCACAGGTTAAATCTTTCATTATCATTTTACTTCCTCGTACAATTATTTTAATGGCAACAAGAGTAAAAGAATAAAAGGCTAGTTTTTTAAGAAATTTATCAAAAGTTCCTTTATTTACTACAACACTTTTCTACTTATAGCACAAAATTCTCTCATGGATAGCTGACATCATCCCTCTTTATTCTTTCCCACCATCTAATGTTGCCTTGTGTCTTCCGTCTATTGAATATTGTAATGTGCATAGATCATTGACGTAGCAAAAGGCAGGAAGGTTTGCTTTTGGCGGGATGATCTGAATTAAGGAGAGATTATTCGAATTGAGGTGGTTTGATTTGAATTTGAAATGATGTGTCTAGAATTAGCAAATTGATTGGTCAGTGGATGTTATGATTTCATGCGCAGCCGAATGAGTTAGTACCATACTCCATACTTGTGTTTTTGAACGTCGTTTTAATACTAAATGGTGGCGCAGTCCAAAGTGTGGCAATGTTATTTGGTCTGAATCTAGGTGATGTGATCTAGCATCTGCATAATGGTGAATATTTCTTTTGAGGCAATGGTGCTGTCTTATTTTAGGATGGTGGTGCAGTTTATCTTCACTTTGGCTATTCCAATATAGCACACCTTCAGGGATGTTGGCCAGCTCTACTTGACCTAATTATATTAGCAATACTTTGACCGAATACTGGCTATGCCATTTTGCCCACTGAAGCTTTTTCTTTCTTGGGAGTCGTTGATGCACTCGATTAGTTTGATTTATAAGTGCAACACAATTCCTTTGTTTTGACCTTTGTTGGAGCAATTAACACGATCTTGATGTTGCACCGCACATACCTTAATGACCTATTTATGCACTACTAATTTGAATTTTTAAGTGGATTATGAAACATACCTACGCTAATAGTTTTAGCTTTGCTCGTTTCCTTTCCTCCATAACAATTCCATTTCCACTATGTAGTTTATATATGTTGGACCGTGTTATGCTTTAGTATTACGTCGTGGCTTCATGAGTGGCGGTTTCATAAGTGGCGGCATAGGTTTTGAAGATAGTTTGTGACCTAGGAGATGGCTACATCGTTTGAGGGTATAATGGCGCTGATTTGTATGAGATGGCGGCATAGTCTAAGGTATGAACTGCGTTGATTTTATGAAGTTTAAGAAGTTATTTTTACTTTGTGACAATGCGGTTCTTGTTTATATTTTTTACTTGGTTTGTTTTTCAAAACGTGGCCTATTTCTAAAACTACGTAGTTCGTTATGCAATTTGTTTGTAACTCCTCATCCAACTATGCGGTTTGAACTTACTTCAGGACTATGCTATTCGTTGAAGTGTTATAATTATTCTAATTGTTTTGGATGTATGCAATACACTTCATATTATGGTTTATTTGTGTTTTAAGGAACTGTTGTGTTACGGCTTTGGATGACCCTTTAACTGTGTTGATTTTGTCTTATTGGACTTCGCATATAATGTCTTTAAGGGATTTGCTACCATATACTCCTCAGTTCACTAGTTAACCAGACCGTGCCCACATAAATTGTGATTAAAAATGGATGTAACACTGGCCCCCAAGTCTGCACTAACACATGTTAGTATGGACTTGTAATCTACTATGCCCATTCTTTAGTCTGTTTAATCCATCAGTAATGTCGCATTTAATGTTTCTTACACCTGTCACTATATGGGTGGTCGTGTTTCTCGTATGTGATCAGGCACATCTTTTCATTTTTTAATAGATTTGCTTAGATTTTCATAAAGATTCATTTCCATTATTACTATCTAACGGTCCTGATTAAAATCATTATTGAAATTCAAGGGTTGAGATATTTTAACTTAACTTGTACTTATTTCCCCCTTCTTCTTCTATTTCACTTTTACTTGCTCAACAAACAGGAAAAGAAAAGAAAAAACTTTAACAATTTTCAGCTTTTACCTCAGTTCCTTTTATCAAGCTTTGATCATCATCAATTTGTAACATTTTTACTTTTATTTCTCCCTTTGCCCTTACTTTTCTGTATCTTAGGTTGTTGGCTAATCGATTTAACCAAATTTTTGGTTTAAATTAATATTTATTTTTATTTATTTTGAGGGGATCCTTTCCAGCATTTTATTTATTTATTGTTCGATCCTCAAATCATTCCATAACTTTTAATATTTCCAAAAAAAATTGAATAGAATCTATATATTGTTTAATTAATTGGTTTCGTTCTTTAATTTGAAGCATCTTTTAAATGATTGCCAATCTATTGTTTGAATTGAAGTGGATTTATGAGTTTTGTTTTTAACTTATTCTTTCTTTTAGCTACCAATGGCCTCTGATGAGCTTCCTATTTCATCGGGTTGTGAATCTTCCTTTTTGTATGTTATTTCGACCATCTATGAGGGAAGCCGGATAAATTTAGATTCGAGGGCTATAGATTTATGATTCCTACATCCTCGAGACGTATCCATCTTCCCTTTGAGGGGTATATTTTCCTTACTTCGAAACACATTCGTTATGCTTTTATCTTCCTCCTTACCCATCATTAAAGAATGGTTGGCTATGGTTAGTCTGTCCCTCATTCAGTAAGCCGCTATATCTTACTACCTCCTAATATATACTGACATTTCGTACCCGAAAAGCTCAACTTCTCCTTCTTGTCATGAATTACATTTTTTATATTCGTTGTGTAAAAGCCTAAAATGGGAATGCGTCGGGTTCTATTACATTCAAGCTCTTAAATAAGTTTTTATTACAACTCCACACAAAATCTATAGGTAGACTGATCAATTTTTCTTTGTTTCAAACCAGGATAGCCTCATTTCCTCATTTGGGGAATTCGGTACTGCCTCAATTCTTTTTTTAGCATTTCTACTCCTGAAATTTCTTTTATTGGCTTAAAATTTTCTTTTATTTTCAATTAGTATTTGCAATTTTTTGAAAGCAAATAAGAGCTCTTTTTACCTCGTAGGGTGACAACGCTTGGTTGTGTTATGGAGGTTTATAAGTGTTCGAACCTCTTTATGGAAGTCCCTCTTCATAGACATAACTTCTTCTGTCTTCATCACTATTTTTTCTTTCTACTTTTATTAATGATTTTGACACTACTGCGCCGAGTTGTACATTTTAGTTATATGCATTTTGGTGCTTATATCTTCCTTTTCTTTTTTATGCACTTTTTGCTCCATATAGCATGTCAAACATATTGTTATTTAAACTACGCATGTACCATGCCTTCAAAGTTGGTAGTTGGGTTGAAGAAAAGGAAAGATATAAAGAGATTCGAGGATGAGGTGATCGTGTTAGAAGGCCCACTAAAGAAATAAAATGTATGTCCTTCTTCTTCTAAAGTCGTCCCTCCTGCTTTGATTCAAGTGTCTCCTATTAGTGCACTTCCACCTTCTTCCCACTTCCTTCATATCTCGGTTGAGGTTGCCATCCTCAACTTAGTTAAATGAATGGGTCGCCTTCTCATTGATGATGTGGCAGCCTTGCCCCCACTTTGATGGTGTCTCCTCCTCCACTTACTAAGGGCCTTTTCTTTAGTTTCCAACACGATATTTTTCAAGTATGTTTACTGATTATCCATTGGCTGATTTAATTCAATGGAAAGTCAAAAGTTTTTGTTATGTTATGCTGTGGTATTCAAGGTGCGGCCTATGCGATGGAGTTGCATAAATAACTCCTAGATCTGGAAGAGGCATCAGCTAGGGAGTAGGTGGAGATTGATTGATGGAAATTGGACATTGATGTAGGGATGATGTTATCTATCCTTTTGACCATGCAGTGTATGGACTAACCTAAAAGCTAGCAAGGAAGGTTGCTCAAGGAGATAGCCATAGAGTCTAGAAACCAAGTACAATCAAAGTATCAAAAGGTAAGCACAAACCATCCAAAGAATCTATAGTTCAAAATCCAGCACCTTGGATTGGTACTGATCTAAACACCTCACCTAAATTACCTCAAACTTCTTGCACTTCCGAGCTATGATACCAGTAGCCCTAATCAAGCTTCTAAATATCGATCACGAGAAAAGTGTAGAGCCACTTCAAAAGGCCAACGACTCAAATCCAGCAAAATGTTGGATCGGTACTGATCTATAGTACTTCATCCATATTGGCCCACTCTCCTTATATCCCTAAGTGTTGATGTGAGCAACCTATTCCAATTTCCATTGCATCGATTCCATGCAATCCTCTATCGATCTCCTTGAGAACTTGAAACCGGCAACTTCATTCTTCCACTAATCCATCATTTGGACTCAGAAGAGAGCTAATAATTATGTAAACAAGCTTGGAATCATGAAGCTAACCACGAATCAATATTGATTGATACCAATCCAAGCCTATGGATTTGTACTGATCCATGATTATTGATGAGGTGTCCTTCATTTTTCTCAGGAGATTTCATCCAGACATGGAAAACAATATGGAGATCATAAGGGTAAGATTTTAGGCTTCCTACAACTATAAATAGGAGGACAGAGCTCATTTTAAAGGATCTTTTTAGCTTTCTCGCTCTCTAACTTTAATCTCTTGTAACCATCTGTGGAGTTATACCGATCCATAAGAACATAAGTGTAAATTGCACTATAAGCCATCAATAAAATCACTAAGTGAATGTTGGACAAGATTTGTCGGACCACTATAAATTGTTGAGTGTTCTCTTTTCTTTCTTTTTAATTTACTTTTCCTTACTTTTCATTCTCTACACAATCTCTTGGATGTTTATGAAATTTTTGGTTCAAATATTTTTGAGCTTTCACTGAGAACCACTTGAATTCATTGATTTAAGATTTGGAAAATTTTCAAAATGACAAGACAATCTACTAGGACGACAACTGGTGGAGGAAATCATGAAGGTGGCAGCCAAGAGGCATCTTTAGGAGCAAACACCCCATACATCTACAAAACCAAGGGTGAGATGGAGACCATGATGAATTGAATGAAAAAAAGGATGATAGCATGCTTGGAAGAGATGATGGAGAATTTATTAGGAGAATAAGACAATTAGGAACAACTTGTGTAGTTAATGCCCCGCTATTACCCCGCTACAACCCTGCTATATCTCATAGCAGATTTCTACTGCTATGATTTTTCCATATAGCCCTAAATACAGCCTTTCTGCTTTAATCCCTGCTATTTCCGCTATATCCCGTTATTCCCGCTATAATACGCTATTTCCGCTATATCTTCTATAAAATAAATGAATTGATAATGATATTCGTACATTATAAAAATTATAACACTAATTAATTTAATTTAATTTTTAATATATTTTTAGAAATGAAAATATTCTAATATTCTACTAAATTCAATTATGTTATATAACAGTTTTACATTTATTTATAGTATATTCGCACATATTTTTATTTAAAATTATTTATGTATTAATTATAATTCAATTGAATGTTAATTTTTCATTTAATTACCATTTATATATTTGTAAAAACATTAAGTACGAGTTTTATATGCCATTTTAGAGTCATCCGCTATATCCTCGTTGTATCCCCGCTGTGACTTTTTGCACCTCCGCCGTAATGAATCTACCGAGCGCTTTAACTGCACAGGGAACAACCTGAGTCATAGCTAACAAGTACCAAAGGCATAAGCTAAGTAAATGCACCTGGAAGTAGAATGGAGCAGACTGGAATGACCTTGAATGAGTCGTATGGATTGGTACCAATCCATAAGCATGGATCGGTACCGATCCATAGGAACTTGGAAGCATGAATGGAACTAAGCTGGGAGGAAATGGTCACATCTAAGGATAATGTGGAATATTTCAATGTATCAGAATGTAGAAGCAAAACTAGAGGAGTATGTGCAAGAATTCCCTTGTGAAAATGGAGGGCAAGTTGAGAATTCTAACTTGAGAATTCCTTTGAATGACGATGACATACTTGCTGGGATTATAAGACAAGCAATGAGAGGTGGATTTCCCAACTGAAGCTTGGAAGATGTAAACAGGAGTCTTCTCACTCCAAACATTTGGTGGCATGGAATCCATCTGATTTCAAGCTGCCTGCATTGGAAACGTATGATGGAAAGATAGATCCAATGGTTCATTTGATGAGGTACATCTAGAATATGGAGGTTTGGGTGCATCTAATGAAGTGATGGGATGTCGTTTCCCTTGTATCTAACAGATTTGGCAGCGTTGTGGTTTAGACAACTAGAAAACGGTTATTTAGGCCCATGGACTGCAATAATGGATAGATGTATGAGACAGTTTCGGGTATATCTCACGATCTAATAATGCAATGACATTATCGAGTATGAACAGAGGGCCGGAGAGTCCTTAAGGAATTATTTGACGAGATTTAATGCAGTGGTTGTCATAGTAGATAGGTCGGATCCATTGGTGGTTTTGATAGTGGTAGTTTCAGGAGTGGCTAGTAAAACAGATTTCATAGTTGCTTTAGAACGAGATCCACTAATGGATCTCGTAGAATTTTATCATGAGGTCAAGAGGTACTTATGTAAGGAGGATGCTGAAACCGAAATAAAAGAAGCTAATATTTTGGATGATGGAGGACCGTCCGGATCAAGATATAGCAAAATAGAGGCAAATGAAAGATAGATGATGGCTTTCAAGGATCAAAGAAAAAAAAGAAGGGAATCAAAATTCTCTTATTGTATGAATTTGAATGAAACCTCAGAGTGGATTTACCTAGATCATAGGGGATAGATCCCCTATCGGAAACCGACAAGGAGAGAGCCTACGGACCATCGAAGAACGACAAGAAATTTTTTCTTATTCCATGAGCTGGATGGTCATAACAAAAATGATTGTTGATGCTTATGCAATTTGATTGAGGAACAGGTCAGAAACAACCAATTATAGCAGTATGTGAAAAACCGAGCTGCGATGGTGAAGCAAGAGTAGCCATCATCCGCAGCAAATGGAAAAGGCCTTGGATCAAGATCAAGGATAGTCATCGCATGATCGAGATGGGGGGAGTTTAATTAAATCACCACACTTTTCTCTTCCATTTCTACTCTTGCATTTTACTTTTCGTATTAAGCGATAAAGGCAATTACAAACTCAGGCTGCTTACACATGTACGGCATCTCGAACGGTCCCTAGACACACTCTAAGTCGGATGCTTGAGATGAATATTTAGGACGATAATAACCTCGGACCGCTTAAAAATGCACAAGACCTAGACTAGTCTCTATGCACGCTTTGAGTCGGATGTTTAGGATGAATACTTAGGATTTCTTCTTGTTTGCTTCGATTTGATTTGAATATTTGAATTTTAAAAAAAAACCACATTGAATGTGATGACTGATATTGATCGCTTTAAGTCCTGTCTAGAGAGATGGGACCAGAGTGTAAGGTGCAAGTCTCCTTGTTGGAGAGCGAGCAGATGGACTTGTATGATATTGATCACTTTAAGTCCCAACTAGAGAGCAAGGACGGGAGTGCAAGAATTAATTCATCTCACTGGAGCATGAGCGGATGGGTTTGCTTGTCATAGAGTCCCCATGTTAGACAGCAAGCAAATTGGGATTAGCAAAGGTCCGGAGAGACCATTGGTTTGATTATCCACCCTGAACGGCTGTGGATTTTATTAATGGTCCAGACAGACCATGGACTTGATTATCAGCCATGAACATCTACAAATTCAATTAACTATCCGAAGAGATCGTGGATTTAACTATCTGCCCTAAATGGCCAAGAATTCAATTAACGATCCGAAGAGATCGCGGATTTAACTACCGGCCCTGAATAGCCACGAATTTAATTAATGATCCAGAGAGATTGCCAATTTAACAATCGTCTTAAAAGGCCATGGATTTTATTAATGATTCAGAGAGATCGTTGGTTTGATTGTCGGTCCGAAGAGGCAAAGGATTCCATTGATGATCTAGAGAGATCAAAATTTAGCCATCGACCGGGAAGGCCATGGATTTCACTAACGGTTCGGAGCGACCGAGAATTCAACTTATGACTGCTAGCTCCTGAATGGATGCAGGATGATCCTAATTAGTGATATAGCCCATAGTAGGACCAATATTTATGACTAACGCTCAAGTAAGGACTCGAATCCATATCTATCACGGTCTGGAACGACCTTTGATTTATGGGTCAACCCAAAGGAACAGGATGATTTGCAAAAGCATGATCGGCGGTCAACCAGAAGACTCAATTACTAATATTCCATCAACTTCAATATTTGTTCTAGAGAAAAGCACACCTTTCATTTGCAAGGCATGCTTTGAGAGACAAATTTTATCCATCCATTTGACCAAGCAGTACATGGACTAAGTTGATGAGTCAAACTAGAAAGTTATCAAGGCAGGAAGCCCAAATAGATATCAATAAAGTCTTGAAATTAAATACAACCAATGTCATAGGAGCCAAGCACAAACCATCCAAGAATTCACGGTTCAAAATGCAACAAAGTATTGGATCAGTACTGATCCAGAAACTTGGATCGGTACCAATCCAAATACCTCACCAAATTACCTCAAACTTCTTGTACTCCTAAGCTATGTTACCGGTAGTCTTTATCAAGCTTCAGAATATCGATCACAATACAAGTGTAAAACTACTTCAAAATGTTAACGACTCAAATCCACCAAAGTGGTGGATCGGTATTGATCCAACGACTTGGATCGATACAGATCCAAAATACTTCATCCATATTGGACCACTCTCCTCCTAACTGATATCAACAACCTATTCCAATTTCCATTTTATTGATTCCACGCAATCCTTATCGATCTTCTTAAGCATTTGAAACCAAAAACTTCATTCTTCCACCGATCCATCGTTTAAACTCAGCAATAAGTTAATAATGATGCAAATAAGATTGGAATCATGAAGTTAACCATAATCGAGCCATGAAAAGCATTCTAAACAATCCATATGGTATGGATTGGTACCAATATAAGCCCATAGATCGATTCTGATCTATGATTCTTGATGAGGTATCCCTTATTTTTCTTAGAAGAAATGGTCTGGATGTGGAAAACAATGTGAGATCAAGAGAGAAAGATTTTAGGCTTCCTCCAACTACAAATAGGAGGGAAGAGCTCATTTTTAAGGATCTTTTTGGCTCTCTTGATCTCTAACTTTAATCTCTTGTAATCATCCATGGATTTATACTAATCTGTAAGAACAGAAGTGTAAACAGCATTATAAACAATCAATAAAATCAATAAGTGGACATAGGCCAAGATTAACTGAACCACTATAAATTACCATGTATTCTCTCTTCTCTAGTTTAATTCACATTTCTTTACTTTTCATTCTCTACACAATCTCTCGAGTGTTTTGGCCATTTTTGGTTCAAGTAGGCGTAGAGGGAGAAAGAGGCCAAAAAAAGATTAGAGGAGACCACCAGACAACTTAAGAAAGCTGAGCGCTTGTGGCCAAGAAGAAGGAAAGATTTGGTAGGTGGAAGAAGAGAGCAAGGGTGTTTAAGAAGAAACTTGTTGAGAAGGAGAAAGATCTTGATACCACCACTTTCAATGTTCTGTACAAGATCTATGCTTAGGTGAAAAGGCGGTTTTTTTGGGACCAGCCTAATTAGATGGATGTAGAGGTTAACTTGGATTTTCTTGGCTATCCTAAAGCCATAACAAACACCTTGGACTACTGCAGGAGGAAGTGGTCCTGAGAACGTTAGGGGCTTTCCGATTCCCCTTTCGAGGTTATCTTCGTGGAGGTGGAGCTTGAGAATTTTGTGTAGAGCAGAACATGATGGATGCAGGAGCGGAATCTGGACTCAAACTGCAAGGGTCTTCTAATGATGCAGTAATAAATGTTTGACCATTTTTGTTGCCTTGTTTTTTGTAATTTTTGAATTGGTTATATTATCTCATGTTCTGTATATATAAATAGTGGTCTTATATAATGTTGATTTTTCATCTTATTATATTTTGTTTTGTTACTATGCATAATAGTGTCTAATGTTCTCTTACATTTTCCTTCCAGGTAAGGGAAGTGGGCATTGGGAAAACTTTGTGGTTGAAGTCTTGTGTGGGAGATAACTTAGTTTAACATTGAAGGAAACATATTGAGCATTTTGAAAAGTAAGCTATTAACTTGCCTTTTGGCAAGCCCGTATACAGGCGGATTCAACCAAAATCAACTACTCGTTTGTTGAGACTGGAATACTATGGGTTTGAGCTAGTTGGATGGATAGACGGTTAATCAGGGATGGTTCATTATATATGGCTCGGCCTAGGTGGATCGGCAGATGTCGCTCAGTCAAGGAAGAAAGGCCGTGAATGGCTTGGCCTAGGTGGGTTGGCAGGTGTCGTTCGGTCAAGGAAGAAAGGTCGTGCATGGGTCGGCCAAGATAGTTCGGTTGGGCTTAGGTCGGCATTGGAGTGAGTCGGTAGTAGAGTGGATCAGTTAAGGAGGGTCGGTCGGACAAAGGAAGGAAGGCCATGTCGTTAGGTCATGGTGTGAAAGCTAAGGTGGGTCGGTCATGCATGGTTCAGTATGTGTATCTTGGTCACATAAAGATGGTCAGGGAGGATAGGACAAAGTGCTTCAGTATGAATGGTTCTGGCCTCAAGGGGATTGGAGCATACGGGTCGGCCATACATGGTTCAGCCGTAGCTGGTACTTCGGTCGGCATAAAGTTATGGTAGCACACCTAGAGATCGGCTTGTTGGAGATACTTCGAGTCATTGAGCACTTTACTTCGAGTCGAGGTTAGGGCCACTTCGGGTCAATTCCTAGGCTACTTTGGGTCGGCTTATTGAGAACTTGGAATTGGTCGTGATGAAGGGTGTGGGTTCGGTTATGGTCTTAATAAGCCCGGATCACTCAAGAAGCTCAGTAACTCAGGTTTTGCCTATAAATACAGCATGTAGGGCTTCTGAACGGGGTCATTCTGCATCCCTTCTTCTTCCCAATTAAGGATACTCAGTCGTTGTTGCTTTAAAAATCTGGATTGTAACTGTAATTGACTCGGATATCAATAAAAAAGAAATTTTTGGAGTGGACGTAGGCTGGAGTTAACCGAACCACTATAAATCCTTTGTTATTACTGCTTTCTTTTTAATTTTTACTATTCTTCATACTTATACTCTCTACATCACTCCGTTTGTGATCTATAACTGTGATTTGGTGCTTTCATCTAGATTTGGGTGTTAGTGACCAATTTTGACGCTAACACAAGCTATAGAGAGGTTGTCAATGAAAATTGACCTTGTATAGAGAAGGGAAAGCGAGATCGAAAGGTCTCTAGCATAATTAAAGAAAGAGTCTCAAGGGCTTTTGTTTTGGACTACCCTTGTTATCCATGAAAGATGCGCTTTGTGACTTCGTACTGCGTAGATGGGCTCTTTACTAAAGAATGAGCCTCTCTTCCTTTAGGACATCCTTATCTATTGTGATTCAATAATAGGCTTAGTAATTGGCGAGTGTAGCATATTTTTCTATGTATCCTTAACCTTTAATTGAATAAGATAGTTTCCTTGTTGTATAAGTTCCACATGTTATTACTTCTCTCTTTTTTGTATTTAGTTTGACTTTCCTCATTTGTTTACCTCATATGTATTTCTTTTAGAGTGCATTTACTTCTAAAGACGAGGCTGTTCAAACTGACTTTCCTGAAAGTAGCCGCCCTTTGTACGCCTTTCCTACTCCGCATTTGAAAAAACCAGCTTCTTTAGTCATTATCAAAGATTATGAAGCTCGATGCTTCCCATGCAGATTTTATTAGGAAGCAGGATTTGATTAGTGATGGCGCTTGAAAGAAATTGCGTATTTGGTATGATGATCAATCATGGAGTTGAAAGACTCTAAACAAGCCATCTTTGGCAACATGCCTGCATCATTAAGCGACATTCGAAGATAGCCGACTTGGAAAAGAAGCTCAGGTCTGCTCAGGTTCACATTACCAAACTGGAGGGTTATGGGGAGTATTTATAGGGTTATTTATAAAGATGAGATCAAAGGACTTATAGAGTAAATTGGTAAACTGTCTCAACGAGTCACTATCCAACTTTGTAAACACGATAACCTTGACACTCTTCATCCCCAATCGATTACGGCACCTCCTCTAAGTATGGAAGAGGATGAGCCTCTTAGTGGAAGAAGTGATTCATGACATATTATGAAAGCAAAATTAATGACTTGAAAGTTGTCTATAAAGAACGGCTGAAAGGTTCAACTAGCAGTGTGAAGGTAGAGAAACAATCTTCCGCCTACAATTTATTTGGCCCATTTTCAAAGAAAACTAAGAAGAAAAAAGTGGAGATTTTGGTTGACTTTGAACATGTGCGCCATACCTCTATTGAATGGATTAACTTCCTTGAAGAGCATCTTTGTACCAAAATTGGGCATAACACTCTTTGGGTGTGTTTGAAAAGATAAAATGAAGAAAGTAAACATAAATAAGGTAGGTCTAACAAACATACCGATCGATGGATAAGAAAAAAATACAAAATACACAAAGTTAGAGTGGTTCGGTGTATGGCCTATGTCCATTATGAAATGATTGATTTATATTGATTATAACTCACTGGTTACAAGTGGATTACAATGGTACAATCAATGTACAATGGCAATTTCAGCAGATTATCGACGTAGAGAGGCCAACAGTCCATTTTTTGTACGTCCAAAGCCACTATTTATAGGCGTAGGCAGCAAATATCTCGCCTAGATCTCAGAGAACTTCTTCTCTCATGTGAGTGGGCCCACGGGATCGAGTTCAGGTGATTTTGACTCAATCTTGGAGCGATACAAATTGAGTTCGTATCGATCAATAATTTTTCCTTTTGGGCTAAAATTGATTAGGTACATTCTTGAGGTTGTAGGCAAGCTCCTGTGAAAATTTGGTGGTACTTGGACTTGTAGATTTTGAGTTATGATCAATGCAAGTTTGGATTTGCAATGGGCTGTCGAACTCGTATCGCTCTCGTTCGTGTTGTTCTCATTCGTATCGCTTCTAGGCACGTATTTGTTAAGTGACGTAGCGCTATCTTCTCGGATCGATCCACTCTTCATGCCGAGTGACCGAGTCCTCCTCTCCACTAGGCATCCTTTGTATCGGTTAACATCTTCCTTTCGTATCGTTCATCATGAACCACTTCATAATGATGGGAAAGCAGCTTCGCATCGCTCAAGGTTTACATGGTTTGTATCGATTCTTGGGCTGATCGATACGAGTTTTTGGAAGAGTCAAGCAATATGAATAGGTATTAAGGAAGCGATAGGAAGCACATTTAGGTGATGGATACGAGCTGGTTAGTTCTGATGGCTTAGGTACGAACGAGACCGATTCTCCTCATGGATACGAATAACCGGTTTTCTCATAATATGATGGACAAGAATGGATGGTAACTAACCTTGATGGGTACGAACCCAATGCTTTCTCCATGGATACAAATAGGAGTGCTGCTTGGCCTTGGATACGAATGGGTATTGCCTCTTCCCATGGATATGAATGAGAGCGTTGCTTAGCCAGGGCTACAAGGTGGATGGAAATGAATAAACCTGCTCCTTCCCAAGGATACGAACCAGTGTTGGATACAAATTGTAGATGTTTTCTACGTGAACCTTGATAGATCCATATCTTGAGCATACGAACTCTGATTGACTTGCAAATTGGAATGTGGGCTTTCATGGCTTTGCTTGTTGTACCATATCAATTGTAGCTCGACCCGGACTTGACCAAAATTTAACATATCCATAGTGAACCTGTGTATAACGAATCTTCAGGATAGATTGTCCTTGGTTGCCAGACAATTCCTTAGGCAGGATAACATTTACCCCTCCCCCCACTCCCCAAGCACGTCTTGTATGGACATGACGTGCTTTGAAAAGCTGCAACCTTACGTCTAAGAAGTTCTATCTGATTCGATGTATAGTTGTTGTCTCTTCGCCAAAAGATATAACCTTTGATAATTTTTGAGTAATATAAATTTTGAATTGATGACTGCCAATGATTGTACTATGCACCATTGTAATAGAGTGTTGAGAGCTAGAGATCTTTGCTCTTTGATGTGATTGTCACCAAGTGAGCGCTTAATTCCTATGAATTTTAAAAATTGAATGTTAATTCATCACATACACAAATGCATGTTAACCATACTCCCATTAACGTTCATACGTTCATGAGTCATTGTCCGTTTTCTTGTATTGAATTCCGTATCGATCCTCTCCTGAATCGATGTGAAATTCAAGTTGTAACAATGCCTGACGGTTGTTTTGGAGTTTCACTTCGTATCAACCCTCTCCTAGATCGATGTGAAAAGTTAAAAAGATTGTTTTCATATCGATGTCGATCGACACGAATTTGGTTGTTATTTTAATGTAGCTCATAGTGATGGGAACCGATGGACATGAATGGCCGTGATGTAAGATGAAAACGAATAGAATATTTCGTATCGATGAACCAAGGGATACGAAAAGTTCAATGTGTATTTTCTCGGTCTCGATCGTTTGATGGTTAAAAAGGGTTGCTTGGACTCTTTATAGGATGGATATCAGAGAGCCTTCATACTTATAGCGTCAAAATTCATCTCAGTTGTGCCATGGGCACGAAGTAACTAGCTCGTATCGATCTCCCTAATGATTTTAAAAAAAATGGTAAGGGTAAGCGGGAGACGAATGGTTGTTTCTTTTAGTATATATAGGCTTGGTACTTAGCAATTTTTTCACTGTCTCGCTTTCTGTCTTCATTCTCACCTTCGTATCGATCAGCCGTTTGTGAAAATAGCCTGTCATCGTCCTTGAACTAATCAACCTATTAATCCTTGAATTATTTGGTCGAATTAGGTAATTATTCCATAAAAATTAACCTAGGATGATGGGATTCGAATTCTAGTGCCAAGCCTTCCATAGCTGCTGCCGATGTCGTTGATGGCGATGCCTAAGTGGGTCGGAGAAAGGACGAGGGAGGAAGGAAATGGATTTTAGGCCATTTAGGGAATAAGGCAGAGGGATGGCTTAGTCTCTGCTTCGAATCTGTATCGGTGGTGGAGGGAAGAGATTCGTATCTGTTTTGACCGGTAATAATTCATATCAAATAGGAGACATTCTTTATATCGTTTGGTGATGAAATTTTTGCATATCGGTTAGCTAACGATGTTGCTCGTATCGATTTATAATAAATAGCATTCGTATCGATATGCTTCGATCGATAAGAATTCTGAGACTTGAAATAGACAATCTGACCGATATGTAAGGGCTTGCATATTGATACGAGGAATTTTCCTTTGGATGGGTATGAAGTAGGTCACTTAGCATCAATACGAATTACAGCCTCTTGATCGAAACAAATTATATCCCCAATGATCGATACGAATTGATGCTTCTTTGACCGAGACAAAGTGAGCTTTGGTGGTTGATCTAAATTTTAAATTTTCATCGATATGAATTGCATTCTCGAATTCTTGACTTCGATGAGCTTCTGCCTTGCATAATTTGATATAGCTATTTAACTTCATATTTTACTACCCTTCGAAGCTTGTCGATGAAACTGTAACTTGACAACACCTAATGAGCCTCAATTTGAATTGATCTCCAAAGTCTGGTCAGCTCGGTTGTGACGGTCAGCGATGACGGTCACTCCGGTTGAGTTCTGGAATCTCGTCATTCAAACACTTTGCAAATCATTGTAGAATTTTCTTAAGTAGTACACAGCACTGCATTGCAAAAAACACTCATGCATTTTATTTTGGAGAAAATAGTTATTTTGGAGAAAACAATGATTATTGTCACATAACGATAGTTTTTACTGAGTTGATTAGCTATGGAGCCGGAAGCTCGCGACAAAAAGAGGCTCAGAGCCCACCCCTTCTAATAATAGAGATGTCGGCAATTGCTATCGAAGTTAAAAGTTCTTCTCCGAACAAGCTACCAGGAGCGGTTTTCATTGAAAATCCACAAGACTCGGTTCTGTCTAATATTTCCAAAGAAATGTTAGGAAGGATTTGCTTGAGGCAGGAGCTATCGTTGAATGATGTCCCGCTACCAGGGTCGAGCGATATGCTGCATACTCCTCCAGAAGGGTATACCACTTTTAATAGATTTTCCTACACAGCTGGGACACTCCGACCTTTCAATCGGTATATTTAGGAGGTTTTATCTTATTTAGGGAATGCCCCGTCACAACTGCACCCAAACGGGTACGCTTTGCTGACAACCTATTCATCATCTTCATCGAGCACCTTTTCTGTCCCTCGACTCCAGAGTAAGTTAGATTCTTGTTTAACGTAGAGAGTCAGGGAGATAATCCCTCCTTCGCATTTTTAGAGGGAGTTAGAAACTATCAAATTATGATTAGGGCTTAGACCGAACTTAGCTACTTCAAAACCGAGTGGTTTTATGTTCGGTGCCCATCGGGATTCGCTAGACGATGGCTAGATAGATTTAAGTGATTTGATTCCTCTGGTGATTAATTGATAATCCCTATTGACACTGAGCTTAATGTTAGCTCCTCTTTATAGCTTCAATTCCTTGACCTGAAGGTGCTCAACTTAGGGAAATCGTCAGGATCCTTCAATAGGTGTCGAGAGAGTTTAGAAAGATCGAAGCGGTGCTTATGGATGAAAATTTGAGGGCTGTCGGGCTGATTGACGGAGATCAAAGCATAGGGCTAGAAGGACCTTTGGGCAGCTCCAGCCAAACAAGCTAGACGAAGAGCACCCAAAATTCTAATCGTCGAGTAGAGTGGCGAAGAGGATATGCCCACCGAAAACGAACCCATAGTCGGGCCTTCAGATAGCCCTCGACATTCAAAAAGGATGAGGGATGTCAAGGCGGTTGCTTGTAAAATTCACAAATCTATGAGACGGAAATCCATAGTTGTGTACTTGACAGATGTTAGTGTTACAATTTTGGGGGTCCCTTCTTCACACATGGATAACCCCTTCGATGGACTTGCAGATATTCCAATCTCGGACTATGTGTCACTCTAACAAGATACCAGATTGGAAGGGCTTCAAAGCGCTTTAGATTTAGGTGAGCCAACTCCTTCGAGTACGGCCGATATAACCGATTGGTCGGGGGATTAACGCATACACGCATACAATTCACAACATCACATACTCAATATTCACAATTTGTCCAATCTCCAAAAATAAATAACTTTGCCTTTTTTTTAATTTTGTAGATCTGATGTCGAAGAAACCGTCTATGCTTGGTAGTCTCTGCACTGAATGCGAATCTTCCAGTTCTTACAGGGAATCTCATAGGCATTATTCTGACTATGAACGCCATCACTCTAGTCAAGGAAGGGATTATTACGACTGAGATAGAGCCAAGTAAAGGAAGAGTGTTACCCGGTTGTTTGACCCAGTAACAAGAGGCCCGGCACAAGAAGCCTCGCTCGGCATAGAATCCCCGCTCGGCACAAGTGCCCCATTCGGCACAAGAAGCCTCTCTTAGCATAGAAGCCCTGCTCGGCACAAGTGCCTCGTTCGACACAAGAAGCCTCGCTTTCGCTTAGCATAGAAGCCCCATTTAGCACAAGAAGCCTCGCTTAGCATAGAATCCCCGCTCGGCACAAGTGCTTCGTTCGGCACAAGAAGCCTCGCTCGGCATAGAAGCCCCGCTCGACACAAGTGCCTCGCTCGGCACAAGAGGCCTTGCTTGGCTTAGAACCTCGTTCGATACAAGTACCTCGCTCGGCGTAGAAGCCCTACTCGATGCAAGTGCCTCGCTCGACATACTTCCTCCAGATGGCACATTCGGCATACTTCCTCCAGATGCCTCGCCTGGTATACTTCCTTCAGATGCCACGTTTTGCATACCTCCTCCATAAGCCTCGTTTGGCATACCTCCTCCAGATGACATCGCTCGGCATAAATGCCTCGCTTGGCAAACAAGTGCCACTCGGTATAGATGTGTAGTTCGGCCTGTGCATTTTGATTCAGCTTTGGTTAAGGTGTTATCGCTCGGCATCTCTCGACCGGCATTTCTTGTTCGGCATGGCTGGTTCGGTGCACAGAACTCATCTCCTTTGGGCCGAAGTACCTTACTGGGCCCGCGTAGGAAGTCTAGCCTATCTTCACCTATAAATAGAGGGGCAGGGGCACGGTGAAAGGCACCTTTTTTCGAGAACACTGGAGAGACTCTATCACTTTCAAGACTCATTCTTTTCCGCTTAGCATTTGCATTCGAGTAGTTGGTGTACGGATTATATCTGTAATCAATTATTTGGAAAAGCAATAAAGATTGAACTCAAAGTGGATGTAGGCAGTTACGCCGAACCACTATAAATCTGGTGTTCTTGTTTCTTATAATTATTACTGCATTTTACTGCGTTATTCCTCTGTTTTAATTTACCTTCTTCATTAATCTCTCTACACAAATCCTTCTTCGGGTATTAGTGGCCAATTCTAGTACTAACATTTTGGTGCTTCCACTAAGAGTGCACTCTCAGGTTATTAGGATCTACTTTGTAGCTACTGGATTGAAGAAATCCCTCAAAGGAGATCCAAGTCATTCATAGGAAGTCCATTGATTCTACTCAGAGTTCCTACCAATAACTCTACAATAGGAAGACCTCGTATCGATCAGTCTCGCACAACGCGGATGTCAACGAGACTGCTAGCATCCAACAAGTAGGACCAAGCAACCAGCAAGATAATCCGAGCACAGAAGCTACCGCCGCCCAAAGCCAGATGGAAGTTGTCACTAGAACGGAGTTCAACGACCTAATGAGAGAACTCATGGAAAACAGGAGACAACTTAACAAATAGATTCAAGCTAATGCCAACCTTATAACTCAGCTTACTCAACAACAGCATGAGAACGCTGGAGGTAGCCTCGCTCCTTACTCTTCATCAGACATCCCGACTTCGTCCGATGAACTTTCCAAGCGTAGACGTCGCAAAACTTAAACAACACAAGCAGGTATCGTAGATCGATCAACCATGGATGGTCCAAGTTTTCTACCTAGAACCATGGCGCCTCACTTACATCAACGTAATCATACCCAAGCTGGAGCGGTAAACTTAGGATCTGGAGCGTGAGTGGAAATTCGACGCCCGGTTCACCAAGCCCTAACGGAGCTAGTCCCTAAGATACACATTTGGTAGATCGCCAGTAGTGGAGACATCAACCCGAACGATCTCGTAGAATAGATTCCAACATGCTATCCTCCATACGAACCCCAAATCTATCGGCTATGGTCAGACAGCTGATAAGAGAAAATCAAGGATTGACTAATGAAGATTGGGGGATATCCACAGTCATACCCCATTCATAGATACTATTCTACAAGCCGAATACCCCAGGAAGTTTAGCATGCCAACTATTCTGGCCTACGAACAGAAGACTGATCCCTGAAAGCATGTGATGAGATATGAATGGATGACGGGTTCAGCTAGAGCAAATGATGCAACTAAGTGTAGATGCTTCCCGATAACTTTATCCAGAATTGCGACCATGTGGCTCACTCGACTTCCTCCACGGTCTATATCTAGCTTTGATAAATTAGCGATGAAATTTGTAGAATAGTTTAGGACACATGCCACTCGTCCCAAGGACGTGATGTCCATATCGAGTGTAATCCAGGCTCCAAGGGAGTCATTGAAGGAGTACTTATAGAGATTTCACGTTGCAGCTACTGAAGTTATCAACCTAAATGACCATGCAATTCTGATGGCTATGATGCGAGAAGTGGATCCAGATATGGAGTTTGAAGATTGGTTGGCAGGAAAGCCTCCGACTACGCTAGAGCGTTTTTATTCAAAGGCTCATCAGTTCATAAAAAGGATGGAAGCCAGTGAACAAGGCGAGATATGGCACCAGGGCCTAGTCAGGAGACTGTAAAGAGCAACAATGTTGTAAAACAATCCGTTGACAACTCGAGGAAGGTTTAGGTCAATGTCCAGAATAAGCCAGATAAATCTAAAGGCTCCAGAGGAGTTGGTGCTGGAAAGAAAAGAGAAGCAGGAAAATGGAAGCCAAGGATTCCAACCTACAACGAATACACCCCCCTGAATGCCTCTCTGGAAAATATTTACCTATCAACATGCAACACTTTTCAATACCAAAAGCCACGCCCGAAAGAATCCACCGAGGAACGAAAACGAACTGGGAAGTATTGCTGGTTCCGTGAGACTTACGGGCACAATACAGAGGAATGTAGACACCTCCATGATGCTACAGAAAAGATGATTAGACGGAAAAACTTGCAGGAGTTTGTCAAAAACCTATAGGAAGGTAGACAAGGAACATCAGACCCTAGACGTGGAAAAGCTCCACGCCGTCTAATGGAACCTACTTGAACTGTAGGAAGACTAGTCATAAACACGATAGTCGGTAGACCTCGCCCTGTGGATAAGAGTTGGCAGGAAATGGAGCGGTATGCTAACTCCCTCAGGTATGCAGATTTTGAGTGTTGTTCAAATACAGAGGATGGGTCCCCAGCTAAGCCGTAGTGAACGATGATGGACGATATAGTTTTCAAGAGCAGGGATGTTGATTAGGTGGAAGCTCCTACCGCTGACCCGATGGTCATCTCTCGGGCTAGCGTTTGTGAAAAGAATTTTAATTGATTGTGGAAGATATGTTAACATCATCTTCAAAAAAAGGATATGACCAAATGAAGATGGAGACCAAAGATTTAAAACCATTTAAAGCCCATATCCATGGCTTTAATGATGCAGCAACCGATGCGGTGGGTTATGTTGAATTGCCAGTTAAACTGGGACAAGATGAACGTAGGAGGGTGTGAATCCTGCCTTTCATTGTTTTAGATGTCGATTCTCCATACAATGTTTTTCTGAGTCGACCGTCCCTGGCAGAGTTTAAGGCAGGTTTGGCCCCTTGGTGTTTAACTTTGAAGTTTCTGACAGACAAAAGGAGTTGGTGTGGTGCATAGCAATCAGGCGATCGGTCATGTATGTTATGTGGCTGACCTGAGAGAGGCCCAGCGGAGAGAGAAAGGAAAGGTTACGGACAGCACCTTCTGCACCTGAGTAATTGAAAATTGACAAGTAGTGCCAGAGCCTTGGCTCGGGCAACAGATTGGATCTATAGAGACATAGATCCGAGAGATGATGATAAGGAACCAAAGGAAGCAAAAGCAGCACCGGCTGAACTGAAGATTGACATTCCAGTCAGCCTAGATGACCCATCTCGAGTACTTAAGATTGGATCACTACTCAGCCCCTCGATGAACAAGGTTCTCATTGACTTCCTCCGAGCGAATCTGGATGTTTTCGTTTGGACACATTCTGATATGTGCGAGATTTCTTCCGCTATTGCGAGTCATATGTTGATCATAGACCCGAGGTACGTACCTGTAAAGTAAAAAAGGAGAGGCATGGACCCGGAGAGGTCCATTGCTCTTAAAGAGGAGGTGGATAAACTCAGAGCCAATGGGTTCGTCCGTGACGCCCTCTACCCTGAATGGGTGTCTAACCTCGTGCTAGTGAGAAAAGAAAACGAGAAATGAAGAACCTGCGTAGATTACTCTGATCTGAACAAAGCATGCCCTAAAGATAGTTTTCCTTTGCCCAGGATTGACCAGCTGGTCGACTCAATAGTAGGGCACAAGTTATTGTCATTTATGGATGCGTACTCGGGATATAATCAAATCCCGATGCACATTCCAGACCAAGAGCACACCAGTTTTGTCATAGATGTCGGGCTATATTGCTATGTAGTGATGCCTTTTGGATTGAAAAATGCGGGAGAGGCATATCAACGTCTGGTGAATCGAATGTTTAAAGACCAGATAGGTAGAACAATGGAAGTCTATGTGGATGACATGCTCGTGAAGTCACGGCAGTCAAACGACCACATTCGAGACTTGGCGGAAATGTTTGATATACTTAGATATTACGGAGTGAAATCTATCCTCTGAAGTGTTCCTTCGACGTTGCGTCGGGGAAATTTTTGGGTTTCATTGTTAATGCATGGGGAATTGAAGCTAACTCTGAAAAGATTCAAGCTATTCGAGACATACAAGTGCCCAAAACTATGGAGCAAGTATAAAACCTGAACGGGAAAGTGGCCATGCTGAGTCGATTCATATCCAAAGCCACAGATAAGTGTATTCCCTTCTTCGATGTAATAAAGAAAGGAAAGAGAAACTATGAATGGATGCCTAACTGTGAGGATGCATTCCGAGCTTTGGTAAGGCATTTGGAAAGTCCCCCAGTGCTGTCGAAGCCTATAGACCATGAAGTGTTGTATATGCACTTGGCTATATCCCAACATGCTATGAGTACGGCTTTGGTTCGCAAGGAGGACCGAGTTCAAAAGCAGGTGTACTATGTCAGTAAACGTTTATCGAGGGCAGAAAGAAATTATCCCAAGATTGAGAAACCGTCCTGCTGCTTGGTGATTGCATCATGCAAGCTTCGTCTGTACTTTTAGACACACTCAATCGGTGTTTATACCGATCAATTCTTGCAACAGGTAATCCAATGACCAGAAACCTCTAGAAGGATGTTAAAATGGAATATCGAGTTGAGTCAGCTCGATATTACCTACCTACCCCGAAGGGCCATATAAGGGCAAGCGCTAGCAGACTTCGTCGCTGAATTCACCGTGTCAGATGAACCAAACAGTCACGATGCCATTCCCTCCATTCGATGGAAACTGTACACCGATAGGGCATCTAACGACTGTTGCTCTAGGGCTGGTACATTTCTTATAACTCCCGAAAATCAATCAGTTTGTTATGCTTTGAAGCTCAATTTTCCAGCAATAAATAATGAAGCCGAGTATGAAGCATTGATTGCTGGCTTGAAATTTATCAAGGAACTGGGAGTAAGATAAGTTGAAATCTTTTGTGACTCACAATTGGTGGCATACTAGGTATGGGGGACCATCAAGCAAAGGGATAGAAACTTGCCCCATACCTTGCACGGGTTCAAGAGCTGTTAGCAGATCTTGAATATTATGATATTTCACATGTCCCACGTTGAACAAAACAGAGAAGCCGATTCATCGGCCAAATTTGCAAGTATTGGCGATGCACAGCAAATGGGATTGGTTCCTGTCGGAACCTTACATGCTTTGAGTGTAAATGTGATGGAGATAGATTTTTTATTAGAAACAGAAATCGACAAAGAATTATGGATGATCTCATTTAAGCAATACTTGCTACATAGGGTCTTGCCCGAAAGAAAGAACGAAAGACGGCAAGTCATTCATAAAGCTTCGCGATATGTAATGCAGGATAGAATAATGTATCGAAAGGGATTTTCGGTCCCCTTACGCCGATGCATTGCCTATAATGAGATAAAATGAGTCCTAAAGGAAGTCCATGGAGGAGAATGTAGTGACCATACTGGGAGGCAGACGTTAGCAAAGAAAATCATCCGCTATGGATACTATTGGCCGATTGTAAATCGGGAATTTGCAGACTACGTAAGGAGATGTGACAAATGAAAAAAGTATGCAAAAATCCCGAGAAATCCGCTGACGGAACTCACACAAATGGTTAGTCCCTGGCCGTTTGCAATGTGGGGGATCGATATAATCGGTTCTTTACCCATATCCAAAGGTGGTGCAAAATACGCAATAGTTGTGGTCGATTACTTTACCAAGTGGGAAGAAGCAGAGCCCTTAGCCACAATCACTACTAAGAAGGTCATTAATTTCGTTGTACGAAACATTATATGCCGTTTTGGCCTCCTATGGACTATCATTACAGACAACGAAACTCAATTCGAAAGTAGGGAGTTCAAAGAATTTTTTCAAAAGTATGGCATTGAAAAAAGGTTTGTAGTAGTTGCTCATCCAAAAGCCAATGGACAAGTAGAAACTGTGAATAAAATAATCAAGCCCATATTGAAAATGCGTTTGGAAAAGGCTAGAGGCAAGTGGGTGGATGAACTTCCAACAGCACTTTGGGCTTACAGAACCACCCACAAGTCCACGACTGGCCACACTCCATTCGCATTGGCATATGTCATGAAAGCTGTTATACCTGTGGAACTTGAAGTTCCTTCATATCGAGTAACTCATTATGACCCTAAGACAAATCGGGATCTTTTACTAGAATCGTTGGACTTTGTTGATGAAAAACATGAAGAAGCTGATTAAGGCGGCTGCATATAGACACCGAGTTGCTTGATATTATAATGAAAAAATCCAACCAAGAACCTTTGATGTGGGCGATCTCGTTTTGAAACGAGTTTTCCCGTTCCCATCGCATATGAATCCCACATGGGAAGGTCCATACGTCATTGAACGGAGACTTGGAGAGGGAACTTTCAAGCTAGCGACCGTTGATGGCGCGATACTCCCCCAAGCATGGACTTGCGAGCATCTATGGCATTATTATACTTAGTCTATTTCTTTTGTATCTTTGTTGCAATTATTTCCAGTATATTTTTATTTCGTTGATTCTTAGTTTTCGACATGTAATAAGACAATTAGTTTGTTTTCATCAATAAAGGCTTGAAGCCATCTTTTTCATGAATTATTGATGTTTCCGTATGTGATAATTCTATGGCAAAAAACTAAAGTTACATTATTCTATGTGGCATACGAACGCGCACAAAAAATTAAAAAATCTCAATGTCCCTATAGTACGGACTAGGATACTCTAAGTCCTCGGAGTGCGGACTAGAATACAAATGACTTAAAATCTCCAAGTCCCCAGAGTGTGGACTGGAGTACCCTGAGTCCCTAGAGTGCTAACTAGAGTATAAACAACTTAAAATCTCCAAGTCTCCAGAGTGTGGACTGGAGTACTCTGAGTCCCCGAAGTGTGGATTAAAGTATAAATGACTTAAAATCTCTTAGTCCCCAGAGTGCGGACTGGAGTACTATGTGTCCCCAGAGTGCGGATTAGAGTATAAACGACTTAAAATCTCCAAGCCTCCAGAGTGCAGACTGGAGTACTATGATACCTCGAGTGCGGATTAGAGTATAAATGACTGAAAATCTCTGAGTCCCTAGAGTGCGGACTGGAGTACTCTGAGTTCCCGGAGTTCTGAGTAGAGTATAAACGACTTAAAATCTCCAAGTCCCTAGAGTGAAGAGTGGAGTACTCTGAGTCCCCAGAGTGCGGACTATAGTATAAACAACTTAAAATCCCTAAGTCCCCAGAGTGCGGACTGGAGTACTCTGAGTCCTCAGAGTGCGGACTAGAGTATAAATGACTTAAAATCTTCAAGTACCCAGAGTGCGGACTGGAGTACTCTAAGTCCCCAAAGTGCGGACTAGAGTATAAACGACTTAAAATCTCCAAGCCCCCAGAACGCGGATTAGAGTACTCTGAGTCCCCGAAGCACGGACTAGAGTATAAACGACTTGAAATCTTCAAGTCCGCGGAGTGCGCGTTAGAGCACTCTGAGTCTCCAGAGTGTGGACTAAAAATATTCTAAGTACCCAAAGCATGAAACAGAGGATTTGCGATTTCTCAAAAATCTCTTAGTCATACGGAAGTAAGCTGGGATTTATGTAACTCGCAAAATTTTGGATCCCGACCACAATACAGTAAGCTGAACGATAAAAGTCGTTTGAAAGACAAAGAAACTAAATTTTATTTATCAACCCAAAATGAGATTCCACTACAATCTCTCCAAAACTCAGAGTCAAAAGTCTATCTACATTGGCTATGAAAATCAATAGAAATAATTACATAATCTAAGCTAACTCTCATTGAACGAGTGTGACAACTACTTCTTTGGTTTCTTTTCCTTCCTCATTTTCTCAATTGACTCCTCCCCTACGCGTTTTCGTTTGGACTCTTTGCTTGATGAGGAAGTAGCATCTGAGGAAGGAATAGGAACTTCCAATGACCTGGACCCACCAGGGAGAATGACCTTCAAAGGCCTATTCAAAGGATCATCTAACTCCACTACTTGGAGCTCAACTTTGATCTTAACTTTCTTTTTCTTCTCCTCCGCAAGTTTCTCCTTCATGCTCACTTTTGAAGTATGTCCAGAGGCGCCTGTAATCTCAGCTTTGTAATTTTCTTCGATAGGTGACGAAGTTTCAGACTTATCCTCGTCAAGCGCCTCAATCACTTGAGCATCAGGACCGGGAGTCTCTTCCGCTTGAATGGCCTCAATTGTCTTCTCCTTCTTCTCTGTGGCATCATCGCTCCTTGGAGTTAGCTCAGGATCAGAACGACCTACACGAAATCATAAGAAACAAATGTTAGAATACATTAACTACACGCTGAAAACAACGGTCTTTTGGGCTTTAAGAAGAAAAGTTATGTATGGTTTCCGGTTGGCTCTCAACTGTCCGGGAAGTTTTTCCCTTTGGAATGGGAGATAGAACATGAATATCAATGCCAGGATCTTTTGGGTCATAGCCAATGTGCTGCTTGAAGGGATCAAGTGCTGGGCGATCAGTCGGTTGAGTAGGGGGAGGAGCTGGAGACTCAATTCCAAACAGACCGGCAATGTTATTCTTTCCTTTTGACAAGGAAGAGTCTCTGCTATAAAGAGCTTTCGCCGCAGACAAGTCCGAAGGCTCATTCCCTTGGAGAAATTCCTTCACTAGAGCTTCCTTGTCTACCTCTTCAGTGCTCGATTCAATCTTTTTAATCTTTGTCAAAGTCTCCCATGCTTCAGCTAGAGATTTGAGGTAACTGTCGTCAAGGAATGTTAAGTCACGATGCATGAGAACTCGAGCATTATACTCAGCTATAAGCGGATCAAACATGCACTTGATTTCCTCCCTTCCAGCTTCGTAGCCACCTCGAGGAGAGAATCAATCTCCATGGATGCTATTCTTTTACCCTCCTCATGGGTTTCATCCTTCAGCGTCTCAACTTTAGAGTTCGTCATCAAGCTTTGTCTTAAGGAGTCACGTAGCAACAATCTCATCGCAGTATCGTTGCGACTCCTCCTGAGCAGCAATCTTTTCCTCTCTCTCTCTCTCTTTGAGAAGTAGCTCTTCCAACTCTTTGACTCGCTGAGCGAACGCATCCCTCTCCTTCTGAATGAAGTCTTTCTCTAAAGCCAAGGCGCCGCAGTGTTGAACTGCTTTGTCGATTTCTTTCTTATGCGTGGCCTCCAGATGATTAACTACCTCAGCTGTGTCTTTGGCATTTTTATGATCAATTTCAAGCTGAGACATGTACTAGAGAAGCTTTCATCCTGGGCTTAATGATATCTTTGTCGTGGATGGCTTTGAGCTTTAGATGATCAATTTCATGTTGGCGTTCGATGGAGACTTTTAACACTTTCTTTGCCAAATGAAAAAATGCGCCATGCTGAACGAAGACATCATTATTGCAAGAGATAGCACTTTGTTTCACATGCCCTAGAATTTGATGAATCGCTGGAATAAATTTCATACCATCAAAGCATATTTTTGGGAATGAGGCCTTGAGCTCAGTAAGTTTTTCCGCTATCAACAGATCATGTATAGTAGCGGGAGGAGTTTGTCTAGAGACTATAGATGTTTTGTAAGGTCCCCAGGATTGCCCGGTACTAGATGAACCAGAATGTTGGTCTTGGCGAGCCTCAGGCTGGGACCCCTTATGTGCATATTTCTCCTTGCCTAACTCAGTTTGAAAAGGAGGATCGCAAGAGTAGGAAGGCTGGCGGTATGTTTTTCTTCGATAAGATGAATCTGGGGGGGCGATAGTCTCTATCGCCAGTGTCATCTCTATGCCAGTGTTGGTGGAGCCCGAATCCCCGCTAGAATGATGGAAAATAGATGACCCGCAAAGACGGTCGAGTCCATGAGTATTCCCCATATCACCTACGCAGAAATCGAATGACGACAAGTTAAAATAGAGTGATGGCTAAAATTTAAGTGCAAAGTGAAGTGCACATGTCCATTTGTGTCCAAGTGTTTCCCCTCGACGGACCAGTTTCTTTATCTTTACTTATAGGAGTTTTTTCTCCTTGGTTATGGGCTTGAACGCCTACATCGCCTCTCGCGGTGAATGAAGCTTAAGGGCTACCGGATCGTTGAAGCCATAATTGAGTAAATTGTCAGGAGTGGTGAGGTCAGATAAGCCTTTCAATGAACCCTTCAAGTGTTGAGGAGAGGACTCTTTCCACTGGAACGATTGTGACCCTTGAGATTCCACCAACAGTCTTCTTCCTCAATGTAACGACCCGTAATTTTGGTCTTTAAATTTTGAACATTTAATCCATTTTAAATGTTGGATATGGATTATGAATTGATTTTGAAATAAGAAATTTTTTTAAATCATTAAAATTTGTTAGAATTTCAAATATGGCAATTTAATTGGATTTGGATAATAATTTAATATTTGGGAATTGGGATAATGTGTGAATCTGGTTGTAAATAGATATGAAAATGGTTTCTAAAATTTATTTTAAGTCTATTTTGATTTAAATAATGATGTTGGACTTTTGGATGGAATCAAAAGTCGATAAGTTTAAAAATTGAAATTTTATATTAATTTAATAATGGAATTTAATAATATAATAATGCAAATAATCATATTTTGATTTAAATTGAATCAGAATGATTTCTTATGTGATTATAGATTTATGTGATTTATAATTAAGATAGTAAAATTCTAAAAGTGAAATTTTAAGTGATTTCGACGATTTTGAAAATCGCTCGAATTAATCGATGAGTTACACAGTCTCGGAATTCGACGAAACCAGTTCCATTGGATCCGTAATAATTAGTTATTAACGGATTTTAAATTTCATAGCCTTTGGAGTTACCGTTTATCCGTACAGGGGAGAAACGCGTTGAAATTAAAATCGATAATTTAATATTTAAACTCGGTTTAAAAAGCTATATTCCACATATGATCGAATTAGCCTTCGAAACACGTTCCATTGTGTTCGAAATGCGGGTAAAACCTTATAAACGCCTGGCAGCACGTGAGATTTGGAGTTCATTTGTAAAAGTTTGATAAATTTGAGAATATTAATAAAATAATAATTATAAAACGTTTATATATACGTTCTTTAAGGGATAAACCCAAGGGCTTTAACAGCCGACGCATTCATTAGTTTCAATGGCCAAAACCCCCCGATCTTCTACCTAAAGTCTCTCCAAATCCGTAAGCTTTTGCAAGAAGGTCTCAACTAGAGAATCGAAGAGCTCTGCAAGCTTTACATATTGTACGGTGGAGATTGGCTTTCGTTGACCTGAGGATGGGTATAGGGGCCGCATCCGTGGGGAGTTCATGCATGATTTTTGGTGCATGAGTGAGGCCGAGTTTCGCCATATCTGGGCCGAGAGTGGAGGGCGTAGTGGGCTACGGCATGGTGTCTTTTGATCGATTTATGGGCGAGCGATGTGGCCGCGACATTTGGTCAAAGTACGGTGACTTTGGGTTCGATTCTTGCCTATAGACGAACGCGTGAGGAAGAAGGTCGTGCGGCCTTGATTTCTTTTCTGATGTACGGCTAGATGTGGTTTTTGTTAAATATAAAAATAAATTTATAAATAAACTATATTCAAATGCTTAAAAATTCATATCTTTTGCGTACGTTATCAGATTTTAACGAAATTGGCGGCCCCGGAATCGCAGCGACGAGCAGCCCGCTGTGGTGCAGATCTGGGATCATTCTAAGTAAGTAAAAATTTAGGTTAAATCGAACGTCGTTCGATTTAATTAAAATTTTGAACGCTCGTCGAAAATTCAAGGTGAGTTAATCTCACTTACATCTGGATGCCATTTAATTTAAATAGCTAATATTAAATGTTTGATTGGTTGATTAGTTGAATGTGATAATTATTATCAGATTGGATCGATATTTATTTGTTGTGATAACATCTATGGATGCAGGGAAACAGGTTGGAGGGATCCAACTGGACTCCTCACAAGTAGAAACTATATTTATAATCTGTGATATATTTCATTGATATTCGGTGATAGAATGATTTGTAATTTTTTTATACTGTATATGGTTGGATAAATATAAATCTGGTATTTTTAAAATATAAATAAAATAAATTGGGATTAAAGGGGAATTCAAAGTAAATTTGAGAAATGAGTTTAAGGAAATTAAATTCAAGATATTGGTTAGAATTTGAAGTGTTTTGAAATTGTGATTTAAAAGGAAATAAGGAATGGAAATGTATAGAGTGGGTTTATAAATGAAATGGAATATTTATCGGTGGATAAATTTTGAAAGATAGATTTTCGGTGGGAGTTCCTATAAGAAATTCAAATTGTTTAGAAGTAATAGTGAAATTATATTTAAATAGATGGATAATGTGTTTTCTCTGGAAATTAAGTATGATTCCCAAGAAAGCTTTCAAAAATATAAATTAGCAGTTTAAAATGTGTTTTAGAAAATAGAAAATATATATATATATATATTATTTTTAATCATTATTAAGTATAAGCAGATATTTAATTAAGTAATTATGGTATTAAATTATTTTAAAGGTAAATTATTATTATGTTTTCTAAAGGAAATTTTAATATAATAATTGGTATAATAACTTTATATAACAGGTAATTTTTAATTTAAGTTAGTCAAGAAACTTTTATAGGTTTTCAAAAGTATAATTTGAGTAAAGAATATAGTAATCATATTTTAAATATTTTAAGTATACCTTGTAAGTGATTTCCAAGAGGTGGGAATGTTTTTAAAAATAAAAGGAGTTTATTTTTAAAGTGTGGAAAGGAATTTACGTTCCGTAAATTTGAATTGAGGTAAATCGTGTAGGATTTATAAAAAGATTCTCCGGTCTATTCTAAAAACAGAAGTGTAGTTCCTTGAAAAGCCAAGTACGTTTTAAAGCAGATTTTAAAGTTAAAGTTAAAAGTTTTAAATTTGATTTATAAAGAATGTTTTTGTTTTTAAGAAAATCCTTATTTAAGTTGTAAAAATTTTAAACGTAAATATTTACTAAATTAGTTATAGTAATAATTATTTCAAAGGGTTAATAGGTATTATGTTTTAAAAGAATATTATTAATATTTATATTTTATAAAATGGTTTTATTGTAAAGATAGTTTGGGTAAAGTTTTATTTGAAAACTTGTATAGGATTTCATAACTTTATTTTACAATTTAGTATGACTTAACTTTTATTTTGAAGAAAAATGATTTATATTTATGAAGCAGTTTTATTTGAAACATTTAAAAAGTACGTATATATTTCAAATAAAGTATGTAAATAGCTTTAATTTAAATTATTATAAAACTAAAGTATTTGGCTTGGATGTTTTCAGTGCAAATCAATATTTGAAAACTTATTCCATAAGAAGTGTGTGGTTTGAGACTGTTTTCAAGGGATTGGAAATGGAAACATATCTTGCAAAGATATTTTGAGGTAAATAAATAATTTGGGGAAATTATTTATTGTTTGATGGATGATTGTGAATGTTAATTGATAGTTAAATCACCGACTATCAATACTGGCCAATGCGTTGACCGTTTCGAAGAGACTGGGATCGTGATTAATTTCTCAAAAATCACTTTGATCCGGTTTGTACGTTTTCATGGGAAAAACGAGTTCGAAGTCGAAGATAGAGCAGTGAAGTGCAAGGGCTAATCGCTACTAATCCCGAGTATGTTTCCAAAATGGATGTGGTAGGAGTAGTGCCTTGGGTTCCGTTCGAACTTGGGACGGACTTGTATGGATGAATGCTTTCGGAACATCGTCAGATGGACGATGGGCATTCTAAGTGAAACGTTCTAAAAGGTAACGCTTGGCCTCAAGCCTCATCAACCGAGAATGAATGAAAATCAGGGGATATGCAGCAAGGCTATGTGGGTAGCACCCATTAAGGTAAGGTCATCCTTGTCTAGATGTCCCTTTTTATTCGGCTTAGTGGTGCGGTTGCTGATCCCAACCGTGGGGTGATCTTACTTGGGATTATCCAGTAAGGAGTAGTCCCGGTCTTGTGTTGCAGAGGATTGGAAGTAATCCTCGGTACGATGATCTAGGCCACGTACTATGACAGGTGGTACCCCAGTGCCTAGTCATTAATTGGAAATCCATTCTCCCTACGAGCCTGTTACGAGTTTTGTTTGTATTATCCACGATTGTGGCTAGTAGCTGGAATTTAATGAATGTAACAATTTCGGTATTTTAATAAGTATTTGTAGATAGACAATATTATAATATCAGAGGATTTTATGAGAAATGCTTTAGCTATCGTAAGGTAAAAACCTGACATGTTTATTTGTGGCGTGGTCTTACGAGATGCTTTTATTTTCGTAGGATTTTGAAACTTTAATAATCAATTTGGGTGTATTTTTATCAGCTGGTATTCCAGACTGACTCGGGTGTTATTTCATTATAATGCTCAGTTCAGACCGAGTATTATAGATTACAGGAAAGGATGTTGTGGAGCTCAGGAGAGGAACTGGAGTCCGAGACGTATTATCCATACTTGTTTATATCTGCTGCTGTGATTGTTGTTGTTGTCAGGCTGGTAATTGTTATTTGTTTGAGATATACTCTGATGATATATTGTATAAAAAAGATATAGTTTTTATTTTGTGTAAAGATCTGTTATTGACTATTATATTTTTTCCGCTGCGATTGTGAGATTCTATTATTGTTTAGTTCCTTCTTTCGTCTTTCTTCTTTCTTCTTTCTTCTTTCTTTTTTCTCAACAATCTGTCTTTTTCGACACTTGATCGTCGGCATGTTATACTGTGGAGTATTTTGTGTCGATTTTCGAGGGTCGAGAAGGGCGGGTTGTCACACTTGGTATCAGAGCTTAGGTTGGCGATAACCATGGCTCCGGTGGGGAAATTACTCATTAAGTAGTCAATAGTACTCTATAATGAGTTGAGTGCACTAATAACTATGAGAGCGTATTTGTTAGTGGATATAAAAATTGTGTTGACTTGTCGGTTGAGTGTTTATGAATTCTGGCCGGTATGGGAAGTACAACCGTATCGCTAAGGGTTTCTAAACTCTTAAACAAGATAAACCGACATGGTATTGTTTTTAAAAGGGGGTAAATGAAATAATTTTACCCAAAAATTATTTTTGATATAAAAGAAATAATTTTTTAAAATTATTATATATATATTTGGATGTTTTGTTGTTATTATTATAATCAAATATAAGAATCTAAAATTTGAAATGGTTATAACCAAATATAATTATCTAAGTATGGTTTAAATTAAAAGAAGAATAACTAAATTTGAATTAAACCAGAATTTAAATCTCAGAAATTTTGAAAGGTGTTTAAAATGAATTTAAACAAAAAGTTTGGGAATATAAAACCTTGGAGATGGTGGAAATGTTTTCCAAAGTGTTTGAAGGCAATGATGGAGTATTATTTTGGAAAATATTTCTGAATGGAAATTGTTTGGAAGGAATTTGTGGAAGTAAGGAAGCACTAAACTCACTTCGGTCGCTGGGAAATAATCCTCATGATGATGGCCACATCATCAGATTCATTTTCGAGTTTCTAAACTTATGGATTGCTTCCATAGTAATTGGGTATGATATCTGTTTAGACTTGTCTGATATACAAGGTGTTTTAGAAATTTCAAAAGGGGAAATTTGTTTTGGCATAAACAAGTTATTTGGAATCCGGAGATTTGATTTGATATACCAAGCAGGTATGGTTGATTATTATTTCAAAATGGTTTTGAAATGAAACCGGGTAATTGAATACTGGAAACTCTATTTAAATAATGCGAACGTTAAGACAAATCAACTATTGAACCTATAAAGTGAAGTTGATTTGAATAAGAAAGAAAAATGAAAATTTTAATTCTGGAATTAAAGTTTAACTTGAGAAATGGTGGTGAATAAAATATATTTGAATTCAACTCAGGATAAGTTAAATAAAATTTGAAATTGAATTAAATTGAATATAAAGTTGAAATGTAAGATGACTTTGTAACTGAGATTTATAATTGTGTAATGGAAATTTATACCCTTAAGCTATTTAGTGATATATATAGATAATTTGGAATTGTGATTATAAGGTGAAAATGACTCAAATGAGCAATATAAACTTTTAAATAAATAAGTTGGTGAACTTAAGAATAGGAAATGAAAGTTGTAAAACCAAAATAAAATAGTTGGCATTTTATGGGAAATTCAAAATTTAATCCTAAATGAAATATAAATTTGAATAAGGCGAAGTGAAATATAAAAGGTGAATGGACTTAGGTTAGTAATAAGTTTTTGAACTTATATATTAGAAGGAAAATTGAATGGAGAAATAAAAATTGGATTTAGCTTAAATTAAAAGAAGTTGAGTTGAAATGGTATTTAAGTTGGCTAAATAAAATTTGGTTGAACTTGAATTAAATTTGGAAAAGAATTAAATTGAAAGGAAATTTAATTTTGTTGAAATGATATTGAATGAAGTAAATGCTCACTCAACTAAATCCAAAATAATTGTTTGGAAATGAATTTATGTAAGCTAAATTAAATGGAAATTGTATTGGGATGAATAAAATTTGGTAGTTTGTTAAAAAATTAAAAAAAAAAGCAAAATAAAAACCCAGTTCTCGTTTAGAATAATTGGAAAGGTTATGTTATTAATAAATTCAGAAGTGAATTAAGGAGGTGAATTAAAATTTAAAATGGATTGAGTAGGTAAATAAATTGAATTAAAATTTGTAATGGATTGGAATTTTGTTGATAAGAATCAAATTAAAATGGAAATAAGATTAATATATAAAGAAATGTAGTTATTTTGGAGTCGAGCTTTATAAGCGGTCTTGAATGAAATTTTGTTCAGATAGTAAAATTTTAATGCAAGTGAAAGAATTTTAATTTCTTATCATGATGAAGTAAGAATGTTTGAGTTGTAAATAATCCAGAATGGAATGATACTAATATAAACTTAAGTTGGATGATGAACTTGAAATGAGAATAGGGATTTGATTTAATAATTGTGATGAAGTAAAAATTGTTTGGGTTGTAAATAATTTCCAATGGAGTAAAATTAATATAGATTGAGTTGGAATTAATTTAAAATTGTTATAAACTTAAATAATTGTTATTTGCTT
The DNA here is from genome assembly GCA_030765085.1 of Allium cepa. Classification (NCBI taxonomy): domain Eukaryota; kingdom Viridiplantae; phylum Streptophyta; class Magnoliopsida; order Asparagales; family Amaryllidaceae; genus Allium; species Allium cepa. The sequence goes on along the minus strand of CM060943.1, from coordinate 474,908,526 downwards.
GAATAACATCAAATTTGCATAGAAATGGGTCGTTTTGTTGTAAACTGAATTGAATTGGTTTAAAGAAGTAAATAGAATTGGTTTTTGAATCAATAGGAATGGACTGAAATTTTATTAAGTGGATTTGCTTATAAATGAAAGTGTATCATTAAAGAATTGTAAATATATCAAATTGAAAATAAAATTTGATTGTAAATCAATTTGGAATTGAATTGAAATAAACTGATGTAAGCAAAGCATATGTAACTATATTGAAGTGAAAATAAATTGGTTATGGTGAATATGAATCGAGTATAGCAAACTTGGATGTAAATTCTTTTGAGTAGAATAAATGAAATATGGATTTGCAAAGGAGATTAGAATATTATTAAAACATGTGGTTTACTTATATAGATGGATAACATGTAGGATTTCGAAAATTGTTGCGTGGGCTTTGAAATTGACCTGTTTGGTTTAGATAAATGAATGGAATGTTGTTAAATTCTCATATTATTGAAAACTGATGTGTTTGTTTGAGTGAGTACAGGTACGAGAAGTGATCGATAGAGTTGGAGCGTGTATATGCAATATAATTAGCCGCTTGCTTTTAAAATGCTAATCTAAGGTACGCCTACGCAATAAAATTGGGAAATGATATAATATTGTGGCATATTTTTTTTAGACCGTGTGGGTCGATGTATATATACTTATATCTATTGTGATATTATGAAACGCTCTCCGTACAAAGGAGACACTGTCAAAAATTTCCGAAATTTGGGGAGTTTGAAAAATTTTGCGAATTTTGAAATGTTGAGTTAACAAGAAAGGGTTGATTTTTGAAATGATGTTGAAACATAAGCTCTGGAGTTAAAAATATATGCAAATGGGTTTGGCTTAAGCTAAAAAGTTTGGGAAGTAACTATGAGTTTTAATTAAGTGAATTTGGGTAAGTTTATGGAAGTGGAAGCACTTTTTCTACCTTAGCAAATTTCAAGGATGAAATTTTTATAAGGGGAGAGGAATGTAACGACTCGGAATTTTGGTCGTTAGATTTTGAACATTTAATTCATTTTAAATTTTGGATGTGGATTACGAATTATTTTGAAATAAGATATTTTGGTTAAATCATTAAAATTTGTTAGAATTTCAAATATGGCAATTTAATTGGATTTGGATAATAATTTAATATTTAGGAATTGGGATAATGTGTGAATCTGGTTATAAATAGATATGAAAATGGTTTCTAAAATTTATTTTAAGTCTATTTGGATTTAAATAATGATGTTGGACTTTTGGATGGAATCAAAAGTCGATAAGTTTAAAAATTAGAATTTTTATATTAATTTAATAATATAATAATGAAAATAACCAAATTTTGATATAAAATGAACCAGAATGATTTATTATGTGATTATAGATTCTATGTGATTTTTAATTAAGATAGTAAAATTTAAAAGTGAAATTTTACGTGATTTCGACGATTTTGAAAACCACTCGAATTAATCGACGAGTTAAAATAGCCTTCCGGGGAACAGTCTCGGAATTCTTCGAAACTAGTTCCATTGGATCCGTAATAATTAGTTATTATCGGATTTCAAATTTTATAGTGGTTGGAATTACCGTTTGTCCGTACGGGGGAGAAACGCGTTGAAATTAAATCGATAATTTAATATTTAAACTCGATTTAAAAAGTTGTCTTCCACATATGACTGAATTAGCCTTCGAAACATGTTCCATTGTGTTCGGAATGCGGGTAAAACCTTATAAATGCTTGGCAGCACATGAGATTTGGAGTTCGTTTGTAAAAGTTTGATAAATTTGAGAATATTAATAAAAATGATAATTATAAAACATTTATATATACGTTCTTTAAGGGCTAAACCCTAGGGCTTTCATAGCCGCCGCATTCATTAGTTTCAATGGCCATAACCCCCTAATCTTCTACCTCAAATCTCTCCAAATCCATAAGCTTTTGTGAGAAAGTCTCAAGTAGAGAATCGAAGAGCTCTGCAAGCTCTACATATTGTACAGTGGAGATTGGCTTTCTTCGACCTGAGGATGGGTATTGGGGCCGTGTTCGTGGGGAGTTCGTGCATGATTTTCGGTGCATGAGTGAGGCCGAGTTTCGCCATATTTGGGCCGAGAGTGGAGGGTGTGGTGGGCTACGGCGTGGTGGCCTCTGAGCGATTTATCGGCGAGCGATGTGGCCGCGACTTTTGGTCAAAGTACGGTGATTTTGGGTTCGATTCTTACCTGTAGACGAATGCGTGAGGAAGAAGGTCATGCGGCCTTGATTTCTTTTGTGATGTACGGCTAGATGTGGTTTGTGTTAAATATAAAAAGAAATTTATAAATAAACTATATTCAAATGCTTAAAAATTCATATCTTTTGCGTACGTTATCTGATTTCGACGAAATTGGCGGCACCGGGATCGGCGCGACGAGCAGCCCGCTGTGTTGCAGATCTAGGATCATTCTAAGCAAGTAAAAATTTAGGTCAAATCGAACGCCGTTCGATTTAATTTAAAATTTGAACGCTCATCGAAAATTCAAGGTGAGTTAATCTCACTCACATCTGGATGCCATTTAATTTAAATAGCTAATATTTAAATGTTTGATTGGTTGATTAGTTGAATGTGATAATTATTATCAGATTGGATCGATATTTATTTATTGTTCTAACATCTATGGATGCAGGGAAACAGGTTGGAGGGATCCAACTGGACTCCTCACAAATAGAAACTATATTTATAATCTGTGATATATTTCATTGATATTCTGTGATAGAATGATTTGTAATTTTGTTATGCTGTGTATGGTTGGATAAATATAAATCTGGCATTTTTAAAATATAAATAAAGGGGAATTGAAAGTAAATTTGAGAAATGAGTTTAAGGAAATTAAATTCAAGATATTGATTTAGAATTTGAAGTGTTTTGAAATTGTGATTTAAAAGGAAATGAGGAATGGAAATGTATAAAGTAGGTTTATAAATGAAATGGAATATTTATCGATGGATAAATTTTGAAAGAGAGATTTTCGGTGGGAAATCCTATAAGAAATGCAAATTGTTTAGAAGTAATAGTGAAATTATTTTTAAATAGATAGAAAATTTGTTTTCTCTGGAAATTAAGTGTGATTCCCAAGAAAGATTTCAAAAATATAAATTAGCAGTTTAAAATGTGTTTTATAAAATAGAATATATATATATATATATATTATTTTTAATCATTAGTAAGTATAAGTAGATATTTAATTAAGTAATTGTGATATTAAATTATTTTAAAGGTAAATTATTATTATTATTATGTTTTCTAAAGGAAATTTTAATATAATATTTGGTAAAATAACTTTATATAAAAGGAAATTTTTAATTTAAGTTAGTCAAGAAACTTTTATAAATTTTCAAAAGTATAATTTAAGTAAAGAATATAGTAATCATATTTTAAATATTTTAAGTATACCTTGTAAGTGATTTCCAAGAGGTGGAATGTGTTTAAAAAGAAATGGAGTTTATTTTTAAAGTGTGGAAAGGAATTTAAGGGATTTAAATGTAAATTTGAATTGAGGTAAATCATGAAGGATTTATAACGAGATTCTCTGGTTTATTCTGAAAGCAGAAGTTTAGTTCCCTGAAAAGCCAAGTACGTTTTAAAGCAGATTTTTAAGTAAAAGTTAGAAGTTTTAAATTTGATTTTAAAGAATGTTTCTAAGAAAATTCTTATTTAAGTTGTAAAAATTTTAAAAGTAAATATTTACTAAATTAGTTATAGTAATAATTATTTTAAAGGGTTAACAGGTATTATGTTTTAAAAGAATATTATTAATATTTATATTTTATAAAATGGTTTTATTGTAAAGACAGTTTGGCTAAAGTTTTATTTGAAAACTTGTATAGGATTTCATAACTTTATTTTACAATTTAGTATGACTTAACTTTTATTTTGGAGAAAAATGATTTATATTTATAAAGCAGTTTTATTTGAAACATTTAAAAAGTATGTATATATTTCAAATAAATTATGTAAATAGCTTTAATTTAAATTATTATAAATCTAAAGTATTTGGCTTGGATGTTATCAGTGGAAATCAATATTTGGAAATTTATTCCATAAGAAGTGTGTGGTTTGGACTGTTTTCATGGGACTGGAAATGGAAACATATCTAGCAAAGATGATTTGAGGTAAATAAATAATTTGGGGAAATTATTTATTGTTTGATGGATGATTGTGAATGTTAATTGATAGTTAAATCACCGACTATCAATATTGGCTAATGCGTTGATCGTTTCGAAGAGACCGAGATCGGGATTAATTTCTTGAAAACCACTTCGAGCCGGGACGGACTTGTATGGATGGATGCTTTCGGAACATCGTCAAGTGGACGATGGGCATTCAAGCCTCATCAACCGGGAATGACTGAAAATCAGGGGATATTCAGCATGGCTATGTGGGTAGCACCCATTAGGGTAAGGTCATCCCTGTCTAGATGTCCCTTTTTATTCGGCTTAGTAGTGCAGTTGCTGATCCCAACCGTGGGGTGATCTTACTTAGGATTATCCAGTAAGGGATAGTCCCGGTCTTGTGTTGAAGGGGATTGGGAGTAATCCTCAGTACGGTGATATAGGCCATGTACTGTGACAGCTGGTACCCCAGTGCTTAGCCATTAGTTGGAAATCCATTCTTCCTACGAGCCTTTTACGAATGTTGTTTGTATTACCCAATATTGTGGCTAGTCGCTGGAATTTAATGAATGTGACAATTTCGGCTATTTTAATAAGTATTTGTAGATAGACACTATTTAATATCAGAAGATTTTATAAGAAATGTGTTAGCTATCGTAAGGTAAAAACCCGACATGTTTATTTGTGGCGTGGTCTTACGAGATGCTTTTATTTTCAAAGGATTTTAAACTTTAATAATCAATTTGGGTGTACTTTTATCAGCTGGTATTCCAGACTGACTCGGGTGTTATTTCATCATAATGCTCGGGTCAGACCGAGTAATATAATTTACAGGAAAGGATGCTATGGAGCTTAGGAGAGGAACTAGAGTCCGAGACGTATTATCTGTACTTGTTTATATCCGCCGTTGTGATTGTTGTTTTTGTCAGGCTAGTAATTGTTGATTGTTTTAGATATACTCTGGTGATATATTGTACAAAACCGATATAGTTTTCATTTTGTGTAAAGATCTGTTATTGACTATTATATTTTGTTACGCTGCGATTGTCAGATTCTGTTATTGTTTAGTTCCTTCTTTCTTCTGTCTTCTTTCTTTTTCCTCAACAATCTGTCTTTTCTGGCACTTGATCGTCGGCATATTATACTGTGGAGTATTTTGTGTCGATTTTCAAGGGTCGAGAAGGGAGGGTTGTCACACTTAGTTTGTGCGCCATTTTCTTTTTTCCCTTCGAAGGGGGAGGCGCTACATCGGTGTTCTGTGCCTAAACCACCGATTCTCGAGCAGGACTTACATTCTGACCAGGTGTGTCTGACACCTTAGCCTCTCTAATCTTGCCTTCCTCTGCTGTGTCAAGAGCATCACGCGTTGAAGGCCCAGCATGCCTTTTGCCTTTGTCCAAGGTAGACCCAGTTATAGTGACGCTGTGTGGAAGACTTGTTCGGTGACCTTCCGCCAGCAACCCAAATTTGGAGCGCGATTCATTGGAAATGATAGATCTGATATCTCGGTCTTCCGTGGGAACAGCTCAGATAGCTTCAACGGCTTCAGAGTACCCGAAGCTTATGGGACGTGTGCTGATACCTGTAAAAGTAGAAAAAGGGTTAGAAAGGGTGCACTTTACGCCACATACAAGTACTGATACAGAAAAGAAACTTACTCCCTTCCAGCCATCTCCTTGGAAAGCCAAGGGGATAGCGCTTGTAGAACCATTCCTGGTTATATGGAGAAAATTTTCCATGCTCCAATCAAGATTTAGCATTTGTCATGCGGCTAAAGGAATACGAAAGATGGGCTGTCAGACCGCCTCTCGAAACGATAGATATAATGGAATGTCGCCAGGAGTGGCGAGCTTTAATAGAATGCTCATGAAGAGAATGCACGTGTCGTATACGAACATGTGACTGTTGAAATGTAACAGTGATGGAGCAATCTTAACATACTGTAACAAGTCACGGAGGAAGGAGTTGAATAGTGGAACGCTACCAACCCAGCACATAAGTTTGTTGCAAGCCGTATATCTGGCTGGGGGCAAGTGAGCACGATCTTGTCCCGATGGAACCAGTACATCGTGAAAAGGAATTCCATGCATTGATCATATGAGACGAAGAGCGCTTTCGTTAATTTTCGAAGCTTGAGAATCAACCGGGTTGTCTAGAAAGATCGCTGCATCTAAGGCATTGAGAGCCAAGTCGACGGATGCGATTGTAGGACTCGGATTATCTTGTACAGGAGTTGTCGATGGATTTGAGGTTCCAACCATTTCCTGTTGAGAAGTTGGCCCGGGTTTTTCCGAGACTATGGCAGAACTGGATTTTCTAGACATCTCAAATGAGTGTTAGATCTGATGAAACACCTGTTTAAACTATGCTTGAAAAATAATCAACATTAGACATGACAACAGAAATACTCCCCCCTTGTGGTGTGTGAACTAGTGCAATCGTTCAAATATAAATATAAAATAATTAGAAGTCATAAAGCTGGTAAAGTAAAGATAAGTTTTGAACTGTCACCTTCGAAGACTTGTCATCGCTGACCGTCTCCGAAAGCCTGCCCTACGATGGTTTCATTTTTGGCTTGGACATTAGCACTGTGTATTAAAGGCCATTATTTGTCTTAATCAAGTTAAACTCAAGTTTATAGTCTACGGAGTTGTCAGTCCAGATTAGTTCGATATGCTTTTTTTCTTAAGTCCTTGTCCTTGTTTAAATGGCGTATGATTAGGCATACGAGGTCAGTGAGTTCGGCATGAGTTATGTTTAAGTTGGAATGATTTCAACTGTTGTAGTCTACTTCAAGACACAAGGCCGAGCGACACTCGAAACACATTTCCTAAATACCGCTCTACCTGAATGCCGCTCAACACAAGCCCATCGCTTGACACTTGAATGAATGATTCAACCAATGTCGCTCAGCATCCTAGGATCAGAAACCTTCTCTCGGCATTCTCCAGCTCGACCGCCTAAGCCAGACATGCCGACCCACTCGCTCACCTCCGTCTCACTTTCTCAAATCACCAAACTAGACTCTCTCTCTCTTCTCTCTCTCACCTTAGACCGAACGGCACCCTATCCCATTACCTCCTTGACATTACTCTCTTATGGAGACTACCGATCCACCTACTTCATAGTTGGTCGGCTTTCACCCAAAATGCAAATGTCGACCCGTCCACAATCACTTCTCCCTCGCTCCTTGTTTACCGAGCGACCTCGATCAGCTAACACCTATAGAACTCACCAACACTTACCGAGTCATTACAACATCCTCCTCCCTCACTCAGTGACCCAACAAGAGCCTACGTCTCAGCTACTTCCGTTATCTTTTTCCTTCCTCCTCTCCATCTAACCGTAAGGCACGTTTAGACCTCAGATCCATCTTCCTCATCTGCACAACTTCCATCATCCATAAGTTAAAGGAAAGTTGTGGATTCGAATCCCATACAAAACCCTTAATTGGGGAAAGTCGATCAAGTGAGAAATTCATACCTAGAAGAATGGACCGAAGCTTAGGGAAGTGACCGATTTGGAATTGAAATCTGCTCAGGCTCGTTATCGAGGACAGTTGGGGGGCAAATGTACTGGATTCAGGAAAGAAGAGGAAGATTGGGGAGGTAGCAAAAGTTCGGGGGAAGGTAAGTTAGAAAATCCTATAGAGTTAAAGTAAAGTGGAAAAGAAGAGAAGTGTTGGCTTTTTATACATGAAGAAGGGAAGGCGAACAGGCATCGAACGGTGAACCCGGTCAAAGTACTTTGTGGCTCGATGAGCAGTCATACTGAGCGACAATGAACTTGCCGAACGAGTGGTTCGGAATTCAGGAGACCGTGTGAATCAACCAATGAGAAGTCAGGGCAAGGATTTAAGGGAAAATGTAGATTGCTCATAGTTCAAAGTGCAACATGTTGGCTCACACGATGCACATTGGGAGGAAAGTGGATTGTTTGACCCGGTAACAAGAGGCTTGGCACAAGAAGCCTCACTCGGCATAGAAGCCCCGCTCGGCACAAGTGCCTCGTTCGGCACAAGAAGCCTCGCTCGGCATAGAAGCCCTGCTTGGCAGAAGTGACTCGCTCGGCATAGAATCCCCGCTCAACACAAGTGCCTTGTTCGGCACAAGAAGCCTCGCTCAGCACAAGAAGCCTCGCTTGGCATAGAAGCCCCGCTCAGCACAAGAAGCCTCGCTCGGCATAGAATCCCCTCTCGGCATAGTACCTCGCTCGGCATAGAAGTCCAGCTCTGCACAAGTGCCTCGCTCGGCATACTTCCTCCAAATGCCACATTCGGCATACTTCCTCCAGATGCCTCGCTCGGCATACTTCCTGGAGATGCCACGTTCGGCATACTTCCTCCATATGCCTCGCTCGGCATACGAGTGTCGCTTGGTATAGATGTGCAGTTCGGCCTCTGAATTTTGGTCTAGCTTTGGTTAAGGTGTTGTTGCTCGGCATCTCTCGACCGGCATTTCTCGTTCAGCATGGCTGGTTCAGTGCATAGAAGTCATCTACTATGGGCCAAAGTACTTTGTTCCTGGACCCGCGTAGTAAGTCCAGCATATCTTTGCCCATAAATAGAGAGGCAGGGGCACAGTGAAAGGGATCTTTTCTCGAGAATACTGGGGAGACTCTGCCGCTTTCGAGACTCATTCTTTTCCGCTTAGCATTTGCATTCTAGTAGTTGGTGTACAGATTGTATCTGTAATCAATTTTTTAGAAAAGCAATAAAGGTTAAACTCAAAGTGGATGTAGGCAGTTACGCTGAACCACTATAAATCTGATGTTCTTGTTTATTACTACATTCCACTGCTTTATTCCTCAGTTTTAATTTACCTCCTTCATTAATCTCTCTACACAAATCCTTCTTCGGGTGTTAATGACCAATTCTAGTGCAAACAAAGAGGGAACGAGAAAGAGAAAAAGAGAGGCGAGATAGACGCCGCTCTCGATCCCGCTCTCCTCCACCTAGGGTTCCGTTGCCACCTTCTAGTTTGGGAAGACAGGCTGTTGCGACTTCATGCCAACCGCCACCTCTGGTAATTCCAAGACCCGACAAACATCGTTGTATGACCGGGGCGGACACCTCTATTGTAGCTACTTCGACAGTTACAGTGTCGACAGGTGTTTGAGCGGACGAAGAAAATTGAAGAGCTTCATGAAATCATCACCCAGAAGGATTAGATCGTCACAGTGCTCATTGGAGAGAATGATACTTTAAGGAATTCCGAAACATAGGCCTTGAAAAAGGTTGACGAAATCAATAAGGAGTTGGAGCGGGTAAGGTAGGAGCATTTAAATTTAGTAGATGTTATAGGCCACAGGAACGCCATAGTCACTGTAGAAAAAGATAAATCATTCTAAGAGCTGGCAGAACGTAAAGACTAATACAATGAAGTCGTTAAATAAAAAGACGAAGCAAACAAGATCGCTCAGGAGGCTTGTGACCAAATTATGGAGGATCGGAACGAGCGGGATGCGGCGAAGTTTAAAGCTCAGGATGTCGATGCTAGGGTTAAGGTTGAGGCCAGGGCAGCGGAGGCCAGACTCTGGGAGTGATATTGAAGATCTTTTAGTTACCTACAATGTCCATGTTCTGAGATACCGTGACTTGAGATGGCTCAGTGATTATCCAACTCAATTACATAATGCCTGGTGTCGTTTTTGACCAATGAGAAGGCAGAGCATCATACTGAATCCCTCGTTGAATTTGATCTGGAAAACCGAGTGATGAATAAGGAAGAGAGGAGAATTCTCCATGACGCACTTCACATTTGAGAAAGAGAGTCTTGCTACTCAGCATTTGGACGTTGTAGAGGTCTTTGGTGTTGAGCATCATGATACAAGCTCTGAGATCCTTGTGTCAACCCAGCCTGAATCCACTCCTGCAGTAGATCCTCTACCTGTACCGGCCTATGATCTGGATCAGCCATAGCTATCTCCAGCCCACGAGCCCATGTCAGGAGGAACCCTGGCTCCTTTCACAAGCCAACCTAAGGAAGGTATTCCGAACACTTCTCAAACTCATTCAAAGTCTGGAGTACTATCAAAGGAAATTTCTAATATTTTCTCTTATCTCCATTCAGTTATAGAAGCAGCACCGACCATGCCCCCCACAAGCCGAGAACAAAACCAAGAGCAGAAGGCTATCATAAGGAGACTATGATGTCCACCATCATTGCTACGGTTAGGGAAGTTGATGTGAGCGCTTTCACTTTTAACGAGAAAATGATGGATGAGCTCCTAAGCACCCACCACGATCCACTTTCTGACTTGCCATTTGTTATGAGTGGATGTGCGTTCGTGGCCAAGTCTTCGGCTTCGACCGCCATCGTTCCGCTTGAAGCAGCTGATGATGATGCAATAATGATGGAAATTAGCGCTGAGGTGGTAGGCGCAACAATGGGTAGCACCACAGCAGGTGGAATGGCAGGACCAAGCCCGACCCTTTTACTCATGATCTCTTCGGGTGGCATGATTATCGTTACCGAAGTTCCCCTCGTATCTTCACACATGGAAAGTGTCGTCGTCCCTCCGACCATGCACTTTGAAAGCATCCTGATTCCAGTCAGTTTGGAGGAGGAGACCATGATACTTCCCCCCGCGGGGGATAAGCCTAGTAAATGAAAAATCTTGAAGCGACATTATAGTGGCAGCTCCATTGGGTCGATTCGAAAGGAGAAGAAGCATAAGAAGAAGAAGCCCTATGAGTAGGGATGAATCTTGGCATCCCTTTTTTGGTAGATAGTTAGAAACTTTCTTTTCGTTCTTGTAGGCCGTGTACAGATGCGGATTCGGCCCCTAAGGATATTTTTTGCACAAACTTCTTGTATCTATTTTGGTATTGAAGGATAAATGAAATAGAATGCGTAACTCCGAGTTTATTTGTTTAAGTGTTTCATCACTCGAGTTTTCTCTCGATATAATTGTGAAGCATCAGTCTTTGTATCGGACTTATGTTCAGTTGTTAAGCTCCAGATTCATGGCTTCGGGTCGTAACCAAATATCAAGTCGATCCTTAACATTGTACTGTCTTGATTAGTAGTTGGTGCTGGAGTCAAGCCTCCAATCCTAGGGATGAGTTGAAGTGGTCGGACGGTGGTTTCTTTTCATCTTCGACATTTTCATCTTCACTCGGTCGAAACTAAAAGGTAGGGAGATGAGTTCGAGTGGTCGGGTTACACTCGCTCACTTATTGGCAAACGCATCCACACTCTAGGGACTGAACTCGCATGCAGACGGTGGATCATACCTACTTAATGTTTAAATTTATGCCCATGCTCCAGGGACTTAAGTTGTTTTTTCGGCAGTCAGTCATACCCATTTTAGTAATCAGAATTGCATCCATACTCTAGGGACTTTGATTGACTTGTGGGCGGTCAGTCACATCCATTTGAAGTTCATACCCCAATCCGCTCTCTGGGGACTTAGAGTTAGTTGTGGGTGATCAATCACACCCAGTTGAAGTTTATACTCCAGTCCATGCTCTGGGGACTTAGAGTTAGTCAACAGACGATCGATAACATCTGTTTTGAGTTTTAGGATTTCATTTGCACTTTGGGAATAATAGATTTATCAAGATCGTGGACGGTCGGGTCACATCTACCCTGAGTTTACAAGCGAGGTTGTTAGATGAACAGATCCATCCTCCTCGAGCTTGGATTAAACATGGGCGAAGTCGTTAGGTGGACGGATCAACCCTCTTCGAGCCCACATTTTTAAATTTGTACTCTAGCTCGCACTTTGGGAGCCAGAATCAGTTAGATGATTGTCGTGAATCAATCCTTTTTGGCTTCAGTGTGATAGCTTTCCCCCGAGCTCAGGTTTCACTTAGCGAGTGATCGGTTGTATCACAGTCACTCCCTATTCGAATAAGTCCCACCATAGATGGAATTTAGCTCTCCGTGCATTATGACAGTCGTATGATGCATTTTAAGAATCATTGTTTTGGCTCGAAGAGATTTCATTTTGTTGTTGAAAGAAGAAAGTATGACAAAGTCAGTTGCCTTATTACAAGTTCAAATTTTGAAATGCATAAACAAATTGCAAATGAAAAGCAGAATAAATGAATAAACAAAGCCTTTCATGTGTAGTAATGATGAAGACTTTCGTTGTTTCAAGCTCTCGGCAAAGTGAGGCCATCGACGGTTGATAATTTTAATACCCTATCTCCGAGTCTTCATTCAATAACATATGTTCCTTCCCACGTTGGCTTCATATGCAGAGGGACCAGGTAAATTCTCTTGAGCACAAGATCACCAAGTTCAAAGGTTCAGGGTCGAACCTTAGCATTGTACAATCGGGCGACTCGACTTCAGTGTTCGGCTGCCCTCAAATCAGCCTCTCATGCTTCTCAACTAGCAAGTCCTGAGATTCGGCAAGCAATATAGCATTTGTTTTCGGATCATAGTACGTCATACGATGAGAAGTTACTTCCTATTCGACTGGAATAATGACTTCTGAGCCGTAGGAAAGTGAAATAGAGTGTTGCCGGTCGCGGATTTGTAGGTTGTTAGATATGCCCATAGGGCCATAGGAAGTTCATCGACCCATTTACCCCCGACTTTTTTCAATCGTTTCTTCAGAATGGACTTTATAACTTTGTTAATAGCTTCGACCTATCCATTTGCTTGAGGGTATGCAATTGTAGAGAACTTCTTTTGGATACGGAAGCTCTAACAGAAATTCTTGAACTCGACACTACCGAATTGGGCATCGTTGTCGATTATGATGGTATGTGGGAGACCAAATTGACAGATAATGTTGCATGCCACAAAGTTGATCACTTTCTTTATATGATGGTAGCAAGGGGCTCGGCTTCAGCCCATTTGGTAAAGTAATCAACTGCAATGATGGCGCACTTCACGCCACCTTAAGCCAGAAGTAGAGACCCAATAATATCGATGCCCCATATTGCGAATGGCCATGGACTGACCATTTGAGTTGTTTCGATGGCAAGGCTCTCGGAATCCGAGCATGCTTCTAGCATCTATCATATTTCCTGGCATAATCTAATGCATTGCGATTTACAGTCGACCAATAATAACCCTATCAGAGCACTTTCTTAGCAAGAGTCTGCCCTTTGGTGTGATCACCACATTCTCCTTCGTGCACATCATGTAATATTCGCTTAATTTCGTCGTGGGCGATACGTCGGAGTAAAGGAATAGAGTATCATCTTCTATACATGACTCCATTTTGAATAGTGAATCGGAAGCCTTCCTAAGAACTTACCTTTTCTCACTCCTATGCTCTGCCAGGGTCTTATGCTCTTCCTGAACGGAGTCATCCATGATTCCTTATCGAGTATGACTTAATGTACCCAGTCCATCTCCATTTGGTCAATACTCAGGGAAGATAATGTCTCAACAGGAACGAGTCCCTTTTGCTGTGCCTCACCGGTGCTGGGTAACTTTGCCAAGGAATTGACCTTCTGATTGTGTTCTTTGGGTATGCAATAGATGGCATAATAATCGAACTAATTCAATATTTCTTGGACCCGAGCAAGATATGCAGCCAGTCTTCTGTCTTTAGCCTAGTATTCCCCCAAACTTGGCACATGACCAATTCTGAATCGCGGTAAATCTCCACAGCAATAATTTTCAAGTCTTTGGCGAGTCTGAGTCTGGCAAGTAAAGCTTTGTATTCGGCCTCATTTTAGGTCGCACCGAAATAAACTTCAAATCATAGCATATAGATCAGCCTTCAAGAGTTTCAAGCATAATTCCAACGCATGAGCAGCGGTCATTTGATGCGCCATCAGTATGCAGCTTCTAGACATATTTGGGAGATTCATTGCCTTCAGCCAAGTCCTCTAGGATAGTGAACTCGGTGATGAAGTTTGCTAGGACTTTTCCTTGAATAACTCGCACGTCGAACTGACTCAACTCGATATTCCACTTGAGTTACCTACCAAATGTCTCAGGCCGCGTAAGGACCCGTCGTAACGGCTGGTCGGTGTAGATACTGATAGGATGAGCCTGGAGATACGTGGAAGCTTCGTCGAGGAAACGACAAGATAGTAAGCTAACTTCTCCAACTTTGGATAATTTCTCTCTGGTCGGCCAGTCGTTTGCTGATGTAATAGACTGGCCGTTGTATCTGATCCTCCTCCCAAAGCAAAGCAGCACGGATTGCGTTTTCTAACACCGCCAAGTAGATGTACAATCTCTCGAGATCAATAGGCTTTGACAGAATATGTGGTATGGATAGGTGTTAAACCAGTGCTCGGAATACACCTTCACATTCTATAGTCCATTCAAAGTTTCGTTTGCCTTTCCAAATTAAGTCGAAGAAAGGGATGCATTTGTCGGTGAACTTTGAGATGAACCTGCTCAGTGCTGGTACCTTCCCGTTGAGGCTCTAAACTTGCTTTATGGTCCTTGGAATCTCAAAATTCCAAATTACCTAGATCTTTTTAGATTGGCTCCGATTCCCCAAGCATTAATGATGAATCCTAGGAACTTTCTGTACGTGACCCTAAAGTGACACTTCAATGGGTTGAGCTTCATTATAAACTCTTGAAGGATGTTGAACATCGTGTCCAGGTCTTTGATATGACTTGTGTAGAATCGTGACTTTACAAGCATGTCGTCAACATATACCTCCGTAGTTTTTTTGATCTGGTTAGCAAACATTCGATTAACTAGCTGTTGGTAAGTTGCTCTAGCATTTTTGAGTCCAAACGGCATGACTTTGTAGCAATAAAGTTCCAAATTGGTGATGAAGCTGGTGTGTTCCTGATCGAGAAAGTGCAGGGGAATCTAATTGTAGCCGAAATATGCATCCATGAAGGATAAGAGCTCGTGTCCGGCTGTTGAATCTACAAGTTGATCAATTCGGGGAAGTGAAAGACTATCTTTAAGGCAAGCTTTATTCATGTCTAAGTAGTTAACGCAAGTCCTCCATTTCCCGTTAAGTTTTCAGACAAGTACAGGGTTAGACACTCATTCTAGATATAGCGCATCTCGGATAAACCCATTTGACTTGAGTTTATTTACCGCTTCCTTTAGAGCGGCAGATCTCTTTGGATCCATACCACACCTTTTTTGCTTGACCAGGACATGTCGCGGGTCAATGTTCAAGGTGTGGCTCGTGATGTCCGATGAGATCCCACACATGTGAGAGTGCGTCCAGGCAAACACGTCAAGGTTTGCTCGGAGAAATTCAACCAATTCCGCCTTCATCCGTTGGCTTAGCTGAGATCCAATCTTTATTATTCAAGACCGGTCATCATTATCGATCGGAACATCGATCGTCAGCTCTACCAGAGAAGCCTGACTGTCTTTGACTTCGTCCTCGCTTTCATTAACTCTTGGGTCAAGATCTCTCGGGAATTGGTTTTGGTGTCCGAGCCTAGGCCCAGGCGATAACTGTCAATTATTTGCAAAGAGGATACAGAGAGATTCCTCACACCCTATCCTTTCTCTTTTCATTGCACCTTCCGTAGCTCAGCAACATAATAGGCCCGTCCAGCAGCATAGTCTCCCTGAACAACTCCGATTCCATTGTCTGTAGGGAATTTCAAAGTCAGACACCAACGAGCGATAGCCTTGAACTCAGCTAGAACCAGTCGGCCCAAGAAAGCGTTGTACGGTGAATCAATATCCAATACAATAAACTGAGTATCCGGACTCTCGAGCGCTCTCCAACTCCCGACTCCATTGGTAAATCCACCATCCCAGTGGGTAGAGTCGCACTTCCATTAAAGCCATGAATACGAGACTGACAAGGCTTCAAATCGTTCGCTTCCATCTTTATTTGATCATAGGCTCGCTTAAAGAGTATGTTCATTGAACTTTCAATTCCACTGAGATCCTCTTCATCCAGGCAAGACATATCTGAGCTGAAATAACTAGTGGATCAATAGTCGTGGCTTCAATTCTATCTGCATCCCTATCTTGGAAAATGATGTCGTCTGTCATCGTCTTCTATTGTTTGGCCGAAGCCCCGTCTTTTAAGTTACTGCAACATTCGGAGTTCGCATGCCTAATAGAGCTGGTATATGACTCCATATCCCCCCAGCTCCAATTCGCTGGATGAGGACCACCACTAACAGTGTTAATCACCAACCTCCCGCCAGTATGCATGGGTTCCTCCAATCTAACCTGATTCGGTATTTGATTTTGATTCGATGGGCCCACACCTCCAGCCTGCGATGCGCGAATGAACTGCTTCAACTTTCTTTCTTAGATCAACTTCTCGATAATATCCCGTAGATGACGACACTCATTCATGTTGTGGCCATAACTATCATGAAATCTATAAAACTTCCCAGTTTGAATCTGTTTCTCTGATGACTGCTTTGGAGTAGGTTTCTTATATTAGATAGCATTAGAAATTTGCAAGTACACATTCTCCAAGGATGTATTTAAAGGAGTTTAGGTATCAAACATCGAGGCTCAACGTCGCGGCCCACGATTCTGATCTCCCTTCTTACTCTGATTTCCATTGCCTTTCTGCTGATTCAGCTTATTCTGTATATATAGCTGCACCTTTACAGAACTCTCCCCGATTTGTTTCACAGCGACATTGCTTTGGATTCCTTTTGCACTGGGCCCTGTGTCATCCTTTTTCCTAGACTGTTTCGCACCCTCTCTTATGAAGAACTAAGCCGCCTTAGAACAAAAACAGTCCAATGATGTGAGGGGTTTTCCAGCCAACCAGTTACTAAATTTGGAATCAGAATTGATTCCCTTAGGTAGTGCCATCATAATGGAATTATCATTAGGGTTACTAATCTCAGTGCATGCAGCATGGAACCTCTCTAGGTAACATCTAAGTATCTCTTCGTAAGCTTAAGTGACACCGGATAAGGTATTAACATCTTTAGGCCATGTGACATGCATGTGAAACTGTTCGACAAACTTCGTAGCCAACGCGTCGAAACATGAAATAGATCGAGGTAGTAGGCTAATAAACCACATAGTTGCGATGCCCCTATGGAGATTGGGAAACTTCGGCATTTGACCACATCATCAGCCCGTGCGGCATTCATTAACCATTAGTACTTTAAAATATGCTGGTTACGGTCAAAGCTCCCTCCATAAATAGGTAGAGTTGGCATTATGAATTGTTGGGGTGGTTCAGCGTAGAGGATGTCATCGGTGAAAGGGGTATGACTCAAGAATATTCCCCAATCATCATTGGTGAGGCCTTAGCTCTCTCGGATCATCTGGCGGATCATTATCGGGGTGTATGGCATCTAGACATTTTGGGCATGGTGGGCCAAAGTGTGGTCGGGTTCCATTATGCGAAAATGGGTCGGGCACGATCGACGGTCCATACCTCGCCTCCTTGGTTCTAGGTCTTCGGGAACATAAGTCTTAGGAGTATAATCACATTGGCGATGGTTCAGATCTGTTTGGCTTCAAATGTCAACTTCCAACTCGATTGCAGCGACAACAGCGCAGTTGTTAGTAGTGTGATAGGGTGTCATCCCTCCTTGGGAGGAGGGTCTAGTTTGGTGGTTGGTTGACGGAGAAACTCTCGCTTTTCCAAGATTCAAAGTGCACTGATGTCTGGTATCCTGTGTATAGCTTCCATCCAGCCATGGGCACGTCGATCTATGATTGTAATTAAAGGAAGTTGAGCTTCAGTAGATGAGTAGGAAGCCTAATCCCTTTAGGATCTCCTTCACTAATCCCGGTTCAACCGATTGGTTAACTCTGTGTTGGCACGGAGCCGCTGGAGGCTTTGAGTCAGCTCTTGCATTAGTAGCTGGAACTCCTCCCCGGTGACAGGGCCTTGTGGATCCGAACGTCTAGTAGAGTTCTGGTCTACAGAGGGAAGTTGTGTAGGGTTCTTCATATCCTGTCCTTTTGGATATACAGTGGTTGAGGTAGTCCAGTAGCGACCATGGTGATTAATGAAGTTCTCTCTTAGACTAGGTGCAAATCTAAATAGGATGGAAGAACTTCTATGGTTGAGATCTAGATCTTCTCCTTATATTCTTGTAATCCGATATCGGCAGTAGATCCAATGAGCAGGAGAAAAGCTGGGTCTTTTCCATGAAAGCACCAAAATGTTTGTACCAAAATTGGGCATAACACTCTTCGAATGTGCTTGAAGAGATAAAATGAAGAAAGTAAATGTAAAATGAGGCAGATCTAACAAATACACCAATCAACAGATAAGAAAACGTACAAAAACACACAAATTTAGAGTGGTTCAGCGTATACTGTACTTCCATTATGAAATGATTGACGTTTATTTTATAACTCGCAGGTTGCAAGTGGATTACAACAGTACAATCAAAGTACAGCAGCAATTTCGGTAGAGTATCGACGTAGAGATGCCAAAGGTCCATTTTTTGTAGGTTCAGGGTCACTATTTATAGGCGTAGGCCACAAATATCTCGCTCAGATCATGGAGAACTTCTTTTCTCGTGTGGTTGGGCCCATGGGATCGATTTCAGGTGATTTTGACTCGATCTTGGAGCGATATGAATTGAGTTCGTATCGATCAACAATTGGTCCTTTTAGGCTGAAGTTGACCAGGTACATTCTTAAGGTTGTAGGCAAGCTCCTATGAAAATTTGATGGCATTTGGACTTGTAGATTTTGAGTTATGATTGATGCAAGTTTGGATTTGCAATGGGCTGTCGAACTCGTATCACTCTCGTTCATGTCGTTCTCGTTCATATCGCTTCTAGGCACGTGTTAGTTAGGTGATGTGAAGCTACCTTCTTAGATCGATCCACTCTGAGTCCTCCTCTCCTCTAGGCTCCCTTCATATTGGTTAAACATCTTCCTTTCATATCGTTCATTATGAACCACATCATAACGATGGGAAAGCAGCCTCGCATTGCTCGAGGTTTACATGGTTCGTATCAATTCTTGGGCTAATCGATATGATTTCCTGGAAGAGTTAAGCAATGCGAATAGGTATTGAGGGAGTAATACGAAGCACTTTTAGGTGATGGACACGAACTAGATGGGTACGAACGAAATCGATTCTCCTCATGAATACGAACAACTGGTTTGCTCAGAATATGAAGGACAAGAATGGATGGCAACTAACCCTAATGGGTACGAACCCAATGATTTCTCCATGGATACGAATGGGAGCACTACTTGGCCTTGGATATGAATGTGTATGCCTCTTCTCATGGATACGAATGAGAGCGTTGCTTGGCCATAGCTACAAGGTGGATGGACACAAATGAACCTACTCCTTCCCATGGATATGAATCAGTGTTGGATAGGAATTGTAGATGTTTTCTAGGTGAACCATGATAGATCCATATCTTGAGCATACGAACTCCGATTGACTTGAAATTTGGAATGTGGGCTTTCATGGCTTTTCTTGTTTACCATATTGATTGTGGCTCGACCCGGACTTGGAAAAAATTTACCAGTATCCATAGTGAACCTGTGTATAACTGATCTTCAAGACGGATTGTCCTTGATTGTCAGTCAAGTCCTCGGTGTCACGACCTTGCAAAAAGGCGAGATAACATAGCATATACTACACTCAGATCCTACTACGTTAATCCTGGCTACATTTTCTCCCGTTCGGCCCAACCAAAGTATGCACGACCTGACTTGGTTGGGAGTCTTAGGGAGAAGAGGGTTAAATGTGCAATGGCGTAGATTTTTATAAAACGCGTGATTGACATCTTGACGCACTTCACACCTACCTCAGACTTGAGCTTACTTTATAATCTGGCTGATTATTTATTTAACGAACGTGACCTAGGTAACCAATGGTCAGAGGCCAACTATGATCTCCATGTTACTATTGATAGCACCCAACGTTTCTCGTCGATGATAATTTACGATCCAACGGGTCTTCCCCAACCTTCTAATTTTGGAAGAGACTCCGCCTTCCCCCTACACTAGCCTCTCAAAGACAGGATGGTGCTCAGAGGCATACTCACGATAGAAAAGTTATTATCAGTGACCCTTCTAATTTGGATACAGATTCGGATTTGTAATGTAATTTATTTGGTAATAGTCATTGACTAAAAGAATGTAACCTCTTTAGCATTAAACTAAAGTTTGACATCTTATGTATGTGCATAGTGTATATAGGAGTGGGTGTAGATATAATATATTATAGTTTTTGTTTTTATCTAGAAAGCTTTATGCAAATTCTGAGATTGTACCTGACTTGCTTGTTGTTCTATATTTCATACATCATCTCTTTCTGCCATTTTTGATTAACTCCCATTGTAAGTACTTGTGCTATTCAGTTTATGCTTTTTGAACTTGGTTTTTTATTTTTATATATATGTCATGCGCCTGGCATGATTTGCTCCGTTTTTAGTAAGGACTAAGGGTGTTTTTGACTGAGAAGTCAGCTCATGTATATACAACCCTTCTTAATTCAAGTATATGGTTTTTTTGTACTGGTTCAGGCCAATTTATATCCTCATGTCCAGTGTAATTGTTTATGAAAAGCCGAGCCATGTTTGACACAACTCAATTTTGTTAGCAATGTTAGCATAATTAACATGGAGAGATTTTTATACTGGTTTAGGCCATCTAATATTCCTATGTCTAGTTTATTGTATTATTACTTTTCTTAATAATTACAATTATTATTATTTTTCTATACAAATAGCAGCTCTTATACAAAGCAAGGCTTGAGATGCCCGAAATTCCAAGTCCTCAAAACTAGATTCCAGTTAGGTCTTGAGAGTCGATAAGCCCTATTAGCCAAACTTTTGCTACAACCAGCGAGCCTTCCCAAGTTAGACCCAGAGCACCACATGTTGCGTCTTCTGTGTTAGCCATCACCTTTTGCAATTTAAGATCCCCTTTGCATAAGTTTATCTCTTAACCAAATTTTGTAATTCTTCCATCCTTTTACGGTATTTGGTGAATAAAATCATTGCCTCGTCTCTTCTTTCTTGAATAATATCGAGGGTAATTTCCTTTGATTCCTTGTTTAGTTCTGCCACGTACTATAATCTTTTATGTGATGGGATCTTCGTATCAACTGCGAGTATTACGTCATAGCTATAGGTTAAAGAGAAAGGTGTATAGCCAGTTGGGGATATATATATAAGGTTCTATGAGCCTATGGTACTAGGGTTAACTCCTCTGTCCAGTTTCCTTTAGCCTTCAACGGTCTTTTCTTGAGCAGTTTCTTAATGGTCTTGTTTTCTATTTCAACTTTCTTGTACTCCAGTGAGTGTGCGATAGAAGATAAACTTTTTATTATCTCTTTTCTTTCACAAAGCTTCGTAAACTCCTTACTCTCAAATTGGGTTCCATCATCATAAATTATTTTATGGGGATCCCAAACCTAGTAATTATATTTCTTATAACAAAAGGGACTATCTTTTTTCGCAGTAATTATAGCTAAGAGTTTTGTTTCCACCTACTTGGTGAAGTAGTCTATTGCTACCATGGCGTACTTTGCCCATTCTTTAGACATAGGAAGTGTTCCTACCAAATTTATGTCCCATATGTTAAACAACCATTGGCTAGCTAAAGGGATTAGCTCATGGGAAGGTAGTCTTGGGATGCTGGCAGATCTTTGGCATCTATTGCATTTTCTTACGTATTCCTATGCATCTTGAAGTGCAATAGTCTAGTAGTAGCCTTGCCTTAGAACTTTCTTTGCTAATTTAGCTCCTCCAGAGTGGTCTTTGCACTTACCTTTGTGTACTTTGCCAAAGGATCATATTCCTTCCTCTTTGAAAACACATCTAAATTAAGGAGGAAAGTACTCTCTCTTGTACAATATACCATCAAAGAAGGAAAAATACGGAGCCTGATATCGAATTTTACGAGCTTCATTCTATTTTGGGGGATGTATTCTGCTTACTAAGAATCGTTTGATGAGGGTAATCCATGAACCTTCCTCTGTATGTAGAGGGATAGGCATAGATGGAATCTACCCTCGATTGCCAACTTTTTCTTGGCCTTGATCTTTCCCGATCGTAGCTTGTTATGCCTTATTTAGGACCAGTATTTGATTAGCCTCGGTAATTCTTGGTTCTGCTTGATGTCCTATTAGTACAGCTTTCATTTCCTGTGCCAGTTTAGTGCTTGCAAGTTTGGTTAATGAGTCCATAGAAGAATTGTTCTCATGTAGAATTTTCTCTATATCAAATTGATCAAACCGCTCTAGCAACATTTTGGACAGTTCTATATATTTCGCTTAGGTTGACTCTTTCATTAGTAATTTCCGTGCACTTGATTTTCAAATAAATGGGAATCAATGTGAATTTTAATATGGGTTACTCTCATTACCTGGGCCATCCTGTAACCGACGAGGTGAGCCTCGTATTCTGTAAAAATTATTGGTAGCTTTGGAACCAAGTTGCACTGACCCATATAATTTCTATTCACTTGGGGTGATCAATACATATCCGATACATACCCCATGTTCATTTGATGCTCCATCCACAAATAATTGCCAAAACTATAGAGCGAGTGTCTTTTCCTTAGATTGTGGCTTAGTAGGTAGTGTGCATTCCATAATTAAATCAGCTAGTGCTTGCCCTTTGATTGCTTTTCTTAGGAAATAGGAGATATCATGCTGACTAAGCTCCATTTCCCATTTTAGCAAGTGGCCCAACATCTCTGGCTTCTACAGTATTTGTTTCAACGGTTTGTCTGTAAGGACTTTGATGGGATGTAGTTGAAAGTACAGCCGTAGTTTTCTTGTTGTGAGGAAAGGTTATAGGGTAACTTTCTATGACTGAGTAGTTAAGCTTTGCCCTGCACAAGCGCTTGCTTGTGAAGTGTATAGGCCTCTGGTTCCCAAAATCTTCTCGAACCACTACAGCACTAACTGCTTTATCAGTTACATCTAAAAATACATGTAAGTCATCACATGTTAACGGTTTTGATATCCTTCCAGTGGGGGATGGTATACCACTGCACCACTAACTGCAGCACTCATCGAAATTCCATCCCTTTCTCAGTCGAAGAATGGTATACATTTGTCGGTGGCTTTGGAAATGAATCTTCTCAAAGCGGCTACTCTATCATTTAGGCTTATGATATCCTCTAGCTTTCCTGGGACTCCTATCTTTTTTATGGCCTTAATCTACTTTGGGTTTGTTTCAATGTCGTGAGCGTTTACAATAGACCCCCAAAATTTTCCTAATTGAATGCAAAATGTACACTTCAAGGCATTACTTCATGTTATATTGCCTCAGGACCACAAAGATTCCCTATAAATTCTACACATGACTTGGTGCTACGTTTGAATTAACTAACATGTCATCTATGTATATTTCAATGTTCTTACCGATCTGATATAAGAACATCATATTGATTGACCTTTGATAGTTTTCTCTAGCATTTTTGAGTCCGAATGTCATGACCTTATAGTAGTATAAGCCTTTATCGGTTACAAAACTGGTATGCTCCTGATCTGGCTCAAACGTGGCTATCTTGACATGAGTATGCATCCATGAACAAGAGCGATTCATGTCCATTTTCCGCATCCAACAATTGATCAATTTTAGGTAGAGAAAAGTTACCCTTTGGGCAGGCTTTGTTAAGGTTAATGTAGTCTACGCAAGTTCTCCATTTCCTTGTAGACTTCTCCATAGGAATGAGGTTGATGATCCACTTTAGGTAATACACTTCCCTGATGAACCCATTTTCCTTCAGCTTCTTAAATTCTTCAAGTTGAGCATTATACCTTTCTTGATCTAGAGTTCTGCATTTCTGCCTGACTGGAGCTAGGATCGAAGTTGAGTGCATGGCAAATGATAGCTAGGCCTATTCCTACCATGTCTGAATGTGTCTAAGCGAAAACATCGATCTCTTGAGAAAGTCTATTAATTTTGGTCTGTTTTCTACACTGAGGCTTTTTCCTATCATTAGTACCTTCAAAGGATCATTAAGATCTATCTGTATATCCTCAGGATCATCGAATGGTTTCAACTCTTTCCTTGTTTCCCCGAATCTCAGATCAATTTCACTTTCTTCTTTTCCATCGGGTTGGAACATAGAGGAGAAAGCCTATCTCTAAGCTTCTTTAGAAAAATATTGGGTATAGACTGAGTTATACTCATCTGTGCTAATCATGTGCATAAACTCTCTCTTTTGCCTTCTTACTGATGTTGTGGTTGTGAAATGACCTGTTTCAGCATCAGCCTTGGTGCTATGTATCGATGCAGCTCTTGAAACTGGCTTGACTTCTTTTTCATTATCATTATTACAATTATTAGAGGAGGCAATAAGATAGTTTGGAATAATTTTATTGCTGGATTGAGATTTACATTATGCAATTCTCTTGCTAATAATTGTTCCCCCATAATTGATCCTATTCTAGCAGGAGTATAGAACTTTCATTAGCAAATCTTTCTATGAAATTACTACCCCATGTCAATTAGTGCAGGCCTGCCCTAGAATGCAATGTATGGAGATGTTTGATCAATAATCAGGAAGCTTGCATAAAAAGACTTGTGAAAGGGGGCAGATCTAGTTGTAATGAGAAGATGTGCTGACTCGATAGGAACGGTTGTAGTATTGTTGAAGCCGTAAATTGGTTCATGGCTCGACTTCGGTATTTCCACTGGAATTTATTGGAACTAGGCCAGATCTGTAACGACTCCAAATTTTTAACATTTCGAATGAGAATATTTAGTTAATTTAAACATCTAAATTTGATTCAAAGATAATAAATAATAAGAATTTTATTATTAATGGAACAAATCGATTTTTATTGACGTATTTTGATTAAATTTATTTCATTTCTTTGTAATTTTTAATGTGGAAAATATTTAAATTATTGTTTTATGATTTTCGAAAAATAATGGTATTTTTTTATTTTACAGAATAAGCTAACCAGTGTATATTATTATTGTTTTAGGATAGTATCGCATTTTTGTGCGCGAGCATATTTTTGCTTTATCATTCGCAATACACATGCTATTAGAAGCTTCATCTTGTTAAATGAAGGTTTGAAAATAACATTAACAGAGCTCCTAGAATCCATGAAGGTTTTCTTCACGATGTAGTTTGAGATCTGCACCATAACTACCAGGGGGTCTTGATGTGGAAAAACCACCCAGCGGCATCCGCAGTAGTAAAAACTATGTCCTAAGTGGGCTTACTTCGCATAAAATATGGCTCTTTGCTCTACTTCCACCTCTTATACATACCACACTTATGTAGCCACTGACTCTTTCTTAGAAAGCCTTTATATTATGGCATGGCTTCCTATTGGTCTGATCCTACATAGCAGTATTGCTTCTGATCCTAGCATGTGATGCTATTGGTAGTGCTTCTTCACAAGTTACTTCAGTCCTAAGAGTGTAATGACCTGTAAATTTAGAGAATTAAACTCGTTAATTTAATAAGATTTTTTTGTAACTAAATTTAAGAAAAAAAAACCTTTATAATTTATAATGAAGTGAGTGGTAACTAAATGTTTTTGGATATTATCATAATATCTGTTGTTATACCCATTCCCTAAAAATAATGAAAGGGAAAATTTGTAACATATTAAAGTAGTTAATTAATTATGTTAATTGGGTAGGTTATGACATGCAAATCATGTTGGTGGAATATTGTCAATTTTGACATATTAATTATGTTAGTGGTGAACATTGTTAAGCAATTTAAAACAATGAAACTTGCAATCAATTTATTTGATGAATCTACCTTATTCCTAGTTAGCAATTCAAAACTTGAATAAAGGCATATACGGATATTTTAAAATAGAGTTAATGACAATTAGTAGGGAAATTAATTGTAAAATTTTAGTAGTTGACCAGAATTAATTTATTGAATAATTAATGCAAGTTAATTAAATTGATGAAAGATAAATAAGTAAATTATTTTGGTTAATGGCATGAGGACGCGAGGTTAATCCCCATTTTGTAGGAGAAATCTGCCCGTGTAACCAGTCCGGCTACCAGTGCCTACAAAGTGGACGAATTAATGTGAGACGTTGCAGGATTGATAATTAAACCAAAAGGGTTAATTAACTAATTAAGTTAGTAACCAAATTTGAATATGTAATTAGGGGAGATTGATTTACATGAAGGAATATGGTAATTAATTGAAATCAATTAAGGAGGATAATTAATTGGTAATATGGTAATTAATTGAAATCAATTAAGGAGGTTAATTAAAAGGGATAAGGTAATCAATTGAAATCAATTAATGGCAATTAAAGGGGAATTAATTGATTAGAAGAATATGGAAATCAATTAGAGGGAATTAACTAATTTAAAAATATTAGTTAGGGAATTGGGGCTAGATTGCTAGATGTCCCAATGGTAGAAATCAAAAAGTGGAAACCCATAGGGTAAATTGAAAACTTAACAAGTGGAATTAATAGAAATAAAACACATTTGTTTAAAAACGTTCAAACCATAAATTTGTGACGTTTTCTTCCACTTAAATGAACGCCATCTAAATATTTAGTGCTTGCCACTTTCTTTTCTTGAATCAACGCATTCACTCCCAATTTAGTTTGAACGTACGTTATTCCTTGCAAAATTTTATCACTTGATTTACGCCCCTTTTTAATGCAGCAAAATTTGTTAATTTCCTTTACTGTTTCAAAGTCTAATTTGCTTTAAATTTGATATAAATCATTGTCTAATAAAACTTTACCGTTTCTTTATAAATCAATGCTATCTATAAATTGATTGACATTTCCTTTACCAAAAGCAATACGTGATATCCTCTTTACGCTAAAAGTTCAAACTCATGAAATCAATGCTGGTTATAAAAATTCAAATCCATGTACAACTTCATTTGGTTAATAGGTATATAATCTGCAATTTCCTTTCACCATTCTCAGCACTTAGTTCTTGCCTCTTTTCTTTCCTATAATTAAGCGCGTAAATTTAGGCACGTTCGTTTTCTCTTGCTTCCTAAATATTTTCCATATTCCCTTCATCTAAATACTGGAAACGTGCATCTTATTTGTAGCTCTGGGAATAAACGTTTAATGGAAGCAACGTATCCCTTACCTGTGAGAACAAAATTTCTAAATCTCTAAAGAAATAAATCATGCAGCTTCCTATTTTTATAACACGTTCAAACAAAAAGGATAAAGTAAACGCATTCAATATTATTTGAAAATATTATCCCAAAATCTAATCTTAACTACCCGTTTCTTTTGCTTTTATTTCGTAGCCATTTGCGTTCAATTGATAAAAATCAAGCAGCCGTGTATAATCTGGTAATGAATCGGTGCTCAATCAACTCATGCCTTTTTAAAAATAAAAAAATCAATATTTATATTCTTCCTGCCTATTTGCTCATCTAAATCAACGCACGTTTCTCTTAAAATAGTATCTTGGATCAATCAAATTTCTTTTACGTATTTATTTTTTTTCAACCGTTACTTGAAATGTACGCACTCTTAAAAATGTAAGAAGTCATTTCTTTTAATGTTGAATTTCAAATGCAAAGATTTCCTGCCTTTTTCTTTCACGCATTAAATTTTTCTCCTTACCTGAAATCTTGTTCATCCTTAAAATCAACGTGGCCTTCCCCTTATTTATACAACACACGTTCAAAACAATTTTTACATCATCTGGAGAGCTTCACCTTCTTTTCTTGCATGCGTGTGTTGAAGGTACGCATCTGTCTTTTATTTTATTTTTATTTATACTTCTCATGCTTTTCACGTTGCATACTTTGCTCCTTCTCCTCGTTCCACCATGCTCGACTACTCCACCTCTCAAGTATGTTGTTGCCATCCCTGATAAGTATGCATCTCCTTTCCTCCTGATCTTGCCGTGCATGTCCAGTAATATAGGGAATCAAGCCTAGTTTCTTTCTTTTGCATGCTGTAGAACATATTAGCCTGCGTCCCTGTAGTTGTGGCCACGTGAAATTGAATAAGGGTGTCACTTTTGAATAAAATGTTAACAAACAAAATAAATATCTTTCAATTTTTACATCACTGGAGAAGAAACCATATACGCCTGTAGTTCTGGTGGACATGTGAATTTGCATGCGTGAGCCACTTTGAAGATTTTAACAAATGGAAGTGTGTAATTGAGACTAACCTGGAAAATGGTTTGTGGTTTATTAGTTGCGTGTGAAACAAATCACACTACCTTGTCATTGCATAAGTGCATGCATACATTTTTTCAAAGTATTTTTTTTATGAAAATCTAATAACGTTTTGTTTCAAGACTCAGCCTATTTGATTTAACAAAGCATTTTATTTATTTATTTATTTTTAAGCATTTTTCCCAAAGCATTTAAATAACAAATTTGGAAAGGGAAGAGGATTGGAGATGTTGAACAAATTGAGTGATGGAGTGGTCAAGCTGTGGGTGTCAAAAATCTTTTAATTTATAAATCTCGTTTCGGTTGTTATTAAATTTTGCTTTGATCGCTTCATAATCGCGTAATTTATTATTCGTTTATTTTTCAAGTTCGAAATTGAGGTGTCACATCTGCTGGATTTATCGTGCCTCTGTTCATTTCTTTCGGGATAGATACCGTTGTTTGATTTGAATCTTCAGCAGCGAAAAGGTGAGTATTTCTCACCAGACAAACATACCTATATATCTGTGAATTTATCACAAGTGTAATTTTAATTTATTTTATTAAAATTTATCTGCCTGTGATATAAGCATATGATATTAAACTCCATTATTAATTGACACATCATCAGTTGTTTGTTTATTTTAATATTATTGCAGTTATACTATTTAATGCTTATTTACTGTTAATCACTGCAAGTTCCTTGTAAATTTGAGATCGTTATAGGCTGAAATGATAGGCCTGAACGAAAAAAAAATTCATTTATTTATTTAATTGTTTAATTATTGATTTTTAACTTGGGATTGCGGGTTTGAAATGATAGAACCCGGTTCTTTTGTAAATTGCGGATTGAAATGATATATATCCATATCACTTGACCTAGGCTAGAAACTATATACAAACCTGTGGTTTATATAATATTTTTCTGAAATGTTTTAAAAATATTTTTAAATTGAAGTTTGTAATATTCTGGTTTAAATGTATTTAAAGGATTTTATAAAATTTATAATGATTTTTGGATAAGTCAAAATGTTAAATAAATGAATGTTTAAGTAAAATTTTGGAATATAACTTATTTTGGGAAATTCTGATTTTTGTTAAAAGTGAGATTTTAGTTAAGTAAAATAATTGATAATAAGTTATATTTTGGGAATTTAAAACTTAATTGTTAAGTTAATAATCTATTACAGCACTTAAATGCTGTCTTTTGTAAATAACTGTCTTAACCTATAACTTTAGGTAGCATTTTTAAGTGCTTCAGAAACTGAATTGTCGATTGTTTTAATAAAATTTAATGGAAATAATCTTTGGGAAAGGGGCTTAAATTTTGGAATTTAATATGTAATTAATTGACTTTAAATGGTTTTAAATGGAAAAAAATTAACTTTTAAATGTGAGTTAAAAGGCAATTAATTCCTAAAAAAATTGAATAGATTTAAATGGTATTTTATATTAAATAAAATGACTGATGTTTAAATGAATGATATTTGAAATGATATTATGATATTGAAATGTATTTGAAATTTATTTTGATTTTTAAAGTATAAATACCATTTTTAAAAGTTGTAACCATGGGTTATAATAACGTTTGGTTGTTAAAGAGACCGGGATCGGGTATCTGGCATACTCTCTGTCGATACCGAAAACCACTTTGACAACCGTGTACGCGGTGGAGATTCCAGAATGAAGTAAGTTGGCAGTGGCGTTTTCTATGAGGTAAATACGTGGACCCGACTCCCGTGAGTTGGCATAAGGTGGCTAAAACAGGAGCGATTGATGGATTAATGAGGTAGCACCTCTGATCAGATGCACTTCTTCGTATGCCATTCTATTACTTATGTGATTGTATTGGTGCGCACCTTTGATTTGGGAGTGTTGTTCGAGGTGGGCGGCAGCTGCGTGCTGCGCGTTTCCACCGGTTCGGATGCGTAATTGGTATATCTACCCTGGCATTGCCTAGTTGTGCCGTGTCACCTACCATAGCGAGCCTTGTACGAGTTTGTTTTTCTCCCGTAGCCCGTGTGGTATCTTATGGTGGCTTCCCGATCAGGAGGGACCATGATATTGGATGGACTACTGGGACTATTACGTGTTAAATTGGGTCACTCCTTAACGCTATTTAAAAGTAAGTTTATTTTAATATAGACACTATTATAATAGCGAAAATATTACTACATAGTAAATAATTTAACGGATCCTTAGAGGATGGGCGGTCCCAAGCATCCTTTAAGTTACTTGCTCTATATTACAGTACACTTGAATTAGCTTACACTATATAAGTATGTATGTCCTGACTCGAGTGTTTATGTTTTATGTTACGCTCGGGTCAGCCTGAGTTGCAGTTCAGTTCTCATCCCGTAGCTAGGATTTCTGTAGATCACTTTCAAGCTGCTGGCAAACTTCCCTTCCCGTTCTTTATCTAAATTTATGAAATCAAGACTAGTGAACATTTGGATTGTTCTACTGATGATTTAAAACTATATTTGGATTAAAGACTATGTAATTTTTATTTGATTGAGACTATTTATAGTGGCTTCATGAACCACTAAGTATTTTTAAATTCCGCTGCGAGTATTCTGATTCTGTGTCCGTGATTCTGTGATTAATTATTTACTGTATATTTTGAGATTTGCCAAATTTTATTTACAACAATGGTATTTTGAACAATTCAAGTCCGACATGTGCGGATGCAAATGGTTGAAAATATGGGTCGTTACAGTTGGTATCAGAGCTTTGGCTCTAGGCAAAACTTAGAATGTATGGTAATTTTGATTTACAGAATCACTTTCATTCGAGCTTGAATCTCTTCCTTTTCGAATTTTGGAACATTCCCTACGGTTCCAAAGTTCATTCGTGTCCCTCGCTATTCATTTTCTTTCGATTCTGGAGTATCTCATAACTCCACTTCGGATGATCTTTATAGTGAATTGGCGGTTTCGCCAATATTCTAATATAGAGGTGAAACTCCTTTACAACTAGCATTGATTCACCAGAGATTTATATTTATCCTCAGTTTATATGCTAGTATCTTTGGGTATTCTGAACTCTATCTCTTCAGATCGAATGTAGATTTACCCTAGAAAATCCACATCGATCTTATTCTTTAAGTCACGGTTGACCCGGTTAAGGTTGCCCACGATTTATATAAACTTATCTGGTTCCTTATTCTGTTATTTAATCATCGGATCTTCTGATTCCAACTTATATTTAAATCAAAATTCACTTTGATTTGAGTCCTTCAAATTTGAATCTCTATACTTGTTTTGAAAAATTTATTCCTATATTTGGGAAAAATCTAATATTATATATGTAAGTCTAATTTTCAGAATTTAACTAGTTGTTTAGAGATAATAGTGTTTGATTTTATTTATGGTTTTGTAAACCATTGGTTTTGTCTTATATAAATAATTGAACTATAAAACATGGTTATAAATTTATTTGGAAACAGAAATGAATTTAAAACAAGAATTTAAGAATTTAATTTCTGATAGTTTCAAACCTTGTGTTTAAAGTCTTAAAAGGATATATTATTATTTAAATTATTTTCGAATATAAATTTGTTTCCAAAGAATTTTAAAGTTTTAAAAATTAGTGCTCTTCTCTTTGTCGTTGGAAAATAATTTCGGTGATGACTACAACATCATCGACATTCATTTTCGAGTATCGAAGTAAAGGGACCACGCTGTAGTTTTGCTTCAAAAATTTAATTGATTTGAATTTCTAAATATGACTTAATTTATAATATATATATAGATATATGATTTAAATTTGATTTGACATGCTATATGTATGTATTTATTTATCTCTAAAGGGTTTGAAGTTAATTGGAAATTTAATTCATAAATTTATGTTAAAAGGTGATTCTAATGATAAAATAAAGTCAAATTTTGAATGAATATTTAAACTTGAATAATAGAATTGGAAAAATTTTAATTGTATAATTGCACGCCAATATAACTTACCTAAATCATTCAGAAATTAACCATGTAATTGGATAATGTACAATATAAAAGGATTTTATAAATAAAATTTGAGTGGTTATAATAAATGATATACACTTAAAGTTTCAGTTACAAAAAGAAAAATAGAGGTAAATAGAATAAAAAAACAGTTGAATAATATACAATATCAAATAGTGTTAAGGGAAATTTAGAAATAAATTGGAATAGTTATAATAAATGTAATCTACTTTATATGTGTGATAAGATATATTAAGTAGAATATATTTAATAATAATCTGGAATAAAGAAGAATTAAATTTGTTGAATAAAGGATGATTATTATAAATGACTATACAAATTTATGATTTTAGAAATTTTTAATTTCAAAATAATTGGATAATAAGATAATTAATTTGGAAATAGTTAAGATTGAAATCAATCAATTATTGAATATTAATTAATTTAAATTGAATTTATATGGTTTAAATAAATGACTCCATTTTGAGTTTCAATTTCGTTTTCTTTTAGGGTGTTTCTATTCTTCTACCTCTTTCCTTTTCGGGGATGAAAAGTTTTGAGTGGGGGAGAGTGTAATGACCTGTAAATTTAGAGAATTAAACTCGTTAATTTAATAAGATTTTTTGTAACTAAATTTAAGAAAAAAAAACCTTTATAATTTATAATGAAGTGGGTGGTAACTAAATGTTTTTGGATATTATCATAATATCTATTGTTATACCCATTCCCTAAAAATAATGAAAGGGAAAATTTGTAACATATTAAAGTGGTTAATTAATTATGTTAATTGGGTAGGTTATGACATGCAAATCATGTTGGTGGAATATTGTCAATTTTGACATATTAATTATGTTAGTGGTGAACATTGTTAAGCAATTTAAAACAATGAAACTTGCAATCAATTTATTTGATGAATCTACCTTATTCCTAGTTAGCAATTCAAAACTTGAATAAAGGCATATACGGATATTTTAAAATAGAGTTAATGATAATTAATAGGGAAATTAATTGTAAAATTTTAGTAGTTGACCAGAATTAATTTATTGAATAATTAATGCAAGTTAATTAAATTGATGAAAGATAAATAAGTAAATTCTTTTGGTTAATGGCATGAGGACGCGAGGTTAATCCCCATTTTGTAGGAGAAATCGGCCCGTGTAACCAGTCCGGCTACCAGTGCCTACAAAGTGGACGGATTAATGTGAGACGTCGCAGAATTGATAATTAAACCAAAAGGGTTAATTAACTAATTAAGTTAGTAACCAAATTTGAATATGTAATTAAAGGAGATTGATTTGACATGAAGGAATATGGTAATTAATTGAAATCAATTAAGGAGGATAATTAATTGGTAATATGGTAATTAATTGAAATCAATTAAGGAGGTTAATTAAAAGGGATAAGGTAATCAATTGAAATCAATTAAAGGCAATTAAAGGGGAATTAATTGATTAGAAGAATATGGAAATCAATTAGAGGGAATTAACTAATTTAAAAATATTAGTTAGGGAATTGGGGCTAGATTGCTAGATGTCCCAATGGTAGAAATCAAAAAGTGGAAACCCATAGGGTAAATTGAAAACTTAACAAGTGGAATTAATAGAAATAAAACACATTTGTAGTTAACTACGACCAAGGGTGAACCTCTCTTGGCCCATACCTTCTGAACCATCTGGGAGGTACTCCAACTGCATATATTGGATGAGCTTGCATCTGGTCATCCTTTCCACCTTTAGAATGTCCATGTAGTACTCAAAAAGTGCAAATATGGTCACTAGGGTTAGTAGTCCCATCAAATTTCTCGATGGATGGGGCTTTGAAGTTATCAGAGAAGTCTTCCTCGCTAAACGGAGAAGCACCCTTTCTTGACTTCCTCTTTTTTGTTTTGTCATCAAAATCTCACCAACTGCTCTATGTGAGCTTTCAATTGGCGGATCTCATCCTCCTTAGGATCTATTTAGGATAATCCATCTTTGAAGAGTGAAATGACATCATCAACATTGGGTGCAGTTCGTGGTTCTTTTTTAGCAGCAATGGGTTTATGTTCGCAGGCTTCAACTTGATTTAAGGATTTATTTGAATTTTTCCATTAAGCTTGGTATCTGTTTGTTTTAGACCAATATCATCGTTCTCATTTATGAGATTGTTGTTGTCACCCACACAATACATATTCAATGCAGTCGATGAATAACGATAGTGAGCTTTTGAATGAATGGTTCTGACGCGATCAAGTTTTTCCTAAAAATTTGTGTAAAGATAAAAGTTTTCGAAAGATATACTTTCCTATATATTCACTTTGACCCTAAAGATGTTTTAAAGGTAAACCCAATGGTTACGAAAGGTGTACTTTCATTGGTTTCGAAGCTATGTTTTAAGGATTTTTAAGCAATGCTTTAGTACTTTCAAAAGGTATATTTTGGTTCCAAAAGAGATGATTAAAGAGCTTCGAAAGATATATACTTAATGTTTCAAAAAGAAGTTTTCTATGCTTTCAAAGGAGGTTATCCAGAGGTTTCAAAAGTGATGTTTTAAGATTTCAAAACAAATGACCAAATCTCATTTTAAAAGAAAAACCATGGCATAAACAAAGAGTTTTAAAATGGAGTTATAAAGAAGTTTTCCTTGATTAACAGTTTAAAGGGATTAACCAAGTTTTGTGTAAAAGTATTTCAAGGACATTAAACCATAGGTGTTGGTATTATTATGTTGTTAAGATTGCTTCTTCATATATTTAGTCATATTGTGATGAACCCATAATGGTACTTTGAGGAAGGGCGGAGTAACCAGCTTGGTTGACCCAATAGTGAATATAAATTAAGGCTGTTAAAATATTAATTAAAGATATTGGTAGGGCCAACAGGTTCATAGTATGCCCATGAAAACTATGTATAGGAAAAGATATCGGCAGGGGCCA
Source organism: Allium cepa (assembly GCA_030765085.1). Classification (NCBI taxonomy): domain Eukaryota; kingdom Viridiplantae; phylum Streptophyta; class Magnoliopsida; order Asparagales; family Amaryllidaceae; genus Allium; species Allium cepa. The sequence continues at coordinate 474,873,570 of CM060943.1, read as the reverse complement.
ATATGTTCATAATAAGCCCATGATGTATTGGAAAAGATATTGGCAGTGGCCCATAAGTTCATTGGAAGCTCATGAAAATTATGTATAGGAAAATATTGGTAAGGGACAACAGATTCATATTAAACCAATAAAAACTATGTATAAACGAATATTTCAGTGAGATAGGTTCATAGCAATCCCATGAAAACTATGATTTGATATTGGCAAGGGCAATAGGTTTGCAGTGAACCCATGAAAACTATATTTGGATTAAGATATTAACATATGTCGTTAGGTTTCTAGTCAACCCATGAAAACTATGATAAGAGGAAAGATATTGGAGTTTCTACTAGGTTCTGAGAGAACCCATGAAAAAAAGGTATTGGAAGGGGCCAATAGGTTCTTAGTGATCCCATGAAAACTATGAAATCGAACGGGGAGTCCATAAACACTAAACAGGGTTATTAGTCAGCCCTTGAAAACTATTAGGTTAATAGTGACCCTAGAAACTATAAATAAGACAGTTAGTCGTAATTGATTAGAGATGGGAAATCCAGATTTGATTTACTTGTTTACATATTATTGTATTATTTTGAATTTTTTTAAACATTGTGGATGCAGGAGCACAGCATATGGTTTTATAAAGTTTTTAGGATACCAGTGAGGGGAAAACTCATTTCGATAAGCGGCGTGATCTCACTAGATATTTAAATGGGTTGAGATGGTAGATTATTATTCATACTAGGCTTTATGTCTGACTCGAAGTTCTTATTTTCCTGTTAAAATCTCGGGTGCTCAATTGGTTTTGAGTAGTTTGAGGGTTCAGGTTTTTAGGTGTTCTTTAAGACGAATAAAGCTTCTGGAGATGTGCGGGAGGCAAACTAGTTAATAAGAGTTCTTCTTATTCTGATGTGTTTTGGTTGTAAAGGCAAATTTTTTTTATTGCCTTATTACATACTTTGATCAACCCAGGGGGCATCTTCATATGTCGCTCTTGGCATATGTTACAATAAGCACATTTTATCTTAACGTAGTTACGATTATGGGATTATGTAATGAACTTAAATGTTTTTGAAATAGAATGTGGAATGTGCTTTGATGTTTTAATTTTTTTTCTATATTCATATGTTTCTTTGTATTAATGTATCTAGCATTACCATATTTAGTCGTCGGGGATTATTAACTATGGGTAACTGCAGCATCCATAGCCGTTAGTTCTGGTCCTCCAAGTGAGGGATGTTACAAGTTGGTATCAGAGCATAGGTTTATGGAACTTACAATAAATTTAAGCCTAAAAGAATTTTCAAACATCCAACGAATCAGAAAATAAGATTGGGGTTTGGAATAACGCTATAGTCATGTACTTGTATTTGATATAGTTATATATATATATATATATGTATATATATACGTATTCTTCGCTCTCTAAGACCATTCTTTTGTATCTTACTAAGGCTTGTATGCATATTTATGAGAAAGAAGGTATGGAAGCAGGAAACTGAAGGAGAAATCTCGATGGAGGAAGCATCACAACCAATGGAAATGCTCAAGCCACTATGTGGAACCCGAGTCGACAGGCTAATGCTAACCAAATTGCTGATGCCTATGTAGGTGCTAGAAATCCCCAGTAGATATGGGGGCGATGTATCAGTTCTTTGCTAATTTGATGCAATCAGGAGTTGGTGCTGGTGTTGTTGGAAATGTTTGAGGGGCTAATTGTGGCTCCAATTGGGAATAACTATGCTAAGCTGAGTAGAGACTACACCAGTCTTGATGGAAAGCCATTCATGGGGATGGAGAATGCTATAGAGGTAGAGAATTGGCTGTTGCATTATGAGCGTATCTTTGCTGATTTGGGTTTAGATGATGAGCAAAAGAGGAGGTCGGCCTCTAGGTAGTTGCAAGGGTCAGCACTTCATTGGTAGAATAGTATTACCGTTAGAGTCCCGGAGGAGCAGTTGACTTGGGCTGATTTTCAAAGGAGGTTTGAACCAAGGTTTATGTCTGAGGTTGCAAAATCAGCGCTATTGAAGAAGTTTTCGGATCTCGAGCAGGGAGAGATGTCTGTTGTTAAGTATACTGCTAAGTTTAATGAGTTGTCCCATTATGGATATAATACTATAGACACCATCATTAAGAGAAATGAGAAGTTCATTAGGGGACCGAGGCCCGAGATTGCTAGGGTGGCCCTGCCACATCTTCGTGATCCTAATAATTTAGTTATGGAGATGGCAACTCATCACGAGGAGATGCTTGCCATTGGTGCTAGAGAGAAGCCAGTTGAAACCTAGGGTTTTCAGGGAAGAAGAGAAAGTTCTTTAAGAAGAAGGGAGGCCAGAAGGGAGATGCTACCGAGGAGGCAAAGGTGGAGTTAGTTTGCTTCAAATGTGATAGGAAGGGTCATTATGCACATGAGTGTCGGTCAAGCAAGTGGAAGAAGGCCATTCATAAGAAGAATGTGAAATGCTTCAACCATGACCAAGTTGGGCATTATATGAACCAGTGTCCAGAACTAGTTAGGGCAGACAAGGGAAAGGTCTTTGCTATTAGACCACCATCAGCTAGGCCAACTACAGCTGATAAAGAGAAGACTATGATGGAAGGTACGCTTCTGATTCAGAGTTTATCAGTTAGGGTACCTTTTGATATCGGTGCATCACATTCATTTATATCTTAGTGTTTGGTTGATAAATTATGCTTAGAACCCACCTACCTTGTTACTTTCTTAAGGGTTGCGAATCCAATAGAAGGGTATGCAACTCTAGGGATGAGATGTGACCAGTTAGAACTTTATTTGTTAGGTCATAAGCTTGCATGTAGTTTGTATGTTTTTGATTTCGTAGATTTCAGGATCATATTGGGTATGGATTGGTTGGGTAGGTATGAGCCTACAATATTTTTCCAGGATAGGGAGATATCACTAAGACACACTGATAGTTATAACCGAGTTTTCCGAGAGTACTTGGATAGGTTGCACTGGTGTTTATAGATGACATTTTAGTGTACTCTAAGGATGAAAGAGAGCATGAAGATCATCTTAGAGTGGTACTTGAGACGCTGAGATAGCATCAGTTGAAGGCGAGTTACCAAGTGTCGTTTTTGGAAGAAAGAGGTTAAGTTTCTTGGTCATGTGGTTTCAGAGAAGGGCTTGTTACTCAATCAAGATAAAATCGAAGCTGTTAATAATTGGAAGAGACTAGAGACGTGACTGAGATAAGAAGTTTTCTTAGACTTGCTGACTATTACCGGAGATTCATTAAGGATTTCTCACGAATAGCAGTGTAACGACCCAGAATTTTTAATAATTTAAATTTGAATATTTAATTAATTTTAAATATTAATAAGTGAATTTTTGGAGTCGAATAAATTTTATTTTGAATTTTGGATTTAATTTTGCAATTAAATCGATTTATTTAATAGTGAAATTCCACAAATAATTAGATATTGGGTTAAATATGATTGAAAATGGTTTGGAAAATTTTGTTATATCATATTAAAGTTATAGAAATATTTTAGAACTTGTAAAATTGAATTTGGAGTAAATTTGTAAAAATTGAATATTTTAATATTTAATTATCGACTGAAAAATAGCCAATTTTTGAACAGTCTCGGAATTGAACGAAACGAGTTCCATTGGATCCGTAATAGTTAGTTATTATCGGATTTCAATTTTCGTAGCAATCGGAGTTGTCGTTTGACCGTGGCAGCTCCAAACGCATCGATATCGTTTTAATTTTAATTCGGCGAGTTAAAATAGCCATTTTTCAAACGGTCTCGGATTTCGACGAAACTAGTTTCATCGGATCCGTAATGTGATATTATTGTAAGATTTCAAATTTCAAGTCGTTTGGATTTGCCGTTTGTCCGGTACAAGCCAAAACGCCTAGAAATCGCTTAAATCGGTTTAAATTTAAATCGAGCGTTTATTACCGTATCTCACACATATGATGGAATTAGCTTCCGAAACTTGTTCCATTGTGTCCGGAATGTGGAAAAACCTTAGAATCGCCTGTCGGAACGCGTCGTTTGGAGTTCGTTTGCAAAAGTGTTAAATTGGAGATTTTATTATTAAAATAATAATAATAGTTGTTTATAAATGCAATTATCTCTAAACCCTAGCCAAGATAAAGGAGCCGGCCCTAATAAATTCGATGGCCAGAAAATGTCGCCCTTCCACCTCAAATCCACACCAATCCGTCGACATTTTCCACGAACTTTCTAAACGGAAATCGAAGAGCACGCTGTGAACTACAACTTCAACGGTCGAGATCGAAATTGGAGCAACGAGCAGTGGGCGAGGGGCCCGCGTTCTCTGGAGGCTGCGCACGCAACCCAGGGAGGAGGAGAGGGCCGAGCTCCACTCCAGGGCAGCCGAGCATGGCTCTCACGTAGGCGGAGGTGGTGGCGCCCCCTGATCGACGAATAGGCAAACGTTGTGGTCGAATAATTTAACCCTAGATTTGAAGGATTGGGTTCATTTTTCACGTTAATAGCCTGGTGCGTGTGCGTTGATCAGGGAAGAAGGGCGCAGGTGGGGGCCACGTGCGTTGAGGGGTGAGGTTTCCTTTTATTTTATTTTATTTTTAATTCAAAATTCAAATCGTGTAATGTTTAAAACGTGATAACTTTTGCATGCGAGGTCGGATTCGGACGAGATTTTTTGCGTTGGAATCGTATTCGTGTGCTCTTCGCAATGCAGCTGGTTTGGAGTCGATTGGAGCTCGTGTGAATTTCGGGTAAAATTAAACGTTCGTTTAATTTTATTCGAAACGAACGCGAAAAACGGAAATAAAATCAAGGTGAGAACTCCTCACTCAATCGAAAGGTTTTGTTTAAAATTTTAAATAGTTAATATTGATTGTTGATTGCTGATTGATTGTGTTAGTAGATATAGTAGGATATATACTATATATAGCGATATATATATATTGGCATATGTATATATCGGATTTGATTTCCCGCCTCGTATAGCGGATGAGACCCTATTGCGCCGTTATTAAGCGGATATTTTATAAAATCCCATATACCGCGATATTCCACCTTGAAGTGGAATTGGTATTGTGCTAACGTCTGTGGATGCAGGGTAACAGGTTGGAGGGATCCAACTGGATTCCTCACATATTTATTTGTTTATAAATATTATGTTGATTGTTGATAATCATATTGATATATGACACTTATCCCCGTGGTTGACCATCTGATGTTGTTGCATCATCGGATTCAAATTTTTAAAAATTAAAATAACGGTTTTGAATTTAAAAGGGGTTTTAAATCGATTTTTCAAAGAATATGGTTTATTAAAAAATTTTGAATTGATTAAATTTTAAAATAAATAGATGGATAAAATTTTATGTTTTAAAAATTTATATTTTTATAAAATATAACTTAAAAGAAATTTTTAACAATAATAGGTTTTTATAAAATAGTTAAATTTGGTTTTTGGGAAGTTATTATTATTAATGGTTTATATAAAGGATTTTATAAATGGATGTTTTTAAATAAAAATTATTGAAGTTATAGAATAAATTTAGAAAGTGTTAAGTTGATGTATAACATGAATTTCACTAGGATTTATAGATTAATAAATGTGAAATTTATAAAACGAATGGTTATTGGAAAATTTTAAGTTTATAAGTTATTAACTTATAGAAATGGATTTGGGCATTAAAAAAGGGGAATTTCATAGAAATTGTTAATAAATGAAGATTTCATTAGTTGAAATTATCATAAACCATAAAGAAATCTTGTAAGTGATAAGATTTTAAATTGGTGAAGTTCAAAGGAACGATTTGGTAAATAAATAATATTATAAGTATTTAACTTACAATATGGCTTTTGGGTATGAAATTGGGTTATGTAAGTTGCATCGGATTAATAAAGGGATTTATAAAATTGGGGTTTATAATAGAAATGGAATTTATAAACTATGTTTATAAATTTGAAATCCATCGAATTTGATAAATTGAAATATGGGAATTTGTTAAGTGGGCTATATTCACTATTTTGAATATTGAATAGATTATTAAATAAAATGGGTTTGTTTTTGGGAAAGGAATGTTTTAAATGGAATTTAAAACGAATTAAAGGTGTTTTAAAATGTATTGAGTATCGAAACATAGATTTCAACATTGATTGTTGAAATAGACGTTTTCGAGAAACAGAAGGGGATAATTTGTATAGTATTGGATTTATATATCTATTTTTAATTTCAAATCCATATACTAGTGTTTTTGGGTTGTCGTAACGATGTTTTACGCAACATTCGTTTTTAACCCAAATAAATGTGAATAAAAGAATGTTTTCTTAAAGAGAATGGAATAAAATACTTAACGGTAACTTAAGTATATTGAATATTTCCAAATTGTTGAAAATAAGTTAAATTGTGAATTACTTATTATTAAATAAGTATGGGAATGTTTTTTTTTTTTTTTTTCCAATATTAAAGGAACGTTTTTGAGGATTCACCTTTTAAAGGTAAATCGAAGTGAATAGTTTGAAATTGATTTGAAATCGTGTATGTGTAGATATTTGGGAAATTGGAAATTCACTTTGGAATTTATAAATAGGAAGGGAAATTTGTTTAAAAATAAATGTTGATTTATTTTTAAAATATGGAAATAAAATTTACGAATTTGGAACGTAAGTTAAATTAAATCGGTAAGGATTTATTTGTTGATTTGAAATTTGTTTTCAAAAAGGTATAAAAGATGAATTGTAGTTTGAAATTGGTTTTCAAATGGTTGAGTTGTGTAATTTGAAATTTGTTTTCAAATGGTTGAGGTGTTTAATTTGAAATGGGTTTTCAAATGGTTAAGTGGGGAAATTATATCGTGAAGGTGTTTTGGTAAAGCAAATAAATTGGGCAATTATTTGGAAATGGTGTATATATATATATATCTCGTAAGATATTTTTGGGGTTAAATAATTTTGGAAAATTATTTGGAATCTGATGATGTGGCGCATCTTTATTGATAGTTAAATAACCGACTATCAATATTTACCCTTGGATGGTATTGATTGTGTTTGTTTGGAATTGAATGCACACTTATTTTTAAAATAAGCGCTCGCTATTCGGTTTAGCCGGGAGAGGACCTTTGTGTCATATATCCCATTCCGAATATGCGATACGTCGTTTGGATTGCATTTGAAGACCGGTGTTGAAGACCGGGTATTTGTGAAAACGATAGGATGACCTATCGATTGTCTCCGCATCGTTAGCTACGATATGGAGATTTCCTTTGTGATGGGAAATTTTATCGGGATTGTGAATACCCGGATTGCAAGGGCTTCTTTGGAAGTGCCTTCGGTTCTGTTCGAACCCGGAACAGACTTGTATGGTTACGTGTCTGACATTACATTTTGAGAGATAGAGCAGATTTCTTTCAAATACATTTCTGTTGGTGGCGGAGAATTTATTCTCTTAGCTTAACACCCTTCTCTGAGACGTACGAGCTCAGAGGTTATGTAGTTGAAGGTTATCAGCGATATTTCCCAATCTGGTAATGTGGCATGCTGAGTGCTGCTGTGTGATGATCATTGGTTGGTCATTTGTGATATGATCATTTGTTTGATCATTTATCTTTGTGATTATTGCTTTGGTCATCTGTGGACCCGAAGCATGGCTTTGTTACACAAAGCGTAGCTTTGTGGACGAGACTTCGTCAGGACCTCACTCCCCGGAAATGGTCGAAACAGGAATATGCGGCAAGGTTATGAGGGTCGCGCCCTTTAGGGTATGTCATTCCCTTCTGGAAAAGGGTGGTATCATGGTATGGAGCCCAGATATTTACTCATGTGGAAACACTATATCTATTTCTGTGTGGTGTTGTTGGTATCGAGCGCTCGGATAAAGGTCCCAAAGGACCGGGGGATGACATATTCGTGTAGTAGTTACCTAGTTACAGAGGTAACCCGGCCTTGTGTTGGCAGAGATCTAACCGTAACGTTAGTTTCTCGGGACGTCCCGCCAGAGGCGATCCCATGTGGCAGTAGGAAGTTCCTTAGCCTGACCATTTGTTGGAAATCCAATCAAAACAATACGCGCCTTGTACGGTTTTAGTTGTATTACCTGCCATTCACTTATGGTGGTCACCACTGTTTGGATGGTAGCTATAGTAGGCATAGTTCGGAATGTCTATGTTGGCTAGGATTTATATTCTACTTTCGAAATTGTTTTCTACACTATGCACTAGTAATAATATCAAAAATAATTTGATTTTCGCGTAGTAAGCATCTTTGACTATCATAAGGAGAAATCTCCTCCAATTCTGCGTTTGCATTGTGTGTGTGGCGGGAGGCCTTATGGTAGTTTCATTTTCCAAAAAGCATTGCGGATTTAAAAATTTAAATTTTCTTGTTGCTTGTTTAAAGATTAACTGTTTTGAGTTCTCACACCAGTCCCATGACTGACCTGGAGTTTATTGTTCCTTTCCTAAACTCTGGGTGCCCACTATTTTCCACACGGGCAGTCTAGAGTTAGGTTATCAGGTTATTCTGGATTCGGGAGTTGCTGTGCAGATCTGGAGGCGAGCCAGATAGCGTAGTCTATTATCTATTGTATATAGTATTTCTTTCCGCTGTTGTTGTCGTACACTCTGATTGATGTAATGTAATGTGATGTAATGTATAAAATGTATAGTTCTTTTGTTTTAATGAATATTCATTTATCTATTATATGTTGTTCCGCTGCGACTGTGAGATTCTGTTATTGTTTCTCGTTCTGTTACTTGTTTTTCTGTTTTCTCTTCTCTTTCTTTTCTTTCTTCTTCTACCTCTTTCTTCTTCTAAAACCCTAACGGTTCGATTTTTCGGCAACGAAAAATCTCGATCGTTACATTTGGTATCAGAGCATATGGTTAAGCGACAACCTGCTCTGTTGGGTATTACTCATTAGAGATAGAGTCAGTAGTACTCTAGAATGAGTGTGAGTGTTATAATAGATATGAGTGCGTATTTGTTAGTGAATATAAAATTGTTTTATATTGTGATGATTGGTTTGTTGAGTGGTATATGAACCTTCGTCGGCGCAGCCTCGAAAACTGAATCGAAGGGGTTCCTAAACACTTGAATAGAACAATTCGACACAATATTGTTTTAAATTGGGTAAATGAAATAATTTTGCCTCGATTATATTTTATATATAAAAAGAAAATAATTTTTCAAGGATTATTGAAGTGTGTATATAATTGATTGCTTGGTTGTTGTAAATGATATATATATAAAATAATTAAAAGTTGTTTGAATGAGCTAATAAAAGCAACTATTGTAAAAGAATAATGGTATAAACCAATGAATCATAAGATGAAATTATAATTGATGATGATTTACAATTGTAAGATAATCATGTATGTATATAAGAAGTAAAAATTATATAAGTAAAAGGTTTATAAAAGTGATTTATGAATAGAAAGGAAATTTTTGAAAGAATATTTAGCATTGATTTCACTATTGTCACTGGGAAATAATAAGGGTGATGACTGCAGCATCATCAGTATCATTTTCGAGTTTCTATGTGATGGATTTGCTACAAAAATGAATTAAAAACTGAAGTTTTGTTGTAATAAACCAATTTGAAATTAAAATTCAATTTGAAATTGATAAATATAAGTGAAAAAGGTTTTGGACTTATAATAAATGTTGGAAGTTGAATAATAAATTGTATAAGTTATAGAATGGAAAATGTAAGTAAAACCGATTATTGAAATGGTTAAACAATTAAGTTAAGTAAAATGGAATATGAATTTGAATATTGATATGAATTTGACTTAAGTAAAAGTTAAATGGGATTTACTTTGGAATTTAAAATCCGAATTGAATTGATAAGTAAAACTTAAGTTTAATTGAACAAATGATGTTAAATGGAGTATAACTTAAGTGAAGTTGAATAAAAAAAATTGACCTTTGTATCAAAGTTAAATAATCAAGTGAATTAAATGAGGTAAATAAAGTTGAAATGGAATATAACTTAAGTAATATTGAAAGAATTGATGTTAATATCAAAATAAATGAATAAAGTGAGTAAATGAAATTGTTAAAGATGTGAACTTAAATTATATAAATGAAATTCAATTTTATTTGTAAAAAGAACTAGCAATTGAATTAAAGAATGGATTGAATGTTAATCAATCGAATGTAAGTAAGTTGATATGAAACGATGTATGTAAGTGTAAATTCATTGAAGATAGTTGAATAATAGAATGAAAATCAATTGAATGTTAAACCAATTGGAATTAAAACAGTTGAACCAAATTGAATGTAAGTAAAATAAATAAATTTGGTTGTATTGAATGTACATTGGTCGTTATTTGCTTGTTGGTTGATTGTATGTAAATTCATTAAGTGTTAATGAAATTGAACTAGCGCAATTGGAAGCTATGTAATTGAATTCAAATGAAAATTGAAATGCAAAGTTGAATGAAAATGAATATGCAACTTTAATAGTAAACTAAAAGTGGTATAAGAAGCATGTATTGGAAATTTTATAATTGAATTGGCAAATTGGTTTGAATATTATAATTGGATATTATGCTAGCAGGATATACAGGTTATAAAGGAATTGGGATTTTGATTTCAAAGTTAAAAAAATTTGTAACGCTCGACAAAAAGGTACGTATTTCACTTTTAGTATGAGAATTGATGATTTCCTTCTCCAGCCACTTGGCTTTCTCTTTTCTTTTTGATTCTGAGGGGCCGTAGAGCCGTTTTGTAGTCGTACCGATCTAGCCGCGCAAAGGAGACTCTGGCGAAATTTTTCGAAAATTTAGGGAGTTAGAGAAATTTTGAGAAATTTTGAAAGTTTGAAATTTGAATTTAAATTTAAATTTGAATTGTTGAGTAAACAATGTTGTTTGAAACCTATAATTGAAGTTGGAAAGCTAATTGAAATGATAATAAATCTTTAATAAAAAGATTGGTGTTAGAAGGTTGATAAAACTAATTGGTTTTGGGAAAATAATAAACGGTTTAGGATTATTCTCCTTAACTTGCAATTTCGAGGACGAAATTCTTTTAAGGGGGGAAGATTGTAACGACCCAGAATTTTTAATAATTTAAATTTGAATATTTAATTAATTTTAAATATTAATAAGTGAATTTTTGGAGTCGAATAAATTTTATTTTGAATTTTGGATTTAATTTTGCAATTAAATCGATTTATTTAATAGTGAAATTCCACAAATAATTAGATATTGGGTTAAATATGATTGAAAATGGTTTGGAAAATTTTGTTATATCATATTAAAGTTATAGAAATATTTTAGAACTTGTAAAATTGAATTTGGAGTAAATTTGTAAAAATTGAATATTTTAATATTTAATTATCGACTGAAAAATAGCCAATTTTTGAACAGTCTCGGAATTGAACGAAACGAGTTCCATTGGATCCGTAATAGTTAGTTATTATCGGATTTCAATTTTCGTAGCAATCGGAGTTGTCGTTTGACCGTGGCAGCTCCAAACGCATCGATATCGTTTTAATTTTAATTCGGCGAGTTAAAATAGCCATTTTTCAAACGGTCTCGGATTTCGACGAAACTAGTTTCATCGGATCCGTAATGTGATATTATTGTAAGATTTCAAATTTCAAGTCGTTTGGATTTGCCGTTTGTCCGGTACAAGCCAAAACGCCTAGAAATCGCTTAAATCGGTTTAAATTTAAATCGAGCGTTTATTACCGTATCTCACACATATGATGGAATTAGCTTCCGAAACTTGTTCCATTGTGTCCGGAATGTGGAAAAACCTTAGAATCGCCTGTCGGAACGCGTCGTTTGGAGTTCGTTTGCAAAAGTGTTAAATTGGAGATTTTATTATTAAAATAATAATAATAGTTGTTTATAAATGCAATTATCTCTAAACCCTAGCCAAGATAAAGGAGCCGGCCCTAATAAATTCGATGGCCAGAAAATGTCGCCCTTCCACCTCAAATCCACACCAATCCGTCGACATTTTCCACGAACTTTCTAAACGGAAATCGAAGAGCACGCTGTGAACTACAACTTCAACGGTCGAGATCGAAATTGGAGCAACGAGCAGTGGGCGAGGGGCCCGCGTTCTCTGGAGGCTGCGCACGCAACCCAGGGAGGAGGAGAGGGCCGAGCTCCACTCCAGGGCAGCCGAGCATGGCTCTCACGTAGGCGGAGGTGGTGGCGCCCCCTGATCGACGAATAGGCAAACGTTGTGGTCGAATAATTTAACCCTAGATTTGAAGGATTGGGTTCATTTTTCACGTTAATAGCCTGGTGCGTGTGCGTTGATCAGGGAAGAAGGGCGCAGGTGGGGGCCACGTGCGTTGAGGGGTGAGGTTTCCTTTTATTTTATTTTATTTTTAATTCAAAATTCAAATCGTGTAATGTTTAAAACGTGATAACTTTTGCATGCGAGGTCGGATTCGGACGAGATTTTTTGCGTTGGAATCGTATTCGTGTGCTCTTCGCAATGCAGCTGGTTTGGAGTCGATTGGAGCTCGTGTGAATTTCGGGTAAAATTAAACGTTCGTTTAATTTTATTCGAAACGAACGCGAAAAACGGAAATAAAATCAAGGTGAGAACTCCTCACTCAATCGAAAGGTTTTGTTTAAAATTTTAAATAGTTAATATTGATTGTTGATTGCTGATTGATTGTGTTAGTAGATATAGTAGGATATATACTATATATAGCGATATATATATATTGGCATATGTATATATCGGATTTGATTTCCCGCCTCGTATAGCGGATGAGACCCTATTGCGCCGTTATTAAGCGGATATTTTATAAAATCCCATATACCGCGATATTCCACCTTGAAGTGGAATTGGTATTGTGCTAACGTCTGTGGATGCAGGGTAACAGGTTGGAGGGATCCAACTGGATTCCTCACATATTTATTTGTTTATAAATATTATGTTGATTGTTGATAATCATATTGATATATGACACTTATCCCCGTGGTTGACCATCTGATGTTGTTGCATCATCGGATTCAAATTTTTAAAAATTAAAATAACGGTTTTGAATTTAAAAGGGGTTTTAAATCGATTTTTCAAAGAATATGGTTTATTAAAAAATTTTGAATTGATTAAATTTTAAAATAAATAGATGGATAAAATTTTATGTTTTAAAAATTTATATTTTTATAAAATATAACTTAAAAGAAATTTTTAACAATAATAGGTTTTTATAAAATAGTTAAATTTGGTTTTTGGGAAGTTATTATTATTAATGGTTTATATAAAGGATTTTATAAATGGATGTTTTTAAATAAAAATTATTGAAGTTATAGAATAAATTTAGAAAGTGTTAAGTTGATGTATAACATGAATTTCACTAGGATTTATAGATTAATAAATGTGAAATTTATAAAACGAATGGTTATTGGAAAATTTTAAGTTTATAAGTTATTAACTTATAGAAATGGATTTGGGCATTAAAAAAGGGGAATTTCATAGAAATTGTTAATAAATGAAGATTTCATTAGTTGAAATTATCATAAACCATAAAGAAATCTTGTAAGTGATAAGATTTTAAATTGGTGAAGTTCAAAGGAACGATTTGGTAAATAAATAATATTATAAGTATTTAACTTACAATATGGCTTTTGGGTATGAAATTGGGTTATGTAAGTTGCATCGGATTAATAAAGGGATTTATAAAATTGGGGTTTATAATAGAAATGGAATTTATAAACTATGTTTATAAATTTGAAATCCATCGAATTTGATAAATTGAAATATGGGAATTTGTTAAGTGGGCTATATTCACTATTTTGAATATTGAATAGATTATTAAATAAAATGGGTTTGTTTTTGGGAAAGGAATGTTTTAAATGGAATTTAAAACGAATTAAAGGTGTTTTAAAATGTATTGAGTATCGAAACATAGATTTCAACATTGATTGTTGAAATAGACGTTTTCGAGAAACAGAAGGGGATAATTTGTATAGTATTGGATTTATATATCTATTTTTAATTTCAAATCCATATACTAGTGTTTTTGGGTTGTCGTAACGATGTTTTACGCAACATTCGTTTTTAACCCAAATAAATGTGAATAAAAGAATGTTTTCTTAAAGAGAATGGAATAAAATACTTAACGGTAACTTAAGTATATTGAATATTTCCAAATTGTTGAAAATAAGTTAAATTGTGAATTACTTATTATTAAATAAGTATGGGAATGTTTTTTTTTTTTTTTTTTTCCAATATTAAAGGAACGTTTTTGAGGATTCACCTTTTAAAGGTAAATCGAAGTGAATAGTTTGAAATTGATTTGAAATCGTGTATGTGTAGATATTTGGGAAATTGGAAATTCACTTTGGAATTTATAAATAGGAAGGGAAATTTGTTTAAAAATAAATGTTGATTTATTTTTAAAATATGGAAATAAAATTTACGAATTTGGAACGTAAGTTAAATTAAATCGGTAAGGATTTATTTGTTGATTTGAAATTTGTTTTCAAAAAGGTATAAAAGATGAATTGTAGTTTGAAATTGGTTTTCAAATGGTTGAGTTGTGTAATTTGAAATTTGTTTTCAAATGGTTGAGGTGTTTAATTTGAAATGGGTTTTCAAATGGTTAAGTGGGGAAATTATATCGTGAAGGTGTTTTGGTAAAGCAAATAAATTGGGCAATTATTTGGAAATGGTGTATATATATATATATCTCGTAAGATATTTTTGGGGTTAAATAATTTTGGAAAATTATTTGGAATCTGATGATGTGGCGCATCTTTATTGATAGTTAAATAACCGACTATCAATATTTACCCTTGGATGGTATTGATTGTGTTTGTTTGGAATTGAATGCACACTTATTTTTAAAATAAGCGCTCGCTATTCGGTTTAGCCGGGAGAGGACCTTTGTGTCATATATCCCATTCCGAATATGCGATACGTCGTTTGGATTGCATTTGAAGACCGGTGTTGAAGACCGGGTATTTGTGAAAACGATAGGATGACCTATCGATTGTCTCCGCATCGTTAGCTACGATATGGAGATTTCCTTTGTGATGGGAAATTTTATCGGGATTGTGAATACCCGGATTGCAAGGGCTTCTTTGGAAGTGCCTTCGGTTCTGTTCGAACCCGGAACAGACTTGTATGGTTACGTGTCTGACATTACATTTTGAGAGATAGAGCAGATTTCTTTCAAATACATTTCTGTTGGTGGCGGAGAATTTATTCTCTTAGCTTAACACCCTTCTCTGAGACGTACGAGCTCAGAGGTTATGTAGTTGAAGGTTATCAGCGATATTTCCCAATCTGGTAATGTGGCATGCTGAGTGCTGCTGTGTGATGATCATTGGTTGGTCATTTGTGATATGATCATTTGTTTGATCATTTATCTTTGTGATTATTGCTTTGGTCATCTGTGGACCCGAAGCATGGCTTTGTTACACAAAGCGTAGCTTTGTGGACGAGACTTCGTCAGGACCTCACTCCCCGGAAATGGTCGAAACAGGAATATGCGGCAAGGTTATGAGGGTCGCGCCCTTTAGGGTATGTCATTCCCTTCTGGAAAAGGGTGGTATCATGGTATGGAGCCCAGATATTTACTCATGTGGAAACACTATATCTATTTCTGTGTGGTGTTGTTGGTATCGAGCGCTCGGATAAAGGTCCCAAAGGACCGGGGGATGACATATTCGTGTAGTAGTTACCTAGTTACAGAGGTAACCCGGCCTTGTGTTGGCAGAGATCTAACCGTAACGTTAGTTTCTCGGGACGTCCCGCCAGAGGCGATCCCATGTGGCAGTAGGAAGTTCCTTAGCCTGACCATTTGTTGGAAATCCAATCAAAACAATACGCGCCTTGTACGGTTTTAGTTGTATTACCTGCCATTCACTTATGGTGGTCACCACTGTTTGGATGGTAGCTATAGTAGGCATAGTTCGGAATGTCTATGTTGGCTAGGATTTATATTCTACTTTCGAAATTGTTTTCTACACTATGCACTAGTAATAATATCAAAAATAATTTGATTTTCGCGTAGTAAGCATCTTTGACTATCATAAGGAGAAATCTCCTCCAATTCTGCGTTTGCATTGTGTGTGTGGCGGGAGGCCTTATGGTAGTTTCATTTTCCAAAAAGCATTGCGGATTTAAAAATTTAAATTTTCTTGTTGCTTGTTTAAAGATTAACTGTTTTGAGTTCTCACACCAGTCCCATGACTGACCTGGAGTTTATTGTTCCTTTCCTAAACTCTGGGTGCCCACTATTTTCCACACGGGCAGTCTAGAGTTAGGTTATCAGGTTATTCTGGATTCGGGAGTTGCTGTGCAGATCTGGAGGCGAGCCAGATAGCGTAGTCTATTATCTATTGTATATAGTATTTCTTTCCGCTGTTGTTGTCGTACACTCTGATTGATGTAATGTAATGTGATGTAATGTATAAAATGTATAGTTCTTTTGTTTTAATGAATATTCATTTATCTATTATATGTTGTTCCGCTGCGACTGTGAGATTCTGTTATTGTTTCTCGTTCTGTTACTTGTTTTTCTGTTTTCTCTTCTCTTTCTTTTCTTTCTTCTTCTACCTCTTTCTTCTTCTAAAACCCTAACGGTTCGATTTTTCGGCAACGAAAAATCGCGATCGTTACAAGCAGCACCTTTAAATAAATTAACCAGGAAGGATGTGAAGTTTGTCCAGTCCGACAAATGTGAAGAAGCATTCCTTAAGTTAAAGCCTTTATTGACCAATGCATCTGTGTTAGTAGTTCCAGACGGAAACCAAGAGTTGGTGGTGTATACTGATGCATATGGGACTGGATTAGGAGCTATGTTGATGCAGATGGGTAAAGTTATTGCCTACGCTTCACGAGAGCTTAGACCGCATGAAGTGAGATATGCTACTCATGATTTGGAGTTGGCTGCGGTGATCTTCGCATTAAAGATTTAGAGATATTATCTTTTAGGGGAGAGATTTGAGCTATACATAGATCATAAGTCTTTAAGGTACTTATTCTCTCAGAAGGAGTTGAATATGAGACAGCGGAGGTTGCTGGAATTTTTGGCTTCTTATAATTTTGGTATAGAGTATACACCTGGGAAAGGAAATAAGGTAGCGGATACTCTTAGCAGAAGACATCAAAATGTAGTGTTGGCTATGTTGGCAGAATGGAAGGATTTAGAAGCTTTGACTACTTGTACTGTGTAGTTAAGATCGACTGCTAGTTCTAGTCAAAGTACCGTCATGTTGTCCTGTTTGGAAGTTCGACTAGTGTTGATTCAGAAGATTGCTTCAAAGCAGAAATAAGATCCAGTATTAGCCGAGAAGATTATAAGGCTTGAGGTTGGAACTGAGATCGATGATCTATTTTAGCCTTGACTAAAGAGGATGGTTGAGAAAGAAGGGACGGTTATGTGTTCCGAAAATGGAGGACTTACGGAAAGAAATTCTTAGAGAATGTCATCGATACAAGTTTACGATTCATCTTGGAGGGACCATGATGTATTAGGATATGAATAGAAGCTTCTATTGGAAAGGTATGAAGAGGGATGTTGGCTTATGGGTTAGGCGATGTGCACTGTCAACAAGTGAAGCTGTACATCAGAAGCCGAATGGGTTGCTTCAGCCTTTAGAAATTCCAGTTTGAAAATGGGATTCGATATCCATCAATTTTATATATAAGTTTCCAAGGTCAAATAGAGGAAATGAAAGTATATGGGTCATAGAGGATAGCTTAACCAAAAGTGCCCATTTCATTCCAGTTAAGTCAACCAAGACGGCACCTGTATTAGCTAAATTGTTCATGATGAACATAGTTAGACTGCATGGAGTTCCTAGTAGTATAGGCAGTGACAGGGATGCTTTGTTCACTAGTTAATTTTGGAAGAGTCTATAGGATGTGTGAGGTACCAATCTTAATATGAGTATTGCATATCATCCTCAGACAAATGGGCAACAGAGAGAGTCAATAAGGTACTTGAATAATTATTCAGAGCTTGTGTATTGGACTTTAGTGCATCTTGGGAGGACCACCTACATTTGGTTGATTTTTCCTATAATAATAGTTATCAAACAAGTATAGGAATGTCGCCTTTTGAAGCTCTGTATGGTATGCCATGAAAATCACCGGCATGTTGGTTAGAGACTGGAGACAAATTAGTCTTAGATCCAGATTTAGTTAGAGAGGCATCAGAGAAGATTGAGTTGATCCGAGGAAGGATGAAGGGAGCTCGTTCTAGGTAGAAGAATTACATAAATAAGAGGCATAAAGATCTAAAATTCTTGGTTGGAGATAAGGTTTTCATTAAGATGTTGCCGATGAAGGGTGTGGTACGATTCAGAAAGTCAAGGAAATTGGCACCAAAATATGTTGTACATTCCAGATTATAGAGAGGAATAGAAAGCTCACATACAGAGTAGAGTTGCTGAGAAGTATGGAAGGTGTCCATAGTGTATTTCATATGTCTCATCTTTGCAAGTTTGTGCATGATCCAGAGGCTACTATTCCTCTGACAAAGTTGAAAGAGATGATAGTAGAGCCGAATTTGACTTTTGTGAGACAACCGGTTTGGATTATAGCGAGAGATGAGAAGAGAATGAGGAACCAGACTGTCAGGTTGGTGAAAGCTCAATGGAGGAAAATGAGAAGAACTATACTTGGGAGATAGAAGATAGAATTTGAGATACTTATCTTGATCTGTTTGAGGGTATGTCTATATTATATTTATATAGGTAGTTGCTAGTCGGGTAGACTAGATGGTTGTTAGACGTCGTTATAGATGATTGTTGTGTTAATACTTAGTCCTTACTGAATTTCGAGTACGAAATTCTTTAAGGAGGGAAGCCTGTAACACCTTAATTTTTGATAACATTATTCATAAGATTTAATTAGATAAATTAAATAGAATAATGTAACTAATTAGAGTGATAAGGGGATTGAAATTTGAAAATAAAAATAAGGTTCGAGCTTAATTAATAAATGGGCTTAAGAATGGTTTATAAGAAAATTAATTGCATAGGGGTATATTGGGAAATAGCTGCACCACCATAACCCTTATATATATCAACGGCTTGCCGTCCATTCACGTTCATTTCTCATTTTCACAAAACTTAAAAACGTAAGAAAAGAAGAGCTTAGAGCCGTCCATTACTAGGAGAAAAGAAGAAGAAGAAAATTCAAGTAAAGCTTAGGAATCAAGCTAAGGGAAATTAATCTCAAGTCAATCTCCTTATCCTAACCAAGGTGAATAATAATTTATATCATCTCTATTTTGTTTTATGATCCTATGTTTCCGGATTAAAGATTAAATTCATTTTTATGAATTTTTGGATAATGATATGCTTGAATTATAATATGTTTGATTAAAACAAATTATCTAAATGTGGATTTATACAGTTTTAGGGCAAAACCGATTGTAAATTATATTATAGTGCCATGGAACAATTATATGTTACGCAAAATATGATTATGGAGATGGGTTCAATTTTTGTAATTTTCCAAGATATGGAAAATTTAATATGAATTTTCAAAGGAAAATATGACAAAATTGGGTTAAAATTAGTTATGATTATTTTAGGAAGAATTTGGGTCTGAAATTTCGATATGTTTGATAACACGATGAAAATAAATTTCTGTAATTTTTGGGGATTTTTGCTAAGAGACTTACTTTGCAAAATAAATTGTTTTAAAAGAAGGATTTAACTGCAATTTTGGTTTTGCTTAATGGAGGGGCTTAATTTTTAAAATTTTCTGGAGCTAGATCTGATAATAAGCGGCAGTTATTTTGTAAAGAATTTGAAAAAGTTTTATGGCAACCAATCAAAGGACTACAAATAGGCAGGTTAGTTATAAAGTCATTACTAAAAATAGCATTAATTCAGCCTTACTCTGAAAAGTTGGTTCCACCTCCTTTAGAAGCGCCCTTCGACTTCAATGCCTCTGCTTCGATTCGGTCAAAACCAACCTAGCCGAAACCAATACACATGGTATCAATGAGGTTGGTACGAAGTGGATTGGTGAAGGGCGGAAGGCAGGGTGTCAAAAGCATTGCTTTTGATAGATTCGAAACCATTGTTTACTTTTAAAAGATATGCGCCTGCCTTGTTTTTGAATGGTGTTTTCGACCAAGTCGATACCCTGTTGCTTTCGAAGCTGTTGACACGTTTCTTCTTAAAAATAGATCTTTCGAATGAAACCCTTTGTTTATAAAAAATTTCTCTCAAAAATGATAGTTCCGACCTAGTCGAAACCCAGCTATCATTCTTTTACCTTTTGAGTTTATTGAAGTCATCAATGCTTTCCAAGGGTAGTCTTTTGTTTTAAACTTATACTAAGCCACTTCTTAAATTATTTCGAAAGGGTTCAAGGGTTTCGAAGGCAATGGCTTTGAAAGTGAGTTTCGATAATATCCTTCCATGTTTTACTCAAAGGTTTTGAGCTTTCGAATGAATGGTTCCGGCACCATAATGTTTTTTCCCGAAAAATTTTGTAAAGATAAAAAGTTTCGAAAGAGATACTTTCGTATATATTCACTTTGACCCTAAAAATGTTTTAAAGGTAAACACAATGGTTTCCAAATTGGTACTTTCATTGGTTTCAAAGCTATGTTTCTGAGGATTTTTAAGTAATGCATTTTTACTTTCAAAAGGTATATTTTGGTTCCAAAAGTGATGATTAAAGAGCTTCGAAAGGTATATATTTAGTGTTTTGAAAATATTTTTCTATACTTTTGAAGGAGGTTATCCAGAGGTTTCGAAAGTGATGTTTTAAGTTTTCAAAACAAATGACCAAATCTTAGTTTAAAAGAAAAAGTATGGCATAAACAAAGAGTTTTAAAATAGAGTTTTAAAGAAGTTTTCCTTGATTGACAGGTTAAAGGGATTAACCATGTTTTATATAAAAGGATTTAAAGGACATTAAACCGTAGGTGTTGGTATTATTATGTTAATAAGATTGCTTCTTCATATATTTATTCACATTGTAATGAACCCATAACGATACTTTGGGGAAGGGTAGAGTAATCAACTAGGTTGACCCGTAGTGAATATAAATTAAGGATGTTAAAATATTAATTAAAGATATTGGTCGGGCTAATAGGTTCATGGTAAGTCCATGAAAACTATGTATAGGAAAAGATATTGGCAAGAGCCAATTGTTTCATAAAAACTATGTATATGAAAAGATATTGGCAAGGGCAAATAGGTTCACAGTAAGCCCATGAAAACTATGTATAGGAAAAGATATTGGCAGGGGCCAATAGGTTCATAATAAGCCCATGAAAACTATGTATAAACGAAGATGTTAGGGAGACTGGTTCATAGTAAACCCATGAACACTATGATTTGATATTGCAGGGGCCAATAGGTTTGTAGTGAACTCATGAAAACTATATTCGGATTAAGATATTGATAGAAGTCAATCGGTTCCTAGTCAACCCATGAAAACTAGGATAAAAGGAAAGATATCAGAGTTACCAATAGGTTTAGGGAGAACCCATGAAACAGTAAAGATATTGGAAGAGGCCAATAGGTTCTTAGTGATCCTATGAAAACTATGAAATCAAATAGGGAGTCCATAAACACTAAATAGGTTATTAGTCAGCCTATGAAAGCTATTAGGTTAATAGTGACCCTAGAAACTATAAATGAGACAGTCAGTCAAAATGAATGGGACTGGAAAATCTAGAATTGATTTACTAGTTTGCATATCATTATATTATTTTGAATTTTTTAACCATTATTGATGTGGGAGAACAACATATGGTTTTATAATGTTTTTAGGATACTAATGAGTGAAAAATTTGTTCTGCTAAGCGGCATAGTCTCACTAGATATCTACATAGGTTAAGATGGTAGATTATTATTCATATCAGGCTTAATGTCTGACTCGATGTATTTTCCCTTAAACTGTCGGGAGCTCAATTGATTTTGAGTATTTTGAGGGTTAAGGTTTTCAGGTGTTCTTTTAGACGAATAAAACTTATGGAGACGTGCGGGAGGCCAGCTAGTTAATAAGAGTTTTTTATTCCGTTGTATTTTGGTTGTAAAGGAAAATTTGTTTTATTGCCTTATTGTATACTTTGATCAACCAAGGGGCATCTCCATATGTCACTCTTGGCGTATGTTATAATAAGTATATTTTGTCTAAGCGTAGTTGCAATTATGGGATTATGTAATGAATTTAAATCTATTTGAAATGGAATGTGGAATGTGTTTTGATGTTTTAAATTTTTTCCATATACATGTGTTTCTTCAATCTATCTAGCATTACCGTATTTGGTCGTCGAGGATTAACAACAATGGATGACTATAGTAACCGTAGCCACTAGTTTTGGGCCTTCAAGTGGGGGATGTTACATCCTCGAATTACGCCATGAAAATCAACCATTTCTTTCCAAAATCTCCGTTTCATAAATATCTCCAACTCCATTTATAAAGCTTCTTTATAAATTCCAAATTTTAATGTAGAAAAATACTCTTTTATAAATCTCAAACCATTTATAAAACTTCTTTTTTCAAATCACTAAATCATTTATAAACCTCTTTTCTAAAATCATTCAAAACCCACTTATTTTCCAAGTTCAAACCTCTTCCAAATTTTTACTCCTTTGACAAATCCTTTTATAAAATATCGCTTGTGAAACACTTTAGGAAAACTCTATTATTTAGTAAAAACTCCTATAAACAAGTTATTACTTATAAATACCTTTATTAAATAATAGTATAACTTGAAAATCATTTAGAAACTTTAAATCCAATTTGGTTAAAGAACTGAAATTATCTCAAAAACCCACTTTATAAATTCAAAGGGGGCTTAGCAATTCCAATGCTACTAACTTAAGTTACCATTCAATTTCAGTTTCAATTCACTTAACAGTTATTACATAGGTCAACAGGTATGTAAATTCAATTCATATCCAAAACAGGTAATAACATGTCAATATAAACACTGGTATATACATGTCTAAATAACATAATAGTGGGATGGTGATTTGTCCTACTAAATAGATGTCCAAACAATTCAAACAGTTTATAGCAGAATAGAAATTTATTCTACTAAAAGACGTGTCCACACAAACAACAAATGCGTTATAGCAGAATGAGGATTTATTCTTCTATCAGATGTCCAAACAAATAATTTATAGCAGAATAGGGATTTATTCTGCTAACACGTGTCCATATAATCAAACAGTTTGCATAACTCTTTCATAATTATTTTTTTACTTAATGATATCGACATTTGAATCCCTTATGTTCAAAACAATCTTTGAAAAAAGAAGTACCTTTAAAACAATTTGATTCTTGAAAAACAAGGATTAAAAACCTAAAACTCCTTACAATGATTAATTACATGTTAAACTCTTATTAAATCATAATTAATCTTTATTAAAATAAACTTATTTTAATTATAAATTAAACCCCTAATTAATCCTTTATTAATTTATTAAATAATAATTTAAAACCTTTATTAATAATTAACTATTAATTAATATTAATTAATTAATTAATTAATCTTTTAATTAAAACTAAAATAATAAATTAAACCTTAAATAAATAATTATTTAAATTAAAACCTTAATTAATTTATAATCAAAAATAATTAAACACTTGATTAATTAAATAAATAAATAATTGACCTTATATTTGATTAATAATTAATTAAAAAAATCATATGCTTGACTCTTAATTAATTAAAAATTAATCTTACTTTTAAAGGATAATTAACTACTACTAATCTTTATATAATTAAGATTAATGAACCTTGTTTAATACTTAATTAATTATTAATTACCAAGCTTAATTAATTAATAGTTAATTATTAAAACTTGCTTAATGTTCTATAATATTTTTATTAAATTTATAAAACCTTTCCAAAATAATTTTTATAGTATGAAACTGAATTTTCAAAAAAAATGGATTTTTATCGAAACTGCATTCATAGGGACTATCGCTATGGATACCATAACTTCCAAACCTGATTAACATCTCTAAGTCTTTTAAAACGTTAATTTTTGACTCTAACTTACTATATGAACTTAATATAAAGTTTGTAAGCAAAACAAAAGGTTAGAAACTTTAGGAAACTTATTATTTAAAATAAAGTAATCAAATTTAAAAAACTCAAAGGATCACTATGTCGAACACAAACACCTTTCAAGTGCTAACCTTCCTTACTAACTTTTCCATTTACTATACTAACTTTGTATTGCTTCCAACAAAGATCATAACTTTATAATTAAAAACATCACTTTAACATTTGATTCACAAATCTACGCTAAACCATAAACTAGCAACATATGTACATCCAAACCATATGATATTTTAACCATCCAAACAATGTATTCTACAACCAAATTGGAAACATAATAAAGGTTGAATCTTTACACAAAAATTTAGAAGTTTACTCACCAAAATTTTGCAAAACCCTTTTGAAAACTTGAAATACTTTAGAACTTACAAAGCTTGGAAAACCACAAAATCAACTCGAAAAAAGATCGTCTTTTCTCTAAGTTTTGGCCATGTTACTCTCAGAATTTGGAAAAGTGGTCGGAAGAAACATCTTGGAAATTATTTTATCTGTCATTTCAAAAAATGAATCACTCAATTTGGATTGGTTTTGTGAAAAATATGGTCAAAAGAAGAAAATGTATTCTCGGACTTGAAAATATGGGTCCGAAAATGGGTTTGAAAGAAATGAGATTTGGACATAGCTAAGCTCAAAATTTGAAAAAGTCATTCAAATAAAAGTTATAGCCACTGAAATTTTATATGATCTAAATAAATAAAATCTCCATTTGGTTTGGAGATGAGGAAAATATGATAGGAGGAAGAGCAGGAAAATTTAAAGAAGTGGAAGGCTATTTATAAGCAATAGAAAAGGTAAATTACTAAACTACCCTTGTACTTCTACCCTCCACATTGTTTTTCCACATCAAAACCCTCCACCACACATGCCATTTCATCCTCGAACTTTTTGCGCCTCATCATGTCAAAGAAAACATGTTCAAACATGTTTGTACTCGAGTCGCCAAAGCGTCAAATCATGTCCCTTGAGGCATCTTTAAGTATATACATGTATATACTTAAGTATATATACCTATATATATACCAATATATACTAACTAATTTACATTCTTAACCATTTAAATATTGTTTCAAACATAAATAAGACTCACAGTATTTCAAAAAACGTTTATACGATGAAGCGTCGAAAATTCAGAAAAAGATTTTCGATCACATTTTCTGTTTTTCATCGAACTAAATATTTTTGTAAACAAATTTGAAAATGATTTCACCATAGTTAATTATTATTTAAAAGAGTTTTATTTTCATTATAAAACCTATTATTTAAATATTTAAAATCAAATAAATATTCGCAAATCAAAGTAGTGAAACTCCAGATCGCTACAGATAACATTGAAGGAATCGTCCCGTCGGAACCGGTGAAATAGGTAAGTTTCAAAAAAATTCTTATTTGGATCTAGTGGGCCTATGAAGTCTAAAGAGGTTTTAGATCCAATCTAAAAAAAATTAGGGTAAAATTCTTAATTTTATTTTATTAGTTTGAAAGATTCGAATTTAATATAAATTTAAATGTATGAGTGTATCAAATACGCTCATATGTAACATTTACTCATTAAACTTGATTTGAGAAGTAAACCTTTCATTTCCTTCTCTAAGACCTATTCAATCAATTAAGGGAACAAATGGCTTCAATTTTAGAGAAAAACCTTTCATTTCTCTCTCTCTCTCTTTGATTATATTAATAATTCATTAAATGTCATCGATGATCAATTTAGACATAGCATGAAATATGGATATATCCAAATATACTCACAGTGTATATTTTGCATGTGCAACATATAAAAAGTGTGCATAATTCCCTTCATATATTCCTTCGTTGTCCGTAACTTATATATATAAATAAAATAACATTTATTATATATATAAACACATGTAATATATTTATATATTCTTGTTTACGCTAAACTTGATTTTGATTGTTTGACATGTTTTAAAGCAAAGCAAAAAATTTAAAACTACTTTCAATTAATAAATAGTTTAAAATCAAAATTGTAATTTTCATAAAACTCCTTTTTGAAAAACTTGAATTAAGAACACATACATATATGTATATGTATATTTACATGTGTGTGTGTATATTCACATATATGTATATAATAATTAAATTGGTGTTTTAAATTTAAAAAAAAGTGTAACATATGTATTCAATTAATTTGTAGTTT
Source organism: Allium cepa (assembly GCA_030765085.1). Taxonomy (NCBI): domain Eukaryota; kingdom Viridiplantae; phylum Streptophyta; class Magnoliopsida; order Asparagales; family Amaryllidaceae; genus Allium; species Allium cepa. The sequence continues at coordinate 474,847,418 of CM060943.1, read as the reverse complement.
AAAAATATATATTAAATCAAAATAACAATCTGAGATCTAATTATTAACTTGTAGCATGTGAATTCAATTCCAAAACTTTGAATATAAAATTTAATCAATTGATCAAAATATTGTTCGAACAATAATTTCTAAAACAGAAAAGAATTAGACAACTAAGGAATATATAAATTCATGGTATAGAATTCAAATCAAAACTAAGCATACAATATAAAAAAAAGAACAACAGGGGTAATGGATCTAATAATATTAACTACTATTAGGAAATGAAGAATACATGCAGATATGAGTCGAATCAATATAATAAACATGCACTTAATTAAGATAAAGGGGTTATGATTAGAATGTTTAAAAATAATTAATCAAACACATAATGAAACATTCAAATCCAAACATATAAATGGTAAAACATATACACGATAAAAATATAAATAAATCAGAGAATCACCTTACGATATTGCTTATAAATCATACATTGATTGAAGATATCTCCTCAGGACTCCAAGATCCATACAAATCCTTGTAAGGGATTGATGGATTGCTTATGTTTCATTATTTTTTGATGTTTGCACTTGATTTGGAGTTGATAAGAATCTTTGTTTTTTTCTATATGGAAGGTAAGGAAGAGAGAAGAGAAAAGTGAATGAACAAAAATGAATGCTTATAGGAAATTAATTAGTGGATTTTTTTTAATTGAAAGAATGAAACCTTTCACATTCTTTAATTAGACTTTCATAATTGATTCCCTTAGTTATCTTTCTATTTCTCCACTAGTCTCGTTTTCATATAGTACAGCTGAAATTACATGCCATCAAATGACATAAAATTTCTGTAAATCCCTTCTTGCAACTATTGTATTTAAACCCATTTAAAATTACATTGATATCGTATATCAATGCGCATAAATATAACTTCTATAAATGCGTTCTAATAATTACCAACACTCCCAAACATTAATTAAATTAGATGCAAATTATTATTTCTTAAATATTAATTAATTTAAATAATTTAAACACTATATATTAATCGAATTATGTAGCTTTTCGGAGAATTCATCATTATGGTTGTGCGAGTTAAATGTGCAAATTTAGTCAAAGCTTGACATTGAATAATTTAAATATTAACATTCACATGCCACCTTAGCTAGTGGTGTGACATTTCGGCTGAATCTATCGCTTTCACGTCTTTTGGTAAAATCCAATTTTACTTATTATATAAGCAATACCTGATTGTGATGATTATTTATACCAATTCTCTTCGTCAAAACCATATCACATTAGGAATTATGGAATTTGGTGGTTTCGGTCAAATTCCAACATTTTCCACATTCAACTTTATAAGTGTAAACAAAAAATCCTTGGTTTAGTAATAACAATTATTATTAACCGTACTACTATGGCCAAAGACTTTGACTTTGGCTTGACTTAAGCTGACCCAGTGATATTAACCCCAAGTAACTAAAGATACGAATTCTCTCCTGAATAGTGTTTTACTTCCATTGCTTCCGCTCAACCCACCTATATTTGTTCGATGGACACCGTGCCATGATTTAACTATAATCAAAGTGGAGTTTCCATATTGAAGCTCGACGGTATTCTCAAGTTGAGGGGATTATGTAAAATTATCAAAATTGAAATCCTCTGTTTGACCTTAGTCATATTAACCGGTAGAAAACTATCGAGTAAGTCATTCCGTAGTTATCCATAACTATCAGTATGTAACCCCATAGTGCCCTTAGAGTAATACACTGTCCTAGTTTGGAGAGCGTTACGTACTCTAGTCTTAGTGGAAGTATCGTTATACAGCCTTGATACATCTTGACTAGGAATTTTTAAAATGGTATGTTTATTTTATTGTGATAAATCACTCATGGATATAATATATTGCAACTACTATCACAAAACATATTATTTATGAATTTTCAATGTTAAATATACTTTTGATTAAATAGATAATTAATATGACACGTTGTATCAAGTATATAATATAAAGAAAAAACCTTCTATTTTGAAAAAGATTGTTTAATGAGTTAGATATATGTAACAAATACATAATTACCCCAGTGGCATACTCCTTACTCTGTCAATAAGATAATGTACTTGCAGGAAGTACATAACGTTAAAATTAATTTCATCTAACTTAAAGTTTACGAGATTATACAAGATAAAAGTTTGTTATAAGCCCCTACATCTCTTAGGTCAAGGAGATGAAATGTTATGTGTGTCGGAAGACTACACGTAATATGTGAGGGATCCTATGTAGACAACCCTATATGTTTTTGAGACCGATCATTATCGATTGACCAATTTATGGTATGCACATATGTTTTGTAAACTTAACAACAAAATATATATATATATGTATATATGTATGTATGTATGTATGTATGTATGTATGTATGCATGTATATGCAAGTCATAAAATGTTTTTAAACACCTACTTCATTGCATTGAGAAACGATTATTGTTTTAAGAAACGCCAACTTCATAACGAAGAAATTTATATAAGAAATTATTGGCAGTATAATGGGTTTGGATACAAACCAAATATAAAACTGATTAACGAAGAATGGAAAGAATTAAATGAACCAAGTAGACATGACGTAGTAGAACGTTTAATAATAAATCTTGTGCACTAAAGAGAAATTGTGAATTTTATTAATGTCGGGAAAGCACTTCCTCGGTTTATGTTAAATAAATCATTAAAAGAATTGACTCTACCATGTGACATGGTGCACAAAATCCAGAATAGATTCCATGTACATTATCAAAATATGATTTTTGATATTGGTGTCCAAAAGGATATGACCCATCGGCTGTAAAAATGTATTCAAAAGTACATTAATACGGTCAAAATATAAGCCACATTGATAAGAAAGGGCGTTATAAATTTTAATTGATGAAACTAACGTAGCAGATTAGTCATTCATCATGCTCTAGTTGATTTTGATTTTTCTCACAAAATTCATTGCTCCACGTGGCTTTGACTTTGGTGCATATATGCTAAAAAGGATATTTTAAATAATGTTTTAAAATAGACTATTTGCACATAACAACCAAAATGGTTCAAATTCAGTATGAGGGGTAATTGAATTAGTGAGTATTGGGTATGATCCAAGAAATGATACAAAGTGTTACTCGATAAGTGCCAGAGTTAAGCAAGTATTTTGATGGAGAAATCAAATAGTTTGAATTCCAATCAAGATGAAGAGGAAGCGTGTGTCTATAAGAAAGAATTTTGATAGGTACTAAATCTTTTTTAAATGATAAGTAAACGATAAACTTATGATTGTTAACAATGTATTTATCTTAAAATTATTTCAATTTGGTTGTCTAATTCTCAATATAGGATTTGAAAAGACATCTTTTATAATTAGTATAAAAGGATGCAGGGAATGCCCAAAATGGTATACACGGAGACTATATTAAATTGTGTAATATGGAGCATGTATATGCACTAATAATAGAAATTATCGTATATGTTATATTATCTATAGTATCGCATTTTGGTTATGTATTCGATACATAAAGCAAGTACCAAATCCAGTTTAAGATCACCAAATGACATATTAGAGCGTTCTCCAGTATTTAGAAATATAAGAGAATAATTTATAGAAACAACATACTCATGAAGGAGTGCGCAGACTCGAACTTCATAAGTAATATTGAGTATAGTATGTCAATTCCAAATTCGTGTTCAATCTTAAGTCAAGAACTTTCGGTTGGAAATGTTCTGAAAAGATAAGTAGTGGCTGATTCAATTAAAGGCAAAGTACATCACCTAGGCGGTGTAATAAAAGAAGGTAAATAAATAAGCAAATTTATAACTGAGCTAGGAGTGGTTCCAAATGTTGAGAATCTCATAACATTATTATATGATAACAACACTACGATACAGTTTGTAAAAGGACCTAGAGCTCAAAAGAACTCGAGAGACATCTCTGAATAGTTCTACATGATAAAGGCAGTTTACCAGCATCGGAGAGAGTTGATTGACAAATTAGATAACAAAAAAATAGCATACCTATCTACTATGGGACTAACCTGATTAGTTCCTGAGAAAACCGATCAAAAGTTGAAATAAGATTCCATAATTGACTCCAAGCGCATTTGGGAGGTTGATAGAGTTAGGAATATGCCCTAGGGGCAATTATATAATCTGTTACATATAATCAATCTGATAACTAATCTTGTTCGAAAAATAGGTGTTTTCTTCCTATTATAAACTAGTTATACTATTACGTAATTGATCGAGTAATTAAATTAAAGTATATTAAATGGAAAATCCTTAAATGATATGTTATGTGATGGTAATTACAATTTATTATAATCATGAAAATTTTATCTCATTAAAAATAACATATTATTTTAATTAGTCATAGTCAAGATGTTTTGAGATGGGATATTGATACATCCGTTTAGAGTAGAGTGTGTAACGCTCCTTGGTTATTGGGCAGTGTATTACTCATGGTAGTTGCGAGTACCAAGGGGCTACATACTGATAGTTACTAAATAACCATGGAATGGATCACTCAAGAGTTTTGTATTTGTTAGTATAACTAAGCTTAGAGAAATAATCTTCAAGTGACAATGTTACATAGTTTTTCAACTTGAGAACACGGTGAAACTTCAATGTGAACACTCCACTTTGATCATAATTGAATTGTGGGATGACGTACATTGAATGACTATATTTGGATTTGAGTTGAAGTATTTGAAGTGAAACATTACTCAATAGAAAATTAGTCTCCTTAGTTATTAGGGGTTAGTATCATAATTAAATTTAGTCAACTCAAAGTCAAAATCTCTGATTAGAGTGGTCCGGTTAATAATGAATGTTATTATTGAACCAAGGACTTTGTATATGAACTATCCAAGCTGAATGTGGATAATAATGGAATTTTAACCAAAACAAAATTCTATAAGTCCTAATGTGATATAGTGTTGACGAAGAGAATTTATGTAAATAATCATTACTTCCAGATGCCGCTTATAATAAATAAATTTTGATTTTATCGAAAAGAAGTGTACGAGATAAATTCAGCAAAAATGTCACACTACTACCTAATGAAAGTGCGGTGTGTATACAATTATATGTGCTAATATAGTATACACGGATCGTGTAATATGGATTACAATACAAATGCAGAAATAGATGATAATAGCATTGTAAATAAAAAATAGAAAAATCACACCAGAGATTTTTATACTGGTTCGGAGCACCGTCCTACGTCCAGTCCCAGACTACTATCTGGATTTTCACTAATTACAACCTCGCTTCACCCGGAGGAACAGGTTTACAATTACGCGAACAGCCGAACGGGATTTCACGCCTCTACAACACTGAGGGCTTCAACACTTGCCTCTTACAATACTGAGGACATCAACAAAAACAATTACAATTGTTGTTGACAACTTGTGCTCTTGTAAACACGGATTTGTCACTTGTAGTACACTCTTCCTATAATCTTATCCTCAAATTGTGAATGATGTTTGTGAAGATTATGGAATTTATATTGCTTATTGAATCAAAACATATGAGATAGTGTCAATGATTCAATAAGGAATGAAAGTAGTTTAGAGCTTTTTGAATGCAAGTGAATTCAAAGAATAGATAGAGAGCATATATAATCTTAATAAAACTTGTTATCTTAATCAATGATATTGATGTGTATTTATAGAGAGAAAATAGTTATAACCTTTGGTGAAAAGTTGCAGTCAAAAGTTATGATCATTGATGAAGAAGAAGAGACGCAACCATTGAAGAAAGATGTGTCTTTTGGAAGAAGTTGCTCTCTGTTTAAAAACGGTCGACAGGTCAAAAACTAACCGGTAGACAGGTTTTTAAAAATATAGTCGTTATGTACATGTGTGCACGTTTATTGTGCACATTCAACAGGAACGGTCGACCGTTCATTTTTGGACCGGTCGACCGGTCTCTGTTAAGTTGCACAATAAAGTGCACAACCTATATAAATGTATATATATATATATTATTTTTTGTGCATGATTATTTGAGGATAGATTTTGACAATTTTATTACTATTATAACATCAAATAATCAACCTATAATCTAGAATACCATATGTACGTCTTGATTTGTCGATCGCTTTAATATTGTTGTCAGCAATCAAAATCTTCATAGAAGCTGTGACTCAACATTCTCCCCCTTTTTGATTGATGACAATATAAAAACTCAAGTATAGGATCTCCCCCTGAATATGTGATTTCCTGCAGACAATTATTAGCACCTTTCTCCCCCTTTGTCATCGACAAAAAGGAGTAAACACTAGAAAATATAAACCAAAGAGAACAATGCATACATTCAAACACAGGATGTTTTGATGAAGTACAATGCAAGTCATAGTCTAGTACGAATAAAAAGATGGACACTATTTAGTACAAGTGCCATATATGTTTTTAAAGAAATGAAAAGAAAAAAAACAAACTAACTTCATTCCGACTGAATCTCTTCCTCATCATCATCATCATCATCATCGTCGTCGTCGTCGTCATCGTCATCGTCATCATCATCGTCATTGTCCCCACGACCTTGTCCGCTTGTACCACCGGATTCCTCGGATGTCGACCAAGTAAAAGTTGGAGGAGCCGGACGTTTTCCGGGGTCTTGATGTTGGGTCGAGATGGATGTGCTACATGATATAGCATCCCATATAGCGCCGAAGAATGACTTTACCTTATTGAATCGTCTATCAATTTTCGAATCCATTCGTTTTAGTCTTGATTCAAGTAAAAATTGATTCCGGGCGATGGTTTCAAGAGATTCTCTTGTAGATGATTTAGATTTCAATAATCTAACATCTTCAGAACGACGACGAGATGGTGGAGCTTGTTGTTCTTGAGTATCGCGTTGTTGCCATTGTTCGAATGGCATAATATGAACATATGGAGGAGGAAGCTTCATCCGTTTAATAGTAGTGGAGTCAATACACTTTGGTGTAGAATATGCCGAATCCGGGGGTGTGACTCCACATGCAAGCAACATACGCATAATATACTCGTTATAGAAGAAATGTGGACGAGTAGAGTTATTTACCTTAAGAATTTCATCGAAAATCATGTGAACCCAATTTATTTCGATATCATCGTAGATAGCATAAAGAGCCTTGAAATTCTCTTTGTAAACGGCATCATAGTTTCCTAATCGAGGAAATAGAGTGTGCATTAGGACATGGTGTAACAACCTTGCAGTCGGTCGTAGCCCAATCGATTTGGTGCCGTTACTATCATCTTCTATAAATTTATGACTCATACTATTCCGGGTAAAAACTTCACAAAATGTGGATGAAAACTCTTCACCCCTATTCGGTATTCCCAAAATAGAAGCAATTCTATCATAAGTGAGATAGATTCGTTTGCCACATACTACTGACCAAATAATTCCATTTGGATTTTCCGGAGTATATTCCTCTAAATTCATATTCGCATAAAATAGCTTAATCATCAAATGATTAATTTGTACGCTATTTACAGAAAAATCAATAAGAGGAGAGATACGAGATCTATTTGCTAATCTTTGAATACCGTATGCAGTGAAATCGTCGAATTTGATGAATGAGCCTGGATGGAATTTGTAATTTGTCATTTGATTCCATCTAGTTACTGCAACCGGAGATTCTAACCATTTTCTAGCAGAGAGAGTAAGAGAAGAAGTTTCTGATGTTGCTCTTTTCTTTGATTTTTTCTGAGGAGGAGCCATTGAAGAGAATTTGAGAGTTTGTGAAGCTTGAGAATATGAACTAGGGTTTGGAAATGGGAAAATTTTCAGTGGAGAGTAGAAAGTAAAGAGGGTTGGTGGCAAAAATATATACGTGAAGTATAAAAAAAAAAAATAACTGCCGACCGGTCGACCGCCTGCGTATTGCCGGTCGACCGTTTTCAACCAGAGAGCAAAACGGTCGACCGGTCATATTTTAGGCTGTCGACCGGTTTAGCTCTGTGTGCAAAAAATGCAGATTTTGGCAAAAATTTTGAAAACGAGTCGAATTAATATATTATATATTATGTTATTATTGCAAAAATATACTGTATTACAAGAATTATATATGAAAGCAAAATAATATATATTATGGAATTCTAATGAGAAGGTGAGTTGTTATTAGAATTCTTGTCGTTTTCAATGCGTTTAGCCCACGGACTCCACTTATATCGAGCTCCTTCATTCTCGTTATAGTTTTTATCCCAAGAGTTTGGAGTTGTTGAAGTCGATGGTCTTGACGGCATTGGTTCATGAACATCGTGTTTGTTTGAACCGCAGAAGAATGAAGCCATTCGTTCTAAAGCGGATAAACGAGTTGAAGTACGTTGTTGTTCATGGTATAGTAGGTTTTGACCATAATGTAGTTGTCGTTGAAGATCAATTTGATGCTTTTGGTAGTGATGAATTTCATCGATTTGCGCCTTCGTGCGCGGAGAGCAGAATAGTGCTTTCTTTGCACGCTTGGATGTTGGAGTATGGCCAGGTGTGCGAAAACAATGGTGAGGGCATTCCGGCCTTTGTTTCGGTGTAATCGGAGAATATTGTTCCTCCGACTCCGAGCTAGTGATAGAAATATGAGATTCCTCTGCGCATTTGTCGCAAATGTGTGCCATGGTAGCTTGTTTAAGGTGATTTATAATTTTCAGCAAGAAGGTGAATGAATGAAAGTGTGTTTTTCAAACGTTTATATAGAAAAAACTTTGCCAATGAACTTGAGGATAGGATTTGTTAGAGATAATTAGCCGTAAACAAAAACAATGATAGATAAAAAAAAGTTATAAAAATAGGTATAGTTTGTTATAGGCTGAAATTTGAGAATTATTTGAAAAATATATAGCCTAAGTTTGAAGGTTACTTATTCTATTCTAGATCTTTCCGAGATACTAAGCCAAGCTCTCTTCGTAGTTTAATAAAACTAGATTCAAGTAATGGTTTAGTGAAAATATCGGCTATTTGATTGTCAGTGTGAACATATTCAAGATGTATATTACCTTTTTCAATATTATCTCTAAGGAAATGATGACGGATATCAATATGTTTGGTTCTAGAATGATTTACTGGATTTTTAGAGAGATTTATTGCACTCGTGTTATCACAGTATATAATTGAATTCGATAAATGTATATCGAAATCTTGAAGTGTTTGTTGCATATATAGTACTTGAGTACAAGCGAGAGCCGCTGATATATATTCAGCTTCACATGTTGATAGTGAAACACAATTCTGTTTCTTACTAAACCAAGAGACAAGTGATTTTCCAATAAAATGGCACGTACCACTTGTACTTTTTCTATCCGTCCGTGAGCCACCAAAATCAGCATCACTATATGATACTAATTCAAATGGACATTCTTTTGGATAGAAAAGACCAAAATCTTTGGTATTATTTAGATAACGAATTATACGTTTCACTGCTCGTAAATGTGATTCCTTTGGATCGGCTTGAAAACGAGCACATAAACAAACACTCATTAATATATCTGGACGACTAGCTGTAAGATAAAGAAGAGAACCAATCATGCTTCGATATAATTTCTGGTCAACATTCTTACCACTTTCATCTTTTTCAAGATGTGTAGTTGTACTCATAGGAGTTGGTTTACCAGATGTATTTTGTAATCCGAAGCGTTTGATAAGATTTTCACAGTATTTTTCTTGATTGATAAAAATACCGTTTGAAAGTTGTTTGATTTGAAGTCCAAGAAAATAAGATAGTTCTCCCATATGAGACATTTCGAATTCTTTGGTCATAATACTTGCAAATTCCTTGCAGAGTTTATCGTTTGTTGAACCAAAGATGATATCGTCTACATATATTTGGATAACCAGAATATCATTTCGAGAATGTTTAATAAACAAAGTTTGATCGACTTTGCCTATTTCAAATCCTGAATTAATAAGATAGCTACGTAAACGTTCATACCAAGCACGAGGTGCTTGTTTTAAACCATACAGAGCTTTCTTAAGTTTGAACACATGGTCAGGATATTTTTCATGTACGAATAAAGGTGGTTGTTCGACATAGACATTCTCTTTGATAAATCCATTGAGAAAAGCACTTTTGACATCCATCTGATAAAGTTTGAAATTATGATAACAAGCAAAAGATAATAGAATTCTAATAGCTTCTAGTCGAGCAACTGGTGCAAAAGTTTCTTCATAATCGATACCTTCTTCCTGATTGTATCCTTGTGCTACTAATCTTGCTTTATTTTTAGTGATATTTCCTTGTTCGTCAGCCTTATTTTTATAGACCCATTTAGTACCAATTACTGACTGATCAGTTGGTCTCGGAACAAGTTCCCAAACGTCATTGCGCTCGAACTGATTTAGTTCTTCCTGCATGGCAATGATCCAGTAATCATCTGTAGCAGCTTCTTTTGAATTCTTGGGTTCGATATTTGAGAGAAAAGCGACATGACCCATTTGATTGAGTTGACTCCTTGTTCTGACATGTGATGTTATTTCACCTATTATATTTTGGGCCGGATGGTCTCTTAATATTCTTGGTGATGATTGTAATTCACATATTTGAGGAGTATTCTCAATAATTACTTCTGAGTCAGAATCAGTATTTGAGATGATTGGATTATTAATGACTATTGATTCGTCATCATCTGATATTGTGTGAGAATGCTGATAGATTTCATCAAAAGATACATGAAGTGATTCTTCAATAGTTTTGGTTCGTTTATTAAATATTCGATAGGCCTTACTTCGTTCCGAATAACCGACAAATATTCCTTCATCGGCTTTTGGATCGAATTTTCCAAGCTGGTCTTTCGTATTTAAAATAAAGCACTTAGAACCAAAAACTTTGAAGTATGAGATTTTGGGCTTTCTTTTGTTAAACAATTCATAAGGAGTATTCTTGGTAAGAGGTCTTATGGACACACGATTTAAAACATAACAGGCAGTTGCAACAGCTTCTGCCCAGAAGTGTTTTGGTAAGGTGGTTCCATTTAATAATGTTCTTGCACATTCTTGTAAAGTTCGGTTCTTTCGTTCTACTACTCCGTTCTGTTGTGGAGTTCTGGGAAACGAAAAATTATGATATATACCTTTCTTTGTACAAAAATGTTCAAATTCATTATTTTCAAACTCTCCGCCATGATCACTTCTTATATTTTTAACTTTAATCCCTTTTGATTTTTGAATTCTTTTGACGAAAGATTTGAAATGATCGAAAGTATCACTTTTATTTTTTAAGAAAATTGTCCATGTATAACGAGAGAAATCATCAACAATTACAAGCACATATTGACTGTGATTTATTGATTGAACTCTAGTAGGTCCAAATAAATCCATGTGCAGTAACTCAAGCGGTTGTAATGTTGATATGACTTTCTTGGATTTAAATGATGATTTGGTCAATTTTCCTAATTGACATGCATCACAAATGTTGTTAACTTTAAAACTCATTTTGGGTAGTCCTCTAACTAGATTGTTTTTGGCTAGCTTGTCAATAGTTCTGAAGTTTATATGACAGAAACGTTTGTGCCATAGCCATGGATCATTGTCATTAGCCATAAGACACATATCTGAATTATGATTAATATTCATATTTAGAATATATATATTTCTGTCTCTATAACCTTCAAAAACCAAATTATGATCTTTATCTAAAATACTACACTTATTATTTGAAAAGGAAATTATAAAACCCTTGTCACATAACTGACTAATACTAAGTAAATTGTGTTTTAAATTTCTAACTAGCATGACATTAGTAATAAGAGGTAAGTTAGATGTATCACAATTGCTCACATCGCCTTTGCCGATGATATAACCTTTTGAATTGTCTCCAAAAGTGACTGAGCCACCATCTGAGTATTTAATATTTGTTAGTAAGCTCTTGTCTCCCGTCATATGCTTTGAGCAACCACTGTCCAATATCCACTTTCCTCTTTTCTTCAGTGGGACCTGCAAACATAGAATTAAGTTCATGGTACCCACTTTTCATAGGGTCCTAAGAGTTAGGTCTTAGGAGTCCAAACCCATTTGGGTCCGGTATCCCCTTTATATATATAATTATTATTAAGATGCACAGTATTCATGAATTGCTGAATGTATTTGTTCCTAATCAAATTGTTATTTGTTTTAGGAACCCATATTTTGATAGTCTTGACATCTTTCTTTTGAAATTTCACTATTGGTTTTGGTTTGAAATATAATAAACTAAGATTTTTCTTAGCTTCAGTTTTTTGTACTTTCTTCTTCCTTTTATTTCTAAGATGTTTCTTAGTTTTATGTTTGTTATATCCCAAACCTTGTTTATCTGAAATAGATTGTGAACTTTCAATGATTTTAGTCAAATTTTCTCGACCTTTGTTAAAGTTAGAAACATTTTGAGTAATGTCATCAAACTTTGTTTGTAAACTAGCTTTTTCTAGGTCTAGAATTTTGACTTTTGCTTTAAGTTCATGATTTTCAGTAGTGAGAGCATTATTTTTCTCTTTTTGAGCTTCTATTTCTTGACTCAAAAGAGATATTTGAGAGTCAACATTAGATGATGATTCTTGAATATTTTCAAGTTCTTCTTCTAATATTTTCTTCTCATCTTTTAACATATCTCGTTCAAACTCTGCTCTACTTAAATCTGCTTTGACTACTTTTAATTGACGTTTTATGTCTTTATATTTGACTATCAATTCAGCATTAATATCAAGTAATTCATCAAATGTAGGAATTTGTACCTCATCTTCTGTTGCCATAAAACAAACATTAGCTTGTTCATTCTCCGAATCACTTTCACTTTCTGATGAAGATGACTCTGAATCATCCCATGTTACTGAGAAGGCTCGTTTCTTTGATTTGTCCTTCTTATATTTGAATTTGTCATTTTCTGACTTTTTCTTTTGTTCTGGACAATCCTTCTGCATGTGTCCCTTTTTATGGCAGTTGAAACATTCTATAGCAGATGAAGATGGTTTATTTGATCCAGGTTTCCTTTTATTGTAGCGACTGGCTTTTCGATATTTTAGGAATTTTTTGAAACCTTTAGCAATGAACGCTAAATCTTCATCTTCAGAATCTGATTCATTTTCATCTTTCTCAACATGAAATGCTACATTTTTCTTTTCTTCTTTCTGTTCTTTTCTAGCCTGCAAATTTGCTTCATAGGACATTAAATTTCCTATCAATTCATCTGGCTTCATGACGGAAAGATCATTAGCTTCTTCAATTGCTAATACTTTTCCTTCCCATTCATTAGTCAGAGAATGTAGGACTGTTGAAACAATATCAAAATCAGAATACTTTTGTCCTAACCCAATAAGTGCATGGTGAATAGTTTGAAACCGTGAATACATTTCATTGATTGTCTCATTTGGTTTCATTTTGAAATTTTGAAATTGACTTTTCAGCATGGCTATTTTGGCTTGTTTAACCTTGTTAGTACCTTCATGAGTGATTTTTAGCGTTTGCCAAATTTGATATGCAGTAGTGCAGATACTAACACGGTTATATTCATTTTGGTCTAATGCACAGAACAACATATTTATTGCTCTTGCATTTACGGCTGCTGCCGTTTTCTCAGCCACAGTCCATTCTGAATAATCAGTTGTTGGATTCACTATTTCTCTTTGAGTAGCATTCCAAGCATCATAGCTACTTGATTGCATAAAGAATGACATACGTGTTGCCCAATAACTATAGTTAAGACCATTGAAAAATGGAGGTCTTTGTGTCGATTGCCCTTCTGTGTAAGTGGTGTTTTGAGTGCTAGTACTTGCGTTATTTGCCATATTACAAGAATATATCAAATAACTGTGTTACGGTTATATGATGACCTCGCTCTGATACCAAATGAAAGTGCGGTGTGTATACAATTATATGTGCTAATATAGTATACACGGATCGTGTAATATGGATTACAATACAAATGCAGAAATAGATGATAATAGCATTGTAAATAAAAAATAGAAAAATCACACCAGAGATTTTTATACTGGTTCGGAGCACCGTCCTACGTCCAGTCCCAGACTACTATCTGGATTTTCACTAATTACAACCTCGCTTCACCCGGAGGAACAGGTTTACAATTACCCGAACAGCCGAACGGGATTTCACGCCTCTACAACACTGAGGGCTTCAACACTTGCCTCTTACAATACTGAGGACTTCAACAAAAACAATTACAATTGTTGTTGACAACTTGTGCTCTTGTAAACACGGATTTGTCACTTGTAGTACACTCTTCCTATAATCTTATCCTCAAATTGTGAATGATGTTTGTGAAGATTATGGAATTTATATTGCTTATTGAATCAAAATATATGAGATAGTGTCAATGATTCAATAAGGAATGAAAGTAGTTTAGAGCTTTTTGAATGCAAGTGAATTCAAAGAATAGATAGAGAGCATATATAATCTTAATAAAACTTGTTATCTTAATCAATGATATTGATGTGTATTTATAGAGAGAAAATAGTTATAACCTTTGGTGAAAAGTTGCAGTCAAAAGTTATGATCATTGATGAAGAAGAAGAGACGCAACCATTGAAGAAAGATGTGTCTTTTGGAAGAAGTTGCTCTCTGTTTAAAAACGGTCGACAGGTCAAAAACTAACCGGTAGACAGGTTTTTAAAAATATAGTCGTTATGTACATGTGTGCACGTTTATTGTGCACATTCAACAGGAACGGTCGACCGTTCATTTTTGGACCGGTCGACCGGTCTCTGTTAAGTTGCACAATAAAGTGCACAACCTATATAAATGTATATATATATATATTATTTTTTGTGCATGATTATTTGAGGATAGATTTTGACAATTTTATTACTATTATAACATCAAATAATCAACCTATAATCTAGAATACCATATGTACGTCTTGATTTGTCGATCGCTTAATATTGTTGTCAGCAATCAAAATCTTCATAGAAGCTGTGACTCAACACCTAAGATGACATGTGAATGTTAATATTCAAATTATTAGATATTAATTGCTGACTGAATTTACACCTTTGAGTCGCACAACAGAAATGATGAGTTCTTCGAATAAACTAGACGATATAATAATTTATAATCATCGTAAATTAATTAATATTTGTGAAATATTAATTATTAAATTTTAATTGACATTTGAATACAATTAGTACTTAATAAAGTGCATATATAAAAGTTATAAATGCACATATCGATATACGATATCAATAAAATATTTATATTAGATTTAAATAGAAAACTGCTACGTGGATTTGGAAATTTTTTACGCCTACTACACCTAATTTTATAGTCGGCCGTGAATGGTGGGGGGAAGAGGATTTTGGTGAGATTTATTTGGGAATTAAATAGGGAAGGTTTGAATGGAGGGTATTGAAAGGTTTCAATGTTTCCTTTAAAACATATTCTCTCTCATTCATTTATTTGATTCTTTCTTGATAAAAAATTTCTCTCTTCCTCATATCAAATCATGGCCAATATTACATGGTGCTTTAGCGCTAAAAATTCCAAAAATCAAAACAATTCAAATCAATTTATTGATGGTAGTTTTACCTTTTGATCTTTGCAACATTTGGAAGTTGATTCGTGACTCTTGGAGCATCGGTCCATTATTCAAGGTGTGACTTTTTGGAAATATTGTAAGGTATTTTGATTAGTTTATCTATGCGACTCTTATGTTCGTAAGTTAGAATTCTATATTAATCATCTTGCCTTATTATTATTCATCATACGAAATCTAATTCAAACCCTTTTTTCTCTCTAGATCAAAAGTATATTTATTATGTTGTTTTATTAATTCGGATGCAACTCTGTTTTTATCTTTATTTATTATTTGTCCCTCATGATTCATATAATTTCGATCCTCTATCTACTTTGATATTTTGTAGTTGTTCTCTATGTTATTTTGATACGAATATTTTTATCACAAATTTATATTTACCCAAGTTGTCCAAATCCTTATTGTTTTTTCATTTGTTGTTTAAAAGGGTAAAAGAAATTTTTTCGCTTGGAAACCATCTTTATAATTTTATACTATATATATATGCATTGAAAACCAATTTATTTTATTACTTTGTTAATGTTTTAAATAGAGCTGTTTTGAGTATTCTTTTCGTTAAAAGAAAGGAAATCCTTTTGAAATTCATGTATGTACTTTTGTGTAAAATCCAACAGTTTTATTTCCTTTGTAACTTAAATACTGTGTACTATTTTGTATCATCGTTTACTTTCAAAATTAAATATTTGTTTCAAAATCTTTATTATTTTTGAGTTCTAATAAATTTATCTACATACATTATAATTACATGTTTACCAAAATAAGTTCATTTAAGATCTAAACATTATATGTTATTTTATGCATATGGACACGTATATGTATTTGCCATTCAAATTAATTATATGGATTTTACACATTAATGTAATTCTTGATTTCAAATCTTTCCCTAATTGAAAGTTAATTCACTAATGTTAATTTTATATTTCAAATTGTATAAATTTACAAGATGTAATTTCTATATATGTATATATATTCAAATTATTGTGTGCATATTTTATTATTTATGTTTTTCAATTCAAAACCCTGGACAACAAAGGCATAGGTAAAGAGGAAATAGGCCTGTTGTGGTGTAAATCCCAACATCTACGTACGGCCACATTAACTATATACACTTCTTATATGTCTTCTTATATGTTGCACTTGCACAATAAACACTAGAGTATATTTGTATATATTCACAATTTATGCTATGTATAAATTGCAAATTAATGAGATTTAATAAATCAATCAATTTAATTAAAGAGAGAAATAAAAGGCTTATATCTTCAATTAAGGAAAACACTCTTTCAATTAATTGCATAAGTTTTTGAGAGAGAAAAGAAATGATTCCTTCTATAAATTATCTTTAACCGGTAAATGTTACATACATGGGTGTATTTGATACACTCATACATTTAAATTTAAATCAAATTCAAACTTTTTTAAACAAATTAAGTAGAATAAGATCTAATTTAAAATATTTTAGATTATATTTTATATATATTTAGCCTTCATAGACTTCATATACCGATTTCTTTAATTATAAGGCATGATTTACTTTATTTAATTTCCTATGGTATAGTTATTGTATATAGATGTGGAAGGGTTGATGTATAGTGCCTAACGAACGTTGATGTGTGTCAACCTATTAAAATCTTACATTGACCGAGGTGAGTAATTTCCTACATGTGCATGTATGTTGTACCTTATTTACAATATGTGGAAGTGTGCTATGTGAAGTGAATACCCGCTTGTGCTTACATATAAGTTCCCAACACTTAATGGAACCATATATTAGATGGAAACTGTTAACGTAGTTACTGCGTTAATAGCCTTGGATTTGACCATATGGGCAAGAAATCTAGCTCCTAGCCAATCTTTCCTCAAAGTGGCAATATTTTTTTTGGAAAACGAAGACTTCGAAATCATTGAAAGTGAGTATCAATGGAATATGCATTCCCTGGCATTCAACAATGACAGTCAGCAAAACCTTCAAATCCATGGCATTCTACCCATATTGATTAGTATCGATCGATGTGGGATTTATGTAATCGTCCTAAATCACTAGATATTGATTTAAAATCATCGTAGTGGGAAGTTATTTGTCATTCATATGTAAATCAGCCTCATTCACATCAAAAATCAATCATGTTTTCCCTAAATCAATCAGCGTGGCCAGAGATACTTGGATTGACATCGATGGAGTAAAAGAGAATCAACTCAGCCATGATGGAGTTATAGAGGAAGCACGCAGTTGATAGAAAGGGTACCTCATACCTTGATCTATTTCCTAAAGAGATTGACATGATCTTTTGAATTCGGAGCACCTTGAAAACCCTAAATCATAAGAGAAAATAATGAAAATGGAAGAAATAAAGGCGAGATGGGAAGAATCTACTAAGTACTAGAGTATTTATATGAGGATTGATCTATACTAATCCATAAAATTGGATTTATTTTTTATAAACTCTCTCCTTATTGACTATGATTCTCCATGTAAAGTAGTGGAACTTAAATATTTGTGGACATCGACTTACATATGGGTTGATGAAATCTTCACTAGGACAGACGAGTTTTCTAGAATGCAAAACTCTTAAATTACATCTATCGAGGAAACTTGACCCTATGACTATATGGAAATAAAGTGTTTGGAAAGCACAACATTCCAAGGAAAACGTTTAACTACTGGAAAAGTTTGTTTAGTTTAGGATTTGGTCCTTTGTCTTCGAACAAAGAAAGCTTTTTGTTCATAGAAGCTTACTTTGGGGTTAAGTGCTAACCATGACTTCTCACAAGCAAACATTTAATGATATTGGGATTCAAAGGGTTAAGGAATGGGTGCTAGATTCATAAACGATCGAGTATAAAGCATTGTAAAAATAAAAGGAAGAAAAATTGGCTAAGTGGATCGACCAGTACCAATTGATCAAGTCTCCTCAAAATCTTATAATTCTCAATGAATGTTTGGAAAAAACTAATTTGATAACACGAAGGAAACCTAATACATGGAGAAACAAGAAATATAGTAAAAGAGAGGAGGTAGAAAAATTGACTCTATGGACCAGCATAGATACATAAAGTTGGTCAACTCCGATACGTTCTTCCTTATCTTTTAGATCTTTATCTATGATATTTTCTAAGTGAGTTAGCAGAGAAGAATGACAACTCTAAGGCCCAATAGCAAGCAACTACAGTTGTACATGCAATGCAAAAGGGTATCTTCTTGGTATTTGGTATTTTATATCTAAGGAAGAATATGCCATCTTAATTTTCTATTGAATTTTGAGATTACAGTTGTAATCACTTCTGGGATCTTATATAAGTCATCAATAAAACAACTGGAAAGTGGACATATGCATAACAAAACCATTATAAACTTTAAATCTTGTTTTTCATTTGTCGTTTCTTTATAATGTTGCATATTATCTCTATTTTTGTATGTTTGATTTGGATTATTGTATTAGAAACACTTAAATCTATAAAACAATTACTACAAATCCTCATATAATCATAGCCAATAATCACATCCAAGATTATTGGCTTTACATAGTCTTTTGGAGGCATTAGATCAATTTTTTTGCTAATACCATTTAAGTTGAGGAATAATGGAGGCACATAAACTAGTAATATTCCTATAATTACAAGTAATGAACATATTGAGGATATAGAAACTAAACCTAAAAGAAGTAAGAGAGCTAAGTAACATTAAATTATGGTCTAGATTATTCTAATTATACATTAGAGGAGGATCCTGTTAACCTCTAAGAAGATTTATCCTCTATAGATCTTGTTAACTAGAATATTTATCTCCTAGTTGTAAGACTATAGATTGTAAGTGGATCCTTAAAAGAAACTAATAGTCAATTGTACCATTAATATGTATAAAGCTCGTCTTGTAGCTAAGAGTATTTGACAAAGAGAGAACTGGGTATTTTTTACCTATTACTGGAATAGCATCTATCAAAGTATTGATTTCTCTACCTGCAATTCACGATTTACTAATACACTAGTTAAAATTTCTGTTTGAAATGGTGAATTAGAAGAGGAAATTTACATGAACCAAGCCGCAAAGTTTGCAGTCCCTGGTTAAGAACATAAAGTTTGCAAATTGAATAAATCTCTGTATGGCCTTAAAAAGATACTTAAGCAATGATATGAAAAATTCGATAATCTAGTTATTTCATATGGATTTTTAATTGAATTTAAACTGATAAATGCATTAATTATAAATCTAAAAATAATATTTTGCACTATTTTATGTTTATATGTCAATGATTTTCTTATATTTGGTTCAAATATTCATCTTATTAATGACGCGAAGTCTCTTTTATATGCTAATTTTGATATGAAAGAATCAAGAGAAGCAAGTGTAACATTTGGTATTAATATCATAAGGTCTAAAAAGAGAATTTCTTTTGATCAATCTCATTATATTGAGAAAAACTTAAAGAAATACAATTACTTTTACTGTAAATCTGCTTCTATACCATACGATCCTAGTTTAAATTATTTAAAAACACTGGTGAAAGTGTAAGATAGTTTGATTATGCCTTCATCATTGGCAGCCTTTAGTGTTACACTGATTGTACTGGACCCAACATTGGCTATATTATAAGATTATTATATAGGTTTACTAGTAAACCAAGTAGAAAGCATTGGCATGCTATTGAAAGGGAAATGAAATACCTTACGAGAACCATGTACCATAGCTTATGTTACTGGAAGTTTTCAAATGTTCTTGAAGGAAACAGTGATGTAGATTGGAATACTTTGTCAGATGATTCCAAAGCAAGTTGTGGCTATAGTTTTAGCATAGCTTAGTTTCTTGCAAATCTAAGAAACAAACTATTTTGGCTCAATCCACTATAGAATTTAAGATGATAGCACTAACTATAGCTAGTGAAAGCATATTAGTTAAGAAATCTACTACCTATGATTTTATGGAAAAAAATTGACACCAGTTGTACTAATCCATTGTGATAGTACCGTGGCAATTAAAGAACTTCAAAACCATTATTATAATGGTAAGTGATGAGATACACATTGTAAGTAGAGAGTTCTATCTTCAAAAGCTATTGGAGTGAATCATGTGTTCATTGATGAAAATTTGGCTGATCCTTTAATGAGAATATTGGTCAATGAGAAGGTCCTTACAATATCTAAAATAATTGAACTATTGCCCTTAAAATGATGAATCACATATACTGATAACCCAACCTAAATGTTGAAGATCCTGAGAACTCAGTTCAATGGGTAATAACCAGTTGTGTGGAGAGTTGAGTTGAACATGGTATTTTCTCATAATGGAATATAGTCTTCCTGAAGCAATATAAGGATGGGATGATAGAAAATCCTAATGAGATCTATACTCAATGTGAAGTGGTACCAAACTACAGGAGTACTCCTGATAGACTCGCTTATTTGAATGTGAAAATATATATTCATTTCCTATGGAATTTAAGGAAAAAACTTCTAGAGCATTCACTATACTTGGATAGACATGCATGGCTTTACATGGATGAGGTATTAACTACAACCTAGAAATGATGCGTACAGTTTGTCATTAAAGATAGAGCTCAAAATTACGTGTCACTCTAGTATAACCTAACCTTACTATGAAAGGTTTAAGTCGAAAGATGCTTTTTTTATGCACAACCTCATAAGTTCATAAGTTGCTTGAGGAAATATTTTTAAAATTCAAGTGGGGGATTATTGGGATTTCTTTATGAAATGCATGAATTTTAAAAAAACAAATGCGTTGAGACTCTTTGGTCCTACATCCAAAGAAATTTAGCAAGTAATCGTGTATACATACATACGTACGTACCTACAAATATAAGCCACTATATTGATCACGTTGTACATCCAATGTTTTCATTAGGATTGAAGAGAGGAGCCATGCATGACCACCGTATGCAACATCATCTGTTATCCACCCTTTTGGCCGACTATATTCGAACTGACTAGAAAAGTTAGACTCTACTGCCATCGGGACCGACAAGTCAGATTAACAATCACGAAACCTCATAGACGATCATATGAAGCAATGGCTAAGAAAAAGCAGAAGACAGATTCAATAGAATGATAAAAATATGAAAATATACCATTTAGCAAATATGGGTCTTGCCATATCGGTATTACAGTTCAACTCAGCGGAAATGATCGATATCTTAAAATCTACAAGTCAACTACACATGAAGCTTTGGGAACATAAATATATTAAAGAGTGGAGCCCACCTTATCGATCACATGCCAAAAGGAGCTCATATAACGATCGATGTTGATCGTTATTATAAATGATGTGGGGACCGCAATCTATACTGTGACTTCTTCTGGGTCTGGAGACTGCGCTGTCGAAATTTTTAAAAAGATAATTTGTCGTTTTCCCTATAAATATAGGCTTGATTGTTCATTTTTGGGATCTTTATGTTGTTATTTCCTTTATACTCCATTATAACTATAGATCATACCCGATCCTCCCTGTGTACTCAGCAATTCAAGTGATTAATAAAGTTATTTCTTCAAAGTGGACGTAGGCTTTCAACACCGAACCACTATAAATCATTGTGCTTTTGTTATTATGTTATTTAATTGCTTGTTGCCTATGTTTTCATCTATTATTCTTCGTTTATTTCTCTACAAATATCTATTGGGTGTTTGTACCAATTTTTGGTGCAAACATTTTTGTACTTTCACTGAGAATACGAATTCTCAGCTCGACTTGATCTCATCATCTACTTGTGGATTCCCATATTCGCAAGATAGATTCAGATTTCTACCGACTACCTTCTATTTCAACTCAGATTTGAAGATGAAATCTATAAGGAAAACTATCAATAATGGTTAGGAATACCAGATCTACCACTCAAAGCGCAAAGGGAAACGAGAACGCCAGCACCAACAAAGAGGCCAGAGCAATCTACCAGTAGATGTTAATGTCACCAATCTAGTTGATGTCCAGAATCTAGCTGATTCCATCATAAGGGCCGATTTCCATAATCTTATTAGAGAGCTCATGGATAGTCGTTGATAGTTGAACGAAAAGATTCAAGCCAATATCGATCTAATGAATCGGTTCGGAGATCAACAACACGGGAAAACTAGGAAGGAACCAACTCCCTATTCTGGATTGAAGAGCTCAACTTCCTTAGATGACCATCACAGGCATAGACAACGCATAACCGATGGATATCATGCGGAAGCATCAGGACATCAACACACAACCAACCCCTGGCTGCTAGGATCGATCAGACCCGATCCATCTATAATAATCGAGGCTGATCCCTCCTCCAAGGAGAAGTCTTTCCTTTTTCTAATAGATTTCGAACATGAGATGCTGCGGTTGATGCGGATGCTAGAGTTCGAGTTAATGCAAGATCAGTTACCACTCTGAAATGATGAGGATGTGAATGCACATCAATAGAATGTTGAGCCGAGAAGGTGTGGAACGGCCTGTAGACATCGACCGGACCATTCACGTGAAGTGGAGCACGACCACTGCTTGGCCCCAAATATCTAAACGCCAAGCTTGACGGCTATGATCAAGCAGTTGGTAAAGGAGAGCTAAGGCTTGACCAATGTTGATTGGGGATCTCAAGGAGCCATACCCCATTTACAGATAATATTTTACATGTGTAACTTCCGAGGAGATTTAGCATGTCGTCGATGCCTGCCTACGAGGAAAAACCGACCACAGGAAACAAATCATAAGATATGAATGGTTAATGGACTCCGCACGAGCTAATGATGCCACAAATGCAGATGTTTTCCTGTTACTCTCTGGCATAGCGATGAGATGGTTTACGAGATTACCCCCCACGGTCAATCTCTAGATTTGACGATTTAGCAATGAACTTTACGGAGCAGTTTCTTATGCATGCAACTCGCCATAGATGTATTGTCTCTATCAAGCGTGATCAAGGCTTTGGGAGAATCGTTGAAAGAATATTTAGAGAGATTTCATACAGCATCACAGAAGTCAAGAATCTGAATGACCATTCAATATTGATGGCTTAACAAGAGGGATCGACCAAAAATCTGACTTTGGCGATTGGTTGGCTGGCAAACAACCTACAATGTTAGAGTGTTTCTACGAAAAATTAGCTCAGTTTTTGAGGAAAGAGAATCCTAAATGCTCTAGGAAGAAGAATTTTGTAGAATCAAGTAGAGAGGGAGTGCAGAGTCACATTGCAGTGAAACAGTCCATTGAGAGTTTTGGAAAAATTCAAGCAAATATCCAAAATAAACCGAATCAGCAAAAAAACGCGGTGATAGGAACCATAAACGAAAGAGAGATTCCAAAAGAGGAAAGTTAAGGATTCCAATGTATTGTACCTACAAACCACTAAATATGTCTCTAGAGAACTACTTGTCTACATGCAATATCATGTAATATAGGAAGCCACCCCCTAAAGAATCGATGGAGAAATAAAAGCCGACTGGAAAATATTGTCAGTTCCATGAATGTTATGGCCATAGCACAAATGAGTGTAGCAATGTCCAAGATGTTATCGAGATGCTGATTCGGAAAAGAAAACTACAATAGTTTGTTAAAGCCCTAGAAGATGGCGGGCAGCGGACATCCGACCCCAGCCGAGGACAAGCGCCGCATAGGGATGAGGAGCCTGTGAGGACTGGTGGAAGATTAGTTATCACTACAATAGTCATAGGACTACATCCCGCTGATAAGAGCTGGTACGAGACAGAGCGCTATGCTAGCGCAACCAAGCAGATGAATTTTGAGTGTTGTTCAAATATAGAAGACGGGGCTCCAGCCAAATAGCAACCTGCAATGACAAATGACATTGTATTTAGAAACAGAGACACAGACAAGGTGGAGGCATCGACGATCGACCCAATGGTCATTTCGGCATGATCGACCCTGCCTTCGTGAGGAAGATCTCAACTGAATGTGGTAGTTTCATGAATATTATTTTCAGAAAGGCTTATGATCATATGAGGATGTAAGACAAGGACTTGAAATCCTCTAACGCCTGCATCCATGGCTTTAGCGGCGCTACGACCGAAGCTGTCGTTTATGTTAAATTGCCCGTGTAGTTAGGAGAATGCAACCACACGAAAATGCGGATGTAGCCATTTGTTGTGTTGGATGTGGACTCTCCATATAATGTTTTTCTAGGTCAACCTCAGCCATTGGACCTTGGTGTCTTACCTTAAAATTCCTAACCGAAAATGGTGTGGGGGTTGTGCATGGAGGTCAGGCGACCGTACGCGCCTGCTATGTGGCTGAGTTGAGGGACGCTCAGTGAAAGGAGAAAGGTAAGGGTGCGGACAAGTCTCTCTACATCCAAGCCATCGAAGATTGACAACCAGTGCCTGGTTCTTGGCTTCGGCACCACAGTCTGTTCTAAAAAGTCATAGATCCGAGGAATGGCAGAGGAGCCTAAAGAGACCAAGGCTGCACCGGCTGAGCTGATGATTGTCATTACGATCAACCATGACGACCCCTCACTAATCCTAAAGAGCAGATCACATGTCAGCCCCCGAATGATGAAATAACTTACTGATTTTCTCCAAGCGAACCTTGATGTGTTTGCATGGACTCATTCTGATATGTGTGAGATGTCACCTGCCATTGTGGGCCACACATTAAATATCGACCCAAGGCATGTCTCGATGAAATTGAGAGATTTGTTGCCTTTAAAGAGGAGGTGGATAGGCTCGAATACAATGGGTTTATACCATCTACCATAAATGGGATCCACTTCTGTACATGTGAGAAAGGCGAATGGAAAGTGGAAAATGTGCATTGACTATTATTCGGACTTAAATAAGGCATGCCCGAAAAACAGTTTCCCCCTTCTAAGAATCGACCAGCTGGTGGACTCAACGGCAGGACATGAGTTGTTATCTTTCATGGATATGTATTCTAGATATAATCAAATTCAGATGCACATCCTCGACCGGGAGGACACCAGCTTTATTACCGATGTGGGATTGTAGTACTATGTGGTAATGCCATTTGGATTGAAGAATGCTGGAGCAACTTATCAGCGTCTGGTCAACTAAATGTTTAAAGATCAGATTGGAAAGACGATGGAGGTATATGTAGATGATATGCTCTTGAAGTCACGACAATCAAGGGACACATTAGAGACTTAGCAGAGATGTTTGATATCCTTTGACATTACAAAATGAAGATCAACCCTCTAAAATGTTCCTTTGGCGTCGCATAAGGAAAATTCTTGGGTTTCATTATCAATGCTCATGGAATCAAAGCTAATCCTAAGAAGATTCGAGCAATTCAAAACATCGAGGTGCCATGGACTATCAAACAAGTACATAGGTTAAATGGGAAGGTTGCCACCTTAAGTCGGTTTATTTCCAAAGACACTGATAAATGCATTATGTTCTTCAACCTAATTAGAAGAGGGAGAAGGAACTTTGAATGGACGCAGGAGTATGGAGTCGCATTCCAATTTTCAGTGAACCGCTTAGAAAGACCTTTCATCTTGTCAAAGTCGGTGAATCACAAAGATTTATATATCTACTTGGCCGTGTCAGTGTGCGCTATAAGTGTTGCACTGCTTTGCGAGGATTATCATATCTAGATATCGGTCATTATGTTAGCAAGCGATTGACATGAGCTAAAAGGAACTATCCGAAGATAGTGAAATTGGCATACGGCTTGATGATTGCTTCACGATAGCTCCGCCCCCATTTACAGGCTCATCCCATCAATATTGACACCGATCACCTATTACAACAGGTCTTACAGCGACCTAAGATGTCTAGAAGATTACTGAAGTGGAACATCGAACTGAGCCAATTCGACATTACTTTTCTCCCTTGGAGAATCATCTAGGGACAGGCACTGGTGGACTTTATAGTGGAATTCACTACATAGGACGATCCCCTAGAGAGCAATGCAGCCCCTACCATTCAGTGGAAAATGTATACAGATGGACATCCAATGATCTTTTTTCTGGAGCTGGAATTGAGCTAGTAACTCCAAAGGATTGATCAATTTGCTATGCTTTAAACCTTGACTTCCCTACAATGAACAATGAAGCTGAGTATGAAGCTCTGATTGCTGGACTCAAACTTTCCAAAGAACTAGGGATAAAATCTCCTAAAATCTTTTGTGATTCCTAATCGGTGGTATACCAAGTCAGGGTAGATTACTAGGCTAAAGGAAAATAACTCGATTCGTACCTTATCCAAGTCCAAAAGTTATTGGCTAACTTAGAGTATTATTACATCACACACATTCCCCAGGATCAAAACAAAGAGTCCGACTCATTGGCAAAGTTTACTAGCACCGGGGATGCACAACAAATGGGCTTGGTTCCAGTCAAAGTACTAGATGCTTTGAGCATAAACCATATAGAAATAGACTGGGTACTAGAAATGGAGCCTGAGATGGAATCGTGGATGACTCTAATTAAAGATTGTCTACTACGGGAGTCCTTCTCGAATAGAAAAATGAAAGACGACAAATCCATTGCAAAGCTTCATAATATATCATTCAAGAAGGAGTCATGTATAGAAAGGGTTTTTCTGTTCCCTTGCTCCAGTATATCACTCATGATGAAATAAAAAACAAAACCTAAAGGAAGTTCGTGAAGGGGAATGTGGTGATCACACAAAGAGGCAAACCGTAGCAAAGAAAATACTCCATTATGGGTATTACTGGCCAATTGTCAACCGAAAGTTTTCTTATTATGCTAAGCGATGTGACAAATGCTAGATGTATGCAAAAGTTTCGAGACGTCCGCCAACAGAAATTACACAAATAGCCAATCCATGTCCTTTTTGCCATATGAAGCATAGACATTATCGGTTCCTTGTTGATCTCTAAGGATGGTGTGAAGGACGCCATTATAGCAGTTGATTACTTCACCAAATGTGTCGAAGCATATTCTTTAACCATGATCACGATGAAGAAAGTAATCAACTTCATTTTATGGAACGTCGTCTGTCGTTTCGACCTTCCACAAACCATTGTAATTGATAATGGAACATAATTCAACGGTGTTGAATTCGAAGAATTCTACTGTCGGCATCATATCGAAAAGAGATTTGTGACAGTTGCTCACACTCAAGCAAATGGAAAAGTTAAAGCTGTGAACAAAATCATAAAGTCCATATTGAAGAAACAATTGCAAAAGCTGGTGACAAGTGGGTGGATGAAATCCCAACAGCATTATGGGCTAACAGAATCACTCACAAGTCCACGATTGGTCATTCTCAATTCGTTCTTGCTTACGGCTCCAAAGCCGTCATTCTTGTTGTACTTGAAGTCCCTTCTCATCGAGTAACCTATTACGACCCCAAAACAAATAGAGATCTCTTATTATAATCTCTAGATTTGGTGGATGAAAAGCATGAAGAAGCTGATTTGAGGGCAGCTGCACATCGTAACGAGTCGCACGATACTACAACACTAAAGTTCAACCTAGGACCTTTCAAATCGACGATCTCGTCTTAAAACGGGTTTTTCCCATCCCATCACACATGAGTCCTACTTGGAAGGGACCATACGTCATTGAATAGAGGCTTGGAGAAGGAACTTTCAAGCTAGCAACTGTTGATGGCTTCACACTCCCAAGGGCGTGGAATAGCAAGCATTTACGATGCTATTTCACTTAGTTTATTCGTTTTCATTTAGTTTTATTTAATTTTTCAATTTTCTTTAGCATTTGGTTTTCTAGATATGTAATAAGGCTAATTATGTCATTTCTTTCCATTTGACAAATAAAATTTGAAATTTATTTCATATCTGTGATTGCGGTAGCATTACATACTAGTTAGGATACGCGACTAACTAATACTTGATAGAGTTAGGGGTATGTCCTAAGGGCAATTATGTAATTTGTCACATATATCTAACTCGTTGACCAATCTTGTTTGAAATAAAGGTATTTTCTTTCTATTATATACTTGATATAATATGGTTATATTAACTAATCAATTTAATTTAAAGTATATCTAATAGAAAATCCATACATGGTATGTTTTGTGATAGTAGTTACAAAGTGTTGTAACGGTGAGTAATTTATCACAATGAATCAAATATACCATTTTAAACGTTCCTAGTCAAGATGCATTGAAATTGGATACCGATGTATCCATTGAGACTAGGGTACGTAAAGCTCTCCAAATGTTGGGAAGTGTATTACTTATGACTGCTATGGGCACCAAGGGGATACGTACTGATAGTTTTTAGATAACTATGGAATGACTCGCTCGATATTTTTCTATTGGTTAATATAATTAAGGTCAAGTAGAGAATATCGGTGTGACTAATTTACACAGTTATCTCGAATTAAGAATACTTTTGATCTTCAATGTGGAAGCTCTGCTTTGATTATTGTTAAATCATGCCACGGCATCCATCGAACGATTATAGTTGGGTCGAGTGGAAGCATTGAAAGTGAAACACTGTTCAAGAGAGGATTCATCTCCTCAATTATATAAGGTTAGTTTAATGATCAATTGAAGTCAATTCAAAGTTAAAGTCTCTAGCCAGAGCATTTCGGTTAATAATAATTGTTATTATTGAACCAAGGACTTTGCATTTGGATTATAAAGTTGAATGTGGATGATATTGGAACTTTAGCCATTATCAAATTCCATAAGTCCTAATGTGATGTAGTTTTGATAAAGAGAATTGATGTAAATAATTGTCCCTATTAGGTACCGCTTATAATAAGTAAAATTGGATTCTACCAAAAGATGTGTGTGCAATAAATTCGGCCAAAATGTCACACCACCTGCTAAGTGAGGTGTGAACGTTAATATTTGAATAGTTCAATATTAATCGTTGATTGAATTTACACCTTTGAGTCACATAACTGTAATAGTGAATTATATGAAAAACCACATGATTTGATTAATTTATAAAATGTTGTAAATTGATTAGATCAATTGATATTTGAGAAATACTAATTATTATTTATTTGATTTTTGGAAAAAATTTGTAATTATTTTAATGCATTTATCAAAGTTATATTTGTGTGCATTGATATACGATATTGATGTAATTTAAAGACAATTGCATGAAATGATTTATGAAAATTTTATGTCATTTGATGATATGATTTATGGAAATTTTATGTCATTAGATGATATACATGTAAAGAAAGGATTAGAAAGAGAGAAACAATCAAGGGAATTAATTAGGCAAATTTTAATTAAAAAATGCCAAAAGTTTCATTCTTTTAAACAAAACATATTCTCTAATTCATTCTGTACGCACATTTCTTTTTTCTCATTCAGTTTGTTTCTTTCTCTCCTTCTAACTTTTCATGGAAGAAAAAACTTCAAAAAATCTTTCAACTCCTTATAAAAACATCAAATAAAATAAATCAAAAGTGGTTTATCCATCTCTTGCAAGGATAGGATAGGGATCTTGAAGATCTGAGGAGATATCATCATTCAAGGTGTGAATTCTAGCAACATCCTAAGGTGATTCAATTAGATCTAGAAACATTTTTCATTCAAGGTGCAAGTCAAAGGCAACATCAACAAGCTGTGCTTTAAGGATTGGGTAGCAAGATATGTGTAACAACCCTAGTTTTGGAGATTACCAGTAAATATTAAATTATAACGGTAGTTATGATTTAATATTGTGAATTAAATAAATTTGGAAAAATTATATTGTTTATTTGGATAAACAATGAATTTTGAAAATAAAATATGAAAACAAAGTTTGAAAACTCTATTTTGTTTGTTTGGGTTAATAATAAATGGAAAATAGTTTTTATTTAGAGAAAATGCAATATTTGTATTAATTATTGCCAATTACTTCTTTTCATAATTTTTAAAAGAAGTATTTGATTTTCAAAGGTTGTTTAATCAAATAAAAAGGTGAAAATTGGTTTTAAAATGAGTTTTAATTATAAATTTGAGTTTGGAACGGTTAATTATATTTTTCTAAGCAAGAAATATATTTTTTGCGGAATATTTGAAGTTAAGAATAAGGATTTGTGCATTTATTTGTGCAAATTGTGTTTTTTTTAAAATAAAGGTTTTTAATAATAAAAATGTTTTTAAAACTAAAATTAACCTTTTATGTGATGAAAAATATTTTATCTCTCACGTATGTAAGTTTACATAAATTATTTATACGAAGATTTGAAGAAAATGACATTTGTTTTATAACTTAGTTTATATGTGCATATTGGTTTAGCGTTGAATTAAATAACCTAGGCCAATTTTATTTTCTCCAAATTTTTGGTACAAAATCCCATTAGTACACTAAAGCTGGAAATAAGAAAAAAGAAATGAGAAACACTTTACTGCACGTACACCTTCTTCTTCCTCTTTCCAGTAAATGAGAAATAGAAACCCACTTCGCAAACTTCAAAATCCAAGCCAAATCTTCAAACCAAATCAAAAAATTTCTATTTTATTTCAAATTAAAACATATTCTATAAGTAATCTACTCCAAAACTGAACCATTTCATCAAAATCTAATTTGTGTAATAGGGTTTGTATGTAATCTCTTTTTTTGGGCTTGCATGTTTCTATTTTGAGTTTTTACAGGTATTTGAAGCAAATTCTAGTTCCAAGCTCTCATCTTTCAGCTGCAAATCCAAGTTTAATCTTTAGCATCAGCAAGGTGAGTTACAAAACTCACAAAAACTAGCTGAGACTAGCTCAAAATCACCAAAAATTTGGTTTAAACTTTTTTTTTTTACTTTCAATTTTGTTTGTGTCAAAACCTTCTCTGGTTGGTACTTTGCATGTTAATATCTTTTAATTCCGACAACAAAACGCTGCCAGATTTCTTGCATTTAGTAGCTTGCATGTTGAGCTTAATTTTTGCAAATTTTGGTCAAAAATATTATCATTTGAATGTTCAAACTATTGTTGCAAAATCAAAAACATCAACAAAATGCTGGATTTCTTACATGTGGTAACTTAAACGTTTTTGCATTGTCGAGCAAATGAAAAGGAGAGTTAAACGATTGGATAAAACGCATACTATGGGATACGTGCATTTATCCTTTCGGTTAATTTCTAACTTGTCCGTTTGATCGTTTTGGCTTACGGGTCTAGTTTACCGATGATATGAGGTGAACCTTTTACTGCTTTGAGTGTGAAATTTACTAGCGGTTAGTAAACCGTTTAGTGCGAATAGGTGGTATGAGACACACGTTAACACTATTTGGGTTCTTCCGAGAGTTTGTGACACATTTTCCTGTTGGCGTGCCAGTACTGGACCTTCGAGTCATTTGCCATTGCGGCGTATTTATCTTCGGACGTTTACCATTGCGGCATATTTGTCTTTAGACATTTGCCATTGTGGCATATTTGCCATTGCGGCGTATTAGTCTTTTGACGTTTGCCTTTGGCTGAGGTACCTATTATATGAAACGGTACTCGGCAAAAATGGCATGTGCAAAACTTTTTTGAGATGATTTTTACCCTTGTGTGTCGTTATTTTGGAATCGGTCCTTTGAACCATTTGGTGGCGATTACTTCGGGATTTTTGGACCCTTGGGAGTTCTTTTGAGATTTTCATTGCCTACACTGACGTGTTAAGATTTTCCTTTTGGCGTATATATATTGAGATTGCCTATTGGTGATATATGGGATTTGCCTTTTGGCGTTGTATGAGATTTTTATCTCTTTGTTGACATTTGCCTTATGACCTATGTCGAGATGGCTTTTGCTTATGTTTTTCTTGGAGTTGCCGATATGGCGGGTTTGGGAATTACTCTTTTAGGAGTTTACATTTTACTATTCCCTAAATCATTTTTATTTGATTTATGATTGCTGATGATATGAGGCATGCTACATTTTAGTGATTCATGAGATTTTTCATCTACTTTGTGTTTTATGCTTATTAAAGCAATAGTGTTATATCACCTAGTGTAACAATATATGCCATACATGATGTGTATCCTCCACATGTCTATGGTTAACTTTCTTATTGTTTCTTCTTGTTTAAGAAGAATATCACTATGCTCTTATGCTCTATTATTCTGCTATCACCTTTTACTGATTCGTTTAGCTAGACTGACCTGTGTATTTTATACTCCTGTCAGACCGAGGTGTTTCAGGTTAGGTACATTTGGACTTTATCCTATTCTGTTTCTGCATGGACTATTCTGCTAGCTCTTTTTGTTATAGCCTTTTGTGTAGTCCTTTTTGGTTTGCCACTCTGATATGTATATTCTTTTAACTCATGTTTGTATTATGGTCGTCGTACTATGTGATGTATCATTTTGTATACTATGTGATGTATATG
Organism: Allium cepa; assembly: GCA_030765085.1. Lineage (NCBI taxonomy): Eukaryota > Viridiplantae > Streptophyta > Magnoliopsida > Asparagales > Amaryllidaceae > Allium > Allium cepa. The sequence goes on along the minus strand of CM060943.1, from coordinate 474,814,719 downwards.
TATATGTGTGTGTGTGTGTGAGATTATCTGTTATTCTGTGACGTGTTTTGCATCTGAGTTGTTGTATTTTGTTCTGATAGATCCTATAGCCACCTATGGATTTCTATTAATTATTTATTGGATATGTTGATCCACCAAAAAAATATGCCATTGTCGACGTACTCAATAGATATTTAAGACAAGGCTACAAATGGTCGCTCCTATCCAGCCATATTCTCTGCATTAGCAGACAGTATTACCCAGTAATACTCTTTGTTAATGTAGGTCACGGGGAGTGGCATTATAGCTTGGTATCAGAGCTGAGTTCAGAACAAAATATGATAAACACATAACAGAAACACATATTACGGTACATCAAAGTGTAATAATACAAATGTTACGAATCCCTGAATCATCGTGCTTTTGTTCTTTTCATGTCCTTTGGGGTAGATAGAATTTTGGGAATACGTCTAGGAATGCATTTTTATTCCGTAGTACTCCTCATTTGAATTAATGATATCTACCATGTGAATAAACTTTATCTTATCTTAACGTTTAGTTAATGGGTGGAAGAGGCAGAAGACGACATTCGGATGCGGGGCGGTCCAGCGGCTCCCATCCGAATGGAGTATATATGCCTTCCGATCAGTTCATGGAGTTATTTAAGAGAACCCAGCCTCCAACTCCTGCTCCATCTTCTTCTTCGTGCAAGTCTCCTTTCGTGCACATGTGCAGTGACTTTGCACATCTCATAGGCGAGCCATTCAAAGGCTCTGAGTCTGTTTTGGAGGTTCAGGCTTGGATTCGTGCTTGCAAGCGGATATTTTCTCACATGGCACTTTCGGATAATCACTGGGTTCTTGTAGCATCCAGCATGTTACAAGTATGTGCTCTTGATTGGTACGAGCTATTCACTGCCAAGCTTGACGAGTCTGCTCTTACATGGACTCAATTTTGGAACGATTCGAGATTAAGTTCGTTCCTGAGTCTGAGAAAGCATATCTTGCCCGTCGCTTCCTCGAGCTAAAGCAAGGAAAATCTTTTGTTTCTGATTATGTGTCTTCTTTCGAGGCTCTTTCTAAGTATGGCCTTGAGTATATTAGCACTCTATACAAGAAGAACCTCAAGTTCATTTCTGGCCTTAAGAAGTATTTGAAGAAATCTTTGATGTTGCAGCTTAAGCTTTCTTTTGAGGAGCTAGTTGACTCGGCGCTTCATCTTGAAGCCATCGAGAAGGAGATCGATAGTGGTGATGATGTTGAGGTTCGCAAGAACCCCAATAAGAAGCGGTTTTCTTTTCAAAAATCCAAGTTCTTTCCATCCAAGAAGAAGAAGCCAGTTGGTTTTACTTCTCGGCCTCAGTCTCGGCCTCAACCTATTGGAGCACCTCCCTCTTGCAAGGGGTGTTTCAATTGTGGTTTGCCCAACCATATGATTCGGGAGTGTCCTAAGCCTCTCTTTTGTCGATATTGCAAGAAAGCGGGCCATCATATTGCTACTTGTCCAATTGCTTCGAATAATTCTAAATCTAGCAAGCTGAATGTATCGGATGCTTCTAGAGGTTCTTCTCAGCGCAGAGGTACTTCTCTTTCTATTCTTGAAGGTACATTGTTGTTCTATGATCGTTTTTTCGATTCCTCTTTGATACGGGTGTGTCGCATTCATTCATATCGAAGAAGCTCGTCGATGATTTGTATTTGGATGTTTCTTGTATGGTTACTTCATTGAGGATTATGAGCCCTATTGGGGGATCCGTAACCCTTAGCATGATTTGTGATGATGTTGAGATTGTTTTATTTGGCTTTTCTTTTCGTGCGAAACTGCACATATTTCTTATTTGGGATTTGATATGATTTTAGGTATGGACTGGCTAGTGCGATACAATGCCAAGATTATTTGTTCTAAGAGAATTTATATCTTCGACATCCAGATTCGTCTACTCAGCTATCACTTGTTCTTCGGAATGTGGATAATTCCGAAGTGGCTTTATATTCTCTAGACTCACGAGATGATGATGATATATCTCATATTCCTATTGTTTGTGACTTCTCTGATGTATTTGAGCCTCTTTTGGATATGCCACCCAAGCGGGCTATCGAATTCCGCATTGATCTCATTCCAGGCACGCAGCCAGTTAGTCGTCCTCCCACGAGGATGTCTAAAAAGGAAAATAAGGAACTCAAGAAGCAGCTTTCAGAGCTTGAAGGTAAGTAATTTATTCAGTCTAGTTCTTCACCATGGGGTGCCACGGTCGTCTTCATGAAGAAGTCCAATGGAACTCTCAGGCTTTTCATCGACTATCGCAAGCTTAACGAATGGACCATCAAGAATAATATCCATTGCCTAGGATCGATAATGTATTCAATCAATTGAGTGGCGCTAAGGACTTCTCTTAACTCGACCTTGCCACTGGTTTTAAACAACTTCAAGTTGTGGAAGATAGCATACCTCTTACAGCTTTCCGCACTCGATATGGATCTTATGAGTGGCTCGTTATGTCGTTCGATTAGACGAATGCTCTTGCTTTCTTTGTTGACCTTATGAATCGAGTATTCCACGAATATCTCGATAGGTTCGTCCTTGTGTTCATTGACGACATCCTTTTTTATTCAAAGTTCGAAGCCAAGCATGCTAATCACTTGAGAATTGTCTTGAGTACTCTTCATAACCATCAGCTTAAAGCTAAATTCTCCAAGTGCCATTTCTGTGAGAATAAGGTTAAGTTCTTAAGCCACGTTGCTTCTTCCAAAGGCATTTCGGTCGATCCTTCGAAGATCGAATCTATCCAGAATTGGAAGAGGCCTAAGAATGTCCATGAGATTTGTAGCTTCCTTGGTTAGGAGGGTTATTACAGTCTGTTCATTAAGGATTTTTGTCGTATCATGCTTCCTCTCACCAGCCTTAGCCCAAAAAGGCATTCGATTTATTTGGTCCGACAAGTGTGAAGCTTCTTTTCAACAATTGAAGGAGCTTCTCATTAATGCTCTTATTCTAGTGGTTCCTAAAGGGAATCAAGATCTTGTTGTCTAGCTAGTCATTGTGGCCTCGGTGCCATGTTTAGGCAAAAGTATTGAGTAGTTGCTTATGCTTCTAGGCAACTGCGACCGAATGAAGTAGTAAGGCTACTCATGACCTCGAGTTAGCCGCCATTGTCTTCGCCTTGAAGATTTGGCACCATTATCTATTAGGCGAGCACTTTATTCTATACACCGATCACAAGTTGTTAAAATATCTGTTCACTCAGAAGGAGCTCAATATGAGGCAACAATGTTGGCTCGAGTTCCTTCCTTCCTATGACTTCAATATCCAGTATACCCATGGTAAGGTTAATCGTGTTGCTGATGCGCTTAGTCGCAAACATTCGGCAGTTGTTTCTATGATGCTAGCCGAGTGGGATGTTCTAGAGACCTTATCACTTTGTGATATTCGAGATCGAGCTTCATCTTCTGATTCTCATATCTTATTATTTAGTTTGGAATCTCGACCCAGCTTATTGGATTGTATTACTGATGCTCGGCGGCGTGATCCCAATCTTGTGCACCTTATTCAGATTTATGAGTCTGATTCTCGTGATGAAGAGTTGAGGGATTTTAGCATTGATTCTCATGGGAGTCTCCACAAGAAGAACTATCTTGTTGTGCCTTCTGATTCTGCACTTAGGCATGACATTCTCGATTATTGTCATTGTTCTAAGTATACCATTCATCCTGGTAGTAGTAAGATGTATGCCGATATGTATCGCCTTTATTATTGGGGAGGCATGAAGCGCGATGTGGCGAGTTATGTGAGTAATTGCATGACATATCAACAGCCGAACATCAACGCCCTTCTAGTCACCTTCAGCCTCTAGAGATTCCATTTTGGAAATGGGATCAAATTTCAATGGATTTCATTGACGGCCTACCTCGTTTGAGATCGGGCCATTCTAGCATTTGGGTTATTGTTGATCGCCTTACCAAATCAGCTCATTTCATTCCTATTAAGTCTAATAGGAGTGCTTCCCATTTGGCCAAGTTGTATATCAAGAAAATCGTGAGATTTTACGGTGTTCCTAGTTCGATTGTTTGTGACCGTGACCCGCTATTCACGAGTCATTTCTGGAAGAGTCTTCAGCAAGCTTTGGGAATAAAGCTTAATTTTAGCATAGCATATCTTCCGTAGTCTGATGGGCAGACTGAACGGGTGAATCGTATTCTCGAGGATCTTCTCCATGCTTGCATTCTAGATTTCGGTGGAAGTTGGGAGGATCACCTACCTCTTGTGGAATTATCCTACAGTAATACTTTTTAGTCCAATATCGGTATGGCTCCTTTTGAAGCCTTATATGGAAGGCCATGTCGATCACCTTCTTATTGGTTAGAATCTGGTGAGAATCTTATTCTTGGCCTAGATTCTTTTTGTGATTCTTTCGAGAAGATTGATCTTATTCGTCAGAGAATGAAAGAGGCACAGAGATGCCAAAAATCCTACGTGGACAACGTAGAAATCCTCTCGAGTTCTTAGTTGGTGATCTCGTCTTTATTCGTGTTTCTCCTCTAAAAGGCGTTATGCGCTTCAGTACGATTGGGAAACTGGCTCCTCGCTTTATAGGACCATTTCCTATTACTGAACGTATTGGCCCTGTGGCTTATAGAGTTTCACTTCCATCTCATCTATCTGGAATTCATGACGTGTTTCACGTCCCTCGGCTTTGAAAGTGTCTTCAAGAGTCAGATTCTGTTATCGATTGTCCTGATTTGCATGAGCTAGAGATCTCACTAGACCTATTAGTTGTGCAGCAGCCTATTCGCGTACTTGCTTTGAAGTTGAAATGCCTTCGAAACAAGGACATGTCGCTCATTAGAGTTCAATGGTCCGCTAACCCCAACGACTGCACTTGGGCAACCAAAGAGTTTATCGAGCGATCTTATCATGGGTTTCTTTCCTTGCATTGCAATGGTGAGAATATATTTTTATCTCAAGCTTATCTCTTACTCCTTTTGGTTGATGAAATTAATATGTCGAATACAAAATTTTCTCTAGAAATTGCATGGACGCAATTCTGTTAAGGTGGGAGTCTGTAACAACCTAGTTTTGGAGATTACCTGTAAATATTAAATTATAACGGTAGTTATGATTTAATAATATAAATTAAATAAAATTGGAGAAATTAAATTGTTTATTTGGATAAATAATGAATTTTGAAAATAAAATGTGAAAATAAAGTCTGGAAACTTTATTTTGTTTGTTTGGGTTAATAATAAATGGAAAATAGTTTTTATTTAGAGAAAAGGCAATAATTGTATTAATTATTGCCAATTACTTCTTCTAATAATTTTAAAAAGAAGTATTTGATTTTTAAAGGTTGTTTAATCAAATAAAAAGATGGAAATTGGTTTTAAAATGAATTTTAATTATAACTTTAAGTTTAGAATGGTTAGTTATATTTTTCTAAGCAAGAAATATATTTTTTGCGGAATATTTGAAGTTAAAAATAAGGATTTGTGCATTTATTTGTGTAAATTGTGCGTTTTTGTAAAATAAAGGTTTTTAATAATAAAAATGTTTTTAAAACTAAAATTAAATTTTTATATGATGAAAAATATTTTATCTCTCATGTATCAAAGTTTACATAAATTGTTTGTATGAAGATTTAAAGAAAATGACATTTGCTTTATAACTTAGTGTATATGTGCATATTGGTTTAGTGTTGAATTAAATAACCTTGGTCTATTTTATTTTCTCCAAATTTTTGATCCAAAAGCCCATTAGTACACTAAGGCTAGAAATAAGAAAAAAGAAATGAGAAACACTTACTGTATGTACACCTTTTCTTCCTCTTTTCAGTAAATAAGAAATAGAAACCCACTCCACAAACTTCAAAATCCAAGCCAAATCTCCAAACCAAATCAAAAACTTACTGTTTTCTTTCAAATTAAAACAATTCTGCAGGTAATCTACTCCAAAACTGAACCATTTCATCAAAATCTGATTTCTGTAATAGGGTTTTTATGTAATCTCTTTTTTGGGCTTGCATGTTTCTATTTTGAGTTTTTACAGGTATTTGAAGCAAATTCTAGCTCCAAGTTCTCTTCTTTCAGCTGCAAATCCGAATTTAACCTTCAACAACAGCAAGGTGAGTTACAAAAATCACTAAAACTAGCTGAGCCAAGCTCAAAATCGTCCAAAATTTTCATTGAAATTTGTTTTTACTTTCAGTTTTGTATGTGTCAAAACCTTCTCTGGTTGGTATTTTGCATGTTAATACCATTTGATTCCGGCAAAAAAATGCCGTCGAATTTCTTGCATTTGATAGCTTGCATGTTGAACTACATTTTTAAAAAATTTGGTTGAAAAATATTGTCATTTGAGTGTCCAAACCATTGTTGCAAAAATAAAAAAAAACACAGTTTTTCTGCCTGTAGAAATTGTGTTTTCTGAGTTGTTGTAAACATGACCCAAGTCCATGTTTGAGATAGCATAAATTTTTCGTTTCTTTTTGGAATTCGACGGTTCTTTTTTTGTTTGAAAGATGAAGTTCTCTACTATAAGCTACCAAATTTCAGGTCATTTTGACCTATATAGCTTATAGAAATATGCTGCCAAACTTTAACCAGGACCATGTTTTTGCCCAGATTTTTACAGTGAAAACATTGTCTGGGTTCAACTTTGAGACATCATAACTTTCTCATATTTTATTCAAATTATGTGATTCTTTTTTTTGAAATATAAAGTTTTCTACTACGCGCTCACCAGTTTTGAGCTCAATTCGATACCGTTTGGTACCTGTCTCATGCCTGGAAGTTGGACCCAGAATGGATTTTTTGGCCTGGACAGTCTTGTTGAACTGTTACAAACATGGTCTGAGTTCATATTTGAGACAGCGCAACTTTTCCATTTTATGTCAAAATTCATTGATTATTTTTTTGTTTGAAAGATGAATTTTTCTACTTTATGCACACCAATTTTCAGTTCAACCAAAGGTCGTTTGGCCATTTACTTTATGTTCGAAAGTTGAACCTAGAGAAGATTTCAGACTGGGTATTATTTTGCCCAAGTGTTTATGTTCATTTTCCGTCAGATTTTTTATTTTTACTTCAGTTCTTATGGTATTTCTGAATTATTTTGAGGGCTATAATGCCTATCAATATGTTAGCCCAGTTTTGATGAATTTGGAATTCAAATTTTGAATTATTTGAATTCAAATTTGAATTTCGCTTTGAATGGAATTTTGCTTGTTTTTGGTCGTTTTCGAACACAGTTTTCTCCAAATATTTTTGAAATGATTTTAAAATTTAAGGGATTTAGAAATAATTATTATATAATATTTTAAAGTATTTTCAAGTGTAAAACCTATTTATCCTTTATAATAAGGGAAGTTTTCAAATATGGTTTCCAAATGGTTTTTAAAATCGATTTTTAAAGTTTATTTTCAAGGTAAATTATTTTTTATAAAAATTATACGTTTTTGCACTATCAAACGAATGAGAAGGAGAGTTAAACGATTGGGTAAAACGCGTAGTATGGGAAACGTGCGTTTATCCCTTTAGTTAATTCCTAACTTGTTTGTTTGATCGTTTTGGCATATGGGTCTAGTTTACCGATGATATGTGGTAAATCTTTTACTGCTTTGAGTGTGAAATTTACTAGCGGTTGTAAACTGTTTAGTGCGAATGGATGGTATGGGACACACGTTAGCACTTTTCAGGTTCCTTTTCGAGAGTTTGTGACACATTTTCCCATTGGCGTGCCAGTACTGGACCTTTGGGTCATTTGCCATTGCGGCGTATTTGTCTTCGGACGTTTTCCATTGCGGCATATTTGTCTTTGGACGTTTACCATTGCGGCGTATTAGTCATTTTACGTTTTCCTTCGGGTAAGGTACCTATTATGTGAAATAGTACTCGGCAAAAATAGCACGTGCAAAACCTTTTCGAGATGATTTTTACCCTTGTGTATCGTCATTTTGGAATCGGTCCTTTAAACCATTCAGTGGCGATTACTTCGAGATTTTTGGACACTTGGGAGTTCTTTTGAGAATTTTATTGCCTACGTTGGTGTGTTGAGATTTGCCTTTTGGCGTATATATATGGGATTTGCCTTTTGGCGTTTTATGATATTTTTATCTCTTTGTTGACATTTGCCTTATGGCTTATGTCGAGATGGTTTTTGCTTATGTTTTTCTTGGAGTTACCGATATGGCAGGTTTGGGAATTACTCTTTTAGGAGTTTATATTTTACTATTCCCTGAACCATTCTTATTTGATTTATGATTGTCGATGATACGAGGCATGTACGTTTTAGCGATTCATGAGATTTTTCATCTCCTTTGTGTTTTATGCTTATTGAAGCAATAGTGTTTTATCACCTAGTGTAACCATATATGTCATACATGATGCGTATCCTCCATATGTCTATGGTTAGCTTTCTTATTGTTTCTTCTTGTTTAAGAAGAATATCACTACGCTCTTATGCTCTATTATTCTGCTATCACCTTTTACTGATTCGTTTAGCTAGATTGACCCTTGTATTTTATACTCGGGTCAGACCGAGGTGTTTCAGGTTAGGTACATTTGGACTTAGCATAATTTGCTTCTGCATGGACTATTCTGTAGCTCTTTTTGTTATAGCTTATTGTGTAGTCCTTTTTGGTTTGCTACACTGATATGTATATTATTTTGACTCATGTTTGTATTGTGGCCGTCATACCACATATGTGATGTATCATTTTGTATACTCTGTGATGTATCTGTATATGTTTGTATATATGAGATTATCTACTGTTCTATGATGTGTTTTACATTTGAGTTGTTGTATTTTGTTCTAATAGATCCTATAGCCACCAATGGCTTTTTATTAAGTATTTATTGGATATGTCGATCCATAAAAAAATGCCATTGTCGACGTATTCAATAGATATTTAAGATAAGGCTATAGATGGTCACTTCTATCCAGCCATATTCTCTGCATTAGCAGACAGTATTACCTAGTAATACTCTTTGTTAATGTGGGTCTCGGGGTGGGGAGTTACAGCATGTCATTTTCTATATATAAATAGTGATTTGGCAATGTTTGATGGAAATTTAATTTGACATCTGATAATTTGTATGATGTATTATTTGAACATCTGATAAACTATCTAATTTATATTATTAGAAAGCTTTGATTGAGTTCCACAAATACATATTTGGATCTACTTGTATGTGTTCATATAAAATTTATTTTTCCTTTACATATATTGTCATAGTACGAAATCATTTCTCCTTTTTAATTAAGACAATAATGTATACATACAATTCATTGTTTACCTTCTATATTCTTACATTATGCTACCCATTGATTGACATTAATATGTTGCGTTAATTAAGTTTACTAAAAGGGAAACTGTATCAATCACCTTTGTTACCATTTCAATTCACATGCAATAACCATTCAAATTGTTCTTGTTTATTTTATGCATACATACTAAATACCACTGAATATGCACACTCCCTATTTATTGCACTTGCACAATATTTACTGTGGATATATTTACAATTCATGTCGTATTTAGATTATTCATTAATGTTAATCAATTATTTAATTTAATTAACAGAAGGAAATGAAAAGTTTCCTTCTCTAACTAAATTTATGATCCATCATTAATTGAATAATTTAAGAGAAAGGAAATGAAAATTTTCATTCTCCAAATAAATTTATGCCCCTTAATAATTGAATTAGTTAAGAGAAATAAAATGAAATATTTCCTTCTCTAAATAAATTTGAAAAGTAAACTTTACCCAAAGAGTATATTTGACATACATTGACTTATATGTACTAAATTAAAGTGAAACTTTATTTATGAAGTTAAATAAAATATTAATTTTATTTAAAAGAAGGTTAGAAAAGTGCTAATTATATTTAGACTTTACAAGCCCATTAAAGATCCAAAATAGCTAAAAAAAATCGTATTTACTCATTTCTTCTACTGCAGGCTGGCTCAGTTCCAATGACACTGACATGTTTGAGCAGGTTCCCGGAGTTTGGAACCAACCGATTACACAAGTTCACAAATAGGACTAAATAAAATGAACGTGGTGCAACCATTCATTTAATGATTCTCGCTCATAACCTGATGGGTGGAGTATCTAATGAGAAATGGATATGACTTGAACATCTGATAATCAATTAATCCCACCCAGCTATCGGATGATGTGAATCAAAAAATGATCGTAACATGACTGATCACTCGCTAAGTCAAACCCCGGATTTGGGGGCAAATCAATCAATTAAGGAAGGTATGGTCCTACTATTTTTCAAAATAACTCTAAGTCCCTAAAGTGTGGACTGGAGTATATACACAAATTGGGTGCGATTCGATCACCTACCAACTAACTCTTATCCTCGGAATGTGGATATGAGTATAAATTAATAGACTAGTGCAGTTCGACTACCCACTATTCCACTAACTCCAACCTAAAATTGACATGAGGTGTATAAATTCGCCAAAGATGGAATTCGACCATCCACTATCTAACTTCTTTAACGAGAACTAGGGGCATGAGTATAATCGCTTATACCATTCAATCGGACAATGTAACACTAGGGCTTTATCCTAGTGTCTAATACGATTTGAGGCCATGACCATGGAGGGCTTGGGATAAAATTAAAGGATTATCATCTGAATCAATGAGTGATGAATTACAAGTACATTGAATGGAAAATGTAATAGCTCTACTACATAAGCAAATTCACATGAAAGTTCGATAAAAGTAAAAGAACATTATATACATAAGCTTGGAAAGCCAAGTAAAATATTCACAACAAAAGAACCAAAAAATGGGGGTCGATCCCGTACAAATTTGGCTAAAAAAACCCAAAAGACTTGGGAACATGAGCGTATGCAAAGAATCACTTCCTCCACGGCTCCTCTTCTTCTTGGAATCGAGGGAGATTTCACTCAAACTTTCCCTACTCCTCTTCTCTCATCGCTTCCCGCTTTCTAGGCCTTTCACCGGAGTAGTCTAAGTAAACTAGTACGTGAATCTTGAGCAGGTTCTGGCTAAGGAGTGGAAGCATCCACAATTTCTCTAGGAAAAACAATGGAGATGGGAGGGGTAACGATCTCCATTTTCTCCTGCTTAACTTTCATCTCAAGGGCAATGTCTACCTCGAGTTTCTATGTCTTATCTTGTAAAGAGGGGCCTAACATGAATTAGAAAGGTCCAATAATCATAATGTCATCATCAATAGGAATCTCTTGACGCAGATCGCTTTCTTTCCTCAACAAAGCTTCCACCAAGTGCCTATCGATCATAAAAGCTTCCTCTTCCGTGACATTTTGAGTCGTTGTTGAAGCCATGACAGTAATAAACTACATTGCAGGCACCTAAGGTACTGGTTGAGATACTTAAGGAAGAGGTGAAACCACAGCCGATAGATCTAAAGCAGAGGAGACATAACTAAAGAGATTAGATATATCGACCGAGGACACTCCGGCTTTCTAAAGGATAGGTGAGTTTAATAAAATACCTTCTCCAGATTGGTCCCTCACGTGAGCTAGAGTGCCATCGGAACCTCCTTCCATTAGCAGGGATAGTCCTTTAGATGTAGCAATGTGCGGCTTCTCTGAATTATAACCAGGCTCGATAGAAGTATCCATGGTGGTGATGAAAATAGCTTGGGTCATTGGATTATGGGCATCTACGACATTGTGTGACACAGATTCGGAACCTTCATTAGCTTCATGTTGATAGGTTGTGGCATGCTCTTTTTGGAGTAAGCTGAATTTCATGTAGAACCTTGGGTTCATCACCCAATAAATCTCGCCTTCCAGCCTCATCAGATCGATTTTTTGGTGCCAACAGCCTTTTTCTCCTTCTGAACAAAATGCTCACAGGCACGTAGAAGATGGTAAAGGTAGTCACCCCGGAACCACTCCAAGTTTCTATGCTTCAGGACATTAGCATTGTAAAGAATAAGTAGCGGATCTGGTTCTTCTATAAACTCCTCCTTGGCCTTTTCTTTCGTGGCCTCTATTTCTCTTTTAACAAGGGCATCGATATCTTTGGCTTTTTCAACAGCAGCGTCTATTTCAAGCCTGACCATAACCAATTCATCACAGGCATCCTTACTGATTTTTAGCACTTCCACTTTATCTTTGGATTCGCGCTCAAATCTAGTTTTGTACTCAGCTGCGCTTCTTTGGGCGCATCCCTTTCTAACACTAGTTTATGGTTCTGATTATGAAGCACTTCAACCTTGGCCAAGTGCCCGGCTTTCTCATCCTCAAGTGCCTTGATGTTCATTTCTACTTTTCTCTCGACTTCTGGCTATGAGCTCCTTAAAGATTCTAACTCATTGGTTAATATTATGATGATCCACTTGTCCTGGGCCTCTTGGCGTTTCAACTTCTCTATCTCTTCCACTCTCTCCCAAGATACTCTAGAAATCCTCTCTGCCGCTCTTATCCACTCATTATACTGCTTATGGATATTATTCACATAATCCACGGTCATTTACTAGACTTTTTAGGAACTTTCTTAAGATTAGGTACAAAAAAATCCATCGAGATATACATTTGGAAAATCCAATTTAAGTTGGGCCATATGAGCGACAGCGTCGACTTGTTGAGCTTTAGTGACAACTTTGGTGTCGGCGCTTTCTAATTCCCGACCTTTGTTGGTAAACATCATGCTCACTATGACGTCAATGATCGCTAGGTCATTAAGGATGAGATGGAACAACGGACTGTGAAGAAACTGAAGTGGAAAGGGGACCATGAGAGGTGTCAACAAGAGAAACATCGCCGCCATGATCTTATTGTTTTTCAGAATCTTTAGAAGGAGGAGATCTATACTTGGATCGATGTTTATCATGGAAAGATCTGTCCCTATCATCTCTATTCTAGTAATCCCAATCCTAACTGAAACAATAGCTAGGGTCATTTTCACGATCACTACCTTGGGGGTACAAGCCCGAATGAGAACCAAGATTCTGGCATGATATTTCCTACAGAGACTGAAACATGTGCTTCTTCCTCACTATTATTTCTGTAAAGAAAGATAATGAATAAATCAACTCTAAGTATTGAAGGACACGAGATAAGAGCAATGCAATATTGTGAAGTGCTTGCGAATGTGTGTGTCCTTGTGTCCCCCCAACGGACCAATTATTAAAGCTTTACTGGCAGGAGTAACCTCTAGACTAGAAACAAAGGGATTCCAGCCTTAGTTGAAAGGAGATTCTGATCCGCCGACGCTCGTGTCAGTAAAATGAAAGGCATTAATGTCATCTGGTATCGGAAGATCGAATAATGCCTTAAAATTTACGTCTAAGTGTTTTGAAGGTTGAGAAGTGGACTGATCCGGAATAACCTGAGGAATGATGGATAGCTTGGATTGTTTAAAAAGGAGACTCATAGGAACCTACAAACAAGCTTCTTTCTTTTTCTTTTTTCGAGAGCGGGGGAATAATGAGGTTTGCGAGGATCCTACCGTAACCCCGAAACAAAAACTCGCATCATCGCCACTGAGGTTGTCACCTTTATCTCCTGCTGTGTCTTTATCGGCAGCTTCCCGAGCCTCCTCAACTAGGCGCATGACAGGATCAGCTTGATGGCCTTCATCATCATCTGCATCCCTTACTCAGGCGCTATAACTCCAGTAGTGACCGGTAGCCCTATGCTACGACCCTCTTCCATTAGATAGTAAGTAATGATGTGTTCATCGGTAAGGAGATTCTCAATGTCCCCATCTTCTGATGGAACCTTTTTTAGTGCTAAGACTGTGTTTGTGTATTGTTTTCCATCAAGCAATGGATCAGAGTCTGCACAAACTAGAAAAGTTGCTTAGTTTAGGATATGACATGGATACAAGCACTCAAGAAATTAAGAAAAGATGGATACTTACATCCTTCTAACCACCGTCTGGCAAAGTCGGGTCGGCAATGAATATAGAACCACTCACTTTTAAAAGCGCTCAACTTGTTCCAAGTACCAGTCAAGATCTAGCACTTCTTAGCCAACTCGAGAAATGTGAACGAAAGGCTTCCCTTTTGTGGCTTAAAGGTGAAAGAAAACAATGTCCTCGGGAGTTCGAGGAAAAAATAAAAACTCCATGAATGTTATGTAGGTACAGTTAAGCAAGGCATTGCCGTTTGCATGTAGTTGTGTTGGCGCTAACCTCATATGATATAGCATCTCTCAGATACATGAATTAAAGAGTAGGATGCACCCTGTCCAACCCATAAACTTGTTGCATGCAGTGAACCCTCAAGGGGGCAAATGAGCTCTGTCATTCTGAGTCGGGACTCGTACGTCATCAAATGGAACCCCATCTGGCACAAATTATGCGAAGAGAGGCTTCAATAATTTTTGAAGCCATAGAATCCTCTAGATCTTCCAAAAACATCGCTCTTCTAGAGTGTTGGGAGCAGGTCTATCACTTCTACTGGAAGGATAGGAAAGATAGAGAAAAGATCGTGTAATGGAAAGGAACTTTCTGGTTGTTCAGCTTGATGTCCGAGGGAGAGTTTGTCGAAAACAGTTACGGAGCTTGATTTGGTACTTGTATTGTTGTGCTATGAAGCTGTCCGGAAGACATGGTAGCTAAATGCCCCGAGCGTTTAGAACCTATGACTACTAAACTCAATAGATAATCACCATTAGAAAAAATAACCCATTTCCCCCATGCAAAGTGTGAGCTAGTGCAGAGTGGTATAGTATCATGCGATGCAGTAAAAAATAGTTCAAAATTAAGGACTATGACTATGACGAGACTCCGGGGTTCGATCGGAGTGACCGTCATTACTGACCGTCTCAATTGATTCTCTACATCATTGGCTAAGGATTCAATCAAACATCGGGATCAGTTGTTAGCATGTTAAAGTTCCAATTGTGCATTCAGAAGTGGATGAGCTTCAAAAAAATTCTAAGGCATAGGCAAAAAATATAAATATGCAGAAGATTGGTCAATTTTATTCCACGGTTAGATTGTCATATATGCCTGAATATGCAGTCCATTTCATATGCAAGTCATATACGACCATTCAAGCGTCCAAGGACGAAGCTCATCACAAAGTTCTAATTAAGATTTGAGGATTTTAAGTATATTCATCCAAGTTAAACCAACAACCGATCTATCCCAATGCACATAACCGATCGTTTCTGCACACAACCGATAATTCTAGCAACTTCAACTAATCGTAGTTTGTATAGATCGTTGCAATCGATCCAAACTTCAGCTCTGGTTCCACACTTCACTTTAATTCAAATCTCCAATTTCCAACTACCGGTCCAAATAAATGATCCGCCAACGCCCTACCAGAAGAGGATTGGTCTAACTTCTCTTCATTTTTTCAAGTACCAATCCATCAAGACGGTCGGTAATAGTTCGCATTTTGGGAACTCCAGGAACGATCGGATAGAATCGATCTTCCATCGTTAACCACTAAAGCAAACGATCGGTACAACCATGATCGTGTCGATTGCTCCATCGTCATCTCCAAAAACTTGACATCATCTTCCATTTCAAAACACAAACTGTAATCATCACACCAAGATAAACAACTCAACGCGAACATCACCGCTTCCCCCTCTGTTATGACCAATCGAACCACAATGACCTGAATCATGCAAACTAGAATGAGATCCTATCATCTCGTCACTAAGTTATTACAAGTAATATAAGTTTGACCTACCTATGTAAAAAATTGAAAAGTGGGGGTAATTTGAATTCGATTATGAAACAAGATTTGAGGAGATGGAGGCGGTGATGGGGGATATAGTGAAGGAGTTCATCGGTTAAGAGATGAATGAAGTATGGGAAACGATTTGGATCTAAGAATTTAGATTGAAAGTAAAGGGGTGGAAGAAGATGGAGTTTACTTTCTTTTTGGTTCGGTTAGTATACTTTTGCTAATGAAATAGAGTGGGGGAAATAATCTACTTATCTAAGCATATATATGAAGGAAGCAACGCGAACCATCGAAGTTTGCAGTTTAATGGAGAATCCATCCAATATATGATCGGGTACGATCGTTTTATGATGGTCATGCACCGATCCAAATTTCTTAACCCACGATTTGACTAATCGGCCAAACTGATAAACGATCGGATGCGATTGATCTATGGTGGAGATACATCAATCCTTCTCTTTAATACACAGTACAATTGACTCGTCTAACATATACTTGGATCATGTACGATCCAAAAGTAATGGCTTTGGAACGATCCATTATATTCTTTTAAAAAACAATCAATCATGATCCAATCTCAAACGAATCTGACCTGATCCATATCAAAATGGATCAAATATGATCCACTATAGAAGGATTCATGTCGATCCATCTACGAAATATGCGAAAAGTTGACAATGACCCATGAACATGCAATCATGATTGAGAGTCAGGGATGAATATGTATACATGCAAGTGTACGTCCCAAAAAATTCGATTTCTTAAAACCGAAAGGAATTTGAATTCTCATCTGTATTAATCGAAGGAAAATTTGAGCAAGACAACCAAGGCCTATTGACTCACTGGAACGAAGATTTAAATGATCACATCCAAAATTTATACTATTGGAAATCAATCGATTATCATGTCAAACAGAAAGAGATGCGACTCTTCCAGGAAAACAATCATCAAAGGGATGATTACTGTTTAGAAAACTTGATGGATTCGTTTATGACAACATTAACTTGCATCAATTCAAAGCACATCATGTTGAAACAAGACATACTTTAGGGGGCAACTGTTATCCAACCTTTTGGCCTCGCTATATTCGAACTAACTAGACAAGTTAGACTCGACTGCCATCGGGATTGACAAGTCAAATTAACAATCACGAAGCCCAAAGATCGGTTACAGATGATAATATGAAGCAGTGATGAAGAAAAAGCAGAAGACGGGCTCAATAGAATGATAAAAATATGAAAATATACCATTTACCAAATATGGATCTTACCGTATCGGTATTATAGTTCAACTCGGTGGAAAACGATCAATATCTTAAAATCTATAAGTCAACTACACATGAAACTTTGGGAACATCAATATATTGAAGAGTAGAGCCCACCGTATCGATCGCATGCCAAAAGAAGCTCATATAACGATCGATATTGATCATTATTATAAATGATGTGGAGCTCGTGATCGATACTGTGACTTCTTCGGAATCTGGAGAGTCCGCCGCTAAAATTTTAGGAAGATAATTTTTCTTTCTCTATAAATATAGACTTGATTGTTCATTTTCAAGGTCTTTACACTCCTGCTTCCTTTGTACTCCATCGTAACTATGTATTATACCTGATCCATCCCTCTGTACTCAGCAATTCAAGTGATTAACAAAGTTATTTTTCCAAAGTGGACGTAGGCTATCAATACTGAACCACTATAAATCGTTGTGTTCTTGTTATTGCTTATTTTCTGTTATTTAATTGCTTGTTTCCTCTGTTTTCATCTATTATTCTTCATTTATTTCTCTACAAAATCTCTATTGGATGTTTGTTCCAATTTTTGGTGCAAATACCATTTATTCAACCAGCCAACTCGACTCGACTTGACTTAAGTAGGACTGAGCAAGTGAGGACTATATATACTGGTAGAAAATTATTCAAGGAAGTGGTAAATTATAGAGATGATTTTTATATTACTTAGTAAAAATTTGATCTAAGTTAATATCTACATGATCGAATTTTTAATACATTGATCCGACTTTACCCTACTCACTAATGGTGCTCTCTTTTTTCTTTGGAAAAATAACCTATCTATTAATCATTGAGTAGTTAGAAAATAGAAAGTACATACTACTTTCATTCTTTCATTTCGAAAGACTTTTCCATAAAAAATTAAAATTACTCTGAATTTTCACAAGCAAGCTAAATGATGTCCTTGAAAGTTTGTTTTAATGCAAAGGATTAGAAGAGTTTATTTTGCCCTTATAACGGCATGTGGATAGTCTATCTTGCATGATTCAGATAGAGCAGCGAAATGTCTTAAAGAGAACAATTCTGTCGGTGACTCGACTAGAAATTCAATAGGTACTACTCTACTCAACAACACATATAGATCTATCACATGCAAGCATGGCCACAAAACTTTTGTAATTTCAACACTAGCTCCCAATATGCACATATATAATTAGATTAAATGAGTTTTATTTGATTACTTTGGGTTAGAGCATGTAACTTTCTTTTTAAAAATTTCAAAAAAATCAATAGAAGAAAAAATAAGACATCAAACTAGAGTAACCAAAATAGCATTTTAATGTTTTTGCTTAATATTTTTGGTTGAAGTTGCTCTAATACTATCCTAACTGTGGTTGTAAACGACACCATCAAACAAATATGAGGTGCAGTATTATAGTTTATTTTAAATTATCTAGAGTATGTATCTATGGATAAAGCTCATTTCCTAGGCAAACGGACATTTGGACAAATTTGTGAAAATTTCTAAATTCAAGAACATGAAGTTTTATTTTTGATCCTAAAGATAAACTTTAGGCAATAATTCAATTTAAGGTCAAATGATTTTGCTTTGAGTCCATGTTTAAGAAACAATATGGAAGCTATATGTGTAGTGGATAAATGGTGGTGCTATGGTCAAGGAAGCATTGATTATGAAGGGGAAAGCGACGATGGCAATGGCAATGAGTTAGATTTAGGGTTGGATTTTGTAAAGGGATTTCAAATTTTGGTGGAATTTAGGTGGATATGGATGGTAGTGTTAAGATTATCCCAAGGATCCCTACACTATTAGATTAGAGAAGCGAAAAAAAGTGAAGACGAATAATAAAAATTAATTTCCTCCAAGCCTCAATTTTATTAATTTCTTGCAAAATACAAAACCTTAATTTGAGTACCGAAGTCAAAGACATGACACGATTATTCCCTTATTTATAACAATAAATTAATTGATGGTCATGTCACCATATATATGACAATAAATAAAGTATTGCATCCAATTGGGAAGAGGAATATCCTCTCTTTTATTATAATATGCATATCCAAAATTGCATTATTAATTTAGACAAGTCAAATATATGATTTCCTTATTTATATTTATTTTCTAAATGTGACTTTGTGTTAAAAACCACAACACTCCCCTATGAATAAAAATTAAACTACTCAAGTACATATTTGGACGTCAACAATTCAATTTAATCAAAATACCTAATTATGTAATTCCGGCAATCGAGCATTCATTCACAACTCATTCAAAATTACTTGTATTACCACAAATACCTCTATTAAGGCTTTATGGTTTTCCTTTGTATGTCACACCTTTATTCAGGCAAATTTGCATCTCCGGATTCAATATTAGAAGCCCCTACACCTTCCACCGGTTTTCCACGAAATTTGTATATTTTATTGCTCTTCCATTTTGCACGTAGAACTCCATATTTGTTTTCCACATCCTTATGATTCCTCCTCAAATTGAAAGGATGCAACATTTTCTTCCAACTGTCCCACTGAAATATGATCTTTTTTAATTTATAGGACATGTCTAACTCCTGTTAATTTTATTACTTTTCAATCGAACATCATCAACATAACAGATTCTATGTCCTTAACATGCAAATATCCACCATCGACTGATTCCACCTTATCATTTTGCTCTTCATAATCAATGAACACTTCATTTTGTTTGAAAATATGAAAACATGCACCCGAATCAAGCATCTAATATTTGCTTTTGTCTTTACTTACATTTAAGAAATTGTTATCAAATTCCTCACCAAAGTTTACCTCATCGTCTCTATTTTTCTCTTGTATATTTGGCTTTCTTCTAACGCATTCGTCCATTCCTTATCATTTTCAATTTGTAGCAAGATTTTTATAAATGACCTAGTTTTTCAAAGTAATAGCAAACGATATTGTTTTTCATACTTGGTCCCTTGCATCTCCTTGCAAGATTCACCTCTTTAATTAGGTTGTTATTTTTCCTTTCTTCATTTACCTTTCCTTCCATTAAGTTCATCATTACATCTCCTCGCTGAGAAGGCAACTAACTACTAATCCCATTGAAACAACTCTATACATATTAGAGTTATTTGAAGCAACCACAAGGTTTTCCCAACTCTTTAGTAACGAGCTTATCAGCATTTTTTTCTCATCATCAACTTGACAATTGCTTGAAAGTTATTAAGGTGCTCTCTAATTGACTCATCTTCTATAAGCTTCAGAGCTACCAACCTTCTTATAAGAAAAGTCTTATTTGTTGCAGAGTCTTGTTTATAAATTCCTTCCAACTACTTCTAGATCTCAAAAGCATATTCTACATTGGCAACAATATAAAATACTGTATTCTCCAAAAAGCATCTAATAGCACCAACACTCTTTATTCATATTTTCCATTTATCCTCTATTATGTTGTCGACATTTTCTCCTTTTGCTCCAATGGTTGACAAAAACCATTGAAATACGAGTAAACTTCCATTCTCTGCTTCCAAATACCCCAATTCCTTCTATCCAAATTTTTATGGATATTTTCTCTATCACAAAAAATTCTCTTCGGCAATAGTTATTATAATGTCAATTGTTAGGATTATCCCAATGATCCCTACACCTTTAGATTTGAAAAAAAGATAAAAAGTGAAGAAGAACAATCAAAAATAATTTCCTTCAAACCTCAATTTTATTAGTTTCTCCAAAATAAATATTAAAGCCAAATTTTAGTACCAAACTCAAAGACCCAACATAATTATTCCCTTACTATAAAAGAAAAGGTTATACCTCTATTTATAACAGTAAATTATTCGATGGTCAAGTCACCATGTATATAATGACAAATAAATTGTTGTATCCAAGTTGTGAGAGGAACATCTTCTCTTTTATTATAATATATACATATTCAGATGGCAAATTCTATTCATACGTCAAAAATTAATTAATATACATCATTAATTTGCAAAGAAAATCTATTACTAGATTTCCCTTCTTCTTAATTTAGTTTTTCTCTTATAACTCATAAAATTAATGATATGATCAATCTGTACATTTTTGAAGAAGTTAATGATTCTTTTTTATCATTGAACTTGAATATCGGTTAAGAAAAGTTTCACAACTAACTTTTTGTTGTAATATACAATAATAATAGGGATGAATATGCTAAATAAGAAAGGGCATTATTGTAATCTGCACTGCATAAGGAGTCTATAAATATGGAGCTTGATTGTATTGTAAGATCTATCTCAATTCAATAAAATTGTTCTCTCTCTCTAATGATCTTCATTCTCTTTATTTTGTAACACGTTATCAGCACGAACTTTCTGTATACTGCATTCTCGATATTCTGCATAGGAATGCGAATCAATTATTGTTCTCAACCTATTCACCTTCAAACTTTCCAACTTCTCAACAAGTAATTATATATTAATTACTTTGAATGTTCCACTTCTGACCATTCCAATTCTAAGGCTATTCATATTCAAAATTCTATTATATATTGGAGCAAACGAGTCTTTTATAATATATCTACATACGGTCTATTTCTTATTTTTTTTTAAAACAGCAAGCAGGTAAAGGAATTGTTCTTGCATTTCTTTATAAACTTGTTACTTTTCCTCTCTACAAAAAGGTAATTGTCAATATCATGTTTTTTTTTTTTTGATAAAGCTGACTAGTTTGGGGTTCACTTCTATATTTTTCATATCTTTTCTTGTATCACTCTTATTTTAATTCTTTGGCTTCTAAAGTCAATATTTCTTTTTTTCTTCGCGGATCTGTTGCCAAATAAAATTCAAAAGTTTGCAATGGAATATACGCAAAAGCTAACTTTCCTTTCTTATGTAATAAATACATGAAAGTTGCAAAATCCAAATGTTTGGTTTTGTTGATACATTTTTTTGGGGTACAGTTGTTTGATACCATGAATGAAGACTTTCCATTTTTTTTATTTTTTTTACTTTTTAGCTGGAAACAAACAAATAGTGAATGTTGTTTGGTGAATATTTTCACCTTATGTAATTTATTGTTTGAACAGTTCACAAAATGGCAAACATCGCCAAGCTTGAATTTAAAGCTTTGGATATATCTGGAGACAACTACTTATCATGGATGCTGGATGCTGAGATTCATTTGCAATCTCAATGCTTAGAAAATGCCATTAAAAATGGCAATACTATGTCCCAGCAGGACAAGGCAAAGGCTCTAATATTTTTAAGACGCCATATCCATGATGATCTAAAAACAGAATTTGACTGAAAAAGACCCCCTCCACTTATGGAACTCCCTGAAGGAGCGTTATGACCACCAGAAGACGGTCATACTTCCAAACACTAGGCAAGAGTGGTTGAACCTGGGGTTTCAGGACTTTAAGTCTGTAAGAGAATATAATTCTACAATGTTTAGAATCACTTATAAACTGAAATTATGTGGAGGAAAGGTGGATGATGCACAAATGCTTGAAAAGACTTTCTCAACATTTCATGCCTCGAATATACTCCTGCAGCAGCAATATCGAGAGCGTCATTTTACAAAATATTCTGAACTCATAGAATGCTTACTAATTGCTGAACAAAATAATGAATTTCTTATAAAAAATCACTCCTCAAGACCAACTGGTTCGACTGCATTACCTGAAGTTAATGCTAATTTTTCCCACTCTGGAAGAGGTAGGGATCGAGGTCGAGGTAGAGGACATGGTCGTGGACGTGGATATAACTCTAGCAAAGGAGGTTATGGTGGTTTTAAAGGAACAAAACCACCAAATTTAAAAAGCAACAAAAGAAAATTGAGCCTGTAAAAAACAATGATTCAGCTTCAGAAAATAAAAGGCATTATGAGGAAGTTTGTTATAGATGTGGACGATCTGGTCACTGGTCGCGTACATGTAGATCATCAAAGAAAACAGTTGAAGAATATCATCGCTCGAAGAATATTGAGGCAAATAATGCCGAAAAGTTAGCTGAAAACACTAGCCTGAAGTTAGATGATTTTTTCGAAGATGACAATGGAAATTTCATTAATGATGAAAATCTAAGTGCAATGATCAATGATATGACCGAGTTGATCAATTAGAAATATCTTGAAGTTTATTATGTGGCTTTCGTTTTTATTTCATTATCTTGCATCAATAAATCAGTTTGAAGTTTGTGTTCGTTTACTTGTATTTCCCTTTGCGGTACTGGTTAAAAATAATGTGTAATGTAGATGTTGTTTTTAATCAGTAGCCTATTTAAATCATTTTACTTTGTTTATTTACATTACATTTATTTATGCATACAAATTTTTAATGATTGACTAATTATTGCCTTTAATTCTTAAGGTATGGAACACCATTTGGGTGATGATATATGCTTACTAGATAGTGCAACTACTCATACAATTTTGAAAAACCAGAAGTTTTTCTCTGAACTATCTGAAAATTTCTCAGCTAAAGTCTCCACTATAGCTGGATCTGTTAATATAATTGACGGGTCCGAAAGAGCCCATATAATATTACCAAATGGTATGCATATCTTTATTCAGAATGCATTATACTCAAGCAACTCTAAAAGAAATTTGCTGAGTTTCAAAGATATAAGAATGAAAGGATACCATATTGAAACTATAAATGAAAACAACAAAGAATATCTTTGTGTTATTTCTAGAATTGAAAGCCGAAAGCTTATCCTAGAAAGATTTGATACAATTTCAACTGGTTTATATTTTACAAAAATTGACATAGTTGAATCTCACTCTATAAACATGAGCCAGAAGCTCACAAATACAAAGACATTGATTCTTTGGCATGATTGCTTGGGTCATCCTGGATCAACTATGATGAGTAAAATTGCCAAAAACTCAAATGGACATGATTTATCAAACCAATTGAACTTACCAAGTGATTACTTATGTGCCCCATGTGTACAAGGAAAATTAATCACTCGACCTTCATGTAGCAAAATCACATCTGAATCTCCAACATTTCTACAAAGAATTCAAGGTGATATATGTGGCCCAATCCACCCTAAATGTGGACCATTCAAATATTTTATGGTATTGGTTGATGCATCAACTCGTTGGTCACATGTCTGTTTACTTTCTACAAGAAATTTAGCGTTCGCCAAGCTACTTGCTCAAATAATAAAATTGAGAGCACACTTCTCTGATCATCAAATTAAATCATTTCGAATAGATAATGCTGGAGAATTTCCTTCTCAAGTATTTGATGATTATTGTCTATCATTGGGAATTGAAACTGAACATTCAGTAGCTCACGTTCATACTCAAAATGGTCTAGCAGAATCATTAATTAAGCGTTTGCTACTTATTGAAAGACCATAGCTTATGCAATCAAAACTACCCGTTTCAGCTTGGGAGCATGAAATTTTGCATGCATCGAAATTGGTTAAAATTAGACCAACATCTTATCATCAGCTTTCACCATCACAGCTCTTAACTGGATCTCAACCAAATATTTCACATTTACGAAAATTTGGTTGTGTTGTGCATATACCTATTAATCCCCCACTTCGTACTAAAATGGGTCCTCAACGACGGTTGGGAATTTGTGTGGGATTTGATTCTCCATCGATAATTCGTTACCTTGAACCCCTTACCGGTGATGTCTTC
This sequence comes from Allium cepa, assembly GCA_030765085.1. NCBI lineage: Eukaryota > Viridiplantae > Streptophyta > Magnoliopsida > Asparagales > Amaryllidaceae > Allium > Allium cepa. Next base: position 474,790,225 of record CM060943.1, on the reverse strand, counting down.
ACTACAAGATTTTCAGACTGTAAATTTGATGAGACAATCTTCCCGCCGTTAGGGGGAGGAAAGACCGTTCCAGTAGAACGGCGTGAGATATCATGAAATAATCCATCTATGTCTTATTCGGATCCACGTACCAAACAATGCCAATATGAGGTACAAAGAATTTTGCATATTCAAAATATTGCAAATCAACTGCCAGATGCATTTAGTGACACTGCAAAAATAACTAAATCTCACATTCCAACAGCAAATGCACCAGCAAAAATTGATGTCCCTGAAGGATCAAAAGTAAATATAGTAGCAAATGAATCTAAAGCAAGACAAAAATGTGGAAGGCCAATTGGTTCAAAAGACTTGGCGCCTAGAAAAAGAAAGTCTAATGAAAAATCATCAATTAAGGAACCTCCTGAAGAGGTTATAAATGATCAAAAGGATCACTCAAATGAAAATCCCAATTCTCCTAGAAGTATGGAAGGAATTATTATCCCAGAAAAGATAAAAGAAGATTCCAACGATAAAATGGTACCTAATAATAATGAGATCTCAATATTTTATACGAACTATGCAGAAATATGGGATCGAAGTAAAATAATAATTGATGATGTATTCTCATTCGCAGTAGCTACTGAAATAATTGAAAGTCGTGACCATAATGAGAATAATGAGAATGACGATAATAAACCAAATAGCATAAATGAATGTCGAAAAAGACACGATTGGCCAAAATGGAAAGATGCTATCCAAGTTGAACTAGATTCACTTCAAAAACATGGTATATTTGGACCAATAGAGAAAATACCAGAAAATGTTAAACCAGTAGGTTATAAATGGGTATTCGTTAGAAAACGAAATGATAAAAATGAAGTCGTAAGGTACAAAGCACGACTTGTCGCACAAGGTTTCCTGCAGAGACCAGGTTTTGACCTTAAGAAAACTTACTCCCCTGTTATGGATGTCATAACATTCCGATATTTGATAAGTCTTGTAGTTTCTGAAAAACTCGATATAAGATTAACGGATGTTGTGACAGCTTACCTTTACGGTGAATTAGATACCAATATTTACATGAAAATCCCAGATGGATATAAATTGCCTGAAGCAAAATCAAAGTCCATGTACTCATTAAAAATAAGACGATCGCTATATGGCTTGAAACAATCTGGAAGGATGTGGTATAACCGTCTTAGTAAATATTTGGTAAAAGAAGGATACTAAAACAATCTCATTTGTCCATGTGTCTTTATAAAGAAATCGGTAAAGGGATTTGCTATCTTAGCAGTTTATGTTGATGACATAAATTTGATTGGGACTCCAGAAGAGATTGATGAAAACAATAAATTATTTAAAGAAGGAATTTGAAATAAAAGATATTGGCAAATCTAAGCACTATCTTGGTCTACAGATTGAGCATAGTACTGATGGCATATTAATCCATCAATCAAACTACACTGAGAAAATTCTAAAGCGTTTTCAAATGGATAAAGCATATCCACTTAGTACGCCGATGGTTGTTAAATCTTTAGATATTAAAAAGGACTCTTACCGCCCAAAAGAAGAAGATGAGAATGTGCTTGGCCCGGAAGTGCCATATCTTAGTGCCATTGGTGCATTATTATATTTGGCCCAATGCACAAGACCGGATATTGCATTTTCAGTAAATCTTCTAGCAAGGTACAGTTTAGAACCAACAAAAAGACATTGAAATGGTATAAAACATATCATGAGATATCTTCGTGGAACGAAAAATTTGGATTTGTTTTATTCTAACTCACGCAATAATCCAAATCTAGTTGGCTATGCTGATGCAGGTTATCTTTCTGACCCACATAAAGCAAGATCACAAACTGAATATGTGTTTAGTAACAGCAATGCAGCAATTTCATGACGATCTACAAAACAAACTTTGGTAGCAACATCATCCAATCACTCTGAAATACTAGCACTACATGAAGAAAGTAAAGAATGTATTTGGCTGAGATCACTAATTGAGCATATTCGAAAAAGCTGCGAACTTCCATCAGTAACAGAAGGGTTGACCATTATTTATGAAAACAATGCAGCTTGTGTAGCTCAAATTCAAGCAGGTTACATTAAGGGTGATAGGACGAAACACATTTCTCCTAAATTTTTCTTCACACGTGAGCTACAAAAAGGATAATAAGATAAAAGTGAAACAAATCAGATCCCAAGAAAATCCGACAGACTTATTCACAAAGGCGCTTCCAAAAACAACATTTCAGAAAACGGTGTACAAAATTGGTATGCGTCGGCTGCATCAACAAACTAATTGAATAATGCGTTATAATTCAGGGGAGCGTATGAAATACGCTATAATGTACTCTTTTTCCTTCACTAATATTTTTTCCCACTGGTTTTTATTAGAAAGGTTTTAATGAGGCATTATTTTGATCCAGAAGTATCAACCCTCGTAGTAACATTATAAAATATATGTTACTTAAAGATGAAATCAAGTTGTACTCTTTTCCTTGTTTATGATTTTTTCCCACTGGGTTTTTCATAACAAGGTTTTTAATGAGGCAATTACTCTTATCATCTTTACATACGCATACTCAAGGGGGAGTGTTGTAATATATATTAATAATAGGGATGAATATGCTAAATAAGAAAGGACATTATTGTAATCTGTACTGCATAAGGAGTCTATAAATATGGAGTTTGATTGTATTGTAAGATCTATCTCAATTCAATAAAATTATTCTCTCTCTCTAATGGTCTCCATTCTTTTTATTTTGTAACACTTTTTTAATTTTAAAGTGTTTAGTTTTTTTTCTAAGAATAGGGGTTGATTTTGTTAAATCAAGATTTGTTTAAAAAAATTTAAAGAAGTTACAATGTTAATGAAAAAAATCAAAGTTCATTTTATTGAATTTTAACTTAGTTTATTGTTAGAGATTTCTTGTTCTATGTAATAAGTTTAAATTGTAAAGATGGAAGATGAAATCAAGGGTAATTTCGTCAAAAAGATGGTTATGTAAAGTAAATTATGGTGTGTACTAGTTTATTATATTTTTTGGTGTATGTTAAGAGATTATTGCTGTATGGATAGAATTAGCCTATTCAGATATGCATTATTAATTTAGGGTGTTACTATTTACACCACCTAAATACATTCTCTTACCCATTTACGCTCTCACCCAATCAAACACTACTCTCATCCACCCACATCCACCTTTATAAGATTTTCTTATTTTCTTAAAAGCATAATTTGACTTCTTTTATCTCTCTTCAAACAACGGAATCAAATTTTGTCTATCCAATTTCTTCAATCAATACATATGAATCTAACGATTTTATTATGATTAAGCTGTTATTGAATTTAATTGTATACAAATTTTCTTGTTTTGTAGATTGTGTAACCCTAAGATTATCATAGTAAAGAAAATTTTGCAGTTCAAATTTGGTGCTATACTAGAACATAGTAAATTCCCTTCATTACTACTTTAACTAAAAATATCATCTAATCATTATTGGTTAATTCTATCCATAGACCATAAATTACTTTACATACACCGTTAACTTTTTAATAAAATTTAGGACTAAAACACCCTTATATTTCAATAGTTTTTATTTGTAAGTTTTAGCCGTTTTTAATTCAAAATTACTCCATTCAAACTATTTTAAATATCAAGTTTTTATAATTTACATTCAAAGTTAAACTCTAGTTATATTCCAAATAAAAATTGAATTTAACATCAGAACTTATCTTCGTTTAAAATCAAAATTTATCTCTGTTTAACATTAGATTATTAATTCAAAGTTTAAAATTATTGTTCAACTTAAAAGTTTAAATTCAAAACTTGTACATGTAGTTTTGATTTCATAATCAAATTCACCTCTCCCAAAAATTAGATTAAAATAACTTAATCCCTAAATTTTAAATCATATTCATACCTAAATTCAAAAATTGTAATTGTGTAAAAGAGCCTTATTAATTGGTGGGATGATTGAGAACGTATTTTCATAAGCTAGTTTTTCAGAAACTAAAAGTTGTAGTCTACGAAACATAAAAAATTTAGAATATATGGGTTTGATTAATTGATGAGAGAGGGGGTGGATTTAGTATTTTGCTTTAATATAAAATGAGGGTAATTTCGTAATATGGATGGTGTACAATAAGTAAAATATGGCGTATATGGTTTTGACAATTTTTTTGGTATATGTAAAGTAATTTGTGATGTGTGAATAAAACGTGCCATTATTATTACATTTGTTGTTGTTCATATCGGAAAAAGGAAAAATACACGAAACCGGGTGTAATAGAAAATAACATGATATAGTCAAGTATAATTAACTATCATTATCATTTACCTAGAAAATTAATGAAATAATTAAATTACCGATTTACGTGCATATTCAAAATATAATTAAATAGCTCAAATCATCATCTCCTAATTTGAAACTAATAAAAATATTTTTACTTATGTTATTTATTGCATTTTTTGCTGTCATTAATGGTTGACAGGATTGCAAATAATAATATTTGAAGATTAAATTTCATTTATTTCTATGTTATTTGGTTAAGCATATCCGATCGCGTTTTACTTTCAGATTATCTTTTTAGTTTAAGGTGGGTATTTGAAGTAAGTTTTACAGTTTAATTTTATTAAATATTTAAGTGGCGTTAGTAAGTGTTTAGATGTGTGTAACATCCTTAATTTAGGCAGGTCAACAATATGTTTTCCTTCTTTATATTTGTTTTCTAAATGCGCACAATAGGTGATGGTGCATCAATGATGCCAGGACGAGGTTTAAAAACGATGGTGGTGGAGTTGTAGACAACAGTGGTTGGCAGTGCGTCGTTTTGTTTTGACGTCGATCAAAAATGATAATAAAAGTAGCAATTTTTGAACTATAAAAATGTATATAACATTGCATGCGGATAATGCTAGTTTAATTTGAAAATTTTAATCTATAAAAATGAACATAGCATTATGTGCATATGATAGCTAGTTCAATTTGGCATTTATTCAATACGCACACGCACGTGCATACATACATACATATTATATGTGTGTGTATGTATATGTATATGTATATGTATGTATGTATGTATGCGTGTGTGTAGTATTATGTTCGTATAAAACTAGCTTTATCTATCATTTTTCTTACTGTTGACTTCTTTTATCCTTGTCGATGCATGTGTGTGGATTAGGATTTTGGTACAGTGTGATGGTTGGGTGTTGTGGTGCAACAGTGAGTTCTGGTACTGGTTAGAATTTCCATAAATAGGATTCTTGGGCTGAAGCTTAGACGGGGATGGAGTCGACAACCGATGAGGACTTTGGCGATGAAGATGGAGTGGCGTGGTGGTGGTTAAGACGAGGGAGGGACGGTGCAGTGATGTGGTGTTGTGGGCTGGAGGCAGTATTGATGTTAAGGAGAGAAGAACGTGGGGTATGTCCTTCAGTCTAAAATTTAAAGTTGAGTTCTATCTAAACTTTTTTGTTAAGTCTGTTTTTTGGCTAATTCTCTCCATTTTGCTTAATCTTGTGCTATATTTCAATCAAGAATCATATTAGTTTGTTATTATTATTGTTTGAACACAATTTTTTTGATGGATTCTTAAATTCTCTGTAGAATTTTTATTTTAATTTCAGGAAAAATAATTTAAAGGACAAACTTAAGACCTTTTTTGACTCCAAGGGCAGATGTTTATTTCTTTATCTCAAGACAAAGTTGATAAGAACAAACTAGAGCATGCGATAGGAGGGCCGGGGCTCAATAGGAGGACGCGACAGCGTCGACCAAATAATTAGAGCTTCAACCCATACTATCGACTGGTAGGGAGACGCTAATGCAAGCTTGGAGATGGATGGTGGCTGCTATGGAGGTGGCGATGGATTAGAAGAGGTCGACTAGGGTTCTAGAGTTGGGCGACAGCGACGTTTCAGAATTGGAGTGCATTGGCGGCTGCAATGACAATAAAGAGATCGGCTATGTTTTGAAGATGATGTGGTAATTGTGGTTAATGAAGAGTAGCTTCAAATTGGAAAAGAAGAAGATGACAACAATAAAGATACTGTCCAGTATCATTCTTATATATCTTTCCTGAAAAAAATAAATAGTTATGTAACTTTCTGCCCATAATGTTATTTTCCAGTATGATTATGTTAGTTGTAACAGCATTTATAAATAAATATACCTAATTTAGCTCATAATGCTATTTTATAGTGGTAGTTTGTGAATTGTATTAGCAGATCATGAATTGTAATAGCAATTTTTGAACACTTGTAATAATTTATGAACAATAGTAGCATTTTCTAAATGAAGCGTTTATTTTACCTCGCAACACTGTTTTATAGTAGCATTTCTGAACTGTGGTAACAGTTTTTGATTTGTGGTAGTAGTGAACCGTAATATTATTTTGTAACTGAAGTGTGCAATCTTATATTACAATGCTATTTCATGGCAGCATCTTAATTGTCATGACATGGTAGAATTTTTGTATTTATGTTATTTTTTTACATGATTTTTTCATATAATCAACTGTATAGTATCATTTTATAATATTATAATTATTTATTAGCATTTTTCCTTTAATGAATCAAATAAGCATCAAGCAAGTTACCTACGGTAACTGACATAACTACACAATCCAAGAACATTCGTCAAACTCTGCAATTCAGGATCGCATAAAACGTGGAGACCTCAAATGAAACAATGCAGCTTCTCCCTCAAAAGAGAATTGGTCTACCACCCTAAAACCAAGCCACAATACTTGCCTGCACAGCTATATATATACGAGCACCATTAGCTCATTGAATTCACTAACAACTTACATGTCTTCAGTTATGTTGATGAGCGACCGATTCAGAGGTGGACATGAACGTCGATTTTCTGATGTCGGAGCTTGCTCTCATCCATCTGCGGAGTCCCTCATCGGAAGGCTTGATGAACTTGACATTCGTGTATGTATTTTCCTTCATCATATTATTATATGTCAGAGAAACATAGTAAAGATCACTATAATCATTGCTTTTGAATTATATCGAAATGCAGCTAAGGCATTTAGAGGAGAAGCAAACGCTACCCGAAGCCTATTTTGCTGAGGATATGAGGAGAAAAGGCCAGAGTCAACAGGGCAAGTCTATAACAACAGCTCTTCAAGATGTACGACTTAAAGGAACGCTTGTTGATCGAATTCATTTACTGGAAACGCGCATTCGACAGGTTTTGCATTCTATTTGTGCACAGTTTATTATTGTATTTTGATTTATATTGCATTTGTTAATGTGCTTTGCAGCTAAGCTCCGAACTTAATAACAACGGTGGTAGCAACGTTGATAACGGTAAAGCAATCCAGAGTGTTCAGAAAATAGATAAGAATAAGAAACAGAAGGATTTGAAGGAAGCCATTGAGAATATGGCAAAGAAGAAGAAGAAGAAGCGAAGGATGGAGCAGCCTAGAGCTTACAAGAGATGGTTCCCTGTAGGATGTTAAATTGTTTTAGGACATTTATTCTACGTTTTTGAATATTTTTATGGATCTTATTTCCTTTATTTTTATTATTCTTATTATTGTTTGAACATCTTACATATAACATAGATATTTGTATTTTTTTTGTACAATCGAAATCTGTGATTCTGTTTCAATTTTCTTGGTTATGTCTGTTATAATTGTAAGCAATACAAAATATGCAGTAACAAACCATACAGAGCAAATATAGACAATGTTGAATAAACCAGCATGGACTTTATTCCAACTAAATAAATTGTTACACAGATACAAACCTGAAATTAAGCAACCAAAAAATGACCCCTTTTAAGTAACAAAAAATGAAAAGAAAAAAAAAAAGGAGTAAAATTTAAATCCAGTTCTGGAACCAGAGAACAAACACCGGATTGATCATGAAACAGAACTCGACCCTCTTTCACATGAAAGGGGTAAAAGAAAAAATTGTTGTGACAGTATAATGAATTTGCATAAAGACATTTAAGACTCCTTGCTTGTGCTTGCTGCATTATTTTCTCCAGCATCAGATGGTAAAGAAATAGTGTTATCTAAAATTTTCTCGTTCTCCTCCAGTTCAAGGCCGAAATTTTCTTGCAGTTCTCTTGCTTTGGCTTCTGCAGATTCGGCTTCTTTTAATAAACACTCTCCCTCCTCTAAGTCACCCATTTCAATAGCAGCTAGCCTCTCGGCCTTTGCAGAAGCAGCAACCAAATAAAGTCTTTTACAACCTGCAATTGCAGCTTCTTTCTCTTTAACTGTGACTAGGGCTTCATTTTCTTGTATCTTATCGATGGTGATTTTTATATCTTCTTCTAATTTTTCTATAACAGTAACAGATTTATCAATTTTATTTTGCAGGCTTTCTTTCTCGATGTTCAGTGATTTTGCTTCTGAAGCTATTCGCCCAGCTTCTTTAAAATTTCTTGCAGCAGCGGCTACTTTCTTTTCAGCCTCGAGCTCAGGGCCTCGTCTGTCAATGAAGGCTATTCTTTGGTTGCCTGAAGCAATTTCTTGTTGCATGGTAACTCTTGTAGATGACAGTTCCTACATTAAATATAAGAACATACAACCATGTCAACTACTAAATTGAGATGATGATTACTTCTTCCTATGTATGTGTGCATATGATGAGTGTGCATGCATGCGTATATCTCTTTAGATTAATATTTAAATTGATTACCGATGTACCGAAACAATCAACAAATTAACTACTTGACAATATCAATCCAGAATCATGAATGTCTAATACTAATCATCTTCAATTTTACTTTAATTTTTAGAAGAAAAAATATACCACTATAGTTTCATAGGTTATTGTTATTTCCTTTTTCTTTTCTTTTCTTCTTTCCTTTTCTTTTTTTTTCTTTTTTTTTTCTTTTTTTTTTCAATAAGTATTGGTTTTGCAAAACAAAACATACCTGCAAAGTAGTTCGTGCAGAAGAAATTTGTTGCCGAAGAATTTGAATTTCCTCCAAAATTGTCTCCTCTGCTTTTGCAAATTTCACCTTGTCTTCTCTAGATTTAAGAATCGATGCAGCCAATCTCTTTTTCTGCGCAATTAAGTTTTTAGTTGTTTTTGCTTCATCCAAAGAAGCAGTAACAAGTTCTCTAAGTCTTGACCTTTCATTTTGTGCTTGCAAGATGAAATCATCAATTTCCTTCTTCTTTATATATAGAGCCTCTCTTTCAGAATCTATCTTTGAGAGAGATGACTGAAGATTATCATGCTTCATGTCAATGCTTGACTGTGTCTCATGAAAATTGGATACCACATTGGATATTTTCTCCTCGACGGTATTTATTTGTACCTCATTTTTGGCAATCTCCGCTTCTTTCAATCTTACCAAAGTCAGTAGTTCACCCAATTCATTTGATAAAACCTCATGTTTTTCCTTCAAAATTTTAACTTCTCTTCTGTCATCTTCAATCAATTTTTCTATTGAATTTCCTAATCCAGAGCGCGCTTCATTAATAAGCTGTGATTCAGTTTCTGTCTCCATCATCTTGGCCTCCAAAATTTCCATTAACGCTTCCCATTCGCCTAACTGTTTTGAGGATAGTTCTTCTGTTTTTTCCAAAACAGAATCTGCATGATCAACTGCATCCTGTAATAATGTACTTAGATGGATGAAGTTACATGCTATCAAAATTTGCACTCAGAAAGCGTAAGGAGAACTGTGATATACTTTGTTTCACTAGCAGAGTTCAAAGATTAATGATATCTATAATATAGAAGACTTAAATTGCATTTTTAATAATCTACTAATGCAATGGCAAGTCCCAAACTCTAGTTGGACTTAAGATGTCATGGGAGAAGTTTAATAGAAACTTAAAGTATGGGAAAAGCAAATTTAAATTTCAAGCTTATAGTAATACATGTAGGATAAAGTAATATTCAACATTCTTAACGACCTATGACCATCTTCATCCTTTTCAGTCATGCATTTCCTTTTACCATGATTTGTCTAGTGGTGTTTTATCTCGAACACTTAAGATTAATGATATAGCTTCGAGATGTATATAAATCAGAATCAAGTCACATGCTATGATACCAATCATTAATGGTTTATCAAACTTGGGATATGTTGCAGTTGCAATCGCAACTATAAGTTGTACACCAACTTTATGTTTGAACTGGTTTTGATACAACACAGCCACCGATAAGTAAATTGAACCCATAAAACTGATAATAAGAACCAAGCTTCGGATATGTTATTTATCTACTTGCAACAAATTTGGCAAATAAAATTTATGTACAAAGTGAACAAGTGATTAACAAAGAAACGAAGCGATACGGATGTAATGAAACAAAAGTACATATTAACCATGCCATGTTTACACAATATTGGTTTTCAAAATAAGATTCAAATCGTAAATCGTAAAGTTCAAATTTCGAACGAAACGAAATTAAATCATAAATCGTAGATTTAAAGATCCGTATATCTAAAGTCCACACACTTTGAATTGTTTTAGATATCGGAACTTCTACATATAAACCTAAAAATTCAATTTTCTCTCATGTTTCATTTTTATTTGATTTAGAAAACATTAAATTTGGAATTGTGGATCTAAATAATTACATTGAATATATTAGTATGAATTGAATGATACTTCTCAATTGCAGTTTAATCTGGTTTGAATCTGACTGTAGATCGAATCATAAACGGAGAGATTCTAGCTGAAACGGGATTTAGATCTTAAGTTTTTAAGACTTTTGACAACAACGCACCCTTGTATAGTTGACTGCTCATACTTTGATGAACAATCAAAACTAAATGTTCTGTCTACCAACTCATCCGTTAGATGAACAAACAACACTAGAAGGCTACACAAATACCCTAAATGGTTTATTATTCACATTAATCCTAATGATCATGCTCACACACTAGTCATTAAACAAATATTTTAAAGTGCACATAGTTGCACAACTGCACCTGTCCCACTGAACACTTACGGTACGTTTACCGAAGACCAACAACTGTGGATATCCATGCCCCGTATTTATCAAACTTATACTTTCATCTCTTGCATGAGAATATAAACAAAACTCCAAGTCATATTCAATGCACTGACATTAGATGATTAAAAAAAGGAAACAGACAACCGTCCTCATAATGAGTTTCGCTATTTTACTAGTTATTAGTTGCAGTTACAGTCGTCAAAGTGATATATGATTAAGGTATCCGGTCCATCTGTTCGGATGAAGCAATTATGAACGGACATGAGTCATTTGGCATGATGATCGACAATATGAATGTGACATATAAAGGTAATGGAGATCAAACGGGATCGATGACTCTGTAGTCAATCTCTCCATAAATACACTGTAACCTCTTGCTTAACTCTATTAGAACATGCTCTCAAGTCTAACATAATATGAAATAGACAATACAAATGGAATAAAAAAATTCAAACACGACGTGATATAAAAATATACCTTTGCAAATTGCTCCAACAAAACAACTCCTTCCTCTTCTGCCACAATCTGCAACTCAAGAACCTCCTGCATTTTTAAATCACAATCATCACATTCAACCTCCAAATTTCTCATCTCGCTAGCAAAACGATCTTTTTCCTTTTCTTTTTCTGCCATACACTCACTCAGCCTTTCAGCCTTTTCGAAGTCTTCGCTCTCAACTGCCTCCTCCAATTCCCTCTCCAACGCTTTATACTCCTCTATTCCCAAATTCACTTTCTCCATTGCATTTCTCCTCCTCCTACTCAATTCCTTTCTTTTAGAAGACAACAACGCCGCCTTGGCTTTAATCTCATTAATCTTGGACTCAATTCCTGCTTTAAGTATATTCAGTTTTCTATCAATGCTTTGCTCCTCTTCCTCCAACTTCACTGCTTGTTTATTATTTTCATGTAAGCTTTCATCTTTACCAGAATTTCCGTCTAACTTCTCATCTATATAGTTATCGTCGGGAGATTGAGCTGCAGAAACATCCAAATTGAGCCTCTCTTCTTCAATTTCTGTTATTTGTTCGGCTTTGGAATCCGCTGAAGATCCAACAGAGGCTATTTCGCTAGTCTGCTCATCAACATTCGAATCAAACCTTTCAAAATTTGAATCGCGTGCATATCCGATTCTAACAGCGCGTTTCTTCTTTCGGGAGATCTGACGAATAGGCGGCGGTGGCGGCTGCTGAGAAATGGTTGGATTTGGATGCTCTGAGTCCAACGATTGGACGTCAGTGGTGAGAGTGAGATCGGAAAATAGATCTTCGTCCAACGGCTGAGATTCGGACTGAGGTTCGTGTTCATCATCTACTGGAGGAGGATGAGGAGAAGAGTCGTCGGAAGGAGAGAAGAGAATCATACCTTCGAACAAAGATTCCTCGCCGCCGGCGAAGTCGTCGTTTTCTGATGATGTCATTTCAAATATTAAGAGAAATGGGAGTTTGCAGCGAAGTCAGAAGTGAAAATAGAGCTGAGAACGAAGAAGAGATGATATGCAGTGGCTGGTTTTGTTACACCCTTTTTTACTTTAAAACAAAGGTTGATGCATCCTCTCTCACCCATTAATATTAAATATTTAGCAAAATACTTCTTTCAGTTCTTATTCGACATTTTTTTCTCTTCTTTTACCTTTGTTTAACTAACGATTATTTTTGGTCCGACTCTTAAAAAATATAACCGTACATAACAATTACAAAGCTTAAAATCCACAAATATGCTCTAGTTTTCTATTAATCTCTATCAAATTGAAATCCGATTGATAAACTGTACTTAATTTGATAATTTTCGAAGCTTAATGCATTGCAATGATGAAGATTACATTTAAACTACTTTTGAGATAACAATTATGGCAAGATGGAAGCGAAAAGAAGTAATTTCCAAGCCAACAAGGATGTTAGAAATGAATTTTTCTTCGTAATTGCTAGATATTAATATATTGTGCATAATCTACTTTGGTGGGTGGTTGAAGCATTTCTTTTTTTTAAGTGGCATCATGGGATGTTTTAATGAGTGTAAATACTAGCATTCCAAAATAACAAAATTTTCACATAACAAGCTATTTATTTTAATTTTAGCATGCATCTCATAAATTACAAAACTGGTCATATACATAATTTTTCAACATCCCATACACATAATTCGTTAACATCAATAACTCTTTCTATGCTCAACAATAAAACGAAACAATTCAAACCCCTAAATTGCCTCCACGTCGATCCCAATCACAGCTGCAGCCCCAGCTTCAGGACCCCAATCCAGATTGACATATTCCCAAATGTCCCTCCCTTCATAGTCGGCATGATATTCATTTCTTCCATTTTCAATCGAAATAGCAATGCCTAGGTCAAGATTCCACATGTTGGGATTGCATAAGGAATTTAGTGTCTCATTTACGTATAGCCTCTAAAGGTTTAACTTTTACATAGGGTAGCTTCTACGGGGTTTAATTTTACCTAGGGAAGCTTCTGCGATGAGAGATTTTTTTTCTACGGAAGCTTTTACGTAGTTGGCTTGTGATTTTTTTCTTCTATTAGTGAATTTTAGATTTGGTCCTTACAAATGTGTAATTTTATATACGCAAATCCTGGTGAATAAATAATTGCACTGTGAAATAATGGTATATATTTTCTCTTATTCTCTAAAAAAAGTAATGGTACATGTTTTTATACTTGTAGGTGCAAATAAAGGTACTCGGTAAACGATGGCTGCATCATTTAGATATAAACCGAGCAAAAGAAAAATCAGACTGTCATTTATAAACTAATTATTGACTAATTTTCTAACCAACATCAAAATGATACGAGTGTGTTGTGAAAAGAAAATGTACTTTCTAATCACTAGTGTTAAAAATAGAACAAATGAGGAGTTAAATACACAGCTGAAAGGTAAATAACATAAGATATAGAGTGGTTTAGGAAAGCTGTCTACGTCCACTGTGAAGTTCTCTTACTATATATTTATCTTACAACTATGCAAAATTACAAAAGAAATAAGAAAAAGTGGACACTTAAGACTTATAAATCTATGCAATCTTAAGGACTTATGTGGTATCAAGAGCGCTGAATTGTGCGTAATATTTAGAAATCTTAAATGTTCCAACAACCTCTTTTAAGTTGCAATGCGAGGGTATTTGTAACAGCTGAAGTGAATAATGGACGGTTGAGATTGTGTTGTAGAGCTGACCAGAAAAATGTTTGATCATTGATTTGACTGTAGATGTGGATAGTCGATAGCTGTAAAGTGTGTTAGAAGATGTGCGGCAAATGACAATGTACTCATTGCCTCTCTATACTAGGCGTGGGCTAAATGCGCATTTAATGCTAATGATAAGCCACATCAATTCAGCAGCCCAACTACGATGTTTCGCATGGATGGATGGACATCTTTGTCATTCATTTGAGTGCCGAATGGGGAAGATGGTTAATGATCGGGCTTGAGGCGGCCAAAAGGCAGGCTTGATGCTGGTTGGAGTTGGTTGTACTGAAGTCATGCTAAAGACGGGCCATGCTTGGGCCACTCTTGCGTGATGCATTGTCTGCTGAGTCGAGCTTGAATAGGAGCTGGCATCAGCTGATGTGATGTCGGGCAAATTGTGTTAGCTTTTAGCTGGTGTTGGAAGAAGATCGATATAGAAGAGTTGGTCGAGACCGAGTCGGACACGGTCCAGATCTTTCCTAACTATGAAGGTTTCTTTGGCATGAGATAGTCGGGCCTCGTCATGGTGGCTTTTTGAGTAGAAATGCCAGTTTGAGACCAACATGGGTTTGAGCTAACCTTTTCGAGCTGGTGGAAAATCAATTATGTAGGATCGTTTTCACCCTAGAGGGAGGGTGAATAGGTGTACTAATAAGATTAAAAACTAATGCGGAAATAAAAACAATAACAGAAAATAATGCAGTAGAGATCACATAGAGATTTACCCAGCTTCGATAATAACCTGGCTACGTGCTGCCCTCAAGGTTTGTACTAGAAATTAAGTATTCAGACGCTTACACACGTAAACTTGCGACACTCGCTACTTGACTAACCTAATTGTACGCTCAAAACTCTACCACAATTCAGCCACTGAATTGCAAGTGCTCAAACTACGTGTTTGTACCTAGTCACATGACTAGAAAGTTACACGATTTAAAATAGACAATTACAAATGAAAATAAAAGGCTAAACAAAATCTAAACAAAACCCTATCTTTAACAATTTAAGCCCAAATAAAATAGAGCCGACCCATTATAGTAAATGATAGAAGACGCTTCTCCTCTATTCATATATGTTGGTCGTCTCTTTCCTTTTTCTCTTCGATCTGAAATTTAGGGTTCCTTCTCAGTTGAAGTTGTCAATTCAATAAATCGATTTAGCATGATGATATTACTTTGAATTGTTTCGTCAACTGGTTCCTCGCTTTGATTGGGCTGCGGCTACTTCAATTTTATCGAGCACGAATGATAAGAATGGTATGCAATTTTATCCCCTTTTTGATTTTGATTATACTCGACCTCAATTCGAGTTTTGTGATTTTATTCAGTGCTTTCTCTCTAATTTGCTTGAACTTGAATACCATTCTGCCGATGATGTAATTGGGATTTTATAGGATTAAAACCATATATTTTCATTCGTATAATTCTATTTGAATTCTTCGAACACTTTGCTTGGCCGTTCGATTACTGATTGAATGTTAATGATGATATTTGACTTGTTCATCTCTGATACTTTAACTTGTTTGAATTGTTAGTTTCGTTCTTCTCGAATTCCATTCTTTGCTGTCACTATGACTTCGGCATTTTGATATTTTAGATAAACTTAACTTGTTCATTTTTGAAATCTCCTACGACAATAAGCCATTTTCTAAATTTTTGTTTGTCAACGCTTCTTGACTTTCATCAAAATGCTACTGTTAATTACTTTAAACATATAAACTGCTTCACACATATGTAACCTGCTTCATTGTCTATTTTTTGAATTTGAGATGAACTTGACTTCCTTATATATTGGCATCTATATTTTGAACCGAATTATGACTTGATTATTTATTAATGTAGTATGGTTCTACACTGTTAGATGCTCTTACATGTTCTTGCATTTATGTTCATCATGTATTCATTTCTGAATTGTTTCATACATGAACATGTCTGGTTCCATATATTCATAGCATTGTAGTATGATGTAGTTGCATATGTGGTTGTGTTCATTTGTGTGGTGGTCTGGTCTTCGTGTGTTTTGAGCTGGTGCACTTTGAACTCTGCACTTTGAAGTTGTTCATGCCTATGAACTACATTTGCTCATTGATTTGCTGTCTGATTTCATTTGAGTGTTGTATGTGGTCATGCCTTCATATGCACTGACTTGTGTTTTAGTGTGGTGGTGTTCATGTTGCACTTGGTTCTGGTCTGATTTATTGTTGTGAGCCTAGTTTTTGTTTCATTTGAAGTCTACTCTGGTTTTTGTGAACTTTGTTATTGTAGTATTTTCTTTGTTGCTCCTGACCATTGCATTGAGCTTGTACATTTTGTGATCTGGTTTGGTTTTCATGTATATATGTACGTTCACACTACTTTGTCCATTCATGCTGGTGCTTGACATTGTAAGTCTAATTTTGTTTGAGTCATTTGTGGTCTGCACTGTTGTCTTGGTTGAGGCTTCACTTGCATGCTCTAACTAGTGTCTAGTCCGGTTGATACTTCATGTGTACTCGAGTTAAAATTGCTTCTTGTCCTTGTACGCTTGTATTCTCTAAACTGTTGTTTCTGTAGTTGGTCTGAGTTCTTGATGAGACTGTTGTTTGGATCTTCATGAGTCTGAACTATAGACTGTTCTGGCCTGTTCGCAGCCCTTGTTCCACTTGAAGTCTGGTGTGTGCATTTGGTTCTTCATATGTTTTGTGCCTTTGTGCCATGCCACTAGCTATTGGATTCATACTGGTAGTTTGTGTGATTTTCTGAACTAATATGTGTATACATATATATGCATATATGTATACATGTGCAGATGTGACTGTTTCATACTCATGTTGCCTTGCACTTGCGTTGAATCTAGTTTTTGCTTGGATTTGACCTTATGCTCACCTGTCCCTGCGATTTTAACAACCAAGTGTATATCGATGTGCACAGCCTTGTGGCATGTACAGTGATATACTGTGCATGTCACAAGTTGTTCGTGTATGATGAATTAAAAAATAAATGTAACCCAAATAACTAAGGCAAATAATATTTTCAAAACACACACTTTATTTTGCACTGCAAAGTATTTTCTTTTTCAACTTTACCACGTTAGTGTTTATTTTGCAGATAGCTTAGATGTTAGATTCAGACTGGAACAGAGTTAAAGATAAAAATACGAGTTGAGTGAATATGTAAGGAGGTGTAATATGTAAATTGAAAATTATTATGTAATCAAGATTGTAGTGTAATTGAAAATTTATATACATAGTGAGTGCTCAAATTTGTACTATTTGAATTTGTAATAAAATATTTGTTTGAATAAAACATTTATTTAAATATAAATTCTAAGTTATTTATTTTATTCAACAAATATTTATTTAATTACGTGGAAAAATAAAATAGTACAATTACTATTACATTTAAAAAATATGTGTGTATATATGTTTATTATCATCAAACAAAAATCATAGGCTATTGTATTCTACAAATTAGGCTGGTTTTGATTGGCCCGGATTGCAGTTAATAGGCTTGCTAACTACATGCGAGAAATTCAAAAACATTGACAGTCAAAAATGCCATTTTCATCTTGTTTTCTACGTCACCACAAATTATACGTGCAACTCCCCACTTATTCACACAAACTCTCCGCAATGATATACCCTTATTCTCTTTTTCTCCTCCCCTTAACAAATCTTATGCTTATGCTTTGAAATACATGGTCCCTTTCAACCAACCAGTATTGAGTAAACCGTTTACTTTAGCCCATTTGGCTCACCCTCGCAACCTTAGAACCACATCGATATAGTGGCAACTACCACCGAGCTGGAAGCTACTGAGATCTGATTAAATGTTTCTTTTATGGCAGGTTAGGCTATAAACAAACCTTATGTGTTGTGCATAGATTTATCTTCTTATTGCGTCTTTGTTCAAGCCCAAACTAGATTCATCGATCTAGCATTCCTTCAAGATCCATTGACGGTTACCCAAACCCCCTTCTAATCTAGTTTAGATCTCTACATCCAAGTCAACTCTAGATATTCGATTCAAATTATCTCACATACCTTGAACTTCAAATGCATAATAATGCAAAGTTTATTCAATCACCTCTCATGAGCTCCCGAAGTAGTCTAAAACTATGTTTAACACCTTTGAGGCTATGTCAGCTACATTAGGTTAGATTCTTTCAGCTTTTGTTCAGCCAATGGCTAGCGGTGAACGACTTGTCCGATTAAAGAGATATGTTCAACCCTATAGTATAGTACCATAGGGAGAGAAATGGATGATAAGTTATGCGATGCCCCACCTTTATACACATGCTACTAAAGAGTATTACAAAGTAATACTATATGGTAACATGGAGAATGAGGCTTGTAAGAGGCAACCGCACGTGAATATTACTTTAGGCCAACACCGATACTTATTCTAACCTCATATAATACACATTTACGTAATCGGTATCGGCACAAAGCAATAATCACGTCGGTAAATCGAGACGGAATAATACATAATATAATCAAAGAATAAATAATCATGAAACATAATGGAAAATATAATATCACAATATACATATCACAAAGTAGGTCTACAAAATGAAGTACCTGACATATTACAAAGTATATACATTGATACAAGTCGAATGTCATATACAACTTAAACTCATCAATAAATATATATACGTGGAGACATCAAAAGAATAATACATAATAAACTCCAAAACTACATTATAGTACATAAGCGTCTCCTCAAAAGCCTAATCATCTAAGGATAATGTCCACGTACTAGTTAAAGTCTCAGACTGACCCGAGTATTATATAAATAATAAATGGGTCAGATTAGGCCTAGATTTCAATGCAAGGTTGTCATAATGTTACACATAATCATAACAGATAATGATAACTTTAATGGATTACATAACATACCAATGAATGTCATCACACTTAATATAAATCTCAATCCTCATCGAATAACATATATTGGTCAATGATATAATCTCTATTTAATGTGACCATAATCACAAATCTACCAATTGTGATTCACTCCTAATCACAATTATTAAGAGTCACATTTATTGATCGTCCAATTATCACGAATAGATTATAGTTTCATTTATATAACTCACCGAGTGGATACATGGCCTTTTTAACCTTATATACACCCTATCATTCTTCCAGATACTAATTGAGGCAAGATACACTACTTTTTTCATCCGTGTCCCCCTTGACTAAAATTTTAACTATTCTGAATGTTAATTAAGGAAAGATACATGGCATTTATCATCTGTGTCCCCCTCGAATAGAATTGTGGGTGCCTCCATTTAACCTGTTTGTTATACTAATTCCTATTGTGTAGGCATCATCATCTCCATCAAATATACTGTGTGTCCTTCATTATTAGTGTGCCCATACAGTAGGTCGACGGACTGATGGAAAATGGGCTAGAATGTCACTTTTCCTTAACTAGGATGGATCTAGCTCATTTAGTCTCTCATCTCTTTTGATCGATTCATTATATTTTTTGTGATCTCGTTACAACAGTAAACTCTTCTCACTGTTATTTAACCCAATGTCACTACTAATTATTAAATCGATTTATATTTACTGTGCACAATATCAAACCATACTTATACAATAGTCAAAGAATAATTGAAGAAATACTTTTGAAGGTCCCATATTGTTGGTGTTGTAACTTCGTCTATTATAAATACTAGTAATATAGAGGTTCACACATCTCATATTATTTAACCATTTATTGATTTAGAAGGGCTTTAATTGTATAATTCCTATTTCCAAAATATTTAATACAGTTTCAAATGTAATACTAAATTTAAAGAGGCTTAATTCGAAATTACAGAACATCATTATTTGAACCCGTTGCAAATTTTCCAGTAATTCAATTTTCGATTTTTTTTCTTTGGATTTCAAGTAAACCAACTCCTTTAAAATAAATTCACATTATTGAAAATACCTCTTAAATACTATAAACTATAATGGAGTTTGGTAATTTCAAAAATACCTTTTTACCATCGAATTTAAGTTATATTGTTTTCAATCCAAAATATTTTTCAAAAGTCGGATAAACTTAAAAATCGATTTTTAGAATCCTTATCTACTTTAAAATCCTCTTTAAACCACCTTCAAAAACAAACATTGAACCGAAATTCTCTTTGTATAAAATATTCTAGATATTTATTGTAACATTGACATATAAAATTCTCTTTTATAACCAAATTCCAAAGCTTCCCATTTTAAAGATATTTAAGTAAAACACTTTCATAAATATTTTCAAATGCATTTAAATTAAATTTTTATTTTTTTAAAATAATCAAATATAAAATAAATTACTTCTAAAAATTATACTTAACAAAATATAGTAATAAGGTTCTATTAAAAATATTTTTCATACAATAAATAAATGGACTTCAAATTATTATTACTTCCCAAAATACCTTTTTTCCCTTAAAATTTCACTTTTAATTCAAATGTCATAACATGAACACATCATTTTGGAATATACTTATAAATCCTTTTCAAATATTTGTAGTATATATATATAAACACACACACACACACACATATATATATATATATATATAAAAAGTTTTATTACACTCGTAAAAAAATTCATAATTTCCACCTAAGCAATCTAAGCATTTAAATAGTTATACATAAATTCTCAAGTGCCTAACTGTACTATACAAAGAGGATTGCTCAAACACAGAACTCAAACATGTATAATCTTAGTGTAGTAACCGACACTACTACAGTCATACACGACAATCAATTAAAGGGTAAGCACAAATGAGTCGGTCTCAAAATATATCACTGACTCCGAGTCACATCAAATGGCAGTGGAGTCCAATAGATCATATCTCGCCCAATAGCGGGCATGATGATGTGTGATCTATTCGAGACAGCTAAGGAATACAAATCGATGCTCATCATTACTAGCGGATGGAGTCAACAATGGACACTTATCGTGATCCAACAACTCCAAATAAACATGGCAGTACACTGACATACTCAGACATCTACATCCATTGAATAATAGGCATGACTACTAATATAAGGCCAATGACCGACAAGGCCACCAATACGTGGCCAGTATAATGTATAACTGCTAATATAAGACCAATACTATACATAGTCACTAAGACCAATACAATGTACGGTTACTAATATAAGACCGATACAATTTATATAACTATATGTACCCCGGATTAAACCCCTGAAGGTAGGAATCCATCATTGCAAATCAAATGAAAATAAGCTGCAAGAAACCATCAAACAATAGCCGATAATGATAAGCAACAATAACTAGCATTCAAACAGTTAAACATGCAAGCAACAAAATCAGCCGCAATAAAGATCAGCCAGTATCAAAGTCAAACAACAACAACAAAAACAGACATGATCAAACAGTAGTAATAAAAATAATAAATAATAGCAAGCTGAAAACAATGGCAAGCAAACATCATCTCTTCACTTAGGAGATTATCCAAATCGGCACAAAACTAGTCGATAATTCCTTACCCGAACTATCCTACGCAAGAATAATTATACTACACTAAGATTTTATAATTTCTAAAGATCATTACAAATGACACGATACACTTTCTAACCCTCCATTTACTCACAAGATTTCTTTGTCAAATTAAGGTTAGCCACCTGACTCCATCAGTGCGAACTTTGATACGGTTCCTTGACCCGACTATAGAAATATCCTTGAACGACTAAGGTCATGCTTTGGAAATCTCTAAATCATCCTAAGAATTCAACTCAAGTGCTCGTCTATAAGAATCAACTGAAAAACTCTATCCCAACCGGTCAAAATCACCTAGAAAATCTACGCTCGAACTATAGGTTAAGAACTGGCACGTGAATGGGAAACTTTTTAGTAAATGTCCCTTTCAGCATATGGGATTACTCCCATCACCTGAGATTTACCAACACAAAGGAAAACAACGATAACCCGTACGACTCTAGACAAACGCCTATAAGTCATCCGCTCGATCTCTGCTCATTACTAGGCATCCATCGAACCCTACTTGGACATAAATTCAAGTCACACTTCATCGATCGAACCCACTCAACTTGAAAGCTCATGCATCAAGTTCGAATGATAACAGTTCAATCACTTCACCTCAGCTTTGCAACTAAGGTGACTCATATGAGTTTTATCTTTACCGAAGAATTTACCAACTATGAAAGATGTCGAGTTTATCCAATCTACCAAGTAACTAACAACGGATAAAATATACCACTCAAGTGTTGGAAGGAATAGAAGCGAGTTCCCAAAAATAGAGCATACCACACTACATAAGCTTTTTGTGATTTCCTGAGCCATAAGCTTGCTAGGACTTGGTAATGCTTGAGAGGCACAGGTCATCATCATTTACACACCCTTCAAAAATTTATGATAATCATTCTTCAAGTGATCAAGCCGATCGTAATTAAAGCACTTATGCTTCACTTTAGTTAGACGGCATCTCATAGCGAAAAGCCTTCTATATGCCTCAAGAGTGACATACTAGTCCAGCTTTTCTTTTTCGAACAAGCTCGATCTTCCTTGTAACATAATCTTTACACTTCGATTGGATTTTTGGTTGCTTTCCACTTTTATTACCTAAACGATATCTCATGGGAATTCTCATGAAGTAGTACCATCCCAACAAAATATTCAACAGTGAACCTTGATAGGGATAAGGCTAAGTAGTGGACCCCCAACCAACACTTAAGACCTAAGGCAAATCTCTTTTCCCACAATAACCGAGTATTGACAATCTTGAATCGCAAAACAAAAGGTTGAGTTGGTTAACATTCCTTCACTAAAAAGTTATCTTGTTCAAGATGGATGGAATATTCAATGACATGTTCTTCACGATCTCAAAAATGAACTGAGAACTTAAAGTGATGCTTGAATAAATTATGAATCACAGGTCTACTTATCAAGACACAAACACTGCATCCTACCCAGCCAAAGTAACCCTTACCTAAATGCCGAGAAACAATCTCACTTACGAGATCATTCCCTAGACTTATCAATGGAAGACTTTTCATGTATGTGTCCAAAACAGTGTCTCAGCAACGTCTTAGGATACAAATATGACTCCCCTCCAAGTCTAAGGAATTTCGACACTTCTTAGAAGAGTCTAAAGTTGGTGGAGCTAAAAAATACTGATACCCAAAGGGCCACCCCACTTCTAGCGCTAACCACAATCTACTGCAAATGTTCATATGCGACGAAACATCTTTTGCAGTAGCTAAATAATCTCTGAACAAATCAAGCATCTCAAAATGCCTATCCGCAATCACCCCTGTATTTCGTATGCTCATATGGATAGCCCGACGAAAATTCCTTAGCAACTAGCAGTAGAAATAATTTAAGTTCAGAAGATAAGTGGTGTATATAGTATTATAGTATGAGAAACACAAGTACGCTCTCTCAACGTATCTCCTTTGACCAGATTGATTAACAAATTAATCTACATGGTCTAAATGTTGAGCCTAAGCTTTGATACCAACTGTAACAACCTGCCCTTCGTAATACCCAAAAGTATATATCTTACATCATCGCACGAGTATCGAATACCACAAAAGACATATCGTCAAGGTAAAATTAGAACAAAACATCAAACTGAGACATCGATAAGACCTCACAATGAAATGACAACATATAATATACCGAATATACATGAACAGAATAAAATAACAATATATAGGAAACCGCACTAGCAGAAGCAACTGACAAATAAATATCAGTACAGAATAGTTAGAATACATCAACTCCAAAATAAACATGAAAATCTGAAGAAATATCTAATACAACAGTCTCGTATATAAATAACAGGCCTATCATATATAATAAAATAACAAGTATATATATCTCAAAACATAGATGCCATGCCTCCAAAATGCTCCACTTGCGCACTCTACTAGCGTAGCCCTAAAAGCACTGACTCTCGAACTATTCAAGCACCCAAGAGTTGTAATGACAAAAGTAGACAAAAAGAAAAAATCGAGTGAGACATAAAGTCTGATGGGAGGAGAACTATCTCAAAATATTGTATATTAAAACTATATATAAATAAATAGGATGTACTACATCATAGCCCGCCCTCTCCACAAACGTGGCTCAAGAATTTTGGACTGCCTATAAACAAGTACAATAAATCCATCTCAAAAGTAGAGGATCATACCATAACCTGCTCTTTTTCTGTAACAACAAGTTAGCACAATATCTTCTATTGCACCACACTAGCCCAAAACTACGAACAATATACTGCAAATATACTATGATCAAACCGTGATCCAAAAATGACGATCACTACTGGTAAGATCGATACGATATGCCTCAGCGCTTATGGTCACTACTGCTATGATCGCATAGGTATGCCACAATGCATATGGTCACTGTTAAGACCAAACAGGTACGTTGCAATGTGTATAGTCTCTATTGCTAAGACCAAACAGATACACCACAACGCGTATGGTCTCTACTGCTAAGGAAATTGTTCGTAAGATTACGAATATAGGACCCAAAAAAGTCTAAGCGATCACAACAAGATAGAGCTATTCACTGTCCCTCTAAGACTGTGTCAAGTGTGTCATGGCCATCAACAACACTCTAGGTACGCCACAATAAGATCGATACCTAGGTAGGTCACATAAGTCCATACTATGGGTAGGTCACATAAGTCCATACTATGGGTAGGTCACATAAGTCCATACTCTTGGTGTGTCACAGCTAGTCGACACCAAACAAATTGCATATTATTCTAAGGTCGAAATCTTAGAGTATGGACCCAGTCCGTTTACAACATACGGAATCGCCACTCACGGCTCTAGTCGCCATGGACTAAAAACCCTTCGAACAACACCAAAAAAACGTCATGCTAAGCTAAATCGTAATCCAAATGGAATGTGTGGCCTTAATATTATAATAATCTTCAGATATACCCTCTTGGTCTCAAAATCTTAGGTTTTGGAATGCGTGTCGATGTTGGTCCCACGTGGGCTACGAAATCAAAGCACTACAAAAACCGACCAAACTTCATAGATTGTGGCCCTCGAAAAATGGTGAACAATGGTCTAAATCTCACCTTAATCCGACATCATATGCAAAATTTATCGCGTTTTGAAGTTTGCACAATACATAACAGGTTAGCCGACTGAAGGGTCATTCGGTCGATTGAGCCAGGGCAAAGACGGACTTTTTCCTCTTGACCCATACACTAAATGGACAAGGTCAATTGACTTAACTGATAGTTTTCAGGCAGTGAGCCTGGGCAGGGAGTAGATTCCACGAACGGATGCTGATTTGCACGTCATTTCCTCCGACGCTTCGCCGATGAGCCGTCTTACTACTAGAGCCTGCCTCCATCCCATCGAACATTTATCGGAGTTCATCTATTTACATTTTAGAAGTAAATTTCATAAGTAATAGAAAAATGGTTTTCATACCAAAATCCACCCTTCGCATTAGTAGAGTTCTATGGGCAATTATGGCAACCTGGCTTCCTCTAACACAAATGACATACCCGGTCTTGTGCATAGCATATACGTGTGTCGATGCACTCATTTATTCACACCAATGCGCACAAGCTCATGCAACACATAACAAAACATAAATTACATTTCAGACTTCATCGAGATGATTGATCAGCCCGGTATACTCTCACGTAACTTAGCGCATGTGATAGTCGCTATGGCTATGTAAAATGCCCGCAACGGACTTGAAATCAATTATATTTCTATATAATCAAACAATTACATATCTATATTAACATACATCACAAAAAAATTATAACTACAATACAATATTGGTTTTTAATTGTCACATAGCTCCAAATGTACGTATACGTATACGCTTGTGCGCCATACACACATATACATCCAAACAAGCCAATCAACCATAACTAGATCAAATATTACTTTTACTTACTAATCTTTTCAATGAAAGTAAAATATCACTTTAAACCATTTTATAAAATCTCATATCTATTTTATAGAATATATTTTTCATTTATAAAATCATGAAACCGTTTATAAATACTAATTAAGGATAATTAGTCTCTAATTACTTTAATAATAAGTGTAGAGTTCACAAACCACATAAACTAGCTTACTAACATTTTACAAATCAATTAAAATGGATTAATTAACATTTTCTAATGACGTGAACATTATTACACTACTTAATTAATCCTAAATCAACAATAACATCACAAACAATCACCCAATTAGCTTAAATCAATGCTAGGGCTTACTAACTATTTCAAAATATTGTAATTAGGTCTCTAATAAATTATGTGATGATATAAACATGTTTAAGACATAGATATAAGTCTCATTACATTATCAACATTTTCCAAATCATTATGAAACTTCATAATCATCATTAAATAAACTTATGAAGTAAAACACTTAAATTAAATAGGAGAATTATCCCACTCATAACAAGAGGAAGTAATAAGAATCATCAAAATCCTACTTTTTCTTCTCTTGAAAATTTAGATGAAGCTCTTTACTTCGAATCGAGCTCCAATTCTTTAAGAGATGGTGAGTCTTTCCCTAATTAGAATTGTAGTGATTTTTTCATGAATTTAGGAATTTTATTTAGGTACGAAGATGAAGCTTTTAGGTTTTGGAGCCATGGAATTTTTGGGTTTGAAGAGAATAAGGAATGAACGTGAATTGGAACAAGGAGGAAAATGAAATAGCATAGCCCAAAGTAGGCTAAGTACCCAACCTAAGCTCTTTTTGCCCCAATCCACTATTACCTCTCAAAACACTATTCATCACCTAAAATTCTAACCTCCAAATATATCGAACATTATACTTATTTTGATTCGCAACGTCAATCTGGACTCAATGGAAGTAATCTTAAGTCCTAATTCAACAGTATTCGAAAAGTTACATTTTAGACATCCAATGCAATAACAACTCAATAATTAAATTAACTATTTAAGTATATTATCATTAAATATGTGGGTTGTTACATTCTCTCCTCCTTAAAAGGATTTCATCCTCGAAATTCACATGAGTACGATAAAATAACAGGATTGATCAAACGTCCCATATCTCAGTTTCGTAAAATTTCAACATTACCTTCCCTTGTGCTATAAGCACTACAGAACTCCCAAATTGGTATGCATCATAACTAGGAAATATGCAATGACTTATATCATCGTCCCGAAAAATTCATACCTCCTTTTAACAAAGCTTCTCACAACTTAAATGCCAACTAAGCAAATAAGCATTTAAATAGCTATACATTAGCTCTCAAGTACATAATTGTATTATACTAAGAGGATAGCTCAAACACAGAATTCAAACATGGATAACCTCGGTGTAGTAACCGGTACTACTATAGTCATACACAAAAATCAATTGGACAGTAAGTTCAAGTGAGTCAGCAAAATATACCATTAACTCCGAGTCACATCAAATGGCAGTGTACTCGTATAGATCCCATCTCGCCCAATAGCAACCATGGATGATATACGATCAATTTTAGATGGATAAGGAATAAAAATCGATACCTGTCATTACTGATGGGTGAAGTTGACAATGGACACTTATCACGATCCAACAATTCCAAATAAACACGCCGGTACACTAACGTACCTCGACATTTATCTCGATCGAATAATAGGCATGGCCACCAGTATAAGGCCAATGATTAACAATGCCATCAGTACAGGGCTAATACAATGTACATAGTCGCTAATATAAGACCGATACGATGTAAGGTCACCAATATAAGATCAATATTGTGCACGGTCGCTAATATAAGACCGATACGATAAACGATCACTAATATAAGACCAATATAATTTATATAACTGTATGTACCCTTGATTAAGCCCTTGAAGGTTGGAATCCATCATTGCAAATCAAATGATTATAAGTGGCAAGAAACCATCAAACAATAACCTGTAATGATAAGCAACAGTAACTAGCACTCAAACTATCAAACGAGCAAGCAACAAAATCAGCCGACATCAAAGTCAAACAGCAACAAAAACAAACAACATCAAATAGTAGCAATAGCAACAAGCTGAAAATAATTGCAAGCAAACACAAGAAGTTGCAATAACAACAAGCAACAAGCAATAATAAACAACAAGCAATAACAAACAACAAGCAATAGCAAGCAACAAAACGATGAAATATTTAAAAGAGTCTACACTAACATGCCCAGTAACCATCAAGAGTCAGACGTGCATTTGAACCATAAACTCCAATGAGTCCGTCCGTCATTCAAAAGGGATAAATGCCAAAATGGGGCAACTCCTTTCATGAATTTAACACACGAATGAGATCACAAATATAAGATCAATATACGATCATGAATGAGATCTACAAGGCCACCAATACATGGCCAGTATGATATATCGTCACTAATATAAGATCAATGGTATACACGGTTATTAATATAAGACCGATACGATGTACGGTTACTAATATAAGGCCGATACAATTTATATAGCTATATGTACCACAGATTAAATCTTTGAAGGTAGGAATCCATCATTGCAAATCAAATGACAATAAGCGGCAACAAGCCATCAAACAATAGCCGATAATAATAAGAAACAATAACTAGCATTCAAACTATTAATCATGTAAGCAACAAAAACAGCCACAATAAAGATCATCCACCATCAAAGACAAACAACAACAACAACAGACAACATCAAACAGTATCAATAGCAATAACAAATAATAGCAAGCTGAAAACAATAGCAAGCAAACACAAGCAGTAGCAACAACAGCAAGTAACAAGCAATAACAAACAACAAGTAAAAACAACAATAAGCAATAGTAAGCAACAAAACAATGAAATCTTTAAAAGAGTCTACACTAACATTCCCGGTAACCATCAAGAGTCAAACACTCATGTTGATCCATAAACTCCAATGAGTCCATCCGTCATTCAAAAGGAATAAACGCCTAAGTGGTGCAACTCCTTTTGCAAATATAACACATGAACGACGACTACACCTCTCTACTACAAAGAGTAAAACCTATACGATATGTAGGATCATCGAGTCTCCGAATAAATTAAGAAATCTATGCCTCTACTTTCCATTTCTTCTAAGCAAAACTCATTCTCCAAAAGAGAAAATTATACAAATTGAATCATCGTTAATGTAGCTTACAATTTCCTAGGTCTTCTTGGGTTCAATCTTACCTCGATTGCACAATGTTAATAAGGATAATATAGTAAGTGCTCTATGATGCTCGCCTAGGCAAGTAACATCTCGTCACTTAGGTGATTATCTAAATCGGTACAAAACTAGTCAAGAAATGCTTCTTCGAGCGTTCCCATGCAATAATAATTATATTATGTAAAGACTTTACAATTTCTAAAGATCATTCTGAATAACAAAATACACGTTCCAACCCTTTATTTGGTTGCAAGATTTCTTTGTTAAATTAGGGTCGGCTACCTGCCTCCAGCCATGCAAACTATGATCCAGTTCCTTGATCCACTACATAAATCTCCTTGCATGAATAATATCGTGCATCATAAATGTTTCAATCATCCAAAGAATCCGACTCAAGTGCTCGTCTATCAGAATCAAATGAAAAAACCCTATCCTAACCAAGCAAATCACCTAGAAAATCAACACTCAAACTATAGGTTAAAACTAGCACATGAATGGAAAAATCTTCAAAAAATGTCCCATTTGGCATATGGGATTAATGCCATCACCTGAGGTTCACAAACACAAAGGAAAACAACGATAACCCGTACGACTCTAGACAAAAACTTCTAAATCATCCGCTCGGTCTCTACTCATTACCGGGCATCCATCGAACTCTATCTTTATATAAATCCAAGTCACACTTCATCGACTAAACCCACTCAACTAGAAATGCAACGACCAGAAATTTACGCACCAGAAAATTTCAGATAGTTATGAAAAAGAAGAAAGAGATAGAAGAAGGAGATCAGAAACATCAACACCTCACATTCGCAGCGGATAAAATATAATAATAAATAATAACTGTTTACCAAGAAATATTATATCTGTCGATTACATTTAATATACATCGGAGTTCACATATATTCAGTCACTGATCGTATACAAATCATGTATCTGATATATAATAATATACTGCAACGGAATACTCTATACGATATTTCCATCCAGCTCGCCTCCTGAGCTCCAGAACGTACCTACCTGAAAATCTGTAATACTCGGTCTGACCCGAGCATTACACCAAAGTAACACCCGGGTCAGGCTGGAAACCAGCGTGAGTAAACCCAACTAACATGGAATACAAAAGTATATAACTCATATAAACCCGGGTAACTTATATCAATTTAACCAATTCACAATTTTCTGTAGACAACACTTATTTCACATATACACTTCTAAGTACCAAACTTAGATAATATTCCAGTCTACTTAAATCATTTCAATCCAGCCTATTGATTTCACAAATCGATGTATAAATATTCGAAGTGGTTTCGGGTAATCCCCAAATACCCGACCCCGGTCTCTTCAAGACTCATATTATCCTAACCCAAGTTATTCAAATGAAATTCACAACATTTCATATTAGAGATATCAACTCATTCAAAGCATCCAATACTATTCAATCATCCATAAGCAATGCTTAATCACATACAAATTAATTCAATTGATTCTAATTGAATTTTCTAACCACATTCACTTAGATTATTAATTAATTCCAAATCAATTAATCCATCAATCCCTCTATATCCATTCATCTTAACTAACAACCCTGGATTAATTTTCTTCCAATTCCATTCAAGTGATTCTCTTTAATTAATTTCACGATATTAATTACTCTTACCAAATCAATGAGTAATCCTGAATTTCTTCACAAATTTATTAACTATAATCAATTGCGTTAATTCTTAATTACTTATATTAATTGAATTCTCATAAGTCACTTATTATGAATTAATTAATCTCAAGTAATCAAATCTTTAATATTAATGATTTCCAATTATATTTTACTTTAATTCGACCATAATATTAATCATTCTCGATCACCGACAACCTGTAATTAATTATTTTCTTATTTACTTTATTAATAAATTAATTACTCCGTAATTTGTTATTTCAATTAATCTCTTGATTAATTACATAAAGTAATTCTATTTTATTAATTACATCAAGTAATTAGTTATTAAACCACCAAACGATTATTCTAATTAACTTAAACCTTCATTAATTAATCCAAACCCTGAATTACTAAATTAATCAACCCAAATCATTAATTAACTGAATTAATTAATCATCCATTTAATCACCCTTATATTTCTTCCAAAAATCCAATTTATAAATTTCGATAACTTACGGTACCGAAATATTCAAACAAACCATAGCATTCAGCAGTCCAATTACCAAAAACATTCATCACCGAATATCAATCATTCCAGTATATACTATATACCACTATATAATATAGCACATCTATTCAACCAATCATTTAAATTTAACCATTAAATTGAATAAAATCCATAAGCGTGAGATTACTCACCTTTGATTTCTGTTTTGCAACCCACTTCCAAATCGGCTCGCTTCTTTTCAGTTTTTGACCTTGTATAAATATTTATACAATTTTATTAATATCTGAATAAATTGAACAATCAACTTCCACAGATTTAATTAATTGCTTATTAAATTTAAATGTAAATCCCTTTTAATGAATTTATTAGTTAACCATTCCATTTAACCAAATAAATATTTCATTATTATCATTATTTCAGATTAAACAATAAACTAAAAATACTTGTATAAATATTTAAATTAATCAGTAAGTTAAGGTCTTTATATCTTATACCAAATCAAATTCAAAAACACAACTGCTCACATTTACAGTTTATTAATATTCCAAATAAATCAGAAAATAAATCTCCATTTATTTATCTAATTTAAACTAAAAGTTAATTTAACTAAAAATTTAAAATTTTAAACTAACTTGATATAGATATTTCAATGTCTAAAACTCCTATATTTTCTTTTCTCTGATTTTCATAGGTTTATCACAGCAACCTTATCTGTATAAATTTGTTTCTTATTTATCTAAAATACAAATTAAAGTTAAATTAACAAAACAAAGGAAGACCCTTACCTACTTCTTAAAATACAATCAACAAAGGCACAACGAACCCTCATCGATCCTAGCCTCCATCACCAAGCTTCACGACCGAAGATCGCGACCACCACCATTCGCGAATCCACCTCGAATCGCGACTTCCTCCAAATTGCAGCGAACCCTAGCTCGCGTGACCGCATCCCTTGCCCTCGAGTTCGAGACGAAAGTGAATGCTCCCCTTTCCTTTTCGGCAACTGGAAATCGCGATTGGTTAAGATGTCGTCGCCTTTTTTTTTTTTAGAAGATGAACGAGCCGTTTCGTTTCGACCTTGGGAAGGAATTAATAAAAAGAAGAAGAAGGAAACACTAGGCTGATCTATATAAATTTGGTTTTGGAGAAAATAAGAAGATCGGCCATTTGTTTCTCGTTTCTTTCATATATTTTTTTTGAATCGGCATCTGTTCGAAGATTAAAGAGAAGGACGGGAATAAGTATCGGTTTGGAAAAGCTTCACGAGTATGCATTGGAAATAAAAATATCTCTGACATATGTACTTTAAATTTTATTATATTATAAAATTTCAAAACGTCTCGTTAAGCTTACGCGAAATCCCGAACCCGAAATAGACGTGCCGACGGGCGTTTATAAGGTTTTACCCACATTCCGAACACAATGGAACGTGTTTCGAAAGCTAATTTGAACGTATGTGCGAGTTACGGAATTAAACGATCGATACTAAATTAAACCGATTAAAATAAATCTAAGCGTTTCGAGCTGCCAGGGTCAAACGACAACCCCGATTGCTATGAAAATTGAAATTCGATAACAACTAACTATTACGGATCCAATGGAACTGGTTTCGTCAAATTTCGAGACTGTACCTCGGAAGGCTATTTTTAAATTCCAATTTAAACGATATATTACTAAAACTGAACAAATTACCCCTAAATTAAATTCAAATCATTCTATTATCTCTAGTATTATCATTATAAATTTTATAAGCCTTCAAATTATTTAAAAAAAACTTAGAAATTTCAGATTCAACAATTTACCCAATTTTCAATTATTAAATTCAATATTTAAACTATATAATTCAATGATTTAATTATCAAGTATGTATCGATATCTTGAATTCAAGTAAAAATTAAGTTTTAAATATTTTAAAATCAATTAATTATTCCAATTTAAATTATTGGAAATTCCGGGTCGTCACATTCCTTCCCCCTTAAAAGAATTTCGTCCCCGAAATTACTAGTTAGGAAGAATGGACCAATACCCGTTTACTTTTTCCTAAAACCCACTATTCAACATCCTACCAGCTATCTTTTATTAAGATCCTATTATCACATCAACCAACTTCTCAAAACCTTCATAGTGTCAAATCATATTCCTTTGCTCAATTATCTAGATTTCAATTTTAAATCAAATTTTGAATTATCAAAATTTTCTCAAAATTTTTCTAACTCTCTAAATTTCCGAAAATTTTTGCCAACGTCTCCTTTGCGCGGCTAGCTCGGTACAACTACAAAAGGCCTCCACGGGCTCCCAAATTCAAAAAAGAAAACAAAAGCCAAGTAGCTACATCAAAAACCCAATCCAATCTCATCTAGAAATTTAATTACGTACCTTTCGTCGGGCAACACAAATTTATCTTTGGAATCAAGTCCAATTTTCTTTTCCCTTATAATACCTGCATAACTTACCAAGCAATAATATTCAATCGCAACTTTTCAAATTATTTTATACATCTCTTTACATAAGTTTCATACTCACATCTATTTAAATTAGTTTTCATCGTTTCTTACGGATTCAATTTATTTTCAGTTTCTAATATTGAGTTTTATCTTTCATTTAAAATGATTCATATTAGTTTCATTTACTAGTTTACTTTAATTTTCAATTTGCAATTGTTTGTCGTTAACCAAAATTTACCAAAAATTTCCAAAAATTTTCAAACTCTCAAAAATTTCGAAAAATTTTGACAGAGTCTCTTTTGTACGGAGGAGCTTTTGCAATTTAACAAGAGATATAAATATATATACATCGACCCACACCGTCGGAAAAAACAAAAGCAATTCATATTTTCTATTTTTATTGCGTAGGCGTACCTTATTTAGCATTTTAAGCGAGCAGCTTATTAATTTAAGCAATTAGCGCAATCCAAACCAGCCAAACGGCCTCTAGGTACTTGTACTTACTCAATCTAAATATGTAAATGCCATATCTAGAAATTCTATTAGCATTTCACTTACTTTTAATGGCTAAACACAAGCATTTCAAAAACAACAAACACCAAACGCTTACCATAAGCGATTTATATAATTTAAAGCTAATCCAATTGCTTTCAACCAAATTTTTATGCCATTACATTCAATTCTAATGGTTTACAATGCAATTGTTCACATTCAATTTATTTTTAAGCAAAACAAACTCATATTCACTTCAATTAACTCAAAAATCAATTATATTTGCTTCCACTAATCCAAAAAATTTAATTAAATCCAGTTTACGTTAAACGGCAATTATTTCTACGCAATTTGACAACATCCATGTGAATAAATAATTACTTAAGTTTTATAACCTATTAAAATTGATTCCAACTCAATTTTATTTACTTCAATTCCATTTTAATTTATTCACAATCATTTTATTTAGCTCGACACATTCCATGCTTGTATACTACTAACCATTCCCAAATTAATTCAATCCAAGCTTTATTTAATGGGCTTCCACTCTTATTCGAAGCCAAATTTCCATAACTTTTAAACTTAAGTGAATTTACTTTAGTTTATTCCAACATTAAACCTAAGTTTGCTTATATTTGATTCTCATTTAAGCAACTTCCATTAAATTCAATTAGCCCATCAATTTTAAATTCACTTCCTCAATTTATCAAAATAATATCCAAGCACATACTTATCTCATTTATACTTCAAATTAATATACCACCAAATTTAAGTTCAGTCTGATAATTTAATTCCAATCACAATTTTGGTTTAGTTTTTATTCTATCAGACTTCATTAATTAATTATTTAATTCATTCAACCCGTTTTAAATTTTTAATTTGCTTACTTACTTCGTTATCAAGTTTATTCTATTAATACAATGGCATTCTCAATTTATTTCTATTTACCTGGGTTTTGTTTGCAACCCAACAAATTCAATTATTATTCACTTCATTTCATATGACAACCCTTCTCTTATATCCAATTTACTTCAAAATTTCATTAAATATTATTCAAGTCACACATGGATTTTATTTGCAATTCATCCCATCACTACTTCGATCCCATTCTATTTTATTTTTATTTTTACAACATCTCTTCTTATTTAATTCATTATCAAATCCAAGTCGAATTCTATTAACAATTCCTATTCACTTCCAAATTCCATTATTAACTTACAATCCATTTATTTACCCAAGTTAAATTTTATTAACATACTCAATCAAACAATTATTTAGCCAATTAGCTTACTTCCAAATTTTATTACAAAAATCACTTTATGAAAGTCTCTTGAGTGCCAAAAATTTTCATAATTCCAGTTTGGATTCTTCTTTATTTTTTTCCAAAATTCTAACATTTTTATTTAAAAAAAAGTTTAGAAATGCTTTTATATTCACATAATATTATCAAAATAGCTTTCATAAAATATTTCTTATAACTCGATGTCTCAACCAGTCCGTCCTTGTTCTCATAGAAATTCAAACATACGTTGATCAGGCACAGGACTGAAAATCTATAAGTACTTGGTAAACCCGTTTTCAACATCTAGTGAAAATACTTGGAAAATAATTTCATTGAAATATAGAAACAGTTTTTGAAAATAGAGAAAATATCTTTGGGGAGAATGCTCTGGAAATCATCACCCCCATCCATGGTAGCAGTTACATTCCAGGGTTACGTTGTCATCGCAGCAAAAGTCCATGCAACTGCAGGCTCTCCGCGGCCTCTTAATTGTGCCATGGATCCCACACAACAATTCATAGTTATATTCAGGGTTACGTTGCTGTCACAGCAAAAGTCCATGTAATTGCAGGCTCTCAGCGGCCTCTGATTTTCGCTATCGAAATGAAACTTCTCCACTTCTACATACGTCGCAGTCTACGAATATAAAATCAAACGCAGACTGTTGGCTCTCAGCGGCACACACGACTTTCGCTATGTTATACCATAGGTCGCAGTTACATCCTGGGTTACGTTGCCGTCGCAGCAAAAGTCCATGTAACTGTTGGCTCTCAGCGGCACACACGACCTTCACTATGGTATACTCAACTCATAATCCTCAGGAACTAGTTTTGTCCGGACTCCTCAC
Source organism: Allium cepa (assembly GCA_030765085.1). NCBI lineage: Eukaryota > Viridiplantae > Streptophyta > Magnoliopsida > Asparagales > Amaryllidaceae > Allium > Allium cepa. The sequence goes on along the minus strand of CM060943.1, from coordinate 474,753,738 downwards.
AGGATCAACTTTAGAACCCCCTTGGGGCTCAAGGCAGCACCACCCGGTGGTACTCCTGAGAAGTTCATTTCAAGGGAATGCCTTTTTCCCCAGAGCCATCATCAAAACATTTTATACTATACACATATAGTATCTTCAAATCATACACCTAGTATGATCTCATACAAAGTTCATTTATACAAAATCGATTATTCCAAAATCGATAATTTCCAAACTAGGCTTTCCAAATTCTCATATTGATTTTACCCAAAAATCAAAAGCCTTTCCAAATCCAAAGGTTCTCAAAACCTTTTCCCAAAATCCTCATAAAATCCTCTATATATATATACAGATAGATATAATTTTTAAAACTTTGGATCATTTCAAACTTGTATAAAACCCCTTTTATACTTCAATTCTTATCTCAGTTGGGTATTTAAATTAATAACAGTTTGAACTCCGACCAGTTTATTAAGAAAATAGCTTGAAAATTTTAAAAACAAATAAGTAGTTGGAAAATAATTACTAGTTGTTAAAGTAGTTATAAAATAGTTAACTAATTGTAAAATAGTTGGAAAATAGTTAAATAGTTTCAGAAATTGTAGATAATCGCAAAATAGTTGTAAAAAAGCAATTTATTTGTAAAATAGTTGAAAAATAGTAATTAGTTTAGAAAACAGCTGAAAAATGATTAAATAGCTCCAAATTAATTGTAAACCAATTATAAAATAATTTGGCTTTAAGAAAAAAAAAGTTATATAGCATGGAAGAATAAGTTTATATCAAAACAATTTATATTAAAAATAGTCCAGAGTCAAAACCGTTCACTTCCCCCAACAATTCAATTTAAATTTCCACTCCCATTTAAATTGACCCGATTCCAATAACTCCAATTTCCATTGGACTTAATTCATTCCCAACTCAATTAAATTAATTTCCCATTTCTTTCCAACTTCAAATCAAATTCCATTTGATCTTAAACCAATTCCACTTAAATTTTAATTCCAAATTATTCACATAAACCTGGACTAATATCAATTGAACTCACTTCAATTTCAATTCCCTATCAAGTTAATCCACTTCAAATTTTCCATTAAATTTTTAAACTTATCCATCTTCAATCACAAATCCAATTAAATTGAATCAGATTCAATTTGAACTAATTCAATTACAATCTCAATTTTTAAACCATCTCGAATTATATAAATTCGAGTTAAATTCTCAAAGGTTGGTTTAACTTTTTAAACCAAATTAACTTTTATTTTAAGGTTTTTAATCTATTTAATTTCTGAATCCAATTCTCAAAATTCCAATTTAAATTATTCTTATTTATGTATTTCGAGGTTCAATACAATTTTATTTGTTTTCAAAATTTAATTTATTATTCAGTTTTATCTTCCAGTTTGAAGCCAGTTCTTAAACAAGTATATTTTACAAATTTAATTATTCAAAATTTTAATTCAAAGTAATTCCATATCCTTGATTCCAAATGAAAGTTTAACTTCCCTTTTTTCTCAATAATGGATATATCACCAAACTCATTTCTATTTCATTTAAACCCAACCAATTCAGGTTGCTTGTTCTACATTTATTCAACTTTCCAAGTTAAATATCAATTTACTTAATCCAAACAATCTTACTCAATTTGAATTCCCGCTTCAACTTCAAAATTATTTCCCTCTTATAAGTTCAAAACTTATATCACTTTGGGTTTTTACATCACACTTCAGGGAAAAATCAAAACTCAACCCCCTAGAGTTTATTTCAAATTATCTTTGATATCATGTATATCCGTACATATATACATATTTATTTCTTGGCCCTCCCAACCATGTTTTAAAATTGTAAACCACCTTTGGTTTAAATTCAAATGAAATTTCAAACAATACATTGTTTGCAACAAGTCCCATTTCCTTTTTATATTATTCTTATTTCTATAATTTCAAGATTAAATTTCAGTTTGAATCCCATTTCAAACTTACGTTTATTTAAAGCTTTTAAATAATTTAATTCCTGAATCCTAATTTTAGAATCTCATTTTCGATTAATTAAATTTCGATTTGGTTGTATTTTCGTTTTTACTTCATTTAATTCCAATTCAAGACTTCAATTTGGTTGTATTATATTACTTCTAAATTTTAATTTCAATAATTTAACAACCAATCATCTTAACATTTATTAGAAGGAAATATTGCTTTATATATCAAAATATATATTTGATATAAAATCATTTAAAATCTTTATATGCAAATAACAAGTACGCTCTCATATATATATATATATATATATATATAGACTCAACCCATTCTAGAGTACTTCGGACTCTATTAAATGAGTAATCCCCACCAGAGCCAAGGTTCTCGCTTCACCTGGCTCTGATACCAACTGCAACGACCAGAAATTTTCGCACCAGAAAATTTCAGATAGTTATGAAAAAGAAGAAAGAGATAGAAGAAGGAGATCAGAAACATCAACACCTCACATTCGTAGCGGATAAAATATAATAATAAATAATAACTGTTTACCAAGAAATATTATATCTGTCGATTACATTTAATATACATCAGAGTTCACATACATTCAGTCACTGATCATATACAAATCATGTATCTGATATATAATAATATACTGCAGCGGAATACTCTATACGATATTTCCATCCAGCTCGCCTTCTGAGCTCTAGAACGTACCTACCTGAAAATCTGTAATACTCGGTCTGACCGGAACATTACACCAAAGTAACACCCGGGTCAGGTTGGAAACCAGCGTGAGTAAACCCAACTAACATGGAATAAAAAGTATATAACTCATACAAACCCGGGTAACTTATATCAATTTAACCAATTCACAATTTTCTGTAGACAACACTTATTTCACATATACACTTCTAAGTACCAAACTTAGATAATATTCCAGTCTACTTAAATCATTTCAATCCAGCCTATTGATTTCACAAATCGATATATAAATATTCGAAGTGGTTTCGGGTAATCCCCAAATACCCGACCCCGGTCTCTTCAAGACTCATATTATCCTAACCCAAGTTATTCAAATGAAATTCACAACATTTCATATTAGAGATACCAACTCATTCAAAGCATCCAATACTATTCAATCATCCATAAGCAATGCTTAATCACATACAAATTAATTCAATTGATTCTAATTGAATTTTCTAACCACTTTCACTTAGATTATTAATTAATTCCAAATCAATTAATCCGTCAATCCCTCTATATCCATTCATCTTAACTAACAACCCTGGATTAATTTTCTTCCAATTCCATTCAAGTGATTCTCTTTAATTAATTTCACGATATTAATTACTCTTACCAAATCAATGAGTAATCCTGAATTTCTTCACAAATTTATTAACTATAATCAATTACGTTAATTCTTAATTACTTATATTAATTGAATTCTCATAAGTCACTTATTATGAATTAATTAATCTCAAGTAATCAAATCTTTAATACTAATGATTTCCAATTATATTTTACTTTAATTCGACCACAATATTAATCATTCTCGATCACCGACAACCTGTAATTAATTATTTTCTTATTTACTTTATTAATAAATTAATTACTCCGTATTTCTTATTTCAATTAATCTCTTGATTAATTACACAAAGTAATTCTATTTTATTAATTACATCAAGTAATTAGTTATTAAACCATCAAATGATAATTCTAATTAACTTAAACCTTCATTAATTAATCCAAACCCTGAATTACTAAATTAATCAACCCAAATCATTAATTAGCTGAATCATCCATTTAATAACCCTTATATTTCTTCCAAAAATCCAATTTATATATTTCGATAACTTACGGTACCGAAATATTCAAACAAACCACAGCATTCAGCGGTCCAATTACCAAAAACATTCATCACCGAATATCAATCATTCCAGTATATACTATATACCACTATATAATATAGCACATCTATTCAATTCAATCATTCAACCAATCATTTAAATTTAACTATTAAATTGAATAAAATCCATAAGCGTGAGATTACTCACCTTTGATTTCTGTTTTGCAACCCACTTCCAAACCGGCTCGCTTCTTTTCAGTTTTTGACCTTGTATAAATATTTATACAATTTTATTAATATCTGAATAAATTGAACAATCAACTTCCACAGATTTAATTAATTGCTTATTGAATTTAAATGTAAATCCCTTTTAATGAATTTATTAGTTAACCATTCCATTTAACTAAATAAATATTTCATTATTATCATTATTTCAGATTAAACAATAAACTAAAAATACTTGTATAAATATTTAAATTAATCAGTAAGTTATGGTCTTTATATCTTATACCAAATCGAATTCAAAAACACAATTGCTCACATTTACAGTTTATTAATATTCCAAATAAATCAGAAAATAAATCTCCATTTATTAATTTAATTTAAACTAAAAGTTAATTTAACTAAAAATTTAAAATTTTAAACTAACTTGATATAGATATTTCAATGTCTAAAACTCCTATATTTTCTTTTCTCTGATTTTCATAGGTTTATCACAGCAACCTTATCTGTATAAATTTGTTTCCTATTTATCTAAACTACAAATTCAAGTTAAATTAACAAAACAAAGGAAGACCCTTACCTGCTTCTTAAAATACAATCAACAAAGGCACAACGAACCCTCATCGATCCTAGCCTCCATCACCAAGCTTCACGACCGAAGATCGCGACCACCACCATTCACGAATCCACCTCGAATCGCGACTTCCTCCAAATTGCAGCGAACCCTAGCTCGCGCGACCGCATCCCTTGCCCTCGAGTTCGAGACGAAAATGAATGCTCCCCATTCCTTTTTGGCAACTGGAAATCGCGATTGGTTAAGATGTCGTCGCCTATTTTATTTTTTTTAGAAGATGAACGAGCCTTTTCGTTTCGACCTTGGGAAGGAATTAATAAAAAGAAGAAGAAGGAAACACTCGGCTGATCTATATAAATTTGGTTTTGGGGAAAATAAGAAGATCGGCCATTTGTTTCTTGTTTCTTTCATTTTTTTTAGAATCGGCTTCTGTTCGAAGATTAAAGAGAAGGACGGGAATAAGTATCGATTTGGAAAAGCTTCACGAGTACGCATTGGAAATAAAAATATCTCTGACATATGTACTTTAAATTTTATTATATTATAAAATTTCAAAACGTCTCGTTAAGCTTACGCGAAATCCCGAACCCGAAATAGACGTGCCGACGGGCGTTTATAAGGTTTTACCCACGTTTCGAACACAATGGAACGTGTTTCGAAAGCTAATTTGAACGTATGTGCGAGTTACGGAATTAAACGATCGATACTAAATTAAACCGATTAAAATAAATCTAAGCGTTTCGAGCTGCCAGGGTCAAACGACAACCTCGATTGCTATGAAAATTTAAATTCGATAATGACTAACTATTACGGATCTAATAGAACTAGTTTCGTCAAATTCCGAGACTGTGCCTCGGAAGGCTATTTTTAAATTCCAATTTAAACGATATATTATTAAAACTGAACAAATTATCCCTAAATTAAATTCAAATCATTCTATTATCTCTAGTATTATCATTATAAATTTTATAAGCCTTCAAATTATTTAAACAGGCTTAGAAATTTCAGATTCAACAATTTACCCAATTTTCAATTATTAAATTCAATATTTAAACTATATAATTCAATGATTTAATTATCAAGTATATATTGATATCTTGAATTCAAGTAAAAATTAAATTTTAGATATTTTAAAATCAATTAATTATTCCAATTTAAATTATTGGAAATTCCGGGTCGTCACAAGAAAGCTCATGCATCAGGTTCGAATGGTAAAACTTCGGTCACTTTACCTCAGCTTTGCAATAAATGTGATTTGTACAAGGTTTATCTCTATCGAAGAATTTACTCACTATGAAAGAGTTCAAGTTTAGCCTGCCTGCCATGTAATTAGCAAAAAATAAAATATACCGCTCAAGTGTTGGAAGGAATATAAGTGAGTACGAAAAATAGAGCGTACCTCTCTACATAAGCTCCTTTCGATTTCCTGAACCGTAAGCTAGCTAGGACCCGGTAACGCATGAGAGGCACAAGCCATCATCACTTACACACCCTTCAAAGATGTAGGATAATCCTTCTTCAAGTGATTAAGCCGATCGCAAATGAAGAACTTAATAGTTGGATGACTTCTCGTAGCAAAATTCCTGATATATGCCATAAGAGTGACATACTAGGCCAGCTTTTCTTTTTCGAACAAGCTCGATCTTCCTTGTAACATGGTCTTTACGCTTCGGTTGCTTTCTACTTTTATTACCAAAATGATATCTCATAGAAATTCTCATAAAGGAGAACCATCCCATTAAAATATTCAAAATTAGACCCTAATAGGGATAAGGCTTAGCAATGGACCCCTAACCAATGCTTAAGAATCAAGGCAAATCTCTTTGCCCACAACAATGGAGTATCGACTATCTTGAATCCAAAAACAAAAGATTGAGTTGGTTAATACTCCTCTACCGATGAGCTATCATGTTCAAGATGGATGTAATACTCAAGCTACACGTTCTTCTCGATTTTAGAAATGAAATGGGAACTTAAAGCGATGCCAGAATTAATTCTGAATCACAGGCCTACTTATCAGCACACAAACACTGTATCCTACCTAGCCAAAGTCTCACTTTCCCAAATGCTGAGAAACAAGCTCACTTACGAGAACATTCCATAGACTTATTGATGGAAGCCTTCTCATGCATGTGTCCAAAACTGAGCCTCAACAACAGTTTCAAGACACATGACACTACTTCTAAGAATCTAAAGTTGGTGGAGCTAAAAATACCAACGCCTAAATGACCACACCACTTCTGGCGCTAACTACAATCTGTTGGAAATGTTCACATGCGATGGAATATCTTTTGCGATAGCTAAATAGTCTATAAAAATAATAGGCATCTAAGATTTCCTATCCATAGTTGCTTCTCTAATTCGTCTACTCCTATGGATAGCCTGACGTAAATACCTTGGCAACTAGTAGTAGAAATAAGTTAAGTTCAGAAGATAGGTAGTGTATACAGTATTATATAGTAAAAAAAAATACAAGTACGCTCTCTCAACATATCTCCTTTGACCAGATTGCTTAACTCAAACTAGTCTACGTTTTCCGAGTGTTGAGCCTAAGCTCGGATACCAATTGTAACAACCTGCCCTTCGTAATTCCCAAAAGTATGCATCTTACGTCATCGGACAACTTTCGAATACCATAAAAGACAGATTATCGGAGTAAAATTAGAACAAAATATTTAACAAAGACATCGATAAGATCTCACATTGAAATGAAAAAATATAGTATACTAAATATACATGAATAGAATAGAATAATAAGATATAAGAGGCTGCATTAGTGAAAGTAACTGACAAATAAGTATCAGTATAGAATAGTCAGAATACATCAAATCCAATATAAACGTGGAGTTCTAGATCTGATACATCAGTCTCGGATATAAATAAAAGGTTTATCATTTACAATAAAATAACAAGTGTATTTGTGTGTGTGTGTGTATCTCAAAACATCGATGCACGCCTCCCAAATGCTCTACCTATGAACTCTACTTCTGTATCCCTTAAAGCAATTGACTCACGAACTACTCAATCGAGTACTCGAGAGTTGTCATGACATAAGCAGACAAAGACAAAAACTCGGGTCAGACATAAATTCTGGTGTGAGGGGAACTATCTCAAAATACTGTATTCTAAAACTATATACAAATAAACAGGAACTCCTAAATCACAGGCACTTCTCCACAAACGTGGCTCAGGGAAAATCCCGACTGCCTATAAACATGTACACTAAATCCATCTCAAAAACAGAGGATCATACTATAACCTGCTCTTTTCATATAACAACAGTTACTAATATCTTCGATTGGACTACACTAGCCCAAAACTACTAATAATATAGTAAAAATATACTATGATCAAATCATGATCCGGAAACAACGATCACTACTATTAAGATCGCCTTTATGCATACGGTCACTACTGCTAAGACCGAATAGGTACGCCACAATGCGTATGATCAGTACTGTTAAGACAAAATAGGTACGCCGCAATGTGTATGGTCACTATTGCTAAGGCCAAATAGGATTTCCATAAAACGTATGATCACTACTGCTAAGAGAAAACATTCATAAGATTACGAACGTAAGGCCAAAAAAAGTCTAAGCGATCACAATGAGATAAAGCTATTCACGGTCCCCTTAAGTCTGTGTTGAGTGTTTCATAGCCATCAAAAACACTTTAGGTACACCATAACAAGGTCGATTCCTGGTAGGTCACATAAGTCCATACCTTTGGCGTATCACAACAAGTCAACATCAGATAAATCACATATTACTCTAAGGTTGAAATCTTAGAGTACAAACTTAATCCGTATATAAAGTATGGAGTCGCCACATACGGCTCTAATCGCCTCGGCCAAAAAACCACCAGACAACTTTAACAAAACCCCATACTAACCCAAATCTCATTCCCAATGGAACGCATGACCTCAATATCATAATACTTCTCAGATTCACCCTCCCGGTCTACCTCAAAATCAATTATTTTGAAATACATGCCGGGATGAGGCCCCCGTGGGTCCCAACATAAAGTACTCCAAAAACCACCAAAATTTCACAGATAGTAGCACTCAAAAATGGTAAATAATGGTCCAAACCTCAAATCAGTCCAACTTCGTGGGTGAAAGTTATCTCGTTTTGAAGTTTGCACAACACACAACTTAGTCTACTAAAGGGCCATTCAGTCGACTGAACCAGGGCCAAGATGAATTTTTCCCCTTGACTAGTTAATTGAATAGACTAGGTTAGTCGACTGAACTGACAATTTCCAGACAGTGAGCCTGGGCAGGGAGTAGATTCCTCGAACATATGCCGATTTGCGTGCCATTTTCTCAAACGCTTCACCCAATAAGTCGTCTTGCTACTAGAGCCCGCCTCCATCCCATCGGACATTGGTTGGGGTTCATTAGTTAATGTATTGGAAATGAATTTCATAAGTAATCGAAGAAAAGTTTGATACCAAAATCCGCTCTTTGCACGAGCAGAGTTCCACGGGCGATTATGGTGACCCGGCTTCCTCTAACACGCCAAAACGCCATTCCTAGCCTTGTGTGTAGCCTATACATGTGTTGATGCACTCATTTGTGCACGCCTATGCACACATGCTCATGCAATATACAGCCAGACATAAATTACATTTTGGACTTCACCGGTGTGATTGCTCAGCCCGGTATACTCTCACATAACTTAGCGCATGGGATAGTCGCTATGGCCACGAGAAATACCCACGACAGACTTGTAATCAATTATATTTCTATACAATCAAACTATTACATATCTATATTAAAAAAATCACACAACAATTATAACTACAACATAATATTGGCCTTAATCGGCTCATAGCTCCAAATGTACGTACATGTATACCCGCTCATGCACATATACACACACGCACATCCAAGTGAGCCAATTAACCATAACTAGATCAAATATTACTTTTACTTACTAATCTTTTCAATAGAAGTAAAATATCACTTTCAACCATTTTATAAAATCTCATATCTATTTTTTAGAATATATTCTTCATTTATAAAATCATGAAAATATTTTATAAATACTAATTATGCTTCATTAGTCTCTAATTACTTTAGTAATAAGTGTAGAGTTCACAAACCACTTAAATTTTCTTACTAAAATTTTACGAATCAATTCAAATGGATCAATTAATATTTTCTAATGACGTGCACATCATTAAACTACTTAATTAATCCCAAATCAACAATAACATCACAAACAATCACTCGATTAGCACATATCAATGCTAAGGTTTACCAACTATTTCAAAATATAGTAATCAGGGTCCCTAATAAATTATATGATGATATAAACATGTTAAAGGCATAGATTTAAGCCTAATTAGATTAGTAGTATTTTCCAAATCATTTCATGAAACTTTGCAATCATCATTAAATAATTATACGAAGTAGAACACTTAAATTAAATAGGAGAGTCATCTAACTTACTAACAAGAGGAAGTAATGAGAATCGTTAAAACCCTACTTTTGCTTCTCTTGAAAGTTTAGATGAAGCTCTCTACTTCGAATCGAGTGCCAATATTTTAAGAGTTGGTGAGTCTTCCTTGATTAGAACGGGGATTTTTCCATGAATTAGGAATTTTATTTAGGGGAAAAGATGAAGCTTCTAGGTTTTTGAGCTATGGAATTTTTGGGTTTGAGAAAAATGAGAAACGAACGTGAATTAAATGAGGAGGAAAATGAAATAGCATAGTCCACAGTAGGCTAGGTTCCCAAATCAAGTTCATTTAGCCCCAATTCCACTTTTACCCTTCAAAATACTACTCACTGCCCAAAATTCCAAGCTCCAAACATACCAGACATCACTCATTTTGATTGGCAATGTCGATCCAGACTGAGCGGAAGTAATCTCAAGTCCTTATTCGACCGTATGTGAAAATTCATATTTTAGACTTCCAATTCAATAACGACTTAATATTTAAATTAACTATTTAAATATACTATCATTAAATATGCAGGTTGTTACAAAGCCTCTTCTATCTAAGATCTCGGTCCATCTTGCTTGTGGCCATGTTTCAGTTTTCGATGTTTATTATAATTGGTAATCGGAAATTTGCATGCCATGTCACTCTTTTGGTCATCTTGAAGATGCCTGCTCTCTGCAACCAGATGTCCATCCTATCCCGCTTTCTCTTTGGACCGCTCTTCCTTATCCTATCATGAAGTAGACCTCGAAAGCCTTCCCGCTATTGTGCTCTTGTCTCCTGATATTGAGTGTGTAGCCAAGGATGTTACCTTGTTGATGTTGTTGATGATATTGTGATTTCGTCTCCTAATACTGTGTCCTCGGTCATTGATATTTGCTGTATTGATGCTGGGGATAGCTTGACAGGCTTATTGGATCTGGCTCCCTTCTTGGATGACTTTTTTTGGGGCTCGTTTGAGCAAGCTTAGATTCATGAGTCTTTTGAGATTAGATTTGACCCTAAGTGCGGTATGGTGGAGATGATAAAGAAAGGCGACTGTATTATCAAGTTGACGGTGAAAGCCTCATGCTCTCGGTTATAGGTCAGTTAGGAGATATGAATCGTTTAGTTATCTCGCATTCCTTTTAGGACAAGAAATACCTTTATTGCTCCGATTCTTTGGATTTTGTTCCTACGTTAGCTTCTCTTTTCTCTTGTTATTACCATATTCTCGGCCTAAATCTTCGAATGAGGGAAGTGTTTCTTCATCCTCAGAGGAAGATTGTCTCAGGTTGTTAGTAGCTTAGCATTTCAGCTAAAGTCCTGTGCTTTGTTTTCTTTCATTTAGGTTTCCTGGTGCATGTACCAGAACATCTATTCCATATTCTTTTATATATATGGCACGGTCCACTATAAATGTCAGCAAGCTTTGCTATAAACAAATTATACCATTAAAATATTTGAAAAATAAATTTATTTTACATCAATTCATAAGTAATTAAATAATAAAAAATATTAAATTGAAATAAATTGAGCGATTATCGAAATATATTGAGTAAAATGAAGTGTAGACCAATTTAAATTAAATTGAAGGCCAAAACTGTCCAATAAAAATTCCAAAGGTATAAGACGTTGTTACCCGCCTTTTGACCAAGCAGTATACAGATGAATCTGAAGAGTTAAACTTCGTAGTTATCAAGGTAGAACGCTCAGAGAGATGACCATGAAGCGCAAAACCCTAGTGCAACCAAGGCCACAAGGTAAGTATGTGCTCATTCCAAGAATTCATGGACTGAGAACCACCCAATTTAGGGGTCGGTACTGACCCCACTCCACGACTCGACACTGACCCATGGTCCTTAGCCCAATGGGGCCCATCTTCCGCCTATGACCTTTCCTTGATGCTAGAACCCTATTCCCAATATTGTTTTGTCGATTCCATAAAACTCTCTATCAATCTCCACGAACTGCTGAATCGACAACTTTATTCTTCCACAACCCCGTCATTTGGACTCAGAAACAAGCTGATATTGATGCAAACAACTACGGAATCATGAAACTAACCACAAGATAAACTGAAGTAAAGAGTTGGAGGTAGCCAATTGGGCTAGCTTAGGGGTCGATACCGTACCCTACTCGTGAAGTCGTACTGACCCATAACATTTGATGATGTGGCATCCATATTTTCTAGAGAACTGGTCTATAGCAATGAGAACGATCTGGAGATCTTTTGTGCGAGATATTAGGCTCCCTACCTCTATAAATAAAGGGGTAGGGCTTATTTTTTAGGATATTTGGGCTCTAGTTCTGCTTTATTCTACATTTTTTTAATTCTGAAAATTTAAGTGTTGGAGTTGCACTGACCCCTAAGAACTTTTGTCCCCAATTCGGAAGATAAGCAATAAAATCTTTAAGTGGATGTAGGCCAGAGTTTGCCGAACCACTTTGTGTGTTCATTTCTTACTCATTTTAATTTTCTTTCTTTACTTTTCATTTTCTTCTACTTTCTATTAGGTGTTTTGTCATTTTTGGTTCAAACATTCTAGTGCTTCCATTGAGAGACACTTAAATTCGCTAATCCAAGATTTGGAAACACTCAAGATGATGAGGCAATCAATTAGGAAGGCCGTATGTAATGGCCCTTTTTTGTACCCTTTGAATCAACAATAAATCACACATGTATAACTCAAATTACACAAAAAGACGGATCATTAAGGGTAGAAAGAAAATAAAGACAGAACATAATCTCACACGAATAGAATAACATATATTATTTCAATAATAATCTTTATAGTAGAAAATTTTAAATACAATATCAGAGTCTAACCAAGATTCAGCTTGGACAGTTATAACACCTGCCCTTACAAATGCTGACAAACAACAAAACAAATGTAATTGATGCAGCGAATAATAGAATACGTCCATACGATGATGAAGGTCTCCAACTCTCCTTTGGAAACTCCACCGTCTTCAACTAAACCTGAAACTTCTCGGATCTGACCCGAATATTAAAAATATCCGGATTAGGCTTGATAAACCAGTGTGAGATACTCGAAATTTTAAATGTATAAATCATGACGATGTTATCAAAACCTTTGAAAAGAAGGGTATCTCATAAGACCACGCCCGCACATAAATGCGGACGGGTTTTTACCTTATAATAACTAAAACACTTTTATATCAAAACATTTAATATTATTTCTAATGACATTGTTTGAAAACAATTGCAAATAAACTTAATAATCTTAGCCGAAATTGTTACATTGATTAAATTCCAGCATAATAGGTTTATAATCAAGTCCGAAGGTTCTTATTGGAGAAAGGATTTCCATACAAATGACCAAGTGAAGGGACTACCTTCCGATGGGTACACCTCTAGATGGATGTCCCTAGGAACCATCACAAAGCTCCTCTACCAATACAAGACCGGCCTGCCTCTATAAATAAATAGTACCGAATATGTCATCCCCCGGTCGTTACCCACCTTTAACTGAGCGCGCTCTAGCATACGAACCACATTAATTTACATCCCGAACGTCGTAGTGGGAAGAAATATATCTAGAAGGAGATGATCATACCGTAATTGGGAATGACCCACTTAGTCTTGCTGCATCTAACCCTGTTTCGGTCATTTTCGGTGGATGAGGCTCGAGGCTACGATTACCTTCTCACATAACACAACTTCTTTCGCTTTGAATGCCACGTTGTCATTCCTTTGATTACTATTTGACTCCCACAGGCATACAACCTCTGAGCTCGTATGTCTTAGAGAAGGGTGTTAACTAAGAGAAGTTGCCTTCTCCGCCACCAAGCAGATGTACATTTGTCACAGTCAAACGTTGTATCTCAGAAATGCAATGTCGGACATTCATCCATAAAAGTTTGTTTTGGGACTGAACGAAACCGAAGGAACTTTCCTCGACCATTACTAAGCGAGAAGCCCTTGTGATTTTGAGGTTTTTCATAACAAAGAGACCACTGCTACAATATAGTGAATCAGGAGTTTATCCCCAGTTAATGAACAAGTAGTCCCTCGTTATTATTCGTCTCAATATCTGCATCTTCAAATATCTTCATTCCTCGAATATGTAAATTGGTTCGAAGTGGTTTTTGGATAGGAATCACCCAATTCCGACCCCAATTCCTTCGAAGCCAATTATCGATTCAATAGATGTTATGTTCATATGTAAATATCAATCATCAAACAATTACTTTATCTTTTATAAAATATCTTTCGTAGATATATTCTTTTCAACTTATTTCATTTTCTTTTCAAGAGTATATGGAATCATTAAGCCTCATTTATCAAATCATTTGATTTATTTAATCCTTTCTTAAATCCTGGAGTAATTCCAAATCGTTTTCTCTTTTACTTAGGAAAATCTTTCCAAATCATTCGTTAAATCTTAATCAAAGATTTCTTATATTTAAGTTATAACTTTAACTTAGGGAAAATATTCCCAAATCAACCATTAAATCTTAATCAAAGATTTATTATATTCAAGGTATAACTTTTAACTCAGGGAAAATATTCCCAAATCATTTATTACATCTTAATCAATGATTTCTTTCTTAACTTCAAATCATATTCTTGCCAATCGAAGATTTTCATAACAGAGCACTACTGCCATCTTAAGTATGGTAAATTTCACCTCCAGGGACTAATGGCAAGTAATCCTACATCATGAATATCTTTGTCTTCAATGATCTTTGTCTTCGGTACATTTTATTTTGAAAATTAGTTTGAAGGGGTTGTTGGATAGGAATCATCCAAATCTGATCCCGGTTCTTCGGATAGGAATCATCTAAATCTGATCTCGGTTCCTTCGTACTAATCACCGAATAAAAATTTTAAGTGTTTAATTAACATTCAAAGAATTTATTTCTCTTCCTTTATCTTGGAAAAACTTAAATATGATCTTTAAGAGCATCCGGGCTTTTCTTTCGATCTATTCCACCCCTCGCCTAAAAAGAGAAAACATAGGCCAGGTAAATTCAGGGCAGTGGTTGCTCCATCTCTAACCTTAGTTAAACACCTTGTTTTATTTTCTCAGATATCACAGGCGGGACAAATGTACTAGTAGTTTTCACATACTCTGTTTGTTATTACATTCAATATTCTTCACTTTTTGTTTAAGTGGTATAAACAATTCATCTTAACCATTATTTCAAACTCTTATTAAAACTTCCAAATCACCTTTAAATAAGTTAATTATTATTTAAAGTATTTCATATAAGACTTAGGAAATAATTGTTAAGTTTAAAACCACATTTCAAAAGTTTTTCAAACTGCTGCGAAAAGTGTTGCAAATAGCGTTTTAAAAGCTATATTCTTCAAAACGACTTTTATATCATTTAGAAATCCATATTTTCAACTTAAATATCTTTTAATACATTTTAAAAGATTTTTAGAATTTATTTAATATTTTTAAAATATTTAAAATATTAATTTTAAACTTTGATCACTTTACCGCAAAAGCGCGATTTTTCTAGAAAATTCATTTTGGACATATTTAAAATATCAAGATGAAATCTTGATTTTCTTCCTTTATTTCTTTAAAAATATTTAAAAGTTTATAAAACATTTCTAACTCATTTTAAAACTATTTCGAAAAGGTTTAAGCATTCCATATACGCCATTTTATTTTCAAAAGAAAAGTGATTTTCTTTGTGCTTATCGACGTGTATTAACATGACTTGGTAAAAGAATTTAACAATCATTTCAAACAATCAATACTTGATGAGCAAAGTATATATAAGCATCCATAGCAATCATAACGCATTATCAAACATGTATATATAAATATAGATATTAAATAGAGTTTCTCACCATAAACCAAAGCGATTAACTCCCTACCAACATTCAAACTAACCCACGCTTCACTAACTACTTCCTACTCAACTTAAATATTAGTAAAAAAAATCCCTTCCTTCGATGTGCTCGGCCAAGGCTTGAGATGGAGGTGGGCCGAAATTATAGAGAAGAAGTGGTAGAGCTTTGACCTTGAGTTCTCTAAATTAGACCCAAAAAATAGGTCATCTTCTCTCTTGTTTTTGACCCTCTCGCTCTAAAAATTTTAAAAACTTGTTAACTGAAAAATTGTTGCAAATCATTTTCTCTTGAATTTAAAAAATAATCATTTGGTTTTGATTAGTTTTGATGAAGATATGATGGAATAAATAAGAGGTATTGTCGAATTGACAAAAATGAAGCCCGAAATTGTAACGACCCAGAATTTTTATAAATTTAAATTTGAATATTTAATTAATTTTAAATATTAATAAGTGAAATTTATAAGTCAAATAAATTTTTATTTGAATTATTTGATTTAATTGAATAATTAAATCGATAATTTAATACGTTAAATTATGGAAATAATTGAAAATTGAGTTAAATATGATTGAAAATGATTTGTAAAATTTTGTTTTATCATATGGAAGTTAGAATGATATTTTAGAACTTTTAAAATCGAATTAAAAGTTAATTTATGAAAATTGAATATTTTAATATTAAAATCGACTAGTGAAAATAGCCAATTTTTGAACAGTCTCAGAATTGAACGAAACCAGTTTCATTGGATCCATAATAGTTAGTTATTACTGGATTTCAAATTTCGTGTCAATCGGAGCTATCGTTTGATCGTAGCAGCTCGAAACGCATCGATTTATTTTTAATTTAAATTTGGCGAGCTAAAATAGCCATTTTTCAAAAAGTCTCGGATTTCGACGAAACTAGTTTCATCGGATCCGTAATGTGATATTATTGTCAGGTTTCAAATTTCAAGTCAATTGGATTTACCGTTTGTCCGGTACAAATTAAAACGCCTAGAAATCGAGTTAAATCGGTTTAATTCAAATTGAGCGTTTACAGCCATAACTCGCACATACTTCCGAATTAGCTTCCGAAACCTGTTCCATTGTGTCCGGAACGCGGGGTAAACCCTAGAAACGCTGGTTACGGCACGTAAATCGGAGTTCGGAATTTCCGGATGAATAGTGTCGAACGAAACTCTATAAATACACCACCACTCTTCGTAATTTGATAAAAAAAATAACCCTAACCCTAATTTTTTAACCTAGCCGCCACTAACAAGATAGATGGCCAGAAATTGATCTCATTTCTTCCCTTTGATCTCTCAATCCATCAAGTTTTGGCTAAAACTTTCAACATGAAAGATGTAGAGGGTGATGAGAGCTACGATCTGAACGGTGGAGATGTGATTTGGAGCATCGGAGGAGGAGCTAGGGGGGCCGTTGGTCATGGCCTGCGCACGCAACACGAGGTGCATCAGGTGGCCGAGCTCCACATGCTTCTGGCCGAGCATAGCTTTGGTCGAGAGCTTCCTATTGCAAGTGGTTTGATCGAATTTCGTTGAGAAATGGGGTTGCATAATTAAACCCTAATCATGAAGCTATGGGTTGGATGGTGTGGCCTGTACGTGAGTTTGGGGAAGATGGAATGCACAGTGGAGATGAGCAGATGCAAGATCTAGGGCCCAGATTAAAGTTAGGTTTATAATTTAAATTTATGTTGTAATTTTATTAAGTATAAAACACGTGTAACTTCAAAAATTCATAACTTTTTCATACGAGGTCGAAAAAATGCAAACTCAGTTGCGTTGGAATCGTATGGACGAGCACTACGCGATGGAGTTGGTTTGGAGTTAGTGAGAATTTTGGGTAAAATTAAACGTTTGTTTAATTTTATTCGAAATAAATCGCTAAAACGGAATTTAAAATCAAGGTGAGAACTTCTCACTCAATCGAATCAGTTTCGATTTTATTTTAATAGTTAGATTTAAAATATTTGAATGCATGTTTGAATAATGATTGTTATCTATTGATTGATAAAATAGACATTATATGCCGTTTGTAAGCGGATGTTATTTAATAAAAACATATACCGCGAATATTTCATAAACAGTGAAATTGGTATTATAAATAATATCAATATATATATATTGGCATATGTATATATTGGAGTTATTGATTTCCCGCATTTTGTTTAGCGGATGAGACCCTATTACGCCGTTATTAAGCGGATAATATTTAATAAGAACATATACCGCGATAATTTCGTACTGGAGCGAAATTGGTATTGTGCTAATGTTTGTGGATGCAGGAAAACAGGTTGGAGGGATCCAACTGGATTCCTCAACAGTATTTATTTGATTATGGATATTTTGATATTCATTGATTATCATATCGATATATGATATCGTTGTTGTCGTGATTGACTATTTGGTGTGTAGCATCATTGGACCCAGATTTTGGGATTTTAAAATGATTTTTAAAAGTGATTTTAGAAAGTATACGTTTTATAAAATAATTTTTGGAATTGATCCATTTTAGATAAATAAACGTTATAATAGTTAAAGTTATAAAAATTATGATTTTGTGAAATATAGTTAAAAGTTGATTTTTGAGAAATAGGGGATTTATGATTTTATAAAATAGTTTAAATTGGATTTTTGAATATATTATAAAAGTTTAAAAATAGGATTTATAAAATTTGATTATTTTATAAATCAAAATGGTGAAACTATAAAGGAAATTAAAGACGTTTTAAAAGAATGATATGAATTGATTTATATTAAGAGATTTATAAATGGATATTTATAAATTGAAATATGGACATTATAAAACGAGTTTTTATAAGTGTTTGAATGAAGTGAAAATGAATTTCATAATTGAATGGAAATTATAGAATTTTATACGGTGAAGTTATAAATGGAATTTTATAAGCAGTAGGTTTATAAAATTTATTAAGTTATTAAAATAATGATTTTGGATAAATGAATGGATCTTATAAGTTATAAGATTTATAATTTGGGAAGTTAAAAAGAACGATTTTGTAAAATAATCGTTTTATAAGTATTTAACCTGTAATATGAACTTTTAGTTATAATTGAGTTATAAACTGGAATAGTTTAATAAAGGAATTTATAAAAAGGAAGTTTTTATAAATAAATAGAAATGGAATTTATAAACGTTGTTTTATAAATTCGAAATGACTTATTTTGATAAGTAAATTATTATAACTTATGTATGGAGTTATATTCACGTTTTAGACCGTGAATAATCCTTTGAAATAAAATGCACAGAATTGATGAAATTTGTTAACGTAGTATATTCACGTTTTTGAATAAGTGAATAATACGTTAAAGAAATGTTTAGAATGTGAATGTTTTAAATAGAATTAAAACGATCTAACGATGTTTTAAAATGTGTTGAGATTCGAAACCATAGATTTCAACATTCATTGTTGAAATAGACGTTTACGAGAAATAAAAGGGAATGGTGGACTATAACACTGTTGTTATAGTAAATGATTTCCAAAGGGAAATGTTTTGAATAGTATTGGGATTTATATATCTATTTTAATTTCGAATCCCTATACTAGTGATTTTGGGTTGTCGTAACGATGTTTTACGTAACATTCGTTTTGGCCCAAATAAATATGTTTAAGTGAATGATTTCCTTAAAAGAATGAAATATATACTTAATCTCGATTTAAGTATATTGAATATTTTCCAAGTGTTGAAAATAAATAAAAATTGTGAATTACTTATGAATAAATAAGTATGGAAATGTTTTTCCAATATAAAGTGAATATTAGAGAATTTATCTTTTTGAAGATAAATTGAAAATGAATATTATAAATCGAATTGAAGTCGTATATTCATTAATACTTTGGAATGTAAATTCACCAGTGATTTATAAAAGAAGGTGGAATTGGTTTAAAAATAAATATTGATTTATTTTTGAAGTATGAAATTATATATCTAGTGAAGATATTTTGGAAAATAAATAATTTGGAAAATTATTTGGAAACTGGTGATGTGTGCATATCCATTGATAGTTCAATAGCCGACTATCAATATTTCCCTTTGGATGGGTATTTGATGTGATTTGTTTGAATTTGAATGCCACACTTATTTTTGAATAAGCGCTCACTATTCGGGTTAACCGGGAAAGGACCATGGGGTCGTATAACCCATTCCGAATATGTGATACGTCGTTGTGAATTGCATAGAAGATCGGTGTTGAAGAACGAGTATTTGTGAAAGCGATAGGATGACCTATCGATTGTCTCTGCACTGGGTAGCTCCTGGTATAGAGATCTCCTAAGTGATGGGAAATTCGATCGGGATTGTGAATACCCGTATTGCAAGGGCTTCGTAAGAAGTGCCTTCGGTTTTGTTCGAGCCCGGAACATACTTGTATGGATTGTATGTCTGACATTACAAATTGAGATATAAAGCCGATTTCATTCAAATATATTTCTGTTGGTGGCGGAGAATTTATTCTTTTAGCTTAACACCCTTGTCTGAGACGTACGAGCTCAGAGGTTATGTAGTTGAATGTTATCAGCGATATATTCCCAATTTGGTAATGTGATATGCTGAGTGATGCTGAAATGATCATTGTGTTGATTATTTGTGATAGGATCGTTTATTTGATCGTCTATCCTTGTGATCATTGTGTTGATCATTTGTTGACCCAAAGCATGGCTTTTGTATAAAGTATGTTTTTTTGGACGTGACTTCGTCGAGCCTCACACCCCGTGAATGGTCAAAACAGGAAAGAAGCAGCAAGGTTATGAGGGGTAGCACCCTTTAGGATGTGTCCATTTCCTTCTGGAAAAGGGTGGTATCATGGTATGGAGCCCAGATACTTACTCATGTTGAAAACACTTTGTTATGATTGTGTGAATTGATTACGAGCGCTCGGTGAAAAGGTCCCAAAGGACCGGGGGATGGCATATTCGGTCAGTTGTTACTCAGTTAGGGGTAACCCGGCCTTGTGTTGGTAGAGATCCGGTTTGGTTCTCGGGGATGTCCATCCAGAGGCATTCTCATGTGGCAATGGGAAGTTCCTTGGCCTGATCATTCGTTGGAAATCCAAAGAAACAATACGAAACTTGTACGGTTTTAGTTGTATAACCTGCTATGGAATGTGGCGGTAACCTGCTATTGAACATAGTTAGCTATAGTAGGCATACGATAATGGTCGTATGTTGGCTAAGATTTATACTCTACTTTCGAAATGATTTTTCTCTACACTATGCACTAGTAAGAATATCAAATGTTATTTTTAAATGCGTATCAAGCATCTTTGACTATCATAAGGAGAAATCTCCTCCGATTCTGCGTTTGCATGTGTGTGTGTGCGGGAGGCCTTATGGTAGTCTCATTTTTAAAAGCATTGCGAATTGACTTTAAAAATATTCTTCTATTTTGATTTTAAAGTTAAGTAAACTGTTTTGAGTTCTCACACCAGTCACATGACTGACTTGGAGTTTATTGTTTTCCTTCCTAAACTCTGGGTGCCCACCAATTTTCCACACGGGCAGTCAAGAGTTAGGTTTATCAGGATATTCTGGATATTCTGGAGTTGCTGGAGGCAAGATGGATGGCATGATGTATTACTACTATATAGTATTTCTTTTTCCGCTGCATTGTCTGATGTTGTATGTAGTACACTCTGATGATATGATGTAATGTAATGTATAAAATGTAATAACTGATAGTTCTTTGTTAAAGATTATTCATTTATTATTATATGTTGTTCCGCTGCGAATTGTGAGATTCTGATGTTGTTCTGTTGTTCTTGTTTTCCGTTCTATTCTCTTTTTCTTTCTATTTTAAAAAAATTTTCTATTTTCTTTTCCCTCTATCTTTTCTACCTTATCTATCTTCTATCTTCTTCTTTCTTTTTCGTTTCCTAAATTCTTTTTTAAAAACCCATAACATTCCGGTTTTTGACCTTCGAATTCTCGGCAGTCGATAAAGTGAGTATCGATGTTGAATTTTCGAAAGTCGAAAATTTTCGGGGCGTTACATTTGGTATCGGAGCATATGGTTAAGCGACAACCATGGTTCTGTTGGGTATAATTCATTAGAGATAGAGTCAGTAGTACTCTAGAATGAATTTGAGTGTAATAATAGCTATAAGAGCGTATTTGTTAGTGAATATAAAATTGTTTTATATTGTGATGATTGGTTTATTGAGTGGCATATGAACTTTCGTCAGCGTGGTCCGCAAGACTATGCCGAAGGGGTTTCTAAACACTTGAATAGAACAATTCGACACAGTATTGTTTTAAATTGGGTAGATGAAATAATTTTACCTTGATTATATTTTATATATAAAAGTAATAATTTTTTGGAATTATTAAAGGTATATAAGTTGATTGTTTAGTTGTTTGAATAATCTAAATAAAGAATAATTGTATAAGCAAAAGAATTATAAGAATTGAATTATAATTAAAGTGATTTACAATTGAGAAATAAACTTATATATATGAGAAGTGAAACTATATGAATATATTTATGAATATGAGTTGTAAATAAAAGTGAATTTAAAGTTAAATGGAATATAACTTAAGAGATGTTGAATGAAGTTGATATTGGTATCAAACTAAATTAATTAAGTTAAGTGATGGATATGAACTTGAGTTATGTAAGTGAAATTCAACTTTAGAAATTGAATTGAATCGAATTGAATGAATGAATTGAATGTAAATCAATTAAATGTAAATAATTGATATGGAATAATGAATGAAAGTGTTAATTCATTAAAATCTAATGTTATTAGAAAGTTGAATAATCGAATGAAATCAATTTAATTAAACCAATTGAAAGTGATGGTGTTAAACCAGATGAATGAATAAGTAAAGGAATTTGGTTGTAATGAATATCTTTGGTTGTTATATGATTGTTAGTTGATTGATTGTATATAATTCATTAAGTGTTAATGAAATTTAAAGCTATGTAATTAAATTCAAATTAGAAGTAAATAAATTTGAATGGAATTGAATTTGAATTGGAAGTGAACCAACTTGAATATGAATTAGTAAATATAAACTAATTGAAATTGAATGTTAGTAAACATCCATTGTTAATGAATCAAAGGCGATTAAATTGAAAACCTATTTCATTGAATATTAATGAGAATATAAATGAATATTTATTAGTTATGGATGATAGTTGGTTGATGGTTGAATATATATTGCTTTTACTACATTTGCTATGTGACATATATAGTTGTTACGGACATATATGTTGTATATTGAAATTATTTTCATATATGCATGTTCTCATGTTGTTTGTTGAGTGTTTAGTAGGTGCGGATCGCGTTTGCTTCGCATTTGGAGCTCGCTTTCGCGCTATATTAGCCGTATATGCTCGCTAATAAAATATAAGGTACATATCTCGGATTAAATACCGTACTTTTACACTTTTTTCCCTTCGGGATGCCTCATTACTTGATGAGATGTATATTTGTGATATATATACTACAATTTTTTTTTCGGATCGAGCCGCGCAAAGGAGACTATGGCGAATTTTTCCGAAAATTTAAGGCGTTAGAAAATATTGAGAAAATTTGGGAAATTTTTTGAAAACTTAACTTTGATTTGGAATTGAAAGTTAAACAAAAGTAGTTGTTTTCGAAAAGATAACTAAGTATGATTTGAAAATTTAGTAAGTATTATAAGAAGTTTAACTATGAATTTTGGAAAATTAATAGATTCTATAACTTTTCTTACTTGTTAATTTCGAGGACGAAATTCTTTTAAGGGGGAAAGATTGTAACGACCCAGAATTTTTATAAATTTAAATTTGAATATTTAATTAATTTTAAATATTAATAAGTGAAATTTATAAGTCAAATAAATTTTTATTTGAATTATTTGATTTAATTGAATAATTAAATCGATAATTTAATACGTTAAATTATGGAAATAATTGAAAATTGAGTTAAATATGATTGAAAATGATTTGTAAAATTTTGTTTTATCATATGGAAGTTAGAATGATATTTTAGAACTTTTAAAATCGAATTAAAAGTTAATTTGTGAAAATTGAATATTTTAATATTAAAATCGACTAGTGAAAATAGCCAATTTTTGAATAGTCTCAGAATTGAACGAAACTAGTTTCATTGGATCCATAATAGTTAGTTATTACTGGATTTCAAATTTCGTGTCAATCGGAGCTATCGTTTGATCGTAGCAGCTCGAAACGCATCGATTTATTTTTAATTTAAATTTGGCGAGCTAAAATAGCCATTTTTCAAAAAGTCTCGGATTTCGACGAAACCAGTTTCATCGGATCCGTAATGTGATATTATTGTAAGGTTTCAAATTTCAAGTCAATTGGATTTACCGTTTGTCCGGTACAAATTAAAACGCCTAGAAATCGAGTTAAATCGGTTTAATTCAAATTGAGCGTTTACAGCCATAACTCGCACATACTTCCAAATTAGCTTCCGAAACCTGTTCCATTGTGTCCGAAACGCGGGGTAAACCCTAGAAACGCTGGTTACGGCGCGTAAATCGGAGTTCGGAATTTCCGGATGAATAGTGTCGAACGAAACTCTATAAATACACCACCACTCTTCATAATTTGATAAAAAAAATAACCCTAACCCTAATTTTTTAACCTAGCCGCCACTAACAAGATAGATGGCCAGAAATTGATCTCATTTCTTCCCTTTGATCTCTCAATCCATCAAGTTTTGGCTAAAACTTTCAACATGAAAGATGTAGAGGGTGATGAGAGCTACGATCTGAACGGTGGAGATGTGATTTGGAGCATCGGAGGAGGAGCTAGGGGGGGCCGTTGGTCATGGCCTGCGCACGCAACACGAGGTGCATCAGGTGGCCGAGCTCCACATGCTTCTGGCCGAGCATAGCTTTGGTCGAGAGCTTCCTATTGCAAGTGGTTTGATCGAATTTCGTTGAGAAATGGGGTTGCATAATTAAACCCTAATCATGAAGCTATGGGTTGGATGGTGTGGCCTGTACGTGAGTTTGGGGAAGATGGAATGCACGGTGGAGATGAGCAGATGCAAGATCTAGGGCCCAGATTAAAGTTAGGTTTATAATTTAAATTTATGTTGTAATTTTATTAAGTATAAAACACGTGTAACTTCAAAAATTCATAACTTTTTCATACGAGGTCGAAAAAATGCAAACTCAGTTGCGTTGGAATCGTATGGACGAGCACTACGCGATGGAGTTGGTTTGGAGTTAGTGAGAATTTTGGGTAAAATTAAACGTCCGTTTAATTTTATTCGAAATAAATCGCTAAAACGGAATTTAAAATCAAGGTGAGAACTTCTCACTCAATCGAATCAGTTTCGATTTTATTTTAATAGTTAGATTTAAAATATTTGAATGCATGTTTGAATAATGATTGTTATCTATTGATTGATAAAATAGACATTATATGCCGTTTGTAAGCGGATGTTATTTAATAAAAACATATACCGCGAATATTTCATAAACAGTGAAATTGGTATTATAAATAATATCAATATATATATATTGGCATATGTATATATTGGAGTTATTGATTTCCCGCATTTTGTTTAGCGGATGAGACCCTATTACGCCGTTATTAAGCGGATAATATTTAATAAGAACATATACCGCGATAATTTCGTACTGGAGCGAAATTGGTATTGTGCTAATGTTTGTGGATGCAGGAAAACAGGTTGGAGGGATCCAACTGGATTCCTCAACAGTATTTATTTGATTATGGATATTTTGATATTCATTGATTATCATATCGATATATGATATCGTTGTTGTCGTGATTGACTATTTGGTGTGTAGCATCATTGGACCCAGATTTTGGGATTTTAAAATGATTTTTAAAAGTGATTTTAGAAAGTATACGTTTTATAAAATAATTTTTGGAATTGATCCATTTTAGATAAATAAACGTTATAATAGTTAAAGTTATAAAAATTATGATTTTGTGAAATATAGTTAAAAGTTGATTTTTGAGAAATAGGGGATTTATGATTTTATAAAATAGTTTAAATTGGATTTTTGAATATATTATAAAAGTTTAAAAATAGGATTTATAAAATTTGATTATTTTATAAATCAAAATGGTGAAACTATAAAGGAAATTAAAGACGTTTTAAAAGAATGATATGAATTGATTTATATTAAGAGATTTATAAATGGATATTTATAAATTGAAATATGGACATTATAAAACGAGTTTTTATAAGTGTTTGAATGAAGTGAAAATGAATTTCATAATTGAATGGAAATTATAGAATTTTATACGGTGAAGTTATAAATGGAATTTTATAAGCAGTAGGTTTATAAAATTTATTAAGTTATTAAAATAATGATTTTGGATAAATGAATGGATCTTATAAGTTATAAGATTTATAATTTGGGAAGTTAAAAAGAACGATTTTGTAAAATAATCGTTTTATAAGTATTTAACCTGTAATATGAACTTTTAGTTATAATTGAGTTATAAACTGGAATAGTTTAATAAAGGAATTTATAAAAAGGAAGTTTTTATAAATAAATAGAAATGGAATTTATAAACGTTGTTTTATAAATTCGAAATGACTTATTTTGATAAGTAAATTATTATAACTTATGTATGGAGTTATATTCACGTTTTAGACCGTGAATAATCCTTTGAAATAAAATGCACAGAATTGATGAAATTTGTTAACGTAGTATATTCACGTTTTTGAATAAGTGAATAATACGTTAAAGAAATGTTTAGAATGTGAATGTTTTAAATAGAATTAAAACGATCTAACGATGTTTTAAAATGTGTTGAGATTCGAAACCATAGATTTCAACATTCATTGTTGAAATAGACGTTTACGAGAAATAAAAGGGAATGGTGGACTATAACACTGTTGTTATAGTAAATGATTTCCAAAGGGAAATGTTTTGAATAGTATTGGGATTTATATATCTATTTTAATTTCGAATCCCTATACTAGTGATTTTGGGTTGTCGTAACGATGTTTTACGTAACATTCGTTTTGGCCCAAATAAATATGTTTAAGTGAATGATTTCCTTAAAAGAATGAAATATATACTTAATCTCGATTTAAGTATATTGAATATTTTCCAAGTGTTGAAAATAAATAAAAATTGTGAATTACTTATGAATAAATAAGTATGGAAATGTTTTTCCAATATAAAGTGAATATTAGAGAATTTATCTTTTTGAAGATAAATTGAAAATGAATATTATAAATCGAATTGAAGTCGTATATTCATTAATACTTTGGAATGTAAATTCACCAGTGAATTTATAAAAGAAGGTGGAATTGGTTTAAAAATAAATATTGATTTATTTTTGAAGTATGAAATTATATATCTAGTGAAGATATTTTGGAAAATAAATAATTTGGAAAATTATTTGGAAACTGGTGATGTGTGCATATCCATTGATAGTTCAATAGCCGACTATCAATATTTCCCTTTGGATGGGTATTTGATGTGATTTGTTTGAATTTGAATGCCACACTTATTTTTGAATAAGCGCTCACTATTCGGGTTAACCGGGAAAGGACCATGGGGTCGTATAACCCATTCCGAATATGTGATACGTCGTTGTGAATTGCATAGAAGATCGGTGTTGAAGAACGAGTATTTGTGAAAGCGATAGGATGACCTATCGATTGTCTCTGCACTGGGTAGCTGCTGGTATAGAGATCTCCTAAGTGATGGGAAATTCGATCGGGATTGTGAATACCCGTATTGCAAGGGCTTCGTAAGAAGTGCCTTCGGTTTTGTTCGAGCCCGGAACAGACTTGTATGGATTGTATGTCTGACATTACAAATTGAGATATAAAGCCGATTTCATTCAAATATATTTCTGTTGGTGGCGGAGAATTTATTCTTTTAGCTTAACACCCTTGTCTGAGACGTACGAGCTCAGAGGTTATGTAGTTGAATGTTATCAGCGATATATTCCCAATTTGGTAATGTGATATGCTGAGTGATGCTGAAATGATCATTGTGTTGATTATTTGTGATAGGATCGTTTATTTGATCGTCTATCCTTGTGATCATTGTGTTGTTCATTTGTTGACCCAAAGCATGGCTTTTGTATAAAGTATGTTTTTGTGGACGTGACTTCGTCGAGCCTCACACCCCGTGAATGGTCAAAACAGGAAAGAAGCAGCAAGGTTATGAGGGGTAGCACCCTTTAGGATGTGTCCATTTCCTTCTGGAAAAGGGTGGTATCATGGTATGGAGCCCAGATACTTACTCATGTTGAAAACACTTTATTATGATTGTGTGAATTGATTACGAGCGCTCGGTGAAAAGGTCCCAAAGGACCGGGGGATGGCATATTCGGTCAGTTGTTACTCAGTTAGGGGTAACCCGGCCTTGTGTTGGTAGAGATCCGGTTTGGTTCTCGGGGATGTCCATCCAGAGGCATTCTCATGTGGCAATGGGAAGTTCCTTGGCCTGATCATTCGTTGGAAATCCAAAGAAACAATACGAAACTTGTACGGTTTTAGTTGTATAACCTGCTATGGAATGTGGCGGTAACCTGCTATTGAACATAGTTAGCTATAGTAGGCATACGATAATGGTCGTATGTTGGCTAAGATTTATACTCTACTTTCGAAATGATTTTTCTCTACACTATGCACTAGTAAGAATATCAAATGTTATTTTTAAATGCGTATCAAGCATCTTTGACTATCATAAGGAGAAATCTCCTCCGATTCTGCGTTTGCATGTGTGTGTGTGCGAGAGGCCTTATGGTAGTCTCATTTTTAAAAGCATTGCGAATTGACTTTAAAAATATTCTTCTATTTTGATTTTAAAGTTAAGTAAACTGTTTTGAGTTCTCACACCAGTCACATGACTGACTTGGAGTTTATTGTTTTCCTTCCTAAACTCTGGGTGCCCACCAATTTTCCACACGGGCAGTCAAGAGTTAGGTTTATCAGGATATTCTGGATATTCTGGAGTTGCTGGAGGCAAGATGGATAGCATGACGTATTACTACTATATAGTATTTCTTTTTCCGCTGCATTGTCTGATGTTGTATGTAGTACACTCTGATGATATGATGTAATGTAATGTATAAAATGTAATAACTGATAGTTCTTTGTTAAAGATTATTCATTTATTATTATATGTTGTTCCGCTGCGAATTGTGAGATTCTGATGTTGTTCTGTTGTTCTTGTTTTCCGTTCTATTCTCTTTTTCTTTCTATTTTAAAAAAAAATTCTATTTTCTTTTCCCTCTATCTTTTCTACCTTATCTATCTTCTATCTTCTTCTTTCTTTTTCTTTTCCTAAATTCTTTTTTAAAAACCCATAACATTCCGGTTTTTGACCTTCGAATTCTCGGCAGTCGATAAAGTGAGTATCGATGTTGAATTTTCGAAAGTCGGAAATTTTCGGGGCGTTACAAAAATGCACTTCAAAGAATTGAATTTCAGGTATAGCAAACCTCAAAACTGGAAAAAATGATCAAAATAAAAGTTGTAGCCACTAGAATTTCATATTGAAAAAAATGAATTTCTTAATTTATATCAGTTATGATCAAGTTATAATCAAAACAAAATGACATATTCTATGGCTTAAAAACAGGGCTAGAGAATGCATTGGAAAGAAGTGTATTTTTGACATAGTTAGCTATAAAACGAGACAAAATGGTCAATATGAAAGTTTTAGGCACTGGAAAAATTCATGATTTGAAAAAAATAATTAGCATTTAAGTTCTAGTTTGAATAAGTTATGGCCGAGAGAAGAAATGGTAAAATATGGAGAAAAAAAGAGTTTGATTTGAAGAAGATGAACATTGATTTCTTTTGAATATTTCGTAAATATTTTGACATTATTTCTTCCTAATTTTTCCTATGGATTGAAAGACAGTAAAGAGAAGAGGAAGAAGATGAAGAAGCTTGAGAAAAGAAAAAAAAATGTGAATGAAAGTGAAGAAGGAGGTGGGTATATATAGAAAAAGAAAGAAGTGGTAAATTTACCAAAATAACCTCTTCCCAAATTACCAAACTAACCTTACTTCAACCGAAAGAAATCTTAAATTTTTCAATACTTAACATCATCTTTCACATCCTTACTTTATATCTTAGTCACTTAAATATTAAGTAAAGAATATAGTAATTATGTTGAATTTGATTTGATGTGATTTGATGTTTTCTTTTTTTTACCTTTGTTAATTTATACTTACTTTTACTAATGACTTCTAGAAGTTTTCTAATCTTATTTAATAAAAACAAACATGTTTGGTTATTAAAATATATAATATATATGTTAAAACATGTTAACAAAGGTGCGATAACGTTGTGGCAACTTATTTTGACCAAAACGTTGATTTTCGACAAAAGGTTTTACGGTCACATTTTGACGTTTTTGTTAAATTATTTTTCTATGTAAACCAAACTTCAAAATTGATTTGTTATTATATTTAAATAATTAAAACAGGTATATTTGACTTATAAAATAATATAAAACAATATCCAAATCTTCTTATAAAAATACGACATCGATTTATCGATATGCGACGAAATTTGTCAACTTTTGTAAAACAAGTTTTATATATTTATCGAACCATTATAAATTGAATTACTATTATTATCAAATGAGTTTGATATCGATTAATATATATTTAAAAGGAATTATTTATCCTTTAAATAAATTTCATGAATATTTATCATACTTTATTGGAATCTGACTTTTGTCAATTTTACAATGGAAATCCAAAAATTTTATTCAATATCAAAAATAAGTTTACCATCCTTATTTATCATATAAAACTTGATTGCTTAAGTTTGAAAATTCTACATTTGAATATTTAAAATAATTAAATATCTTTTTTCAAAGTGTTAAAATTATGGGTCGTTACACCGTAATTGGAGGAAAACAGCAGGAGGCAGCAAGGAGGTGTCCTCATGAGCTAACCTCCCATTAATCAACATAAACAAAGATCAGATGGAAACCATAATGAATTGATTGTAAGAAAGGATGATGGTACGCCAGGAAGATATGATGGAAAATTTATAGAAGGATGGGATAGATGGGAAAAACCGGAGTTGCTACAAATCAGAATCAAAGACCAAAGGCCTGACCGCAGGTAATTGGAAGCAGGGCAGGATGACTTGGGACAAACCCCAAGCCAAATATACGGGTCGGTACCGACTCCCAAGGGCTTGGGGGCATGGGTCGTCTTGGCCTTGGAAGGAATGATGTACATTTTGGAGCTGAAGTGGAGAGTCTGAACGCGGATCAGAATGCAAAACCATGGCCAAAGGATTATGTACTGGAATTCCCTTGCAAAGTCAAGGGGTAGGATGAGAATATTAACCTTATATTTTCTTTATATGGCGATGATAGACTTGCTGAGTCAGTGAGACGAGTTATGAGGGGTGGATTGCCTAACTAGAGCTTGGAAGATGTGAGAAGGAGTCCGTTCACTCCAAACATTCGGTACGCTAGGAATCTACCCGATTTCAAATTACCTATGTTGGAAATGTATGATGGAAAGACGGATCCAAGGGTTCATTTAATGAGGTACATTCGACACATGGTGGTGTTGGGTGCATCTGAAGAGGTTATGGGATGGTATTTCCCTTTATATTTGATAGGCTTGGTGGCGTAATTGTTTAGATAGCTGGAGAATAGTTCCATTAGCACATGGGCTGAATTGGTGAACGGATTTGTAAAGCACTTCTAGGTCCATATCTCATGACTCAAGAATGTAATGACATAAGCAAGTATGAGGCAGAGGGCCGGAGAGACCCTTAGAAGTTTTCTAACATGGTTTAATGCGGCGGCTGCCGCGTCGATAAGCCAAACCCTTCAATGGTCTTTATGGTGGCAGTTTCAGAGGTAGCCGCTAAGACAAGTTTCAAGGTGGCTTTAGAATGGGATCCTCTAAGGGATCTTGTAGAATCTTATCACGAGGCTAAAAGATTTCTATGCTAGGAGGACACCAAGGCCGATGAAGAAGAGCTTAATGCTGCAAAGGATTGCTTGGAGTAAAATCTAGCAGGATAAAAGAAAATGGAAGATAGACAATAACTTTAAAGGATCGAAGCAGAAAAGGAGAGAACTAAGATTCCCTTCTTACATGGATTTAAATGAAACACTACAATGGATTTACCTAGATACCGAGGGTAGATCCCTTATCAAAAATTAGCAAGAAGAGAGCCCATAGTGCATGGAAGGGCATATGGAAAATACTGCCTATTCCATGAGCTGGATGGGCATAACACAAATAACCGTAGGCACCTACAGGATTTGATCGAGGAACTAGTCAATGATAATCGATTACAGCAGTATGTGAGAAATCGAACTGGAGTGGTGGAACAAGAGCGTCCATAAATGGAAATGGCCATGGATCAAGGTCAAGGGTAGTCATCTCTTTATCTGGACAGCAGGGAATCAGGTCTGATTCTCACGCTTTGTTTCCTCTTTTTCAATAAACAATGCCATAGTATATTCTAGCCACTTGCATGTGCATAGGATCTCAAATGGTCCCTAGGCATATGCTGAGTTGGATGATGGATTGTAACATCCGGTGGGGCAGTTATCTTGATGTTAGATTCTATGTTGTTTTGAATGTTTGAATTTGATTACTAAAACCCACTTGAACATGATGACTGATATTGATCGCTTTATGTCTTGTCCGAAAGGATGGGACCAAAGTGCAAGAAGTAAGTTCCCTCACCTGGAGAGTGAGCGATTAGGCTTGCTTGTCATTGAGTCCCCTCATTGAAAAGTAAGCGGATTGGGCTCGGCAAGGGCCCCAAACGGCCACAGATTTGGTTATCGATCCCGAATGACCATGGATTTTGATTATCGGCCCTAAACAGCCATGGATTTGATTATCACCTCTAAATGGTCATCGACTTGATTAATGGTCAGGAGAGACCATAGATTTGAGTATCGGTCCCGAACGATAATGGATCAGATTATCGGCCCAGAATGGCCATGAATTTGATTTCGGCCCCAAGCGGCCATGGATTCGATTATTGTCCCCGAACGGCCATGGATTTGATTATTGTCCCCGAATGGCCATGGACATGATTACCAGCCTCGAACAGCTATAACCTCAGTTAACGAGCCGAAGAGATCATGGATTTAACTATCGGCCCTAAACGGTCACGAATTTGATTACCGATCTGGAGAGATAGTGTATTGAACTAAATATAAACGATCCACAGAGATCAAACCATAAAACGTATATTGATTTTAATAAAGGGATTTGAACGCTTTATAATTGGAATAGAATTGACAAATTCCGAATGAACACAAGATGATTTCAATATGACGACTCAGGGAAATTATAATGATAATGATGTAAATCCTGAATGAACATGGAACGATTTAGATATGTGATGTAATTACTCCGAATGAAAATGAAATCATGATGACGTATATATAACACTTAGGTAGAGTCTATAGTCTTCGACTATGACAGATCTGGAGCGACCTATGATTGGCAAGAGAATCCAAGGGTACAGAATGATTAACAATAGCTTGATCGACTGCGAATTCAACTATTAACATCTCATCGACACCAACATCTGTTCTTGAGCAAAGCACATCCATTCGCAAGGCGTGCTTTGTGGGACAAGTGTTATCCCTTCTTTTGGCTAGGTAGTAAATGGAAGAACCAGACGAGTTGAACTTCAAAGTTATCAAGGAAGGATGCTCGAAGAGAGGACCATAAAGCCCAAATCCCAAGTGCAACCAAGAATTAAAGGTAAGCATGTGCTCTTCTAAGAATTCAAGGGTCGAGAGACACCAAAGTTGGGGATCGATACCGATCCCACCGCATGGGTCGGCATTGACCCAAGGTCCTCGGCCCAGTGGGGATAATCTTCTACTTATTACCCTTCCTTGATATTAGAACCCAATTTCCAATGTTGTTTTGTTGATTCCATGAAACTCTCTATAAATCTCCATGAACTCCTAAATTGGCAACTTTGTTCTTCCACAACTCCGTCATTAGGACTCAGAAATAAGATATTATTAATGCAAACAAATGTGGAATCACGAAGCTTACCATAAGACCAGACAAAGCAGGCAGCCAATTTGGCTAACTTAGAGGATGGTATCGACCCATACCTATGGAGTCATATCGATCCATAACATTTGATGATATGGCATCCATATTTTCTAGAGAACTGGTCTATAGCAAGTTGAATGGTCTGGAGATCTTTTATGCAAGACATTAGGCTCCTTACCTCTATAAATAGAAGGGCAGGGCTCATTTT
Organism: Allium cepa; assembly: GCA_030765085.1. NCBI lineage: Eukaryota > Viridiplantae > Streptophyta > Magnoliopsida > Asparagales > Amaryllidaceae > Allium > Allium cepa. The sequence continues at coordinate 474,719,657 of CM060943.1, read as the reverse complement.
TTAGGATCTGCAAACTCTAGTTCCGCTCTACTCTATATTCTTGTAATTCTAAAAATTTAAGTATCGGAGTTGCACCGACGCCTAAGAACTTCTACCCCCAAATCAGAAGATAAGCAATAAAATCATTAAATAGACATAAACCAAAGTTTGTCGAACCGCTATAAATCTCTATATGTTCATTTCTTACTCATTTTAATTTGTTTTCTTCATTTTTTGTTCTCTTTTACTTTCTATTGGGTGTTTGTGCCATTTTTGATGCAAACATATGTCATTACCAATCACTTATAGCCTTATACAACTAATTTTGATTTTAAAAATAATATTTTTCGATTCTTTGATCCATAAAATATAGGTCGTTACACACTTGAACATGTATGTTTCTTCTATTATATTTTATAGTTGCATATGTTGTGTTCCCAGTTATTTACCCAATACTATGTATTGTTCTACCTTGGAAGCGCATGTATTCATTGTTTTGTGCCAATACTGAGTGCGTAAAGGTGAGTAGTTTGTGATTTTGAAATACGTACCAGCATTACCCAAGGGAATATTCATGTGTGACAGCCCAATATTGCCTCATTCTCCATATCATCAAACAATATTAACTAATAATATTCTTTGGTAGTATGAATATAGAGATGGGGTGTTACAGATTGCCTAAAGTAATTAATTCTTTGGTTATTCAGTCGATTAAACCCTACTATCAATTGATTGTCTTTAGTCATTCAATTGTCTTAACCTTATTTTCAATCAATTGTTTTGCTTCAGAAATGAACAATGAACTCTCAGGTTTACACAATAGTATTTCAATTGATTGTTTCTTAACAAGCGATCGAATGTTTAGCTATTGATTATGGATTTTTGCATTTTATTGAGTTTTTCACTTATAGTGCTATCCATCTTTACACTAGTTGTATACGCATAAGCATTACTGAAGTGCAGTACCACACTTATATAGCTTCTTATCAAGTTTCTCTTTTTATATTTATATTCAATTCTCTTTAATTATAACCATAATCCATCGTAGTTACATTTGTAATTTTTCTTTATCATTCTTCATCATTTCATTATAATGTTTGCTTTTGCAAGATATTTTTATCTTCCTTCATCTTTTTATCAAGATTTTACCATTGTACTAGCAGGATAATTTTACATTGCTTTCAAGTTCATATGTCATCTAACCATTCACATAAAGTTATTTACTTTATATTTTGTCTATCTACCTTTTATTCATCTTCCTCCTTCTATAACCCAAAGTATAAATTTATCATCAATAACCAATTCCTCTTTTTCGATTCAAATTTCAATCGCAATATCCTAAATTGGATATATATGTGTGTGTGTGTGTATACATATATACACACAATACCATAGGGCTATTAATTCATCTTAGTTTATAACAATGTAAAAGCACATGTGAGATTATATTTCATAGTAAATAAGTACTCACCCACAATTTATTTGAGATAGGCCAATATTTGACTATAATTCCTTTATCCTTCGTTGTTTAGATCTTGCCCTAGCCTCTAAACTCTATAAATTTGTTTGATATTGATATTGATATTGATATACACTTGTTGGTCTCCCAATCCTGACCTCTTTCAACCCAAACTTTGTTAAAACTGACGAAGATTTGGTTTTGGAATTTTTTATCTTGGTTTTTATTTTTAGTATTTTGATTCATTTGGGAGGAAGAAAAGAATGAAGAATTAACATATGTTATTTTTCTTTCCAACTTGGGAAACTAACTAGTATCACGTTTGATACCAATGGGCCATGGTTAATAGCGTAGGATCATTTTAAATTCCAACCAAAATGTGAATTAATTATAACTCTTTGTTTGTTTATCCAATTAAGACGTTCTTATAGTGAAATTTGGTTCGAAAATATGATCTTCGCTTAATTCATTCATTCACAAATATTCCAGTTTGACCCTATTTTATAGAATTATTATTATTTTACACTTTGTTACGCATTTATTTAAATTTTAAATTCTTACGGGGTGCTGCACTTTGTGAAGTTAAAGCCCTATAAAATCCTCACAATAGTGCATAGCGCTCTTCGATTGCTATGCTTGTTCAGTTGAGCGCTATTAAATGGTAAATCTGCTTTAATCCTCGCTATTTTCCACCACACTTGCTAAATCAACACTTTTTAGCACCCGCTTTAGCAACATTAATATATAATGGTTGGTTTGACTAGGTCTCTTTTAAACCAAATCAATAAAGTTAGGGTAAAGACCTAATTTTAAGGCATAAGTACTCAATTTAAGTCGAGAATCTATTGCAGTTACCAAATCTAGTCTACATAAATCCAGATATTCTTCGACTTTTTATATAAGACTGAATAAATATTTCTTTTTTCCTACATGAATGATGTGATAATACGAATAAATTAACTTTAAATATTTGGTTTTATATCTAATGAAGCATTTTGCGCCTTTGCTATTTTCCTCTATATCCCTGCTTTATCCCTACTATAATTTTTCACGCCTCTACCACTAAGTGCTTTAACTGCATAGGTTATACCGCAACACCAATTGATTAGCAAAATATTGATGTGCGATTGCCTTTGGCATAACCACCTCGGCACCCCTACAATTGCAACAAGCTTAGGAATAAGAGGTTACACCTTGACGAAAATAAGGGATCGAGTTTTGGTGGAATTGAAATACTAAATCTAGGAGGCAATATGAGAAATGGTCTTGATATAAATGATAGACTATAAATTGTCATCTACTACCTTGCTGATATAGGATCTTGTCTAGAGATGAGAATAATAGTTGTCATTCTTTTTTTATGAAAGAATGATAGAACCATTACCACCTCTTCCAAGGCCAAAAAGATTACTTATGTTGAAACAATAGACCCAAAGGATTTCCTGATAAGGTATAATTTACAAATAGGTGCAGTGAATGCTTCAATGCAAGTAGATATATATTTCTCACAAACTATGTTTACAGCAAATGTAAGTATGTGGTATTAACTATATCCTACAAAATCCATCCAACCTTTGTATCATTTCACTATCAATTGCATCAATCAATTCTTTTCTTCTTATAAGACTCGACTCTGTTTGACTCTTGACTCAAACATTACTTAGTAAATGTCATTTAAGCATATGTATGATTTAGACAAGTTCTTGATCGATCAATATGACCATGGGTCAAAACTGTGAAAATTTAGCATTTCATAAGGTTTATCAGCTTTAAACATGAGTCAAAAATATGGGTTCTGAGGCATCATCAAATGATCACTTGGGGTCTCCTCATTATAACCAAACTCAAAGCTTTTATTCTGATTTGTAAAGTATTAAACCCAAATTCAACTCTAGATTCTGGCATGTTACTATCTTAAAGTGTGCTCCACATTTTTCGCATACCAACATAAGCATACTCTAAGTTTGTTTAAAGTTCTAAACTTAGAGAAGGTTCCAATGTCTAGCATAATGATCATTAGGGGCTACCCTAAGTTTATGAAGATTCGGATCAATACCATCAAGTCACTTAGGGAAATACTTAAGCGATCACTACATATGAACTGGAGTTGGCTCTCGGTTGAGTTGTAAATAACTTGAGGTCACCCCTAAGTGATCACTGCTTCTAACACATAGCTCTTGTCCCAGGATTAGCACCTGAGTCGAGATCACTCACCAAGGCTTCATTGTGATCTTCTAGGCTCTCATCCAAATTGATCACATACCTCACTCGCATGAGTTACTACGCACATGGCGACCATATATTGTGTTTTTAAGGTCAACACAAGTGTTGCCACCTTTTAGTAACTCATCCACCACTAGTACAACCTCTAATACTTTTAAACACCATCATAAACCATCTCTTTGACCATGTCATTTTCTGTAACGACCCGTATTTTCGCTACTTCGAAAATGAGAGATTTCGATCGATTTAAATTTAAAAAGGAGTTTAAATCTTAAATAATATGATATATATAATAAATAATAGTGAATAAGTTATATATTCTTATAGTTAATAAATTAAAAAAAAAAGTATGAATTTGGATTTTAGAACAAATCGACAAAAGTTAAGTTTTGTTAATAATAATTAAAGGCTTAAATAAATGGATTTAAATATCTATTTAAAAAAAGGTAAATCTTATTTAAAACATCTAATAAAGATAATAAAAATATGTTAAAAGATTTAAAAATTTGTTAATAATCGTTTTATAAAAATAACCAAAATTTGTCGCATTTTGTCAGTTTTGCATACACGGTAAAATTAGAGATTTTGATATTAATTAAATATGATTTTAGAATATAAAGAGACTTGTTTTAATTTATTTAAAGAAGTAAAAAGTTCATTTTTAAATTTGGTTTACTTCAATACATAGTTTAACTAAAACGTCAAAATGTGACCGTAAAACATTTCGTCGAAAAACGACGTTTTGTCAATTAAAAGTTGTCGCAACGTCGTCGCACCTTTATTTTCTTATATAGGAACATATATTCAAATAGTATAAGTATTAATTAATTCACTAATCAAGTTTACTTTTACTAAACATACTTAGAAAATTCTAGAATATAATTAAGAAAAGTAAGTAAGAAAAGTCAAAAGTAAACATCAAATCAACATCAAATCAAACCAAACATAATTATTACTTTACTTTACTTACTTCTTAAGTGAAAGTGACATAAAGCATGATTTGAAATGTGATGTTAAGTTAAAAAGTAAGTAAAGGGCATTTTGGTCATTTTACATAATAATATTTTATTTCAAACTTTTTCCTATAAATAGCCATGCATACCTCTTTCATTTTCACACAAATCTTTCTTTTCTTCTTCTTCCTTTAAGCTATTTTAATGGCTTCTCTCTTAAGAGAGGTAGGAGGGTTAAAAATAGTGGAGTGCTTAAGCACTAATCCACTTGTTACTCTCTAACCTCTTCTTAATTCACTTCTTCTTCTTCTCTTCTTAAAAAAGGCCTTAGGCCATGAGTTTGGAAGTTGATAAAGGAAGGACGTGAGCAAAGCAAGTAAAGATGGAGATGGTCGAGCACTTGGAAGCATGGTTATGATAAGGTTTAGTGAAGCGTTGAATTAAATGAATGTTGGTAGGAAGTTAAACGTTTGGTTAAAGGTGAGAAATTCTCATCGCTTTTGAATTTATATTTTGATTATGTTATAACAATCATATTTACACCCTTATGACATATGAATGTTTATACCAAATTGATTGTTAATATGGATGATTTGAAAATTAGTAAATTAAGTGAATTGTGATAATATATCCCGTTATGATATTAATAGTGAATGTTAGATTTGAAATCATATGCATGTGATTTGTTGAATGGATGTTATGTTAGTAATAAATATGAATATTGGATATGTTCATCTTTGATTAAGTAATCACTTTGATTAGTAAGACCATATTTTAGTAATATGAGAAATTGTGGAAAAATAAGTCTCTTTTCATTTAGAAGTGAAATTAAAGTTAAAATGAAAGAGAATTTGAAATTTGAAGTGAAACGGATTTGAAAAGAATAGCTAATTAGAAATTGAAATTTGGATGAATAGTGAAATTGAAATTAAAATCGATTTTGAAAAAGTGAAGTTTAGTTTGAGATTAAATTGAAATTTAAATTGGAATTAGATTTGAAATCTAAGTTTTAAATATGTTTAATTTGAGATTAGAATTGAAATTGAGTTAAAATTGGGATTTAAAGTTTAATATTAAAATAATGGGAATATAATAATATTTTAATGTGGTAAGAGTGAAAATATATATTAAATACTTTAAAAGGTGAAAATATTGATTTAAAATGGTTTCTAATGATTTTCTAAGTGTTGAAATCCAAATTGAATAAATTATTTCAAATGTTGAAAAATGAGTTAAAACTAGACGCGTCGCGCAACGGTAGTTCGCGATTTCGCGCCGAAAAGTTCAAATAAATGTATAGAGTGGAATATTGCTCGGAATTCTTCGAGATAAGAAAATTCCGGACTATTATATCCATATCTTCTAAACGAAGAAAGAAACTCAAAGTTTCGATAAGTAGATTTTGAATTAAGTCCAAATCAATTTTCTAGAAAAATCGCGCTAGTGCAGTTTAGTGACCATAACAGAAAATCTGTTCGAATGAATGTTTTTAATTATGGAAAAATATGGAATAAATTTGATAAATCTATTTAAATGATTTAAAAAAGGTTTGGGTTGGAAAATATGAATTAGCGAATGTTTAAAAGTTGTTTTAATCAAATAAGCTTATATAGCACTTTCCGCAGCACTTTTATGCTGTGAATTATATAATTTTTGGAATATGAGTTTAAAAATAATGATGTTTCCCAGAATCAATTGTGAATGTTTTAAAAAGGATAATTAAGCGTTTTGAAAGATAATTTGGAATATTTATAAGCAATTCCAAAATAAGTTGAAAATCTGAGTATGCGGAAACGACTAGTACATTTGTCCCGCCTGTGAGATCTGGGAAGATAAAACAAGGTGTTTAACTAAGGTTAGGGATGGAGCAACCAGTGCCCTGAACTTACCTGGCCTATGTTTTCTTTTCTTAGGCGAGGGGTGGAACAGATCGAAAGGAAAGCCCGGATGCTCTCAAAATAAAAAGATTCTGTTAAGTTTTCCAAAATAAAAGAAGATTGGTATTATCCAAAAGTTAAGCAATCTCCAAAATGAATGATTTCTACTAACCTGTGAAGTTTAGAAAAGAATTTATAATGAATTTTAGGAATGAATTGGTAAATAAGAGTATTGGATTTTGACTTACAAGTGAGATATAAAAATGGAATTTATAAACACCGTTTTGTAAATCTGAAATCAATTTAAATTGATAAGTTAAATGTGAAAGTTATTAAAGGAATTATATTCGCGATTTTGGACAGTGAATAATCCTTTAAATTAAATGGATGTTTTGGAAGGTGATATTATAAAGGGAATGTTTTCCTTAAGTTAAAAGTTAAGAAATTTGGATCAAGAATTAAGTAGAGAAATCTGAGATATTTTCCAAAACAAAAGAATGAATTACTTAGAATTATCCTAAGTTGAAAGAAAGAGAATTTCGAAATCATCTGAAAAGAATTTAAGTGAAAAGAGACTTAATAAATCCTATATTCTCATATTCACTTTTTATCGATGATTGGATTTCGAAGGAACCGGAGTCGGATTTGGTTAATTCCTATCCGAAAACCACTTCGAACCAATGTGTACGTTCGAACGTGAAGACATGTTGAAGATGGTGATTGAAGACCGTGGATCTTCCTAGCGTGAGGACTGCTTGTTGATTTGCTCGGGTCGCACCCAATTATAGAGTTATATATAGCAGTGGTCTCCTCGTGATAGAGATTTTGCGGATTGCAAGGGCTTCTCGCCTAGTAATGGCCGAGGAAAGTACCTTCGGTTTGTCCTGTTCCTGGACAACTTGTATGGACGTTTGTCTGACGTTGCATTTCTAAAGATTACGTACATTGGTTTTTACAAACGTACATTAGTGGTGGCGGAGAAGGCAACTTCTCTTAGCTTAACACCCTTCTTGAGACATACGAGCTCAAGGGTTGCATTTTTGTGGAAGGCAATTAGTAGTTAACGGAAATGGCAATGTGGCATTCAAAGATTTGATATGTGCTTTGTGATAAGGTAATCGTAGCCTTAAGCCTCATCAAACCGGAAATGACCGAAACAGGATTAGATGCAGCAGGGCTATGTGGGTCATTCCCATTAGGGTATGATCATCCCCTTCTAGATATATTTCTTCCCGCTATGACGTCGGGATGTTAATTAATGTGGTGTATGCTAGAGGGCCCTCGATAAAGGTCGGTAACGACCGGGGGATGACATATTCGGTACCATCTAGTTACAGAGGTGGGCCGGTCTTGTGTTGGTAGAGGGCAGATGTTCTGTGCCTCGGGACACCCATCTAGAGGTGTACCCATTTCGGAAGGTAGATCCTGCGCCTGGTCATTTGTATGGAAATCCATTCTCCAATAAGAACCTACGGTTTTGTTTGTATTGGCGTAATGAATAGCCTCGAAATGCTATATGGGTAACCATTTCGGATAAGATTAATAAGTTTATTTGCAAATGTTTTCAAAGAGATGTCATTAGAAATAATATCAAAGGTTTTGATATAAAAGTGTTTTAGTTATCATAAGGTAAAAACCCGTCCGTGTTTATGTGTGGGCGTGGTCTTATGAGATACTATTTATTTCAAAAGATTTTATCCAAAGGCTGATATATGACACTGCCATTTATTATTGAGTTTTTCTCACGCTGGTTTATCAAGCCTGATCCGGGTATTTTCAATACTTGGGTCAGATCCGAGTAGTTTCAGGATAGTCGAAGACGGTTGGAGTTTCCAGAGGAGAGCTGGAGATATTCATGGACGCATGGAGATATTCTTTGATCCGCTTTGCTTAGTGTATTTCGTTTGATGTTTGTCAGCAATTGTAAGGGCAGGTTTTATAACTGTCCAAGCTGAATCTAGGTTAGACTCTGATATTGTATTTCAAAATTTTCCGCTGTAAATATTTTTATTGAAATAATATATGTTATTCCATTCGTGTGAGATTCTGTTCTGTCTATTTTTCTTTATCACCCTTGATGATCCGTTTTTTCGTGCAATTTGAGTTGGACATGGGTGGTTTATTGTCGATTCAAAGGGTACGGGAAAACGGGCCGTGACATTTGGTATCAGAGCTGAAGGTTAAGCGAGAACCTTGGCTCTATTATGGGTAAATTCTCATCAGAGATAGGATTAGTAATATCCTAGGATGAGTAACTCATTAGAGATAGGGTTAGTAATGCCCTAGAATGAGTTATGAGAGTATTATATATATGAGCGCGTATTTGTTAATTTTATAAAAATTTATTTTGTTTTAAAGAAATTAGTAAATGAAATAATTTTACCTTGGGTTTATATTATAAATACTAAAGAGGATATTATTATCTTTTGGGTTAAGGATTGATTGTAATTTAGCTTAGTAAAACTAAAATATGAATATCTTGTGATTAGAATTGCACAATTTGACTATAAGATATTTCATATAGGATCAGTTAGTTGAAAGCTAGAATTTAAAACTGTAATCATATACCCTTAGATACTTGGTATTAAGAAATAATAATTAAGTGATTATCATAATGGATGGATTTAAAAGCTAAGTACAAATATATTGTGAAGTAAAACTCACAATTTGACTATAAGATATTTGATGATAATATTGAAGCTAGAAGTGTAATTAGAGGAAGTAAAGTGAAAATTTACACTTAGAAAAAATTCTTGTCAATAAGATAGAAAAGATAAGCCAAAATTGAAATTTTGGGTAAATATATTATGAAAGGATAAGTTCTATAACTTATAAATGAGTTAAGGTAATTTGAAATTTAGACACTTTGATTAGAAACAAGAGGTATAAGAAATATCATCCTAATATAAAATTTGAAATAATGATACATTTAGGGTAATATTTATAATTCAAAATGAAGTAAGATTAGAAGGAGGTAGTTTTGAATAATATGGTTAGTAGTTGAATGTTGGATGAAAATGTTTAAATAACAAATACCATGTGAATTAAGTTTCACAATTTGACTATAAGGTATTTGACGGATTTAAGGTTAAGAAATTTGATTTAGAAAATGGATAGGTAAATAAGTTAACTTTGTAAGAAAAAGGACGTACATTTAGTAAAGTTGTCTTATTAAAATATGGATTAGATAAATAATATTAACTAAATGGAGACCTTAGGTAAAGAAAACTAGGGATTAAGTTTTATAACTTATTTATTTGGAATAATAGAATTCCACATTTGTTGAAGACGCTAATTAAAGTAAATGACGATTTGAAGGTTTGGGATATGTATATATACTCTTAGGAAGTAAAGGTATATTATACAAGTTAAGTCATTTGTAAGCTTAAGTAATAATGGATTTAGAAGAAAGTAAATGGTTGTGAAATAAACTTGGATTAATAGAAGTTTGGAAGAAATGTATTAGGTAAAGATGAATGTGAATAAGTACATAAGTTAAACGTAGATCATTTTGGCACATAAATTTTGATCTAAGATTTGAGTACAAAACTTTGAGGTGTTTACACCAATCCGAAAAAGGATTTATCACTCAATTCTTGATGGCGAATATTGATGAGAGTTTGTGATTATGTACACGAGTTTTCTATCATAGTTGAGAGCTATGCAAGGAAAGCAAGGGTTTGTGATCAAGAAGTCTGATCAAAGTCCGCAGTAGAAAATCGGGAGATCGATACTAGTTCGAAAGAAAAGTTGTGGATTTGAATAATAGATCGAATCAAATATCACATATAGTATGATGTGTTGGGTCTATCAACTTAGTAGTTCGATAGTTATCTTGAATAGAAGACATAAGAGATAATGGTTAGAATTATGTTTTGGTATGTATATATATAGACCTCAGGTGTAGTACATGCTTAGGTCAGAGGATGGGTTATGTGGATGTATTCATTTATGTTGATATAGTTTGGTTGTTTTTGGAGGTATAGTCTTGTTTGATAGTTGGATACATTATCTTAAGTGTGCAGTACGCACTAGGATGGGAAGGATAGAAGTTTGACTTGATGTATGTATATATAATCTTAAGAAAGTGATAAGTACTCAGCTTAGTGTGGGGAATCTTTATATATGTTTGGCATCATTTGTTTTAGTGTTGTTATGATATCGGCCTTCTTCTTTTCTATCATCAATAGAAATAAGTCAATTTTTTTTTGAGGATGAGTATGAGATAGATTCCTTTATCTAACTTTCATTTCGAGGACGAAATGCTTTTAAGTAGGGGAGAATGTAACGACCCGTATTTTCGCTACTTCGAAAATGAGAGATTTCGATCGATTTAAATTTAAAAAGGAGTTTAAATCTTAAATAATATGATATATATAATAAATAATAGTGAATAAGTTATATATTCTTATAGTTAATAAATTAAAAAAAAAAAGTATGAATTTGGATTTTAGAACAAATCGACAAAAGTTAAGTTTTGTTAATAATAATTAAAGGCTTAAATAAATGGATTTAAATATCTATTTAAAAAAAGGTAAATCTTATTTAAAACATCTAATAAAGATAATAAAAGTATGTTAAAAGATTTAAAAATTTGTTAATAATCGTTTTATAAAAATAACCAAAATTTGTCGCATTTTGTCAGTTTTGCATACACGGTAAAATTAGAGATTTTGATATTAATTAAATATGATTTTAGAATATAAAGAGACTTGTTTTAATTTATTTAAATAAGTAAAAAGTTCATTTTTAAATTTGGTTTACTTCAATACATAGTTTAACTAAAACGTCAAAATGTGACCGTAAAACATTTCGTCGAAAAACGACGTTTTGTCAATTAAAAGTTGTCGCAACGTCGTCGCACCTTTATTTTCTTATATAGGAACATATATTCAAATAGTATAAGTATTAATTAATTCACTAATCAAGTTTACTTTTACTAAACATACTTAGAAAATTCTAGAATATAATTAAGAAAAGTAAGTAAGAAAAGTCAAAAGTAAACATCAAATCAACATCAAATCAAACCAAACATAATTATTACTTTACTTTACTTACTTCTTAAGTGAAAGTGACATAAAGCATGATTTGAAATGTGATGTTAAGTTAAAAAGTAAGTAAAGGGCATTTTGGTCATTTTACATAATAATATTTTATTTCAAACTTTTTCCTATAAATAGCCATGCATACCTCTTTCATTTTCACACAAATCTTTCTTTTCTTCTTCTTCCTTTAAGCTATTTTAATGGCTTCTCTCTTAAGAGAGGTAGGAGGGTTAAAAATAGTGGAGTGCTTAAGCACTAATCCACTTGTTACTCTCTAACCTCTTCTTAATTCACTTCTTCTTCTTCTCTTCTTAAAAAAGGCCTTAGGCCATGAGTTTGGAAGTTGATAAAGGAAGGACGTGAGCAAAGCAAGTAAAGATGGAGATGGTCGAGCACTTGGAAGCATGGTTATGATAAGGTTTAGTGAAGCGTTGAATTAAATGAATGTTGGTAGGAAGTTAAACGTTTGGTTAAAGGTGAGAAATTCTCATCGCTTTTGAATTTATATTTTGATTATGTTATAACAATCATATTTACACCCTTATGACATATGAATGTTTATACCAAATTGATTGTTAATATGGATGATTTGAAAATTAGTAAATTAAGTGAATTGTGATAATATATCCCGTTATGATATTAATAGTGAATGTTAGATTTGAAATCATATGCATGTGATTTGTTGAATGGATGTTATGTTAGTAATAAATATGAATATTGGATATGTTCATCTTTGATTAAGTAATCACTTTGATTAGTAAGACCATATTTTAGTAATATGAGAAATTGTGGAAAAATAAGTCTCTTTTCATTTAGAAGTGAAATTAAAGTTAAAATGAAAGAGAATTTGAAATTTGAAGTGAAACGGATTTGAAAAGAATAGCTAATTAGAAATTGAAATTTAGATGAATAGTGAAATTGAAATTAAAATCGATTTTGAAAAAGTGAAGTTTAGTTTGAGATTAAATTGAAATTTAAATTGGAATTAGATTTGAAATCTAAGTTTTAAATATGTTTAATTTGAGATTAGAATTGAAATTGAGTTAAAATTGGGATTTAAAGTTTAATATTAAAATAATGGGAATATAATAATATTTTAATGTGGTAAGAGTGAAAATATATATTAAATACTTTAAAAGGTGAAAATATTGATTTAAAATGGTTTCTAATGATTTTCTAAGTGTTGAAATCCAAATTGAATAAATTATTTCAAATGTTGAAAAATGAGTTAAAACTAGACGCGTCGCGCAACGGTAGTTCGCGATTTCGCGCCGAAAAGTTCAAATAAATGTATAGAGTGGAATATTGCTCGGAATTCTTCGAGATAAGAAAATTCCGGACTATTATATCCATATCTTCTAAACGAAGAAAGAAACTCAAAGTTTCGATAAGTAGATTTTGAATTAAGTCCAAATCAATTTTCTAGAAAAATCGCGCTAGTGCAGTTTAGTGACCATAACAGAAAATCTGTTCGAATGAATGTTTTTAATTATGGAAAAATATGGAATAAATTTGATAAATCTATTTAAATGATTTAAAAAAGGTTTGGGTTGGAAAATATGAATTAGCGAATGTTTAAAAGTTGTTTTAATCAAATAAGCTTATATAGCACTTTCCGCAGCACTTTTATGCTGTGAATTATATAATTTTTGGAATATGAGTTTAAAAATAATGATGTTTCCCAGAATCAATTGTGAATGTTTTAAAAAGGATAATTAAGCGTTTTGAAAGATAATTTGGAATATTTATAAGCAATTCCAAAATAAGTTGAAAATCTGAGTATGCGGAAACGACTAGTACATTTGTCCCGCCTGTGAGATCTGGGAAGATAAAACAAGGTGTTTAACTAAGGTTAGGGATGGAGCAACCAGTGCCCTGAACTTACGTGGCCTATGTTTTCTTTTCTTAGGCGAGGGGTGGAACAGATCGAAAGGAAAGCCCGGATGCTCTCAAAATAAAAAGATTCTGTTAAGTTTTCCAAAATAAAAGAAGATTGGTATTATCCAAAAGTTAAGCAATCTCCAAAATGAATGATTTCTACTAACCTGTGAAGTTTAGAAAAGAATTTATAATGAATTTTAGGAATGAATTGGTAAATAAGAGTATTGGATTTTGACTTACAAGTGAGATATAAAAATGGAATTTATAAACACCGTTTTGTAAATCTGAAATCAATTTAAATTGATAAGTTAAATGTGAAAGTTATTAAAGGAATTATATTCGCGATTTTGGACAGTGAATAATCCTTTAAATTAAATGGATGTTTTGGAAGGTGATATTATAAAGGGAATGTTTTCCTTAAGTTAAAAGTTAAGAAATTTGGATCAAGAATTAAGTAGAGAAATCTGAGATATTTTCCAAAACAAAAGAATGAATTACTTAGAATTATCCTAAGTTGAAAGAAAGAGAATTTCGAAATCATCTGAAAAGAATTTAAGTGAAAAGAGACTTAATAAATCCTATATTCTCATATTCACTTTTTATCGATGATTGGATTTCGAAGGAACCGGAGTCGGATTTGGTTAATTCCTATCCGAAAACCACTTCGAACCAATGTGTACGTTCGAACGTGAAGACATGTTGAAGATGGTGATTGAAGACCGTGGATCTTCCTAGCGTGAGGACTGCTTGTTGATTTGCTCGGGTCGCACCCAATTATAGAGTTATATATAGCAGTGGTCTCCTCGTGATAGAGATTTTGCGGATTGCAAGGGCTTCTCGCCTAGTAATGGCCGAGGAAAGTACCTTCGGTTTGTCCTGTTCCTGGACAACTTGTATGGACGTTTGTCTGACGTTGCATTTCTAAAGATTACGTACATTGGTTTTTACAAACGTACATTAGTGGTGGCGGAGAAGGCAACTTCTCTTAGCTTAACACCCTTCTTGAGACATACGAGCTCAAGGGTTGCATTTTTGTGGAAGGCAATTAGTAGTTAACGGAAATGGCAATGTGGCATTCAAAGATTTGATATGTGCTTTGTGATAAGGTAATCGTAGCCTTAAGCCTCATCAAACCGGAAATGACCGAAACAGGATTAGATGCAGCAGGGCTATGTGGGTCATTCCCATTAGGGTATGATCATCCCCTTCTAGATATATTTCTTCCCGCTATGACGTCGGGATGTTAATTAATGTGGTGTATGCTAGAGGGCCCTCGATAAAGGTCGGTAACGACCGGGGGATGACATATTCGGTACCATCTAGTTACAGAGGTGGGCCGGTCTTGTGTTGGTAGAGGGCAGATGTTCTGTGCCTCGGGACACCCATCTAGAGGTGTACCCATTTCGGAAGGTAGATCCTGCGCCTGGTCATTTGTATGGAAATCCATTATCCAATAAGAACCTACGGTTTTGTTTGTATTGGCGTAATGAATAGCCTCGAAATGCTATATGGGTAACCATTTCGGATAAGATTAATAAGTTTATTTGCAAATGTTTTCAAAGAGATGTCATTAGAAATAATATCAAAGGTTTTGATATAAAAGTGTTTTAGTTATCATAAGGTAAAAACCCGTCCGTGTTTATGTGTGGGCGTGGTCTTATGAGATACTATTTATTTCAAAAGATTTTATCCAAAGGCTGATATATGACACTGTCATTTATTATTGAGTTTTTCTCACGCTGGTTTATCAAGCCTGATCCGGGTATTTTCAATACTTGGGTCAGATCCGAGTAGTTTCAGGATAGTCGAAGACGGTTGGAGTTTCCAGAGGAGAGCTGGAGATATTCATGGACGCATGGAGATATTCTTTGATCCGCTTTGCTTAGTGTATTTCGTTTGATGTTTGTCAGCAATTGTAAGGGCAGGTTTTATAACTGTCCAAGCTGAATCTAGGTTAGACTCTGATATTGTATTTCAAAATTTTCCGCTGTAAATATTTTTATTGAAATAATATATGTTATTCCATTCATGTGAGATTCTGTTCTGTCTATTTTTCTTTATCACCCTTGATGATCCGTTTTTTCGTGCAATTTGAGTTGGACATGGGTGGTTTATTGTCGATTCAAAGGGTACGGGAAAACGGGCCGTGACATTTTCTTTATTAATAGCACTAGTTTTCACATCCAAATTCATTAGTTCTTATTCTTCATAATTTGATCCTTTGTATCACATAATCCAAATCAAAGCATATTCGTATGCATTTAAATAATAAAGAAGTCGGGCGTAACATTGACTAATCAATCACTGCATTCTCATAAATCCAAAAATAATAGGATTTGGTGTTTCTCTCTCATGAACAAAGCCTTCCATTCATATTTTCCTCTTTCTTCTGACTATACAATTCTAGAGAAACTCATATCGCCCATATTAAAAGAGAAAAAAACAAGGAGAAAATTGAGCATAATGTGGAGATGATGGTACTTGTGAAGATTCTAGTCGAAAAAATTAAGCTTTCTTCATAAACTTCCATTTTTGTTCCCTTTTTCTCTTATTTAAATACTAAATAAGATTTAAATGAGGCAAGGCTTCAAAACGAATATGGGTTGGAACAAAAACAAGATAAGTATGGATCGAATAATGTACTAAAAGAATTTTGCTTGAAATCACTTAACCTAGATTACATTTACATAAAGCTTTATATTCGTTATAATTTTTTTTACTCCTCATAAAATAATTAGCATTTCATATCCATAAGATATTTCTACAAAATATTCAACACATTATGCTTGACTCGCTTTAGAATGCAGCATTTAAATGTAATACAACAACCATTAATTTGCATCGATAGTTAAATGTTAAGTTATCCACAAATTTCTTGTATAAATTTTATACACAATTCAATCATTATACAGCATATTTGATTGTCAATAAATAATTTGCAATTAATTATTATTAACAATTACTCCATTCACAAAATAATATTAAAGTATTTAATTATAGATGAGAGTCATTACATAAATTCAAAATTATCATGCCATTTTCATTGCAAATGATTCAAGTCTTTGGTGCCTGGCATCTTGTGCAATGCAAGTCACTAAATTGTTTATGCAATGTAAGTTAATATCGTATTTTTGTACATTAAATTAATCAAAGATCAATATAAATATTTATTGCAATCATGTTTCAAATAAAAGACATATCTATGTATATATTATTTTAGTTATGATATCTCTTTCATGCATCTTATCAAATATTTCCCTTGTATTATCTACATCTTCACATTTTGTGTCAAGCATCTACTTAAATCCTTAAATATAGTAATCCATTCATGATCAATGCTAGATTTAATTTCAAATAAAATAAAGTGTAAGGATTAATCAAAAAACAAAATATTAGCATTTACTGTGATTCAACCAAGCATTGAAAATTAAGTTTTTAACTAACTTAATTTTAGGCAAATATGTGAAATCGTTTTTAATACTGAATGTAATGATATCGATTTCTACTTTAGAATTAAATAAGCAAGATTAAAAACTGAATAAATTGGATGATTTGGATCCACCACAAGAGAGAGTAAAGACATGAGAGTAATTTCTTGATTTAGAATCCTCATCGGAGAAAGTGGAAATACCTTTACCCGACCCTATCGTTCATAGTAAGGTCTGCATCATTGCCAAATGAAGTCTGGCAGTGGAAATGGCTAGAGAGAAAGTCATATCTATTCTACATTGGGTAATATTTTCTAAAGTCCCTTCTTTTACTTTGTAATGACCCATATTTTATGCATGGAAGAATCGTAAAATATTTATATTTTATTCATACGAGATCGTATGATTCTATAATTTTGAAGTATGACTCTCAGGGACATTTCACACACCTTTGAGTTTTCCCGAATTTCAATGTGACCATTTCGACCTTGAAAATCTTGTTTGGGATCAGGAGTCGAATTAGGGTCTCAAACTAGTTCCATTACTTCAGGATGGTGGTTTCTCATTCAGTGGAGTGGTCATAATAGAAAAGCAGACTCACAGTTAGGAAAACATGGATGTTTTAAGTTTTAATACCCATTGACCAGGATTAGTGTGTAATTAATTAAGCCCACAAGTACGCCCATTAGTCTAATTTGAAATTACATTAAATAGAGGGTTGAAGAGCCAAATTAAAACTTTTCCCTCTCTCCAAATCATATCTAAACCCCCACTAAACCTAAATTCATCCAAAATCATCCAAATTACTCTCTAAACCAAACTAAATTGAAGATTAGTAAATAAATCATTGATTAGAAGATATAGATCATTGGTTTGGTTGATTTGCATTTCTTTTGATCGTTGTCCATATTGGATTTACACTCAAATTGGTTAAATTTGGTAATTGATGAGTGATTTTATGCCTTCTCACTATCCTATGCATGTTTATATGGTAAAATTATAAGTTTTTACATGATTTTGATCCTTAAAATACTTTTCCAACCGTAATAACATGTTAACATATGTTTATGACATATATT
Source organism: Allium cepa (assembly GCA_030765085.1). Taxonomy (NCBI): domain Eukaryota; kingdom Viridiplantae; phylum Streptophyta; class Magnoliopsida; order Asparagales; family Amaryllidaceae; genus Allium; species Allium cepa. The sequence continues at coordinate 474,701,733 of CM060943.1, read as the reverse complement.
GATGAATTCTAATATGATTCATAGTGATAGCTTTATAGTTCACCTTATGCATATTTATATGCTCACGGATTTCTTAGATTTGGATTAGAGATTGTATGATTCCTATAATTCTATGTATTTGCTTAGGTGATTGGATGTATATGCATGTTAGTCAATGATTGTATATTATGGTTTGATATGCTTTGTTGGTGTTTTGGATGTTTAGGAAGATAAGTTGGAGAATTTGGCAAATCGAAGGAAAAGATTGTCTGAATTGGACGAAACTTGCAGGATAGGCTCTGGAGCAAGGGAGGAGCTCAAAGAATAAGTTGAACATTCCAGATCTTTAAGGAGATAAGTCGGTACCAACTTAAATAGGTCGGTAGTGAGTTATTTTGGTTGATTCAATAGGTCAGTAATTGGCATGGTTGGATAGAGCTTGGCTAGAGCAGCTTGTCTATGGCAAGGTGCATAAGATTGGCTATGTATTGAATGTTATGATGAGTTGTTTCTAGAACTTGAAGTTGGAGCTTTAGATTGGGGGCCAAATTGTTTTGGTTGATGGGTCAAGGTCTAAAGCAATTGGTTATGAAGCACTAGAAGAAAGAAGGAAAACTTAGCAAAAATTAGCAAAGTAAATGACTTGATGCCGAGTCATTTTGACTTGGTACCGAGTTATTTTTATGCATGGTAGTGCGATGAGTTTTCCAAGGGATGGAATGGAATCTCCGTAGATCGTGCTAGAGGTATTGGCTCATTCGCATCAGGGTTGGATGGTGATGTAACAACATGATAAAAGCTATATACCATCGATTTGTGGTTCATGGTATGAGTAGATATCGAAGATAGCAGCTCGATAAATGGGAAAGCTGCAGAATGGGGAACATGTAGGGTTCCTAGATAATGAAAACTAGATTGAGCAAGAGAAGGGCTCAGATCGAAATGGAGCAAAGGAGTGCTCGGATGTACATGTACCAAGGAATTGTTGATACTTAAATTGTTTTCTATTATACTCAAAGTAGGGGTATTGTAAGTGAGGACGTGCATGGATCATGCAGGGATATGTATATCCTAAACCAGTTGATTTGGGTCTAGTGTCTAGCTTTAGGCTACAAGGCATGTATCGAGCTTTGGGTTGCGTAATATGAGAGTAATTTCCATTAGTCTCTGGCATGTGGGCCATACGAGTTATTTATATTCAGAGTACATGGATTAGTGATAGTGAGTATCGCTTGATGGATGTTATGGTTTCTATGATTGCTTTAGTTGCTTTCTTTAGTGGGCAATTGCTCGAGGATATCATTGGAAGTAGGTACCGAAGATAGGGATATCTGGACATCTACCATTCTATGTTATATAGTGCATTATGATATTGTAGTATAACATATCATATCATTATGTGCTAACTTTTTGGTTGCAGGGAAAGGTCAAGTATGATTTTTGTACATCTGTTCCTTGCTATATTTACATGTATATTCTTTTGAGATTTATTTATCGCTCACACTAGACTGTTGTCTGACCCATGATTTTATTTTTTGATTCTCATTATCTCAGGTACTCTTAAATGAGTAGACTACATAATAGTCTAGTTGACGCAAAGCTGTATGGAGGACGAGCTAGATGGAGCCGTCTTGTATTATATACATTTATGGATTTCTATGATTTCCACTGTGCAGCAATGTAGAGCCTTGGAAGTGCTCGCTTATTTCCTTTTTGTTGAGATAGTTAGTTGAGTTGATTCTATTGTATATACTCTATGACTATTGATATATAACTTTGTCAATGTTATACTTTAATGATTAGTTCACATTGTTATTTCTGTCTCTTCTATTATATATACGACATTATATATTATCTATGCGCTGTGAGATATACGGTAGACTATATGCTGTATTTCTTTCATTTTCAAATTTGATGATCATCCTATATCGACCAGGCACGGCTACAATGCACTATTTAGTTATTATCGGTGCCAATGGTATTAGGCGATCGTCACATTTAGTATCAGAGCTTTGACTACATGATTAATTAGAGTTGATACCATGATCCAGTAGAGATATAGATGGTGTTATCGCTTTAGACTAGATCCAGAGTGTATATATACGAGAGAATGCATAGTTGTTATAAATTTTGGTTTTCAACGCTATATAGTAATATATTATATATTATAAGTCGCATGCATACAAGAACCATAGATACAGTTTATTTATGAGAGACTGGACGTTCTTGTTACAAATAAGAATAAGCCAGCATATAAGGAATACTATGAGGAATTCGGGTTCAGGAGTTGAAGAAGGAGCAGGATCAGGAGCTGTTACGCTTGATTTACAAGCTATGTTTAATGCTATGATAGTGAATGTGATGAGGAATGCTCCTGGCATGGCTACTGGTAGAGGCGCTCCTGTGCATGCGCCTAAGGTTGGTTTCGTCAGGTTGAGTAAATTTTATTCTACTTTAGGAGGAAAGCCATTCTATGAAATGGAATTGACCATAGAAGTGCAAGATTGGATTGATACTTGTGAGCGCATCTTCAGCGATATGGAAGTGGATGGCACTATAAAGAGAAAGTTGGCTTCTAGACAATTTTAGGGGTGGGCCATGAACTAGTGGAACAACGTTACTATTTCAATGCCTGAGGATCAGTTCAATTGGGAACAATAAAAGGAAAGGTTCAAAAAGAAGTTCATTTAGCTACCTAGAAGTCGGTATTGTTTAGGAAGTTTGCTGATCTCAGGCAAGGAGAGATATTAGTTTTTGAGTATGTTACAGAATTTAATGATTGTCAAAATATGGGATGTCATTCATTGATGCTCCATTGAAGAAGAATGAGACGTTCATCATTGGTTTGGATGACTATCTTAGGGAGAAGCTGGTGGACCACATTGATGAGCCATTTGAGAAGCTTGTTGAGAAAGATTTCTATCATGAGAATCTGTATCCAAAGGCCAAGACGGCTATTGTTGTTTCCACTAAGAAGGAAGAGCCAAAACTGCAACAAGGTGGTGGAAGTAAGAAGAAGTGGAACGGAATGACGAAGCAGTCTCAAGGAAAGAATAGTCAGGAAAAGGGTAAATGGGAGCCTACTTGCTATGGGTGCAAGGAGAAGGGTCACCTGATTAAAGACGGCAAAGTGAGCGATAAAAGAAAGTGCTACAATTGTGATAAGCCTGGGCACTTTAAGAAGGATTTCCCAGAACTAGTAATGGATAAGCAAGTTGTAAAAGCGTATGCTTTGTACATTGTCCCAATTTCATCGAATGCTCCCTCGACGAAGGAGAAGGGAGTCACTATTCAAGGTATGATTTATATTGGGGATATTTGTATTCGAGTTTTATTTGATACTAGGGCTTCACATTCATTCATATGTAGTGACCTAGTGGACAAATTAAGACTGAGACTTGGGATAGTAGACCGGCCCTTGATCATGACAAACCCTATTGGAGGCTCTACCAGTCTGTGCATGGTTTGTAGCGGTTTATTTTTATTGATTCATGGATGCTCTTTTGTTTGTTATTGTTTTATCTTGAATTTTGTTGGGTTCGAGATTATCTTAAGAATGGACCGGCTTAACAAGTATGCGGCTATAGTGGATTGCAATAAGTTATTGGTGAAAATTAGAAATGTGGAAGGACGAATGGTAGTGATTAGCTACCTATTAGAGGATGGGGTGATGGTTAGCTTTCTATATTTGTTAGAGGTTCCACAGGACGGGTTGCCATCAATGCCTATCGCCAGAGAGTATTTAGATGTCTTTGAGGAAGTGACTGGATTGCCATCACATAGGGAGAATGAGTTTTAGATAGACTTAGTGAAGGAAGTCATACCTATAATTATGACTTTGAGGCGTATGGTACCCAAAGGGCAAAAGGAATTAAAGGTGCAAGTGAATGACTTGTTAAGGAAAGGGTTCATTCGAAGGAGTATGTCTTAGTGGGGTGCACATGTAGTATTTGCGACTAAGGTGGATGACTCTTTGAGGTTGTGTGTTGATTACCGTGAGCTAAATAAAGTAATGAAGAAGAACAAGTATCCACACCCACGTATTGATGACTTGTTTGATCAACTTCATGGGGCAAAGGTGTTCTCTTAAATGGATTTGGCAATGGGATTTCACCAGTTGAGAGTAGAAAAGGAGAGTGTGCCTATTATTATGCTTCGTACGCCATCAGATTTTTATGAGTGGTTGATGATGCCATTTAGGTTGACCAATACTCCAGCATACTTTGTGCATCTCATGAATTGAGTTTTAAGAGACTACCTGAACAAGTTCGAGCTTGTGTGTGTGTGAATGATATTTTGATCTACTCTAAATCTTAAGAGAAGCATAAGATGCACTTAAAGATTGAGGAAGCACAAATTGAGAGCAAAGTTTTTCAAGTGTCACTTCTGGAGAGAAGAAGTGAGATTCTTGGGTCATGTTGTTTTGGGACAACGTATAGCAGCGAATGCTACAAAGGTGGCAACTATCCAAGATTGGAACCAACCCAAGAATGCTACGGATGTGAGGAGCTTCCTAAAATTTGCAGGATATTATAAATGCTTTATGAAGGAATTCTCAAATATAGAGACACCATTGTCCAATTTGATGAAGAAGAATCAGGCTTTTGTATGGGATGCAAAGTGTGAGCATACATTTGTGATTCTAAAGGAGCGGTTGATGAGTGCACCAAATTTGATTTCCAAGTGGAAATGAGGAGTAAACAGTATATACAGATGCATGCGATACTGGATTGGGTGCGGCATTGATGCAAAAGGAAAAATTATTGCTTATGCTAGTCGACAGCTAAAACCACACGAAAGGAATTATCCGACTCATGATTTGGAATTGGTAGCGATAGTTTTTTCTTCGAAGATGTGGAGGCATTATCTATTGGGAGAGAGGTTTGTGCTATTTACAAACCATAAATCCTTGAAGTACATTTTCTCTCAGAAGGATCTCAACTTTCGTCGGCAAAGGTGGTTGGAATTCTTAGCCTCGTATGATTTTAGTACTTCCTATACACCAAGTAGAGGAAATTCAGTTGTCGATGCATTGAGTAGAAGACATGCTAGTTTGGAAGCAATTTTCTTGGAATGGAAGCAGATTGAGTGTATTGCGGGATATGATTTCAGGCCTCATTGCGAGTTGGAACCATAAATGTTAGCAAGTTCGTCGGTCAAACCTACTCTAGTCGAAAGGATCGGTACTAATCAGATGTGAGATGCTAGGCTAGCGGAGATCATAGCAACGATATAAGAAGGAATAGAATCTGAACATATAAAGCAATACGAACTCGACAGAAAAGGTTGGCTTCGTAAGAATAGAAAATTGTTTGTTCTGAATATTGATGGATTACGACATGAAGTGCTACGAGAGTGTCGCCATTGCAGGCAGACCATTCATCCTGGTGGTAACAAGATGTATCGAGATATGAAGCGAACTTATTATTGGGAGGATATGAAGAGGGATGTCAGAGCTTTCATCTCGAAGTGTATGAACTGCCAATTGGTAAGGGTAGAGCGGGAGAAATCTAGTGGGTTATTGCAACCATTACAGATTCCGGAATGGAAATGGGAGCAAGTATTGAGGGATTTTCTAGATGGACTGCTGAGAACTCGAGCAGGGTACGATAGCATTTGGGTCATGGTTGATCAACTGACCAAGAGTGCAAGATTTATACCTGCTAAGTCAAGTAGAACGACATCCAAGCTGGCAGAATTGTATGTAAAGTGGATTGTACGATTTCATGGTGTGCCAAGGAGTATTATGAGCAACCGAGACCCCTTTTGCACTAGTGGGTTTTGGAAGTGCTTACAAGAGGCATTAAGGGCTGAGCGAAGTTAGGAAAGCTTACTGACCGCAAATGGATAGGCAAACAAAAAGAGTAAATTGTATATTGAAAGTTCTCTTGCGAGCATGCATTATGATTTTGGAGGATCATGGATGACAATCTGCAGTTGGAGTTTGCATACAAGAATACTTATCAGTTGAGTATTAATATGGCTCCTTACGAAGCATTGTATGGCCGACTGTGTAATGCTCCTTCATATTAGTGGCAAGCGGGCAAGAAACTGATACTTGGACCAGATATAATTAGAGAGACTTCAGAAAAGATTGAGATCATTCGGCAACGAATAAAACCTACTCAGGATCGACATAAAAGCTATGCCGATAAAAGACGTAGAGATTTAGAGTTTTCCGTCGGAGATATGGTATTTGCGAAGGTTTCTCCTCTGAAGAATGTAGTTCGATTATGTATGAAGGACAGTTGGCACCAAGATTTGTAGGTCTTTTCCCGATAGTTGAGAGGATTGGAAAGCTAGCATATATGGCCGATAGTTGAGAGGTCTTTTCATGTATCTTATCTATCAAAGTTTGTGCCTGACTTAGGTGAGAAGATTACACTGGATCGGCTAGAAGATGTTAAGGTAGAACCAGAAGTTTCTAGATTTCGTAGGTCACTCTGTATTATTAGGTATGTTATGAAATAGCTTAGTAAAAAGTCGGTGAAGCTAATGGAAGTACAATGGAGCAGAGGTAATGACGAGTGTACATGGAAAACTAAGGAGAGCATGAGAACTACACGTTTGGAGCTCTTTGAATGGTAAGATCTACCATTTATTGTATCTACCTTCACCATTGTGTATTATATTTTATAGGTTAGTATTCTGCTTGCTAAGATAAGTTCACCTATACTATTGATTGCATGGTTGTTTGTTTGAGATGTTTAATGGATGCTTATGATTGGTAGGTATGTGGGATAACTATGGTTGCTTATATTTTCGCTTGTTTGGGGAATTTGGGGACAAAATTCCCAGAAGGGGAAGAATGCAACGATCCATATTCTACGTATCGGATGATCGTAAAGTATTTATATCTTATTCATATGAGGTCATATGACTCTATAATTTTGGAAAATGACTCTTGAGGACATTTTACACATCTATGATTTTTCCTAAATTTCTATATGACCATTTTAACCCTAAAAGTCATATTTGGACTATAACTTTTGATAGGATTCGAATTAGGTCTCAAACCAATTTCATTGCTTTAAAAGGATGGTTTCTAATTTCATAAAGTGGTATTAATAAAAAAAATGGACTTACGATTAGGAAGTTATGGTTGTTTTAAGTTTTAATAGCTGTTGGCCATGATTATTGTGTAATTAATTAGGCTCATAAGTACTAGAAGCACCTGGGAATGAAGTACTAAAAACACCTAGGAATGAAGTACTAGAAGTAATTAATTAAGCGCATTAGCTAAGGGCCAAGTTGTTCTGGTTGATTGGTTGGGGTCAAAGCACCTGGCAATGAAATACTAGAAGCAAAAAGGAAAACTTAGCAAAAATTAGCTAAGTATATGATTTGGTGCTAATTTATTTTGACTCGGTATTGAGTTATTTTTATGCATGGTAATGGGATGAGTTTTCTAGGGGATGCATTGGAAGCTCTGTGGATCATGCTGGAGGTGTTGGCTCAATCGCATCAGGGTTGGATGGCGACGTAACATTATGATAAAAGCTATGTATTTTTCGGTTTGTGACTTGTGGAGGGAGTAGGTAACAAAGATAGCGACTCAATAAAGGAGAGAGCTATAGAATAGGGAACGTGGAGGGTTCCTGGATAATGGAAACTAGATTGACCAAGAGAAGGGCTCAAATCGAAATGGATCAAAGGAGAGCTCGGATGTACATGTGCTAAGGAATCGTTGATACTCGAAGTGTCTTTTGTTATACTCAAAGCAGGGTTATAATAAGTGGGGACGTCTAAGGATTATGTAGGGATTTGTATACCCTAGACCAATTGCTTTGGGTCTAATGTCTAGTTTTGGGCTATGAGACATGTATCGAGGTTTGGGTTGTGTGATATGAGGGTACAACAAAAACTGGGATTTCTATTAGCCCCCCTCCTAGGGGTCATACGAGTTATCATATATTCAAAGCACATGGATGACTGATAGTGAGTATTGCTTGATGGATACTATGGTTGCTTTAGTTGCATTGTTTAGTGGGCTATCTGGACATCTACCATTCTATGTTGTATATTACCTTTATGATATTGTAGAGTAGCATATCATATCTTTATATGCTAACTCTTTGATTGCAGGGATAGGCCAGGTATGATTCGTGTATCTATGTTCCTTATTATATTTACATGTATAGTATTTTGAGATTTATTTATCGCTCACACCAGACTGTTATCTGATCTTAGGTTTTATGTTTTGTTTCTTATTATTTTAGGTATTCTTAAATGAGTAGGCTAGATAACAGGTCTAGGTGATGCAGTAGTTGTGCAGAGGATGAACTGGATGGAGCTATCTCGTATTATATACATACACATATATGGAATTCTATGCTTTCCACTAGGCAACGCTGTAGAGCCTTGGCAGTGCTCGCTTCTTTCCTTTTTGTTAGGATAGTTATTTGAGTTGATTCTATTCTATGTACTCTGTGACTACTGACATATATCTCTATGGATCCTATACTCCAATGATTAGGTCACATTGTTATTACTCTCACTTTTGTTATATTTATGACATTGTACATTGTCCATGCATTATGAGATATATGATATGTTATATGCTACGCTAGTTTCATTTTCAACCTGATTCATCGTCTTATATCGACCGGGCTTGGCTATAGTGCACTATTTAGTTAATATAGGTGCCGGTGTTATATGGTGATCGTCGTATACTTGGTATTTATTTGATGTAATTGATTAACAAGTCATATTGGTGATCTCATATTTTAATTAGTCCATGGAGCATAGAGAGAGATTTCAATATGTGAAAATTTTGATTTATGTTAAGCCAAACAAATCATTGTCGATGAAATTCTTCTTAAGGTCATCAAATGATAAAATTACTTTATTTGATGCGACTTATATTTAGAAATCTAAAATCTGCACCACTTGTCACTCCTTTGATCGTATATCCTCGGTATGTATTACTTTTCTAATGCCTTGGGTTGCAACCGAGAACCCTTGAATAAAGTCCTTTACTTTTTCTTACTAAAGTCCCATTGCCCAAACCATTGGCTAATCACAAGCAAGTTAAACGCCTATGCCCCTCGACTATCGTCAAGCAATCTTTCGTTCCCCTCACTTTTGTAACAGGTGTGTCTCCTCATGTTTTAGTACTCACCTTTGTATTACTCATAAAAACCAAACTTTTGTTGAGTAGTTTTGCCAGTTGATATTTTCATTAATTTGACGCCACTTGTATCACTCCTGCTTCCATGACATGCAACTTTGACACTTCGATCTCTGATCTTACTCCCCTACCTATCTTAGACATTGGTATTCTGGATTCTCCTGTTGTCCCACCTTGACCACTGCTTCATATTTCTGGTGATCCTTTAGTGGACGATGGGATCAACTATGATATGAAAGCAATTTCAATTAGAATTTTTTTGGATAATTTTTGTGCCCTTGCTAGTTTTATGTGATGTATTTCTAGGTTTTGTTCTCTTTGGTGTGATAACAATGTGTTTCTTTTGTACCATGTGAGTTAAACTACCTGAGACAAGTTGTTTCATTTCTATGTCTTTCTTCTTTTCTATTGAGATGTAAAAATAACATCTATAATAATATAAATTAAGGAAAACATGGACTAAAATTATCGAGGACTTTGGCATGCATCTCTGCATAGTTTCAAATCTCACAAAACACACTTCTCGAAAATCAAACGAAAAATACCCATATTGTTTAACTATTGAAAGAAAATGACTAAATTACTCAAAATCAATTCATTCCAACATCGTTGTCATTACCTTGTGACATTTAGTTTCTTTTTACTTTTGTTGTACTTCCATGCAATTGTCAACAAAATCTAATAAAAAAGACATATAACTATCAACCGCCAAGATCAAAGAGGAATGCAAAGGAAGATTTGGCCAAAATTAAAAGCAGATACAAAAATAACCACCAATAAGTAAGAATATAACTTAATTTTTGTTTCACTAATATACAAAAAGAATGCACATATAAATATTTTGAGATAAAATACACATTTTTAAGCAATAGTAAAATGGATGGATGCAAAAGTATTTTCTAAAACAAATAAGCCGTTTTATGAAATATTTGCCAAAAGAACTCATAATTTTGCATATATTTCCAAAATAAAGGAATGCAAATGTATTTTCAAATAGAATAACCATGTTTTGCAGATATTTGCAATATACATACATATATACATATATATATATATATATATATGCATGCATGTATGTATGTATATAAATGTCACGCTGCATTTAAACCAAGCCATACCTGGACGGATTTGAACTATTGATTTTTCACGAGGTGAACTCGAAGTCTTGAGTCATAACTCTATAAATCAGAATTCAAGTCTAAAGGATCGATGTAGAACCTTGCTTTCCACTAGAAGATGGCTAACCATTTTTCAGATGAGTCAAGTAGTAAAGAACAAAGTCGGAAAATCAAAGCAAAAGTATCAAGTCGGTACCGAGTTGAAACCCTCAACTCAGTACCAAGACATGATGCTGCCACAACTTGCATACTTCAAGAAGACAAAGTCAAGGAAAATCAAAAGGTACTAAGTAAAGAAGAACTATGAGTCGGTATCAACTTGTAAAGCTTAACTCGATACCGAGTTGAGAACACAAGTTTTAATTTAGCCACAATCTTTCTCTAAAGCCTTCCATCGAAAGTGGAGAATGTGGGTAGCAAATATCATAGCAAGATTTGTTGATCTCTGTGCAGGTAAAGTCCGGTAAAATTCCCGTTATAGCTCATAGTGCTCTTTGACCACTATGCTATTTCAATTTAGCGATATTAAATAGTAAATCCACTTTAAGCCTCGTTATTTTCGGTTACACCCACTAAATCAAGGCTTTTTGGCACATGCTTTAGCAATATTAATATATAAAGGTTGATTTGACTAGTTCTCTTTTAAACAAAGTCAATAATTTAGAGTAAAGACCAAATTTTAAAGCATAAGCATTCAGTATAAGTTTGAAAGTTATTATAGTCGCCAAATCTAGTCTGCAAAAATCATGAAATTCCTCTATTTTGTTATATAAGATTAAATAATATTTCTTTCTCCTACATAAATGATATGAGAATGGAAATAAATTGACTTTAAATATTTGATTTATATCTAATAAAGCTTTTGCACTTTGATTATTTTTTGTTATATCCCTGCTTTATCCCTGATATATCTTTTGGCACCTCTACTGCTATAGAACCGCTAAATGCTTTAACTGCACGGGAGCCTTTGTCTATAAACTAGAGGAGAAGAGCATAAAAAGGATCATCTTTTACTTTTGAAATTTACCGATTTTACACCGACACTATGTTGGATTTTTACCCGACTTGTAAGCAACCAAGTTATAAAATCATAGTTGTAAAGAATCTTAGAAATCATTAACAAAGTTTAAGTGGACGTAAGCCCAAGTATTTACCGAAATATTATAAATTCTCTTATGTTATTTACTCTTTTTTTCATTTATTTCTTCATTGATCTTTACTTATAATATGATTGGGTGTTTGTCCAACTTTTGGCGTAAACATTTTGGTGCTTTAATTGAGAAGTCTTGAAATTGTCACCCTTTGGATCTATCTTGAAACTTCGGATTGTTATAATCTATGAGTTAGATCCAAAAATTATTGTTGGATGATCCATGATTACTTAAATTTCCATAAAATTTATCATTGGATCCAAAAAAGATATGGTATCCAGAAACGCCAAAGAGAAATCAATTTCTACTAGGCCTACTAATGATGTTGAAAATGAAGGCTTGCAACATGAGGAAGAGAAAAATCAACCCATTGCTGCTGACATCCCAAGTGCACTGGAAATGGTGACTGGGGTTAGTTTGTAATAAAATGATTATGGAAATGAATAGAAAGTTGATAGAGAGCCAGAATGCTATGCTAAAGCAAACGAAGAAAGGCATGGATTTGATGATTTGATGACTCAGGGGTCCCAGAGATGTAGGATGAGTCGTAAGGAGTTATTATCATATGAATCGAATGAAGAAGAGTTCTTCTTCATCGGACAAAAACTAAAGGGATGGAAAATAGAATAGGAAGGAAAGAGAAGTTGGGGCTCCAAAAATAGGAATTGGGAAAGTTCAAGTTTCCAGCTCATAACTGGGCACCAAGTCTTCTACAACTCGGTACCGAGCTGGGACCTTGAGCGGTTACTAGTGATCTAAATGGTGAGTTGAGAGATGTAGTTGATGTTGATATTGAGCTAGTAGTTAGTGGTCAAAGTGGTTGGGTTCAAGAAGACGCTGCCGAACAATCACAAGAAGATCTTATACAATGAACGACTAGATGAATGAGTCTCCCAGAGATAGGGAAATCTAGATGTCATGGAACTAACTGAGAGCATTTGCAGAGCCAAACACTTAGAGTAGGCCTTGATGATCACCGTCCAGTCGATACGACTGATTCGAGCATGTAGCAGATATGGTTAGAAGGCAGTGAGAACCAGCGTAGAAACAACGATGATTGGGGTACTACGCATAGAAATCCATTTACTAAAAACATTTTGCGAGAGGATTATCCCAGGAGATTTGTAATGTCTACGAAGCCATCGTATAACAAAATAATGGATCCAAGATAACATCTTCTAAAGTACGAATGGCACATGGATGGTGCTAGAGTAGTTGATGTCGTAATATTTCAACGTGTCTTAATATTTCTTGAGGAAGTGGCTATGATATGATTCACTTGGCTCATGCCAACATCCACATCTTCGTTGAACAGTTGTCTAGGAAGTTTGTATAGCATTTCTGACTTCACGCTGCCATACCAGAGAATGTGATGTCCTCATCAAATATTTTTTGAAGTTCTGAAGAGTCTTTGAAGAATTTTATGAGTAGATTTAATACAATTGTAACGGAAGTGAGCAATGCCAAGGAAGGAACTGTACTAATGGCATTGAGTCAAGGAATTCATCTGTATACTAATTTTGGTAAGCGACTAAAGATGAAACTACCATCGAACATGGAGGAGTTTTATTAGAAAGTGATTTAATATTTATGCTTGGAAGAGGTAGACATGGCCATGGAAAGGCTGGTGGAAGACCGCCTAATGAAGTTGTGTAAAGCAACGTTGTTGTAAAGAGAACCGGTGGGAGTGTTAGTAACATTGCGATCTATGTAGGCAACAAAAGTAATAACTAAAAGAGAGGAAACCAAGGCATTGAGGGTAGAAAATGTGATTTCAAAAAGCATCCAAGATATTTGAAGCCTGAAGATTATACCCCACTGAACGAAACCATGGGGGATATTTACATTGCCATGCAAGGTGACGAAAATTACAAAACGCCAAATCAGAGAGAGTTGACTGAATGAGAAAAGATGATTAGGAAGTATTGTCACTTTCTCGAGATCCAAGATAACAACACGAATGAGTGCCAACATTTGTGGGATATAATCTAAGATCTAATCGGGAAGAAGAAACTTCAATGGTATGTGAAGGACCATACGATGGTGGGCAGATGGGCATAATAAGGACAGGCTGGGTCTAGCAAAGAGGAGATAAGAGAGTTTGAAAGAAGACTTGTGGTTAATACCATTACTAGGGGACCTCATTTGGTTGAGAAAAGCTGGGATGAGATGGATGGATATGGAAAATCATTAAAACATGTTGTTTAGAGAGTTGTTTTGATGTAGAAGACGGAGCTTCAAAAAAACAACTGAGACTGTTGACTGGTGATATTTTGTTTCGGAATCGTGATGTAGATCGAGTAAGGATGTCGATGCTTGAAAACTTAGTGATTACAGCCATGATTGGGTCGGCTGTTGTGAAACAAGTTCTCATATATTTGGGAGCTCGGTCAATATTATATGCAAGAAAACTTATGATCAAATGAGGATGGATGGGCAGGATCTAAGACCATGTAAATCCTGTATTCAAGGATTTACTGGAGAGGCCATAGACCTTGTTAGTTGTCTTGACCTATCAGTTTGGAGCTTGATAAAGGTGACCGTAAGAGAGTACGGGTGCAGATAATCGTTGTGACAAATGCGTACTCGGCTTATAATCTTTTTTGGACCGGCCGACCCTTGCAAGTTTCAGAGTGTCCCTAGCCCCATGGTGCTTGATGATGAAGTTACTAACTAAGAATGGAAATCAAGAAGATCAAATTAAAAGACATAAATGCTATGATGTAGATCTAAGAGAGGCAAAGCGACATAAAAAGCGAAAAGGTGCAGAGAGGATTCCTTTCATCAAGCCAGATGAAGTATGCAACCACCGTTAAGCCCTAGTTTGGGAAGTGTAGCAAATTTTACAAATCTATGGATCCAAAGAAATAGCCGTAGGATGCGAGGGAGACCTAAGGCGAACTTAAGATTAACATTCCAGTCGATGAGGATGATAAAACTCAAGTCCTAAAGATCAGATCTCGGCTTATTATAAGGAGTTAGCAGGGTTTCTCCTAGAAAACCTAGATGTGTTTGCCTAGACACATTCTGATATGTGTGGAATATCACCGGAGATAACATGCTATTCAATGAATGTGAACCCGCGATGCCCTTCGGTGAAATAAAAGAGGTGCGGCCTGGGGTCGAAGTGTTCTGCTGCATTCAAAGAAGAACTGGATAAGCTGAAGGCTAATGGTTCATCTATGACATTGTATACCCTCAATAGGTATCGTATACAGTGCTAGTCAAGAAGCCTAACAAAAAATGTCAAACATGCATCGATTATTCAGACTTAAAAAAGGATTGCCCAAAGGACAAATTTCTACTACCGAAGGTTGACCAATTGGTGGATTCAATTGCCGGACATGAACTATTATCCTTTATGGCTGCTTATTTTGATTACAATCAGATACCAATGCACATTCCAGACGAGAAGAATACTAGTTTCATCACTTATTGAGGACTGTATTGTTAACGTTTCATGCCATTTGATCTAAAGAATGCAGAAGATACCTACAAGAGATTAGTATATTCAATATTTAAGAATCAGTTCGGACGTATCATAGAGGTCTATATTTAGGAAATGCTAGTAAATTCACAATAATCGGTGAACCATATGAGTGACCTCTTAGAGATTTTTGATATGCTTCAGAAGTATCGAATGAAGCTCAAGCCATCGAAGCGTTCTTTCAAGTCGCATCAGGAAAAATTTGGGTTTCATAATGGACTCAAGGGGTATAGAAGCTAATTCGAGCAGATCAAAGCATTAAGAGAAGTTAAAGCGCCAAAAACAAGGAGTGAAAGGCATTGTTTGAGCTGAAAGATCACTGTGCCGAATCGATTCATCTTCGAAGTGATAAATAAATGGGTGTCATTTTTTTAATGCCCTCAAGAAGGAGAAAGGAAGGTTTGTTAGACGAAGGAGTGTCAAAAAGCTTTCCATCCCTTACTTTATCACATGGAAAGACCACTAGTCTTATTGAAGCCTTTGGAAGGGGAGAGCTTATTCATGTGGTTGGCAATGTTTTTTATGCACTAAGTGCATCCCTGGTGCATGAGGAATCCAAAATTCGAAGGCCCGCATATCACATCAGCAAGCAGTTCATTGGAGCAGAAAAGAATTATCGAAAGTTAGAGGAACTAGCTTACTGCTTGTTGATCACTTCAAGAAAATAATAGCTATATTCTAGGATCATCCGTTAAAAGTGTGCACTGATCAACCTTTGATACAAGAGATGCACTGACCTAAGACTTTGGGAAGGTTACTGAAGTGGAATATCGAGTTGAGCCAGTGTATGATACAAACTACCATCCTAGGAGAGCAATATGAGGATAAAGATTAGCTAATTTTATTACCAAATTCACCACCCGAGATGGATAAGTGAAGGAAGGTGTTGTCCAACTTGCTCGGTAGAAATTATACATAGATGGAGCATCCAAGGAATACAGTTCTAATGCAGGAGTGATATTAATAACCCTGGAGGAACGGACAATCAGTTATGCCTTGAAGCTTGAGTTTCCCATAGTAAACAATGAAGATGATTATTAAGCACTGATCATGGGGTTCAAGATAGCGAAAGAATTGGGGGTCAAAGCATTGCATATATACTACGACTCTCAACTAGTAGTATGTCAAGTGAAGAAGGAATTTCATGCTATGGGAGCGAGACTTTCCCCATACTTGAAAAAGGTTCTGGAACTACGGAACGATATCGAATATTACATAATAATGCACATTCCTAGGGAGGAGAACATAAAGGCCGATTCATTGGCTAATTCGGCCAGCTCTAGGGATGCACAGTTTATCGGATTGGTCCAAATGTAAGTTTTATCAGGTCTGAGCATCGACCAGATGGATGTTGATTAGATCTTGGAGGCCAAAGTGGAAAAGGATCCAAGGATGACTCCAATCAAAAATGTTAAAGGGATTTCTCTCGAGCGGGGGAATGAAGGAAGGAAACTTCTACACAAAGTATTATGACTTATTGTCCAAGAAAGAGTACTATATAGGAGAGGATTCTCCACTCCCTTACTACAATGTATTACTAATGAAGAAGCCAAGAAGATTCTAGATGACATATATGAAGGAAGTTATGGTGACCATACTGCAGGGAGGACTCTGGCAAGGAAGATCCTTCGCCATGGATACTTTTGGTTGATGATTAACTAGGATGCGGCCGATTGCACTAGAAAGTGCGATAGGTTCCAAAATTCTATGAAGATTCATAGAGCCCCATCAATAGAGCATACATAAATTGTCAGACCATGGTCATTTGTGGTTTGGGGACTTGATATAATTGATGTGCTGCTGATGTCCAAAAGAGGAGCAAAATACGCCATTGTTGCGATTGACTACTTCATAAAGTGGACCAAAGCAGAATTACTGGCTATGATTACTATAAAGAAAGCGATCAACTTTGTTGTGAAACACATCGTATGCCGATTTGGAGTTCCTCATAAGATTATCGTCGAGACTGCAACCCAATTTAAAAGCATTTAATTCAAGAATTTCTACGACAAATACCAAATTGAAAAAAGATTTGAATCTGTAGCACACCCATAAGCGAATGGATAGGTGGACGTGGCGAACAAGATAATCAAACCCACCCTGAAGAAATGTTGGACGAAGGCCAAGAGAAACTGGGTCAACGAATTACTCCTAGCACTGTAGGCTCATCGAACGACTCATAAGTCTGCAACCGATTATACTCCATTCGATTTGGCATACGAACCAAAGGTCATGATTCTAATTGAATTAGAAGTTCCTTCTAACAAAAGAACTCATCGTGATCCTAAGTCGAATGAGGAACTATGGTATCTCTTGACATGATCGATGAGAAGCAAGAAGCTGATTTAAGGGTAGCTACTCACTAGAAAAGAGTAGCACAACACTAAAGTCAGGAAGCCGGCCTTCAAGATTGGCTACCTCGATTTGAAATGAGGTTTTCCCAAATCCAGGGGGACTTGGTTGGAATTGAGAAGGTCCTTTTGCATTCGAACGTAAGCTGGGAGACAGAACTTTCAAGTTAAAGACCGTTGACAAAATTTAATTCTCGAGAGCATGGAGTAGCGATCACTTGAGACGTTATTTCATATAGATGTATCTTTGTAAAAAATATAAGAAGATTCTGATGTAATAAGGTGGAGAATGCCATTCTTGTGTGTATAAAAGGAATTGATGGAACTATATTTTTAATATCTTGTGTGAACAACAGGGAGATTGAATATTCTATGTTTTGAAAATGTAGTTATCTGGGTACCCAGAGATAGGTATCGGTGAACTCCTTCAATCCTTGATTGGATCATGGGAGTATAATAATGTCGGCTCAAACGTGACGATTCGCCTTATATGTTTAAAATCTGACCATTGCCTAGAGATAGGCAAGGTCTAAAGGTGATGCTCAAAGACAAGCATCTTAAACATTAGGTCCTAGGGAGTAGGGGTAGAACCTAACAGAAGGATATCCCCTTTTCCAAATATGACCGACACCCAAAAATAGGAATGATCCAGTACATACATCCAAAGATAGACGTCCAAAGCACCATTATAATGAATATTTCTGATCAATGCCCAGAGATAGTAAAGATCGAGAATGGATGTCCAGAGATAGATGTGAAAAATAACACCTTTCGAAGATAGGAAGCGATGTGGAAATTCAACCTCGTCTTTGGTCAAATGGAACCTAATTGAAGATAAACTAGATAAGCTACAAAGTTAGCTAAATGATATAATTCTTTTAGCCAGAGAAGAAATGTTCTGGTAGCAATGAAAAAGAAATGAAATAACAAAGTACAACTAAGAAATGGCTAGAAGTTGTTCATGCATATAAACTTATGGTGAATAGCAACATTTCGCTGACACATATACGATTACTATATGTTACCCGACATTCTAGCCCAGCTGTGTTGAACTGGCCGTACGAGTTAGATCCGAATGCCATCAAGCCTGATGCATCCAGAATGATGATTGTGGAACTCAGATGTCAATTAAAAATGGTCATATGAAGACAGGATTGAATGGATCCAATGGATGTATATTGTAGAATGCTCAAAGTATAGAATATAGCTCAGTAAATGAAGGGATCAGTATGGATTGGCTCCTTGAGAGGGATCGACATACTTCAGCCCACAAAAAAGGGATTGGCATGTTAAATTTAGAGGGATCGGCATGCATTATTGAAAGAGATGGGTCACCATGCTTCATTGGAATATATGGATCGGCATGCTTCACCGAGAGATGGATCGGTAAACTTCATTGAATAGTGTTTGGCATACATCGAAGTCCAAGGGTATTCTTGCATTCAATGATCATTATCTCGCGATTTACAAGTCCAAAGCAAATGAAATTTAGAAATCAAGGTATATGGACCCTAAGGAGCCTACCCTAGGGATCGCACATTACATGGGAAAACCTTGAGGGATAGGCATGTATCCCTATAGAGGGTTCGGCAGTTAGTAGTGAACAAATCATATCAATTCAAATATTAATCAATAACTTGAGCTCCATTGGTCCAAATGACATGAGAATTGAAAGGCCGACGTATTTAAGCATGCAGAAGCCACCGTAGGGATCGTTGCCCAAAAATCAACCGATGAAGGCATCGGTACCAATCCCTCCACATTGGGAGTCGAGCCGGCGACTCCTCTGGTGGGTCCATGTGGATTAGAAGGTTCATTAGCTGAAATTTTAAAGATATTGGTGGTTGTCTTCACCTAAAAATACTATCTTAATGGGTCATTCTAAGGATCTTTACACTGTTTGTTACTTTAGACTTTATTGTAGTCAAGTGTTCCCTATTCTCAACTGCTGTAATTAGATTATAAGTGATCAATAAAGACAATCATCAAAGTGGATGTAGGCATACAATGTCGAACCACTATAAATCTCGTCTTTCTGACTATTGCTTTTTATTTATTGTTAGCTTAGTCTTTTCCTCGGTTTAATTTTATTTTCTTTGCTTACTTCTCTACAAAAATCTATTCTTAGGTGTTTTTAACCAATTTGGTTGCAAACATTTTGGGGCTTTCACTGAGAATCTCGATTCTCAGTTTGCTAGGATCGCCTTTGTTGCTATTAGATTGGATATATCCTCCAAAGGAGATCTATAGTTATCTTCAAGAAATTGCTTATACTACTCAGATTTGGAGGAATCTAAAGCAAAGTAATCAATAATGGTGAGACATACCAGATCTACTTCTTAGAACGTGGAAGTAAATGAAACTGCTAGCATTCAGCAAGCAGACCCGAGGAATCAACCAACACATGTGAATGTTGATCCGGTTGAAGTTCTGAATCCCACTGATTCTATCACCAGAGATGAATTTCATAATTTGATGAGAGAGTTGATGAAAAGCCATCAACAACTAAATCAGCAAATTCAGACTAATATCAACTTGATGAACAAAATTACTCAGCAAGAGTAGGAGAAAGCTAGGAGGGAACCCACTCTTTACTTGACATCGAAAAGTTTTAGCTGATCGGATGAATATCATAGGCATAGGCATCATAGGATAGAATAAAATTGTACATAAACTTTAGAGCGTTACCTGGAAGACCATCGCAGTCTGCCAGGATCGATCAGTGCCAATCGCTCTCTAGGGATCGGTACCGATCCCTCCTTTAGAGGAGGGATTCCCTCCATACACTTAGGGAATCATGCTGGAACTATTTCTGAAGGTTTGGATGATGGAGTTTGATCGAATGCTGACCAGTTACCTCCCTGAAATGACGACAGAATGAATGTACAAGATGCGCGTCGGGAAGATGGTGAACCAATAAGGCGTGAAACTGCCCGTAAACATCGACCAGACCATTCATGTGAGGTAGAGCATGACCGTTGCTTAGCACAAACCATCCAAATGTCGGACTTATCGGCAATGTTCAGACAATTAGTGAGGGAAAGCCAAGGCTCACCAATGATGACTAGGGAATCTTAAGTAGTCATACCTAGTTCACTGATAGTGTATTACATGCACGGTTCCCAAGGAGGTTCAACATGCCGTCAATGCCTGCCTATGAGGAAAAAACCGACCCCATGTAGCACATCATGAGATATGAATGATTGATGGATTCTACGCGAGCTGATGATGTGATGAAGTGTAGATGCTTTCCCATAAATCTTTCCAAAATAGGGACGATGTGGTTCATGAGACTACCCCCACAATCAATTTCTAGATTCGATGATTTGGAAACCAAGTTTGTGGAGCAATTCTGAATGCACGCGACTCATCCTAAAGACATGATGTCCCTTTCCAGCGTAATTTAAGCTCCAGGAGAGTCGTTGAAAGATTATTTGGGGAGATTTCATATAGTCATTACCGAGGTCAGTAATCCAAATGACCATGCGATGCTTATGGCCGTAACGAGAGGGATCGATCCAGAGTCTGAATTTGTCGATTGGTTAGCCAGCAAGTCGCCTACAACATTGTTAAGTTTTACGCAAAGGCGGCTCAATATTTGAGAATGAAGGAAAATGGTTCCTTTAGAAAGAAAAATGTTGCAGAACCAAGTGGAGAAGGAATATAGAGTAACATTGCAATAAAAGAATCTGATGACAGTTCTGGAAAAGTCCATGTGAATGTTCAGAATAAACAAAATCAGCAAAAGGGAGGTGGATATGGGAATGAGAACAAAAGAGGGATTCTTGAAGATTGAAGCCTAGGATCCCAATGTATAGTAATTACACATCGTTGAATACGTCCTTGGAGAATATCAATCTATTTACTTGCAATATCATGTAGTATAAGAAGCCGCCTCCAAAAGAATCAACGAAGAAGCAGAAGCAGACCATGAAATATTGTCAGTTTCACGAGTGTTATGGGCACAATACAAATGAATACGGGCATCTTCAGGATGTCATAGGAACACTGATTCGAGAAAAGAAGTTACAATAGTTTGTGAAAGCCCCGTAGGATGGAAAGTAGGGGACTTCTGACCCCAACCAAGGACAAGCGCCGCGTAGGGCTAAGGAGCCTGTGCGGATTGGTGGAAGGTCGGTGATAAATACAATAGTCGAAGGACCGCACTCGCTAGATAAGAGTTGGCAAGAGATGAAGTGTTATGCCAGTGTAGGCATGTGGATTTTGTATGTTGTTCGAATAAGAAAGATAGATCTCCGACAAAATAACAACGTACGATGATGGATGATATTGTGTTTAGGAACATAGATGCAGATAAGGTAGAGGCTCCGACGACCGACCCAATGGTTATTTTAGCCATGATTGGTCCTGCTTTGGTGAGAAAGATTTTGATTGATTGTGGAAGTTCGGTGAATATAATCTTCAAAAAAGCTTATGATCAGATGAGGATGAAAGCCAAAGATATAAAACCGTCTAAAGCTTATATACACGATTTTAATGACATTGTAACCGAAGCTGTCGGTTATGTGGAATTACCCATTGAGTTGGGAGAAGGTGAATGAAGGAGAGTGCGGATCTTTCCATTTATTGTTTTGGATGTTGACTCTCCATACAATTTTTTTTGGATCGATCGACCTTAGCTAAATTCCGAGCAGCTCTTGCCCCATTGTGTTTGAGTTTGAAGTTTATGATGAATAATGGTGTAGGAGTAGTTCATGGCGAGCGGGCGACTGGACGTGCCTGTTATGTAGCTGAGTTGAGGGAAGCCCGACGTAAAGAAAAAGGTTTGGGTGTGGACAAGACCATCCGCATCCAAGCTACCGAAAATTGACAACTAGCATGTGAGCCTTGGCTCGGGAGCAAGTCGGTTCTATAGAGATATAGATCAGAGAGATAATGAAGAGGAGCCTAAAGAGACCAAGGCTGCACCGGTTGAGTTGACGACTGGAACCACGGCTAGCCATAATGCCTCATCATGAGTCCTAAAGATTAGGTCACAGCACAGCCTCTGATGATGAAAGAGCTTGCTGGTTTTCTCCGAGCGAATCTAGACATGATCGCTTGGACTCACTTTGACATGTATGGAATCTCACCTATTATTGCAAGCCATGTAATGAATATCGACCCGAGGCATGTCCCGGTGAAGCAAAAAAGAAGTGGCGTGGATCCGGAGAGATCTGCCGCTCTCAAAGAGGATGTGGATAAACTAATAGACAATAGGTTGCTCTGCGATACCCTCTATCCTAAATGGGTATCTAATCCTATACCTTTGAAGAAAGCGGATGGTAAATGGAGAACATGCATTGATTATTCGGATTTGAATAAGGCGTGTTTGAAAGACAGTTTTCCCTTTCGAGGATTGACTAGCTGGTGGATTCAACCGCAGGACACAAACTGCTATCTTTCATGGATGCATACTCGGGATATAATCAAATCCTGATGCATATTCCCAATCAAGAGCACACCAGTTTCATTACCGATGTTGGCTTGTGCTGCTATGTAGTCATGTCATTTGGATTAAAGAATGCAGGAGTGAATTATTAGCGCTTAGTTAACAGGATGTTTAAAGATCGGATTGGAAAAACAATAGAGGTGTATGTGGATGATATGCTCGTGAAGTCACGACGATCAAGCAACCACATTAGAGACTTGGAGGAAATGTTTGACGTCATCCGACATTACGAGATGCAAATTAATCCCTTGAAGTTCTCTTTTTGTGTTGGGTCAAGGAAATTCTTCTGTTTAATTAGCAATGCTCATGGAATAGAAGCTAATCTCGAGAAGATTTAGGCTATCCGTTATATCCAAGCGCCAAGAACTATTAAAAAAGTGCAGAGTTTGAATGGGAAAGTTGCTGCCTTAAGCCGATTCATCTCCAGAGCTACCGACAAATGCATTCCTTTCTTCGATTTGATTAGAAAAGGGAAAGAAACTTCGAATGGATGCAGAATTTTAAAGACGCGTTTCAAGCTTTGGTGAATCATTTTGGAAAGAGTCCACATCCTGTCAAAGCCGATGGATCATGACAAGTTGTACATTTATTTGGCTGTATCGACATACGCTATAAGTGTCGTATTACTTCGTGAGAAGGATTGGATCCAGAGGCCGGTGTATTATGTCAGCAAACGACTAATGGGAGCTGAAAGGAGCTGTCCAAAAATAGAGAAACTAGCATATTGCTTACTAACTGCATCACGGAAGCTTCGTTCGTACTTCTAGGCACATCCGATCAATGTTTACACCAACCAGCTATTACAACAGGTCCTATAGTGACCTGAGATGTCTGGAAGGTTACTCGAGTGGAATATAGATCTCGGTCAATTTGATATTACTTATCTCCCTCGAAGGGCTATCTAGGGTTAGGCACTGGCAGATTTCATAGTAGAGTTTACCGCGCAGGATGATTCTTCGGAAGGCAGCGAAATCCCCACCATATGGTGGAAATTGTATACTGATGGAGCATCTAATAATCATTGTTTTGGAGCTGGCAGTGCCTGTAAATCCTAAAAATCGATTAATATGTTATGCATTAAAGCTTGATTTCACAGCAACAAACAACAAAGCTGAGTATAAAGCTTTGATTGCTGGACTTAAACTCGCTAGAGAACTTGGAATAAAATCTTTCAAAATCTTTTGTAACTCGCAGTTGGTAGTGTATCAAGTTATGGGAGATTATCAGGCTAAGGGAAAACGACTTGCCCCATACCTTACCCAAGTCCAAGTGTCGCTGATAGAATTTAAGTACTGTGACACTTCGCATATTCCACGAGATTGAAATAGATAAGCTGATTCATTGGCAGTTTGCTAGCATCTGTGATGCACAGCAGATGGACTTGGCTTCGGTCGAAGTATTAAATACCCTAAGTATAAACATGATAGAAATTGACCAGACATTGGAAGCGGGAACCTAAAAGGGAATCATGGATGACTCCAATCAAAGACTATTTACTGCATGGAGTCCTACCAGATAAGAGAAATGAAAAGTGACAGGTCCTTCACAAAGCTTCACGGTATATCATGCAAGAAAGAATTATATACAAGAAAGGTTTCTCAGTCCCCCTACTCCAGTGTGTCGCTCATGATGAGATAAAACGTGTGTTAAGAGAAGTTCATGAAGGGGAATGCGGTGATCACATCGAGGGACAAACTCTGACAAAGAAAATACTTTATTATGTGTATTATCGGCCAACTATAAATCAAAACATCGTTAATTATGTGAGATGATATGATAAATGCCAGATATATGTAAAAGTCCCAAGAGCTCCACCGACGGAAATCACGCAAATGGTGAGCTCATGGCAGTTCACCATGTGGGTATAGACACTATCGGTTCCTTATCGATCTCTAAAGGTGGTGCAAAGTATGTAATCGTTGTAGTTGATTACATCACTAAATGAACTAAAGCAAAACCTTTAGCAATGATCACGACCAAGAAAGAATCAACTTTATTGTCCAAAACATCATATGCTACTTCGGTCTTCCACGAACTATTGTAACCGATAATCAAACTTAATTCGACAGTGTTGAATTCAAAGATTTTTGCTAAAGAAATCGTATTGAAAAAAGAATTACAGTGATAGCTCACCCTCGGTCAAACGGGCAGGTTGAAGCTGTAAATAAAATCATAAAGTCTATTTCGAAGAAGCATTTGGAGAAGGCTAGAGGCGGGTGGGTGGATGAACTCCCTATACCACTATGGGCTATATTAAACTGGTTGTATGATTAGATCCGACTATCATCAAGGCTGATGGCTCCAAAATGATGATTGTGGGACTCAGATGTCAATTACAAATGGTCATAAGCGACATGATTGAATGGATTCAATGAATCTACAATGTAGAATGCTCAAAGTATGGAATTAGATCAGTAAATGAAGGGATCGGTATGGATTGGCTCCTTCAGATGGATCGACATACTTTGACCCACAAAAAAGGGATCGGCATGTTCAATTTAGAGGGATCGACATGCTTAATTGGAAGAGATGGGTCACCATGCTTCATTAGAAAATATGGATCATCATGCTTCACCGAGGGATCGATCGGCAAACTTCATTGAATAGGGTTCGACATACATCGAAGTCCAAGGGTATTCTTGCATACAACGATCATTATCTCAAGATCTACAAGTCCAAAGCAAATGAAATTTGGAAAGCAAGGTATATGGACCCTAGGGAGTTTACCCTAGGGATCACACATCACATGGGCAAACCTTGAGGGATCAGCATGTATCCCTACAGAGGGTTCGGCAGTCAGCAGTGAACAAATCATATAAAGTCAAAGATTAATCAATAACTTGAGCTCCAGTGGTCCAAATGACATGAGAATTGAAAGGCCAACATATTTAAGAATGCAGAAGCCACTATAGGGATCACTGCCCAAAAATCAACCAATAAAGGGATTGGTACTGATCCCTCTTTATTGGGAATTTAGCGACCCATCTGGTGGGCCCATGTGGATTAGAAGGTCCATCAGCCGAAGTTTTAGAGAGATCGGTGGTCGTCTTTACCTATAAATACTGGCCTAATGGGTCATTTTGAGGATTTACAATGCTTGTTACTTTAGACTTTATTATAATCAAGGTTCCCTATTCTCAACTGCTATCATCAAATTTATAAGTGATCAATAAAGATAATCTGCAAAGTAGATGTAGGCATACAACGCCGAACCACTATAAATCTCCATGTTTTTATTATCTCTTTTTATTTGTTGTTAGCTAAAAATTTTCCTCAGTTTAGTTTTATTTTTTCCACTTACTTCTCTACAAAAATCTGTTCTTGGATGTTTGTGACTAATTTGGTTTGCAAACACTATAGACAAGAATAAGCTAAGTATGTAGGTAGTGAACATAACAAACGTAAGTCTGAAAGGGAAAGCTTTCAGAAAGCAATTTTATTCACACATAAAAAATTTCAAGCCAAAATGGGGACCATACCCACACAACAACAGCCCATGTACATGTATGAAACCAATAAAATAAAACAAGCAACTACATAGAAACATGGCACCTAAGCTCGCTTCCGCTTCTTCTTCCTGCTCTTCTTTCTCTTAGGAGAAGATGAGGTTATCCTCTTGCCAGATCTACCCTTCTGTCCCCTAGATAGGTAATCCTTGGGAATCCCAATCATAATTGGTCCATGCATATTTAAGAGCCTCAACTTGGACCTTGCCCATTGCAGGAGCAAACGCTTGAATGACAAGTGGATGTATGAGGCAAGGAAGCGGAGAGAGGGAGAGGAACATTTTCAATCTTTTCCTTCTTAATTTTCCTTACTTCTTGACTTGTAAGGTCTTCTCCTCTAGCATTGATGGCTTCGACTTATGCTCGGTGTTCCATATAATGGCTATGTCCTCATATCATACATCACACTGGGATCATCTACGGCTTCTTCAGATAATGCATGAATCTTTTCAAAATTAGGACAGAGAATTAGGCCGACTGAAGAAGTATGGATTAGATTCTAGGTAGATGCGACAACAGATTTGGTCATTGAAGCTTGAATGCCCAAAGTCAAATTTCCTTTTGGTAAGGGGACTAGGGGAGGTGGACCTAAAACTTGAGAAAGTGAAAAATAAAGATTAGAAACATCGATGAGTTTCATCCAAGCCTTCTCAAACTAGGAGAAATGGAGGCCATTTGCAAGGCTTTCCGATGGAAATCCCTTCCATGATTGGGGATAAGACATGAAATTTTAAAATGGACTCTGGCTGTGTATAACCGGGATCCTTAAGGTTGTATTATACATCAACTAAAGATGTCAAAGCAATTATCATCCCCGAAGTCACCATAGTAGTTAGGGTCATGGAAGTACCATAAAGAGGAATAGTAGACTCAGAAGTCGATGGCTCTGATGTGCAAGGATACTGGAAGTAGCCACTATTACAGTGGGAATCCCATAGAAGCGGTAATTGAAAAGATTAAGGAAGGATCCCAGCAGGCACATTAATGGAAGTAGTAGCTTCATCTTCCAACATAATTTTGCCTATGGCAAGTGCATTTAAATCCTCATCGTCCAAGGGGTCATATTTCAACTTATCTCATGGACCTCAATGTAATTCAAGTGCTCTCTCTTGCTTAATTATCTCTTTCCATGTTATGGGAAGTGCTCTAGCATGTCCTTATCAAGCTACTTTAGATTTTCGAACTTAACAACGTTCACATAGAAGCGAACCAGAGTGGTCTTTATTTGAGATTTAATTTAGTCCTCGGCACTTTCCATACAGAGTTTTGTGTCCTTCTATGTCAGCTGAGCATCAAGCAATTGCTCTACGTATTCCAGAGCTTGAACGAAAGTATCATCTTTTTCCTTCTTTATGGTCTCCAATGCGACCTTTAATCTTTGTATTTTCAAAGCCTATTTATCGATAATTTTTCAAAAAGTCTCATTTTCTGGAGCAAGGTTATGGCTCCTATGATGCGCAGCCCCTAGATGAGTCTATTGCAGTTGAGACTTCTCTTCAAAATATTTTCTTTCTTCTTCGAACTCCTTCTTCAAGGATGTATGAGATTTCTTGAGCTTGTCTACTTCCTTATCAGATTGGTAATGATATGCTTGTTATCATGCTCCAATGGCTTTTTCGCATGGGGAGCTACCATTCTTTCCCTATTAATTTTATAAAGAGCCTCTACAAATCTTCTCTATATGTAGTACGAATCATACAGATCACTCATGCAAGTCGTGATATTTGTGGCTATATCATGGGGGTATCCTTAGAATGATAGGCCAATTTAACTTTATTGAAGTATAATTTAGTAAAAGCTCTTTGTAGCACAGCAAGTTGTGGATTGGAAGAAAATCATGTTAATGCCATAGAAACTGAAATATGATTTTGATCTTGTTGGGTCTTTATTTGTAAGGACTAAAAGTTGCAGACCCAGATGGTTGAGTAGGCTATTTGGAATTTTAGGAAGATGTTTTTGGTTGCACGGCAAGTGACGTTGAAGTAGGCACAATCGGAGCTTTGGATGAAGGAACAAGCTCTGATTTTGACAAGTATGGATCCATGCTTACAGTTAAAGGAGAGTGAGCTCTATGTTGTATGAGAGATGTCCTTTCGACCATCTATCACGATGATCGCAACATTTGTGCTTCCTTCTTTTCTTCCCTCTCTCTCCCAAGACGCCTTGCCAAGTTAGATTGATTTGAGGACTCATGGTGTCGGTAAAAGAAATTAAGCCTACAGTAACCAATAAAGTAACCTTGGAGCTCGTCAAAAAGGTATTGGTGTCCCATTGAACCTAAAAAGAAAAATAGCCGAGTTGAGACTTTAAAATCAAGGGACAACACAGGTAGTGTAAACTTGATATGATTTTAAGTGTCATGAAATGTTAATGTGTCCTAGTTCCCCCATGGATCGTGCTTATGAAGTTTACTAATAAGGGTTATATCCCCTGCAGCAATCGTAGGGACATCTATAGTCATACAGATATGAGAACCTATATCACCAAGACCGGTATTATCAAGAGTACAAGAAGGGATTTACCATATATGCTCCCGACTGAGCCATATATGTCGCTAATAAGAGGAACAGGTGTTTCCTTCTCAATTGGAGCTTGGTATTGCTATAAAACTAAGCAGGTGGAATGATGTTTAGCTTCAAGGGATGAGGAATGAGTGGTACTAGATCACCACCACCCATCTAGCCAATAGACTCATGACCCGGGTCTGCATTCTCACTATCACCCCCATCATCATCATTGTCATAATCATCACTGTAATTATTATCTCCTCCTTCTGTGATATTGACATTAACATTATCATGTGCATTCTCTTCTTGGTTAATCAGAAGATTTTGAATAGGAGGAATCTCTTGGTTCTCTTTAACTTGAGGCTCCTTCTCATCCTCTTGAGCGGGCTGAGAACCTCCATGAAAATTAGGCTTGACTAAGACTACGATTATAATCCAAAAGGTGGGATTTCCATGAAATACCCCACTTCTATACCAATACTATACAGAGTATTACTAAGTAATACTATCAGATAATATAGAGAGTGAGGCTACATAGGGTACACATGTGAATATTTCTTTGGGCTAATGCTGGTACATATTTAAATATCAAATTAACTCACCACAAAACATACACAGCATTGGCACAAAGCAATAAACACGTGCATATCCAGGATAGAACAATACATGATATACATTATATAACAGAGAACATAAAGTCAGTAACACTATAGAAAGATACAATAATATAAAATATATGGGTAATGGTGAGAATACAAAACATCTCAAATAACATATAAAATATAATCAATATACAACACTGTATCAAATATAAAATGAGTCTACATCTCACTAATAATGTACAACAATCTAACATATTAGGTTTTCTCTATTCCTAGAAAATACAAGTTGGTCTCATTGTCCCTATACTTGAAATGTCTCGGACTGACCCGAATATTACATATATAACACACGAGTCAAACTATATCTAAATCAAAGGGTTAATAAACATATATAAATAATACGTATGACAAATAATGATATCACAAATAACATAAAGAGGTCAAAGCACATGACAACTAGCACTGATATCCCAAATTAAGTGTGATAAATCAAAGAAAACATAAAGATGTCCTCACCCATTAATAAACCAATCTAATTGGAAATCATAGAATCAATGATAGACGGGTGAATCATCCATATCTCCAATAATCTCAAAATATAGAAATCATCGAATATGAGATATCATCAAGTATATTTAGGCTAGCACTCAGCAATACCCAAACATATCTCTCAATCTTGAGTAATAGAATGCCAACATCAATATAAAGTGTAGGCCCCCTATTTGAGAAATCATATACAACAAACGGTATGAGAATCCACTATACTCTGGACACCCATCCAGATATAATCTCATCTCTTCATATAGGAATAAATGATGATAAGAGTTGACTATACAACATATACGAAGTCCTAAGAGTCATATCTCAACATATAAAGCTAATGGATATTCTCTTACTCCACAAGCACACATATCTGAATCCGCTACTAATACTTAGGTGAGGTATGTTAATAGTATAAGCCGGTATATCACTTAGTTAGATCCATAAGGGAGACTATGGCTACCCGCCTGCTTAAGGAGCCCCGGGTTACCCATTTAGATCCTCTCCTACAATCATCTGTTACCTCTATGGTAATCATGACACATATCCAGCAATGTGCTCGTCAACGCGAGGACTTCTAGTCACGACCCAAATCCTACCTCTATTTTAGCTAACTACTAGCCTAAGTGGCACAGGGGCTAAAGGTTAATCACTCTTTAATACTCACCAAAATCCTATGATGTGCATCAAATATAATATCTAATAGAGGTATCACAAATCTAAGGCATGACCCGACGATCAGGACACAATGTTGGATTCTGGCTATCTAATTCACTCCACACACATAGCCTAGTGTACATCATGATAGAAAAGCACATGGCATTTACAACTCAAATCCATGAGCTTGCTCAAACACAGAGCATCAACTCATGTAAGTATTGTTTAATATGTTTGATCCCGTCACTTGAATGGCATCTGCTTAAAATGAATAACGGAATAAATATCACACCAATGATCTATACCATCGCGTGATACTCAATCATCTATTCATTATTCATAAATCACACTCAATCTCCACAATATTCCATATAATAAGTCCAAAGAATAACGAGAGAAATATTACCTAATGTCATATCCCAAATGGTATTATAACTCCATTTATTCAAATTCCTCGTCACATGGAATATAAACTATCACAAAACCAAACAGAAGGATGTCATTACCATATGAAAGCTCACTAAAACAATATTTCACGGTGAATCATTCATGTTAATCCACATTAATATAGAAATAATGAGAAATCGGAATAACATATTAAACAAAATTTATGAAATATTCACGTGCATATAGCACACTTAATAATTCTTAAATAATCACATCCATCATAAAATACAAACAAAGAAATAAGAATATCAAAACACATAATAAGAGTTCTAAAATTAAATTAGATATTTAAATAAACTTTAATTTTTAAGCATACATTTTCTTTAATTAAAGATATAAAAATTCCTTTTATAGTTTTTAATTAAATATATTTAATTATAAAATATACTTTAAAATGCTTAAACATTAATTTTCCTTGTTTTCCAAAATTTATATGAACTTTTGAATAATTATTTATAATCAAAATAGATTTTCAAAAACAAATAAATAAATTTGAATATAATTAAACATTATCTTTTTAATAAACTTTACTTTATAAATAATTATACAAATTACCTAATAACTCATTTTTTTCAATTAAATATAATTTATTATTATTCTAAAATATACACATAAAAAATAGCATAATGTGGGACTCATACCTAGATGGGTTGGTAGAAGGGCATAAGCCTTTACCACCAAACTACACTACATTTGTGTCATAGGTTGCACCATTGGTGAATCTCTAGCAGTTGACTGGTCTGAGTTTAAGGGGTCGACCGGTTGACCCACTGATCGCCTTCCTAGTCGATTATTTCGATCCATTTCCAACCTCCAACCACCTCCTTTTTTCCATTTTCTTCTTTGATTCAATGCAAAAACAACATATTCATTCATATCGCTAATCCAATCAAACACACACAGATATATATATATATATATATATATATATATATATTTAATTGTAAGATTTAGACATAGATACGTGGATAAGGAAACTCACCTGAAGCTTCTTTTTCTTCTTCTCTCTGTTCGAACACTCGGAAACCAAATCAACTCCCAAAACTTCAATTTCTTCATTGCTATGGTCGTATGTTTATGTCATGATGAAGATATCCAAATTTGGTGATTTATGGTAATTTATTGAATTTTATTTATGTATTAGAGAAAAAAGATTCCATACTTTTTACTTTAGGAAGGGGATAGGCGATTAAAGTGAGTACGTGAACTAATTCTTATAGAACAATGGGAAAAATATGGAAAATAAATCTCAAGAAAGATCAGAATATTAGATAATGGTTTGTGTTTGGAAAACTTAAATTTGGGCTTAAAGGCTTAAACTTAGGCTTGAGTATATAAAGCTAAAATTTTATTTTCTATTTTCTGAAACTAATTTCTACACCACTAAAACTACCATAAAATTTTAAATAAAATTATATTTATATTACTTAAATATTCACTAACCATTATAAAATTTAATGAAACCATTTAACCATTTAAAATATATTGAAATCATTTAAAACTCAAATATTAATATCACTTCATAGAATTTAAATCCCTCATTTATTAAATAAATCATAGCTTTAAAACTATTTATTTTTCAAAACAATTTATTCCATAATCTCTTTTAAATAATATACTATTCCGAAAACAATTCAATTTTATTACTATTTATTTTTATCATCATATCCCTATTTAGCAAGTCAAATCCAGTATTATTCTTATTTATTCTTTATAAATCTATTTTAATCAATTAAATTGCCATTATTAACTTTAATTAGTTACTGCTTAAAATCAGGTTGTTACTGCCATGTCCTTTCATATGTAAGAAGAATTTTCATCTTTCGTTCTTCAACGGGAATGGCTTCTTGAAGAGTACATGCCAAAGTTGCATCATCAGCCCTCCTTGGAATATCTATAAATTATAAAATAAAGCAATTAGCCATTCGAATGGCATTAACTCCATCAAAATGAAGTACAATAGTAACATTGACGTCCTAGTAGCCATCTCTGGGCAAAGCCAGATGGCGAGCATACAAACTCGTATTTGAAATAACCGAATTTTTTCCAAAGGCTGATGATGGTATGGAAACCATTATTTGGTTCCACATAAGTGAGAGAAGGATTAAGTGATTAAAAGGAGGGATGCATCTAGAAAGACAAATATATAATTGCAAGTAGTATAGCCCTAGAGCGGATTATGGGCCCAATGAAAGGGCACTGAAATAAAAATGTCTTCAAAAAGAATGGCATGCCTTTTGCAAATTCTTTTGACACCCGATTCATCTAACTTGGATGCGAAAGAGTCCGAAAGATTGTCTAGAATTATAGCACCACAAAGTTCAATAATGGGGGCAACCACCGTGAAAGCTTCATCTAGCGGCACAAAAGGAACCACCACTAAAGATTGCCTTATCAGATGATGAAGTGATTGAGGTCGGAAAGATGATGAAGTAGACAATGCAGAATATGTCGAAGTAGAAGCTAACTTTGTTGTAGGTGGAACAAACTCTGACATAGACTGACATGCACCCATCGTAGAGATATGCGAGGAGCGCCTGCTATCCATAACTACTGAAAACTCCACAGATTATCAAGGTCAAATAGAATTTAACTTTGATCTTCATACTAAAACAAAACCCAATGTGGCTGATGTATAAGACCCAACGAATGTTAAAATGTATTGACTAGTCGGATCTTATACATTGATGGGGGTAATGATATACACTTCAATCCATGCAACGTGCATCCTGTTTATAGAATACGGTGAATGCAAATAGTTTGTGTATATAGCTCGCTTGTGCTAGAAAATGAGCACTATCACCCAATTAAACCGTGTATTAGATTTTACCCATTATTGTAGGACTTACGATAACAGAACTGTCATCCGGAGTGGCATAGAATTTTTCTTTGCAGGGAAATCAAAAGAAGTGTCCGACCTAAAGCAGTGATAAAAAAATCCATTGAATGCCGGAGCGCATTTGATGTGGTCGTTATCTAAAACCATTCCACCAAAGCTCGACCATCAATCCACGTTATTCCAAAAACAACTCGAGTTATCCACCTAACTCCTTGAACTTATAATTTTTTTTGGCTAAAACATTGGAAATTCTCAACCACAAAAAAACCTAAAGCACGACCTATGAAAACTTGAATTTGACTCAAAACGCTTGAAAGTGTAAATGGACCTGTAACAACCCATACTTGACACACCGATCCAAATGTCTAATGTAACTTTCAGACTGTGTCATGCCGAGAAATACAGACTATTGGGATTTTAAAACCTTAGAGAGCATAATTACAAGGGTAAGTTATAAGGTAGTCTACACTTTCAGATCTTATAATGGAAGTAATAAAAATGTAAGTACATAAAATGGACATCTTAAAAAAATAGTTTTCAAAATACTTGTTTTACATATACTGTTTTCAAAGCAAAATATAAGCTTTGCAGACATTTAATACAATAGGTGACTACAAGATGAATAAGAAATGATACGAGAACTCCAAAGTGAAGCTCCTTTCTCCATGTTCTATGTCCAATCAATTGCTAACATGTCATCCTATGGTGGGGGAAAATGAAAAGAAGGAGGTGGGTCAGATAAATGTCTTGTGAATGAGTACAAGTTTAATATGTGATGATCATGTACAGTTAAATTTAATATTACTCTAACTGATATATGATGTACTACAAGTGTCTGCGAACTCCTAAGATCCAATATCTAAGGTTTCTTATCTAACACAAAGGATCAAACTATAAATCGAACCTCACACTAATGATTAGCAACGCTTCTAGAACTATCCAATACAAAAATACCGCCCATGGGCTATTATGGGAACCGTTCCCCCATAAATACCTATACCATCACTATGGCTGAAGAGGGAGAACCAAAAATGAAAACTCGCTGTGTGACTCATCGTATGCACCTGTGTTTATCTCTCGATCGTAGCGGCAAAATGTCTCTTATCATACTGCGCTAATGACCGCCTGTACCACGTCACGCCAGAACTGTGTGTATAAGGATTCCAGATAGTATTGGGCTCCTTTTCTACTCTATAGCCATTTACTGTGTTGCGTCGGGCCTGATCGCCCTTTAGAAACCCCCGTTAGCACCGGGATCATTCACTTGGGGTCTCCATCAGTGTTGTGCATCCACCACAGAACACCCCCTAAGTGTCAGAAAATCCATCAGCCTAGTCAACTCGTAACTTTTTTTGGGTATTTAATTTTTACCCAAACTCCGATGATCTATTGTCCTTTGATAGGCAATCGACTTTCCGAATGTCTCTAGCATGTGTACTTAGCCCAAAACAGGCTCAAATAATCAATTTTCCATTTATAAAATCTTTTATAAAATTATATAATTTATATTCCTTATCTTGGGCCTTAGCTGAGATTCAAACTTGCAATTTACATTGCGAACAATCGACCGCTAGACCTAACCAATCAACTGCTAGGGTACCAGGGTCGATCGGTCGCGTACTAAAATTACGATTTTCTGCATTTCTAACTTCCATTTGTTGATTACTAATTTTTGTAATGTCAATCACTATTTCCAATATTTCCAATGAAACCTAATTACTAATTGATCAGTCTATATTCTAATTTTCATGTTGATTTATTCAATTTAGGTTATAGATTTATGGTTTGGCAATTTTCAGGTTCTACAGTTTAATAAATAGAAATGGTATGCTTGCATTAAATCAGGTTTAAAAATTAATAGATTTTAATCTAGTGTTTTACATGTTTCAAGTTAGGTTACTAACATCCTAAATCAAATAAAATAGTTTAAACCTAATTGTAATAATCATCTTACTAAAATTGTTTCCACCCACCTCATGCTTAAGCTTTTCGTATTTGCTTCGCCTGAGAATCACCCCTCTAAATGCTAGCTCTGCTCGCCCTGTTTATCCCAATTACTTGTATTCTTCTAGGTTGTTTTTATTTTTATTTTTAAGAATTTTAAGGTTTAGAGAAGAGGGAAAAAAATTGGCAGAGTTTCATAAGCATAAACGGTTATGTGAGAATTAGGATTAGGCTAGGCTTAAATTTATTGGTTTGCATAGTAGTTTAGGACGTTAGATGTAGGCCAATGAATCTTTATTGAAATCACGCTTGTTCATCAAAATATTCGGGTCCAAATAAGCAATCTTAGCCATTCGAACAAGTCACGAAACAACAAAAGTCGCACGATTTTATATAGGAACGGTCAATCGCCTATCTGCCCAAGTCGACCACTGGTTGACCTTCGACCCCCATGGGTCGACCTGTTTTAGTGTAAATTTGTGAATTTAAAATTTTAAGTTTCTATTTTATTTTCAACTCTTCCAACGCCTGTAGCTTCTCTGTACTAACTCTGATTACGAAGTGTTATATATGAAAATCGTTTAGAAAATCACTACGAACATAGGTAAGTGTTTTATCAACAAATGTAGCAAAAGAAGATATCTAATTTAGCTCTTTTATGCCTATTATAACTAGTTACTTTGGTTTTTTATTGGTTGCTTCAACTATAACTCCATCTCTATTGATTGGATTGAACAAGATACGACTTATTTGAAATGAATTGAATGAACAAATTAATAAAAATAGTGTCGAACAAGTAGGTGTAATTGTTGAGTTCTATGGTGGCGAACTCAATGGGGCCAATTATAGCGATCCTGCTACTGTGAAAAAATATGCTAGGCGAGCACAATTAGGAGAAATTTTTGAATTAGACCGGGCTACTCTAAAATCTAATGGTGTTTTGCGTAGTAGTCCAAGGGGTTGGTTCACTTTTGGGTAGAGGCGTTTCCACCGGGAACAAGATCAAAACCTTCTGCGCCCCACGCTGGACTTGCAGATTGTACTTTTCCAGTAATGTTGCAAGTTTAAGAACCAAATTCAAATTCTACGAAAAATTTCTTTTAAGTTCTTGTTTTATTTTATTTTAATTTTCTTATTAAATTACTGTTAGATTTTTGGGTTGTTACAAATCCCGAGTCAGGCGGGGCTTTTTTTAAAAAAACTCGTGGTCGGCTTCATGTTTTCCATGCCATTTTGAAATTAAAAGCCACGCGAACCATGGTCAATCCAAAGGAATGAGGTGAAGCCGCAACCATGATCGAGCGTGGTTAGCATTTATCAACAAGCGTGGACAACTCCCCGACAGTGCCATCTATCTAAGTCCAAGAATGATAAAGGTAGAGGTGTCAAAGGCGAAAGAATGGAATGAAAATTGGAATTAATTTGGGGATGGTTTGTTTAAGTTGGTGTAAAGTCAAAGGATGTGGCAATAAAGATGACCGTGGTAGTTGGAAGCAAAACTATAAGATGTCGATGACGTTGACGAAGTTCAGATCTAGGTCGAAAATGGTTGGAAGGTAAAATCGCCAAAGGTATATGCTGGGTGAAAGTAAAAGCAAGATGGAAAAATTAACTTAAGTGTTATTTAAACACCTGTCACTCGAATTTAGCAGTAAAAAATGGTACCTAGTCATGCTTTACAAATTGCTACAAAGTTATATATATAATAATAAAAGGAAGAATAGAAATGAGTTTGTAAGCAATGGAAATAAAGGTGATGACAAACAAACTAAAAAGGTGGAATCTAAACTGATTCACCAATTCTAAAGAAAGAACTTCTAGAATTTCCAACGTCCGAATGACGAACTCGAAAAATACGCTTCAACTCTTATATTGTCCAAGAGTCTGTAACTATTCAAAGCGACAAAATGATTCAGAGAAAGCGCACTACTTTGTGAAGAGGGTGATGACATCTACTCGGGTCAGAGTTTGAAATTGATTGCTTGCTTCGATCCAAAGCACACATTGTTAATACAAGACATACTTTGGAGGGCAAGTGTTATCCTAATTTTGAACCAAGTCATACCTAGATAGTTTATACCATTGACTGGTCGAGAAGTGAACCATAAGTCAGATCATAACTTTGGATCCAAATAATCAATGTAGAACCCTGCTTTCCACTTGAAGACAACTAGACATTTTCCAGTTGAGTTAAGTGGTGAAAAACAAAGCTAGAAAATCCAAGCGCAAGTGTCAAGACGATACCGAGTTGAACCCCTCAACTCGTTACCGAGTCATAATGTTGACTCAGCCTGCACACTTCAAGAAGACAAAGTCAAGGCAAAGAAAAAAGTGCTAAGTCAAGAAGAACCACAAGTCGGCACCAACTTTTTAAATTCAACTATGTACCAAGTTGAGAAGCCAAATGCTGATTTGGCCACGATCTTTCTCTGGATCCTTCTGTCGGATGTGGGTAGTAAATATCGAAGCCAAATTTGTTGATCTTCGTATACAACAAAAGTAAAGGATCACAAAAACATGATCTTTTCTTTACTTTCTAAATTAACTGATTTTACCTAGAAACTCTATTGTATTCTCAACTGACTTATAAGCAACTGAGTTGTAAAATCAAAGTTGCAAAGAATATCAAAAGTCATTAACAAAGTGTAACTGGACATAGATCAAAGTATTTTTCGAATAAATTCTCTTGTATTATTTATCTCATTTTTCATTTATTACCTCATTAATCTTTACTTATAATCAGATTAGGTGTTTATCCAAATACACACACATATATAAGGCATGTATTGGTTATACTTCATGTATGCTACATCTTCATTTTCCCCTGATTTTAACTAGATATTCCAATTTAAATAATTATTGTTTCTCTCTACAACCAGTTATATAATTATTTAAATCGGAATGTGTGGTTTAGATCGAGCGAATAGAGGTGTAGCAACCCCTTTATTTAGCATCATTTCGTAGCCCCATGATATCAACCATAAGTTATTATTTAAATATTTGTTCTTTCACGCTTCTATCACAAGTTTTTATTTATGTTAAGCCAAACAAATCATTGCTGGTGAAACCCCTCTTAAGGTTATAAAATGATAGGATTGCTTTTGGTAGGAATAAGTGTCGTTCTTTTTCTTGCTAAAGTCCCACTACTTAAACCATCCGCTAGTCAGTTTCAAGTTAAAAGCCTATGCCCATCTATTATCATGAAGCAATTTTTTATTCCCCTCACTCTAGGGCTGCATATAGGACAGAACGATCCGTTGTCCGACTCGGTCTGTGGCTGTAAGATGTCCGGTCCGTGCTCGTACAATTCTCATTTAGGACACGAATTAGAACAAGAAAAAATGTACGAAAAAATGTCCGTCCGAAAAATGTTCGATGTTTTTCTATTGTCCGAATAGTGTCCGTCTGTTGTCCGACTCGTATGAACAATGTTTGAAGTTAAAGTTTGTCCTTGTCCGTTCGAATCTCTTATAGGACAGGACTAGGACACACCTCCGTCCAGTCCGGTCTGATCTGTTTACACCCCTACCTCACTCTTGTAATAGGTACTTCATATCCTCCTATTTTGATATTCACCTTCGTATTACTCATAAAAACCTTTTGTTGAGCCGTAATTTTTTTGCTTCGACAGTTTAGGGAATCTCCAACAGTATGGAGTGCGGAAATTCGATTTTCCGCACTTCGAAATGTTGGAGCCCTCATTCTGCAACAGAAATGAGGGAAGGCGCCTGTTGAACCGGCGCCTGGGTTTTAGGCGCCTGTTCAACAGGCGCCCGTGTTTTTAAAACATCGGGCACCTGTTGAACAGGCGCTTGAAGCCCAGGCACTTGTTCAACAGGAGCCTGGAGATCGTGCCTATATCGGGCGCTTCCCCCCTCTTCCCCTCATTTCTACTTCTTCCATCCTCTTTTCAGTTAATTTTTTATTTTACTTTGAGTCCAAATGCTGCCACGTCCGGTCAAAACTGGTAGACGCACCGTTCGATATGCGATCGATGCCAATATTGGACCTACTCATGTCCCTCTTGATGCTACCGTGACTCCAGACAATCTTCGATCCTTATACGACTTTCCCCCTACTATTTCGCATCGACTTACTACAGCTATAGCGACACCACATGTATACGTTTATTTCTTTATTGCTTGATGAACAACCGTGTAACTATATATGTACGATAATTCTTTGTTTATTTTAACATTAAATAATCATATATTTAGGTTCGTCACGCAGCGATGCAAGGTAGTTGGTATAGGTGTATGTATGTGTATTTTGATCAGTTACCGCAGCCTATTTTGGATAAGCTACATGCATCACCTTTTGGTGAATTTCTAGATTTACCTAGATTTGCACATGTAGATCGTTGCCTGGTAGAGGCCCTCACCAAGAAATGGTAGCCTATCACTCACACATTTCATTTTCCTAATTTTAAGCTAGGACTAACTCCTCTAGATTTTTATATGCTCATTGGAATAGAGGTTGGTTGACCGGACCGTCTCCATGTTCCATTTGATAGTTCGTTTGAGGAGTTCGAGTCATATTTAGCTTATTTACTGACTTTGGCCGATGCGGAGGTTAGAGGAGGAGCTGTTACTCTCCCTTGTTTGCAGTGGTATATAGTAGAGTACATGGCTGTTGAGGATATGCACACTCCGGTTATCCATGCCTTCATATTATACCTTTTCGGGTCTACATTTTTTAGTAACAATAAGGGTACTATTAGGCTTGGTTTTTTGGCTGGACTAGTAGATGTGGATGGACTACATATATATGATTACGGTACTGCTATTATTGGTTATTTGTATGTTGCATTGGATACTTATGCGCTTCAGCGGTCTAGACAGATGCATGGATTTTGGTACATTCTTCCATTTTGGTACTACGAGTATACTGCCAATATGCACCCTCGACTTATTGTAGAGGCGAATACCACACCTTATATTTACTTTCCTAGATTATGTCGTTGGGGTCCTCCTATGCATTTGTCCCGTGTTGCACAAGGGGTGCACAATGAGTTGATGGAGGCTAGACAACAGATGGATATGAGGCGGCATGGTAACATCATTGTTCGTCCATGGGATCAGTACTTACAGTTCCTAGAGTCCGGTCCTGATCATCCACTCACTTTTCAGTTTTCCATGTCGCAACGCAGGATTTGCTTTCAGGTTCCTACAAACCATTCATATGTTATTTAAGGGAGCGGTGTTGGCTACAGTTGTATGGTATAGTTCGCATTCCATCAGATCTCCTACCATGGGATGATATGTATGGTGATATTAGGGTTGGACCAGCTTATATTCTTGCGATGAGGGGTGCGAGATGGGTGGATGGTGAGCCTTTTACAGTTCATGGAGACTTTGATTCATATTGGGCTTGAGTAGCCCCACATGCTTACGCGTTGCCTGATTATATTCGGGGTTTGAACTCCGATCATATTGGTCTGCGTACCTCTTTTGGTAGAGTTCCACTACCGCCTGCCACCTTTAAGCCTACATCATCTCAGTACACGCAGCCTCCTACTTTCAACCCCCCTCCTCATTCCATTAGAGCGTATAATGTACATGGTCAGGTGGTGAAGTATCCCTTGCAGTGTCCTATAGATGACGGTATTACGGGTGTACCATCCGTCAGATTGTATCAGCCTCATCAGGTTTATACGAGTTTTAACTGTTCTTTAAATTACTTGTCCTTATATTCTCCACCTATGTATAATTTTTATTGTGCGCATATCAGTATTCTCAGTACATGGATTATGATAGACGGATCATTGTTGCATTTGAGCGTATGACGCTCGATTATACATAGATGATGTATCAGAGTTACCAGACGACGGTCCAGCAGCAACAGACTCAGTATGATGCGCAGATGCAGGGATTACAGACCCAGATTCAGCAGCATCAGGAGCAGCTCCATGCCGGACCAGAGCCTCACGACTTTGATGACGTCAACGATGACAGTGATGACGATAGTGGAGACGATGAGGAGACTGACAACGGTTTCGATCATATAGACTAATGTGCTGCATTTAGATGTTTTAGACTGTGTTATTATTTTCCATACCTTACATTAGTTGGTTGTATATTATGTTGGTGGTGATGCTACTGTTATATGTGATTGTCTATATGTTATGGCATTGTGTCGATTATATTTTATGTTGAGTATTGCATTGTGTTGATTATAATTTACGATTGTTTATTATTAAGCGTACATGAAGTCAGAATGTTGAAGTAACAAACAAAGTTGTCTTTATTTAAGATAAAGTGTAATATTCTAATGTCACAACATTTAGAAGTTTGGTAAATTCAATCAATGTGTAACATAATATTTTCGGCTACAGAATTGAAACTGTTAGTAATTTTTTTATACAAACTGATCAGATGTGCGATGATGAAGAGATAATGGAAATTCAGTTTTGAGACACTATTACTGAACTTTACAATAGCAATGTTGAGTGTAGAAGTAGATGAACGAAGGTAGAGTTGAGGACTGGTTATGGAAACTTCTGCAACGCCCGTACGCGGTACATTACGGTTATCAATGAGGTTATATTTGAAAATTTGTTTGAACCAACCCGTTACGCGAACACACCGACGAAGATTAGAATATCATTTACCACGACTAGCATTACGAGAATGTTGCTCGTGAATTCTCAAATCTTGACCAACTCACACTTCAAGAAGATGTTCAACCTATACACGAACAGTTGGTTCATCAACAACCACAGGAGGTTGAACAAGTACCAAATTTGCAAACTTCAGTTGAATAAGAGGTTGAATCTTACATGGTATTTTGCCACTGTGGTTATAAGATTGAAGTTGTGGATGGAGATGATGGCGAAGATATTGGCCGTCGAATCCAGTTGTGTCCTTTTTAGCCTGAAGGGTGCAATTATGCAGAATGGGTTGATGAACGACTGTGCCCAAGGGCCATAATATATGCCAACGAGCTGAAACGAGAAATAAGACGCCTCTGAAATGTCGTGCACAACTTACAATTTGACCGTAACTGGTAGTTTTTTAGCGTCAGTTCTAAGTCCTAGTCGGGGTATTTTTGTTGGTTGTATCATTGTAGAGTGTATTATTGTCTGTGTATGTATTGTTGTTGACTGTATTAATGTTTTGGTGTTTTAGTAACATTGTCTTGTTTATTTTTGTATTATTGCGTTAAGAACATGACTACAGTTATATGACACTGCATCAACAGTCAATGGTGTATGGAGGGGATAAGACAGTGCAGACGTGACACTGCAGACAAGACACTGCATCAATAATTAATAGTGTATGTTAAGAACATGGCTACAGTTGTATGATGGGGCAAGACACTGCATCAACAGTCAATAGTGTTTAGATGGGACGAGATACTGAAGCCGTGACATAAATGGAATCTACTTTATAGATGGTGGTTGAATTTAATTAATGCTACCCGCATGTGATTGTTTGTTTTGTTATGAAAGCCAGCATGTGATTTAAGCTATAAAAAGCTTGTTAGATGCTGAGAAGTATTATTGCTCATTCTTATTTCATACAATTTCAAATATAACAAATGACGGTCGAAGATTATAATTTTTTTTGATGATAGCGACGATGAATTTGATGAAATGATGAAAGATCATTTTCGTCGTGAAAAGAAACTAATAAGTATGGCTGCACTACAAGTTGGTCAATCGAGCTGACAACGTGGTGGATCAGTTGTTGGTCGTCGGTATAAAAATCGTAGACACTCATGGCACAACGATAGACTGATGGAAGACTACTTTGTTTCAAATCCTACTTACACAAATGCTTATTTTAGAAGAAGATTGCGCATGCGGCGTCCTCTATTTCTTAGAATCCTACAATGTATCAAGCATCATGATAAATATTTTATCTTCAAACCCAATGCATCTCGTACAATGGGATTGACTGGAATTCAAAAAATGACAGCTGCACTAAGAATGCTTGCATATGCTGGACCGACGGACGCACTTAACGAAAATTTGAAAGTGGCGGAAAGCACGGTATTAGAGTGTTTGGAGCATTTTTGTCAAGCTATCGTGGACATTTACGGTGATCAATACTTACGCAGACCGAACGAGGCAGATATATTAATGTTATTAAATATGCATGGTAGTAGAGGTTGGTCTGGAATGTTAGGCAGTATAGATTGCATGCATTGAGAGTGGAAGAATTGTCCAAAGGCTTATGCTGGAGCTTATCAGGGTAAGTCTCGTAGGTCCTCTATTACTCTTGAAGCTGTAGCGTCGTATGACTTATGGATATGGCATGCATTTTTTGGAATGTCAGGTTCGAACAATGATCTTAATGTAGTCGAATGATCTGCGTTGTTTAATGATTTAGCAAACGGTAGATCAATTCCTTGTATCTTTACTTTAGGAGGTAACACGTACGATCATGGATATTATCTTGGCGATGGTATATATCCTAAATGGAGTACCATTGTCAAGACAATTCCTAACCGATAAAACAATAAACAATCAAAGTTTGCAGCGATGTAAGAAGGCCAAAGGAAGGACGTTGAAAGAGCATTTGGGGTTCTTCAATCTAGATTTTCCATAGTCAGTAATACATGCAGACTTTGGTCACCAATTAAAATGACCAATATAATATACACTTGTATTATTTTACATAATATGAT
This sequence comes from Allium cepa, assembly GCA_030765085.1. NCBI lineage: Eukaryota > Viridiplantae > Streptophyta > Magnoliopsida > Asparagales > Amaryllidaceae > Allium > Allium cepa. The sequence goes on along the minus strand of CM060943.1, from coordinate 474,657,392 downwards.
TATAGAGGATGAAAGAGACATGGAAGAAGATTACTTTTACGAGGGTGCTCCAACACCACCGCCTGTTTGGCGCAACGATATGATTGGAAGCGCACTAGAACTCGAGTTTCATGTAGAAAGCCAAATGTCCTACCTAGTGTTCAACTACATCGAAGACTGCAAAATGATCTCATAGATAATCTTTGGAGGTTTTCTGGAAATCAGTGAAACTATATTTCTGTTGTTACTTTTCCTACTGTTGTTTATGTTGTTGTTACTTATTATTGTTATTGTAATCAGTTTATGTTTAATTAACGTAATATTATTATAATCTTTTTTCAATGTAATGCAGTTTCATTGAAAATACTTATATTAATAATTACTTGCATTCAGAACACAATACAAATAACGGTAATTAAAAGATACAAAGGTGTAGAAACGGTAATTCATTTAATGACCATCTTCAAGTCTATGCCTCATAATTTCTCTCCTTCTTTGCTCCGTATACTTCAGTTGTTCTGTAGACATGTGTGACGTATCATGAACATTATTGCATCTTCATCTCTTTACCGGTTTTCAGTAAGAAGTTGATCCATTCTTGATAACTTTTCTTGGTGTTGAAATGCTCAAGTTTTCATTGCCTGGTTAAATCTATCTTCAGATTTAAGTAGGAGTTTCTTAATTTCTACTTGATCCGCTCCAGCAGTCTGCTTCTTTTTGGCCGCTTTTGCTCCCTGTGGCCTAACAAAATGATCTTCAGTTGGGGTTAGGTCTTCTCCTGATCCTAAACCGTAGCTTTCTAGCGATTCTCTAGGACTAGAGCTTTCTCCAACTCTAGGCGTTTTACCCCGACCACAGTTTGATTGAACTTGTTGAACGGTTTTCTGAAGCAATGATTTCCATTTAACGTGCTCGACCAACATGTCATAAACATGCATGAGTGATAAAAATGTGGTGCTTGTTCACTATCAGGTTTATAGATTTGTTTGAACAACTTGTTTGCGGTCGTTCTCTGTTAAAAAAACACTAGTATAATTAGAGAACTATGATAAAAAGTAGAACAATAAAATTATATTAAAGCTTAACAAATGCGTTTCATTTCCAAATCCACTATGATTCGTTTGCTTTAGCTTGAAAATTTGAGAATCGAACGTTTGCGTTTGACGATTTATTTTTCCATAATGACCTTTGACTGAAGATAGCGTTCTTTTCCGATCGATATTCTTCCGATTGTAGCAATTAGTAATTTTGCCCCAAAAAGTCTCACCACTTTGATCGGTCCCTCGAATAGGATCGACTGAGAGTGCACGGTAAATGTAGCAAAGATCGTAGTCTTCTGCAGCGCTTTAACTTGCATTAGTTACTTCTCCTCCATTCGGAACTGTAACGTCTTGTAAGTTGTAGTCTTCAAGGACCATGCAGCATCGACGTCGAAATCGGAGTACATTTTCAGTTGAGATTAATGGTAGTAAAAAATTGTGATGGAGAAAGGAAAATAGTTGTGAAGGGAAGAAGAGGGGGAAGTTGTATTTGAAGAGGAAACACGGCCGTTGGTGGACGACCATTGGAGGGGGAATAAGTGGGCGTCTGTTAAACAGACGCCTGAAACCATACGTCTGTTGAACATGAGCCTCATTGTGAGAGGCTGTTCAACAGACGCTTGGTATACAGACGCCTCGTCGAGTCATCCATTCTCGCACCCGAGCCCCTCTTTTCTGTACTATCACAAATTCTGAAATCCCGTTGGAGAGTGCAAATTTGAAAATGTTGGAGCTGTTGGAGATGCTCAAATGAATTATTTTTTCCTTTGTTTCCAAAAAGAAAAAAGACTCGGTTGAGGTATTTTTTCGTTGCTTTGGCGCCACTTGTATCACTCATGCTACCGTGACATTCAACTTTGACCTTTTGAACTCTGACCTTACTCCCGCCTATCTTAGACATTGGTATTTTGGATCTTCGTGTTATCCCTTCTTGACCACTATCTCATGTTTCTCTTGATCCTCTAGTGGACGATGAGATCGGCTATGATATTAAAAAAATTGTAATTAATTTATTTTTTTTTCAATGATGTTTGCACCCTTATTAGTTTTATGTTATGTATTTTTGGTTTTGTTTTCTTTGGTGAGATGGATTTTTTTTTTCTTGTGTGCGATGTGAGTTGTGCTGGATGAGACGCATTTGCTATTAAGATGTAAAATAATGGAGTGAAGTACAAAAAAGAAAAACTTTGGAAAAAAAAAATAGGCTGAAGGACATCAAGTTTCAGTTTTAGACCGAAAGACAAATGCTAATTATAATTAGCATTACATTAAACTTTTACACTACACAAAATGCTAGTTATATCTAGCATTATATTCTTTTTTACACCATACAAAATGCTAGTTATAACTAGCATTATGTCTAAATTTTTTTATATAAATTTGTGCTTATGACTATTTCCCTCAAAATAACGTGTCCATAGAAACATAAGTTAATAAAAACATGGATTAAAATTATGACTTTTGGCATACATCTCTATACAGTTTCAAAAATCACAAAACACTCTTGCTGAAAATCAAACGAAAACACCCATGTTGTTTAATTGCTGAAAGCAAATGACTAAATTACTCCAAATCAATTCATTGCTACATCGTTGTTATTCCCCGGTGACTTTTACTTTCTTTATACTTTCGCTCTACCCGATGCAATTATCAACCAACCAAAATCTAATAAAAATAAAAAAAAACAAATATCAAGCGTTGAGATCAAAGAGTAATGCAAAGGGAGATATGGTCAAAAACAAAAGGAGAGACAAAGATAACCCATCAATAAGTAAGAACACAACCTATCTTTTGTTTTCAGTAATATAGGGAAAAAAATGCACATATAAACATTTTGAGATAAAATATGCATGTTTATGCAATAGCAAAATGGATGGATGTAAAAATATTTCCTGAAACAAATAAGCTGTTTTCACAAATATTTGGAAAATGAAGTCATGGTTTTGCATAAATTTTCAAAATGAAGAATATAAATGTATTTTAAAATAGACTAATCATGTTTAGAGATATTTGCAGAACAACTATGTCTGCATACATAAATGTGTGTGTATTTGTATTTGTGTGTGTATATGCCCGCACACTCGTATAGGTTCAGCATCACCATTTAGCACAATTTTGTAGCCTTTAATATCAGCTGCAACCATAAATTTCTATTTGAATATTTGTTATCTTACCAATCATGTGAATCAAATATTTAAATATAAACTGTCCGATATCAGACAAGACAAATGATGCTAAATAAAAGATAGACACGCACTACATTTGCAAAATGGATTGATATAAAACACATTCAAATATATAATGTGAAGTACTGAAAAAATTATACCTGTAAGCAGAAAATGTCTTAGAAGAAAAGAAAAAAGGTTAAAGTAAATCCAAATAAATTTGGGAAATTTGACATGTTAGACATATTAAGATTGTGAAGACTTCCGCGTATGAGAAGGATAAAATAGAGAATTAAACTTCCGCGTATTAGAAGGATAAAATAGAGAAATAAACTTTCGAAACCAGGAACGGTTTCAGAAACAAAGAATTTTCTAGAATTAAATTTGGCTTCCCGGTCATATATCCATGGAATTCTGTATAATTTTCGTCCAACGCAAATATCTTGTTCACAGAAAATATGCCACGTGAACGTGAATAGTTGTAGAATGCGACGTGTTCCATTTCGACAAAATAAAGATTCACAGTACTCAATATCAACTTGGCATCTCAAATAACAACGTAGCACCGGCCAACATTAACAATAGGTATGGAACAAAATGCATGTGAAAATTGTTTGCCTTGCACGGTACAAAATGATAACAGCTAATACTAAAAAAATACCGGCGTTATTCAATACAAGCCAAACTAACGGGTGCTTTCCTCCTATAATTTCCATATAAATAAACGAAGTTTCTACATGAAATAAATTAAATGGTCAAACATAATAACCATGAATATGAAACTTTACATCTGTCCAATTCTCTTTACTCTCCAAGCAAATCAAAATCAATACATATATATTATATACCTCTCTTCATTCTTTTGATTCTCCGAGTTCGATATCCTTTCTCGAACCATTTTCCACTCCCTCCTTCAACAATATGAGCTCCTCTTCGGTTAAACTCGTCTTCACAAGAGACATCTTAGCATTGGCTTGCTTTTCAACTTCGACTGCCCAACTATAAATGATCATGCCTAATACAGCGAGAGCCATTCCCATTATGTTTTTAAACGTTAAGGCTGAGTCAAAAAGTAGCCAGCCAAGTGTTAAAACGCACACGGTTTTCATGTGCCCCAACACTTGAAACGATACCGCAGAGAAACGACCTATGCAAAGGTACTGACTGATGTTGCAGAACACGGCTAGCGCACACGAGAGGAGTATAAAGAACTGCATGGTTCATTGACAATGTCAGAATTCATTATGAATTGTATGTAAATGAAACGTAACAAGAGTAGAAGATGGCTTACGATTACACCAGAATCGAAGTTATACTTGATTATGTTTTTTCCATTGAGGTAATAATCGATGACTGGTCCGAAAATAATGAGGGAAAGCGCTTGAATGGGCGCTGTCTTGCTAAGAAGCTCAAATGAACTAACTGAGTATTTCTTTTGCAACGAACCAATTGACTGGGTTAAAAACAACTTAAATGTCAGTACATGTTGCAGATATAGGTTATCATCTATGTAACTTTAGGAAGAAAAAAAAATTAGATAGAAAAACATTACTGGGAACATGGCTAGTTACTGCAGAGAAATATAGGTGAACTAGAGTAACTACTACCAAAAACCATTTCTCAATACATAGGTAAACTAGAGTCGCCACAAAATTAGTTACTGCAGAAAAATATAGGTTATCAATAAATAAGTTTCATGTCACTACTAGTGAAAATCTTGTTTTTGAAAGCTTCAAAATGCGTTAGCACTTATGTATTTGGCAGACACATACTTCTCTAGAGTTTACAAGCGAAGCTTGGTTCTCTAGGTAATTCAAAAAAAAAAAAAAAGCTTTAGCACTTAGTACATCTTATACGAATATTGTATTTAATTTTTCCCATAAAAAGAAATTGAAACAAACACAATTCAGCATTCAGTAGTTTGTAACAGGAGGAGAACGACAGCCTACCTATGTATTATGAACAGTGTAAATTTTGTCAGTTGCTATTTCAAATTATTCTCCATCTGTACAGTCACATTTTACCTGCAGCCTATAATATCTAATAAATATCTAGATACTAGCATATAAATGCCCCTCCCAAGTTTCTTGGTTTCACAGCCATGTACATTGTTTAAACTGCAGTAACTGCTACTCAAAAAATAGTTTTAATGAAACCATGTGGGTTCTTATACTAAAGCTAAAAGAAGGGAGAAGATAATTAACAGCAGAAATCAACTAATACATATTACAAGCAATTGGATTTGGTTATTAAACAAATTTTGAATATATTTTATTACACCAGCCAAATGAGGCCAGAGCAAATGAAGCCAGAGGGGTGAATGTTGAAATATACTTCATACAAGAATGTTGTAGAAAAAGATTATATGACTAAGGAAATGTCTGTAAAACTTGATGGACGTCAATTAAACAAAACAGACCCATTGAAACTATACACTAAAATTGGCGTTTAAGAAATAATTAGATAGAGCTAAAGCCTATATAGATAGAAGGAGAAAAAAGAACTTTGCTTTGATCCTCCACAAAAAAAATTAAACATCCATTATCAATACTGTTAAGAACAAGGTGTTGAAATTCATAAACATGTAAACTTTCGAATCATCCCAAATGTCTGAAAGTATTTTCTTTCCAATAAAATATATATCAACAAGAATGAAACACTGATGCAGGCAACTATTTCAGAATTGTAGAAGGGGAAAATTTAACTCACGATTTGTTGAAGAGATGTAGCGAAAACAGCTACACATGCACATATGAAACCTTTAGCATTAACTTTGACATCCGTAACTGTACATACACCAACCCCCAATACAACAACCACAACGGCAATTTTCACTTCCCTTGAGTAATGCTTGTTATGAAGGATCCACTCCATGACACATACCACAGGTATCATACTCAGCTTCGAGATCTACATTACGCATATGAAGATATGAATATATGCAAGACAACTAATTCACCCATTTCAACATCAATGCATTGCTTTAAGATGCATGATACATATTAACATGGAGAAAAAAGGCATTCAAAGGGTCTAACATTGGAAAATGCAAGATTTTGCAGGTTGTACTGATATATCCTATCAGTTAATAAATACCTGATAAAACCCAACAGAGTTGAGCATAAGACTCAAGTTCATTCCAGTAATTGACATATTGGCAACAATGGAAAACCAAAGAAGCTCCCACAAAGGTACGTGTTTTGACTGAGAAAACCCACTTGCATTTGATACAAAACCGACCAATGCAGTCACCGCAAAGTGAAACCCAGTCAAAGTAGTTGCTGTTATAATACAAAGAAGGTTAACATTAATGCAATGAGAAAGATATTGTCAATTGATCATAACTGGATAAAAGGAGGAGAGCAAGTTAATCAATTCAAATTGAACATTATTGGTTGTAGATGCTCGGATAATGGAATAAGTAATTAATCAGAATAATGGATGTGTTTGAGAAACAAATCCAGTACAAATGGTACGCGAAGGCCCCCATGCAATAATAAGAAAACGAAGGAGCATATCATAGGAGTTAAGCAGAATGATGAGCATAAGATTTAGTACATAGAAATTTGCCGAAAGCAGACACGTATAAAAAGATTATTACAGACTAAAGCAGAAACATGGAAGGACAATGAATGGTATATTTTACTGATAACGAGAATAAAGTTCTAATGTTGAATTCTGTACACCAGTAGTAAGATTGATCAACTCGTGCAGACAAATAAATGACAACTATAGTTAATTACAGAGAAATACCACATGACTCACTTATGACAACTGTTATCTGCATTGAAGGGAAAAACAGTTCAGATCTACTTCAATACTAAAGACATGGGAGAATATATATGAAAATCTAGCTTAGTTGAAAAAGAGAAGACCAAGTTGACCACATAGAGTAAAAAATGTATATGCACATGTTATGGCAATGAAATCATTCTCCGCGATACATTTCAAATGATTGAAACTTTATCAAGTTTATAATAATAATAAAATCAATTTAAGAGAACACCCATGCGCTAAAGGCTCACGCTTCCTTTTTTTTTGAAGTAAACTAATTGATCTAAGATCTAACATATATGAATGCAAACGCAAATTTTAGGACACTCTAATTTATATTTTTCTCCCAACAAGCTTTTGCACCTGATGATGAATAAGCATGCAATTCACAATCACATCTAATACTGAAATCATCAATTCGAATTGAAAAAGTAACAAGAGCTGAGACAACAATCCAACTGTGATCAGTACAGATTCAACAAATGGACGCATCCCATTTCAGTTGTGACTAAATTTATAACAAGAGAACGAAATATAAGGTAATCTTACAAAGATAACACTAGCAATAGCAAGCAAATCAAATAAACAGATAATAGCATGCATATCTTGCATATTGCAAAGCGTATGCAAAGTTCACAAACCATGAAACTTGTTTAACAATTACCTCACTTAAACTAGCAATTCATCATATTGAAGAAAATTTACAGATTCCTACAGCAAAAGTGAAAAAATTAAATAATGAACGGAGTTATGTGAAGAATAAAAACAAACGGAATTCGAGATCTGTTGTGAAGAAAAACCGGAGACCTAGTAGACCAAGATTACCAAATGTGGACTGCAGACATTAAATAACTCTGCGTAATTCTAATATCAGAACATGCGAATTGAAACAAAAACATCAACTCAAACCAACTAAACAAAATCACGTCTTTCAAATCAAATCATCCAATTAAACCCAAATAGAACCCTACTACAAGAAGAAAAAAAAAAAAAAAAATTACCAAAAGAAAAGGCGTAACCAGCGGGCGACATCAACTGCTTATTCGCCATTATAATACCGACTGAGCTCACAACATTCATAGCCCAAGCTCCTACATCTGATACATGAGGCGAAGATTTCTTCCCCTCTTCCGCCATTATTGTTGTGTATCTGAGACAGGTAGAGAAGAGGAGAGAGAGAGTGTGTGTTATTAGTATTATATACAATTATAATTGAATTGATGAGGTAATAATCTCTATTTTTCTCGAATGAGTGGTATTTTTTGGCTCATATAAAGAGAGCGGTGAGTGGAATCGTCGGTTACCGCCGTTTTTTATTTTCACCCCGTAAGGGGAAAAAAAACGTAGAGAGAAAATGCGAGATTTTTTTAAAAAAATAGAGGACGGTAATGTTTGTTGGCTGATTTTAATTCAGACCGAAGGCGCTCTTTTTCTTAACCAATGATACTGTATCGGGAACTTTCATTCTCCCGTTCAAATTATTGATTTACCCGCAGTTGCCCGTGCTGCGCCCGCACTGACACTGTGATAATCCGTGAATTATAATCTCAGTAGTAGAAAGACAATGATAGAATGGAACAATCATATATCTCATACACATGTTAATGGGCAGTGTAAATCGAATTCATATGTCAGCACAGATATGGTGTGTAATTACAGTGGTAATATAAGTAACAACGACAGTCATAAATAGTAATTTAAGGCCGAAGTTGAGTATTATAAAAAATGCACATATATAATGCATACGAAAGCAAACAAAGTCTATGTTATACATCCTGACGTACAGTAAAAAAAAACGAAACATTTGGTATCGGGAAAAAGGAAAAAAAGGAGTTGATTGCTACATTGAACGGAAAAATAGTAGCTGCAGACAGAAAAATGTGAATGCACCACAAATATAAAAACATAAAACGGTACAAATTAATTTCTTTGCTTCTTCTCTCGAATCTTGATTCCAGTAGATGCTGCAGTCTGCTGATCTATATCAACATCCTGTAGATAAGAGGAAAAAAACAGAGTTTAAGTTCGGAAGTACAAAACATGTTGAGGTAATAGAAGGTAACGATATGAACTGAATATACACTGTCGTTGTGACGACCCAGAATTTTTGGATGTTTGAAATTGGAATATTTAATTGATTTTAAATATTTAAAAGTTAATTTTTAACTCGAATTCAAATATTATTATTTAGCAATTAAGTTATTGGATTTAATAAACTGAAATTGGGTAAAATGTTGAATCTGGAACTTTAAGCCTGTTAAAAATAATTTGAAGGCTTGTAAAATTTATTTGATGATACCGAAGATAGTAAAAGTGTTAAAATTGAATTTAAAGGTGATTTGTTCAGTTTTGAAATTATATCATTTAAATCGATGTTTAAAAATAGCCTTCCGAGGCACAGTCTCGGAATTCGACGAAACCAGTTTCATTGGATTCGTAATATCGTATTTTTATCGGATTTCAAATTTCGTGGTGATTGGAGTTGTTGTGTGAGCGTACTATATTTAAACGCGCTGAAATTTATATTGAAAATTCAATATAATAATTGAGTCCAAAAAGCTATCTTCTCCATACGATTGAATTAGCACTCGAAATTTTTTCCATTACGTTCGGAATAGGGGTATAACATTATAAACGCCTGGCGGCACGCCTCGATAGGAGGTCAAAATTTTAAGTGGTGATTTCGAGACGATTCAAATTTAAATTTAAATACTATTGTATACATTATGGACTGGTCAAAGGTGTTATTCACATCCGCATTTTTTTTTCTTTCCTATCGAAGTCACTGTAGCAAAGCGTTTTATGCACGCTATCCATTTTCCTTAATTCGCGCAACCTTTGTCCCGGAGAAGAAAATAAAATTCGTTCGTCTATTCACTTCATTTTCTCCTTAAATGGAACTAAAATCTTAAAATGGCTGAATCATCCTCTTCTTTCCTCTTTAAAATCGAGTCAAACCCAGTTTTCTTTTTTTTAAAATAAAATTAAATCTACTTCCTGTTGACGATTCGCGAGATTCGAATTCGGGATTGACTATTACAGTGATCGAAAGGGTGCTGCGCCTGGGGATATGGCTCGACTTTTTTTTTCACACATCATCTTCGACTAGGGCTTGAGGATCGACGTGCTGTGGAGGGTCAGGATAGGACAATTCGTGAGAGGTTCAGGGATCGTGATTGTAATTTCTTCGCCGCTTCGTCATCGCTATGGAAGTAGTGCAGTGTCGCGCGTGTGTCTATTTGTGTTGGGGGCAAGTTCGTCGTCAAGTCAGAAGGACGAAGCCTGTAGAATATGCATGTTCTTATCGATCGAAGTGAGGTTTGCTTGTAGTTCTTTTCTTTTTAATTTGGTATATCTACAAGAAGCATAAGTATATTGCAGTATAAAATAAATCTGTTTATGTTATTAATATAATATATATATGGAACAGAAGAATTATTTTATGCAGATAAAGTTTTTGATAATATAAGGATTTAAATAAAGATTGGATTTTTTTTTAAAATCTATATAGATTTTTTTTACCACTATATATACATAAATATTTAATCTATTATAATTGGTAAGTAATGGACTATGGGATTTACTCGTTTAAATTAACTTGTTTAATTATCCTAATTTCTAAAGATTTTCAAAGGAAGGTTTTTGAGTTTAAAATTAAAGGTGTAAACAGAATATATACACGCTTTTTAAATTTACCACTTGTTTTAAAATATTGTATATTAGTGATAAATTTATTTAATTTATTTTTGCTACAAAAAGGTTTTAAAAAGGAAATTTTTTATTTAAATAAAATTATTAGCTAATTTATTGTAACTACTAAAAGATTTTAAGAAAGAACAAATTATTTAGTTAGAATTGAATTGTTAACTGATTAATTTATTTAAAGGAATTTAGTTTTAAGTTAAATGATTAATTACATTTATGAGGGTTAATTGATTTATTCAAATATTAATAGACCATATAAATGTTTATACAAGGTCTTAAATTATGAAGAAATCAAGCCGGTGTGGATCGCATTGCAAATCAATGATACAATGTGAGTTAATCTCACTCTTCTGGATTTTTATTTAAATTTAAATGGTCAAAAATTAAATAATTGGTTAATTGATTGATTTGATTGGGTGTGCTATTTTATATATAGTAGTATATATAGTATATATTGGTGTGATTGATTTCCCGCATTATATAGCGGATGAGACCCTATGCGCCGCATAATAGCGGAGAATATTATATAAATCTCATATACCGTGATATTCCACCTTGAAGTGGAATTGATATTTTATATTGTGCTAACATCTGTGGATGTAGAGAAACATGTTGGAGGGATCCAATTGGATTCCTCAACATTTATTTAGATTATTTAATATTCTCTGTTATGATTATTAGATATCCTGGGATTAACTATATTGATAATTGAAAATGTTGGATGCTACAGGTTGATCAAATATATTTGGGTATACCGAGTTACCAAAAATATAAAAATGGATTTTTGAAAAGAAATAAAGGAGTGGATTTTTTTTAGTAAAATAATTTTAGAGTATCTGAATAAATCTAAAAATGAATTGGAACAGAATAAAAGTGATTTTAAATATTAATTAATAAATACTGAGTATGGAAAAGGGATTTTGAAAAATAAAGAGAGAACGAATTTTAAACTTAAAGAGATATTATTGGAAGTAATAAAAGAATTTATTTTAAAATCAAGGTTTGAATTTATTTAAAAGAATTAAGAAGGAATTTGGGAAATCAGAAATTGGTGTTTTCAGCTATAAGATTTTAAATCACAAGTAAGAAATAAATTATGAAGGTAACGGGTTTTGAATAAATTGAGTAAGTAAAGAAATTTATTTCAAAATGGAGTAAATTGGAAATCAATTTGAAAATTGATTTAAGTATTTAAATTTGGAATTTTGAAAAGAGAAGCGAGACTTTGAAATTTTTAAACGGGGTTTATAAAAGCAAAGTGATATATCAGTGGATATTTGGAAGAATAAATTCACGGTGGGAATTTATTAATGGAATGGGTAAATTTGTTTAAATATAAATAGTGATTTATTTTTAAAGGATGTGAAGAGAAGTATATTCCCTGGATAGCCAAGTACGTTTTCAAAGCAAATTTTTAAAAATAAGTTAAAAGCTTAATGTTGTTTTAAAAAGCATGTTTAGAAAATTTATTATTTCTAAATGTTTAAATTTTAGAGTAAGTATTTTTCAAATTTATTATAGTAGTAATTATTTAAAGGTGGCTTGGTATTATGTTTTAAAAGTCAGAAATTCAGTTTTATATTGTACAAAGTAGTTTTACTTTAAATGTTCTTAAAGTATATATATTTGAATAAGTATTAAAGTAAATTTTAATTTAAATGTTTTAAAGTATATTTTATAATAAGTGTTTTAAATAATTTGTACTTGGTGATTTCGGTGGAAGTAGAAAATATTTGGGGAATGTATTCCGTGAAAGGAAGATGGTTTAAAAATTGTTTTCAAAAGGGTTGAAAAGTGGATATATATCTTTTGAAGATATTTTGAGATTAATAAATAATTTGGTGAAATTATTTATGTTGGATGGTTGTTTATGAATGTTAATTGATAGTTATATAACCGACTATCAATATTGGCCAATGCGCTGATCGTTCCGAAGAGACCGGGATCAGGATTAATTTCTCGAAAACCACTTCGATCCGGTTTGTATGTTTTCGCGAGGAAGATGAGTTTGGATTCGAAGATGAAGCAGTGAAGTGCAAGGGCTAGTCGCTACTAATCCTGAGGTGATTCCAAAATGGATGTAGTAGGAGTAGTGCCTTCGGTTCCTTTCAAACCTGGGACGGACTTGTATGGATTGAATGCTTTCAGAACATCGTCAGGTGGACGACGAGCATTCTAAGAGATGAGTTCTCTAAAGGTAACGCTTAGCCTCAAGCCTCATCAACCGGGAATGAATGAAAATCAGGGGTTATACAGCAAGGCTAGATGGGTAGCATCCATTAGGGTGAGGTCATCCCTATCTAGATGTCCCTTTTATTCGGCTTAGTGGTGCGGTTGCTGATCCCAACCGTGGGGTGATCTTACTCGGGATTATCCAGTAAGGGGTAGTCCCGGTCTTGTGTTGCAGGGGATTGGGAGTAATCCTCGGTACGGTGATCTAGGCCACGTATTGTGGAAGGTGGTACCCCAGTGCCTAGTCATTAGTTGAAAATCCATTCACCCTACGCGCCTTTTACGGTTTTTGTTTGTATTAACCACTTTGTGGCTAGTAGCTGGAATTTAATAAATGTAACAATTTCAGCTATTTGAATAAGTATTTGTATATAGACCCTATTATAATATCAGAGGATTTTATAAGAAATGTTTTAGTTATCGTAAGGTAAAAACCCAATATGTTTATTTGTGGCGTAGTCTTACGAGGTGCTTTTGATCTTAAAGGATTTTGAAACTTTAATAATCAAATTGAGTGTGGTTTTCCAGACTGACTCAGGTGTTATTTAACTATAATGCTCGGGTCAGACCGAGTGTTATAGAATACAGGAAAGGATGTTGTGGAGCTCAGAAGACGAGCTGGATGGCGATACGTACTTCCGTACTTGATTATTATTCCGATGTGTATTCAGTTTTGTGGACAAGTTTATATGACTGTCCAGTTGTATGTTATTGATGTTGTTGAACTCTGATGATGTATTCTGATGATGTATGAATAAAACAAATATAGCTTTCTTTTGTGTAAAGATCTGTTATCATCTATCATATTTTATTCCGCTGCGATGGTTAGATTCTGATGTTTTTTTGTTTTCTCTTCTTCTAACTCTTCTTCTTTAACCCAAATGGTTCGTATTTCCATTCATCTTGAGTTGATTGATGGATAATAGTGTTGACTCAAGGGGTACGGGTTTGCGGGCTGTTACAGTGGTATCAGAGCTTAGGTTTGTGATAACCTTGGCTCTGGTGGGAATTACTCAAATAGAGTCAGTGGTACTCTAGAATGAGTTTGAGTGTATTGATAGATATGAGCGCGTATTTGTCAGTGAATATAAAATTGTTTTTATATTGTGTTGACTTATCGGTTAAGTGTTTATGGCTTCTGGTCGATATATGGGACGCCATGTCATCGATAGGAGTTTCTAAACTCTTAAACAAGATAAACCGACGCAGTATTATTTTAAATAGGGTAAATGGAATAATTTTACCCAAATTATTTTTGTATATAAGAGAAATAATTTTCCGTAAATTATTATAGTTATATATGGTTGCTTGATTGTTAGGAGATGATAATATTAAAATATTACCATTGCTAAGTGAAAGTTGAATAAAGGATTAAAATTTTAACCAAAGGTTAAGAAATAAATTTATATACAAATGGAAATTATAGATGTTATTTATAAAATGAAGTAAAATTCCGGAGTAATAGTTGAATATGAATTGGAAGCATTTGGAATTTGAAATTTTTGGGAAAGGGTTTAAAATTCCTTTGGATTTGAAAATGGTTTTCAAAGGTTTTGGAGAAATAATAGTGCTATTATTTGAGAAATATTTTTGAATTGGATTTGGAGTCTGTAAAGATTTGGGATTTAAAAATATTTAAAGGGATTTTAAAGAGGTAAAAGCATTGAACTCTTTTCGGTCGTTGGAAAATAATTCAGATGATGATCGCGACATCATCGGTGTTCATTTTCGAGTTTCCAAAAAGGAGGATTACTACCTGGATGTTTTGGATTAATGTTTGTTTGCGAAATTTGGTTTGATTTTGAAAATGCAGAGGAATGGTTTGATTTAGATATATATGTTTTCAAAATTGAATTTGGAACATTTTAGTAACAGTTTAAACTCTGGAGTTGGTTTGAAATGTTTTGGTATGTTTAAGCAATTGCTTAAAACTCTGGAAGTAAATTGGAAATGCTTAAACAATAAATTTGGGAACTTATATAAGTTTGAAATTTGTTTAGAATAGAAATTTAACAGAAGAAGAGTTGATTAAAATAAGTGGGAAAGCTTATAAAAGTTAAAAATTTGAATAAAAAGATATACTTGGCTAAATTAAACGTATAATTCCGAGTTAAAAAGTAAAATGTGAACGGGATTGATTGTAACAGATGAAAGTATGGATATAAATAAGTTGTGACTAATAAAATTTAGAAGTAGAATAAATAAGCCAAAATAAAATTGTTTTGAATTTTGGGAAATGGATAAAAATCCCAAACTTGAATTATAAAATAGATTGGACTCACGAAAATTAAGTTAAGTGATTTTTGGAAGGTAAAAATCAAATATTGAATTAAAAGTGGGAAATGAGCTAATTTAAATAAAATTTTAATTATGAGTTAAAAATGGATTTTGAGAAGTTAAACCTGAGTTATAAATTAAATTCAACTTAGAAGTGCTAAGTGAATTGAATATGATTGAAATATAGTGAAATGAAAATGTGAGATAAAGTTTAAAATGGATTGAATGAATATACTAATTGAATTAAATAGAACGGAATTTAGTTGGAAATGGAGATGAACTTAAGTTGTTAACTTAAGCAAATTGTTAAATGTTCGTTAGTGAGCTTTATGAAATGGTTTTGAATAGAACCTGTTTGAATGATGAAATGGAATGTAAGTAAATGGATAAAATTAAAAATAAAGTGAAAATGAGAATGCATGGATTGTGAATAAATTTAAAATGGAATGGAATTTAATATAAATTGTATTCGAATCAATTTAAAATGATTATAAGCTTAAGTAATTATTTATTCACATAAATATCGCCGAATTTGCAAAGAAATAGTTGTCGTTTGACGAAAATGAGATTAAATAAAATTCTATGAATTAATAGAAGTAAATAAAATTGATTTTTGAATCAATTGAAATGAATATAAGTTCGTTTGGTTTAAAAATGAATCGTATGCAAGCAAGTGAGTTGTAAATCACTTAAATAGAATAGTATGGGTTGAGAGTTGATTGAAAGCAATTGAAATAAGTGTCGAAACTTACAAATGTACTTATGAAAGTATATAACATGCATTGTTATAGAATCCATGTTTTAGCTATTTAAATAAAGGTGAAATGCTATAAACTTCTTATATATAGTGCTTATATGTTTAAATTGAGTAAGTACAGGTACCTGAAGGCCGTTTGGCAGGATTTTGGTCGCGCTAATTGCTAAATAATAAGTCACTTGCTTAAAAATACTAAATAAAGGTACGCCTACGCAATAAAAATAGGAAATATGAACTGTTTTTGTTTTTCCGACCGTGTGGGCCGATGTGTATATATATATCTCTTGTCAAATTGCAAAAGCTCCTCCGTACAAAGACGACTGCCAAAAAATTTCGAAAATTTTGGGAGTTAGAAAATTTTCTAGGAATTTTTTTATTAGCGTTAAAACGATTTCAAATTGGAAATTGAAATAAATTAGTGGATGAAACTAATTTAAAATAATGATATGAATCAGTTATAAATGGAAGATAAAATTCAATATTCAGAGTTGAAGATAAATTGAATTCATATGGAAATGGGAGAACCAATTTGAATAGAAGTAGATATAAAATAAAGTAGTGAACTGAAAATAAATATAAGAAGCGTACAAAATACTTATATTGAACTTTAGAAGAAATGGTGAAATTCTTAAGTAATATGGGTGTCGGAAAAATATATTGAATAAGCATTTGAGTGAAGATTTAATAAAAATATGTGAAATGATAAGCGTTGTTAAGTGAATAGAAATCAAAATGAATGTGAATAAAAAGAAAATTGATATAGTTGATAATCATTTGAGATAAATACGTAGGATGTATGATAGCAATTTGATCCAGAATCGAACAAAGAATTTCGAGATAGCTATATTGATCCGAGTTAGGATTTTTCACTCGATTTTCAACGGCGAACCCTGGATAGGGATTTTGATTGATTCTGGAAATTTTCTATCATAGTTATGACTATGCAAGGAGAATGACGGTTTCTTATCAAGAAACCAGATCTGAGTCTACACTAGGAAGTCGGGTGGACGATACTAATTCGGAAGTGAAATTGTGTGATCGAGTAAGTGATCGAATTTGATATTTCGTACGGATGATTTATGTACATCGTACGGGCTTGGATAAATAAATATTGAAATCTTTGTAAGGAAGTCAATAAAATATTTCTGAATGTTGTGATTGGATATTATTGCTATATAGCACATACAGGTATTACAAAGGAAAAGGAAAATTGGTTTTGATTTCAGAAGATAAATTTGAATTGCTCGACAAAAAAGTATGTGTTTAAATTTCTGTATGAAATTTGATTGGGTTTTCGATCTAACCACTTGGCATTTTGTTTTCTTTTGAAATTTAGGAGCCCGTAGAGGCATTTTGTAGTTGTTCCGAGCTAGCCGCGCAAAGGAGACGCTGGTGAAATTTTTCGAAAATTTAAAGAGTTAGAAAATTTTTGAGAAAATTTTGACAATTCAAAATTTGGTTTTAAATTGAACTTTGAACGATTGAACAAATAATATTGTTTGAAAATTTTGGTAGAGTTTGGGAAGTTAGTAAGAGTGATAATGTGTCTTTAACAAAAAGATTGTGTTGGGAAGTGTTTGAAACTGAATGGTTTTAGGGAAAAAGTAAACGGGTATTGGACCATTCTTCCAAACTAGTACTTTCGGGGATGAAATTCTTTTAAGGGGGAGGAATGTGACGACTCGGAATTTTTGGATGTTTGAAATTGAAATATTTAATTGATTTTAAATATTTAAAAGTTAATTTTAAACTTGAATTCGAATATAATTATTTAGCAATTAAGTTATTGGATTTAATAAACTGAAATCGGGTAAAATGTTGAATCTGAAATTTTAAGTCTGTTAAAAATAATTTGAAGGCTTGTAAAATTTATATTGATAATACTGAAGATAGTAAAAGTGTTAAAATTGAATTTAAAGGTGATTTGTTTAGTTTTGAAATTATATCATTTAAATCGACGTTTAAAAATAGCCTTCCGAGGCACAATCTCGGAATTCTACGAAACCCGTTCCATTGGATCCATAATATCGTATTTTATCGATTTCAAATTTCATGGTGATTGGAGTTGTTGTGTGAGCGTACAATATTTAAACGCGTTGAAATTTATATCGAAAATTCAATATAATAACCGAGTCCAAAAAGCTATATTCTCCATACGATTGAATTAGCACTCGAAATTTTTTCCATTGCGTTCGAAAAAGGGGTATAACATTATAAACGCCTGGCGGCACGCCTCAATAGGAGGTCTTTTAAGTGGTGATTTCAAGACGATTCAAATTTAAATTTAAATACTATTGTATACAATGTTGACTCGTCAAAAGTGTTATTCACATCAGCACTTTTTTTCTTTCCTATCGAAGTCACTGTAGCAATGCGTTTTATGCACGCTATCCATTTTCCTTAATTCGCTCAGCCTTTGTCCCAGAGAGAAAAAAAAATTCGTTCGTCTATTCACTTCATTTTCTCCCTAAATGGAACTCAAATCTTAAAATGGCCGAATCATCCTCTTCCTTTCCTCTTTAAAATCGAGTCAAACCCAGTTTTCTTTTTTTTAAAATAAAATTAAATCTACTTCCTGTTGACGATTGGCGAGATTCGAATTCGAGATTGACTATCACAGTGATCGAAAGGGTGCTGCTCCTGGGGATATGGCTCGCGCAGCATCTTCGATTAGGGCTTGAGGATCGACGTGTTCTGGAGGGTCGAGATAGGACGATTCGCGAGAGGTTCAGGGATCGAGATTGTAATTTCTTCGCCGCTTCATCATCACTGTGGAAGTAGTGCAGTGTCGCGCATGTGTCTATTTGTGTTGGGGGCAAGTTCGTCGTCAAGTCAGAGGGACGAAGCCTGTAGAATAGGCATGTTCTTATCAATCGAAGTGAGGTTTGCTTGTAGTTCTTTTCTTTTTAATTTGGTATATCTACAAGAAGCATAAGTGTATTGCAGTATAATAAAACCGTTTATGTTATTAATATAATATATATATGGAACAGAAGAATTATTTTATGCAGATAAAGTTTTTGATAATATAAGGATTTAAATAAATATTGGATTATTTTTTTAAAATCTATATAGATTTTTTTTACAACCATACATACATACATATTTAATCTACTGTAGTTGGTAAGTAATGGACTATGGGATTTACTCGTTTAAACTAACTTGTTTAATTATCCTAATTTCTAAAAAATTTCAAAGGAAGGTTTTTGAGTTTAAAATTAAAGTGTAAACAGAATATATACACGCTTTTTAAATTTACCAATTGTTTTAAAATATTGTATATTAGTGATAAATTTATTTAATTTATTTTTGTTACAAAAAGGAAATTTTGATTTAAATAAAATTATTAGCTAATTTATTGTAACTGCTAAAAGATTCTAAGAAAGAATAAATTATTTAGTTAGAATTGAATTGTTAACTAATTAATTTATTCAAAGGAATTTAGTTTTAAATTAAATGATTAATTACATCTATGAGGGTTAATTGATTTATTCAAATAATAATAGACCGTATAAATGTTTATACAAGGTCTTAAATTATGAAGAAATCAAGCCAGTGTGGATCGGATTGCAAATCTATGATCAAAGGTGAGTTAATCTCACTCTTCTAGATTTTTATTTAAATTTAAATGGTTAAATTTAAATAATTAGTTGATTGATTGATTCGATTGGATTGTATGTGCTATATTATATATAGTAGTATATATAGTACATATTGGAGTGATTGGTTTCCCGCATATATAGCGGATGAGGCCTTATGTGCCACATAATAGCGGAGGATATTATATAAATCACATATACCACGATATTCCACCTTGAAGTGGAATTGGTATTTTATATTGTGCTAACATCCGTGGATGCAGGGAAACGGTTAGAGGAATCCAACTGGATTCCTCAACATTTATTTAGATTATTTAGTATTCTCTGTTATGATTATTAGATATCCTGGGATGAACTATATTGATAATTGGAAATGTTGGATGCTACAGGTTGATCGAATATATTTGGGAATACTAAGTTACCAAAAATATAAAAATGGATTTTTGAAAAGAAAATAAAGGAGTGGATTTTTTTAGTAAAATAATTTTAGAGTATCTGAATAAATCTAAAAATGAATTGGAACAAAATAAAAGTGATTTTAAATCTTAATTAATAAATTCTGAGTTTGGAAAAGGGATTTTGAATAAACAGAGAGAGAATGAATTTTAAACTTAAAGAGATATTATTGGAAGTAATAAAAGAATTTATTTTAAAATTCAAGGTTTGAATTTATTTAAAAGAATTAAGAAGGAACTTGGGAAATTAGAAATTGGTGTTTTTTGTTAAAAGATTTTAAATCATAATTAAGAAATAAAATATGAAGGTAATAGGTTTTGAATAAATTGAGTAAGTAAAGAAATTTATTTCAAAATGGAGTAAATTGGAAATCAATTTGAAAATTGATTTATGTGCTTAAATTTGAAATTTTAAAAAGAGAAGCGAGACTTTGAAATTTTTAAATGGGGTTTATAAAAGAAAAGTGATATATCAGTGGATATTTGGAAGAATAAATTCACGGTGGGAATTTATTAATGGAATGTGTAAATTTGTTTAAAATAAATAGTGATTTATTTTTAAAGGATGTGAAGAGAAGTATATTTCCCTGGATAGCCAAGTACATTTTCAAAGCAAATTTTTAAATATAAGTTAAAATCTTTAATGTTGTTTTCAAAAGCATGTTTACAAAATTTATTATTTCTAAATGTTTAAATTTTAAAGTAAGTCAAATTTGTTATAGTAGTAATTATTTAAAGGTGACTTGGTATTATGTTTTAAAAGTTAGAAATTCAGTTTTATATTGTACAAAGTAGTTTTACTTTAAATATTCTTAAAGTATATATATTTGAATGAGTATTAAAGTAAATTTTAATTTAAATGTTTTAAAGTATATTTTATAATAAGTGTTTTAAATAATTTGTACTATGTGATTTCATTGAAGATGGTTTAAAAGCTGTTTTCAAAAGGGTTGAAAAGTGGAAATATATCTTGTGAAGATATTTTGAGATTAATAAATAATTTGGTGAAATTAATTATGTTGGATGGTTGTTTATGAATGTTAATTGATAGCTAAATAACCGACTATCAATATTGGCTAATGCGTTGATAGTTTCGAAGAGACCGGGATCGAGATTAATTTCTCGAAAACCACTTCGATCCGGTATGTACGTTTTCGTGAGGAAGACGAGTTTGGATTCGAAGATGGAGCAGTGAAGTGCGAGGGCTAGTCGCTACTAATCCTGAGGTGATTCCAAAATGGATGTAGTAGGAGTAGTGCCTTCGGTTCCGTTCGAACCCGGGACGGACTTGTATGGATTGAATGCTTTCAGAACATCGTCAGGTGGACGATGAGCTTCTAAGAGATGAGTTCTCTAAAGGTAACGCTTATCCCCAAGCCTCATCAACCGGGAATGAGTGAAAATCAGAGGTTATGCAGCAAGGCTAGGTGGGTAGCGCCCATTAGGGTGAGGTCATCCCTGTCTAGATGTCCCTTTTATTCGGCTTAGCGGTGCGGTTGCTGATCCCAACCATGGGGTGATCTTACTTTGGATTATCCAGTAAGGGGTGGTCTCGGTCTTATGTTGCAGGGGATTGGGAGTAATCCTCGGTACAGTGATCTAGGCCACGTACTGTGACAGGTGGTATCCTAGTGCCTAGTCATTAGTTGGAAATCCATTCACCCTACGTGCCTTTTACGGTTTTTGTTTGTATTACCCACTTTGTGGCTAGTAGCTGGAATTTAATAAATGTAACAATTTTGGCTATATGAATAAGTATTTGTATATAAACCCTATTATAATACCAGAGGATTTTATAAGAAATGTTTTAGCTATCATAAGGTTAAAACCTGACATGTTTATTTATGGCGTGGTCTTACGAGATGCTTTTGATTTCAAAGAATTTTGAAACTTTAATAATCAATTTGAGTGTGGTTCTCTTGCTGGTTTTCCAGAGCGACTCGGGTGTTATTTAACTATAATGCTTAAGTCAGATCGAGTTTTATAGGGTACAGGAAAGGATGTTGTGGAGCTCAAGAGGCGAGCTGGATAGCGATACGTACTTCCGTACTTGATTATTATTCCGTTGTGTATTCAGTTTTGAGGACTAGTTTATATGACTGTCCAGTTGTATGTTATTGATGTTGTTGAACTCTGATGATGTATTCTGATGATGTATGAATAAAACAGATATAACTTTCTTTTGTGTAAAGATCTGTTATCATCTATTATATTTTATTTTGCTGCGATGGTTAGATTCTGATGTTGTTTTATTTTCTCTTCTTTTACGTCTTCTTCTTTAACCCAAATGGTTCGTATTTCCATTCGTCTTGACTTGATTGATGAGAATAGTGTCGACTCAAGTGGTACGAGTTTGCGGGCTGTTACAGTCGTAGTACCGATTTGAAAGTCGAAACAGTTACAGACGGGAGTATCCATACGTAGAGCAGTCAAGTAGCGTTTGATATGGACAAATATGTGTACTGTGAACTCATGCAAGAATGTATCATAGGATGATCAGTTAAGCGTTGTGTATCACGTATAATATTCTTCAGTCGACATAGTACTTGGCACAAGGAAAGAACGCATTGTTAAAACTAACCACTGTCATCAAGAAGGGGAACAAAAAAAATCCGCACCTGAATAACATTTCCTCTTCTCAGTGTCTTTCTGGAGAGTGATGGATAAGAAGCACGTAAGACTGGATGAATAACACTACATGATGACTGCAGATCAAAGCTGAGCAATATGTTTCTTCCCTTCGATGTCTGCTACCGACGGTGTGTCCTACTTGTTCGTCTTTGAGGGATAAACTAAGTTAGAACTTTGATCGCTTGGTGGAGTGAGCTGTAACTGTCAAGTATTGGTAAACAAAAAAATACGTTAATAAGTGAGAAAAATAAGTATGTAAATTGTAGGTTAATACATAACCAAGTTTGAGAACAAACCGTCTCAGTCACAACTACGTTTTTCATGATTTTTCTGGTAGTGAGGTAAGCGTCGAGATTATTCATCTCATAGTTACTCTATCTGAATTCAAATATTGCTTCGATCCCCGAGAGATGGTGGAAAATTTTGTATAATTTTTAGGCCCCATTTTCCTGCAGCAGGGAACATTTTTTAAAACACACTGTGTACAGCATGCCCTTATTGATGTTATTGTCAACTGGGTTCAAAGGTTACATAGCAGTACAAATACATGTGAAATAATACTGTGGATGGTATTCAAATGTGAAGTAGCACAGGCTAAATCTAAATGTGGACAACGCATTGTCTAGCTGGGTAACAGTGAGGAGAGTAGGAAAAACAAATTAAATAAGGCAGTACAAATTGAAAAGGGGTGGAGCAGAAAAAATATAAAACTTAGGGAAAGAGTCATTATTCATATAGTTGTACAGTTATAATTTGTATGTGTTAGTGTGTCACTCAGGTTTCTACCATGTACAGGTTCCAAGCAAAGTATATGCGCTTGAATTATGGTATGCCGTAATGCGTGTTAAACTGACAACCCAGGACGACCAATACGTCTCATTCATCGAATGCAAAACAATGAGAAATGTGATGTAACAGTATGGCTGTTATTTCTTTAGGAAATAATATTCACATATTCAAAGCAATTTGGAGTCTGTACATTTTGAAAAATAAATTGAAACTCATATTAATATTTAACCACATAACAGCCTGGCTATATGCCTTGACAGAGTTATATAAGGTACAACATGATTTAAGAACAAAACAATGAAAACCGGGTTGTAAAAGTATGGTTGTTATTTATTTGGGAAATAATATTCACAACCCAAGACGAACATTACGTGCAGGAAGTTGGTAAAATTATCCATGTAAAATGAGCCTGAATAAAGTTGTCTGCCCCAACGTGAGTAATGAGGTAATAATATGATATATATACGTCCACATACATATACTTTATATTAAAAAGGGCAGAGTTAAATGAACAAAATAATAAAATGTGTAATTGTGTTTTTTTATCGAATTAAGGATGGCAAGCATGTCGTCAACCTTACGTCCGAGTAGTCATTCCGCTTCCTTGCCAAAAGCATTGATAGTAGTAGACGTAGAGGAGTCCAATATGTCAACATTTAAACGGTACCTAATATACATATTTTTAGTGGTCGTAGTTATTTTTTTCCGAGAAAAGAAAAAAACAGAACAAAGAAGCTAACAAATGGTACCTGTTTACAGGATGGGCAACCATTCGGTGGCATCCGGAGCAGAAATATTTGGTGCCCTCAAAGTGAACTATAGATTTGCAAACCGCACAGGAGAGATAGCTCCAAGTAGAACTTTTCAATTACACAATGGTTGCTGGCATGCCATATATTTTTCCCTGAATAAAAATTCTATTTATATAAGTTAATAACTAATATAAATGTTTGAAATTGAAAATGCAAATGCTAAAAACCAAAACGGCAAGTGGATGAGAATTTTTTTCTTTTCCAAAAACGGAGAATGGACAAACTACAATCACTGACTTAAGAATATGACAACTAGCATAAGAACTTATAAGCACTTATACAGAAGGAAAAAAATGGTATCATGTGAATAATAGCACAAGGCAAAGGAGGATAATAGGAGACGTAGAATACATGAAAATAACAACAACATAATACACTAAAATTCAGTCAGCATAACATTCCCGAAAGCGTGAATAAGTGAAACGAAATCGTATTGCAAGCGTACTATGTGCATAGCTAATTTCGTTAAACAAAATCTATGCAGTACTCCAATCTACTCGCGGACAGCTTATATATGCGCTAATGTTGATACGTTGTACACTGTTGCCTATTAAAATTGAATTCCACATCAGGAAAGAGTCATATGAACAATCCTGCTATGGCAATTGTGCATATAACTTATTTCCCTAATTCTCCCCGCTAGTTGAGTAGTGGAAAATACATTTGTTATATCTGGCACAGCTCTTTCAAATTTGGCATTAAATTTACGTATTAACCTATCTCAACCAATTGGTTGATTGTCAAGCATTCCATATCTACTGATGGGTTTTTAGTTAGGATACTAATAATTTTTTATCATAACGTGACACAGACGGAACATTTAAACCAACTATACCCATGAATGGTACAACAAAAATGTGTAGTACGCGTCTCATTCTGAGCGGGAAGCGATATTTTGTGATACGTGGACTTGTCCACATGCCGACGGAAATTAACAAACGCAGGTAGCAGCATGTAGAGTGGCAGTGGATGTCATATTGTATTGCGGTAAATAGGGATGGTGGTTTGAAAAATACAGTATTGCTCGTGTCAGATGTGAACAAATTGGTCACTGATCCCACAACAAAGTTGAGAAATGGTATCAAACAAATGTAAATTAAATATTTTGCTGCTACGCATGAACAATACAGTAGAACGTCCCAGTTGCAAAATGCAAGTGCAAAAAACAAATGGATTTACATGCAAGAATACAAATTAGTACCGCTTCATGCTTGTGGAGCAGGGGCAGCACAGGTATAAAACAAAGCATAGTATAATCAAACTTAATACCACCCATAGTGCACAGGCAAGTGAAAGCATGTTCACTTAGTCGTACGGATATCAAGTGAGGGATAGGAGGAAAAACGAAGAAGCATACTACCTGACTCAGCAAAAACAGTAGTCAGCACCATACCTCGTTGTTGACAAACTGCATGTTCAATGCGTAAACTTCATTTGTTCCCCGACCGATCAATTTCCACAGCCTAGCCACCAGGACACAAATGGTATTCCAATTTGCACCAAACACCAGTTCTGAAAGCAATAGGTTGTTCCCAGCCATTGTAATAAGCCGATTGATAAGAAAGATAGAAGTCATTAAAAATTTATGTAATGAGGAAAGAAGAGTTCAGACTATCTTAGTAAAACAGTGTGTTCCACAAGAACGTGGGTAAATTACCTGTATGATTGTTCACGTAAAGTTAACTTCCCACTTTCCGCGGCATTAATTATTTGATTTGTAGTACCATTTCTAAGCAGCCAGGCGTTGAATTTTTTTTACACATATTAGAAACAACACAGCCACAGTCCTGCATTTTGTGAGCAGCTGCATGTTGCAGGTAGTGGCTGAAATAATAATTAACTATCTGAATTTGAGGGGGTATTTTTGTTTCCAATTTTTATGTAATACAATTATGGAAGGTATTATTAGTGGGCGAAAATCGTGTATTGAGGTTGCACTACGGTTGTGCAACATGTTGTGTATAAAAAAACTCTCACCCACTTATTTTAGTAATTTCGTATTGATGATGGATTTGGTCCACACTTTAGGTAGTAACTAAAACCTAGCTATAACTACTGTCTTTTTTTGATTAAAATAGAATGCATCTAAAATATTGTTTTAAATCATTTGTACTGTAGCATAAACCAAACAAATATTAAGTTACAGTTGTAGTCTGATATTAATGGTTGCCCATTATGCCTGGGTCAAACTAATGTAGTAACTGTTATTTAATCTGAACGCTATAATAATAGACAGGCTGACAAAGTGATTTTACCACGAAATAATAGGTATATGCATACAATTGGAAGAAAATATATTCAGCATTCTAGCTGTACTATACTTAAATGGAAATAAAATCAGATGGTACCAAGTTCACTCTGATATAATTGCTTACAATTTTTTCCCAAATTGCAATTGGTTTAATTCAAAAAACTTCCCCCAAACTCTACAATCCGTTACGTAGTAGAGTTGCGTGAAATTATCGTATTTTCTGACCAAGTTTCATTTTTTGTACTGTAAATAAAACAGCCAAATCGATCATTTTTGGTAGCACCTTTTAACCATCATATATGGTTTTTATACATTGACTATTGTAAAATAACATTCTCTGTTTCGCAAGACCTAGAATGAATTTATTATTTGCTTCATGCTTTATGCATACACTTTACTTTGATAGTGGTGTTCCATGCAAAAGGGAACATGCTACGTACTGTTGCGGGTAGGACCAGGACAATAGCAGAAAATAAGCGAGTGAAGAATTAAATTCGTTGGGTTTTACGTCCTAGTTAATCAAATAACATCTGTGAAAATTCATTAACATCGAATTGTACACGGTCAGACCAAGCATATAACATCTAACATCTATACAAATAACTACCAACGTATAGAATATTAGTTCCTTCCATAGACAGCAGAGGAAAGGAGCTAGAACAAAAAACACACAGAACTACTTAAGTTCACCACGGAAACAACTCGGCATTAAAATATCCTCAGACTGGTGTAGAAGAGCTGAATGAAGTTTCCGTAATAAAAGCAGTAATGGTGGACCCGATTCATCGCAATACGCATTGGATATCTACTCAGATTGAAAAGTGCTCACTATAGTAGGATTAGAATTTAGAATACCAATGCAGACAGTGTGCTTGCGTTCATTTGGAGCAATCATCTTCAGCTTCAGTTTGATTAGAAGCCAAAATTAAATTGACAAATCATACCTGCATGATCATAAGCTTATAATGATACTATGAAATAATGGATATCAGCTACGTCAAAATTGCACAAATTGTTCACGATGTACATTCGCAAACTAAACCATGTCTATTGATCCTAGCTTTTTCTCTATGTATGTACGTAGGTATATATGTATGTACGTATTTGTGAGTTTGTTGTATTTAATGTATGTTATGTAAAACAAAGTAACTGTAGGTAAATTTAACATAGTACAACTACATTAACATAAGCTAGAACAAATACAAAGTATGTTGAACCCGTTGTCAAATTATTTCAGAAGTATTAAAACCACTCCAACACTTTACTTCCTTTTTGGTCTCACCTTTATATTATTTTTCCTTTTTACGCCAGTGTCCTCAAATTTGATTTTGACTTCCCTCCATTCTCAACTGCAATGGTTTAATTTCAGTGACCAAAATCATGACAATAACTTTTTACATTTTAATCTACAAACAATTTCCCATTGTTGGTAATATCTTCAGCCTGATCCATTAGGGGTGTCCTTCAGTTCAAATTTCATTCTATTTTGATAGAGGATTGCATCCATTGTAACGGTATTTGACAATCTGATTAGTGTGGATAGCATTTGAGTATTACATTTTCGACAGTATGGAGTTCTGAGTAACGTTCTTAACAAACTTCAAGCTCTTGGTCACATTGTTATTAATACACCGCTGTTTTTCCTTATTTTCCCTGCCAACAATTTTATGGAGAAAACTTTAGCAAACACTTTTGCTGAATGGTACAATTCACATCCACTCTGATATATCGCATTTCTTCTGACAATTTCATCTCATTTAAAGGTATTGTTCATTACACAGTTTATGACCTCAGCAGATGCAAGCGATCCTTTTCTCCATTATCGATTAAATAACGTTTATTACTATATTAAATTACAAACCAACTATACATTTACTACAATACTGGAGAACATGCATGTGTGAAATTCCTTTCCACTCAGTAATTGTTTAGGAGGTTGTAAATCAACCACGTCTTAGCTAATCACATAGGCAATTAATTTAACTGATAATTAGTTCTCAAAGAGGTCGTAAAATTTGTCTAAAATTAAGGCAGGTAGAAGTTGGGTGGTGAGCAGAGTAATTAAGTTGTACCAAACCAAGTACGCTGTTATGCCAGTGATAACAGAGTGCCAAGAACATTCTTTTTGGCCGATTACAGTTGCATAATTTGCAAACAAATTAGTGTCTCCAGAATATATTTGCTATGTTGGATTGTAAATCAAATATATATATATATATATATATATATATATATATATACACGACAACGATCAGTTTGGTAGAAAAAATTTAAATTTTTTCAACCATCACAAAAAATGCAGTATTGAGAAGGAAAACAGTTTGTTTATGTTTAAGGAAAGCGCTAACTGTATGTAACGCATAGTGCATAGAGGGACATTCTAATCGACTATAGGGGCACTTAAATAACATTTGTTTAAGAAAAACGGAAAATAAAATCAGATAGTACCAAGTTCAAACAGTCAGTGGTGTACATTGTTTGCTTCTGAAATTGTATATCATAATGCAATTATAACTGAACAGCTCATATATTAAGAGGATAGGTAAACATATTATCAAATACATACTACCATGTTGAAGGCATGTCTACTCAAACATGGGTTGGAGCTGGTCATGGAATTCGAAAGTATAATTATCAAATGGTAACCAATTGCAAATCCGACAGTGGAATCAGTTTACGTAGGAAAACTGAGCAACCAACATCTGCAGTTTCACAAGCAGGACATGCATCCAAGTGATGTTGAACATACAATCTACACGTACTGGTATTTCAAAGTTTGATTTCACAAATACATTAATGTTGTATGCATAGATTTCCAGTAACAGCTAAGTATAGCATGTGCAAATCAGGCACTTATATGAAGTATGCTGGTACAGTAATATATTTTCATCTGATGGTGATATGTCCATGGCATTATTTCATGTTTGTTTATTATGCTGATGTTTCTGTAAAAAAAACCTTTACTAATGCACCGTACACCTATGGACAGAGTTATCACAGTTAATTTATCTTTACTCTAAAGACAGCAGACTCAATAAATAATATATAGATTTCAAACTCTGTAATAGACCGATGTTTGAAAACAAATTACCGGATACCATTGTCAGCAGAATGCGACGTTAGTCATAAATCATCAAGGGATCGTTTACGCCTTGCATACCTATTTCATGTGAAACACATTGAACATCACTTTACAATAATTCTACGTGACCTTTAAAATCAGTACTTAAAAATTATGAATGATGGATAAAAAAAACATCATACCAGCAAGATTTGTGAAGACTTCCTTGTAGACGATATTTTGCGTGTACTTTTAAAAACCCGGTTTAGTAGTGCCAAGTAATATCTTTAGCCCAAACATTGATGTCATTCTAGACAGTGCTATGTAAAGTTGTCCATGTGTAGAAACCGGCCTTGGCAAATAAATTCCAAACTTCCCCAAAGTTTGACCCTGACTTTTGTTAATTGTCATTGCAAAATAGACTTTAACTGGGAATTGACGTCAACGCAGGACAAATAGCCACTTTGTGTCGTCAAAGGTTAAAACTATCCTCTGAATCAATACTTTCCTACCCACATTATTCCCCGTTACAATCTCAGCTTCAATAACCTTAATCGATAGTCACGTAACAATTAATCTCGTTCCATTGCATAAACCTAGACTCTGGTTAAGATTCCTTATCAACATTATCGGCACACCCACCTTCAAATGTAACTCATGATTCGGTAGGCCTGAAAGTTTTAATGTGTTTATAAATTCAGGAAGATACAAAAGATGATGTTCTTCGGTTGTATCAAACATAGGGCTGATTGAATCCGCGGCGTAATAAGTTTGCATGGTACCACCTATCAGATCAATTGCATGTGAATTAGTTTCTTCAACGCAATCATTTGTTAGAGCCAGAATACACCTTTCCTGCAAATAGGATTTTTTTTAATATATTCTTATCCAAATCAGGATACATCATTTCCACAATTGCATGAATGGCATCATCTACATTTGGTATAAGATATTCATCAGGTATTTGAATCCAAGTAGGTTCTTCACCCATGTCTAAGGACATAGACATCACCTTTCCTTCGCCTACGTCTAAAACCCATTTATAAAACGACGACAGCTTCGATCTTTCATCACATGGTAAGTTGTTATTTTTCAATCTCATGTTTATTGTTAGAGTGAAAACTTTATACTTTTCCCACAAAGATGAATAATTTATAGTAGAGCGAACAATCATCTCTCTTATGCCTTTATGAACAACAGGTTGTGTCTGCCTGAAATCCCCACTTAGTACAACTGTCTTCCCACCAAAAATTTGACTATCATCGTTATTCGCATCAGAGGAGGCTATATCTGACAATGACTTCTCAAATGCTTCATGTGCATTTTGGTGAACCATGGGAGCCTCATCCCTAATAATCAAATCCGTACGTCTAAGTAAATCAGCCAAACACGACTGCTTGCAGGTGGACATGTCATCGAGATTCATAGGAATTTTGAACTTCGAATGTGCAGTTCGTCCACCGGGAAATAGAAAAAATGTATGCCAGAAGATGCTACTGCCAATACAATTCTACCTTCTACTCGTATAGTGCATGCTAAAGTATTCCATAAAAATGTCTTCCTTGTCCCCCCCACTTCCGTAGACAAAAAAAACCCACCACGGTTACGAATAGATATACTATGGCGTCAAAAACCATTTTCTGCTCTGAATTTAGTAATGCCACTGAATATTTTGCTTCCATGCGTAATAAATCACAGTCATAGTCCACTTCATTGTATAGAAGTGTGTTATCCACCGAATGAAAATTTCCAAGATCGGCTTCCCCTACCGACCAGTACTCGGTTAGCGATCTGTTGTTTCTAAGCATAACCTTTTCTAAAGCAAGTAATGCTTCTGATCTCACCATATTCGAAGACATCTTATGTGACCCACATCCTTTCCTGTGTACGTACGTCCATTCCATATCCTCTCTGCACATAATGTTTGTCCCACAATTTTTTTGCATCTAAAACCTCACAAAAATACAAAAATGTTGCAAACATTTCTCGTATACAGTTTGGGGATTCCCATGAAGCAGCTTTAGTCAATGCCTCATCTCACTCATTGTCGTTGTCTAATAAACCCCGTGCAAGGCATGCATCTTTGAAGGTGTTGAAAACAACACCATCTACTGTTCTAATGTCTTCATAGCATGTAGGGTCACGAACAACATTTAAAATCATACGCATATAAAACCTCTCCCCTGACGTTGGATGTGCATAATATATCCTACCAATACATTCTCCTTTCTGCCTCATCCTCTACTCCTTCATAAACTTATCCTATACCCACTTAGTAGGAAAATCGACATAAGTAAGTTGACGAGCTGCGTGACACTTTTTATTAGTCTCCAACCACTGGTTGAACATAGTTTTGCATAGATTACGCCTACCTTTGATGTCATTTAACTATTTTGTTTCATCAAAATACACAGTTTTCTCTCCCAACAAACGAAACATTTACCTCTCCACAGCTGGAGTGCGGTACTGAACATCAAACTCAATATTCACCATAATGCTTCTAAACCTGAAATATATCTGCAGTCCAAATAAGTTTTTACCTCACCAACCTTCCGAACTAACGTGAATTCTTTGTTCGCACTATCTTCAATAACAACAGTTGCTCTATCATGCCCCTTATTGATGTACTTAAATAGGTATTTAACAGACCTTTCTCTATTACATATCTCTACATTGATATATGCTTGATATTTGACAACTAAATCAACATTATGAGGTATAACCCAACCGTCGTCCTGCACAAACCCATTTGCTGTCTCAGTTGACAACCCATTGTTGCATTGTTTATAAATAAGAAATCCAATTTTGTCAAATCTGGTTTCATTCTTGTATTGTTTAGGATAATGCTTGGAGCAAGAACCTTCCACCATGCAAGCACATCTAGGATTTGCGTAACTGCATGGACCGTGAATCATGTACTGAAATACCGACTGATAAGCAAATAGATCCGCATGTTTATCTTGTATCTCAGCACTAATTACTACGTCAACTTGGCTAACAGTCTTTAGTCTCTGATCGCAAAACACAAATATAAGTATATGAGCATGTGGTAGTCCTCTTTTCTGAAATTCAATTTTGTAAACAACTGAAAAAAAGAGAAATAAAAAATAAGCTAAGTTGGCGAAAGTACACTAAAAAAATGTGAAAAATTAATAAGAATTTGTCAAACTTACGTGCTTTGAATTTTCTAAAATGACATTTTGTCTTAATGTCGTGCAGTAGCTCCATTAGCTTCATATGGAAAACATGGGAAACAATGTATGGTCTATCCTCAACTTTCTGACCGAGAATGTTGAGTAAAGCCATTTCAATCTCAGGACACTTTGGGTTGCACGTAAACATTACAAAAAAATCTGGGGATCCCGCCCATCGACAGATGGCCATAGCATGTTGGTAGTTTTGCACCATGTACCTAGGACCTTCTGTGAAAGAGGAGGGTAGAACAACCTTTCTTCCTATCGGCGTGCACTCGTGTCACCAGCCGTAATAGCATCTTGTAGACCCCTGTACAGTTCATATCGTAATGTACTTTTGGTTACTCTTTACCCACGACAGTCTGTCTTCTTCAATACATGTGTAACTGTCTACAATAAACTGGTGCAAAAGCCTACCACCCTACAACAGAACCAAGCCATCTTATACTCTGCATTGAATAAGATAGGCGTAATATTCCCGCATTGTCATAGCCGTTCTTTTAGTTTCTAAACATACATCAAATACTCTATATCCTATATCACGCCTGAAACCATCCTCACCATGAGGAAATAAAAGTGGATATTGCATGGACATAAAAGAAGGGTGCTTTTCACTAATCCTTTTCAGCACCCCATTTCTATCCTCAATCATGATATCACGATAGCCACATGAATCCACATTTGAATTATCAATCAATGCTACAATATCCGATGTAGTTGGTAAATTGTACTATCGTCCACCTCTGTAATACCTCTCCAACGGTCTGACGGTGATAGGCTGGTATTCTAATGCATGAAATCTATATCTAGCCATCCTAAACACTTTGGCCAACTCGCCGTAGTGGTTGAACATGTGCATTAGATTGTTGACAATACCCACATCTAAATACTTTCACCACACTAAGAAATCCAATTACTGACTTCATTACTGGTGTCGTAAAAATATAACCGAGCAAATTTTGGTTTACCCATCGTCTATAGAAGCGAACCAATTCGATGGTGGTTCTGACCATTTAATCTGAAAACATATGGACCACGACCATTTTTTATGGAGTTATCAACATTCTCACCCATTGACGTAAAAGAAAAAAATAGAATTATAAGCTTGTATATGTTGCTGAAATCCCTTTGAAACAGAACCTCCATTGTATTCCAGAAAGTCCATTAAATAATTGGGGGAAAGCCAGTAGGACGGCAGGTGAACCTTTCCCTTCTGACAACATGTTGAAAATTTTGGATTTGAATTTGTACTCCCTTTTTCTACCCTTTCTTCAAACAAAATCAATGCTCCACAATACGAACATGTACATGTAGAGGGACCAAAACTGTGCGCGGAAAACATTTTACCTGCATATTTAGTGAATTTTTTTAGAAAAGGTTTAAGCAGTCAATGCAATTTATAATAACCAAGTTAATGTGCATTACATACGCTGCCCGTAATTCCCAACTGCAGAAAAAGGGTATGTGAAGCAACAGACATAGGTATGTTGTTCCCCCTTTGAGTTGAGTCAAATGATGCCGGAAAGGAGTCGGTTGGACACCTCGTCAGGTTGTGGTTCTCTGCAATAGCAAACAACAACAATATGAACATTCAAAACCTGTAATAACCTACAACACACATACTGTAAAGGAGATGTATTTAGTTCTGTCAATGTCCCACGACAGATGAAGAATAAAATCTGTCATACCTATAGCTACCTTCCACATTTTCTTGTGCCTTGGTTTTCGATGTATGTGATGACGATTTATTTGAAAAACTTCAAACACGGAACATCATTTTGTAAATGGTTGTGTATATTATGCATAGGCATACGTAAAAAAAAACATTAAAATGGTACTAACTCCGTCGACGGTAAGATCGTTCGATAGAAATCAAGTTGATGGCGTCCTCCTCATGTTGTCGACAAAGAAAGTCAGAGAAATCATGCAGGGACACGTCTATGAAATCATGACAACAGTGGCTGCACCGCATCCATCTGGTTGTATGATATCTTTTTACCCGTTTCCACCCCAGCAGCAGTCAACATCTCGCTCTTGCAGACTTGCATATCTGGGTTTATAAATTATTTAAGCCTCGGGACAGTCAAAGCAATTTCAATATGCCAACATGTAGAACGCAAAGAAACATTAAGATAGTCGTAAATGGTAGCACAGTGTGTAGAAAGATGGTAGACAAAGTATGCGTACCGACTGCTGACATGCATGCGTGTGTACATGCTAATGTCCGACATCAAAATCAACCATCCAGCCGACCGATATTGGATATGATGAGTGCGCAGAGTCAAGGACAACTGGGTGGAAAGAAAAGGGGATTAAAAAAGTAACAATAATGGTTATATATGGTTAGACCATAAGACGGAGAAAGGGCAAACAAAAATCATAAGACAATGATAAAAAAAAGAACAACATGTGCATTGTTCATCCAATTAACATTAAGACCCTAAAGTAAGAGCAGGTTTAAAATAGTATAACAAATAAAGAAGAAAATAGTCATGTTTTTAGTCAATAAAAATAGGCATGTTCGGAATGAACAAAAACATCAAAAATAGGGAAGACATCTATAGTTGGACCTATAGATTGTGTGCTCATAAACCTTATTTACCTGGACCTATAGACTAAGTACTCATATACCTTGTGTGCCAAGAAACAGCTTTACTGTATAGAGCGGTGGGCAACTTTTATTAAACGGAATTAGCATTCAAAGACATAATTATTCAAAGGGACTTGTGCAAAATTGACATCCGCAGTTGTACCTTTAGTCCGTCATTCGTGCATAGATTAACCGGTAACTAACATAAAATAAAAATGGGACATATACACTCCTACTGTAATTTTGCTTAACTCAAACTATATATTTATCTAAACTATATGCAATATTAGTCTAAGTTTGATTGGGGAATGGTGGATGCGTCTTTGGTCCCATATAATCTGCACGAAATGCTTTTCCCTCTCTAGTTTTCACCTTGTTATCACAATTTCCACCTTAACTACATTTGAAAATTTTGTATTATCATTTCCGCTAATTTGTTTGCGGCATCAATCAGTTCGTCGTTATTAGTTTTCTTCAATAATTAGAATGATGATGGTTCAATAGTATAATCCTGTATATGGGATACCATGGCACACCTAACATTAGGATAATCGCACACAAATCATATATGTTATGAAATTGGAAGGAGGCCCTACGTAAGTATAGATGGCAATGATTTGCCCTTGAAATAATGAAAGCTCAAACTCCGACCATTGAATATGATATAGATAGATCAAATAAGTTGGAATGAGTATAGGAGAAATCATAGCTGACGTTTGCTGTCAGTAGTCGAAATATTGAGAAATTCTTATAAACTAAAGTTTGTTAAGGAATTCTTAAAAGCTAAATACACACATATCAATGAATTTGCATGAAAAGCATTCTGGACGCTAAAGCAGGGTTATTCACGTTTCATTTAAACTGGAAAGATGAGTCATAGCTTTTGAGCTACAGTACAGAAATGCATTTGATTCGAAAAGTAACGAAGGGAGAGGAATATGAAAAACTATTACCAATTCAGCGTGGTCTAATAAATTGAGCGAAGAAAGAGCTAAGCAAGTCGACTGTAGCTTCAATTCTTAAACTAGTGTGCTGTAAATTCAATCATGCAACAACCGGTACAGCTTTTGTTTACACAGCAAAAATGTTGGCTACCTGCACAAGCAAACACCGGCTTTAAAAAAAGAGATGACCGGTGCAACCAGAGTGTAATGTAATTCATATTGATGATCCTTGTTTACATGTAGCAAAATTGTTACCAATAATATTGTAGTAAAATTGTACCAAAAACATAAAAATAAAGAAAATAGGGGTATAACATTCGTAGATAAACTCATGAACAAACAATGAACCGTATCAAAAATCTATCGAAAATATATGAAACAACAATAGTGCAAATCAAGCATGTTCTGTAAACAATGGGTTGCTGATAGTAGACGGCGTAAAAATTTAAAATTAACCTACTAAAAAAAATAGCTAGGACTCCGGTGCGATGATAAAAAATACTCAGTTAATGGAAAGTTGAAGTAAATAGAAAATTGTAGTAATAAATTAGCTAAAGCAGTTTGGATAAACCGCATATGTTTGAATCTGCAAATTGACAGCGATCTAAGTATTTACTATTGGAAAGGGAGGCATGAAGCTTAGAAATACGAAATTGGAGACTGATGGATAATTTTCAAAAGAAAGATTAAAAAATACAAACTATTTATGAGAACATAAATTTTTACTCTTGTCTGCTGAGGAATAGCTCCAGTGTTTGTCGAGATGGACGACAAATACTAAGCAAAAGTAGTATTTAAACACATAGTTACTAAAAGGGACGTGCGCAAAACTGATATTCAAAGTTGTATCTTTAGCTCATTATCCATTCATAGATTAAATGTTAATAAGCAGAAAATAAAAGTGAAACATATGCACTCCTACTGTAGTGTTGCCTAACTCAAACTATATGTTTATTTGTAATACAAGCAATTTTAGATCGAGTTTGGCTAGGGGCTGGTGGATCTGTTTTCGACCTCATATAACTTGTACAAAAAGCTTCCTGCTCTATGGTTTTCACCTTGGTTTCATAGTTTCCAATGTAACAATACCTTGAAATTTTCTTTCATCATTTCCTCTACTTGCTTTGTGGCATTTAACAACTCGTTGTTATTATTTTTGTTCAATAACCCAAATGACGATGCTTCTAAAATAGCGTCCTGTATATGTGATATCATGACATATCTAAAACTATGGTAATCGCATACAAATTATGTTTGTAGCAAAATTAAAAGGAGGTCTATGCTACATTATAAATGGCAATGTTTTATCCTTGAAACAGACAAATCTTAAACCTCGACCGTTGAATGTGAAGTAGAGAGATCAAAAACATGGAATGAGTGTAAGAGGAATGACTATTGTCGTGTGTACTCTAGAATTCAAATATGTATAAAATCTTATAAACTGAAGTTTGGTGATAAACACTTTAATGCTAAATAAATGCATTGCAGCTAAGTTGTGGGGAAAGAAATATGGGCAGTAAAGTGTGTTTGTTCGTGCCTCACTTAAACCGAAAAGATGATTAACTTATTTCACACTGAAGTATAGAAATGAATATGTTTCGAAAAGCAAAAAAAGTTAAGTTGTAGGAGAAGCAATATAGGTGCCAAAGTGGGTTTGTTTGTGCTTCACTTGAGCTAAAAAGATGGTTAACTGCTTTTACAGTGAAGTACATAAATGCATATGTTTCCAAAAATAAAAAATTGAAAGGACCGTGGCAAACTGTTACCAAATCAGCATGCACTAAAAAAATGAGGGAAGACAAAGCCAGGCAGGCTGAATGTAGTTTCAACCGTTAAAGAACCGTGACGTGAATTCAACTGCACAACGATTGGTATAACTTCTGTTTAGGCAGCATGGATGTTGGTTGCCTGCAAAATCAAATGGCAGAGTTGAAAGAAATTAGTAACTGGTCCAACCAAAGTGTTATGTGATTTATCTTGGTAATCCTTGTTCACAGGTAGCTAAATAAATACCGATAACATTGCAGTAATAATATGTCAGAGAGCAGGAAAAATGAAGTAAACGGGGCTGAAACATTTATAGATAAACTGAGGAACAACACTGAACAGTGTCCAAAATCTGTCAAAAACCTATGAAACAGCAGTGGTGCAAATCAAGCCGTTAATGTGAAAGAGGAGCTAGTAATAATAAACGGGGTAAAAATTTATATTCAACAACTACATAAAACAGCGACCAGCTCAGTGTGATTACGGAAGAAATCAAGGACTGAAAAGTTGAACTGAATTGAAAATGATATTAGTAAATTAGGTGAAATGCTACAGATAAACCGTAACTATTTAAATATGTAATGGACATTAAAATAAGAGCTAACTATTGAAAAGTGAAAGACGAAGCCCAACAATAAGAAATTTTAAAGTGATAGATATTTTTGTAAATACAGATTAAGAAAGTACAACCTTTCTGTGAAAACATATTTTTTTATGCTAAAAAATTGAAACAATCACAATGTTGCAGTGGTATTAAACCATAATCACTGTATAGTTGTAGGAGCCCGTAGTTTCCTATAAAAAAAATTCAAAGCTCGCACACCATTAAAAACTGGTTTGTACCTATAAAATATATAAGTCATTCATACGTAAAACAAAAAAAGGGAGGAAAATGCTAAAAAATATGGTAGTCTTCAATTGATATGGAGGAAGAAAAATATAATATAAACTACTGCAAATAAGTAGAATCTAAAATTAAAGTAAGCATTATTTGAAATGCAAATAGTAAAAGTGGGTTTCATAAAAAACCAAATTAATAACCGGAATGGTAGTATAGCTTACGTTGAAAATCCTTGTGTACAGGCAACAAAATAGTTATACAGGTTGAGCAGTATACTGTAGTATAACCTTTTTAGTAAACCAAAACCACAAAAGTGGGCACATTAATCAAGTAATGGACAACAATAGTTTTTAGATGGAGAATGCAATCTACTCAGGTTAACTGGTAATGCGTAAATACAGACATGGAGCACATTGTTTTTTTGTTATTTTAATCTGCATAAAACCATGAAATACCATACCATGGTAAATATTAACGTATTAAATTTCGTAAAATGCAACTATAAATGATAGTCAATAAAATTTTAGTTCCTGTCATATAAATACACTGCTTAGTAATTCGTTGGCTCGGACAACTGATCAAGCGGACATATATGTCCTATTAAAAGTAATACACCGTGCAACAACTAAAATTAAATATGTCTTAAACTGAAACTTGCATCGAGCCAGTAAGTGATCTCGATCATGTACGACCCCCTTTTCCTATTATAATTATCTTATTGTTACACCCAGGAACATATTCTGAGCTGTAGTATTACCAAGTAAATCAAACCAAATTTGAGAACTTCAGCAACAACATAAGGTGCAGATGAGGACAAGCAACAAAATATGATACATGCAGTACAGGCAAGGCTACAATCAGTTAAATAATACCTTTCACAGTTACCAGTCGTGCAAGTATTAACTACAGGATAGGATACCTTATCGTTTAACTATCAAATTTAAACTGCCCGTGCCTAAGCGACATAAGAAGATGGTATTGCTACGCAAGCCATTGATTATGATATAATGTGGTAGTTTAGTGAGGGCATGGAGAAACAGAACAGAGTAGAGGATTTTCCTGTCCTCACCAATAATTTGATGGTGTCTGACCAAAGATACACATGTAGTAATTTAAGCTCACTTTCTCAGGTTACATTGAGGAACTAAGAGTATGTTGAACCTGGAATAAATGATTACTTACTAACATACAACGAATCATGCACCATATGTCGATTTATAGAATCATCAGGATGAAGGAAAAAACGGAAGGACTAAACATATCTGCCCCATACAGTCATCAAACCGGCAGTCGAATACGTCACAGCAAAACAAATCAAAGAGGGAACAAATCATTTACAATGGAAATTACGTTTTTTTCACATAAACTGCAAGCATAAGTCTGGAAAATCATTGGCTTCAAAAAATTGGTTTACGCAGACAAAATATTAACCGTATATACGACATTAAAATTAGAAGACGTATGCTCACAGTCGACTGGTTAAATATGTAAAAAGTCATCGTAAATAAAAAATAGACCGAGACAAATTCGACTGTTCATAGGGTGCAAATAAAATTTTCAGATTCACACTGTTAATTGGAGGAGAAAGACAGAATAGATAGTAAATCAGTCGGCACAGAATAAAATAAAACTTCAAATACGATGAGGAAGGAAGCGGTTACCTATACATTCGACCGAGAAGTAAGGGGGAGGAAGGGGGAAAAGCAGGCCATATTGGGCTAGGCAGTCTTCCTAAAGATTGGCGAAGGGAACCTGTAGTTTCGTAAAGGCAGTTGGTCACAGCTGACGTTGAGTGGGTAAGGATTCCGATGGCGGTGAGTATTTTGTGGGGATAAGTGACGGGGAGAGAGGTGAGGAGGCGGTGGATTAGAAGAGGGAAGGAGGAGAAGAGGGGCGGAATTTGGCAACACCGTATTAGCGAGCAAAGAGGGAAAAGCAGTGGGAAGAGAAGGAAGTCACGTGGTGCAGCAGTTCGAGATGAGTTAGGGAAAAAAATCACGAAAGCGAATAAGGAAGTGGTATTTTGAAATGAGAAAAGCGGAGGAGTCCACGTCAGTTTGTGTAAGTTACTGCTTTAATATAAAGTAATAGATTCGACATAAAACAGAAATTTATGCTTACAGAGATTTACTGAGCATTCTAATGTTTGCAATAAAAATTGACATGGTAAAGTTCATTTTTTTTTACATATCAATTAAGAAAAAGTATTATAATACCATGATTTGGGTAATATAATAAAATTCGATTGATTCGATTAAAACCAATAAATGAAATAAATTATTTTACAAACCAAATTCAAACCGATTTAGTTTCATAGCCGAAATGAACCAGTTGAAGAAATAAGAGAAGGATGAATGTCGTTATTGTTCGAAAAAGAGACACTAAAAGTGGAAATTCTTGGAATTATCTAAAGACATTTGGGAAGAATAAGGAATTAGATTACTCCTCGAAATGATATTCTTGGAGAAGGCTATGTGTTTATGAGTCTAACTTCTTGAGTTTTAGATTGTTTACAAAAGTTTTGAAGTAGAAAGTATGTAACATAGAATTTAGTGATATTACAAATTGTTCTGTTGTAGAAGTTAACTAACTGAGATTACGATACAACATTGGCTAGTGGACACATCTTAATATGGAACAACTATTTTATGCACTAAAATATATTTGTAAAATAATACTCATTTCGCATTACATTGAAAGTGGATGCAGTTTCTATTTAATTAGATTATTATGAATATTCATTTGGATAATAAAATTATTTTGTTACTTGGTGTTTATGTTCTCAGTAGTAATGTGTTAGCTATTGAAAATACGAAAGCATCTCAAGTAAACAAAAATTACCTTTGGTATTGTGGGCTAACCTATTTCAACGAGAAATAGCTGCACAAATTGAGGAAAAAAATTGTCTCTCTTCATTTCATTTGGAATCATATGAAACTTATGAATTATGCCTTAAAAAGGAAAATGGATAGGCGGCACCGCATTAGGAGAAATGGAAGAGTTAATGACTCTTATGACTGATACATGAAGATGCATGTCGTCCAATATCTATGGCTACCAAAGGGGTTTGCATTTATTCCTTACATTCACTTACTATTCATCTTGATATGAACATGTGTTTCTAAGTCAAAGGTCTATGATTATTTTGTAGAATATAAATGGAAAGTAAAAGTCAAACACGCAAAATAAAAAGTACTTCAATTGAATCTAGGAGCGACTAGCTTAGATATGACTCCAAGAGCACCGCAAAAGAAAATGATACTCTCTAAGTCACTCCTCCTTACACCAAGATACAACGATATTTCGAAAAGAAGAAATTTATTGGACATAGTTTGAACTATGATAAGTGAGTATGAGTTAACACTTTCCCTGTAGAGATATGCAAAGTGCATCACATATATGGTGTATAGTATCATCTAAAGTTATGCCTTCGATTCCATATAAGATATGATTCAAATCGCATCTTAAATGCATTAAGATATAAATTATCCATCCTATGTTTAGAATGTAAGCCACTGTGGACTCAAGTTTATGTCGATAATTTTATAGGTTATCCTATAATTCCCTTGGATGCCTATTTTATCATACTAACAAATAAATGTTATCATTCAAGAATTGTCCCTTTACAAAAGAAAAAATTTATTTCTAGCAACATTAGTGCTAGCATGATAGACCTGGATAAGATCCAAGACTCTAACATGGACATTGATCACATAGATGATAACGTTTCAACTATATGCTAAGAGATACAATCTATTAGAATGTATAATGAGAAATTGTTATTTAAATCTTTCATTAGTAAGAAGATAGACTGGTCAAAGTTTCTTAGCTTAACATGGTTCGTTCTAGACAGGCTTGGGCCTAGGCCATCCTACTTCAAGTTACTCGAGAAACAGGTTAGCAAGTCTCCTTCGGCTACCATCCAGGTTGGGACTCTGTCATCCCCTCCTCTCCATGGCACTTCAGGTCGACCCTCGGCTCCTGCTAGTGCATCCCACAGCAACGAAAACACCCAGCTCATCAAGCAAATCAAGGTATTTGCACTACTCGACCCGGTCATCATCATTTGGCCCCTTTTATAACCAACTAGCTCCTAGATAGCCCTTAAACTCAATCACCTCCCTCAACCGACCGATCAACGCATCTCTAGATTGCCTCTGGCACAACCTAATGCCAATTGGCACCGATGCAGCCCCTATAAGCAACCCTACAATTTGACCTCCATATCATTTTGAACAGTGCAGCCAGACCTGCCCGGCTCGGCCTGCTCCTTCAGCACTACCTCTTGCAGTTTCCCACCTCTTTACATATCCATAGGAAAAGGCCGGTCTGCCTTATCTGCCTCGCCACATCAACATGTGGTTAAGGCCAACAAAGAAGTACAACCAAGTGTGTCTCCTTTGACACAGAGCATGTTGTATGACAAGCTACCACTCTTTAAGCCATTGATCATTTCGGCACATTATGGGTCCTTCTTCCATCCTTCGGCAATTATCTCTATAAGCATTGAATGAATTTATAAACAAGAAAATATCTCGAGTGTGGATTCTATTTTGCCTTTGGTCGCTGCTCATCACAAGATGCTAACATCTTTAAGACATTCCACTCGTCGATCATTGCGAAAACACAATTATGTAGTTTTCGGCTCAAGGCATCAACAACTTTATTTCCTGGGCATACTCTATTCCAAAATTGTATGATGCCTAGAATTCTAACCATCTTAGTTGTCGTATGTTCAACTCCTCCAAAGAGAAAAAATATCTCAAAGACTTGTGGTCCATAAACAGTTCGACTCTTTCCTCTAAAAGGTAATGTCTCAAAATATTTAGTGCAAAGACGACTATTGCTAACTCGAAATCATGGGTTAGATATTGAACCTCATGGGGCTATAACTTCTTGGATGCACGAGCTATAACATTTCTCTTTTACATCAACATTTCTCCTAAACCTGGACCTGAAGCTTCTGTGTATACAACCTTGTCCCTATTGTGGGAAACAATGTAATCTATATTATACTAGTGTGAATGGATCTTAAGGCTACTTTAACACTAGTGGGAAACGGTGTAATCTATATTATCAAGCAATCGCAAATATCTGTAAATGCAGTAAACGTAAGGGAGATAACACTTGGAGTTTTATATTGGTTCAGATTGACCAATCTTACATCTAGTCATGTATAGTAT
Source organism: Allium cepa (assembly GCA_030765085.1). NCBI lineage: Eukaryota > Viridiplantae > Streptophyta > Magnoliopsida > Asparagales > Amaryllidaceae > Allium > Allium cepa. The sequence goes on along the minus strand of CM060943.1, from coordinate 474,613,346 downwards.
ATGTACAGATTCCCTTTCAAATGCCTACTTTAATCGGGCAGCAAGAAAATCAGAATACAATCTTGATTTCAAGGCAATAAAATACACCTCCTTGACGGTCCAAGCTCAGGATAGACTCTCTTGATTTAACTAGGCAACAAGCACACCACTAGATTTAAATGGGCAACAAGCACAACCGCTTGATTTGAACGGGCAATAAGCATGCCCATGTAAAATAGTAGCAAAGAACTTTTGATTCCAAATACAGATAGTTATAACTTAGATACAGAATATCTTATAGCCCTTTTATAGCACTTTGACCTTTGAATTGGTGGAAAAATACTTGCAAAATAGCGATTGGATTATAGAGAATGAATATAATAAAGTGGAGGTTGAATTTGAACTAATTTTTAGAGTGCATAAAGTGGATTTTGAGAAATTTATAATGAGAAATTAGAGTAAGAAGAATGGAGAGAATATTGTTAAAAAATTCATTCTGGTCCCCCCTATATAGTATTTGAAGGGACATGTTTATTTGTAAAGAGATGGAGCCAAAAATCGCAACTTTCAAATTTTAGAATTTTTTTCCAGTGGTACATATGTTGACATATTCATGTAGGATATGTCGACATATCTATTTTGATAAAAAAACAACAACACTTTTAAAGTGTTGCTAAATTTTGATATACTGCAAAATCAATTTTAAAGATAGTTTTTTAAACACTTCAATATACAAAAACTTAAAATACTTATGAAAGTATATTTTGAAAATGAAATAAATATTTTGGTTAGAGAGTATTCAAAGAAAAGAAAGTTGCTATTCATGGACTTTAACAAATTTGTCAAATGTCCACTTCAATATACAAAAAAAACTTAAAATACTTATAGAAATATATTTTGAAAATAAAATAAATGTTTTGGTTAAAGAGTATTCAAAGAAAAGAAATTTTCTATTCAAGGACTTTAACAAATTTATCTAATGTCCATTGACTATTATCTATAGTCTTGAACTCTTCATATCTATCTTTAAATCCATGAGTCTTCAATTTTCTTGATTAGCTCTAAACCTTGATCTCTAGTGTCTTCACTGGTCAGTGTTCAAAATTGATTATCCTGTACTTGTGCACCTATGTAATATCCTGCAAAATATTATATACAACTTGGAAAAACATTAATACCTATATTTATATGGTTGTTGTAATCAAAATCAATACCTGTAGTATTAACAATCTTCCCCCATTGATGGTGATAACCATGTAATTTTTTTTACTTCCCTTAAATTTGTTAACTCTCTCTATATTGAGCACTTCCTCCTCGGTATATGCATATATTATATTTTATATTTTTCTCCCACTTTGTCATTAACAAAAATAGGTAAAAAATAAACTCCCCCTAAAGGTGACATATTAAATATTATGAAATGTGATAATGTTGTATATGGAATCAAAATCAATATTAATTGCGATAAAATATTTATGAGAAATAGTTTATACATATACACAATTATAATTATATCTATTTAAACCATATATCACAATTTTTATGCTTATACACAATTAATTACACAAAAAGTAGTTTCTAATTATATAAACTAATAAACACATATTTTAAATACATATTAAAACTAGATTTTCTTAGGAACTTCGATCCATCATTCGGATCCAAAGATTGCATTGGTATTGATAACTTCTCAATCTTCATGTTTCACTTTCACTTTAGAGTTCGAGCATTTCGAGGAGTCGCCTTGAACTTCTTTAGCGAAACAAGAAACCAAACATCGAAGGGAATCAAAATAATTTTCTTTTCTTTGATAATATCCATTTGACTCAACTCTAAGTGTCGTTGATTGCGAAAAATGAAGCAAAGAGCATTCTTGAATGATTAAGAGTTTCTCTAAATCGTCATTTAGTTTTTGTTATGCAAAATTGGTGTTCGAATTCATTTTTATAAATAGACATGCATAGAGAAGATTAAAATAAGAGAATGAATTGATTTATGAGTAATCTGGAAAAAATGTTTTTATAGTGGTGAAGAGACGGATTAAAAAGTAATCCCTCCAATTAAAATAACTAATTTTTTTGAAATTTTACATCTAGAAATACCAGAATATGTCGACATATTTATGCAGGGTATGTCAACATACATGTAGTAATTGTAGATTTTTGTTTTTGTGTTATTTTGTTTATATTTTACATTATTTTAGTTTATGATTCTAGAGGAAAAAAACATAACTGACAATTGAAGCCTTTGAGAAAATTTCATTAATAAAATAGAGAGACACATAAATATAATGAAAAATACAAGATAATTACATAAATAGAACAAGAAAATATAAAGTAGCTAAGTGAATTAAGAATAATGATGATGAAGAAGAAGAATTTCCGCCATGCTTTCTCGTTATCTTTCCAAAGTGGTTGTCAACTTTGTTTAAGAGGCTGGTGAATTTCTTACTAAAAGAAGGTTTAAGTTTATTTTAATTATTATGAATCTTCTCTTCATTCCTAAAGATATATGGTTTGAATGGTGAGACAGTTTGTCATAGCTTTCAAGAGATGCATCCATTTCCTTCTCCTCTTCTTCTTTTTCTTCCTCCTCTTCTATTTTCATATCATCACCTTCTTTTTCTCGAAGAATCTCTTCTCTTCTTCTCTTGCCAATTTTTTCTTCCTTTTTGGTAAGAGACTGATAGGGTTCAAATTCAAGAGGAATGTGCATGAAAGAGGGGTTTGGTTTTCCAAAAAAATTACGAGGCAAATGTTTTCACTCTTAGGTCAATACCAAAGTATTTGAAAATTCTAGTAAAACACACACCATGGTAAAGTGTGTTTTTATATCTAGAAACTTTATTTTGAACAAAGTTGCCAAAATTGTCCAAAATCACTTGAGTCTAACATATATCATATTTTCTGAAATAGCAAAAGGAGATTTGAAAAATTCGTGACTGGGGTTATAATTCCCTGTCCTAGGTTTAATACTTTGTTGTAAATTAAGACTCATTAATCTTGCATTTGGCCTAATATTTTTACCTCTAAAACTATATTATTCATCATTTGAAAATAAATCATGCATAACTTCTCTATTTCCATAAGCAATTTCAAAGGTGGAGAGGTCATTTCTACTACTTTTGCAATCAAGAATTTGATCAAGAATTTTACAATCTAAAATAGTAATAGCACATTTGATACTATTCCAAATTTGACCTTCTTTTGTTGACAAAAATTTTCATTTAAAATAGCATGAAATATTTTGATCAAATCAGGATAGTAATCAAAATCATTTTATGATAAATCGGTTAAACCAAAAATACCATTTTTCAAAGTAAGATCATGTAAATCATAAGAATAAAATTTATTAAAATTATCAAATATTTTCGAAAAGACTTTACCATATGTTGCATACTCAATGTTTGTTTCAATGGACTCTTTATTATTAAAAAGTTTACTTTTGCTTCTTTTGATAAGCCTGACGGCATTGGATGAAGAGGATTGGTTTGAAGAAGACATTATGAGTTGTCTTTGGAAGAAGGAGAACGAAGAATTTGTTTGATCTTTGAAACAAAGTGTATGTTTAAGATGAGGTTAGAAAGAGTGAATATATAGAGTTTGAATTAACATGTAAGTCAAAAAGGTGTCTTTTCAAATTTTGAACTGAACGAAAAAGAGAGGGAATTTCAAAAGCCCAAATTTTGAAAAAATTCTTCAAATTCTCTCTGAAATGTCAACATACCTAAGTGCCATTTGTCGACACATATGCCGAAATTCAATATTCACGAATAAGGAATTATATTAGTATAATTATATATATGCCTATTATTATTGTATATTTATTCCTATATTTGTGAAAGAATATCAAAATTTTAGAAGTTTAAAAAAAATCAAAATGAATCGGTGTTCCATCACCGTGAAACACATATTGATATTTTTAGTGTCTGATTCTTTGTCACCGGATGTTGTATCAGAATTGTCTATGGTCATGTCGAAAGCCCTTTTTTCTTTTTAAATGAATCGGTGTTCGGTGAATTCTTTGCTTTCTTTTGATGCGGATAATCTCTTCGTAGATAGCAGATTCACCACAGTGATAACACTTAAAAACATTTCCGTTTTTGGAATTTTTGTTTTTAATTTTTCAATTTTTTTTCATCTTTCTGTATTTCAAAATAAAAATTAAATTTTCGAATCATAAGAGCAATTTCCTCATCATTATCATCGTCGTCTGAATCTTGATCATCAGTTGTTGCGTTGAATGCAATTGATTTCTTTTTGATTGCCTTACCTTTCCTTCTACCCTACAAATATGCTTCATGGGACATTAAATTACCAATTGATTCCTTAATTTTTAATATACTAATATCGTTGGCTTCCTCTATTGCAAATGTCTTTTGATTCCATTTTTAAGAGAGTGAATTAAGGATTTTTCTTACTTGATCCTCTTTTGAGAAAATTTTCCTTGATGAAACTAATGAATGAACTATATCTTGAAAACTAGAATACATATTAGAAACAAACTCATTTTGTTTCATTTTAAAAAGTTGAAACTAGTTTGTTAGCATGTAATCTTAATTTATTTGACTTTACCAGTACCCTCATGTGTGATTTTCAATGTTCTCCGAATTTCATAACCAGACTAACAAGTGGAAACCTGATTAAATTCATTTTTATCTAAGGAGAAAAATAAAATATTCATGGCCATTGAGTTATTGAGTATTTGTGTCTTTTGATCTATGATCCATTGTGAATATTCAATACGAGGTTTAGTATATTCACTTTGTGTAATGTTCTAGATATCTAAGCTGTTGAATTGTAAATAAACTTTCATCCTAAATAACCAGTCAGCATAATTACTACCATTAAATAGTCGGGGCTAACAATTGATTACCCTTCTACAAAAGTGTTAAAAATATATTATCGGTATTACTATCCATTTATAATTTTCAAAAATCAAATAACAAGTTTTTGAAAACCTAATGCTCTAATACCAAATGTGGGAAACAGTGTAATATAAATTATGCTAGTGTAAACGGATCTTAAAGCTACTTTAATGCTAATGGGGGTGAATAGTGTTTTATAACTTATATGAACTTTTCTAAATAGTTTCAAGATTTAAACCAACAATGTATAAACTAATAGCATTCGTGCGCACACACACATGTAGTAAAAATAAAGTAAAAGTGAGAGAGATGTCACAAGGAGTTTTATACCGGTTCGAATTGACCAATCCTACATCTTGTCATGTATGTATCTGTATGGATTTCCTTTCAAACTCCTACTTTAATTGGGTAGCAAGCAAATCATAATACAATCTTAATTTGAAGGCAATATGATGCGCTCCCCTGACTTTCCAAGCTCAGGGTAGACCCTCTTGATTTAACCGGCTAACAAATCACACACTTGATTTAAATGGAAAACAAACAAACCTACTTGATTTGAACGGGTAACAAGCACACCCATTTGATTTAAATGGACAACAAACACACCTATACAAAATAGTAGTAGAGAGCTATTGATTCCTAATATAAATAGTTGTAACTTGGATACACAATATCCTATAATCCTTTTATAGCACTTTGATCTTTGAATTGGTGGAAGAACACGTACAAAATAATGAGTAGATTATAGAGAATGAATATTGTGAAGTAGAGATTGATCTAAGTGGATTTTAAAACTATATAAAATGAATTTTGAGAAATATTTAATGATAATTTAAGTAAAAAGAATGGAAAGAATATTGTTAAAAAATTCGTTTTCCAGTCCCTGTTATATAGTGTTTGAAGGGACATGTTAATTCGCAAAGAGATGGAGCCAAAAATCACAACTTTTCAAAATTTAAAAAAACTTTTCAACGGTACGTATGTCGAAATACTCATGTGGAATATGTCGACATATCCTTCTATTTTGAGAAAAACAACAACACTTTTAAAGTGTTACAAAATTATGAAATATTATAAAATCATTTAAAAAAATATTTTTTAAATATTTTAATATAACATTTGTAGAAATATATTTTCAAAATAAAATATTATTTTGGTCAGAGAGTATTCAAAGAAAAGAATTTTTTTATTCAAATACTAACAAATTTATCTAATGTCTATTAATTATTATCCATAGTCTTGAACTCTTCATGTCTTTGTCTTTAAACTCACGAGTCTTCAATTGTCTCAATCATCTCTGAATCTTGAAATCTATTCTCTTTACTGATCAGTCTTCGAACTTGATTATCTTGTACTTGTATAAACCTGAGTAATATCCTACAAAATATTCTATACAACTTTGAAAAACATTAGTACCTATATTTATATGGTTGTTGTTATCAAAATCAATATCTGTAGTTTTAACATAATTTCTTTCTAGCACAACCAACACCGAAGCCTCTATCAGCTGAAGCTTTAACTCTTTGAATTCAGCTTCACACTCCTTCGTTCAACTATATCATTCAATTTTCTGGATAATTTTGGTCAATGGCACTACTATTCTAGAGAATTTCTTAATAAATCTTCGATAATATCAAGCCAACCCCAAGAAACTTCTTATCCCGGTGACTATCTCTGGTCTCTTCCAGTCACTCACAGCTTCGCCTTTCGAAAGATCTACTACAAATCCCTCATTCGAGACCACTTGGCTATGTACTTCACTTTTGAGTCAAAAATTGAAATTCGGAAAACTTCGCCTTTGACTTACGTTGTCTGAAGGTCTCTTGTACCAATCTAAAGTGAACTTTGTGGCCCGCTCATCCATTGAATATACCAAAATATCACCTACGAAGAATGATAAAAACCTATCTAATTGATCGCAAAAGACTCGGTGCATTAGATTCATAAAGAAAGTCAGAGCATTAGTCATCCCAAAAGGCATAACCAACAACTCATATAAGCCATACCTTTTCCTAAACGCGACCAAAGGAATGCTTTCCTTAGAAACTCTTAGTTGATGGAACCCGACAACCAAATCTTATTATATGAATGCTTTAGCCCTAGTTAACCGATTAAACGGAACATCTATTCTTGGTTATGGGTAACGATTCTTCACTATAATCTCATTCATCTTTCTACAGTTAATATACATCCGAAGTGATCCATTTAACTTCTTCATAAATATTACTGAAGCTCTCCATGGTGAATTGCAGGGCCTTATGAATCTTTGATTCTCAATTTCCACTCACTACTTCTTCGATTCATCCACCTTTTTGAGTAGCATTCTGCTAGGTGGTCTACCAACAAGCTATGCCCCGAATAGTAAATCAATGTGAAACTCAATTTCTGTTTTCGAAGGTAAACCCATCACTAGATCAAAAACATCAGCAAATTCTAAAACTGAAAAACTCTATTTAACTCCTTCTCAAGGCTCTCCATTGCACATAATGTAACCTTTTACTCTGAGTTCATCTCGTTCAAACATTTGACCTTATCCATCGCAGCTAGTTGTGAACATTTTGATGCATGGTATCCCTCATGTCTAAAATTATAAAAAACAATCTCTGATATCCCTTCAACCTTCCCCTTTCAAAAAAATTTCCTTCGATTGTTATCCCTTCTTCCCTTTCTGGTAAGGGTTGAACCTCTTCTTCAGCACTCCTTTTGACTTAGCCTCGATCCTTCTCTCCACTTGGTACATACTATAACACCTTCTAGTAATATCTACTATGAACTCATAAAAAGATATCATGTACATACCAGTAAATTTTAATGGTTTTATAACGTAATTAACTGAAATTTTGCTTGAAATTAAACAATTGAATTTAGCAATGAAAATTTGATATTTGGTATGTGTTTATTCAAACATAGCAAATGGCAAAATCTTCGTTGATACATATGGATGTTAATTTTTGTTATGTAATTTTATTTAAATTCAAATCAGTAAAATTTGATGAAAATAAAATGTTTTCGAATTCTGAATACTTTTATGTAATAAAAATGTAAACTATTTTCTGAGTGAGAGGTCATATTTCACTTCGTCGAATTTGGACTTCTCTAGCCTCGTTTATCTTATTTTCGACATTTTAGCAGCATTTCTAGTACTGAATATCGACTTTTGATAGGATGGTTGTATCGTTGATATATGTGTACCATCCTATTCGTCTCATTGTGCTGATCTCCGTAATATATTCATTCTTGAAATTCGGCATCCGATACGTGATGAAATCGTCAAAATAATTTGTCACATCAGTTCCGCGTTCGGGTTTTTTGTGTCCTTTCGTTGGTCGATCAGGCAAAGTAACTAGCTGTCAACTATTAATATTCCCTAAATTCAGCTTTAACTATTGCTATGCCTAATAGTTGCAATATTATGTGATGATTAATTTTATTCGTCTCTGCTTTAAATTGAAATATTAAAATAATACATGTTGATTTATATAAAAGCTATCCATCTTCTTCTTATCTGCTACTAATCTCCACGGCTAGCATACCCAACACAAACCCTTCTCTCTTTCTTTCCCATTTCTCTACATTTTGTTCTCTTATAAAATAAATAAATTAAATACAAGTTTATATTTTAAAATTTGCATATCTTCTATACTTTGAAGCTTGCTTGTCCCCTTGTCACTTGTTGTGACGCCCCACCTCTATACCCACACTAGCCAAGGACATTACGGTGTAATGCCGTCAACTAGCATGGAGAATAAGGCTATTGAGGAGCGACCATCTGTATAATTGCTTTGTGCGAGTACCGATATGCTAGATAAGATGTAACTTGCATTTCTTTTCAAGAAGACATCCGACATACCGACACAAACTCAAAGCTACTACACAGTGGCTATTATGTCTTCGGAAACAAATATAGAAATAAACGTAACACAAATCAGTCACAGATAATTCATATCACAAAGGCGGAAATAGATATGAATATATATAACACATAAAAGTGTTCATCAGAGTAGTAGTCAAGAAGATCCACAATAATACAAAAGAATAGCAACACGTACTATACAAAAGAATACAACTATGAGTCCACATCTCAAGTGTATACAACAAAATAAACTACTAATCTAAGTAGTTAGCCAAAAGTCAGAGAAATCAATCCCAAGTGAGAAGTCAAGCCGAAGCACCTGTAACATCTCGGTCTGACCCGAGTATTATTTAATAAGAAAATAATAAATGGACCAGTCTAGCTATAAATATCAGATGAAACGATATAGAATAAGAGGTATGACTAAACGCATAATAATCACAATGCCAAGATGTGATAAATAAGTAATTGAAAATCAACAAGAGATTAATCAATATCACAAAAACCTTCTCAAGGATCAAAAGGAATGTCATACTCTTTATTTCGTTCACCAAACCATAAATATTGATGATTATATCAATATCAATCTCAAAAGTCAATGACGCACAAATTCACCAATGCACAAATATTGATAAAACTTATCAATGAAAATTACGAAAATTGGTGAAGCACAAATTCTAGGAATCATCTCAAGAAATCCAGAAATCACAAAAGGGGGAAAGGCCTATCACAAACGGGAGCATAAAGCTCACCAGCACGTGTATCACAAACGGAACACTAATTCCATGGTTGCTAGCCATCACAAATTGAGCCGAAGCTCCACAAATGGCCTGAAGACCATGGGTTGTCACCCCACCAATTTGAGTCGAAACTCCACAAAACGAGGTTTAGTCCCCCTCGCAAACAAAGAGACATCACACATTGCTAGTCTAAATCACAAAAATGATCGTCATGATCATCAAGAAGTGTCAATTACAGTAAGCTAGTAAATATATGAGTTTAGCTTCATGTCCCATAACCACTAGCTTAACTTAAATATTTACGAACAAATTGTAGATCTCCACTAGAAAATTGTCACAAGAGATTCAGTCGAACAAGTCCAAGAATTAACCGATGAAGTAAACGCAAGCGTTTCATACCACTTGTTTTACTAAGTCGTTTAATTAGATTTCTCATACGAGTGAGGTAAAGGTTTGTATATACTAATAGAGTGGAAATCGGTTTGAGAAAACGAGCGTTGTTATAAAATAGTGTTGAAATCATTTGAAGAAAGAGTTTTGATATTTACTACTAGTATAGAAAACCTTTATATTTTAAAGTGACAAATCATAGAAGTGATTGTAGAAACAATCAATCATAAAAATTCACATTCGAAGACGTGAATAAAATCCAAAGAAACTGATAAAGAATCCATCGAAATAGATATTCAAAAATCCATGAAATCGACCGAGAAGCCCAAGATAGTTTGTCTCGAAGAATGGTCAACTTAGCATCTCAACAAAGCGAGTTCCGTTGAATGTTTTTCAGATAAGATCCCATACGGAAGGGGTCCAGGGGGGTGGCAACCCCTCAAGGTGAGGGTTCGGGGGCAACGCCCCGTCCAAAACGGTACGACCTAGTGAAGGCCTAAGGGAGGATAAGATCGAGCATCCTCGATAATAAATGATAACAACAAATAGGATCGTCACGAATCGATTTAAATTTGGAAACCACGCAAAATAGGCGAAATAGGCAAAACAGCAACAGGTCGGTCGACCGGCTACAGAGCTCGGTCAACCGGACCCTGTTCTGGAAAAATCCTCGGGAAGCAGGTCTGTCGACCGAGCTCTGTAGTTGGTCAACCAGACCTGAGACAGAGAAGTGCTATGCACTTTTAGTAGCAGGTCGGTCGACCGGCCCAGTGGTTCGGTCGGCCGAACCTGTATTCTTGCACTTCCTGCCTTATGTCAAAAGAGGTGCAAACTCTCTCAATTTGCAAACGGTCGAGCAACGACACTAAGGGTTTACGCCAATCGACTACCCGGCCATAGAAGCTCTTCGGTTCATCACCAAAACATGGTCAAAACATCAAAGCTATGATTTTTAAAGAGTTGAACCCAAAACACCAAAAATTGGAATATTCACCAAATCAATCCAAACCAAAAGCAATTGCACGCGAATAAGTGTTAGGAATTCATACCTAACAATCGAAGATAAATATAGACTAATATGTGAGATAAAAATCTCACATTTTCACAAAAACAATGAAGAAGAAGCTTGAAAGCAAAAGGGAGAATCAACCACTCTTCCACACAACCCAAATGAGCTTGAATCTATGCTTTAAAAGAAGAACATTCCCAAAGTTAGGTTTATGAATTTCTGAAATTGATAAGAGAATGAGTTAGAGAAGAAGAAGAGGAGGCTTACCAAAGCTTCTTCTATTGATTTGGAGCTAGAACTTGATTTGTAAATGGAAACTAGGGTTTGGAGTTTTAATTTCCCATTCCACTCACCATTGTTGCTAAAGCTTGAGTATTAGGAATTAGAAATGAAGTAATGAAGAGTTGGAGTGGAGTTGGGTTCATATGTTAGGTTAATGGGCTGAAATCCAAACCAAAGCCCTAAGTGAAAAAGTAGCAAAATTCTACTATCTCCAAACATATCAAAGTTTATACTTAAAAAGATCGCAAACGTCACTTTGAACTCAATGGGAGTGGTCTCGAGTCCTAATTCGACTGTTTGCAAAAGTAGCTTTTTCGGACAAAATCCGACCAACAATGAAATATTTAAATAAAATATTTAAATACTCCATAGTAAAATATGCGGGTTGTTACAGACTCCCCTCCTTAAAGAAATTGCGTCCTCGCAATATTTAGGAAGAAAATATATAGTAACAACCATGAAAGCATATTCAACACAAAAGAAATTTGAAATAAGAAATTCACCTCAAAGAGCACGGGAAAGTAAGTCCGGATGTGTTCGCTCGATGAACTCTCTAGATTCCCAAGAGCGATCCTTAGGATTTGAGGACCATTGGACTTTAACAAGGGGAACATCTTTATTTCGAAGGCGCTTGACCTCCGAAGCAATAATACGAATAGGATGTTGCTCATAAGGTAAATTAGGTGAAACTTCAATTTCTTCCACAACATCGGGCTCAAGAATAGAATCAGAATCTCGAAGGCACTTCCTTAGTTGAGAAACGTGGAACACGTCATGAATAGCAGAAAACCGAGCCAGTAATAAAAGGCGATAAACCACGGAACCAATACGTTCGGTGATAGGAAATGGCCCAACATATCGAGGCGCTAATTTTCCCAATCGACTGAAACGTACAACACCTTTCATAGGTGAAATACGAATGAACACAAAATCTCCCATAAAAAATTCTAATTTCCTTCTCCGGTTATCTGCATAGGATTTTCGTCTACTCTGGGCTTCTTTCATCCTACGACGAATAAGATCAATCTTTTCTGTGGAATCACGAATAAAATCTGGACCTAAAACCAGCTTCTCACCGGCCTCAAGCCAACAAGGAGATCGGCATGGCCTTCCATAGAGTGCCTCTAAAGGTGCATACCAATACTAGATTGGAAGCTATTATTATAGGAAAATTCAACAAGAGGAATATGATCTTCCCAGCTTCCACCGAAATCAAGCACACAAGCACGAAGAAGATCTTCAAGAGTTTGATTCACACGCCCGGTTTGTCCATCGGGCTGGGGGTGATAAGCGGTGCTAAAATTAAGCTTCGTTCCTAAAGCTTTTTGAAGTCTCTTCCAAAATCCACTAGTAAACAAAGATCACGATCACTAACTATAGAAGTAGGAACTCCATGTAATTTAACAATCTCTTTAACAAAGAGTTTGGCCAAAAGAGGAACGGTTCGGTTAGACCGAACGGGAATAAAATGGGTAGATTTAGTAAGTCTATCAACAATCACCCATAAGCTATCGTGACCCGAACGAGAATGGGGAAAGCCATCTATAAAATCCATGGAAATTTGGTCCCACTTCCAAATTGGAATTTCTAAAGGTTGCAATAACCCACCGGGCCTTTGATGTTCGGCCTTAACGGGTTGGCAAGTCATGCAACGCTTAACGGAGTTACCAATGTCAAGTTTCATTCCCTCCCAATAATAAAGTGATTTCATATCCGCGTACATTTTACTACTACCGGGATGAATGGTAAATTTAGAACGATGTGAATCTTCTAAAATATCTTTACGAAGATCACTAATATTTGGCACGATAAGTCTACCAAATTTTCGAATGCTGTGACGACCCAACTTCCACTCCCGGAAAATCGCGTCATCTTTTAAGAAAGAAAGGGATAGAAGAAGAAAAGAAAGAGAAGAAAGAGAAAACAACACATCAGAATCTCACAGCGGAACGATTTAAATATAATATAGAACATATACAGAGTATCATATACATCAGAGTACACAACTAAACATCTTAAATTAGACAGTTATAACATTTCTGTCTAATACAATACAAGACATCATACAGAAACAACACAGCGGAAACTCTAACCATATATCTACACGCTGAAGCCTCCTGCTCCAAAGCTCCTCCAGAATTCGTCAAGAGATAACCTGAATCACTTGACTACTCATATAGAATATGAGTACCCAAGAGTTTAATAAAACAGAAAATAAACACTCGGGTCAGACAGGGGTCTGGTGTGAGTAAACGGTTTAAGATTGCTTAACTTTAGAAAAACCTTTGAAAACAAAAGGTATCACGTAAGACTTCCCACACATAAACATGGAAAAGTTTTTACCTTACGCTAACCAAAACATTTGATAGGAAATCCAGTGATATTATAATAGTGTCTAGGGTTTTCAAATAAATATGAAATAGCCGAAATTGTTACATGATTAAATTCCAGCTACTAGCCACAAAAGTGGGTAATACAAACAAAACCGTAGGGTCTCGTAGGGAAAATGGGTTTCCATCAATGGCAGGGCTACTGGGGTACCGCCCGTCACAGTACGTGGCCTAGATCACCGTACCGAGGATTACTCCCTTCATCCCCTGCAACACAAAGCCGGACCCGTTCCTTACTGAACAGTTCCGAACAAGACCACCCCGCAGATTGGTCGTCACCAACTGCCACACAGCCGAAATATATAAAGGGACCTCTAGACAGGGGTAAATCTTGCTCTCAAGTGGGGGCTACCCACGAAGCTTTGCTGCACCTCCCCTGTTTTAGCCATTCCCGGTTGATGAGGCTTGAGGCTACGATTACCTTTATAGGACATATTAATCTTAGAATGCTCATCGTCCGCCTGACGATGTGCTGAAAGCATTCAATCCATACAAGTTCGTTCCGGGTTCGAACGAAACCGAAGGCACTATCTCGTTGCACTCATTTTGGAATCACCCTCAGAGTCAACGACCATAGCCCTTGCACTCTGATTCACCATCTCGAATCTATAAGCACTATTCCGTCAAACTCATTACGGAATCACCCACAGAGTTATACTGACGTATAGCCCTTACACCTCGAGTCTTCACTTGTTCCACTTGGATTAACGACCTAACGTTTAATTGGAATCGATGTGGTTTTCGGATATCCAAATATGGAAACCCGATCCCGGTCTCATCGAAACCAAACGCCATTTTAATGTCCAAGTTATACTTAAGGGTTTTAAACAATTAACTTATCTCATTACTATCTACTTTACAGAGATAGGTAAACTACATCTAACAATAGATAAGCACATTCATATCATAACAGACAATCTGTATCATCCATAAACAGATAATCATCACAACCAAACAATCCATCACAAACCATCATATTTAAACCATACATTCATATCATACAAATACAACTCATCTCATTACTGAGATCACAACCATTCAATCAATAACATCCATAAGCAATGATTTACTAACCAACAATTTATAATTAATTTAAAATGAATTAAATTAATTACAATCATCTCTAATTAATTTAAAATAAATTAAATTAATTAACACATTTAAATCCTGCTTAACATCCATTAATTAATTAACCCAGTTAATTAATTATACACTATGTATTTAACTTGATTAAACAACCCTGATTAATCATTTACTAATTACAATAAGTAATTAGTCCTTAATTAATTAACCTTAATCATAAGTAATTAACATTTAATTACTCATTTATTAATTAATTATAATTAATTATATTTATCCTTAGTTAATTACAATTAATTAATCACTTAATTAATTACAATTAATTAATCACTTAATTAATTAATAATTAATTAAACAATCATTAATTACATCATTAATTAAAATAATTAATGATCTCTAACATTTAAATAAATTACTTAATTAAAATTAATTACATTTAGTAATTAAATCTAATTATTAATCACCTTGATTAATATTCAATTAAGTAATTAACTATCTTTAATTACTCATTAACAAATTAATTAACCAATAATTAATCATTAATTAATTCCTTAATTAATTACAAAAGTAATTATCCAAATTACTAATTACATTCCAGTAATTAACATTATTACTTCATTAAGTAATCCTGCTCCACTAATTACATTAAGTAATTACATTCTTAAAATCATCAAATGATTTATTTAAATTAATTAAACTAAATTAATTAACTAAAATAAATCACAATCCAAAATAAATTACAATAAGTAATTAATTACTTAATTACTTAACAAATTACAATTAATTAGATTCAATCAATTAATCTAATTAATTACCCAAAATTAATTTCCTTACCTAATTATTCTTAGATAATTACCATCTTTTATCAATTAACATATTTCATTAATTATATACTTAAGAAAATTTTATCTTAGAATAATTATCAATAATCATTCCTAATTGATATTAATTAAAACCATTATTTAAAAAATTAAATAATTAAGTAAATCCTTAATTATCAAATGACTTAATTTACATTCAAAATGTATTTACACAATACATTTCTAAATTTGATATTTTAAATGTTTAACCATTTAAACATAAATCTAAATGAACACTTCATATTTTAATTCAAATACTAAGGAACTAATTTCTTCCAAGTTTAAACTTATTTGAAATCAAATTTTATTTTCAAATCTATATTAAACACTGAAATATGTTCATTCATTCTTCTTTAAATTTATAAACTGTTTGAAATCAAGACTGAGTTTCAAAGTAAATTTGAAACTGTTTTTAATTTGATTTCAAACCAGTTTAAATCAAATTTGAAAATATTTAAATTTGATCATACTTCTAAAACTTACAAAACTATTTAAATCTAATTCTGGTTTAAAAAAAAAAACAACCTGAAACTATTCTTAAACTTGATTAAAACTGAATTTTAAATCTAGTTTAAATTTAAGATTTGAATTTTTAAAACTTTTAATTCAGAATAAAATTTGAATTCAAATTCAAGTTACACTTGAATCATGTTGCAACTTTAAAATATGAATTTATTCAAAAAGTTTAAAACTGCAAATCTCTCAGGCTTAAATCTAGATTAAAAACAGAATTAAAACTTTGAACTCAAAATTCATTTGAATTCAGTTAAATCTTGCATTTGATTTAATTTTAAATCTTTAAAATAAGAGTTTCATTCAAGATTTTAAAAACTGTAAAATTACACACTTTAAAACCTGCAACCAAAAAACCCGAGACACCCACTCTTTTACTTCGAGTTCCTAAGCTACCTGCTCCGAGTCAAAATTAAAATCACCCGAGGATTGCTTTGGGCAATTAAACCCTGCACACCCAAGGTTACCTGAGTTCAACTCTGCAACCTAATTCAACCTGGAAACACCCAATCCATATCACCAGCCTCTCTGATCCTCCATCAACAACACCTCCTCCATCCTCTCACCTCAATACTCCACTAACATAAACATCTTAACACCTGACATTCACATAGATTAACAGATACCTCAATTTCTTATTTCTGTTTAAACAGAAATGTTTTCTTCCCAACAGTTTATTTAAACTGTAATATTAGTTTCCATAATTTCTACTTTCAAACATGCATTCTAATTTATACACTGGTTCTAATATTTATGATGTTTGATATTTGTTTTATTTTAATGATGACTGGTTTTGGTTTACAGAGGCTACAGATTTATTAAACTAACTTAAAATTCATAATTCTAAATTTACACCTAACTAACCTATTTACTTACACAAACTTTGCTAATTAAAACCATTCAAGTGATAAAGCCTTTCCAATAAAGAATATCCTAATTCATAACTATCACTTTATTCAGTTTTCAAGAAATCAAAACATGCAAACATATTTACACACAGCATTTATCAATATAAGATTTATAGACAAGCTTGTTTTCTTTTATTTTTCCTAAGTATTTACATGCATCAGACAATTCAAGCTTCCTTGCATTTGTGAGGTTACTCACTTTCAAAAGAAACAGAGGAGTTCTCATCAAACAGTTTTTACATTCAGGTGAACTAGCATTTAGTTCTGTAATTTGCACTTATCTTGATTTTAGAAAAAAAACTGTTTTTAAAATAAAAGCTTACTCACCTATATGGAAGATGCAGAGAACAGACTAGATGCCAATTTTATTTCCAGGAATGCAATATGATGTTGCATGTTGATCCTGGCTTGCATTAGATTACAGAAGTTGCTTGCCAATTTAAATTCAAAATTATTGCATTTGCATTCCCAGTTGAACATGCATGCAGACATCATCCAAATGCACATATTTGAGGCTGATCTTTTAATTGATGTTGAGCATTGCAGATTTAAGAAATTGATTTGCAGGCAGATGTATGCAGATCCCTCAGTTTTGAATTTAAACTGATGTTACTTTGCTTCAGATTTTGAAACTGGGCTTTCAGATATGCAGGGTTTGGTTTGTTCTTGAAGAGACTGATTTGTGTTTTGATGATGAAAAATGATATGCAGACTTGAAGAAACTGATTCTAATGTTGCAGATTTGAAGATTTTAACATGTTTTGTAGAAATTGAAGTTGTATGCAAATTTTTGCTTCAGATTTTGACATGCTTTTGTTTTGAGGGGATTTAATTTACTGAAATATGATTTTCAGATTTCTCAATTTGAAGAGAAAGTGTTTTTAACAAAATAAGTTTCTAAGTTTTCCTTATTTACAAAAATTAATTTCAAAATGTATTAACATGCCACTTGTTATCTTAAGTAAGATAAATGATTTACAAGTGTCTCTTTATAGTTTAAGAACTTAACACATGTATATATCAATGTTTAAAAGCAATTTTAAATTTATAAGTGTTTTAGAGTTTATCTTAAACTATTTAAAATTATTTAAGCATATTTCAAATGTTTATTAACATTAGTTTTGAAATACATACACATACACTTCTTTATAAAACTATACAATTACACTTAAATGCTTGTTTAAATATTTTTAAAATAATATTACTTATAAAACAAAATTTCAAATGAAAAGATTTTAAAAGAAATGAGAGGTTGAATTAAATTTTATCAATGTTATACTTTAACACAAATGAATTAATTCTCATTTCAAAGAGAAAAACAATTTTTAAAATAAACAAAACAAATTTTTATTATAAAAAAAAAATTAAACTATATTTATTCTATAAACAAATAAATACTTACTTACTAATTTAAACCAATTTACAAATTTACATTTATATATAATAATTAGAAAATGTCCTTTATTTGATATAAATTAAAATTAAAACCAAATCTCTATATTTACAATGTATAAACATTTATACATCATAAATAAAATATTTTAAAATCAACAAAGAAAGATAAATTACTATTTAAATATTTTTAACTTTGAAAACAATATCATTAACAAACTAAATAATTATAAATTTTCAAAAGAGATTTCCAGTTTGAATTAAATTATTAAAACAATATTTCACATTTTAAAAATAATTATCAATGAAATTATTAAATAATTATTGCCTAAATTTCCGGGACATCACATTCCTCCCCCCTTAAAGGAATTTCGTCCCCGAAATTTAAAAGCAAAGCTAATTTAATAATCCCATACAGATTTTAAATTTTAAAAGAGCAATCATATTTCATCAACCAAATACTAGCAACCATAGCAACCAATCCAAACAAACAATTCTAATTATCCAGACAAAATTCTGGATAGAATCCCTAGAGTTTCCCAGATACAAACACCGAGACACTCGCCCTACAGAATCTAAACTAGCCACACCACTTAGATCTAAAGCTCATATATATCTACATCTACAAATCTAGACAGAATACAGGACTACAGACAAGTCCTGATCAACTTCTAAATCTCCCAAAACTACTGATTCTAAAACCAGAGATAAAGCATACACGTACTCCCTCAGAGATACGTGAAAAACATAACAAATTCCAGTTATCCGAACTGGAAATTCAATCCTGTAGATCGAACACTTAACTCTCAAGAGAAACAGAAAGATCCAATCTCTTATCCACACATATCTCCTGTCGATCCTGGGCTTCCTTCTATTCTGGAATAGCTGCCACCATGCTTCCACTGCGCAACTCTGATTTGAGAATGCTGTTGATGAACACAAGTCCAAACTTGATCAACTTATCCCGGAATATTGATCATCAAATTCCATAGAATCTCAGTGACCTATCCGATTCGGTCATAACATCACAGCAAAAATTCAACCAGAAAATTGGATCCAATAAATCCTGCCAACTTAAACAGATCATACTCAAAGAATCTCCTACAATGTTGAACCATCGGTAAAGCTCCAAGAATCAAGTTGAAACATAACTCAATCTCTTGATACAGATGTCAATCTTGATTCCTTCGAAGATATCCAGAAAATTCCACTTTGATAACTCAAACATCCTCTAAAGATGCTTCAATCCAAACGAAGATCACTTAGAAAACTTCCGAACCATCGCAAGTCACCTTTGCGATTCCACTTAGTTCAGATTCCAAGAAATCGTCCCCACCTCAACAATCAGAACAGCTAAAGCCTTCAAAAGAAGAAACTAGTGGTCCACCTCTTAACCACTGACCTCACACCCATCTGAGCTCCAGAAGAAATGGACAAGCTTCACCATCAGCCCGGACTACTGACAGAAGAATCACAGAAACTTCTAAACCATCGAAGAACAGGCCACTCACTGCTGCTACTACTGCCAAAACTTCCTTATCCAAAAGCTCATCGAACCACAAAGCTACACCAGCCTCTTCCACAATAGAGCCTTCAGAAGACAGATATCTCTCAGGAAACTCGCTTCCAAACCAAGCACAAAACACTCTGCCAAACCGAGTCTCAAACTCAAATACTGACAGAACTCCTTCCTAAGATTGCCAAGATACCATTGCTGGCTTCAGAACTCCCAACTGATTCAAACTCAAGAGAATCCAATCACACGAGTGAAACCAAGCTTACAATCCAAAGATAAACTCCGAATCTTGAAAAGATTTCCATCATAGATCAGTGTAATCCTTCACACCAAACTGCCAAACTACTCAAGATGCGCAATACTGCCCTAGCAGATCACCTCCAACCTCAAACACTCGAACTCCAACCATTGGTAGTTGTGTTACACACACCACCACCCTATCTACCTTTATTACTTATTGGAAAACCTGAACAGGTAACCCAACAAATAGGCAGAAATAAACAAACATATATATATATATATATATATATATATATATTCAAAATTACAAATATGCTCTCTCAAGAAAACACCACTACAGAGCCTAGGTATTCACTCAACCTAATGCTCTGATACCACCTGTGACGACCCAACTTCCACTCCCGGAAAATCGCGTCATCTTTTAAGAAAGAAAGGGATAGAAGAAGAAAAGAAAGAGAAGAAAGAGAAAACAACACATCAGAATCTCACAGCGGAACGATTTAAATATAATATAGAACATATACAGAGTATCATATACATCAGAGTACACAACTAAACATCTTAAATTAGACAGTTATAACATTTCTGTCTAATACAATACAAGACATCATACAGAAACAACACAGCGGAAACTCTAACCATATATCTACACGCTGAAGCCTCCTGCTCCAAAGCTCCTCCAGAATTCGTCAAGAGATAACCTGAATCACTTGACTACTCATATAGAATATGAGTACCCAAGAGTTTAATAAAACAGAAAATAAACACTCGGGTCAGACAGGGGTCTGGTGTGAGTAAACGGTTTAAGATTGCTTAACTTTAGAAAAACCTTTGAAAACAAAAGGTATCACGTAAGACTTCCCACACATAAACATGGAAAAGTTTTTACCTTACGCTAACCAAAACATTTGATAGGAAATCCAGTGATATTATAATAGTGTCTAGGGTTTTCAAATAAATATGAAATAGCCGAAATTGTTACATGATTAAATTCCAGCTACTAGCCACAAAAGTGGGTAATACAAACAAAACCGTAGGGTCTCGTAGGGAAAATGGGTTTCCATCAATGGCAGGGCTACTGGGGTACCGCCCGTCACAGTACGTGGCCTAGATCACCGTACCGAGGATTACTCCCTTCATCCCCTGCAACACAAAGCCGGACCCGTTCCTTACTGAACAGTTCCGAACAAGACCACCCCGCAGATTGGTCGTCACCAACTGCCACACAGCCGAAATATATAAAGGGACCTCTAGACAGGGGTAAATCTTGCTCTCAAGTGGGGGCTACCCACGAAGCTTTGCTGCACCTCCCCTGTTTTAGCCATTCCCGGTTGATGAGGCTTGAGGCTACGATTACCTTTATAGGACATATTAATCTTAGAATGCTCATCGTCCGCCTGACGATGTGCTGAAAGCATTCAATCCATACAAGTTCGTTCCGGGTTCGAACGAAACCGAAGGCACTATCTCGTTGCACTCATTTTGGAATCACCCTCAGAGTCAACGACCATAGCCCTTGCACTCTGATTCACCATCTCGAATCTATAAGCACTATTCCGTCAAACTCATTACGGAATCACCCACAGAGTTATACTGACGTATAGCCCTTACACCTCGAGTCTTCACTTGTTCCACTTGGATTAACGACCTAACGTTTAATTGGAATCGATGTGGTTTTCGGATATCCAAATATGGAAACCCGATCCCGGTCTCATCGAAACCAAACGCCATTTTAATGTCCAAGTTATACTTAAGGGTTTTAAACAATTAACTTATCTCATTACTATCTACTTTACAGAGATAGGTAAACTACATCTAACAATAGATAAGCACATTCATATCATAACAGACAATCTGTATCATCCATAAACAGATAATCATCACAACCAAACAATCCATCACAAACCATCATATTTAAACCATACATTCATATCATACAAATACAACTCATCTCATTACTGAGATCACAACCATTCAATCAATAACATCCATAAGCAATGATTTACTAACCAACAATTTATAATTAATTTAAAATGAATTAAATTAATTACAATCATCTCTAATTAATTTAAAATAAATTAAATTAATTAACACATTTAAATCCTGCTTAACATCCATTAATTAATTAACCCAGTTAATTAATTATACACTATGTATTTAACTTGATTAAACAACCCTGATTAATCATTTACTAATTACAATAAGTAATTAGTCCTTAATTAATTAACCTTAATCATAAGTAATTAACATTTAATTACTCATTTATTAATTAATTATAATTAATTATATTTATCCTTAGTTAATTACAATTAATTAATCACTTAATTAATTACAATTAATTAATCACTTAATTAATTAATAATTAATTAAACAATCATTAATTACATCATTAATTAAAATAATTAATGATCTCTAACATTTAAATAAATTACTTAATTAAAATTAATTACATTTAGTAATTAAATCTAATTATTAATCACCTTGATTAATATTCAATTAAGTAATTAACTATCTTTAATTACTCATTAACAAATTAATTAACCAATAATTAATCATTAATTAATTCCTTAATTAATTACAAAAGTAATTATCCAAATTACTAATTACATTCCAGTAATTAACATTATTACTTCATTAAGTAATCCTGCTCCACTAATTACATTAAGTAATTACATTCTTAAAATCATCAAATGATTTATTTAAATTAATTAAACTAAATTAATTAACTAAAATAAATCACAATCCAAAATAAATTACAATAAGTAATTAATTACTTAATTACTTAACAAATTACAATTAATTAGATTCAATCAATTAATCTAATTAATTACCCAAAATTAATTTCCTTACCTAATTATTCTTAGATAATTACCATCTTTTATCAATTAACATATTTCATTAATTATATACTTAAGAAAATTTTATCTTAGAATAATTATCAATAATCATTCCTAATTGATATTAATTAAAACCATTATTTAAAAAATTAAATAATTAAGTAAATCCTTAATTATCAAATGACTTAATTTACATTCAAAATGTATTTACACAATACATTTCTAAATTTGATATTTTAAATGTTTAACCATTTAAACATAAATCTAAATGAACACTTCATATTTTAATTCAAATACTAAGGAACTAATTTCTTCCAAGTTTAAACTTATTTGAAATCAAATTTTATTTTCAAATCTATATTAAACACTGAAATATGTTCATTCATTCTTCTTTAAATTTATAAACTGTTTGAAATCAAGACTGAGTTTCAAAGTAAATTTGAAACTGTTTTTAATTTGATTTCAAACCAGTTTAAATCAAATTTGAAAATATTTAAATTTGATCATACTTCTAAAACTTACAAAACTATTTAAATCTAATTCTGGTTTAAAAAAAAAAACAACCTGAAACTATTCTTAAACTTGATTAAAACTGAATTTTAAATCTAGTTTAAATTTAAGATTTGAATTTTTAAAACTTTTAATTCAGAATAAAATTTGAATTCAAATTCAAGGTACACTTGAATCATGTTGCAACTTTAAAATATGAATTTATTCAAAAAGTTTAAAACTGCAAATCTCTCAGGCTTAAATCTAGATTAAAAACAGAATTAAAACTTTGAACTCAAAATTCATTTGAATTCAGTTAAATCTTGCATTTGATTTAATTTTAAATCTTTAAAATAAGAGTTTCATTCAAGATTTTAAAAACTGTAAAATTACACACTTTAAAACCTGCAACCAAAAAACCCGAGACACCCACTCTTTTACTTCGAGTTCCTAAGCTACCTGCTCCGAGTCAAAATTAAAATCACCCGAGGATTGCTTTGGGCAATTAAACCCTGCACACCCAAGGTTACCTGAGTTCAACTCTGCAACCTAATTCAACCTGGAAACACCCAATCCATATCACCAGCCTCTCTGATCCTCCATCAACAACACCTCCTCCATCCTCTCACCTCAATACTCCACTAACATAAACATCTTAACACCTGACATTCACATAGATTAACAGATACCTCAATTTCTTATTTCTGTTTAAACAGAAATGTTTTCTTCCCAACAGTTTATTTAAACTGTAATATTAGTTTCCATAATTTCTACTTTCAAACATGCATTCTAATTTATACACTGGTTCTAATATTTATGATGTTTGATATTTGTTTTATTTTAATGATGACTGGTTTTGGTTTACAGAGGCTACAGATTTATTAAACTAACTTAAAATTCATAATTCTAAATTTACACCTAACTAACCTATTTACTTACACAAACTTTGCTAATTAAAACCATTCAAGTGATAAAGCCTTTCCAATAAAGAATATCCTAATTCATAACTATCACTTTATTCAGTTTTCAAGAAATCAAAACATGCAAACATATTTACACACAGCATTTATCAATATAAGATTTATAGACAAGCTTGTTTTCTTTTATTTTTCCTAAGTATTTACATGCATCAGACAATTCAAGCTTCCTTGCATTTGTGAGGTTACTCACTTTCAAAAGAAACAGAGGAGTTCTCATCAAACAGTTTTTACATTCAGGTGAACTAGCATTTAGTTCTGTAATTTGCACTTATCTTGATTTTAGAAAAAAAACTGTTTTTAAAATAAAAGCTTACTCACCTATATGGAAGATGCAGAGAACAGACTAGATGCCAATTTTATTTCCAGGAATGCAATATGATGTTGCATGTTGATCCTGGCTTGCATTAGATTACAGAAGTTGCTTGCCAATTTAAATTCAAAATTATTGCATTTGCATTCCCAGTTGAACATGCATGCAGACATCATCCAAATGCACATATTTGAGGCTGATCTTTTAATTGATGTTGAGCATTGCAGATTTAAGAAATTGATTTGCAGGCAGATGTATGCAGATCCCTCAGTTTTGAATTTAAACTGATGTTACTTTGCTTCAGATTTTGAAACTGGGCTTTCAGATATGCAGGGTTTGGTTTGTTCTTGAAGAGACTGATTTGTGTTTTGATGATGAAAAATGATATGCAGACTTGAAGAAACTGATTCTAATGTTGCAGATTTGAAGATTTTAACATGTTTTGTAGAAATTGAAGTTGTATGCAAATTTTTGCTTCAGATTTTGACATGCTTTTGTTTTGAGGGGATTTAATTTACTGAAATATGATTTTCAGATTTCTCAATTTGAAGAGAAAGTGTTTTTAACAAAATAAGTTTCTAAGTTTTCCTTATTTACAAAAATTAATTTCAAAATGTATTAACATGCCACTTGTTATCTTAAGTAAGATAAATGATTTACAAGTGTCTCTTTATAGTTTAAGAACTTAACACATGTATATATCAATGTTTAAAAGCAATTTTAAATTTATAAGTGTTTTAGAGTTTATCTTAAACTATTTAAAATTATTTAAGCATATTTCAAATGTTTATTAACATTAGTTTTGAAATACATACACATACACTTCTTTATAAAACTATACAATTACACTTAAATGCTTGTTTAAATATTTTTAAAATAATATTACTTATAAAACAAAATTTCAAATGAAAAGATTTTAAAAGAAATGAGAGGTTGAATTAAATTTTATCAATGTTATACTTTAACACAAATGAATTAATTCTCATTTCAAAGAGAAAAACAATTTTTAAAATAAACAAAACAAATTTTTATTATAAAAAAAAATTAAACTATATTTATTCTATAAACAAATAAATACTTACTTACTAATTTAAACCAATTTACAAATTTACATTTATATATAATAATTAGAAAATGTCCTTTATTTGATATAAATTAAAATTAAAACCAAATCTCTATATTTACAATGTATAAACATTTATACATCATAAATAAAATATTTTAAAATCAACAAAGAAAGATAAATTACTATTTAAATATTTTTAACTTTGAAAACAATATCATTAACAAACTAAATAATTATAAATTTTCAAAAGAGATTTCCAGTTTGAATTAAATTATTAAAACAATATTTCACATTTTAAAAATAATTATCAATGAAATTATTAAATAATTATTGCCTAAATTTCCGGGACATCACAAATGCTACCACGAGAATCGATATCAAAGTCTTTCAAACCATCAATATCAATTCTATCCTTAATATTTTGGCCAAGAAGAGCCAACTCAGGATCTAGCCCTTGAGCTTCAAGAATGCGGTCTAAAAGAGAAGGATGAGCCTCAAGGCTACATAAAACAAGAGATGAACATAAATCGGAAACACGGTCTCGAATTTCGCAAGTGGATAAAATCTCGAGATCGTTCCATTCGGATATCATCATAGAAACAACAGCTTGTTGTTTACGGCTAAGAGCATCGACGACACGATTACCCTTACTGGGTGTATAAAGAATATCAAGATCATAGGGAGCAAGGAACTCGAGCCAACATTGTTGACGCAAATTAAGTTCCTTTTGAGAAAATAAATACCTCAAAGACTTATGATTGGTATAAAGAACAAATTTCTCGCCTAAAAGATAATGACACCAAATCCGAAGAGCAAAAATAATAGCCGCGAGTTCTAAATCATGTGTGGCATATCTAATCTCGGCCGACTTTAATTGCCTAGAAGCGTAAGCGATAACACGTTCTTTTTGCATAAGAACGGCACCCAAACCAACGCGACTAGCATCGGTATAAACAACGAAATCTTGATTCCCCTCGGGAATAACAAGAATAGGAGCATTAGAAAGAAGTTCCTTTAGTTTCTGAAAAGAAGTTTCACATTTGTCCGACCAAATGTATTTAACACCTTTCTTTGTTAAGCTAGCGAGAGACACGACAATCTTAGAAAAGTCTTTGATAAAACGGCGGTAATAACCTGCCAATCCAAGGAAACAACGAATCTCCGTCACACTCTCCGGTCTCTTCCAATCTTGAATCGCTTCAATCTTTGAAGGATCCACGGAAATTCCGGATTCGGAAATAATATGACCTAGAAACTTCACACGAGATTGCCAAAAGTGGCATTTAGAAAATTTCGCCTTTAATTGATTACTCCTAAGAGTTTCCAACACAATCCGAAGATGCTTTTCATGCTCCTCCTCGGTTTTTGAATACACAAGAATATCATCAATAAAGATGAGGACAAACCGGTCGAGGAAGTCTTTGAAAACTCTATTCATAAGGTCAACGAAATAAGCCGGAGCATTCGTTAGACCAAATGGCATAACAAGCCATTCATAAGATCCATAACAAGTACGGAACGATGTCAAAGGAATGCTATCCTCTGCAATACGAAGCTGATGAAATCCAGTAGCTAAGTCTAATTGTGAAAAGACTCTAGCACCACTAATTTGATCGAATAGATCATCAATCCGAGGTAAAGGATATTTATTTTTGATAGTAAGATCATTAAGCTTGCGGTAGTCAACGCAAAGCCTAAGTGTACCATCAGATTTCTTCACAAAAATAGTCGAAGCTCCCCAAGGCGAGGAACTTGAGCGAATAAATTGCTTCGTTTCCAAATCGGATAATTGTATGCGCATCTTCTCATTTTCTTTATTGGACATGCGATAAGGAGGACGAGTAATAGGTTGAGCTCCAGGGATAAGATTAATTCTGAACTCAATTGCTCGCTCAGGCGGTAATCCTAAAACGGGCTCAAATATGTTGGAAAATTCACGAACAATGCGAATAAGAGAAATTATATCTTCCTCATCATCATTATCGTCATCACGAGGATTTAAAGAATATAAAGATGCAACCAAGGTGGAATCCGAATCTTTAAGATTAATAGAAATCCGCTTAACAGATTGAGGATGTCGAAGATGAATAGTCCGCTCACGACATAGGATATGAGCTTCATAACGGTTAAGCCAATCCATTCCCAAAATCATTCCAAAGCCTAAATAACGCATGACATGCAAATAGGCTAGGAAAGAAAAATCACACAAAATAATCTCGACATCTTTACAAAGCAAACTAAGAGTTGCAGATCCGCCAACTGGATTCGAAATACTCAAAGAAGTCATTAAAAGCAACAACACTTAAAGAAAAAGTATCAACAAGTTCTTTTGATATAAAAGAATGGGATGCACCCGTATCAAAAAGAACTCGAACGGTTGATCACAAAATATAATGGTGCCATCAAGGATAGAATGAGACATACCTTTACCACGAGATGTGTTGCCAGGGGCTTGAGAAACATTTAACTTTCCCTCCTTCTTGCCCTGAAGCTTGGGGCATGAAGATATAACATGACCGGGACCTTTGCAGTAGCGACAAGAGAGAGACTTTGGACACTTGTTCGCGTAATGGTCCTTCAAACCACAATTATAGCATTCCCCACGACCAAAGGAAGAAGTCTTTGCCACAGAGGTTGCTTACTTCCCTTTCTTATTGGGATAAGGACCTTTGAATTTATTAGGCCTTTTCTTGTTGTTGTTGAAGCTTGGTTTGAAATCCACCACTTCAACATCATTTTCCCTATCCGCCTCTTCAAGACGAAGAGCGATATCAATGAGTTGGTCGAAAGAAACTTCTAATTTTAGAAGTAATGGCTTCTTGAGATTTTTGTTTAAGCCATAGACAAATATTTGGTTCTTCTTCAATGGGGTGTTGATGTATTCAACCCCATATTTGGAAAGTGACTCGAAGGATGCAACATAATCAGTCACGGAGGCTTCACCTTGAACAAGGTCAATAAAACGGCGAGCCAAAGTCACCTTCTCAGCTTCTGGTACGAATTTTAACTCGAAGCGCTCTCGGAATTTCTCCCAAGTGAGATCCGCTTCATTTATTTCAGAAATCAGAAGCTCGTACCAGTCTAATGCTCTTTCTTGGAGCATTCTAGAAGCCATCTGAACTCGATGAAGATCAATGAGGTTCATGCGAGAAAAGATTCGATCGCATGTCCTTAACCAAGCCTGGACTTCAATAATAATTTTAGAACCTTTAAATGGCTTCCCACCCAGGTTGGTGTAATCATTGCACAAATGTGCAAACCCAGATTTAGGGTGAGTAGGTTCCGGATTAGAACCAGCTGCTTGAGCATTCGTGACAAGGTCAAGAAGTTGCTGGGCAGTTATAAAAACTCCATCTTGGGGAGCAGCACTAGATTGACCGGCGCTGGGATGGCCAGGTCTAACCATTTCTCTTCCTTTAGAAAGAAATAAAGAAGAAGAAAAAGGTTATTCACAAAATGAATATCAAGCAATCTTGATAGATAAAACAAGGAATCATAAAGGAAATAGGATGAATCGGTACGAAGACTCGAATTAAATCCTAAGGCACGACTCCTAAGAAGGACTTAGGACTATGATCCTTGTTAAATTATTCTACATTGTTCCGAAGTTTGGCTCTGATACCAAGCTGTGACGCCCCACCTCTATACCCACGCTAGCCAAGGACATTACGGTGTAATACCGTCAACTAGCACGGAGAATAAGGCTGTTGAGGAGCGACCATCTGTATAATTGCTTTGTGCGAGTACCGATATGCTAGATAAGATGTAACTTGCATTTATTTTCAAGAGGACATCCGACATACCGACACAAACTCAAAGCTACTACACAGTGGCTATTATGTCTTCGAAAACAAATATAGAAATAAACGTAACACAAATCAGTCACAGATAATTCATATCACAAAGGCGGAAATAGATTTGAATATATATATAACACATAAAAGTGTTCATCAGAGTAATAGTCAAGAAGATCCACAATAATACAAAAGAATAGCAACACGTGTTATACAAAAGAATACAACTATAAGTCCATATCTCAAGTGTATACAACAAAATAAACTACTAATCTAAGTAGTTAGCCAAAAGTCAGAGAAATCAATCCCAAGTGAGAAGTCAAGCTGAAGCACCTGTAACATCTCGGTCTGACCCGAGTATTATTTAATAAGAAAATAATAAACAAATCAGTCTAGCTATAAATATCAGATAAAACGATATAGAATAAGAGGTATGACTAAACGCATAATAATCACAATGCCAAGATGTGATAAATAAATAATTGAAAATCAACAAGAGATTAATCAATATCACAAAAACCTTCTCAAGGATCAACAGGAATGTCATACTCTTTATTTCGTTCACCAAACCATAAATATTGACGATTATATTAATATCATTCACAAAAGTCAATGATGCACAAATTCACCAATGCACAAATATTGATAAAATTTATCAATGAAAATCACGAAAATTGGTGAAGCACAAATTCTAGGAATCATCTTAAGAAATCCAGAAATCACAAATGGGGGAAAGGCCTATCACAAACGGGAGCATAAAGCTCACCAACACGTGTATCACAAACGGAACGCTAATTTCATGGTTGCTAGCCATCACAAATTGAGCCGAAGCTCCACAAATGGCCCGAAGACCGTGGGTTGCTACCCCACCAATTTGAGTCGAAACTCCACAGAACGGGGTTTAGTCTCCCTCGCAGACAAAGAGACATCGCACGTTGCTAGTCTAAATCACAAAAATGATCGTCATGATCATCAAGAAGTGTCAATTACAGTAAGCTAGTAAATATATGAGCTTAGCTTCATGTCCCATAACCACTAGCTTAACTTAAATATTTACGAACAAATTGTAGATCTCCACTAGAAAATTGTCACAAGATATTCAATCGAACAAGTCCAAGAATTAACCAACGAAGTAAACGTAAGCGTTTCATACCACTTGTTTTACTAAGTCGTTTAATTAGATTTCTCATACCAGTGAGGTAAAGGTTTGTATATACTAATAGAGTGGAAATCGGTTTGAGAAAACGAGCGTTGTTATAAAATAGTGTTGAAATCATTTGAAGAAAGAGTTTTGATATTTACTACTAGTATAGAAAACCTTTATATTTTAAAGTGACAAATCATAGAAGTGATTGTAGAAACAACAATCATAAAATTCACATTCGAAGACGTGAATAAAATCCAAAGAAACCGATAAAGAATCCATCGAAATAGATATTCAAAAATCCATAAAATCGACCGAGAAGCCCAAGATAGTTTGTCTCGAAGAATGGTCAACTTAGCATCTCAACAAAGCGAGTTCTGTTGAATGTTTTTCAGATAAGATCCCGTACGGAGGGGGGTCCAGGGGGTGGCAACCCCCCAAGGTGGGGGTGCGGGGGCAACGCCCCGTCCAAAACGGTACGGCCTGGTGAAGGCCTAAGGGAGGATAGGATCGAGCATCCTCGATAATAAATGATAACAACAAATAGGATCATCACGAAACGATTTAAATTTGGAAACCACGCAAAATAGACGAAATAGGCAAAACAGCAACAGGTCGGTCGGCCGGCTACAGATCTCGGTCAACCGGACCATGTTCTGGAAAAATCCTCGGGAAGCAGGTCGGTCGACTGAGCTCTGTAGTTGGTCGACCGGACCTGAGACATAGAAGTGCTATGCACTTTTAGTAGCAGGTCGGTCGACCGGCCCAGTGGTTCGGTCGGCCGAACCTGTATTCTTGCACTTCCTGCCCTATGTCAAAAGAGGTGCAAACTCCCTCAATTTGCAAACGGTCGAGCAACGACACTAAGGATTTACGCCAATCGACTACCTGGCCATAGAAGCTCTTCGTTTCATCACCAAAACATGGTCAAAATATCAAAGCTATGATTTTTAAAGAGTTGAACCCAAAACACCAAAAAATGGAATATTCACCAAATCAATCCAAACCAAAAGCAATTGCACGCGAATAAGTGTTAGGAATTCATACCTAACAATCGAAGATAAATATAGACTAATATGTGAGATAAAAATCTCACCTTTTCACAAAAACAATGAAGAAGAAGCTTGAAAGCAAAAGGGAGAATCAACCACTCTTCCACACAACCCAAATGAGCTTGAATCTATGCTTTAAAAGAAGAACACTCCCAAAGTTAAGTTTAGGAATTTCGGAAATTGATAAGAGAATGAGTTGGAGAAGAAGAAGAGGAGGCTTACCAAAGCTTCTTCTATTGATTTGGAGCTAGAACTTGATTTGTAAATGGAAACTAGGGTTTGGAGTTTTAATTTCCCATTCCACTCACCATTGTTGCTAAAGCTTGAGTATTAGGAATTAGAAATAAAGTAATGAAGAGTTGGAGTGGAGTTGCGTTCATATGTTAGGTTAATGGGCTGAAACCCAAACCAAAGCCCTAAGTGAAAAAGTAGCAAAATTCTACTATCTCCAAACATATCAAAGTTTATACTTAAAAAGATCGCAAACGTCATTTTGAACTTAATGGGAGTGGTCTCGAGTCCTAATTCGACTGTTTGCAAAAAGTAGCTTTTTCGAACAAAATCTGACCAACGATGAAATATTTAAATAAAATATTTAAATACTCAATCGTAAAATATGCAGGTTGTTACACTTGTCGAAAGCTCAAGCACAACATCCAACGCCACATTTTCCAGCCTCCGCCTATCCCTTCACCTGACACCCACTGCCTTGTGCCTCACGCCATCACCACGTCCCAACCCCAACCGCCCGGGTTTCCCTGTAGCCAAGCCCATGGTCGCGGCTTCCTCCTTCCTACACTTGCTGGCCGAACCACCATTGCATTGCATACCTCCGACGCTTCCTTTATCCTTTCGCCTCCATGTGAACACAACTGTCGAGATCACCTCATCCTCCTTGCCGTGTGAGTGGACTCGACTCTCCATTCCAGCAAACTCCAAGCCTTTTCGGCCAACACCCGTCTAGAAGCCACCATGATAGCCTACCCACCTAGGTCCACCTCTTTACCCATCTCACCACCGCCCGCATCGCCATGGCCATAGTGTCGAGCTTCGCTCCACTGACTTCCACAGCTGGTCTGCCTTCTTTACCTCTTTCTTTTGGTTTGTATAAAGGTATATTATTTGTTATAGTATATATTATATATATTATAGAAGAAGCAGTATATATGTTTTACTGTTTATATATATATTTACAATAATATGTAGACTCATAGTAGTATATATATATATATGTATATATGAGTTGTGATTATTCTTTTGCCTGGTTTATTCTTCTTTTACAATTTACAGGTTATATAGATTATAATAGCTGTGTATATTTCATATCTATACTATAAAGTAGAGAAAAATTATTACATATAAATATTACATTTTAAAAGCCGTTACCTGTTCATATATGATACTCACTCAACTCTGTATATATATTTAGCTTATATGGTTGATATTGATTTATAATGTACAGGTTTTGTTTATTTTATATGAAGTATATAAACTATAAGATCTGTTTATATGTAAAAGTGTATAAGTTTTTATAATCTATTGTACGTATATATAAAGTTATATAAATTTGTATATAATATGTTGCTATGTACATAAGTTTATATATGTAGGTATATATTTGTTTGTTTATCTATTAGCTTATAGTTGTATATGTATGTATCTGAGTTATATGTTAGCATGCAAACTTTAAAGGATAAAATTTAAAGAGTATAAAATATGTTATGTCCGTGTAAATGTTAATATTTTGTAAAGTATACACGTGTAATAGGGTCATTTATGTTGATGGTTAAAAATATAAAATATAAACATTTTGGAATATTAATATTGAAGTAAAAAAATATATAATGTATATATTTTGATGTTAAATATATGTGTTTTAATATATATATATGTATGTATGTATGTATGTATGTATGTATTCATGTATAAAATATCTATAAATATTTTGATCATTACATTATATAGATTTTATAAACATAATATATATACAATATAATTTTATTATTTGAGTTTTATTAAGTAATGATTTTCAAATATAAAATATGCATGTTCTTTCTATCAATCTCTACCTAATCTTGATTTGGTTCATCGATCTATAATTATCAGCTTCATCTGTCGAATCTGTGTTCAGCTTACTCCGCTTTGAGATTTGTTGTTTAGATCGATCGATTATCGGCTTGTCCGTTTTCTCTAGCCTCGAAAAGTGAGCAATCACTCACGATTAACATTCTTATATTGAGTAAATTTGATTTCACTTGAAACGACAATTGAAATATGCTGTTAAAATTGAATTGCTAGTTGTTTATTTATTAAATATGATATGCTATTATCCGCAATTGTCACCTGTGATATATGGCACCATAACATGTTTTACATATAATATTTAATTTATTACTGATGATATATGCCTGTTATTGATATGTTATATATTTTATCATATTTGTTCTCACTCTGCAAGTTCCTTGTTAACTTAGATTCCCTATGGGTTGAAATGATACATACCCGAATGATATTATAAGTTAGAGGAAAATCGTTATGGTTTGAAATGATAAACCCAAGCGATTTTCATTGATTTTGAATTTTTGGGATTGCGAGTTGAAATGTTATATACCTTTAGATATTTAAACTGTGGATTGAAATGATAAATATCCGTATCACTTGACATATGATAGAAAATTGCATACGGACACCGTTGGTCTATATTTTGAAAATGATTTCCCAAGTTTGAAAGGAAATTTATGGGTTTTAATGAGTAATGATTTTGAAATATAATATATAAATGCTATTTTAATATATGTGTAAAATTTAGATTTTTAAAATTATATGTTTTGAAAATTTTAAATTTATAAGTTAGTTTTGAAATTATAATTTCTAAGACTTTCTTATAATATTATTATTTTCAAAATATATCAAATAAAATTTTATACAAAATACAATTTAATAATAAGATTTAATTTAACAAAATTTTATTTAATTGGTTTATAATATGTTTAAGTGTTTATTAAAGTTATATTAATATTTTAAAAATAGATTTTCAATAACTTTAATAATAGAGGTTAGGAAGGTAACTTAGTGTTGGCTTGGAATTTAAATTGGTTAATAATTGAATTTAGATAAAAATTGATATAAATTTAGTGATTTTGAAGGTTTTGAAAGGTATGATTTATAACTTGATTTGATAAAAATGTTTAAATGAATATTCTCAACTTCAAATAAAATTGAGACTGAAAATTTAATATTGATTTGAGATTTTAAATAATTGTTATTGAGTAAATGAGTACTTTCCAATTTGAATAAAATTAAGTTAAATGTTGAAATATAAATGAAATTTATATTATAAATGTTGAATATTTAAACCTGAATCTTATTGGAATTGAAGAGATAGTTCAAAACTTGATTTGAAATTGATAAAGATGGAAATAGTTTAATTAGAATTTGGATTGGACCTTAACCTTTTAAAATTGGAAGTGTTATGATTTCAATAGTGTTATGACTTCAAAGCGATATGATTTCAAAGGGTTATGATTTCGAAGGTGTTATAAATTCTAAAGTGTTACGATTCTGGAAATGTATATTACTTTAAAGCGAATAATGATATCGAATAGATAGGGTTTTGAAATGAATATGATATTTTGATATAAAGTATGAACTATTTGAAATGAAATGACCACGGTGTGAAATAAGCGTTTAGTTGTTAAAGAGAACGGGATCAGATATTGTCATACTCTTTGCCAATACTAAAAACCACTTTAGCAACTGTGTACATGGTGGAAATTCCAGAATGAGGTAGGATGGTTTGACGATGGTTCTATATGGTATTTACGTAGTCCTGACTCCCGTGAGTCAGCTTGATGTGGCTAAAACAGGAGCTATACTGGGCCAAGTGGGGTCATTCCCCCAATCGGACACATATCTTCGTTACCATTCTATTGCTTTTGTGATTTGATTGGGTGCACCTTTGATTTGAGAGTGTGACACGAGGTGGGCGGTAGTAGCTGCTCCGCGTTACCACCAGTCCATGAGTCCAAATGGTATATCTACCTTGGCATTGCCTCGAGTGCCTTGTCGTATTCCTTATCGCGTCTTTTATGAGTTTGTTTTGTACAATATTATGTGGTGTCCTCTATGTAAACCACCGGTTTAGTGGACCGTACGACATTGTATAGACCATGGGAAGATATAAAACGTGTTAAAGGGGATATGGGTAACGTCTTAACCTATTTTAATACTTTTACTTTACTATAGACATGTTATAATAGCGTATATTACTACATAGTAGATAGTTCCACTGATTCTTAGAGGATGGAAATTCCAAACATCCTTTATGTTACTTGTATTTCAGTTGACATTTCACTTGAATTGAATTTATAATATAAGAATGTTAATCCTAACTCGAGTGTTTTGTATTTTGCTTTATGCTCGTGTCAGACTAAGTGTCACAACATTTAAGACTCATCTTTGGAGATTGGAACTTTGTTTGAAGATCTATCTATCCAGCTTTCAGTTATTTCAATTTATTCCAGTCAACTTATATTCTGACTCATCAATTACTTTTGTATTTGAGACTACTCTGTATTTGAGATTTCAGTTGTATTTTGTTTTAACTTTGATGTTTATATATTAGCTTCATGAACTACTATTTATTTATTCCGCTGCTTACTATTACACTACTCTATGTTTGTGACTCTGTAATTGATTTATTTACTGTGTATGTTGAGTTTTGCCAAATGTAAATTAATAATCTATTGTTTTGAACAATTCAAGTCCGACATGTGTGGATGCGAATAGTTCGAAATAATCGGGTCGTTACATATCATATGTTCCACCACCTTATGATTCAACCCTCGGATGAATGTCTCTTTGTTAAGGTGTTGATCAACTTCCTACGATCGTTTGCCAATGCATTAAATTTCTGAACATAATCTTTGATAGAAAAATCCCTTTCCTAAGATTAATAAACTCTCTCAACATCACACTCTTCAAAGATTCGAAAATGAATCGAGCCTCAAATCAATCTCAAAACTTCCTTTAAGTGATCTCCTCTTTAGAAGCTTCTGCATTCCTTGCTTTTCACCAATCTAAAGGATCTTCATGCAGTTGTCCAAAAGTCAACCAACTCTTTTAAGCATCATTAGGTCCCAAGTCCCTGGAGATAAGCTTATAGACTTTTAGTTGATTCAACACTCCCACTGCCAATTCCTTTCTTAAGAACGCCTTGCTTTCGAGGCTCTTGTAATCCTGATTTAACTCGAAGAAATCCACTCTTGCTGCTGGGTTTAGCTCGATGGCTTCTGGCATAGATCTCTCATCATCAGCATCGTGAATAGCCAAAACAAGACATTCACATCCACCCTTACCATGGGCAGAACTACCTCATTCACCACTGTCGAAGGCACTTCTCCACCATTGCCTTCTCCTTGCATTAGCTCCACCCCATGTAATTATTACGCTTCTCAAATCCATTTTATGCTAATAAAGCCTTCATTAAAAGTGAAGAAATAAAATGATTTAGTAGTAGAAGATCTCTATTAAACTTATCTATATCTTTATATGGAAAATATAAGTATATCATGTACTTGCATCTACCCTTCTCAAGGTGTTTGTTTATTTATTCTAAGCTCTGTCCTAATTAAGTGTCCCTAAACCTAAGCTTTAATACCAACTGTGATATCCCTCGTCCCAAAACCTAAAGATGAACCTCAATCTGTCGCGGACACTTTGGAATTATCTTCCGACACAAAGATTGGATTAGTTATAATATATAGTCTTAAGTAAATAGAGTAGACATACAAAATGAAAAACATCCTTACAGATTTGGTTTTACAATTATTTTCAACAACCCAAAGTCACACCCATAGGAGGTCAAAAATATAGCACTAAAGCTATTAAACATGTGACGTTGCAGATACTAGCACTGGATATAGTGAAAATAAACATAAGTATAACAACCAAGCCTCCCGCTTCATCCTTCGCTTGCAATATTTGGTTATACCCAAAAGAAACCTACCTAAACCCATAAACTCAACCTACTTGAGTTTCCGTTGGTTTATATGGGAAAAAATAACAAAAACATGAGTCAGACATGAAGTCTAGTGTAAATGACATATTATCCAAAAGCATATAAGATAGTAAGGCCACGCCTCCAACATGCAAAACGGGCTTTCCTCTATCTTTCCTAAGTAATAATTTATCTAATTGAATAATGAGTTTAAGTTGTAAGTTTGCTACCAAGTGTTTACACTATTGTGATACCATAACCGAAAGCATTCCCTCCGTTTATGTCACAAGAAAATCACAATATTCCATTATATCAAAATTCCCCATCCTTGTCTACTCCTAAGGCTTTACGTGCTATTGCGGCATACATACGTACATATATAATTGAATACTACTATTCATTTACCACTAAGGCTTTATGAATGTACACTATATACATTAATTAATCTATTACTCGGCTAGTACTAAGGCCTTATGTCTCATCCTTCTTGGTCCCCACTTATGCCTTGCATCAATGCTTTCATACATAGGTTGCTACACGGGTTTTTTTTCTATTTCGCTTTTGATTTCAATTGCCACACGGACCTTTCAGCTTCTAGATTGTCACCTCAAGTCTTAGATTGTTCAACATTCCCTTGGTTGCCACTTTTGATTTTACACCAACAGCTTTCGTACTTCATATGCCATACAGTCCTTACTCCTTCACTTTCGGTTTCGAAGGCCACATGGGCCTTGCTCCTTCTACCGAACCCACTACCCAACCTTCCACTATTATGATGATCACTTAACCATTTATTAATCTAACATTTTAACTAACTGTTTTTCGATTATTAATATTGATTTCATATTGCCACCAGCATTTTGAGTTCCCATCTTGGTCATCTTGAGCCTTATCATACCTTATTATCTCCAGAAGTTGCTATTTCTGGTTTAAACATTCCTACGAGAGTTACACTACTTCCGTCAATCAATGTTCTTGGTTTAGTCTATGGAAGTCTGTCGTAATTTAGTTTTGATGATTTATGAAATTAACTCTTTAAATTTCCGAAATCCCTTCCTCTTCCTGTATTTCTACTTATCCGTCGGCCGCCTTCAGCACTCGGCTATAATTAACTTTAGCTTTCATACTTAAGTCTTTTACCCATAAAACTTAAGTTATTTATCCGTAGGTTCATCTCTAACACCTCTAGCACTATCCTTTGGTATATGTTGTGAACTAACCACTACACGTTTGATAATAGCTTTACATGTATCGACTTCTGATTCGCCAGACTTAGCTTTTGTCAATGTATTATGCAATTTATCACACATTTAACATAAAGTTTGGATCTGCACTGCACTGCAACCTCATAATTAATCAAACTCTTTAATTAAATGACCTTCAAGTCATAACTTATTTACCTTTGGTTCCCTATCAAAACCCTTCGGCAAGACCTAATTTTCCTTCGAAAACTTCTTAATTTGTTCCTAGTTTTTTTGTAGTGGATTAATCATGTATAATACTCCTCATAACTAACCAATTTCTCCATATACGGATCTTAATTATTTATACCATTTATCTCCTCAGGGATAAATTCTATCAATCAAAGCTGTTTTCCAATGTAATATCCTTATCTCCATATTTAATACCCCATACCAATTAAACAAGACAAATCAAAGAAATGACCAAATTATCATATGGCTGTGAGTAATATAAGGAAGCAAAGATTAGGGAATACATTATTCTCTTATACTAAGTCTCTAGTTCCCTTAACTTTAAGATTTTCCTTTTTCTTCTTCTTTTTTAGGCCTCAAGCGCCATTAAAGAGCTCGAGCTTATTATTTATGTTTTGAATGTAAAAGAGAACGAAAAGAGGAGAGTGGTCATCTTTACTTTAAAAAGGATAATTTGGGGCGCCCTTGCTATCCCATTTTATAATAATTTGTTAGCCCTAACGATTGCATTTAAGTCTAATTAATTTAGATTTTAAATTAGGATTTTTCTAGTATTACTTGATTCATCCAAGTATAATAAGTAAATAAAATGTTCCATGCACACATACCCCTTTTTGCATTATCTCGGTTTATTAACTTTATAATTAATTACTTAATTGATTATTAATTAATCATTGGGGGTTTACGTAAATAGTATATCAAACAAATAATACATGGTATATGTGATTATTAGATTTATGGTCACATCATATGTTGTGTGTATAATTAATAACAT
The DNA here is from genome assembly GCA_030765085.1 of Allium cepa. Classification (NCBI taxonomy): domain Eukaryota; kingdom Viridiplantae; phylum Streptophyta; class Magnoliopsida; order Asparagales; family Amaryllidaceae; genus Allium; species Allium cepa. The sequence continues at coordinate 474,573,449 of CM060943.1, read as the reverse complement.
ATCATATGTTCATATATGAGTATGTAATATGTATATGTATATATTTAATATATATATATATATATATTGCGATGACCTGCCCTTCGTAATACCATGAATCAATATCGAATGACAACATTTGGCTTCCGAATACCATAAGAGGTAGTCCGTCTGGGTAAAATTAAAACTAAACATCATACCAAGGCACATCGATACAATCTCACAGCAAGGAGATAACATATAATATACTAAATATACATGAACATAATATGATAAACAATAAATGAGAGAATGCACTAGTAAAAGAAATCAATAAATAAATATCAATACAAAGAGTCAGAATACATCAACTCCATTCATGTGGAGTTCAAAATACAATATCTGATCCCAAGTCTCATATAAAAAATAGCATGTCTTCCATGCACTACATCAATTACAAGTATGTGTGTGTGTATCTAGCTCATATATCAACTTCATGCCTCAAGAACGCTCCAACTGTCCCGTAAGCTTGTCCTCAAAGCACTTGACTCTCAAACCATTCAATCGAGTACCCGGGAGTTGTTATGACTAGGTTAGACTCAAAATATAGTGTGAGGGGAACCATCTTAAAATACTATATATTGAAACTATACACATATGAACATGAACTACAAAGATAAAGTCGACCTCTCCTCGAACGTGGCATTAGGGTGATCCGGACTGTCCAAAAATAAGTAAATTAACCTTATCACAAAAGATGGAAAATCATACCTTAACCTGCTCTTCTCCTATAATCAACGAATCGGCACAACTAATATAATGTGATTGACACGTAACAGTATACTATAATATAGGTAACCCAATATACAAGTGAATGGGCAATATAGGCATCAGAATATAAGTCTAACACATAATATGCAGTAATAATGGCAAACTAAATTATAACATGCATAATCCTAACAATAAACGGCAAACAAAAAAATACACATTAACACCCATCATTGTTGATGGCTATAGTCCACTAAGGATATATAACATGGTCTAATAATCGCCATCCAGGGTTCCAAATAAATAGAGTCAGTACCTAATCGCACCATAGACCCCAAGCAGCATCTAATGTGATCGAACTCGTGCAGGTATCATTGTATCTTATACCGAAATATGAATATCTTAACCGATACAAATGCTGAATTTCTAATAGCTACCAAAAGAGACAATAACCACAACTAACTTGTGGCTCCAATGGAAACCAACACCTCAAAAGAAGTTGGCATGTAGGTCCTATCCAACACCTAATCGTACTATGGAACAGTAAATGACATACTCTGGACTGGCATTCCAATCACTCTCTGCCTCTGCTTCAAAACCAAGTCTACGGGTCGTGCGCCTCAATGGCATAATGGACTTCTTTTACAAAATCGATATCATTCGAATCATGAGCTTCGCCTTGCATCCCACACCTATATGGATCTCACAATACCCCAGACTAAAATACGAATATCTATAACTGATACCCGTGTCGAATTGCCATCAACTATTAAAGCGACCTATCGAGAGCCATAACTAACTTATAGACTAATAGAGTTATGGGTATGCCTTAGAGGCAATTATGTGATTTGGTACATATATTTAACTCGTTGACAAATCTTTTTCGAAATAAAGGTATTTTCTTCATACTATATATTTGATATAATGTTATTATATTAATTAATTAACTTGATTAAAAGTACATTTAATAGATAAATCCATAAATGGCATACTTTGTGATAGTAGTTACAAAGTATTGTAACCGTGAGTAATTTATCACAACGAAACAAATATACCATTTTAAATGTTCCCAGTCAAGATGCATCGAGACTGGATATCGATGTATTCGTTGAGACTGTAGTACGTAATGCTCTCCACATGTTGGGCAGTGTATTACTCATTACTACTAGAGGCACATAGGGGTTACATACTAGTAGTTATTGGATAATTATGGAACGAACCACGCGATAGTTTTCCGTTGGTTAATATAACTAAGGCCAAATAGAAAATATCGATGTGACTAATTTACACAGTTCTCACGACTTGAGAATACTATGGATCTTCAATATGAAAGCTTCGCTCTGATTATAGCCAAATCATGACATGGTGTCCATCGAGTGACTACAGTTGGGTCGAGTGAAAGTATTGGAAGTGAAACACTATTCAAGAGAGGACCGTCTCCTCAGTTATATACGGTTAGTATCACAGTCAACTCAAAGTCAAAGTCTCTGGCTGGAGCATTTCGGTTAATAATAATTATTATTATTAAACCAAGGACTTTGTATTAGGACTATAAAGTTGAATGTGGATGAGGTTAGAATTTTGACCATTACCAAATTCCACAAGTCCAAAGTGATATTAGTTTTGACGAAGAGAATTGGTGTAAACAAATGTCACAACCTGGTAACGCTTGTTAAACTAAAATTTTGATTTTACTGAAAATGAGTAAGTGATAAATTTGGCTATAATGTCACATCACCTGCTAAGTGAATATGAACGTTAACATTAGAATAGTTCGATGTTAATTGCTGACCAAATTTACACCCAAGAGTTACACAGCCGAAATGATGAATTCCTTTAAGATCGAACGATTTACTTAGTTTATAATTGTTATAAATTAATTAAATTAATTAATATTTATGAAATATTAATTATAAATTTTTAATATGATTTGTGAAATAAATAATGTTACATATATTTATAACAGTTATAAATATATCGATCAATATATAATATCGACAAGCGATTAAATTAGATTTAATTGCACAGTATTTTAGCTTGGGCTTAGATGGGTTTAAGTCCAATCATTTGGGCTGTAAAATTTTGGTTTTGGGAAGGTCTAGAGGTATCTAAAGAATAGGGAATTGGCTTGGAGATAATAGGTTGAAATCAAGTGAGAATGGATAAAAAGGTTTTCTTCGTTTCTCTCTAATACAACCCTATGTGTATGTGTGTGTGTGTCTAAAATAATGACTAACCTTTTTTGGCTGCCATTACCTTCTACATTGCTGGTTAAAGCATAGCTCTCAATCCACTCCATTATTCTCAAATATATTTCAAATTAAAGTAATATTATTCGATAGTTAGAGGTCGGTGATTTCGAACTTGCAGCCTGACGAATTAAGAACAGTAAAAGGAAGGGAAGTCATTGTTTCAAAGTGGATTCAAAGGCGTAATTAAATTGGTATTTCTAATTCATATTACAGTAATTAAATTATATTCTATGATCCTATAATGACCAATTTCATATTTTTTAAATACATTGCTACTATATGTTTAGTTAGGTAAGATTTTATAAATAGATGTGGTTGTTACAAATCAGTTTGGTTATTTACATAATTTGTTTATTATATTATTTGATTTATGTATAAACAAATGTTGTTTACCGTAAAAATCAAATTTTGTCATTAACAATTTTTTTATATATATTTATTACTAAATTCGTATATATATATATATATATATATATATATATGTTAATGTATATTTCTCTCTGATAATATCATATATGCATATATAAGATATTTATATGATTTAATTTTTTTAGTAAACTTATTCATATATAATATGACTTTACAAATTCAAAAATTAATTATCACACATATATTCATATTTTTAAGTTAATATTTATTGAATTTCAAATTGTTTATTACATATAAAATATTTATTACATTAAAGTTCAATTTTATATTTCTTTTTAAAAATGTTATATCATACCAAAAGTCTATAGAAATTTTTTATGATTTCTCAATACATTTTATTATTTTTAATAATTCATATTATTTTGGAAAAACTGTTTATGATTTATTAAAAATAATAATTTATTTGAAAATTTCTTCAAAAAATTTTGTGACCATTTATTCATGATCCTAGAATTTCTGAAATTTTAAAATTTGAATTTATATTATTTTATATTAAATAATTATTGTCAAAATCAATGTATTTGTTTTTAAAAATAATATTTCAACTTTGACACATCTCTAGATTTTTTCTAAGCTCTATTTTATGATCTTTGATTTTTGGAAATTGTAAAATTTGAATTTTTCTCAATAGATTATTTTATATTAATTATTTATGGATGAAAACATTATTTTATTCACAATATATACAGATTAAAATACTAAAATTATCATGTTTGCAAAACTAAGTTAATTTTGGATTATAAGTAATTTTTAATAATTGTTCTCTCTCTTTCTATATATATTTTTTATCTATATATAAATGTTTTATGTCCATATATTATATATAATATATTTATACATACATATGTGTGTGTGTTTATAAATACATATGTATACATACACATAAACACACACACATATGTATGTATAAATATATGTATGTATGTATGTATATATGTATGTATGTATGTATGTGTGTGTGTGTATATTGTAACACATGTAAAGCACATATTTGGACAACATACATGACACACAAAATGAGCTAATATGTCTGTTGCGATGTAAATCCCAACATCTACATATGGACATATTATACCTTTCATGAATTATTATGTTACACATGCACTCACACATATATGTATATGATACATTTATGTATAAACTAAATAAAATAAAATTAATTTCATATCTTAATATATTTGAATTTAAATAAAATAAATGATTTCATTCAAATGAAATTTAGAAATTTCTAATTCAGTTAGACTTCATTGGCCCAATAAAGATCCAATAGGGTAAACTTTTTGAAATTCACCCATAACTTCCGCTGCGGTTGGTCCAGTTCCAACACGGACTCCCCTGAAAACCAACACCTCAAAAGAAGTTGGCTTATAGGTCTAGTTGTAACACCTAATCGTACTATGGAATCGTATATAACTTACTTTAGACTGGTGTCCCAATCTCTCTCCGTCCCTACTTCGGAACGACGTTTGCAGATCATGCGTCTCTACGGTACAATGGATTCCTTCTACAAAACCGATATTATCCGATTGTCTATGGAATATGGATAGACAATCTGGATTCAAGCTAGCCATCCTATTCAAATTTATTAGAATTCCAAAGCACCGTCAAGATAGAAATTTCTATAGCTTTGCCTGAACGAACCCGAAAGTTCTTCGAGCCCAAATAATTTCCCCAAACCCAAACCTTGAACCCTAAATGGACCACAAAACAATTCCTTTTACCAAAGCTCTATCACTACGTACAGTCACAAATATAAAACCAACATCATTCATCAAAACATATGTATCCTAAGGTCAAAGCCAAGAGGCACGGACTAACTTTGCTTAATCATACACACTCACCAAATATGGTCGTTGCAACCAACCACTGCACTGATATAGTATCTGATCGTTATTGATCAACTATTTATTGCTTTTTATTGCATCTAAATCCCAAGCTTCGCCTTGCATTCTGCTTTCTCGAGTAGCTCGAAGTCTTCCCGAAGTCAAGTCAAAGCATCACATCAGCCCACGTCCAAAACCGAGGAAAAACTCCCATCAACTTGTCTATCAACTATATTATAGCTCAATATCACTTATTCCTACTTAAATTAAGTTATCAATAGCGCCTCAAAATATTATATAGCTCATGTATATGATTTCTACATGTATGTATGCATGTACATCTCAAACCATGTCTTAGCATCCTTGGTTAATAAATCACATTATAATAATATAATCAAACCATATATTAAATAATACAAACTACTTTTGTAGTTTCTAGTTTCTGAAATCACCTTTATAAAATTCGCTAACTAGTTAATTATTGATTTACACCATAATTAATCAATGTCGATGCTAGATAAACTTCGAATTCATTTTAATATAAGTTTAACTTGCCTAAATAATTGTTTTAGCCCTACATCTTGTTTTAAAGGCCATTCTTCTAACTTTCGATTAGTAATAAAATATATAATAATATTTTGATCACTAATATAACTACAAATCAGGGTTTAATTAATTTACCATCCTGTTATAAATTATTATCAACTCCATCTAACTCTATTCAACACAAATAGAACACAATACTTATATATATAGGATCTTAATCCCCACATATCTACTCAAACCAATTCTATCAAACGTGAGAATAGTTTCCTAAATATGTTATTTGACCTATTCCATGCAATATTTTTCAACACACATAATTACAGACATTTATACTGAAATATAAATTCAGAGTATTAAATATGTTCACATGAACTATAATTTCTCGAGTGTTCGAATCCAGTCCAAGCCCATACTATGTCATAGATGATCTTACTACAAGTTCAACGGGGAAGCGCGCATCTTAATTGGACCTTATATGCAAGAGACATTAATTTTATAATAATTCAAAATATAAATATTAATTAATTAGTCAATACCTTAATCCCCTCTTAATTCAACTTCCCCCTTCTCCATATATCCTGTGCACACATGTATTTGCACCCAAAACCGCTACCTTCTCTCATCATTTTCCCCTCTAATTTACCATGAAACATCGAGCTCCACAACACGTTCCTCTTCATGTGCTCTCTGCAATTTACCAACTCCGAATCCGTATCAAATCGCAACTTTTACCCTACTAGCGACCAGATGCAGGTCATGACCATGGAACCTCGATTAGAGTTCAATTTACTTATTGCCAAATGACATGTGTCCCAAGGAGAAGTGCAATGGCACTCTCTCTATCGCCCGACTCCTCCTCCTTTGCTGGAAAAACCCAACCCTAGATCCATGACCTAACAATGTCAACCACCTCAAACACAGCCACATCCCTACCATCTATACAGTGGTGAAGCCCTCCTCCCCATAGATCCAACAAATTCAATCTCATAATTTACCATAGCCCAAGGCTTTGGATTTAATTCAAAAAAAGAGGAGGCCATGCTTGAGTAAGGAGAAGGATAGGGAGAAAGAAAGTGAGTAAAATTAAACATCTTGCTATATGGAGGAATATATATATATATATATATATATATATATATATCTATGTGTGTGTGTATAATCCGACCATCTAATGAGCAAACCCACGTTGAAATGTGTGAAATTATCATTTCAGCCTCTATCTTAAATAGCAACAAAATTTATACCATCGGGATAGAAAAAATGAAGTGATGTATGCCGACGAGTTACATGGCGATTTGATGTGTTGTACGTCATGTAACTCGTCGGCATACATCACCTCATTTTTTTTTATCCTGATGGCATAACTTTTGTTGCTATTTGAGATAGAGGCCGAAATGATGATTTCACACATTTCAACGTTGGTTTGCTCATCAGATGGTCCGATTCTAAAAATTCCTCAACCTACTTCTCGTAATGAAGTCCTCATCCTAAAATCATAAGCCATTAATCGTGATCCTACTGGACTCGACTATATATTTTTACATAAAATACATATAACAATATGTAAATCGTAAAAAAACCGAGACTCCAAATATAATGGTATTTGAATCCATTTGATTCGCAGTGTCTATCCAAGATCAAGAGAAGTAGTCTCAAATTCTAATTCGCTCATATGCAAAAAAATTAGATTTAGGACCTTCGATTGATTAACGGTTCAATACTTAAATTATTTATTCAAATATCCATTCGTTAATAATGCAGGTTGTTTCATTTTCCCTTCGTAAAAGAATTTCATCCTTGAAATTCATATAGGTATAACGATGTAACCAGACTTTTCTAATTTTTCCAAGCATAGCATATAATTGATAATCCTTAGGATTCTAAAGCCCTCCCATTTTGGAAAATTTCGACCACACCTCTTTTGTGTGGCTAGCTCTGAGAAAAAAAAAATACCAAAACAACAAATATATACATCTCCTATCTCAGGCATCCCATATCCGAGGCATTTCATTTCTGAGGACATACAAGAGTGTGTGTGTGTGTGTGTACACACATTATTTGCACTAGAGATCTTACATACCTCTTTTACAGCAAGATCATGCATTTAGATGTGAATCAGCATCCCAATAGCGCATAGCTGCTTCCATGTACCTATCCATGTACTCGGCAAAGAAGATTATACACAATTACAACATTATATCATGGATTTAAGCATGCTAAATCATATATAACAATCATCTCATGTAAGTATGCTATGTAAAAACATGCAACAAGCATCTCAAATAAACATGTTACAACAAACTATGCAAGAAGCATATCTAATGCAACAAGCATACCCAACAAAAATGCCACAAATAACTTTGCAACAAGCACCTCCAGTAACCATGCCATAAATAACTATGCAACAGGCATCTCCAATAAACATGTTATAATAAACTATGCGACATGAATCTCTAATGCAATAAACATCTCAAATATATAACAAACTATACAACGGGAATTTCTAATAAACATGATATAACCAACTATGCAACAGGCATCTCTAATGCAACAGGCATCTCTGACAAACATGTTATCATCGAAGACAATAAGTACACTTGCAAAATACAATCAATAGCAAAGAAAGAGTTACATAATGCTTTCATGCATATTAACAAAACAAAAAGGGAAACGAAAATTCCCTTAAGTAAATAAAGGCATACCAACACAAAGCTCCATCAAATACGAACAAGCTTAACCCCATCGATCTAAACCAATGTAGCCATGTTCTCAAAAATATGAATAGGCCTTCAAGGTTTAAAGTCACATCCGGTTCAGATCCACCTTCTTTAGTCGACTATAACGATGGGGTCACTAGAGTTATATACTTACACAAACATAATTCATGAAATACATCATGTACTCCTTTTATGGAAATAGGAAATTAACACAACATGCTAGTAATAATAATAAACAACGAGCAATCAAAAAGAAACAAAGGGCAACAACAACCAATGACTAGCAATCAATAAGCAACAATAGCAGTAATAACCGATAACGAGTAACCAACAAGCATCAAAAATCAATCAACAATCAATCAGCAAAAATAAACAATCAATCAAGTAATAACAAGTAATCAATAAGCAACAACAATTACCATTCAAACAATCAATCATTCAAAAAGCAGTCTATGATGATACACACGATAACCAATAATAGTTATAGTGTATATGTCGAGCTATAAACTTCCATGAGTCTGTTTGGCATCTAAGACGATCTAAATGCCTAAGTGGTGCAACTCATTTCAAAAATACAATATACGAAGACTATCACACCTCCCGCCCTGAAAAGGAAAACTGATATGATATGCTGGATCACTAATCCTCTAAACTTCCGAATAAACCCAGCAATCTAAGTCTCAACTTTCCTTTCATTCCAAATAGAACTCATTCCACAAAGGAGAAAACTTTACTTGTTAAATTATTATCAAATGATTCTTTACTAACACCTGGGCTCACTCAAATTTAAACTAATCTCAACCACAATATGAAAATAAGGATAATATGCTAAGTGCATTACGACGCTCGCCTATATGAGTATCTTATCGTCACTTAGAAGATTGTCCCAATCGCCGCAAAACTAGTCGAGAAGTCCTTCCCCAAACTAGCATAAGATATCTTAACTAAACTATAAAAAGATTTAGAGTAATAAAGATCATCCAAAATAATATATGTGTCGATCCAATCCTTTGTTTGCTCGCACGATTTTCATTAAACAGGGGTCGGTCACCTAAATCTTCTCGTGCAAACTCCGATCCGGTTTCTTGGTTTGACCACTGAAATTTCCTTGAACAACTAGGGTCACGCTTTGAAAATCTCTAAGTTACCTCAAGAATCCAACTCAAATGCTTGCATTTAATAATCAAATGAAAAACTCTTGCCTAATTGGTGCAAATCATCTAAAACTTCCACGATCAAACTAGGGATTAAGAATTGGTATGTAAATGGACCGATCTATAGAAAACACTACTATAACACATGGAATTAATCCCATCACTTAAGGTTTACCAAACACAAAATTAATCATTTCTAATACAGACGACTCAATGCAAATCATATAAGTCACCCGCTCGATCCTTGCACATTTCTAGGAAACTACCAGATCCTACTTGGACACAAAATCCAAGCTACACTTCACTAACCAACCCCACCCTACTCGAAAGCTCATGCATCAAGTTCGAATGGCAATACCCTCGGTCATAATACCTTAGCTCAATAGCTAAGGTAGGTTGAACATCAAAAAAGAATATACCTATAATACGAGATTGTTAAGTTTTAGCACAGCTACCAAGTCACTAGAAATAAATGAATAGACAACTCTATTATTAGAATTAACACAAGCAAGTATATTACAATCAAAGCATACCTTTCCAGAAGAACCTCTTTTCTTTTCTCTAAGAAATAGGCCTGCTAAGACATGGAAAAGCATCTAAGGCATGAGTTATCACTACTTTCCCACCCTTTTAAAGTGCAAGACAATTCTTCTTCAAGCGACAAAGCTATTTATTATTGAAGTACTCACTCTTGGCCTTTGATACCTCCAGTAGTACCTTGTGGGTGCTCTCATAAAGGAGAGCCATCGCTTCTAGACTCTCAAAAGTGACCTAAGCTGGGATAGACAAAGTAATAAATCCAAAACCCAAGAATTAAGACTTTAGCAAGCTACCTTGCCTACTTCAAGGGAGTAATAACCATAACTTCTTTGAATGTAGCCAAAAGGTTAAATTTGCAAACTCACTCCTTTACTGACAAGTTATCCTACCGAAAATTGGTGAAATGCTTAAACTGCACGTCCATCCCAATTTCAGAAAAAAAATCGACACTCAAAGCGACATCCAGAATCACCTAAGTCAAGGTCTTCTCGTCAATCTCTTCTACTACTATGCCCTAAGGGATACACTACCTCCAACACCTATCGTAACTGCTAAATGTTCACCACAATGGAATATCCTACGCGATATCCAAATAGTGGCTGAACCAGTCATGCATCTCAGAATGTCTATCCACAATCGCTCACGCTCCCCATTATCTCATATGGATAGCCTTAAACAAAGATAACTTAGCAACTACCAATAGATTTCATCAAAGTTCAGGAGATAAATAGTGTATGCAGTATTGTATAGTATAAAAAATACAAGTATGCTCCCTCAACATATCTCTAAAGACCAGGTTGCTTAACTCAAACTGATCAACTTGATCCTGAGTGTTGAGCTTATGCTTTGATACCAATTATGACGACCCGCCCTTCGTAATACACTAAATCAATGTTGAATGACAATGCCCAACTAATAAGTACCAAAAAGACATTCCGTCTAGTTAAGATTAAAAATAAACATCATACCAAGTTAGGCCTTTGATACAATCTCACAACGGAAAGATAATATATAATTTACTAAATATATATAAACAAAACATGATAAACAAAAAACGATAGATTTAACTAGCAGAAGCAAATGATAAACAAATATAAATTCAAAGAGTTACAATACACCAACTCCATTCATATGGAGTTTAGAATACAATATTTGACCCCGTGTCTTATATACAAAATAGCCTGTTTGCCATGTACTACATCAAAAATAATTATATTTTTATGTATGTTATCGACATATTTTTCTAGCTACTATGCTAGAGGAATAACTAAAGGAAAAGGAAACAACTAAATTGATAAGAAGATATATCAATCTTGTAAGATATTAAAGATAACGAGCCTGTAAGTGATTTGATGATGCCGAACTTGTAGGCAAAAAAGGTTGTTAAACATAAATAAACATTAATTAGCATGTACAAATAGTGGTATCAAACACCTAAAGGGAATACCATTATCCTAAAAGGTTGCCGAATTTATGAATAGGGGCGTGTCAAGCATATAAGTAATAAAGATAACAAAGCCGCTAATAAGAGACATGTCAAGCATATAAGAGGTAAAAGTGGTCGAGTATGGATATGTTGAGCTTCTACCGCAATAGGGATGTCGAACGTCTATAAGCAAAAGATAATACCAAACTTCAAATGGATTACAAGCAATGAAGAGATATCAAATTTTATTTAACAAACATAAGTTGATGTCCAGCATTAACAGGAATGAAGATATCAAGTCGATAAAAAAAAGTGATGTCGAACCAGAAAATACTAAGGGATATTAAGCTACAACGAGCTTAGGAGAAAAGAGATGCAGAACCTCTATAATATAGATTGTTGTAGACTTCATAACAAAGAAAAGAAATCGCACTACTAAAAGATTTCGAGCGTCTAGCCACAAGTGAAGGATCTCGAGTTTCTGTAAATAACAATCCAATGGTACATCAACTATTATCGAGCCTCTAGAACAATAACTGTTTTAAAGCACTTACTATCGAATGGTATCAAGCCTCAACGTGATATTGAGTATCAAAAGGCGAAGAGGATGTCGAGTGTTAGCAATGAAAAGAAGATGTTGAGCATCAAAAGACAAAGCATGTCGAGTGTTAGCAATGAAAATAAAATATCAAGTATCAAAAGGCGAAGAGGTTGTCCAGTGTTAGTAACGCAAATAAGAATATCAAGTATCAATGATACAAAAGGATAGGGAGTATCTAGCTGATGGACATGTGGCGGCCATCCCGCCTGCCACTATCCCTATAACTAGACCTCCATCATTGCCAAAAAAGAGGTGATTCATTTTCTTTTCTCTATTTCTAAAAGGGGGAATTAATTTAAAGGACAAAGATTTGTATATTTTTTGCCTCAAGGACACGACCTCAATATTTTTACCACAAGGACAAACATTCTTATAAAAATTATTCATAAGGACAAACATTTTTCAAAATTATTCATAAGGACAACAAAACTGCTACCAAGCTAAAATTGATACCTAAAAACTGCTACCGATAACTACAAACTGATACCTAAAAACTGCTATCAATAACTAAAAACTGATACCTACAGAAAGTTGTCCTTCAGGATAAAATATTGAAGGTCTGTCCTTGAGGCTAAAAAGTTGTAAAATATTGTCCTTGACAATAATTTCCTGTTTCTAAAAATACAAGTTGTAAACCTTATATTAATTTGGGAATTCCATGATATAACTGTAACTTTTGCACATAAGGCTTGGATAGTAAACATTGAACAGCATTATACCTTTAATATATGTATCTTTGACTATTATTACAAGAATGGACATGCATATAACTTATGTTTGGATTTGGACTTAAATTTGGACTTGCATATTCACAATTTGAATAAGGCCACTTAATCCCTTGCGTAAATTAATGTATGCATTGTATATGACTATTTTGCCTATAGTCGTATGTTTAAAGTATTGTGATATAAGTGAATTGCTTATTTTGCACATTAAATAATGGACTATTGTACATTTATGCGACTTGCCTATTTTGTCCTTGGACATATGACTCAAACTTTGAACAACTTTGGGTCCATTTCAAGTAATACTATCTTATGCAACATATCCAACGTTGAGCCATTTTTTGGTTTAATATTTTAGCGCTAAAAGGAGGACTCAAACCTTCGACCCATTATTTTATTACTTAGAAACTAATTATGTAAAATTTTGTTGTAGGAAAATGGTGAAAGCTAAGAAAGTGAATGTTCCAAACAAAGAGATTGTGTAAGGAACAAACTAGGAGAAAAATATCATTGTAGACTTCAATTCAGAGAATGTGGAAACCAGACAGGCTTTGACACTAGTGAAGCCAACAAATAGTGAGGCTAAGATTCATGATCTCACACAATGGCTTATAGTGATGTAGGAACTCCTTGAGAAAATTCTTTCTCAAAAGTCTTCTAAGACAACAAAGCTTACTGGAGGAGAAGAAGTGGAATCTAGACACCTCGCTAGTCAAAAGCGAAGATAAGGGTAAAAGCATCATTGGTCCGCAAAGAAAGAAACTCAAAATGAAGGGCCAAAAATGTATTCCTCGAACTCGTAGGATAACAAATTGAGATGAATCATTAAAAAGAAAGCCAAGAAAGGAGAACAGGAAGGTCTTACGAATGGTCAGGCAGCTTAATTTTAAGTAAAGAATACAAGCCATATAGAAGGGAATATCATGATGATGAAGCATACCTGAAATACATGGCCAATAAAATAGTGAAATACATGCTTGTTCTTAAAGGGAAAAGGACCCTTAATCGCGGTAAATAATAATCCTCGTGAAGTTTGATTCACGGAGGAAATAATGTTTGTTATAATTTCGTTGCACATCAAAATCCCATCATTGAAGTATAATGGAACCACCAACCTCAATGACCATCTTTTGGCTTTTGAGATCCAAATGGATTTACATAATACTTCTGAAGCAGCATGTTGCAAACTTTTTCCTTCAAATTTTTAAGGAGCGACTACCAAATGATACAGGCACATAGAGAGAAAACTGTTTACTCTTGGGAGCAATTTTCTTATGAGTTTTCAGCATAATTATTCATATGTAAAGATCCTACTATTGACTCTAGTGTACCAGGAAAAATCAAACAAAGACTAGAAGAGTTTCTCGATGAATATCTAAAGAAATTCAACATTAAGGCACCAAAGGCGGAAAACATAACCGATAGATAAAAACTAATGGCAGTGCGCTTAGGGTTAATTGAACAGACCCCCTTCTGGGAGGAACTCTACGTCCATGGGTGTAGGGATCTTCAAGATTTTCATTTGCAGGCTGATAAGTTTATATGCATGGATGAAATGTAACATGCTAAGAAGAAATCCCAACCAAAGAAGGAAGGAGGAAAATTTGGCTATAATCACCCTAATAAAAACTTAAGATGGGATGAAAATAGAAGAGGAAGATGGAAGGAGATCCCTAAATCTAATTATGAGGCTTTGAATAAACCAACTTCTTATATTTTTGTCAGTGCTAAATATGGTGGGAACTTCCCTATTTCCTATAAGGAAAAGAACAATCCACACCAAAGAACGAGTAGACTATTGCACTTACCATAAGGCAAATGAATATAAAATTGACAAATGTCTTGTTTTGGCCAGAATAATCTAGAATATAATTAAATCTGGATCTTTAAAGGAGTTCGCTAAGGAAAATAAAAAACGCTCCCATCCTGAAGGGAACAATTAAAGGCCTCCAAGAAATACTGCAAATTTCATAGAGAGTGGTGCTCAACCGGACTTTATTCCTTCGGTCAACTGGACATATCTCATCCATGGAGGTCCACATCTCATTGGAAGTAGAAAAAAGGCCAAGGGCAGATACATATAGGAAGTGAGAGATAGAGTCTTTTCTATTTAGGAGGAGCCACTATTCAAAAATCATAAACATCAACTTCAGATACCCATCTTAACAATAACCCCACAGGAGTTGAGGGGAGTTTGTCACTTGCATAATGATCCACTGATGATAACTTCATAAATTAGGCTCTCTATGGTAATAAAAATCTTAGTGGATACTAGAAGCGCAGTAAACGTCATCTTCAAGCACACTTTCGATCAAATGAGTATTTAAGAGGAGAAGTTGGAATCAAGCTTTGAGCTTATCTTTGGGTTCAACAATAAATGGTCAACTCCAATAGGACATATCAAACTCTTGGTGCAGATGGGAATTCCGCCACATTCATGGACATTTGAAATCATGTTCGTAATAATGGATCAACCTTCCTATTACAACACTTTCTTTGGAAGGCCAACCCTAGATGAAATGGATGCATTTGTATCACCAAAATATCTAATGGTAAAGATTTTAATTAAGAATGGTTGGGGAACAATAAGAGGAAAGCAATTTAGCTCTCCAGAACTATACTCCGCTACACTCGAGCAATTCAAAAGAGATAGTGTTTGTTATTATGATTCGGAGAAAATTAAATTAAGTAAAACTAAAATTAACAAGACCTTGGACAATAGTCCTTCAAGCCGACCATCCAAGGCGGATAAGAAGATAAAAATAGTTGAAATCCCGAGAAGTTACTAAAGAGATTCAACTTTTCTGGGAGGGAAAGAAAACAAAAAGAGGAAAACCAAGTAGATAATGAAATAGATGGTGAAGAAATCGTTACCGAATTAGATTGTCGAAATGAGCAAGAAAGAATAAAGTTTGCTGAAGATCTAGAAGAGGTAACCTTAGGTACACTTAATCCAACAAAAAGTGTAAAGATTGGAAAAGAATCAGGCGACAAGCTCAGAGGGGAACTTATCCAATTTCTCCAGTCAAGAAAGAATGCGTTTGCCTGGACCCACTTGGACATGGTCGAAATAGACCAATGGTCATGGGTCATGCTCTAAACATAAATCTAAATATTGTCCCCATTCGGTAAAAGGAAAAGCAATTTGATAAAGTTCGCGTTGATGTGTTAAAGAAAAAATTAAAAGATTATCTGAGAATAGGTTTATCAGGGAAGTGTTTTATTCCAAATGGCTAGCCAATTTCATATTAGTTAAAAAGCCCAATGGAAAATGAAGAACGTGTGTCGATTTTACTGATCTAAACAAAGCAAGCCTTATGGATTGTTATCATTTGCCTCGAATAGACCAGTTGGTTGATGCCATAAGCGGATATAAGTTATTATCTTTTATGGATGCATACTCGATTATAATCAAATTCTCATTTTCAAACCAGATGAAGAGCACATAAGTTTTATAATAGATTGGAGAATTCACCGCTACAAAGTTATGCCTTTCGGGCTAAAGAATATAGGGGCTACATATCAAAGGTTGGTGAGCATAACGTTGAAAGAACAAACTGGAAAAAATATGGAAACATATACAGATGATATCTAGTAAAATCCTAAGAGGAAACTAACCACTTAAAGGATCTCAAAAAAATGTTTGAAGTGCTAATAAGTGAAAAATGAAACTAAACCCACAAAAGTATTCCTTCGAGATACAATCTAGGAAGTTTCTGGGATTCATTATCAGTGCTCGAGGAATCATGGCCAATCCTGATCAAATCAAAGCCATTAAGGATATGGCAGAACAAAAAACAAGTAAAGATGTGATGATCTTAAATAGAAGAGTAGCAGCTTGAACCGATTTATATCTAAGGCCATTGATAAGTGCAATCATTTCTTTGATGTGATTAGGAAAAAGAAAAACTTTGAATGGGGAGAGGATAGCCAGAAAGCCTTTAAAGAATTAAAGGCCCATCTTGATATACCTCTGATCTTATCTAGTCCAATAGAAGGAGAGGATTTATACCTTTACATCGAAGTCTCCAAACATGTGGAAAGTTTGGTTCTAGTGAGAGAAGAATATAAGACCTAGCTTTTGATATACTATACTAGTAAAAGTCTTAAAGAGCTAGAAGCTAGATATCCAGTTATAGAGAACTTCCCACTATTCGAAAATTACGAGTCTACTTTCATGCGCACCCAATCAAGGTTTTAACTAATTTTTCACTTAAGCAAGGTTTCAGCAAGCTCAAGGCACCGGGAAGGACAGTTAAATGAGGAGCAGAGCTGAGTCAATATGAGATTGAATTTCAACCCCGAGTTGCAATCAAGTGATAGGCTTCAGCCGATTTCATTCATGAATGCATAAGATTTATTAAAGAACAATCATATAGGAAAAAATATTTGAAGCCTAGATGGCAGCTGTTTGTTGATGGAGCCTCAAATGAATAAAGGACTGGTTTAGGGTATGTAATCATTACTATTAATGTACATCAATTACACTATGCAATGAATCCAGGCTTTCTGGTTACCAATAATGTGGCCGAGTATGAATCAACGATAGAACGACTTACCATAGACCTTCATTTGAAGATCTCGAGGAATTTTTTTTAGCGATTTTCAATTAATGGTCAACCAAGTAATTTAGAATATCAAATGAAATATGCAAAATTGATCCTTTTATGTCAAAAGGTGCTAAGAATGTTGACCTAGTTTGAAAATTTTTCAATACACCAAGTACCTAGAGGGAAAATTTCCCAAGCTGATTCCTTGGCTAAACTAGCTAGCTCGTGAGGAGCACCAGAAACCTAAATAGTGTCTATAGGCTTTCAATAGAATCTCGGTATTGAGGAAAAAGCTCCCAAACCGAAAGATAAAGTTGTTGTATTGACTAGATCCCAAGCTCTTACGCATATGGAAAAATAAACTTTAACCGATAAGTAGAAACGATGAAATTTTGGAAGGAACCGTCCATATGAAAATTAATAGTCAATATGAGAACAATTGGATGACATCCATTATAAAATACTTGGTAGAAGGGAAACTACCAGAAGATAAAGAGGAAGCTAGAAGGATAAAACGCCAAGCTCCAACCTATATTATAATGGATGGAACACTTTGTAAAAAGGATATTCTCTTACTTACTTGAGATGTGTCAGTCCAGAAAGTGGCACAAAATTGTTAAGAGAAACCCATGAAGGATTCTGCGGAGATCATTCTAATGGCATAAAATTAGCCAAAATGGTCATGAAGTGAAATTTCTATAGGCCTTGTATGAATAACGATGTAGCAAATTACGTAAAGAGATGTGGGTAATGTCAGAGATTTTTGATAGTTCCATATATGCCACCAAGTGTGTTAACCCCAATTTCAAGTCTATGGCTCTTTGATGTGTGGGAAATTAGCCTAATTGGACCATTGCCTATATCTAAGGGTATAGCAAAGTTTGTAGTCATGGCTATTGAATGTTTTACCAAGTGGGTAGAAGAAAAACCATTATCAAATATAACATCAGGCAAAGTACTAAAAATTTGCGATTAAGAACATAGTTACCCAGTTTGGAACACCACATAAAATAAATCCGAAAATGGAACTCAACTTGAAAGTAAAGAATTCACCAGATTTTGTAACAAGAATGGAATAATCAAAAGTCTTTTGTCTGTAGCTCATCCCAAGGCTAATGAGGCCCTCGAGGCTTCCAACAAAATCATTAAGACCGTTCTTAAGAAACGGCTGGACAAAGCAAAAGGAAATTGGGTAGAAGAGCTACCACTCATGCTTTAGGTATATCGAACTTCTACTAAGATAGTGACATGGCATACTCTATTTTCTTTGACATATGGAAGTGAAGCAGTGCTACCAATAGAAGTTGAAATACCATCTCATTGGAGGATTGTATATGCCTTCAATCCCAATCAAGAGCTAAGAAAATTATCCCTAGATTTGATTAATGAACTAAGGGATGAAGCAGCCATACGAACGGTCGAATATCAAAATACTACAACTCCAAGGTTAAGGAAAGATCATCACAAAAAGGAAACTCGGTGCTTCGAAAAGTATGGAAAATACCAAAAACCCAACAGATGGACCATTCAGACCAAATTGGGAAGGACCCATTGTTATTCATAAAGTAACCCCACCAGGGACTTATCGACTATGCCGACCTATTGGCAATATAGTAGCTAGAACTTGGAATGCCGAGCATCTAAGGTCTTACTTTCCTACAATGGATGAATAAAGAAATTGAGATAAGCATAACTATGGGACCAATAATCAAATGAAAGAAAGGAACTATAAGAAAACCAAAGGTTAAACCACTACCTATAAGGTAATATGGGGCGAAAGAAAAGCCTTTGATCCCGCCACAAGGGCCTGGTCAAACAACCTCCTAGAGGGAGGTTAGAGTAAGCTTTTAGTCTCTCTTAAGATGGCATGGCCAAAGCACCGCAAGCCTTTGGTCCCGCCTACATGGACTGGCCGAAGCGCCTTCTAGAGGGATGATGGAGTAAGCCTTTGGCCTCTCCTAAGATAGCCAAAGCATTGAACCAGCCTTTGGTTCCACCTATAAGGGCTGACCAGAGCACCGCATAGAGGGAGGATGGGTAAGACTTTGGTTCTGCCTAAGATGGCTAGCCAAACACACTGACCATCCTAAGTTATTACCTGAAGGTAATAAAGGGTTCAATCAAAGCCTAAATCATCGTCTATAAGATGATAAGGAGCAAAAGAGTTTAATCAAAGCCTAAATCATTGCCTATAAGGTGATAAGGGGCGAAGGAGACCAATCAAAGCTTAAACCATTACCTAAAAGGTAATAAGGGGCAAAGGAAGTCAATCGAACAAGTGTGACTTCATCCTAAGAATGGACCAAAGAAATCTCCTAAAAGGAAGTGTAACGATGCACGACCAATCTGACATTAAGCTAGGAATAAGGAAACCTTTAAAGGAAGGGACAAGAACTATCTATTACTCAAATATGGACAACTGAGAAGTTGAGAATCTCTTGGTCAGAAATATTCTAGCAAATAATGGGAATCTTTTTTATTGCTCAAATTTCCAGTCCTTTTTTAGTCGAGACGTATTATACCAAACGAATTTCTGGTCTTCTATTCAAATGAAATTATGGTATTATTTCTTCTATTCAAATGAACTTTTGGTATTATTACTAGATGGTTCTGATCTTCTATTCAAACGAAATTATGATATTATTACCGGATGGATTTTTGGTTTTCTATTAAAACGAAATTAGGATACTATTATCGGATGGATTTTTGGATTTTTGGTTTTCTATTCAAATGAAATTATGTTATTATTACCAGATGGATTTTTAGTCTTCCATTCAAATGAAATTATAGTATTATTATCAAATGAGTTTTTGGTCTTCTTAAATGGATTTGTTATCTTCTTTGAAAATTTATTCCTGGCTTTTTTATCAAGTTAATTTATAGACTTCTTACCATATGGATTTATGGTCCTCTTGCTAATTAAATTTATGGTCTTCTTGTCGAGCAGATTAATAGTCTTCTTAGTTCAACTTGGCTTTATATTGAAATATAAAAGCTCCTTTATATGAAGAAAAAGATAGATTAATCAATGTCTTTACCAAATCCAAAAGGATTTATTTAAAATTCTGCTGATTCGACAGTTATGTCAAGAAAATGAGTTTTAAACCAAGTTTTTAAAGTTGTGAAGAATCGACATGGAAACGTTTTTTTTACGAATTTAAAAAAATAAGATAATCAATATGGGAAAGAAATAATTTATTAAAAATAATGAAATCACCACTATTTACGTTGTGTTTTTTAAGAGAATAGATTTAAAGAGAAAATCTCATGGAAAGATAGAATCGAAAAGGTGAAAAGATACTAAGTTTTACACTAAAGTGTAAAAAGCTTCTTTTATACAAGGAGGGATGCAAATATTATTCACATATTTTTTGGCTACTATGCTAGAGGAATAATCAAAGGAAAAAGAAACGACAAAATAGATAAGAAGGTACAGAAGCACCAAGAGGTAGATCACGAGCTTGTAAGACAATAAAGATAACGAGACTATAAGTGATTTGACGATGCCGAACTTGTAGGCAAGGAAGGCTGTTAAACATAAATAAATAGTAGTAAGCATGTATAAATAGTGGTATCAAGCATCTAAGTAGAACACCATGATCCTAAAAGGTTGCCTAACTTATGAATAGAGGGTGTGTCGAGCATATAAGTATGAAGCCATCAGATGTGTCAAGCATATAAGAGGTAAAAGTGGTCGAGTATGGATATATTGAGCTTCTAGCGCATAGAGATGTCGAACATCTATCAGCAATATATAGTATCAAACTTCAAATGGATAACAAGCAATGAAGAGATATCGAACCTTATTTAACAAGCATAAGTTGATGTCCAGCATTAACAGGAATGAAGATATTAAGTCCATAAAAAGAAAGCGATATCAAACCTGAAAATACTTAGGGATATTGAGCTACAATGAGCTTAGGAGAAAAGGAGATGCATAAACTCTACAATATAGAGTGTTGTAGAACACATAACAATGAAAAGATGTCGCTCTACTAAAGGATGTCAAGCATCTAGCCGCAAGTGGAGGATCTCGAGTTTCTATTGAATAACAAGACAATGGTACGTCAACTATAATCGAGCCCCTATAATAATAACCGTTTTAAAGCACTTACTAACGAATGGTATCGAGCCTTAACATGATATCGAGTATCAAATGGCAAAGGGGATGTCAAGTGTTAGTAATTAGAAGAAGATGTCGAGTATCGAAAGGCGAAGAGGATGTCGAGTGTTAGCAATGCAAAGAAGGATACCAAGTATCAACGATACAAAAGGATAACAAGTATCTAGCTGATGGACATATCCCACCTGCCACTACCCCCATAAATAGAACCCTGTCGTTGCCAAAAAGGGGCGATTCATTTTCTTTTCTATACTTCTAAAAATCACGGTTGTAAACCCTAAATTGATTTGGGAATTCCATGATATAATTGTAACTTTTTGCACATAAGGAAATAGACAATAAATATTACCACAACATAATACCTTCAATATATGCATCTTTGACTATTATTAGGAGAATGGATGTGCATATGACTTATATTTGGGCTTATATTTGAATTTGGACTTGCATATTGACAATTTGAACAAGGCCGCTTAAGCCCTTGCCTAAATTAATGTATACATTACGTATGACTATTATGCCCATTGGCATATGAACAAAGGATTGCGATATAAGTGAATTTCCTATTTTTCGTCCATTAAATGATGGACTATTTAACATTTATGCGACTTGCCTATTTTATCCTTGTTCATATGACTCGAACTTTCGAACAACTTCATAATTAAATTAAAGCTCATGGGTAATATTGGGTCCATTCCAAATAATACTATCTTATGCAACATCTCAAGTGTCGACACTTCAAGAATGTTCAAGGTCTCCTATTAACCTATCCCCAACGCACCCGACTTTCAAACTACTCAATTGAGTATCCAAGAGTTGTCATAACATAAACATATAAAAAGATGCGGGTCAGACTTAAAGTCCGGTGTAAGGGGCACTATCCCAAAATACTACATATGAAAATTATATCCAAATAAATAGGAACTACTAAGGCAAAGTCGGCCCTCTCCACAAATATGATTCAGGGGTAATTTGAACTGTCCATAAAAAAGTAAACCTATCCCAAAAGATAGAAAATCATACCATAACTTGCTCTTCTCCTGTAATTAACGAATCGACACAACTAATATAATGTGACTGTCATGTACCAATATACTATGACACAAATAACCTAATATACAAGTAAAGGGTAATATAGATATTATAATATAAGTCTAACTCACCATATGCAATAACAATAGCTAACTAACCAATAACTCACACAACCCTAAAAATAAATGGCAAACAGAGCATATAGAATGACACCCATCATTGTTGATGGGTGGAGTTTACTAAGGATATTTAACATGGCCCAATGGTCCTCATCATGGGTCCTAAATAAATAAAGTCCATACCTAATCATACCATAGACTACGAGCCGCATTTAATGTGATCAAACTCGTATAGGTCTCACCATATCCCATAGCGAGATACAAATATCTATAATTGATACTGGTGTCGAATTTCCAATAGCGACCTAAGAGACCTATAGAGAGTCACAACTAACTTGTGGACTCTCTTAAATACCAACACTTTAAAAGAAGTTGGCATGTAGGTCATATCGTAGCACCCAATTGTACTACAGAACAATATATGACCTACTATAGACTGGCATGCCAATCTCTCTCCACCATTGCTCCGGAACCACGTTTACAGGTCATGCGTCTCAAGGTATAATGGATTCCTTTTACAAAATCGATATCATCCAAAACTCGAGCTTCGCCTTGCACACCATACCTATATGGATCTTACTGTACCCCATATCTATATGGATCTCACTATCGTAGCACCCAATCGTACTATAGAACAATATATGATCTACTCTAGACTGGCATTCCAATCTCTCTCCGCCCTTGCTCCGGAACCATGTTTGTAGGTCACGTGATTCAATGGTACAATGAATTCCTGTTGGGCGTGTTCTCACCCAGAAGACCGAACCAAATCGAACCAAAACGAATGCTGCCGACCAACCCACCCACCACCGAACCGGAGCCACCGGACCAAAAAACCACCGAACCAAAACTACTCCAACCACCACCGGTCCAATGCTACCGAATCAAGGCAAAGAAGGCACCACTGAACCAAGATAAGGGAGGCACCACCGAACCAAGTACCAGACCAGAACTCAACCCACCTACCACCGGTCCAATCAACGCTCCACCAAGTACCGAACCAAAGCACTACCGAACCAACATTGCCAGGCCAGATCACGTCAGCCCAGGCCCACCAGAAGCTATATACATCCAAGACCGCTGCCCCCAGTCTCACTCTATAAATAGAGGGGTAGGGGTACAACAATGGGAGACAAGTTGGAGAGCTCAAGCACGGACAGAACTTTCAAACAACTTTCATACACTTGTAACCAAAGCTTTGTACTTGTAATCTGAACAATGAAAGATAATAACATATGATGTGGACGTAGGCACATTCTGGCCGAACCACTATAAATCTGTGTGTCTTTTACAGTTTAGCCCCCGCTTTTTACATATTTGCATAAATCACCCAAATTACGAAGAACAACGTAAAATCGACTAAATCATACGACTTGGAGGTGTTTGCCCATTTTTTGTGCAAACATTTTTGGTGCTTCCACTGAGAGCCCGAGCTAGAAGCTTCACCTTCTCCCACTTAACCTTCTTCCCGACAGCATCGCTCATTGCTTGGAAGACATGCCTCCCAGGCAGAAGAAAGATGTTAGTAAAGAAAAGAACATCGCAACTAGCAGCGTTCCAGATCCAGTGATCACAGATCAAGAGAACCGTCCCGTTCCAACAACAGTACGAAATGGAAATCAGGCAAATCCGACAGCCTCTACCACGGAACAACCGACAGCAATTACTAGGGGGGAACTAGATGGGGTTGTGGCTGAAATGACTAACCGCTTCACATTCCAACAAGAATTCTTGGTGGACCAACTCATTCATGCTTAAGGGATGCTGAAGAATCCAACCGCAACACTGAATCATGGGATGAGTCCCAGTTTGGAGGATCTGGGAGGCGACAAAAATCTTTCTTCTTTGAAGAAGCTAACAACAGAAACAGCAATGGTAGGAGCCGAGCCCGGACTCGGCCCGAATTCCGACCCGAGAAAACACTTGGAACCAAGCCCAACAGGGGAGGTACCAGGCGAAGGTCGGATGTAGCTGAGCCTGTCATGCTACCTAGCCGTGGAAACACCAATGAACGGGGCCGAGCTAGAGTTCAGCCCGAAGTCGGACCCGAGGAAGTGCCCGGAACAGAACCCAACAGGGGAAGATCAAGGAAAGGGCCAACTGTAGCTGACCCTAGCATGCTCCCAGAAGACCGGAGACAGCCACTGGAAAATATTAGGAGTGATAGACGATACCATCCCTACAGGTCATCTGGACGAAATCAATCTCGCAGAGAAGAACCAAACTCATTTCTATCTGCTCCAAATTCTGACGAAAGGATGGCGTGATTGTTCAGAGAGTGCGTCCAACGGGATCAAAGAGATCGAGGGATAGGCGCTAGGGTAACCAGCCCTTTCACCCGCAATATCGAAATTGCCATCACCCCCCGAGAATGGAAAATGCCAACAATGGAACCTTACAAGGGAATCTCTGACCCCGTTGTACACTTGCAGAGATACACACAACATTTGCTCATGAGCGGAGCCACAGAAGGAGTATTGTGCAAATGCTTTCCACTATTCTTGGCAGATCTAGCTACCTCCTGGTTCTGCCATCTACCCCAAGGATCCATCAGCTCATGGAAAATGTTGAAGGAAAAGTTCATCAGCCAGTTCCGCATTCATGTGGAACAACCCAATGACGCTTATTCCCTGTCTAATATCAAACAGAAGCCTGGAGAGACAGTGCAGCAATATCTAACCCGATTCAATGCTGCAGCGGCCACAGTCCAAGATGCCGACGAGAAACTCATCTTAATGGCCCTCTGTAGTGGTGTGCATCCGGATACTAAGTTTGCTAGAAGATTAATGAAAGAAAAACCAGCTACCTTACCCGATTTCTTCCATGAAGCCGAAAGATATATGAGACTTGAAGACGCTGCCACTGAAAGACAGACAGGGCAACAAACCAAGGCTGCTCATGGCGACACACCCGCTGTAGCAAAAGACGTTAGAAGGAGTGACTCTAGGGACAATGCTGGGGGAAAGAAGGGAGAAAAGCGTCGATATCGGCCAGGACCGAGATTTGACGCTTACACTCCTTTGAATGAAACAATCGAAAACATCTTCCTGGCCATCCAAGACGAAGTTAAATACAGGCGCCCCCATACAAGAAGGAATCAGATAACGCAATTAAGTCTGGAAAGTTCTGCCGCTTCCTAGAATCTCATGGGCATGATACCAATGAATGCCATCATCTCCGGGACTTAATTGAAGAACACATCAGAAGGAAGAGACTGGAACGCTATGTAAAAGGTCAGAACAGGACCCCAGCTCCTGCCAATGAGAACGCAAGGCCACCCCTTCCAGAAACAGAAGGGGGAAATCGCAACACCAGCGGCTCCAGTCAAGAGAAGATAGTGGTCCATACCATATCGGAAGGACTACACATCGCCAACAGAAGCTGGGCAGAGATGGAAAGATACAGAAAGTCACTTAGAAACAATGAAGGCTACGTTAATTCTGTTATGGAAGAACGCCATCCGAAGCGTAACCTAGAAGAAAGGCAGTACCCACACATGGATCCTACGGTCATCTCTGCCCAGTTCGGCTCAGCCGAAGTTTTTCGAATTCTGACACTGGAAGCTCAGTAAATATCCTATTCAAGCATGCTTTCGACAGAATGAAGCTGTCAATGAAGGATGTATCTCCCTGCAACAAACCACTATACGGTTTCACTGGAGACACGAAGATGCCCCTCGGGCAATTGGACCTTTTTGTTGAAATAGGAAGTCACCCCGCTCTGTTGTGCGGAAACAAACATTTGTGCTAATAGATAACCACTCGGCCTACAACGCCTTTTCAGGAAGACCAGCCTTGTCTGACTTCCAAATTGTCTTGGCCCCGTGGTGCCTGAAGATGAAATTTTCAACGGACAATGGAATAAGGAAAGTAGAGGGAGATCAAGACGCCGCTCGAGATTGCTATGTAACTGAACTTCGCAATAATCGCAGGAAGGACAGAGGGAAGAATACAGAGACTACTCTTTGCATGAAAAACTTGGAAGCATAGCAACTAAAGAAAGCCCCCCCTCTTCGATATACCAGTGATCCTTTCAATGAATTAGACCCCATAGACAAAGTGGAAGAGGCCTCCTCCGAGCCTGCAGAGGCTATGGAGTTTGTATCTGTAGACAAACACGACTCAGGTAGACTGTTGAAAATCAGATCTCAGCTAAGAGCAGAATTGAGGGATCAACTCATTGATTTTCTCCGCCACAACTTGGATGTATTTGCATGGACGCACGCTGACATGACTGGAATTTCTCTAGACGTGGCATGCCATGTACTAAACATCAATCCTACCAAGGTGCCAGTAAAGCAGAAAAAGAGAAGTATGGGGGAATAATGATCAGCAGCCCGATAAAGAAGTAAAGAACCTACTTGCCAATAACTTCATACGAGAAGCCATCTACCCAGAGTGGATCGCTAACCCGGTACTAGTAAAGAAGGCTAATGGAAAGTGGCGAACATGCATTGACTTCTCCAACTTAAATGATGCTTGCCCAAAAGAATGCTTCCCACTCCCCCGAATCAATCAGCTTGTGGACAGCATAGCCGGGCACGAACTCTTATCTTTTATGGACGCATACTCAGGATATAACCAAATTCCTATGCACGCTCCCGATCAAGACCACACTAGTTTCATCACCGAACGAGGATTGTACTGCTACAGAGTAATGCCTTTTGGACTTAAAAATGCCGGAGCTACTTATCAGCATCTCGTTAACAAGATGTTCGCAGAACTAATAGGACGAACTATGGAAGTTTATGTGGACGACATGCTAGTAAAGTCAAGGAAAGCCGACGATCACGTAAGCCACCTGGGTGAGATGTTTCAGGTACTTCGCCAATATGGAATTCAGTTGAATCCTCTAAAGTTCTCCTTCGGAGTATCACCAGGAAAGTTCTTGGGATTCATCGTCCATGCCAGAGGAATTGAAGCAAGCCTCGAACAAGTCCGAGCCCTGAAAGATATCAGGATACCTTCCACTCGAAGAGAAATGCAAAGCCTAAATGGGAAGGTGGCCTCCCTAAGCAGATTCATCTCTAAAGCGACTGACAAGTGCGTCCCCTTCTTCGAGGCTCTAAAGAAAGACAAAGGAAAGTTCGAATGGACTGACGAATGCTTAACAGCCTTCCTTAACCTAATCGAACACCTCCAGAGACCACCAGTACTCTCAACTCTAAACGAAGGCGAAGAGCTATACCTATACCTTGCTGTGTCATCTCATGCTCTAAGCGCCGCTTTGGTGAGAGAATACAACCGCGCGCAACGGCCAGTATACTTTGTAAGCAAGAGGTTAACGGGGGCAGAAGCCAGATATCCTAAACTTGAGAAGCTAGCATATTGTTTACTAATCACGTCACGGAAACTGCGGCACTATTTCCAATCTCATTCCATCATAGTTCTAACCGATCAACCGCTAAGGCAGGTACTCCATCGTCCCGACACTTCTAGACGACTACTTAAATGGTGCATTGAACTGAGTCAATATGATATACCTACCATCTTCGCACCGCCATCAAGGGACAAGCCATGGCCGATTTCATTGTCGAATTCACTACCAACGAAGGTAAGGAGCAATCTAAAATAGCAAAAGACATTAAGTGGAATCTCTTTGTGGATGGAGCATCAAACGAATAAGGCTCGGGGGTAGGTATTGTAATAATCACTCCCAGGGGAAGGAGGCTACACTATGCTCTAAGGTTGGAATTCGCTGCCACCAACAACGATGCAGAATATGAAGCAGTAATAACTGGATCAGAACTTGCCTTAGAGATTGAAGTCAGTTCTTTATGTCTTCATAGTGATTCTCAACTTATTGTAAACCAAATACTAGGAGAATTTCAGACTCGAGGAGAACGACTTACAACATATCTAAAGAAGACCAAGCTGATACTCGATCAATTAGATCACTATTTAATCAAACACATCCCTCGAGAAGAGAACCAAGAGGCCGATGAGCTGGCAAAGCAAGCTAGCGTGAAAGACGGTACCATTTTCGGAACAGTAGCCATCCCAAAGCAACTAACCCCGAGTTTCGAGCAAGTGAATCTGATAGCTGCAATCGAAGAGGAAACTTGGATGACTCCCATCCGAAAATTCTTACAAGATGGCACACTGCCCAACGAGCGTAACGAAGTCAGGAAAATCTTGAGGAAAGCTTCCCGCTACACAATACAAGAAGGCATCCTCTATCGGCGCGACTTCTCTAACCCTTTATTAAGGTGTGTCGCTGGAAGGGAAGCTAAGGAAATCTTATCCAACATCCATCAAGGAAGCTGCGGAGATCACACTGGAGGGCAGACTCTGGCAAAGAAAATACTCCGGTATGGATATTTTTGGCCCGCCTTAAACAAAGACGCCTTAGACTTCGTCAAAAAATGCGACAGATGTCAGAAATTTACCAAGATTCCTCGACTACCAACAAATGAGATTACTAAATGACCAGCCCTTGGCCCTTTGCAGTATGGGGAATTGACTTGATTGGCGAACTGCCAGTGGGCCGAGGAAGAGCCAAAATGCTATAGTGGCAGTTGACTATTTCACCAAATGGGTGGAAGAAGAACCTCTAAATAAAATATTTTCGGCAAAATTTATTAACTTCTTAATCAAAAATGTTCTATGTAAGTACGGAGTTCCACTCAAAATCATATCGGACAATGGACTTCAGTTTGATAGCGAGGAGTTTGCCGACTGGTGCCAAGAGCACGGAATTCACAAAAGCTTCTCATCTGTAGCTTATCCCCAGGCAAACGGACAAGTCGAAGCTGTCAAAAAAATTCTCAAAACTCTAATCAAGAAGAAACTTAAAAAGTCAAAAAGCGCTTGGGTGGATGAACTTCCTACGGCACTTTGGGCCTACGCACATCTTTCAGAACATCAACGGGGAATACTGCCTTCTCTTTGGCATACGGATCGGAGACCATGCTCCCAGTCGAAACTATAGTGCCTTTCACCGTAGGATCCACTATAACCCAGAAGAGAACGAAGAACTCCTTCACATGTCTTTGGATCTAATTGAAGAGAGAAGAAACGATGCAGCGCTCAAAGAAGCAGCTCACAAGCAAAAAGTGGCAGCGCAATACAACTCCAAAGTCAAGCATCGTAGCTTACAAGAAGGAGATCTTGTCCTCAAACGAATGTTCCCGCAATCCGGTGCACTAGATCCAATCTGAGACGGACCATATGCAATTCATAAAGATCTCCACAACGGAGCTTATATTTTGTCAACAGTGGACGGAGAGGTGTTCCAGAGGGCATGGAACATCCAACACGTTCGTCGATACTTTTCTTAACTTGTACTGCCCATATGAAGTGAATTAAAAAAGAGAATCAGTGGACGTAGGCATTTTCGTGCCGAACCACTTTAAAAACTTGTCTCTTTTTTAACTTGTTCCTTTATATCTTGGCTGCTTGTTAACTTTATCCTTTTCCGTTGAACAAAATCCTGTGCAATGGCATTTCCATTCAAGACACATCACAGCGCGACTTCACCTGGACAAGACCCAACATGTACTATACGAATCTATGCCCTCGCCAACAAGACACTTTTGCTCCAGTATCCCTCTGCTGCGGGTTAACTCATTGCTCGCGATCAGCCCTTAAAGCCAATTGTAATGAGCCGATTATAAGCCACCGAGAAGGCCGACTATAGCCGAGGCAGCTCATTACGGCGTTCGGCTCGCCGGCAACCGTGAACCTACTTTAAGCCCCAACATAAGGTGTGGCCAATCAGGGGTAGTTCACGGTTGACGATCGGCACCCACGCTAGCCGGCCACGGTAAATCAAATAATATCCACGATTACGGGCCATAATGGCCTGGGTAGTTACTGTATGCGATCTCGGCTCCGAGTGTCTTAAGTACGGCTGTGGTAAAAAAGAGAAACTCCCCGTGGAGGCGTAAGATGGGTGACAAATGTCTCCAAGACCCACAGCTAGGGAAAGTGACTACAAAACCCGTTTTCCACAAACTTAAGCACATCGCAGGCCTTCCGTGATTGGAAGTTTTACTATTTTTTATACTTCTATTTTGTTTAAAAATATTCCTCCTATCCTCTATAACGATCCCTAAAGTACAGGACACAAAATAGGAGACGCTCGCTAATGGGAATAGGAACTCACAACTTGATGACAGGTCACTCAGCTGCATTCCATGCTCCGCCATACAAGACATTCAAAGCAACCGTCTACGATTAAATATGAAGGGCGGTACTTTCTTCTTTTGTATATGAATACATAGCTATAATTTATTCGCACATCACACTAACATTGCAAGATATGAAATTATATTTTAAGCAAGAACTTGACATCAAACACAATTGAATCACAGGAATGTGCATAGCTATATTTCTTATGCAACACACCAAAATAACGATAGCATTCAAATATGACAGAATCAGCTTAAGTTAAAAATTACATGCCAAGAATAAAGTCGCTCGTTACGAATAACATAATTACAGCCTAAAAGTTACATTAATGTTTTGGGACTACCGTAGACAGCAATGTCAAGTAAACCAAAAGATATCCAGATCAAGCCAAGAAGTCGGCTGCATCGGAGCTTCACCTCTATCCTACTGGCCCTCCGAGATCTACTTAACCGCGGGATTGGAACTCTCATCATGTTGACCAGAGGTAGTTGGTGCTTCAGAGGTCCCGCCTGTCCAATTCAGGAGAAGAATCCATTAAATAAACAATAAAAATCAAGTTACGAAAAGCTAAAAGGGAAGGCTTTACCCGCATCTGCTCCTTGATCATCATCCTCTAATTGCACACCTATCACCTCAGCAGTAAGCAGTCACATACCCTCCTTCACCGCCGCTTTCTCCTCCTTGGTAAATTGATCCGTAACCACGTCCATTCTGAAGGCCACGCCACCCTCCTTATCTGCATCGGCCTTAGCCTCCTCCAGGGCTCTGAGATAAATTCTGGCCATGACTCGGGGATAATCATCCATCCAAGATAAGTTGCCCTGTTTCCAAGTGCGAAAGTATATATCCTGAAGCATCTCACCCATTATCCCCTCATTCTCCTCGATAACTCAAAGAAGAGGGCGGTAGCCGACTACGTCTCCAGGGCGGTTAGTCAGAGGCTTTGGTTTAGTAGAAGCCTTGAGAAGTTTGTATTGTTCAAGACGGTGCCGAACATCTGATGTCTTGGCCACCTTACCCGCTTCTGTGATAAAAACCAAGTGTTACAAGCATACATTGAGCTATAATTCAAGAAATATATCAAGTTAAGAAGAGTAAAGAGACGCTTTTGTTATACAAACCTTGGGGAGGAGTAATATATTGCAATAAGTCCTGGATCTCATTCCAGGATGGGAGATGACTATAAAATATTCCTAAATTCTTATCATAAACGGAGTCAGCAGGAGTCAAAAATTCACCTTGAATCGCAGGAATTGCCTAAGCTGAAGCGCTCTTAGAAGATGAATCGGCGCTGGTCCCGGCCTTGTCAGCTTTCTTAGGCTTCTCCACTAAAGCCGATCCTTCCTCCAACCCTTCAAAAGCTAGGCGGAAAGCGTCATCTGTCCACTCCTGGATCACACCTGCTTGCTCAGAAGACAAAGCCCTAGTGCAATCACCACTCCTTCCGTCGCCACCATCATCGCTATGACCATCGCCATCACCTTCTCCACCGCTTCCATTCCCGCCTCACCTCCTTCATCCTTGCCTCTTTCCTCCTCCACATCTTCCTCCTCCGGGACATCTGGACATGTGCTGGGGGAGGATCCATCGGACTTCTTAAGTTTCTTCCCCTCGGCAATTGGATGTTTTGAAAAGGGTTTTCTTTTGCCGCTCTTCGCTGTAGCCCCTCCTTTAGCTTTGGCGGCCCTCTCCTTAGCTGTGTCTCTTTGCTTGACCACAGACTAGCGTGGCAGAATCAAGTTGAGCCCCAAAAGAGTAGCATTCCTGATCAAATAAGAAGCTTCCATCTCTTTTTTTCGGAATGGCTTCTATTTCTGCAGCCATCTGAACCAGACGATCGTTCTCTACAACCGCAAAGCCACCTGTGGCTAGCAAGAAACAAAGCACATAAGGAGGAGCATTGCAGTCAGGACGGAAATTATAAATGAGATTCAACTCACAGCCAAAGGTGAAGCGGTGGAAAGAAACAGAGTCATCTCTGACAAAGAACCATTCCTTCTTGAACAAGCTAAATTTTGAATATAAGTACAGGACCGGCTTGAAAGACACGGCCGAGTCTAAGCTAATATATGGAGACCTCTTCTTGTAGCCTCTCAAGTTGTACAGGTACCGAATTTCCCGGTTGGAAAGGGGACGTCCGTATTTCCTCTGGAAGATAATAAACAGACTCACCAAGATGGCATAGGAGTTGGGCTGAAGCTGGAAAGGGGCCACCTTCAAGTATGTAACGAAGCTGACGATCCAAGCGTTGATCGGAGGAATGGCACCGCACATGCAGTGATACCTACTATAAGAAAAATATCCTTCAGGGGGGTTATACGGCATCACTACTTTCCCTGGCAACATCATATGCGCTCTGTCAATCCCAAAGGATCTAGATATAACGTCAAGCTGTTCGTCTTTGAGGGAGCTGGGAAAGCAGTCAGGCGGTGAGTTCGAAAGCTCCTGAGGACCGTACCCATCTACTAATGATCTCGGGGATGGTCCATGTCCTTCTGGCTCTGACTGAACTGGGGGCACTATGGAGGACTCCCCTTTGTCCATGGATTTCTTCTTGTCAGAACGAGTTTCTACTTTATGAGACATTATCTGCAACACGAAAAAACACATCGTTAGAATAAAGGATGTAGACAAACAAGTACCTACGGCCTGGAATCATATTCATAATTCAAAACATTAAAGCTCAATCGGTAGTTCGAGGCCAGAGTCCATTCGGCATTCGTACTCCCCAAGTGCATTCGGTAGTTCGGGGCCAAGGTCCATTCGGCACTCGTACTCCCCAAGTGCATTCGGTAGTTCGAGGCGAAAGCCCATTCGACACTCATACTCCCCGGACTCATTCGGTAGTTCAAGCATAAAGTTTATTTGACAGAAGAAAATCTCACCTGGTCCGGCAGTCAAGTCTAGTTCGGTACTTGATTGATTCGGCTATTTCGAACGATGAAGGACGATAGAGGCGTGAAGCCCATACTTATAGGCAACGTAGGATGACCGGACCAACCGGTTCGGCACTTGGGCCGAATGAGGGTGTCCAAGTTGAGGAAAACAAAGCGCGGCATATACCGGCATATGCCCCACTTTGGGGGGCAAATGTTGGGCATGTTCTCACCCAGAAGACTGAACCAACTCGAACCAAAACGAATGCTACCGACCAACCCACCCACCACCGAACCGGAGCCACCGGACCAAAAAACCACTGAACCAAAACCATTCCAACCACCACCGGTCCAATGCTACGGAATCAAGGCAAAGAAGGCACCACCGAACCAAGATAAGGGAGGCACCACCGAACCAAGACTACCGGACCAGAACTCAACCCACCTACCACCGGTCCAATCAACGCTCCACCAACTACCGAACCAAAGCACTACCGAACCAACATTTCCAGGCCAGATCACGTCAGCCCAGGCCCACCAGCAGCTATATACATCTAAGACCCCTACCCCCAGCCTCACTCTATAAATAGAGGGGTAATGGTACAACAATGGAAAACAAGTTGGAGAGCTCAAGCACGGACAGAACTTTTAACAACTTTCATACACTTGTAACCAAAGCTTTGTACTTGTAATCTGAACAGTGAAAGAGAATAATATATGAAGTGGACGTAGGCACATTCTGGCCGAACCACTATAAATCTGTGTGTCTTTTACAGTTTAGTCCCCGCTTTTTACATATTTGCATAAATCACCCAAATTACGAAGAACAACGTAAAATCGACTAAATCATACGACTTAGAGGTGTTTGCCCATTTTTTGTGCAAACAATTCCTTTTATTGATCATCCATTTTCCTATGGATAGAAAATCTAGATTCAAGCTACCCCATGTAATCAAACTTCATTAAAACTTCAAAGCCCCATGGAGATAGAACATTCCCATAGCCTTGCCCAAATCAACCCGGAAGCTCTTCGAGCCTAAACATTTTCTCCTAAACTTGAACCCCGAAACCCAAATCCGGGCCTCAAAAAATTACTTTTACCAAACCTCTATCAACACGTACAATCACTATTATAAGATCAATATCATTCATCAAAACATATGTATCCCAAGGTCAAAGTGAAGAGGCGCTGATTAACTCCGCTTAATCATAATCCCTCATCATCGTGCAAGTAACCACTACACCAATATCGTATCCAATCGTTATTGATCGCATACATATCATTTTTCATTGAATTCGAATCTCAAGATTCGCCTTGCATTCCACTTTCCCGAGTAGCCCAAAGTCTTCTCGAAGTGAAGTCAAAGCATCGCGTCAACCCGTGTCTGGAACCAGGTAAGAAACCCCCATTATCTTGCCTACCGACTATATTATAGCTCAATATCACTTAATTTTTCTATTTAAATTAAGTTTAGCTATCAATAAGGCCTTAAAACATTATATAGCTCATGTATATACTATATACATGTATGTATATACATGTATCTCAAATCATTTCTTAGGGTCCAAAATTAATAAATCATTCTATAATAATATTCAGGATTTTATAACCTTAATCAAACCCTATTAAATAATACAAAACTTATTTTGTAATTTCTAATTTCTCAAATCACCTTTATAGAAATTCGCTAGTTAGTTAATTATTGATTTACACCGTAATAAACCAACGCCAAGGCAAGATAAACTTCAAAGTCATTCTAATATAAGTTTAACCTACCTAAATAATTGTTTTAGCCTTACAGCTTATTTTAAAGGTCGTTATTCTAACTTTCGATTAGTAATAAAATATATAATAATATTTCTATCACTAATATTACTTCAAATTAAAGTTTAATTAATTTATAACCATATTATAAATTAATATCAACTCCATCTAACACTATTCAACATGAATAGAATGCAATACTTATATATACGTGATCTAAATCAATTATCCAACATATCTACTTAAACCAATCCAACCCAACATGGGAATAACTTCCTGTATATATTATTATACCTATATATTTTTCAATATATATAATTACGGTGATTTGTACTGAAATATAAATTCAAAGTAGTAATTCCACTCACCCGAACTATAATTTCTCAGTTGTCTGAATCTACTCGAAGTCCATACTATGTCATACATAATCTTACTATGAGTTCAAGTGCGAAGACCACATCTTAATTGGACCTCGTATGCAAGAGGTACAAATTTTATAAAAATTCAAAATGTAGATATTAATTAATTAACTAATTAATCAATAAATCAATACCGTAATCCTCCCTTCCCCATATTTCCTATGCATGCATGCATTTACACCCAAAATCGCCACCTTCTCCCATTAATTTCCCAACCGATTTAAATGAAACATCGAGCCGCCAATCGCAACTTGCCCCTCTTCGCGTGCTCTCCACAACATACATAAATTTGACCATTCCGCTTCCCATATCGAATTACGACTTCTGCTCGACAAGCGGCCAAAAGAAGGCTGCGACCACCAAAGCTCAATCGAAGTTCATGCACCTGTCGCCAAATGATGCGCGTCACAAAGAAAAATGCGACGACGCTCTCTACCTCACTCAACTCCTCCTCCCTAGCCGACAAAACCCAACCCTAGATCCCGGCTTAACAATGCCGACCACCTCAAACACAGCCACACCC
This sequence comes from Allium cepa, assembly GCA_030765085.1. Classification (NCBI taxonomy): domain Eukaryota; kingdom Viridiplantae; phylum Streptophyta; class Magnoliopsida; order Asparagales; family Amaryllidaceae; genus Allium; species Allium cepa. Next base: position 474,536,971 of record CM060943.1, on the reverse strand, counting down.
CATTGCCCACGCGGATGTGAAACCCTCCTCTCTACGAGTCTAACAGGTTCGATCTCACCATCTATTGTGGCCCGAAGCTCTGGATTTAACTCAAAGAAAGAGGCGGTCATGCTTGAGTAACGAGCAGGAGAAAGAAAGTGAGTAAAAATAAATATCTTGCTGTGTGGAGGAGTATATATATATTCCATTTAATTTCTCAAATAAATCACCATACGTTGTAAGATTGTACGATCACACAACACATCGTATTTCCATGAAACTCGTTGGCATACATCACCTCTTTTTTGGGTCTCGATGGTATAAATTTCATCGCTATCTGAGACAACACATTAAATGATAATTTCATACATTTTGATGTCATTTTGGTCATCAGATAGCCCGATTCCAAAAATTCCTCAACCGTACATCTCATAACGAATTCCTCATTCCAGAATCACCAACCGTCGGTTGAGATCCCACTGGACTTGACTACATATGTATTTTTTTACAAAATACATACTAACAATACGTAAATCATAAAAACATCATGGTTTCTCCAAATATAGCGATATTTATATCCATTTTGATTCGCAACGTCGATATAGACTTAACAAAAGTAGTCTCGAATTCGACCGTATATGAAAAATCAAATTTTGGACCTTCAATTGATCAACAATTCAATATTTAAATTAATTACCCAAATATCCAGTTGTTAAAAATGAAGGTTGTTACACAGACTCCCTTTTGACCCATACTCAAAATTCAAAAAATATTAATAAAAAAAGGCTATGGCCTAAATTTTTTTCTTTATGAAAAAAGGGCTCACGATTGATTTAAAAAACTTTTTTAAATTAATGTGTGTGTGTGTGTATTTATATTTATATATTAAACAATGTATATATTTGTATAAGCTAAATATGTTTAAATATATCCATGTATTATTATTTAGTTTCCTACTAATTTTTTTGTTCTTTTGTGAATTTTTAATTTAAGTTTAATATATTAATATATTGTGCAATATTATATATATTGTAACTCTCCGATATAGAGGACCTCCGAGAGGGACGACGGACTGACCAACTCCAAATGGGGGATCAACTTGTGTACGTATGTATGAATGTGTATATATACACACAATTTTAATTAATTATTTTTGATTAAAATATTTAATTTGATTATTTTTAATTAGAGAACAACAAACCTTTTTTTTAAAAAAACGAAAATAAAAAACTATGGCTTTTTTTCGACAACATTATTTTCAAATTTATTGATTATAATAATTAAATAACATATAATTAATATATATATATATATATCTGTGTGTGTGTATATATATATGCATATATTTAAACATAGGTCGAAGAAGAAAAAAAATTCTTTTAATATAGAAATATATATATATATATATATATATATATATATATAATTCTAATTTTAGTTCAGATAATTTCTTTAAACATGCCGAAAGCTTGATAATTAATATATATAATTTAAATTTAAAGTTTTACCATTGGATCTCGCTGGTTGTTGACACGTCGTATTGTGAGTTTTTTCATCTTTAGATTATGACTCCTATCTCGTCCTAGGTCCTGTCTCGTCCTAGTTTGGTTAGCAAATCCTAGTTATATCCTCCAACTTGTTCTCAATGAGTCCAGAGGTTTGATTTTTATTATTTCTTTAAAATGAAATACGGAGGTGGTTTTATGGCCACCATATATCTTGAATATCCACTCCTTCTGCTCCTATCTTTATTCTAGATTTCACGTACTCAAAGAAAAAATTTCAAACCCGTTTACCTACTCACTAAGGCTGTCCCCTTAATGGAATTATTCCATGATGTTGGGCCTAATTAATATCGCATATATTAATTTTTGTTAGAGTGATACTTAATTTTAAGTAGAGCACTCATTTTTGTGTCTTGAGGGATCGAACCCAAGATCTCTAGAACATAATCCAAAGTATTACCACTTAAGCTAGTGGTTTTTCCCCATATATTTATTTCGACCCATATATTTAATTAAATAAGTATTTATTTCAATTAACATATAACAATCATAAATTATTTTAATTGATTCTAATACCCTAAGTAAATAATTAAAAGCCATATAATTAGTACATCTGTACGATTTTCTCTATTAATTTATATTGTTTATAAATTAATTTAAATAAGTTGAACTCAGAAAATTGCTAAAAACACTATTGCGTTGACTTCCTATTGTGAACTCGATCCTCAGTAATATCTAAACAGTTTAAATTTTAAACTATGCACGGACTTTGCTGACGTGTAATATTGGGAACAAGTTCAGTTGTTTATATGCCATTTAGACGAAATTCAATTTTTAATCGTTATTAAGTTAAACCTTAAGCAATGATATTTTGTGCAAATTATCATTTCATCATCACTATATCACTACAATATCTAGATTTTGGTCAATGGTCAAAAACTCCAATAATATTTGTAGTTGACTATGCCATTTTAAATTTCTTAATTCAATCTGATAACATTTATCCATTACTCGATTTGCTCCACCTGAAGACTTTGACTTTTAGTTGATTTTCAATTACGGCGATTCTAACATTCTACAATGAAAGAAACAAACTCCCTTTTGAGTTGTGTTTTACTTCAAGTAGCTACGGTCATATCATGATCGTGATGTCATAGATTGAAGATGATCATAGTACAATTTAAACACTTAAAATCGATGCCACTCTCAAGTCTGAAGACTACTGCATATCGTTACTTGAGATTTTCTATTGGTCATGTTACTATTTTGTGTTGAAAGTGAAATATTTTGAACGTGTTTGAAATCCTAAAGATAAAACATACAAGGAGGAAGAAGATTTTTTTTTTTTTGTTTTTTTTGTTTTTTTTACTTCTAACGTGTAATAATTTCATCGACGTAACCTTTGAAGGTCAAACTAATTTGTGAGAAATGCTTTTCCATTGGAGAAAAGCTGCCTAAGCCGTAGATTACAATCCATCATCCACCGACAAGTCAATGTATTCAAAAAACTTGGTACAACGGGAATATTCTATGCTTCGGAATATATAAAAGAATGAGCCAAAGATATTCTTAAAAGGAAAATAGTTCAGACATCCAATGCACCAAACAGGCTAATCAAAAAACTAAAGATTGAAAGTTTGTTCAGTGCATCAACATAACTTATAATACCTTGCTTTTAGGAGCAATGTTTATTTCATGATGACTTAAAAGAAACAAAGAAAATGTGCAGTGCAAAGCCTGGTCCTCGGGACCACGTAAATTACCAGTTGCATGTACATTGAACTCGAACCCTTTAGCTTCGAATCATCCAATATAAAAATAAGGAGGAAAAAGATGCTAGTGGGTGGATAAATTTTCAGTGAAGAATGCATTATAACACTATCACTTTCGCTGCACTAGTTTTAAGCATAGTCTCAAATAATTAGATTTCAGCCTAATTTTTCATATAAGCCACTTGGCGCTGAAATTTCAACTGCAGGAATATTTTGTGGTTAGAAGCTTAACTTAGCAAAATGCATTGCAATAAGATATCATTTTCTAAAGCATAGGAGCAAGTTAACAAAATAAATATGTTACGTTGTCAACTTTTGCACATGACATTAGGCTTAAGCAAGCATCAACCAAAGTTTGTCTGACCAAGCAAAGCAAAGCGCAAAGTTCAAAGTGATTCTTTAACTAAATTTCAACTATTACTAAAGTTCTGTGACAAATAAAATTAAATTAGGGCTATCTACATCCCAATATACTAAATATGTTACCGTCCAACTGGATAAGATGATGTATCATTTTGTTTTTCTGAATTCAAGTAAATTGAATCAAGATTTTAACACCATATACTAATAATAATCCAATATACTTGTTCACATACACAACATAAAATGGTATTTTTGAATATATATTTTGGAGAAACTTTTGTTTTAATAGTTTTCGTATGTTCATCTAAAGAAAAGCACCGTTGACTACGCCTTATTCTCAAATTTTGGTTTTCAAATCCAAGTTACTCCAATTCTCAATCTATTTGTTTATTGCGCAAGTCATTTTTCTTGGAAATTTAAGGTGCACTTTCCTAGAAATTCAACGAACTCATATTTACTTCTTGTTTACAAAATTTCATGGCTTTCCGACAAAAAGTAAATCCTAATTTTTGGATAATAATCAACTATCCAGTGCTTACTTGACCAAATTGAATTAAATAATATAATGCTTGAACACGTAAAAAGCATGGGTTTGTAAAGGGCACTGCACAATTTGTTTTTTGGAATAAACCAAACAAATATACACTCTTTTTGTTCCTTTTCTTTTTTGCTAATATAGTTCGAATAAATCACATGTGAAAAAATAAATTAAAAATAAATAAAAAATCATGAAAATACTACACAAATTAATCTGCAACAACGACGTTAACAAACACATGCATTACATTAATATGCAATTTTCCACAACAATATACAGAAAATTTCACACTTTTTATGTGAATAAAACACAATACAACGGTTTGTCCGATAATATTTCCAGCATAGGCTGCCAGCTGACTATGTATGTCTTTGTGCACCAGGAGGCGCAGTAGGCACTGGGAGACTTGCATGTTGCGGTGCCTCCACATAAGGGCTCTACTTTCAAAAATTCAATATATACAAGTAAAAAGGCAATCAGAAGTGGGGAAATCATACAGAAAAGCTCTAGTTAATTTAACAGTATAATAACTTGCAGTAAAAACTATGAGTTAATTTAGCAGCCCTAAGCGTTCTTAGCATGCGTCCTATGCATTCAATATCTGCGTGTACAGGTATTTCATGTATTTCCACATCATAGTATTTGCATCATATTTAAGATCCACTGTGCCTTCCTCTTGAATCAAAAAATATTCAGCGAAAGAAGTTCAAGACATACCATGGCGCATTGAGGCACGCATGAGAAGACACCTTAAATGATGCAAAAGGTGCACACGACACAACTTCTTTTTTTCCTTCACTATTAATCAATTTATTTGACTTTCACGACCAAAAATATACATAAAAATTGGTATTCAACATACAACTGTGTTTACAAATTACTTTGTTTTCCAGATTCTAAAATCTAAACGATGACATTTTTCTTAATCTCTCTTTGCAAAAAGAAAATGCATGTACTTATTGATATGGAAAAACTAATTAGTTTTATGTAATATATATTCTCAAAGCAAGTTGTAATATAACACCAATCATGTATGCACGAAATAAACTTAACGAAAAGAAAAAAAAAGACATAAACCAAGAAATTATTGAAATATCATTCACTTTCTTCTCACAACTTATAATTGAAATTTAATTGCTCAACAATTGGTCTAACTTCTAATTTAAATTTTAACTTCTAAGCAAATGTTTAACATAGAACGATGTAATGTAATTAAATGATATTCTATGCTTATTCATTATGTCTGATAATATTTTTACGAAATGATCACAAAAATCTTCTTCTTAGATATCTATTAGTAAAACAAAAAAAAGGAAAAAAAATAGTCTGGTTTAATAACTACGATGTCTAATATATATACACACTTTTTTTAGTACATACACAGTACAAGAATGTGTGCACCATTTGTTTTGCCATGCGCTAATGTTCCAGAAAAGTTTTGTGCATTTTTGCGCTGTTAATAACTATACTTTCCAGACAAAAATTGATAAGCAGATAAATCTGCACCATGGGGCTAGACGGATGAAGCTGTCATTGGTAAGGACCGACTGTCCAAGGTTCTTTCTTGAATGAACCAGAAATTAAATTTCTACACGATTAGTTATAAACAATTTTGAGTAACTTAACGGGTACCTCTAAATCTGGCATAAATGAACCAAATAGGGGTTTATGCTTGTGACCTCGTAACAATGAGATGATATGCATTTGTTGGTATTTTCAACATATTTGTTATCAGGTTTTTTATCAATTTATTTCTTATTTTTAAACTCCAAGATACTAGTCATTAGGTTTTGTCTATCGAATTTCTTTCTATTTGGTTGCAAAATAATAATAATAATCTATACTATAATATTATTATTGAGTTAGATTTCAAGAGCACACATGCCTTCTTCATATTTTGGAAAATGAACAGTCACGTTTTTAATTTCTTTCTATTCCAAACTTTGAAATGTGATAACCTTTTCTAGATTAATTGGATTTAAGAATCGATTTCACTATCAAATCTCAAATTTAATATGCTTTCCAATCATATCCATTGTTGATAGCTAAAAATAAATTTTTTAAAATCATAGTTTTTTGAATTATTCATATTATTAAAGTTATTAAATCTGTTTGACTTTATTTCTTTAACTAATTTATGTCATTGTGAAAATTTCCAGCCTCTGATTCTACTTTCAGAAATTGCAGTCAAGTCCGGTGAAATCCAACATTACCAAAATACAGCAACAATGTTAGATGGAATTAGAAATAGAACCAAAAAGCTCAAAAGCATTAAATACAATTATATGTTTCTTATTATATTGAATTTGCTTTGACGGTAAAAGAAATACAATGATATTCTTCACGTTAAAATAAATATTGTTGAATAATGATTGTTAGTTCCAACACTTCAGACATAAAATATGTATGCTTTAGATTTAGCATATTTTTCACAAGAATAGTTCAAAACAGAAATAAATCTCTTTATCCTCTAATCGAAGAAGAAATAAATCTCTTTATCCTCTAATCTTATCATTCTACAATAATATGATGCTGCATAATGTGTTCCTAGATATATTCAGTTATGAGATCATCATCAACACTTGCGTTCTCATGGATCATGTCAACGTTGTTTTTGACATTTTTGGATCAATGGTCAAGTGTAAACCAAATGTTGTTAGCTGCACTGCTCTTATAGATAGTTATTACCGAAGCAGCAACTGGAATCAATGACATCAAGTATTAAAGGAAATGATTGATAAAGGTATCTCACCAAATGAAGTTACATATAATACAGCTGATGCATGGAGCAACGACTGATGCACACAATAAATTTATATGTGTATAATTTATATGTGTATTGTGTGGAAATTTTATCTTTGAAATCATTTTTGCTCGATATTTTGCAATTGTTTATCAAGCACTAGTACTATTTGTATTACTGTTTTCAAAGATTTATACACAAGTTTTAGACAAAATGCAAACTTATTTGAAAATTGATAAAAAAGATCACTATTTTTAATCAATGAACCATATAAATCATTTAAACATGTTATGATGATAAGAGGTTGAGTGCGGTCCGTATGTGAAGCACGAGTTCGCGCTAGTGATAATATAAATCCGTTTCTGTGAATGTTGCAGCCTAATTAAACAGCACGGTTGCATAATGTACTGCTCTCCTAAGGCCTGCTTTTCCTTCTTTTGAATACCAGATTTTAAAGACGAGTATATTATGCCAACCTTATCAGCTTACTAATAATAAGTAATAAACAGTATATTTAGTAGTTAATAAACATAGCTACATTATAATAATTAATAATAAAAAAAACATACTTTTCTCATTTAATACAAGGTATAGAAATTCATTAGAATTTCAAATTCTTACAATTTATCTATTATAAATAACATCAATTAACTTGGTATTTTAAGTTATATGGACCACAAGACAACACAACCACAATGCAATTTCTCAACAAATAAATGGTACACAAATTTGGCCTTCCATTTGTTTAATTATTATTTATGGTTGGTGTTAATTAATGTGACCATCATGTCCTAATTCAAGTTTTTAACAACAAAACTAAAGGACTCAGATGTCCAAATATATTTAGAACAAAGAATGGATATCAAAATATAAAAAGACACGAAGAAAGAGAAAATATTTTGAAACTCATTTCTTCTTCTTCTTTTTTTTTTAAAAAAAAAAACTATTTTCGCAAAAAATTCCTAGTACTAAACCGTTTTTCCACTAAATAAAAGCATTAAAATTTAAATTACTGCCTTACCGGTGGGTGAAGAGTTGTATTAACTGGTTCCTCGGTGGAAGATTTATTTGAGATTTTGGTACGTCCATCTTTGGATTGCTCACTTCCATTCAACTTGTTCATGCCCTCTGATAAAATTCTTTCATTTTCATTACCGTTTGGCGATTTAACACTCTAAAGTTACATAGCTAGTTAGAAGAACACAATAATTTCTGTGATAATTAAATTGTAGGAAACTGATTGTAAGCCACCTGAAATATTTTTCCAAGAGTCTTCAACCCTTTTGCTCGAGCTCGGAGCTCCTCCTTCTTCACAGTACTATCTAAAAGCACCTAAAATTAAGTAGCAACAGTTAATGCATGACATTAAGAGTGGACTTGGCATTATGCAAGGGAATACAACATTTTTCCACCGTCCCTGGGCACTACCTTGAATATATATTGCGAGCTCTATTCAAAGGTGGGCCCAGGCATGACAGAGAGCCTTGTTTCCTTCGCGCTGGGTATGGTTCAGCATTATTTATTTTTTGGAAAGCCAGGAAATTGAGTTTTATTGGTCACAAACCCCAACAGTTATGTGCATATACCATAACACACATTTCGGATAAAAATAATAATTTATGTCACACTCGAGTTTCAAACTCTCGATCACTTAAATCTTTTGTCGATGTTTCAGTTTCATCATTCAGGTACCTTTTAGGGCTGAGCTTCCCTTTACTTTAGGTATGGAAACAGATGGTTTTAACATATTATAAAGCATACCGTCTGACAAACGCGAGATAACGTAGCTTCAATATCGGCTACATTAAGCTTCCATAATGAATCAACCATCACTTTCTTGTGAGACTCCAGATATTCTTCCAATTCCTTCTCAGTGTAATTTCCTTCACTGCTTAGTTGTTTTTTCATATCCTCTTGCAATTGCATTAGCGCAATGGCACCTGCGTCAGCCATAAACACATAATACTCACCAGCTTCTAACTCTTGTATACTAAGGATAAGTTGATAACAAGTAATAAAAGTGAGCATATATAGTTAGATAGAAAAACATATATAGTTGTGCAGTAATAAAAGTGAGCTATGCATCGGTTGTTTTCAAAATCCACACATATCATTACATAAAGCATTAAATGTGGGCCCACAGTATTTAGTTGATGCGGAATTCGTATATTTAGGCACCAGATATTTGGTTGATAAAGAATTTATATATATCTAGCTGTATCTTGAACATACGTTCAAGGTAAACTTTTGTTGCTGCAATGTTCAGTCCGGTGGCTGATCTCCCCCATAACTATCAAAGATGCTCTAAAAGGACTTTGTTAGTTCATTAGTTCTTTCAACAACATTTGGAAACTTCAATATTCCAAAGTCCAAAAATGCACATCTTATTGCAATTTAAGACTTTTAAAGGACTTCTGACAGTCATGGTAATGTAAATTGTCCAGCATGAATTAAAAAAAAAAAGGAAAAGAAACAGAGAGCAAATTCAAGAGGCAGCATAAGCGCTGTACTTTGAAATGATTATACAACACACCTGTTGCAGCAGTTACATGTGACTTGATGATGTGTCCTTTGTTTCTGAACCATTCAGCAACAAAGGGCATGCCTAGATATAATGCTTTCTTGCCAAGTTCCTTTGCTGCCTGCCTTTCATATATGTACCCAATGGTGTTTAACATGTCTACACCATAAGCTACAGAAAGCAGTATTCAACATTAATGCACATATGACAAGACATACACACTTTATTGAAGATGTAAAAAGTTGTACTCTGATCAGCAAAATCTTTGTGAATTTATCAGTACACTATATGCATAGAGAAACATAAGCATATGCAGTGTGACAATGAGCAGAGGTAACCATGTCCTATATTTGTTGATGAATGTCAAAACTGAATGTACGGATGCTATACCGCACCAACCAATTAATGTATTAGCTATAATATTTCGAAATCTTTTTCTTCCAGTAAAGCTGCAAAAATTATGCATTGATTAGCAAAATCTATGTTAATTTATCAGTAGACGCTATATGCATAGAGAAACATAAGCATATGCAGTGTGACAATGAGCAGAGGTAATTATTATGTCTTATATATGTTGATAAATGTAAAAACTGAATGTACCAGGCGCAGCAACCAATTGATTGTTAGCTGTAGCATTTCGAAATCTTTTTCTTAATAAATTCCAGTAAAGAGGTGATTATACATGTTCATACTCTTTTCGTGTTCTTTTCAGGATAATAAGGAATCAATATATTGCAACAACACTAATCATACATCAGTTAAATTAATCAAAAGTACCCTGTTTTGACCATATACTCAAGATGTTAACAATTGAAACTGAACATGCATGTTATGATCTTACTCAATCTCAAATCAAATTGAACATAAAATCAGAAATTTAAAAGTGATTATAATTTACAAGTGTGGCAAGCTTACTTATCTATGTTTAAAGTAACAGGCCAGAAACACATAAATTCAAAACGTTTGCTATCATATATTAATTCAGCCGATAACTGTTACATGCCACTAGCAAACCAGTAGACCTGTCAAATGGGTCGGATCAAGTCATAATGGGTCGGGTCAAAATTAACCCAATTCATTTTTAACCCTTTCCAATACAATCACTCATTAGATGACCACAAATCTTCATACAATCTTCATAAACATCAAAAATAAAGTTCAGATTCATGAAATCAAACAACAACAAAATAGCACAAAGCGCAATCAACCAGCCCACAGCAAATCAAACAACAACGGATTCATCAACTTAAAGTTCTTTTTATCAAATATTCATAGAACTGAATTACCACTGAAATGTACATTGGAACTAGCTTAGCATATTTAATAGTTCAAAAAATTAGTAAAATTCACTTGTTAAACAGTATCACTAAAATTCTAAGACAAAGATTTTGATATATGAGTAAACCGTTTGTCTTTGTTTTTAACAAAAGCAAGGATCCAACTCTTTCTTATGAAGTCTTTTGACATAGCCATTGGCCTTTCCTGTTGGCTAAGTGTCTTGACTTAGAATTTAATAATAAACGTTACCTATGTTAGCCTTCACTTGGATTTATCTACTACACCAGTACTTAAAAAATTGATCAATTCTTTAACCCGTACTATTAAAACACAAGATTTAGAAAGGTAGAAATCTTTTTATCGGACTAGGCAGGGGCAGCGGCTAGCATCTCAACATCAACTGAGGCTGGCGTGGCGGCTAACATCTCGACACCAATTGAGGTAGGCATGGCAGCGGATCAAGATTAAAGCAAGGCTAAAATAGTCGATTATATTAGGTGAGGCAGTGAATTCGAGCAAAACGGTGGTAAATCGAAGAAGCTTTGTGGAAATTTATAGCATCGGATCCTTTTCCTTTGAAAATTAGATATCGATTTTGGAAAAATTAAAATTATTACAGAACATTAGGAAGAATCACCATGGAATTTTAAACAAAAAAAGAATTTTAAGGCTTGAAAGATTAAATGGGTAAACTGGGTCAGTAGAGATTCATTGGTGGGTCGATAGGGTTTTGACCCAGTATTAATAAAACGAAAGTGGGTCAGACCCAACCTAATTATAATTGGGTTAAAAGGGTTGGGTTAAAGGGTCGGATTGTATTTTGACAGGCCTACAAACCAGCAATGCTCAAATTCGTATGTAATAAGTTTCTGTTTAATGTCAAACTTTCTTTCAAGTAAATCCAAATTTGAGTGCTTCACACGAGTATGAATGGTATAAAATTCGACAGATTCATTCAAACAAGGAGGCAAACATGATTTAACATACTTTTAGTTATAATACATTGTGAGCAAACAGTTGGAAAAGTGCACAGGTGGATATCAAACAATATATTATTTATAATTTTATATTAGTTTGGATGCAATATATTATGAAATGAATTGTATGTACCTGCTTTTGCAAGTTTGGATGCCTCCGCTTTAGCTTCACTAACAAAAGCTTCCTTGTTCCCTTGAACATATTGATGAAGTCGATCTTTCAATAAAACTGCTAGTTTTTCCTCTCTTTCCTTCTGCACTACCTGTAGAGATCAACATAATACACTTGTCTGAAATTGGTGTTTGAAATTAAAAAAAAAAAAAACTTCAGAGAACACCTTTGTTAGAATTAGTACTGTAAATTTTACTCAATATTTTTATTCGGTGTGGTATTTATAATATATACAAGGAGAGTTTCAAAAATAACTTTTACAGATGTGAGTGGGATAGATCTGTTTCAGCTTTTTTATGAAATACAATATATAGCAGAAAGAAGGTAGAATTTGGGGACAAAAAAATTCATGTCACTTCTCTGACAAACTCATATCAGTATTTCGGTCAGTATGTGTCCACTTAACAACATTCGTATTTTACATGTTGAGCAAAACTGTGCAACCAACAATATGAGCCAACAATAAAGGAAAACTGTCTTCTGCTTATCTTGAAGGTCTGAGATCGAAGATCCCTTCCCATTGTTTTTACGATGAAATTACAGTCGACCTATTTTGATATGTGAGTTACTTGTATGGATGACTGTGTAGGCGTACATAATCGACTTTCTGCCTTAAGCCAGATCTAATCTGTTTTGTTATGTAAGTTACTCATATGGATGGAAGTATTTCCATTCATAGCCCAAATTACTTGTAACATTCTGAGTGTATACTTTGTGGCAATAAAATTAAGTTTTAACTGTGCAAGGGTTTTACCTTCTTTCTTAAAAATAACATCATCAGCAAGCATTTCACTTTTCTACATCATGTTAAATAAACAAATATACAGTCTGATGTATATCCACAAGATTTCCAATCACATAAAATAATTGTCATGTATAGATGTATGAATATGCGATGAATTGGGTATGACTTCATGCATAATATCCAGATATTACTTTCAAGCGATTAATGTATACGTGCAGCTTATAATTTGGTAAAACTGGAAACTTAATAGGAGGAAAACAAAGCGCACACGCAATCACGCACAGACATGCATAAGCACACACAGTTGAGCTCTTGAAAGACTAAAAAAAAAAAGAAACCGTAAGATAATGAATCTCCATGTAATATCTGAACTGAAAGCTAGTTATTATTACCCTCATTTTCTCATAAAGCAATTTTGGATCAATCTGTTCCCCATCAATACCAAGTGATGCCACTGATGCCATTGCAAGCTGACCAATATAATCCTCAAAAAGCTCACTACCAAAAAGCATTGCAAAGATCGCTGCAGGATCAATAATTGCATCGCTGGAACAGGACAAATAATCAAAAGCTTTTAATCGTATTTTTGTTTGCACAAAAATTGAACATTCCCATAGATCCCCTATAATCTAAATTTTCAAAAAAGGTCATACGTAGAAATGCCAGATTTCCCATAGGTGTCATAAGCTTGGCGCTGTGTTGGATCACTTAGAACTTGGTATGCTTCACCCAAGACCTATAATAAATGTATAGATTCAGAAGGTCTTTGGTACATAATAGCTTATTTGTTGAATCAAGCTCAATTGAACTGTGCTATGAGCTGATAAAGGTATTTAACACTTGCAATGCATCCAAGCAGAAGCAAATCTTTTATACAGAAAATGCTGTCCAGTAATTAAACGCTGTGTGTTTTAATAAAGCAGTAAGAAACAGGTATGTTGAATGATGACTGACAAGTCAATATACTGAAGAGGCATATCTTGCCATAATGCTCATGCAATGAATCATGTATAATAAATATAGCATTTTTATCCACTCATAAATAAGAAAATATGTACTAAAACAATAGGATATGACGAACATTCAAATACTGCATATACCTGAAAATTTTGTGCAGCTAAAGGATCATTGGGATTTTTATCTGGATGAACTTTCCTTGCCTACAAATTAATAAAGCAAAAATACTTTACATGCGAGTCTGTAGCAATTTCACATAGGTCAAGTGATCAAAAAAGACAAGCAGTAAAATGAAAGATGTGAATGCCATGATTGAGATTACTACATGTTCAACATTAACAGTAAACTGCAATTTAATGAATATATAGGAAGATGAACAGCTTCAAACATCGCTAGCAGAGTCTGTGCTGAAGCGTAATAATCATTATACCTTCTCAAGAAAGCATTCGATCAAATTCAAACTAGCACAAAATCTTGAGAATGTACTATAGACCTCAGACATTAGTTACAGCTACAAGAACAACATAATGAAAAAGAATGTGCAAAGCACCAGAACTGAAAATTCCGTGTGCATGCGTGCGCGTGCGTGTGTTATAATGGAAGTATACTCTGCACAATCACATCTTAAAATTTTGGATTTACAGTGCACAAGTGAAAATATGCATCATTCATGACATGGTGATGAGTATTTCTTAATCTTAAGCTGATCTTCATTGAATTCAACAAAGTGAATCTATTTTGGGTGTTTGATTTTTGAAATATTTATAGGTGGGTTAAAAAAGAATTCCATGATGTTAAACAAATTTTCACCTTGAAATTTCAATGCTGCTCTTTGGAGAGTTGTCAGTAAGATAATATAGATCGGAATTCTATTATGTATATCATCAAGAAAACCAAGGCAACAATTTCCAAAATTATACTTCATAATATGGTTGAGAACTTGTAGCACAAAAAATTGCAAACTGAACGGGTGCTATACATTATCCATTACACAGTTGAGACCTTAGGCTTTGATACTTGAGATTTTACACAACGATTGGGTAAAACCTTATGAATCGATCATGTTTCAGTAACTATTTAATCGAGTATCCTTCACAAAGAAAGATGTTAAAATATTCTGCAGCATATAATTTTTTTATGCTTTAACCCCAGACATCAGACTTCTGATAACATTTTGGACCACCACACCCATAAATGCTGAAATTTTTATAGGATTGAGTTATCCAGTAGATTGGACTTTACATGTAATTTAGGACATACCGTGTGCATGTTGTCACTGAAATAGTTTAGCTTACAACTGTTCTCAGAACCATATGAAGTAAACTGCTACAGAAGCATACATGTCATGGATTTAAAACATTGAAGTTATCACAAATTAAAGAAAAATTGAATAATTCAACTAATACTTTTTTGAACATGGGCGACATGTTGATTTAAGCTAGCATCAATTTTAGTCTCAAAATTTGTAGCATCCTTACCATAATTTAAGTTCCAAGCGACCTTCACAAAAAAGTCCTTGTGTTTACCTTCGTGAAGATTAAACAGATGAAAATGGATTGCATGCAAAGATAATATATACTCATAATGTGCTTAGAGAAACTCAAATGTAATGATGATATCAAATTAAATGATATTTTTTTTTTTTTTTTTTTTTTTGGAATTTCAATAAAATAAAAGTAAACCATGAGCATTGCGTTATCAGAATTTCAAAAAGAATATTTTTTAATTTGAACAGAAGTATTTTTCTTATATAGATGGACAAAAGAAACACAGACTATCATATACTAACATTACAAAATCATCCATTAACCAACTAAGAACTTTCAACCTCAAGCTCAACATTCAAAAAAATATCTCTATCATAAACAATATTTCAAATATTATCATAACAAACTGTGAAGATAAATCTTACCCTAAATGATAAATTACCTTAATATAATAAGCTTTCTTAATCTCAGCTTCAGTAGCAGAAGGGCTGACGCCTAATATATCATAAAACTCAGTGTCTTTTACCATTTCTGTAGATCTGATTACAGAATCTAGATGATTATTTAAATTAAATTAGCTCGATAATATTTTCGATTGAAAATAAAATAATTATTTTTTTCGAAGATTAAGCGGAGACGGAGAGAAAGAGGAAGATAGAAATGAAAACTGCTGAATTCCGAAGGTTTTTGATGAAAAATTATACATAGCCCCCTGTCTCGGATGGAATTTCGTAATAGTATATTCTTATTGGTCCACGTATTGTGTGAAAAGCTAGGAGAACCAATTATCTTAACTTATGGGCTTCAAGCCCATAAAGTCCATAAAGGCGAATGGGAAGACAGCAATTCAATGAAGTAGATAGGTTCGTTGAAATAAATTTTCGCGGTCGAGAGCAAATTGGAATGTAGCAGCAATCAATAACCAAGAATAACTGACGTCACCCACTCAATCAACTGCTGCTGATGTCAAACGCGGTTGCGAATGGGTTAGCTGGCGCCGGCGGCGGAATCATCGCTCAGATCATCACTTATCCACTCCAAATCGTAATAAAAATTGAATTTGTACTCATACTCATTTGCTATTACTACTCTTATTTTTTTTAGGGTTCATTTATATTAGGTAAATACTAGGCAGCAAACAGAGAGGAGCGCGAAGAAGAAAGGATTGAATGATGGCGAAAGAGATGGAGAGTATTCCAAAAGGGGAACGCTCTACCAAATGATTCATGTAAATAATTGTTGGTTTGAATTTTTTTTTTATATTATAAAAAATCATATAAAAGGTAACCAAAAATGTAGAAGATAGTATAGGTTATTAAAACAGAAGGATGGGGTGGATTGTACAGTGGACTCAAGCCTTCTCTTGTAGGTACTGCTGCTTCTCAGGTAATTTTCAAGTTTGGATGACTACAGTTATGCTGCTGGTATATCTGCACGTGTGATATGCACATGTAGTAAAATGATGTGATCGTTTAGTTTTAATTTATGCAAGAGGTCCACTTGAATAGACTTTCATCTTCCGGACCATTTGATTTTGGATCAAATGTAAATCAATGTGGTGCTCTAATCTGTTCAGTAGAGAGGCTGTAGTTGTTAGATCTCTCAGTCGAACCCCTCGTAAATCACTTAATCATTTCACACGATGAATAAACAAATAAAATCAATGTAAGTACTTATGGCAAGCAAGTTCTATTGTGCCACATAAATCAATATAATCATTTCATGTCATAAATAAATAAATAAAATCAATGTAAATACTTATAATGTTCAAGACGAGCAAGCTCTGTGCCGTGTTTGATGAAACTTAATTTTGTTATTTGTTTCTAGCACAATAGAACAAAGACTTAGACTCACTGGAGCTAATGATGCATCACAGACTTCTCAGATAATTAATTGTTAAGGAAAGGTAAATTAGAGTAGGAGAAGAATGGTCCTTTTATAAAATTGATAGAAAGAAAGTTTTCTATATTAAAAATAATGATCTTTAATAATGTATAAAGGAGTAACAACAGTGATAAATAATAGAAGTTCATGTACAATAAATAAACTTCTATGCGGGCTTTGGGGGAGGTCGATAATGTACGCAGTCATTCCTTCGCATTGCGAAGAGATTGTTTCCGAACTCGAACCCGAACGTCCAAATCACCATGCGGGTGGTCTAAGCGTTGCGCCAAGACTCTACCTCAGTAAATAAACTTAAACATGTTGGAATATTTCAACATTTGGACCACACATGTAAATTAAAATGCGTTGTGCTATTTCGGCGTAATGTCTAATTAAAGTGATCAAATTTTGAATTACACCTAGAAGACTTAATGATTTAATTATCATTATATCAATGTGTAGATACCGAGGAATTCGAATTTGTTGAAGGATCAAATTAGAAAATGCCTACATTGTTATTCTTCTAATCTCTTCTGTGGAGATAATACCAGATCTATAATATGTGTCAATTTCGAAAACCAACTCTTTCAATCAGCAACTATGGATTTGAGGATGACTTCCGCTAATTTATTTAATCTTCTCTAGTTTCTTCTCAATTAAATCGGTATAGGTTATGTATTCGGATCTAGGGTTTAATTAAATTAGTATACAATATATTAAATCTTAACAAGTCGTATTAGAGCATCCAGTATTGATGCTTTTGAGAATTTTTACATTATGCATCGAAGAAAATGTTAAATTTTGGCTTCATAGGTCAACTAAAAAAAGAGATTTTTTTGGACTTCAATGTTGGATTCTGTTTCAGATCTGAATCTACAAATTTGTTTCCCCTGCTTATTTCAGATTTTGCTGGGCATGCCATAATATGGTATTATATTGCAACTAACATTAACTTTTGAACCATGTGATACTCAATGGCTCCATCTTGTGTTCTGGTTAGTACTTTGTTTATAAAAGTATGGTTAAGATTTAACTTTAAAAAAATGGAAAACAGAAATCATCTTCAATAGACGTAAGGATTTGACAAATTTTCTCTTCAGATCCAACAAATCTAAGATCATGGAATTACGATTATGTTGATATGATATGTGCTGAATTAAATTTGACAAGGCATATTTGATATGTACATATAATAGATACTGACTTGGCATTTTGTAGCCATGTTAAATTTACACGATTCCATGTTATTAGTTTAAGATGGGTAACATTGATTTATGTACTTCTGATTGGCCATTTGTATACTTTAGATCAATTATCAATATATTTTAGATCACCTTGACATTTTTGAATGACCGAATCGGTTATAAAATATAAACATAATATGATCTGATCAATATGAAAATATGAATTTGTCTATTATTTCTAAACAAAAATGCTTATTCAACTGGTTTCACTGAACGAAATAATGGCCGAAATAAATTTAACCACCCCCTTGAATTAAACCATTTCAATCCCATGTTCCAGGTTTTGTCTATACGTAAATCGGTTGATTTTTATTGGTCGAAACAGCAAAGTCCATTTCTAAACTAGTGGGGCCGCAGTTGTAGGCTTTCAGATCCTATTTTCACTCAACTTAATAGTCATTTTTAACTACAATATTAGCTTCAGGTTACTTACAGAAGTTGGGACTAAAGTACTATTTAGTTTGATAGATATTAGTTAAAAACTTTTGGTAATTGCCACATGCGTGCCCATTAAATATACTGCATAAAAATCTTATCAGTCTAGTAATGGACCTGCAGATAAAGGCAAGATAAATTATCAGCCTAATCTAAAGTATATATCACTTTAACATATTCATATTGCTCATTTTCATAAACCATAAATTAGATATTAAACTCTCAGCATACAAATAGATTCAGGGACTCATAAACCATGATACAATGACCATATTCTTATCCTTTACAAAGCTTTTTTTGTGGTTTAATTGTTGAGTTTAATTTTAAATAATGTGGCGTGGTTCATGGAACCAAGATCATTGAAATGGATTTAGGCTAAGGTAGCATTGTGTTGGCAACAACTGCATAACTAATCTAGCTTTTGTGTTTATTTTTTTGGGTCTTGATTAAAAAAAGGTACTTTTGGCACAGGTCCTTATTAAGTTTCAAAATTCACGAAAAGTCCTTCCTAAATTTCAGTGTAAATTAAGTCTGTGTTTTTTATTCGCGATTATTGCAGAGCATGATCCAACTTTTCATAAAAGTTGCTGACATTTCCGCAACTTTTCTGTACACTGTGAACATAGTGTATGGAGTTGCTGAAATATCAGGATTTATTTATAAAAGTTGCTGACATTTCAGCAACATTTATGTACACTGTAAGCACAGTTTATGAAAGTTGCTGAAATATCAGCACTTATTTATAAAAGTTGCTGACATTTCAGCAATAATTTTTCTTCGTTTCCAGAAAACAGGGACTCGCTTTACAATGAAACTTTGACAGATAAAGTTGCTGAAAATCAGCACTTATTTATAAAAGTTGCTGACATTTCAGTAATAATTTTTCTTCGTTTCCAGAAAATAGGGACCCGCTTTACAATGAAACTTCGACAGGGACCCGCTTTACAATATGAAAGTATGATAGAGATGCCTTCCTAATTTCCACTAAAAAATGTTTATTATTCACAATTAAACAATTTATGACTTGTGGATCTTTTCTTGTGACCTTTCGAACAAATGTCAGGGATTTTTTATTGAATGTTTATGTTATGTAAAATAGAAATGCAATTAAAAATTGATTTGAAATAACAGAAAATTACTGTTAAGGACAAAATTTCTCAGCGTTTTAGCCTCAAGTACAGACCTTTAGTATTTTTGCTTGAAAGACAACTTTCTTTAGGCATCAGTTTTTAGTTATTGATAGCAGTTTTTAGGTATCAGTTTGTAGTTATCGGTAGCAGTTTTGAAAGAATGTTTTTCCTTATGAATAGTTTTGGACAAATGTTTGTCCTTATGATTAATTTTTAGAAAAGTGTTTGTCTTTGTGGTTAAAATATTGAGGTCGTGTTCTTGAAGTTAAAAATATACAAATATTTGTCCTTTAAATTTTCTCCGTTGAAATAAATAAATTATTCAATTTTTTAAGATAAATTCAAATATTTTTCGGTCTCTTCTATAAAATGATTATGTCTTTCTTACATTCTAGATGAACTAATTGAAGTAACATGTTACCAAAGTGACCTCTCTTATTTTGATTGTTTATAAAATTGTTTGATATTTATGTATATATATTCATATGGATATTGGTTGGCCAAAAGAAGGTTTATATTTAAACGAATCACTTACACATGTGCGATGATAAATATGTGACAATTATAAGGTTTTACAAGTGAATAATTAACTAGACTAAAAGAAAATTGTTATTCGACTTGAATTTATTATCAATATTTGATCATTACAACAAAAGTATCAGTTACAGTTAATATTATTGTCCAAAGACTTAAAGATTAACGTTGTGCTAGGTATATTGAGAAGAAACTTACCAATTATTTGAATTTAATATGATTGATTTTTTGATATGAGCATAAATGATCAATCTTTATTTTTGTTTCATTTTCAACTAACTTGACTATAATATCTGCCAATTTTAATTATTCGTATCTAGCTTGGGACCGGCTTTAGGAATTAGTAAAAGAACAAGTTGTTTGTTCCTGGCTGTATGGATCTAGATCGTGCATTTAAAAGGATCATAACAACCTCATGTTACGCTTGAATGATCTTATAATGTTATGAAGAACATTGAGAGGTGAGATAATCCAAATTGCAAGAATCAAATGATGTAGAATATTTTAGAGGCTTTCAAAGATGTGATATTCATATGGATAATCAATATTAAGGATTTCTTTACTGAGCCTAAAAACGTTTTGCAAAAAAATAAATAAATAAAAGAAAACAATCATGCTTTGCAGAGCTTGGTTTTATAAAGTCAAAGTAAAAAAAAAACTTAAATGCGTACTATATGGAATTCTCGAATATTGCTTCAAAAGTTAGAGACATTTGAGGTTAAGATTAATAATAATTATTTTTTAAAAATAAAATGATATTTTATTGAGCTCACTTTGTATTGTGTAAGAAAAGGAGAGACTGAAGCATGATAAGGTAGAAAATACCCATTTAACATACATTGTAAATAAAAAATAAGGATAAAGAAGTCGCTAAGGTCTAGAAGAAAAGAAATAACATATGATATTAATAGTTATTTCTTTTATAAAATACATTGACATATAAAGAGAATTTTACTAGATATCACACATGTTGTGTCTCTCTATAATATATATATATATATATATATATATAAAATTTTAGTATTTTCAAAGGTAAATTTGTCTTTAGTGCTTAGAATCGCTTGATGGTTAGATTTTAGTGTAACTATTCGTGCAAGTCTTTCTATAAAGGCTTAATTTTTTAAGCAAATCCGATAGGTGTTTAAAATTATAGGTAAGGGAAAACCGATAAAAGTAAAGTATACTGGACAATTTTAAGTTATTATTTGAGAATTCAATTATAGTTTAGATTTGTTTGATATTCCTGTAATACGGTCATTTAGACAGATTTCGGTTTTCTATTTTTAACATGAATAAATTAAGTTATTGTTGTTCATTTAGAAATAATGATTAAGTTATCGATAAATTCAAACATTGTTGAAATTGAAGCTTCTAATGTTTAAAATATAACTTATATCTACTTATGTTAAATGCTTTTTATAAATTTGGATTTGAATATGACTATTTATTACATCTTACTAAATAACTCTAGAATGGGGTACTAAAGATAGCAAATATTTTATTGATATTCTAGGTGATTTAAAAGGTATAAGTTTTATGAACTCATGCTAAGAAATACTTTTTAAGACGAGAGCTACAACATTTTTTTAGGATGTTGAGTTTGTGGGAAGAAACAAATTACGGATCATTGACTTTAAAGAGGAATCATTATCTTCGACTTCAACTAAAGTTACTTCCTCCGACAATGTATTGGTTTTCTTTCTTTTCATTAAATAAGAAGTAAATTAGAAACCATAACAAAACAATGTTAAACTAAATTCTTTTCAAGTTTAGGTTAATGTTTCAGAAAAACAAACTCAACAACCTTGGAGATCTACTTGAAAAAGAAGAAAATACCATTCTGAATGACTATGTAGTATTTTTCCATAAAGGTAAAAAATGGATTGATGAAGTAGTTCATGTTGACTTACATCGATCCATATAAGACGTTAATTTGAAATGTGGATTTAAAATATAAATATATAATGTAAATCTATAAAAGACAATAAAGTTTGAGATCTTTCCTGTTACATTACGGTAACAAGACCATTATTCAAAACCAAAAGGAATTCAGTGCGTAATGTGGAAAGATATAAGACTCGTTTGTAGAAAGGACTATTCTCAAAAGGAAAATAATATTTTTTAAAAAGCATTTTCTTCGGTTTTGTTGAAAGACTCTTTAAAATCATTTTGAGTCTTGCTGTAGATTTTAGTTTTGAGCAATATTAGATGAATATTAAAGTCGTTTTTCTCTGTGGAGACGTTGATGAAACAATTTATGAAATTCACTTATTATTTAACTTTTCGTCAATGGTACCATAATTTTCATCATGTTATCACTTCATTCGGTTTTGAGGAAAAACATTATGGATAACATGTGAATCTTAAGTTCTAAGAAAGTAATTTTTTATTTTCAATTTTGCAAGTTTAAGATATATTATTTGTCAACATTATTTAACTATATTGTATGAAACCAAAATTGCTATTAATTTTTATTTAAAATAAGATAAATCTGGTTGATGACTCTTTTATATTAAGGATCCAAAGTCTAAACACACTATATTATTATCTATGGGATGATGTTTAGATTATCATAAAAGTGTTATGCGGATAAGTGCATAAAAGAGTTTGATTTGCAAACTGCGAATCAATTGATTTCCTTTTACCAAAAGAGATAAATTTTGTTCTATGTAATGATATAAGGACATCCTTGAAGTTAAAGAAATGTAGAAGATTCGTAATGCATTTGCGGTTGGGAGTCTGATGCATGCTAAGGCATGTACGCATTTTGATGTTGCGTGCATTGTTGTTTTGTTTGACACTTATCTTAGCGATCATGAAAATGGATCTTTATTAGTAACCATGACGATTATGAAATATCTTTAAGGTATAAAATAAAATAATATGCTCATATATAAAAGATCAAATCAGTTGGAGATCATAAGGTATTATGATACGAATTTGTTGGATGCTAAAAGTACAAAAGGTCCACTTCAAGCTACAGTTTCCATAAGTTGGTGGAGCTATATAAGGAAAAAGATGTGCAAATATATATAGCTTTCTCCACTATGAAAATATTGTTTATGCTTAGCTATGGGAATCCAACTAGGCAAAATAACTATGAAATTTTGTTACAAGGTTGTGGACTATTTAGAAAGACCTTTAGAGTAATATTGTGACAATAAATAAGTATTATTTTCCAAAGAGGGGAGAGTGTAAAATAGATTGTAATTCATATAGCATATTGTGCAAACTTCATGATAGCGAATCCGCTTACGAAATAATTATCATCCAAGGTCTTTTATGAGCATGTTGCTCAAATAAATGTACCTTTTATATAAGGATGTTTTGGTTCAGAAGAAGTTTGTGCATGGCATAGTTATATAACATTGTTTTATACTTCAATTATGGATGTATTCACTATTTTTCCAATCGAAAATAAAATAATAAAATTTTCTTTGCACTATATATGTTCAAATATTAAATGTTTTAATCTCACTAAAGTAGGATTAGTTGAAAATAGACATGTATAGATTATATTTCATGTAATTTTCATGATACACATCCATGATTGATTTATGCCGTTTGATTGTATTTAGGTTTCTACACAAGACAATTAAGAAAAATATCTTCTTCTGAAACAATACATACTTCTTCTTATCGAAGAAAAGGAATTGCATTTAGGTTTCTACACAAGACAATTAAGAAAAACTCAATTCTCAAGATTGTTAGATCTTTACGTCAAAACTACATAAATCAGTTTTATCATTTTACATGATAAATAAACAAATAATATCAATTGAAAAACACTTATCGTGTTTGAGAAGATCAATTTCTCCGATTAAGAATTAATTTTCCATACTATGTCGGTTTGATAAAACCTAATTATTGAAGATACCATCGATTTTTTCATTTCCAGCATGAATGGAACTAAAACTTGAACCCATTGAATGGTGAACTTCTCGATAATTAATTATTAAGAAAAAAATTTGGTTGAAAAGGACCAGTTTCTTTCCTAAAACTAATCCATTATGCTTTTATGATGAAAAAAGCAGTAACAGAAATGATAAAAAAATAACTTGGTTAAATTTCCACATGGATATGTAGTTAGCAAAGATTGAGCCTTCGACTTTAGATGTGAGCACCGAATGTCCTAACCAACTGCGCTATCCATGTGGGCAAATGATAAATATTATGACCGATATGATTAAATATAATTAATATATAATCTGTAAAATTTATTAAAATTTAACTTACAATAATGTTTTTATTATAACTTATTTTACAATAAATACATTTAAACAATTATAAGGGCATTGTGGGTAATCATAGGACATGTGGATATAATTTGTTCCAACAGTAGTTGCATTAGTTCATGGAAAGACATGAACCATTGTCCTAGGCTAGAGAAACAATTATTAGTACATTCTATAAATGCTTCATGATGTACTTAAATCGAAAAGACTATGCATAACTAATACCGAGATTTCAACAGGGCTATAGCCAATGGTGAACAATACATAGACCTGCCTTTGTTGAAATATCTTCACTTACAATGATGTTTATATTCTATATTTCATACCCAAATATATCGGAAATTGTCAGTAGACTCCTTAGAGAATGTTGCATTGGTTCCAAAACACATACTTTTGTTGTAATTAGCAGAAGAAATATTGTCATCGTCGTCTTTCGATTCTTGCACCTTCTATTGACATCATAGTATATTGGCGGGTTTGGTATCCTTCAAAGGGTGAAAGTGAATGTCCAGTGTGAATCCCAGGTGATATGTGACTGCCCCTATCGTGGTAAATCGATGGATAATCACGATTCAAGTTCTGCCCATTTCATTATGTTACTTGGTTCTCAATCATATGTTACTCTCTTGGGGCTAAATATTAAGTGAATTTAATGCCCACCGCCAATACTATTTTTTATTTATTTATTTATTTTGAATTGGTAGGGTGTATACTACTATTTCTATCAAGTGTTCAAGAACAAAGCCGAGGCTATTGCTGCTTCGCAGAAGAAGAAAGGACATGGTGATGGTACTGTTGGCATGTTCTCATGGCTTGTTGTTGCTGCCATTGCTGGGTAAATGCCTTGTTTTTTCAACCTCTTTTCCTTAAAAATTCAGTCCATTGAAATAATATCCATGACCGATAAATTTACAATGCATATTAAGGTTTTATCTATATTTTTGTGTGTATATATTTGCATTTAGGGATGTTATGTAGTGGTAAAATTACGAATATCATGCAATTGCTAACCTATATTGAGCTACATCAGGCATGGTAATGGTAAATTTACCATTATTTACGGTAAATGTAGCAGTAAAAAAAATGTCAAAAGCAATGGTAACAGTAAATTTACCATTATTTACGGTAAATGTAGCAGTAAAAAAATGTCAAAAAAGCAGTGGTAACGGTAAATTTACCGGTCATATTAATTTGATTTTTTCACTATTTTAATTAATTCCAACTACAAAAACTTTTGAAGGTTTATCAGATTTAAGCAGATGCTTGTAATATTATTTATGATGTTATTTTTTTTGGCTTAATTAACTTAAGAGTTTAAGACTGGCAAAATTACTATTTTATACTGTTGTTGTGAGAAATCTAGAAAATTTTCTATCAAATAAAACAAGTCAAAATGTTTACTTAGGCATTAATGGAGTTAGAATTAGTAATAAAATATTTACTTTTTTTTTGTTTTTACCATTATCAAAATTTTAACGTAATAAAATTTTAATAGTTTTATGTATCGGTAATTTTACCATTATCAGTCAACAGTTTACCAATATATTTGTATACCAAGAAACATTTCACCAACGGTAACGGTAAAGTATCAGTGGTCATTTTTGACTTACCAATAGCATCGGTACGGTAACGATTATTTCATATCCTTAAACGGTTACCGTTATCATAACAGCTCTATTTGCATTACTGTTAATGATGTCAGGATACATCTATTGCTAAAACTAACATTCCATATTCTTCCTTTGTAGGGCAATAAATGTATTGCTGACAATCCCCATATGGGTCCTTGTGACGCGTATGCAGGTATTTGTT
Source organism: Allium cepa (assembly GCA_030765085.1). Lineage (NCBI taxonomy): Eukaryota > Viridiplantae > Streptophyta > Magnoliopsida > Asparagales > Amaryllidaceae > Allium > Allium cepa. Next base: position 474,510,660 of record CM060943.1, on the reverse strand, counting down.
AGATAGGCTATATATGCCTATACCTTGTAGTGTGTACAGTGATGATTTCAAATCCTCGGCGCCTTCGCCTGCAATAGTTAATGGGTTGGAATACCGTGTATTAAAACTTATAAGCATATATCAGAAATATCATTTATTCTCATGTAAACTTGTTCAATTCGTTTTTGTGCCAATTTACAGAACTTTTAAGTGAATGCATTCCCCTGATATGTGTACATATTGCTATTTACTTCATGCTGTAGTGAATACAAATGCTAAGCAGAATTTTTGTTTCTTGTACCGCCAGTAGAAAATGCCCACTGAATCAGCAGGATGTTTGTCATATTCTTTTTTGTTCAACTTTAAACTACACTATTACACACTTAATGCTTTGTAAGTGTAAGAATGACATTTGGGTAGATGGTTCTCACTTTGGGATGGTATTCCACATCAATATGTTTCTACTTTCTAGTGTGTATGCTAATGGACATAAGTCACATATACAGTAGTTATTCACATCATTCAGTTGCTACTGATACTACAATGTGTACTTTTATCACCAAGAATCTTTTAATTTTGTTCAGACTCATACCCAAGCAGAAAAGAAAATTACCGAAGCTAAGAAGGAGGGAATACTAAAAGAAGCATCTGAAAACAGTTTAGAACCTTCTGTTTTACAATCCAAATTGGCTGAACTGGATACAATCAAACCACGCCCATATGGAACGATTCATGCTGTCAGTATATCTCTTAATTGTTTAGGCATTTGATATCCAAACTTTTTCCTGTGTGTCTCATTTGAACTACGTTTTTCTGATTACTGTAATTGAGTTGTTTATGCTGACACCTTTTTTCTGATTTTATTTTAAAAACTGAATCCCTAGGTAAATCTGATGTTGTGCAAAAACTTTTGATTGTGCATGTCATAAAATCTCCATGCTTCAGGCTATAAAAAATAAAAATTATCTTCGTCGTCGTGATATAACACTTCCACCTTCCATTGTCATCGTTCATCGAAGTGTTTTTGCTAGCTGAATTACGCTTTAGTGCCTTTTGATTGTTTTATCTGATTCCTTGTTAAGCAGTCGGATTTTAGCATCACCAATGCAACTAGGCTAGTGTGTAGTGTTATAATAAACCTTTATTCACATACATGCATATATAAACACACACACACACACATGAAAGATCCAGAGAATCAACCTTCGCTTGTAAACTCTGAGTAATTGTTTTTTATAATTCCTTGAACATGAAACAATTTTCCTGCCTAGTTGGATAATTATTGTGGCTAACATTCTTTTTTCCTCCAATACATAAACAGATGAAAGAGGTGTATCACGAAGCAGGTATTCAAGGATTTTGGAAAGGAATCATTCCTACTCTTATCATGGTCATTTTCTCGACTAAATTATATCAGTGTTCAGGTTATTCTTATGCAATCTGTATTTTGAATTATGTTTTGATTCTAGGTGTGCAATCCTTCGATCCAATTCATGATATATGAAACATCATTGAAGCGTCTAAGAGCAAAGCGTACTGCAAACAAACATGGAGTAAAGCCCGTTACTGCTTTGGAGGTATTCCATTCTTTACTACCATACATCTTTCATTATCGCGTAGACTTTATTGACTTATACTCATCAAAAATATGAACTTGTATTCGTCTCTTTGTTATTTTGTTAATCAGCTCTTTTAACCTACAGGTTTTTTTGGTGGGAGCAGTAGCCAAATTGGGAGCAACTGTAGCAACATATCCCTTGTTAGTTGTTAAGGTAAGGGTCAGTTCCTCATTTAGATACTAACAGGATTCTTAAGTGATGCATTTTACCTGCTTATTACTGGTTATGCAAAAAAAATATGAATATATGTTTCATGATACAACTCATTGAGAAGGTTAAACTTGTCATGTGAGCCATCTATTGGCAATGCATGAAGTAGTTCTCATTTAGCATGTAGTGTATACAGCGCTTAAGGGAAATAGGCAAAATTTCAGCTTAGGTGACTTGACAATGGTAGACATATGAGGCCAAGTGAGACATTCATCTCCAGCAACCTTTTCTGGGTATATGCATTGATATATAAAGAAATTTATGTTCTCTTGCCCCCATACGAAAAGAAGGGATGCATTTTGACTATTCATAGTGCATCCATCTCTACTGCCTTTTGACTTTGTTTTGCATCCACACTGAGATTACAACACCATAGCCACACACACATGTACGTACACACACAACAACATATGTGTGTGTGCACGCACGAGCTCCCGTGCACACATATGTATATACATATACATACATATATGTACGCATGCACACATATACACATGCGCACACACATATACATACACACATGTGTGTGCACGTATGTAATTCAACCTACAAAAAATATATTTGTTTTTGACTATTTGTAGTGCATCCGTTCCTATTGACACTTTGACTGTACATTGCACATCCACTGAGGTTACATTGGCAGAGCAGGATGAGGTTACAAGCTTCATCGATTTTTTGGACATCAATATACAAGGAAATTTGTGCCCCATCACTTTAATCTCCAAGAAACCCCAACTAAAATTTTCACATCTTAATTTTCACATCAAGAAATTTTAGGTTGAGGTATTTTTTTTCTTGGATAAGATCTTCATATACTCTAGATCATCTTCACAAAATTTGTAGCATTTCAAAACTTATAGCACCTTTAAAGTCTTCAGTGAATAAGAGTGGTTAAAAATATATTTATTTTAACTGTTGATTTGGAAAGCAATTTTGAAATGGTTAGAAGTTCCGAAAAGATCTAAAATTTTGTGTGGGTGATCTGCATGATAAAAAATAAAAAATGATATGCATATAAAAAATTAGCTCAATTTGACACATTCTTATATGAGAAAGTCAATATGTGATGTTCAGGGGATAAATGATGGGGGGGATCTAGAGACTACCCCGATGTTTTCTTGACTATTGATACATTTTTAATTTATCTTTTTGATTTTTCATTGAATCCCTACAGGTATTAGAATGTATATTGGCTTAGCCTCCACTGATATGTGTAATTAATTACTATTAGGTCTTCTTCTTTTTCTTTCTTATTTTTCTCTTCTTCTTTTTCCTTTTTTATTTATTTAACAGTACATAATTATCATGAAGAGCTAATCAGATCTTATCTTCACAAATTTCTGTAGAATATGCTAGTATATGATTTTTGTTTGATGATAATAAACATATATATATATTCGTTTAAATTTATTTGTTATTATACTATTTTATTTTTCACATAATTAAATGAATATTTGATGAATAAAATAAATAACACAGAATTCATATTCAAACAAATATTTTATTCAAACAAATATTTTATTCAAACAAATATTTTATTACAAATTCGAATAGTACAAATTTAAGCTCTCACTATACATTTACACATTGTCATTTTACAATACAATTTTGAGTACATCACAAATTTCAATTTACAATTTATCATCTCACTACATAGTCGCTGTACACTCGTATTTTTATCTTCAACTCTGTTCTAGCTTGAGTCCAGCATCCGAGCTATCTGCAAAATAAATACTGACGCATTAAATTGAAAAAGAAAATATTTTGCAGTGAAAATTAAAGTGTGTGTTTTTGAAAATGTTATTTGCCTCAGTTATTTGGGTTGTTCGTCATCATTTATTTTAAACTCATCTACACGAACAACTTGTGACATGCACAGTGTATCACTGTACATGCCTCAAGGCCATGCACATCGATATACACTTGCGTGTTAAAACTACAGGAACATGTGAGCACATGGTCAAACCCGAGCCGAGGCTGGATTCAACACAGGTGCAAATACACACATGTACAAATTGAGTATAAATAAGATACAACACATGTATTGCACAATTACACATATATACATGCGTATGTATGCATGTATATACATGAGTATGTATGCAACCAGAGAAAATTAACATGACTGCATATAAGTTCAAGTGCACCAAACCAGTTCCATAAACATGACTCAAGCTCCACAACTCAATGCAACCAAAGATTTCAGTTACAAAGGGATGTACAAATATGTACAACCAAACCTCAAATGCAAATATATCATGAAGGCAGAGAATCAAAAAGCAACCAAAGCAATCACACACACACACACACACACACATATATATATATATATACACACACATACATGTATGTATGTGTGTGTGTATATATATATGTATGAATACTATCAACACAATTAAAAGCAGTAGGAACCAAAATAGTGCAAACTCAAAAAGGATGGTCTCGAAGTCTGAAAACAATGCAAGCAAACTGGAGCATGGATATGTACAGAATTCAACTCCAAGCAAAAACAACGATCGAGTTTCAAATGCATTCAGCTATCTTCAGATTGCAACAACCAGACTTGAGTAAGCCAGTAGTACACACATCAGAGGCATGTACAAGACAGCAGACTACATGATGCAACAGACCCAAACATATGAAGTGCAGACTCAACCAAAGCAGACCACACATGAACCAGACTTCAAAAACAAGTACAAAGCAGTTAACATGAATGTACATGCACAAGTCAAGGTATGAAGCAGAATGCAACCAGAATTGATGCCAATCTCACACATATATATACATACATATCTGTATGTATGTGTATACATGGAAATACCCAATAAAGCAGTTTCGAGCAAGGGAGCAACTAGCAAAATGGACCAGCAATGCAACATGAAGATGAACATGTACAACAAGCCAGTGCACATGAATCAGAAGAAAACAACAAACATGCTCAGTTCAACATACTCACATGCCAAGGTGGTGAACTATTTAAAACATGTACAAAGGACAGTACACATGAAGTATTAACCAGAACCAGACTCAAACTCCACCAGAAATGTACTCAACACATGCAAGTGAAACAAGACTTCAGAGAATGATGAACCATACTAGTGTGGATGTGCAATGCTCATGAACAACAAAGAAAAAAAAACCAGAGCAGACTTTAAAAATAAGTTCAAATCAATTCAAGTACATTTACATATATACATATATGTAAGCATGTATACACATATCAGTTCAGAGGCTCAGAAGTTCAACAGTAGGTAACTCAAGTGAAAATTTTGAATTCATCTTTTCAGAGTTCGAAATTAATGTGACCAGTACATGAAGTAACTCAATAAACCAGTGGAGCATGACTTCAACATGAAACCGGATCACTACCAAAATGACAACAAGCTTCAGACATCAACAGATTAACATGGGTATGCGTACATATGAAACACAGACTATCCACAAGCATACAAGTTCATATGCACTGACTCAAAGTCTGAAACCCAATGCAACAGAGGAGATTGCAACGTGACATTAATGAAACAAGACATATACAAGTTTATATGCAGTATACACAATTATGCAAACTTCAATCTCAACATTTTAGGAGTGTGTGACAGCAAGTTGGTTCAACAATGAAATGGTCAGAAGCCGTGGGACATCAAGTAGAATTTTGTTAAAGTCAAGGAAAGTTTTCAAAAAGAGTTCAACTTACAGAAGAAACACGAATTAAAATGGCAAAAATTATCTCAGAATTCAAAGGGTCGAAGTCAAAGGAGCAATGGACGGAACCAAAATTCAAATCATATCCAACTGAGTATGACATGAACAAGTCAAAAATAAATACCATCGTTCAATTTAAAAATCACGGCCAAGTAAATTCACGAAGAATTCAAATCAGAAATATACGAACGTAATTTTAGGGATTCAATCCTATAAATACCCAATAATCATCATAGGCAGAGAATGATTCGAGTTCAAGCAAATACTTAGAACAAAACCAAAAACTTGAATCAAGTCGAGAAAAATCAAAATCGATAAACGACAATTCGCATACCAGGTAAAGAGTTCGATCTCGACATATTTGAAGCAGCCATGAATTGAATCAATCAGAGAAGCATCGAAGTGAATCGAGAAGCAACAACAAACGATTCGAGCTTCAATCATTCAAGTGGCACCTCAAATTCTAAAATCCTAGCTTTCGGAAAGGAAAGAAGCAAACAAAAGATCGGCCGAAGTATACAGGAGGGAGACGTCCTTATTTCTCATATGTTATAAATTATAGTGGGCCGGTCTACATTATTTGTGTTGGGCTTAAGTTTTATCAAAGAGGGTTTTGGGTTTTATTTTGTTTAGTTTTTGTTTTCAGTTGTAATTTTCTTTTACATTGAGTAACTTTCTAGTCGTGTGACTAAGTACAAACTACGGGGCGTAGTTTGAGAATTCACAACTCATTGTGGTAGAGTTTTAAGCGTAGAGTTAGGTTAGTTATTAGCAGGTGTCACAAGTTTACTTGTGTAAGCGTATGACTACTTAATTTTTAGCAGAAACCTTGGGAGCAACACGTAGACATGGTTTTGCCGAAGCTGGGTAAATCTGTGTTGTTTTATTTTTGCTTTTATTATTTTGCTATTATCCGTGCTGCAATTATTATATATTTCCACATTAGTTTTATTATTATTATTATTAGTATCACCCTATTCACCCTCCCTCTAGGGTGAAATCGATTCTACACTTTCATCACAAAGTCATCGTTCTCATTAATCGCATAGCTTGCTCTACTTGATGCCTTTTTTTTAAAAAATCCAGTCAAGGCTACAAGCAAAACAAGAGATTGGCAAGAATAATGCATTGAGATATACAGGTATTTTTGTGCGACTGTGTAGCATGCATTTGATTTATGTCTCAAAAGAAGTATAAACAATTCAAATTTTCCTTTTCATTTGTTCCTATATCAAACTTGCACTTGTCTTTGATACTTGCTTAAAGCGAGAACGAATTGGTGTTAGCCTGATATATGTATAGAAACTGACATACAAAAACATGTTGAAGTTAAATGAGCTTATCAAAGAATATTATCGCAATCATTTTCTGTTTTTTGTTTTTCAACTAATAGTTGTTTTTCATATTGGATTTTCCGGACTTGTGAATTTCAGGTACAATGGATGCAATAATCAAAATGGTAAAATACGAAGGACTGCGAGGTTTTTACAAAGGGATGGGCACAAAAATTGTGCAGAGTGTTTTTGCAGCTTCAGTTCTTTTCATGTTAAAAGAGGAGCTGGTTAAGGCATATTTAATACTTGCTGATAATACTAGCAAGCACATTCGCAGGCTCAAAAATAACCACGCTGCTACCAAAAGAATTTAAGATAGCATCATAGTCATTATCAACAGTAGATGTAGTTAATTTGCAATATCAAATTCTCCGTACACAGTGGCATAAAATGCTTGAGGACCATGCAACCCATGGTAATGGTAGAAATATAAACAGCTTTGTATAATTGTATTTGAGAATGAACACAAATAATTGAATGATATTGTTTACATGTATGAAGGATTTCTAACATATTTATAATGTTACATTGCTGTACACTGACAATACAGTATTGTGGCTTCTTCCTCTTAGCTAAATAAATAATGAATTACCATACAGAATAATATTGATATCAATTCTTTCATGAATTTCTTTGAATACGCCACATGTTCAATGGTGTTTGTTGTTTTAAATACGATTCTTTCTTTCTTTTTATGATGCATCTGATGTAAGGGGTAGAAGAAGCTGTTGTAGTAGTCGTGCAGAAAGACGCTGTGAAACTCCTCCAACAACCATGCCACCAAGACTCAGAACTTGTGGTTCTTGAAGAACCTAAATGTAAACAAGTACATTAAAGTTAGACTCTATTTAACTCGACCGCCAAACCAAAATTCTAAAGAAAAGAAAAGTCCTAAAAGCTGAAAGTTGAGAAAATAATAATGAAAAATTGTGAAAATGCATTATAAGGTATCACACAGACATTGGCATAACATTTTACCTGTAAAATTGGAAACAAAATGGTAGGATCGAAATTTTGTGAAGTCATCAAAAGACCCCATACTCTGAAGACTGTAGCACGGAGTTCAAGCATTCTTTCTCTGTCATCGTCATTCATTCTTAAAGGATGCACAGTATTTCCATTTGACACAAAACTTTTTATAGGTTCAGGTATCGAATTATATGTATCGATAAGTGTGCCAAACAGAACTGCTTCAGTCACACAAACAGCTTCTTTTACAACTAGAGCTCTTAATTCTACTCCATCAGGCCCCAGTAATAATTTTAAGACTGGCTGTAAGGCCTCTTTTGTTGAAAAATCCCGATCTTTGCTTCCCTGTACTAGAAGATTTTCGAGTCTATTCCATCTACAAGAAGGAAAATTGCATCAAGTACTAGTGTGAGTTTGGCTTGCCACTCTGAAAGCATTTTGAGATGAAATGCTCAAAATTTCCAACATGCGTTTTGTTTGCGAATTTTCAAAACTCTTATTCCAAAACACTCATTTCCCAACAAATAGTTCTACCGTGTGGGAAAATAGGCACAAGGAAAAACTTGTGAATCATTTCAGCTTCAATGACAAGAAGTTTTGGCCCCAAGGACAAACTTTTATCAATAGTTCACCCAAAGACAAAATGTTTCTACCCCAAGTCCATGTCCAGGAAATAAGATGACAACTGCTGAAGGAGGGCGCTGGCTAGCTAGGTTCCAGTGTAGCGGTAGGGCAGTTTCGATTGCAGGGGAGGCGGAGATGGACAGAGGGAATCTTGTGGTGGCAGATCTAGTTTAGGTTTTTCTAGTTTTTGGAGAGGGATGGTGAATTTTTAATCGGGTTACGACGCAAATTGATGTTAGTGGCACGGTGGTGATATCAGGTGGTGATTCTACTTCAATGGCCGGCTAGCTGCGGTGGTTTTTTTTTTCTTCCCTTTTTTTTCAAATATCAACCGAAAATGCTCAATATAATTAGCATTTTTTTTGACTGTAAAAATGAAAATAACATTATATATGTATGATGCTAGTTTTAATTTAGCACATTTTAAACTATAGAAACGTTTACGCATTACATACTTATAACGATAGTTTAATTTTGTATCTTAAAACTGTATAAATGTATATAGCATTATAATCGTGTAATGCTTGTTCAGTTTAGCATTTTTTTATTGTTGGCTTTTTTTTTAGAATATCGTCGATTTTGTGTGTTGGTTATGGTTTTAGGCGATGCGGGGTTGAGACTGGTGACGGCTAGGGTTTCCATGATTTAGGGTGGTGGCTATGGTTTTCAACGTAGGTGACGACGACGGGGCTATGGCGATAACGGAGACGATGGAGATGAAGCGGCAAGGTGGTGACGCCAACAACCAGCTGTGCAGTGATGCTGAGACATGATTGATGTCGATGAGAGAAGATGTAGGCTTTGTCCTTCGGTTTAAAATTTCTGTCCTACGTCCTTTGTTGTTTTTTTTTTTGGGTGTCCTTTTGGCTAATCCCTCTTTAATGTGCAACTCAACCATACTTTATTGTTTTGGGCACTTTTAAAGTTGAATTCTTTCATAAGGTCTTTTGAAGAAATAAAAATTAAAAAACTTGGAAAACATACAAAAATATTTAATTTTAAAAATAATTCAAAATTTGAAAGTTTGAAAAACTGAACAAAAGATTCGAAAAATGCAAAAAGTTCAAAAAAAATGTTGAAATACAAAAACTAATATTTTTTTGCACATTTTCGAAATTAAATAAAATAAATTTTTAGAAATAAAAAATGTAAGTCCAAAAAATACATTCGAAATAGGGGGAATTATTTTAAAGGACAAAAATTTGTATATTTTTTGCCTCAAGGACACGACCTCAATATTTTTACCACAAGGACAAACATTTTTCTAAAAATTATTCACAAGGACAAACATTCTTCTAAAAAGCTGTGAAATTTTGTCCTTGACAATAATTTTCTGTTTGAAATACTTTAAGAAATTTGAATTTGAAAAAGGTCCAAAATTTGAGAAAGTTCAGCAAATTCAAAAGGTTAGAAAATTTTGATTCAATTTGGAAAAAAAAGGGAGTAATCTGAAATATTGCAAAAATTTGAAAATAAAATCGCAAACATGAAAATAATCAATTTTTGTAAGAAAATACTTCAAATGAAATAAAAGAACAGAAAAAAAACGAATAATCATCTGAAATATTTTTCAAAACAATGAATTACTTTTCATTTGGATTAAGAACAAGCTCTTTTTTTTTTGAAATACTCAAAGAAAATGGTGGAACCCACTGCACGAGGCTCCCGCACGATAGCGGACTCTGGGAAGGTCGATAATGTACGCAGACTTTCTCTCGCATGCGAAGAGGCTGTTTCCAGACTCGGAGAAATTATAGAATTAAAAAAATCAAATAATTTGAAATAATTATAGAATTTGAAAAATAAAATCAAAGGCACGAAATTCTTGAAATAATAAAATATTATTATTTGAAAAAAATATTCAAGCTCAATAAGTTCAAAAATCACCTTTTTTTTTGGGAAGTTAGAAAAAAGGTTCAGAAAAATGAGAAAACCAATTATGGGAAAAAATTATTAATTCAAAAAAATGGAACAATTAGAAAATAATGAAATCAATTGGAAAATGTGGGAAAAAAACGAAATAATTCAACAAGTTTGAATTTTTTTAGGAGTTCATTGATATACATTTTATAAAAAAATATCTGAATTTTACAAAATATCCAAATTTCTCAAAAAAGGATAATTTTTGTACAATTAGGCTTTTAAAGAAATTTCGAAACTACTTATATAAAATATGGACGTTTGGTTTTTTTTCCTTAATTATTATTAATATTATTTCCTATTATTGTTAGTTATTTTTCAGTTATTTTTTAAAATTTGCGATTTTACATAACTTCGATCTTTTCCATAGTTCCTAAAGGCACATGCTGCAAAAAAAGGCTAAACTTTTTTGAAGCCTTGACGCACGACATAGCAAATGACAGATGCCTTTTTGAACTGCTTTGCATGTGCTAAAATATTATATATATATATATATATATATATATATATTAAACTAGAGTAATATAATTTTTTTTTAAACTAATATATGTCCGAAAGAAGATTATTTAAGTCATTTTGCAAAAATATCATTAAACATAATGTCATAAGCGTGGAATATTATTTAATTACATTACTTTGTTTAATGTTTAAAAATTAGTTAGAAGTTTAATTTTGAGTGAAAAGCTTACAACTATTGTTTAGCAATTTAATTTCAAGCATAAACTTATAGTTGATTTTGTAGGTCTTAAGTGTGAAAAATTGAAGCAATATGATATTTCATTATATATTGCTATATGTTGTGTTACTTAGGTAGAATTACTTTCTTTTGAGCATGTTTTGATCGCATCAAACTGTAAAAATCTATAATTTAGATCTTGCGTCAGTTTATTGTATCATCATATGAATAGATATATAATACATTAAAACACCAAACATTAATACATGATCAATGTTATATTACAATTTGCTTTAAGAATGTATTTCACAAAACAACTAGTTTTTCCATATCAATAAATTACATGTGTTTGTCTTCGAGCAAAAAGAAATTTTTGAAAAGAAAAGAAAAATTCTATAAAAGCATTAATTTGTAAACACAATCATACAACGAATACTAATTTATAGGCATTTTCTTATTGTGATAAATGATGACTTTTAAAAAACAAAAGGCGTGTCTATTTTTGTGTTGTGCCCCTCGCGTGTCTTCCGTCATATGCACCATTTAGTGTGTCTTTTCATGTGCCCCATGTCATGGAAATGTATAATTGTCACACCTCACCGTGCCTTGTGATATGGCGCACCTTCCACAACGATTATCTTTTATAATTAATATCCCAAAATTATTTGTGTTGCAAAAAGAAAATTGATTTATTATTATTATTTTCTGGAAATTTTCAAATTTTTCTGGTTTTTCAATTTTTGGTAAGTATTTCTATAAATAGTTTCATAAAATAAACAAAAGTTTAAAAAAAGAAAACTCAAAACAGAACTTTAACCAAACACAATTTTAGAAACAGTCACAAAATTGAAAACTAAAACTATGATTGAAACTCAAAACTCAAACTTCAAAACTGAAACATCAATCAAACACAACCTTAGCTTTCAAGAAAAACAAATCAATACACAAACACATGACTCGATTATATCTTTAGTTCAATAGCAGGAAACCCTTCACTTTTGATCATACAGCTAGACAGTAGAAAACGTAATTACAATTCAACTGGCTACACTTTTCCCCCATGAATATCTAATCTTAAACTAGTACATGAAAGTTAGTGTACAGTTTACTTAGGTCTACTGATGCATAACTGAAAATGAAGAATAATAAATAATTAAATAAATAACTGAGTAGCAAAAATGTTATGATTTAAACTCTGAAGACATGATAGTTTTCTGATATACTGCCAAAGGTAAGAGATTATTAAATTAGTCGCTTGTTAAATTATCATTTGCTAACACAAAAACACACCTGAATCTCCCATCTTTGAACAGCAACTCTATAAGTGCATCTCTAAGATATGGATTAGGATCTGTAAGTAGCCTTTTGGCAAAATATGGATATGATGCAGCAAGGACCTTAAAATTTGGGTCTGCATAAAGAGCCAAACCTTCCAGCACCGTAAGTGATCTCAGTATCAGTGCATAGTATGCTGGAACTGCATTAAACACAAAGTCACGATACACAATACAAGATAAATATATCTGAACTATTTATATTGATGGAAGGCAAAATTCACCATTAAATGGATACTGATATAGAACATTTCCCAAACCATCCACTATGGTTTTGAAGTTCAGCTCACTAACTGTTGAATTAAGCACATCATCAAAGAAATTTTTAAGAGCAGGCACAATTGGAGTAACATCTACATCAGGTGATAAAAATTTCAATGCATAATAATCTTGAGCCATAGCTTCATAATCACGATTAACTAAATGAACGATATGACCAATAATAGCAACCCTTGCATCTTCAGGAGTTTCACTCATCATCCCAAAATCGAGAAAAGCAAGCTTTCCGTCAGGGGTTGCAAGGAGATTCCCAGGATGAGGATCTGCATGGAAATATCCATACTCAAGTAGCTGTCTCAAACTACACTGGATTCCTGTGTTAACTAAATCAAGGAGCTTTAGACCCTGTCTTTCAATAGCTTCTTGTTCACTTAGCTTCACACCATCTACCCAATCCATTGTTAAAACTTTAGCACTCGTGTAATCCCAATGAATATCTGGAACTAGAACATCTGCTTTGTCAGCATACAACTTTTTAAACCTTTTAGCGTTTCGGCCTTCCTGTTTAAAACACTAGCAACAATATAGATCAAGTTTGAAGGCAGTGATTCTAACCAATATTCAGGAATTTGGCTGAAGCAATAAATACAGTTATATGGCATAAAATAATGGAAAATATATGGGCTAATTGTTCAATATTGATAATGGAAAGACTGATTTAATAATGAAGCACGTACCTGTACGTAATTGAGCTCTTCGAACACTCTTCGTGCAAATTCATCAACTAGTGCGACAACATCACTTGTAATAAAATCCGCATATTTATTTATAAGGAAACCCAAACCCCTAAGAAGGAAAAAGTCAAGACCTATAGATTCCTCTATGTCTGGGCGTTGCACTTTAACAGCCACTAGTTGACTAGAACATTTTAGTCGTGCTTTGTAAACTTGACCTAAACTTGCTGCAGCAATTGGAGAAGGTGATATGGCTGAGTATATGGACTCCAAAGGCAAGCCAAGTTCCCACTCAATGCATGCAAATGCTTCAGAATCTGGAAACGTGGGTAGGCCATCCTAATCAAAGACAAGAAAATATTTTCTTCCTGCTAAATTCAGACTATCATGGTCCAAAGGATTTTAGATGTAGAAAAGCAGATGATAATTGGTACACTACTTCACTGTTTCTGCAAATACAGTGTAATAATGAATAGAGGACTTGTGGAACCGATAATCATGCTAATTTGCATTACACACGCAAGCACACACACACATAGGGAATACGGAACTTTCCTACTATGCAGCAGCCAGGGAAGAATTTACTTTAAGCTCTTAGGGAGCATTTGTCCCCCCTCAAATGTTGTCTGATTGATAGTTTTTTGTGTCTTGCTACTGAAATTATGTTTGATTATGCATATTTTATCTACATTATACATAACATTCTGCCCCTTCTCAAATGTTGATCCTCCTAAAATAGATAGCTAGATTTGCTTCTGGCAGAAGCAATACCATTTTACTTGTTGAACACTTAAAACATGTTGACTTCAATGAAGCATGCGTAGATTAAATGATGTGAAAGTACAACAAGATGATCATTCTGCTACTAAACAGATATAAGGGAACTTTTTGCGATCTGAAGAACAAACAACAATTCTGAAAGTTTGGACATGCCTGATCCTCATTTCCAAATTGGTCATAACTGTTAGATTATGACATTGGAGGATACTAAGTTACATGACCTTGGGAACAATTAAGTTGAACAAGACGATCCTGTTAAGAAAAATGATATGAATTATTTTCTGTCATGGTAGCATTTTTATGTACACGATTTATTCTGTGGATATTCAATAGAAGTTAAGTGGTATGGATCTTTATAAAAACACCGTTCAAGCAGAAGTGATAATAAACGAGAAAAATGATATAATTCTCAAACCATAAAGTATCTCTTCTTTGTTTGGTTGTATTACTTATATCCAAAGTAACTTGAGTCAAATTCAGGAATGTGCATAAAATAACTCTAGGATACATAGTGCACGTAACCATACATAAATCTTTAACATTAACCTGCAACTCGGTAAGTTCTTCGAGAAACTCTGGAGGGCAAATATCAGGTCTAGTAGATAATCCTTGCCCAATTTTAACAAATGTGGGCCCCAATCTAGTGAAAATTCCCCTAAGCTCAACAGCTCTCTCCCTTGTTCTTATATCAAGCAATCCTTGCTTTTCATCCAGCCACAACTTTAACGCAAATGATCCTAAACTCGAAAATATCTCGAAAGCCCTCATTGCTACCTAAACCAAATAATACTAATTAAGGCATCACAATCACTTAGCCAATGAACTAAAATATGATGCATTTGTAACATTATACATCAAAATATTTCAACTATCATTTATGAATAAATGTAAGATTTTAATAATGGAGCACATATCCAATAACAATGCACAAGTGAAGAAGAAGAAGATAAAAAGGTAACATCCATGACCATCCTAGCATGTAGGATATTACACTACGATACACTTCATGATATCATAAGGAATGTAGATAAAAAGGTAACATCCATGACCATCCTAGCATGTAGGATACTACACTGCGGTATACTTCAGGATATCAAAAGGAATGTAAAGAAGAAGAAGAAGAAGAAGAAGAAGAAGAAGAAGAAGAAAAGAGTTCATGATAGAAGTTAGCAATGCCATTATATACTATGGTATCAGAATTACTTAAACAACTAGAATCACAACTTCGATATTCTTATATATTGGTTTTGAAAATGAGTAGAAATGAATAAACCTTTTTACCTTAATAATAGAATGTATGAATAAACACACGAAAGCTTAAAAGCACTAATTGATGGCACATTAGCTTACTTTATCTCAAACAAAAAACGCTAGAATAAGGCATCAGAATCACTCACTGGTCAAACAAGATCACAGCTTTCAAATTTTAACATACCTACTC
Source organism: Allium cepa (assembly GCA_030765085.1). Lineage (NCBI taxonomy): Eukaryota > Viridiplantae > Streptophyta > Magnoliopsida > Asparagales > Amaryllidaceae > Allium > Allium cepa. Next base: position 474,495,119 of record CM060943.1, on the reverse strand, counting down.
TATCAAAAAAATTTGATGTAAACATGTTTAACAAAAGATCAAGAAAAATTGAAACGTATATACAGCTCTGCATCAATCACAATAATAACATTTAAACTTTAATAACACGAATCAAGCTAACATAAGCAGTCAAAACAAGAAAACATGGAACCTTCACCTTAACTGGTTGAGACCCATATTTATCCTTAACCATCTGCGGACTATAAACCGAAGCGTTAAGCGCACGTGCCATTGCTCTCGCCTCTGCTTGCAAATCCTCTGCGCGTAATGTTCGATTCCTCGCCACAACCGTCAACGCTTCCCGTGAGGTCGCTGGGAGCCCATTGTCCCTTTCGCCTCCACGTGGCAAGGGTACTGGTCGAGCTTCTACAAGGGCTGATCGAATGAGCCTTGATTTGTGTTTGGGTTTTGATTTATGGCCATAACATGCGGAAGAAGGAAGAGAAAGTGTCAATGCAAACATTGAATTTTGAAAGAGGGATTTTGATGAAACAGATAGAAATATGTTTTGTTTAAGTTTTAGTGTGTTTATTTGTCAATATCCAATTTACTCGAGTCTCCACACAGGAAACGTCAGACGCAAGAGAAACAAGAAGAAAGATGAAGAAATGCGGCTCTTGATTTTGACGTAAAGTTCAATTTTATTAACGGGAAAAAAAAAATCATTTTGGCTGCCTTTTCTAAATAGGAAACTTGAAAAACTTGAATTGTGTTTTTTTATTTAAAAAATAACCATGAAGTGTTTTTAATCTACTGTCTTCTAGACATTAGTCAAGCTAATAGGATTTATACAACCCTGACATCAAAAGATGATCAGATATTTGAGGAAAACCTCAAGTTCGTGGACATTTCAACTTAGAAGATGACGTAGAATTCCACTCTTTATCGACTAGGGACAAAAACATTATGAACACAAGCAGAGGGATCTAACCTTAAGGTTCCTAAGGATGAAGAGATGTGGTTGCCGACATGGAAGACATATCATATTCTCCTATCTCTTTCTATTCTTCGTATGGTTTTAATAATATAAAGTGCGCTAAAATAAAAAAACAGCTTGTGGAAAATGCTAAGGAAAAAAAATAAAATTACCTATTTTCTTATACATTATGAGACCTAAACCTTATTATCATTTTTTTCAAAGCTTATATAGTCAGAGATTGGAAACCTACATGAACTTTTCAGATTTATTCAAAAGATAATGGTTTCTATATTGTTAAGTTTGAGGAAAAAAAGTGGATTACGATAATGTTTTAGCAGGCGGACCATATTTTTATGATAAGAGATTAATTATGTTGAGAAAGTGGTTTCCTAAGGCTCATTGCCTCCTTAATTGGTAACCCAATCAAAATGGATTATATCATTAATGGGATGATTCTTATATCATTTTGCGTGAGTTCTGATAGAAATTAAATCCGATTTTAATTTTCTTAAAGTAGTTCCAGTTCTAGACGAGAATGATAATCTTTTTTGACACGATGTTCGATATGGATGGAAACCTTATAAATGAAGTAACTGCGACTGTTTTGGACATGGAGGAAAATATTATAGTTTTTCAAAAGCTTGGGTCTCTGACCAAATAATAAGTTCTGATAAAGATGACAATGTGATGCAAGTGATGGTAATAGTAAAAATCGTCAAAGAAATGCGATAGATAATAGTGATGCAACAACACTAAAGCAACACATGCCACCGAAAAGCTTAGACAGAATCACAAGAAAATAGTCAAGTCCAAATGAATATAGAGTCTCAATTATTGTAGGTTAAGAATAACAATGAAAGTCTCTGAGGATATGATAGAACAAATATACAAGAAGTATTAGAAAATAAAAATAAAAATTGACAATCCAGTAGTAAAACGTGTTAAGATTCAACTCAACAAATGAAGTCCGGTCCCACTACAAGAAAAACCCCATATTATACAACATGAGTTTTGCAACAGTTGTTGAGATTGTAGTACATAAAATAGGTCATTTACGACCTTAGTTATCAAAACGTTGTAAATAACTTTATACGACAACATTTTTCCAACAAATGTTAAAATAAAATAGTTTCTACGACATCTCAAAAATAGCTGTAAATAGTAGTCTTCAACGACATTTATCTTATATTGTGATAATCTATAATGTTTAATGCATGTTGTTAAAATGCTTAAATATGACAGTGTTTTTTGGATGTTGTAAAAGCATTAAATTTCGATAACTTTCATTAAATGTTGTAAGCTAGTGCCAGCAAATAACATTTTTTGAATATTGTAAAAGTGAAGTTATCTCGTAATATATGTGCATTTTATATAAGTGCGAAATTATGAAAAAACTTCAAATATGTAAACAAAGATAGATGTGGCTAGCGCTGTATTCTTGTTGGTGCACAGATCTAGTTGTGCTTAGTCCCACATTGCAATTTTCTTCAAGAAGATGGGTTTATAAATGAGTTTGGTAGAAAGTGACAATGAGATTAATACTTGTTACGATAAGTTTTCCATAAACAATGTAACAACACAGAATTTTAGTTATTTGATTTTGAAATATTTAATAAATTTTAAATATTGAAATATTAGTTTTCAAGTAAAACAACTTGAATTTCAAATATAAAATTCATTTGAATAGTGAATTTAAATAATTAGAATATTATAAATAACAGAATCTTTGATTAATATGAAATAAAACGATTTGGAGATCTTATTTGAATTCAGTATAAATAAGAATGGTTAATAAACTTTTATTTAGATTTAAAATGATTAGTTTGGTTTTTATAATAATTTTTTTAATTAACGTGTGAAAATAGCCTTCCGGAGCACTGTTTCGGATTTCGACAAAACTAGTTTCATTGGATCCACAATAGCGAGTTATTATACACCATCGAATTTTGTGGTGGTTGGACATATAGTTTGATCGTGCGAGTTTGAAATGCATATAAACTAATTATAGAGAATAATATAACATAATTGGGTTTGAAAAGCTAACTTCTGCATACGATCAAATTAGGTCTTGAAACAAGTTCCATTGTGTTCGAAATAGAGGTATTACATATAAAACGCTAAGTGGCACACCTCATTTTGAGTTCGGGATTTTTGAGTGCTTCGAGCTAGATATTTTGAATATGATAATATATCTTTACCATGCCCATACCCTACCCCATGTTCTCCTCCTATTTTCTTGTTTCCAGCAATGAAAAAAATCGCCCATTCACAACTTCAAAATCCACATATCCAAATCCATTGACATTTAGCCCGAGTAACCAACATGGGAGTTGTTCGTCTAAATCTGTAATATTTATGGAAATTGACGGCACTCGATTTCATCGAGAGACAAGCGAGTCATCACCAAATGTCAGTAAACTAAGAATATGAACACAAAACTTTGAAAAATTAATTCTCCTGATCGGAAAAGAATTATTCGACACCGTAAGCATCGTTGGTTTCGTATTGGAGAATAGTATTGTAACGATCCATCTTTTTAGACGGTTTAAATCGACAATAAACCACACATGTCGGACTCAAACCATTCAAAAGGGAGAATTGTTAATGGGGTAAATAAGAAAAAAAGAAAAAGCAAAGAAAAAACAAAATACAGAATCTTACAGCGGAATGACAAAATATAATAATCAAATAAACAATTCAATGAAGTTGTTTTACAAATAACATTTGATTACACTTTTACAAATTCAAATCAGATTTATACATACATCATAAATAATAAATAATGCAGTGGATTACAGAATGTAGCGGACTAATAAATAGCAATAATATACCGAATCTTCATCTTCATCCATCAGAAAATAGTCTTTGGCATTGAAAAACACAGGTTGACCCGAGCATAATAAAAAACAATACACTCGAGTCAGAACTAAAAATTCCGACGTAAGTCAAATCAATCTATAAAAGTATAAGTGCAATGACTTCAAAGATGTTACGGGAATTTTCATCTCCTATCAAGTGTACAACCCGAGTGCAATAATTTATGAGATTTCAAATAATTCGAAATACCAATTTTAATCACTTTATTTAAAATAAATCTAAAGTTTAAATTAAAAACTTAAACTTTTTAAATAATTCAGCTTCAATAAATAATCCAAATTCAAGAAATTACATGGGTATACATCATTTTATCCCATAACTTAAATGTCTTAATTATCCAATTCTAAAATGATTCAGAGGACCATTTAAATGATGTCAATAATATACAAGGTGGTAATAAGGACATATTAAAATAAATAAACAACCATACATCCAACGTATCAATCAATAAGCATCCATTCAATCAATAAGCATCCATTTCAAACAACATCGAAATCAACCAATATATTTCAACATATAATAGTTATCAATATCAGGGTTTATCTATCAATTAAATTCTAATATAAAATTAAATGTCAATTTATATTCAATATCAATTCAAATGTCAACTTAATAACAAACCGCAATAAAATATTTATATATCACATCATATATTTTACTTAACTTGCAATTGAATTTTAGTATTGCGTGGGTGGGTTTAATCACCCACCTTTGATTTATAGCTAATTGAAAATCCAATGAAAGCCTAAAATTTCAACGGTTTCCAAATTCAACCATACTAGTTTCATATTTTTCAAAATTTTGATACGAACCCAAAGGAAGAAACCGAGCATTGATCGGAGTTCATATGCGGAAGATATTCAAGTTATAAGAATATTATGGAAATGAAATAGAAAACCATATACACATATATTAATAATAAAATAAAACACGTTAGTTACTCACATTAAGAATTTTGAAGCCTGCTCATGTTTCTAAATTCTGGAGAATTTACGAAAAAAGAACACGATGGCTCACACATGGAGGAAGGAGGCTTTAGGAAATGGATTTGTAAACAAATGGAAAGGATTGGCTTCATGAAAATAAGTTGCTCGCATTTAATTGTTTTTTTTAGAAGAGAAAGAAAACTTTAGGCAAAAGAAATAATGGAAGCATATTTTTGAAATGGAAAGTTAGAGGAAAAGATTTATGAAATAGGAAACGAATAAGGGTAAAGCATGTTTGGAAATTGGAATATGAAAAGGAAGGATATGAAAAGATGTAAATTTGCAAAATAAAAAGAGCCTAACATGTAAGTAATTAACAAAAGATGAAAGACACAAGTTGGAATTTGATAAGACATGATTAAATGACAAGCAAATCTTTTGGCAAAAAATTTCAAAACACGTGCTACCTCAATTAATTTCATCAATGCACATGAAACATTCCAAGGCAAGACTCGCGTGTAAGTGAATAAAACTTACTGAAAAAACAAAAGAGGAATGTATTTAATAAAATAAAGCAATAATAAAATGAAATAAATGAAAGCGACAATTTAAATTTGAGAATGTAATTGTACATAGAAATCACAAATCTAATATACTAAAAAAACAGTTCATTTTAACATATTTTATTAACCGTAATACGCTCAAATTTACACATGTATATGTATTTTTTATTTAGTACACAGTAAATAAAATTAAACACTACCATTAACATATTGAGGACCACCACCCCATACATTAAAAGATGAACCGAGACTCCAAAGTCAAATTTGAAACAGAATAAATCTCCTATGTAAATATACTAACTATTCCAAATCAAAATTTAACCAAAACTTCAAGTTGTTTTCTTACCATTTAATTATTGTTATTTTTTATAAATTAAATTCAAATCAAGTTTGAATATTTAAATAAATCAAATATTCCAACTAGAAACATACAAAAAAATTCAATTCTTTGTTTTAATGAAATTAAATTTGCATTCACAAATGAAGTATTCACTTTATTTGATAAGAATATTCTTTTCAAGAAACCATCCTTTTCTTTTATTTTTATTAAAACATATTTTTTTTATTACACATTAATTTACAATTAACACCTCCCCCTTAAAACCAATTTATATTTAAAGATTATCCCATTAAAGAGTCACAGAAATAATACTTTGTATAACCACGTGGTTTCTTTATCAATTAATTTTCTATTATCATTATATTTGTAACAAATTTAAATACTCACAATTTGAACATAATATTTCTCATTGAAATTCTCATTATATTTTTAACACAAAACGTATGTTGCATATAATATTAATTAATTACCATTTACTTCTATCTCTTATTAATGGGAAGATATAATTACTATTAATTACAATAATTAAATCTCAAAACATACCCTAATACAGGGAAAATAATTAATCCAATTGTTTCCTTTGAAATCCAATTTTACATGTTAAATCCAATATCTATACACTAAATTAATTCCACATTTAATTACAACTGTAATAAAACCCATTCATTATATATTTGAATTCCAAACAAACCCTTTTATTTTGATTTACGTTCTTATTATCAAATCAACTATTCCCTTATGTAATTAATTAACATAAGTTTTCATTTTATTATACTCACCACTCAACAGTTAATGTTTCTTCCTATATCAATCGTAATATTTCAATTACATTAATTCTCCATTAATTACCAAATAAATTTCTAATGGATTTAATAATAAGATAATGAATAAAACAATGGTTATACGTTAATAATCCATATCTATTAACTTATTGTTTATAAACAAATGTTGATAAATTTACGTACAAAATAACTGATTTCATACTCCATATTAAAACCAATTGCAATTAATGGCATATGATTACTTCAATTTATATATCATTTATTCTATTCCTTATTAACCTTTATTATTTAAATTGCTTGAAATTACGTTAAAATAGTATAGTAGTCAATTACGTTCAATCAATATTAGCAAATTATTTGTTAATACATGTTACCATCTTTCATCTCATTGAAGTTAGTTGTTTTAAGATTTATCTTAAGGTAAAAATTTATAATCTAACAAGATTCAAATTAATAAATCATAAATTTAATTTCTGATAATATTAAAGTTCAAAACCTTATTAAATTTAATATTTTTAATTATCAAAATATGGGTTATTACAGTGTCCACCCTCAAAACTTTTCATCCTCGAAAAGGAACAAGAAAGAATCGAGGAATTTGAAATATTTTATTCAAAATGATCAATTTATAAACAATCTAACTTACATATTTAAGTTTAATATAAATTTGAAAATAACTCAACTTCCATGAAAAATTTAGGCAGCATCTCCTTTGTGTGGTTAGGTCTAGAAAAATAACGATATCAATAATAAACGTATATATATCATATTTCAAAAGTAAATATCCCAAACCATGGGATAACAATAAAATATAGCTATAAAACCGTAATCCAAGAGCTTATCTATTTGTTGGGAAAACAACTTTATGTACGAAACCAAAAGCAGTAACTATTGCTTTCATAAATCTATATTTCACTTATATTATTCAAAATAGTGAGAATTATGTATTAGAGAGATATTTAAGTTGTTTCAATTTTCAACAAAAGAAAGTCAATATAAAACATATTCAAACAAACAATACAACCATCTATGCAATCAAAGAAGCCATCATACATCCATAGCATCCAAAACCAATGGTTTGTTTAGTTCAGAAACTTTTAATCATGCAAGATGATAAATAAACTATCAAGTGCACCCTATGCTCAACAGCCTTAGATAATCACTTAATAGATTAGTCATACAACCTCAACAACTAGAAGTATTCTTTCCCAAACTTACCATCAGCCAAGCAATAAGAATTTTAAATTTATTTAAGTTTATTCGATTGGTTTTTTTCTTCATTTGCCTTTCATTCATTTATTTATATAATGATCAATCACTTACATAATTTAATTTCCATTAATGATTTAATTCATTAATGAATCATTTCAAAAAAAAATATTATTTAAGCTTCTACTGCCCTACTTATGTTTATAATTTAATTCGGTTATCGGATAAAAATTTAAGTTTTTGGTATTCGCCCTTGAAGAGAAAAGAATATTTCAACATATCTAAAAATTCAATTAAAACATTTAACCTCATTCATTAAAAGCTATATTTAAAACATCCTCATAGCATTATGCTAATATTTTTCAAAAGTCTAAAATAATGTTAGAAATTTATATCAAAACATTATAATAAGCTTTAAAATAAAGTTCCTTAAATCCGATAATTTATTAGACTCGTTATTTTAAAATAAGTGTAACCTGAAGATTATTAAACTGAAACTAATAGTGCACTCAAATTTTACATTAAATTTCTAAGTCAAAGTATAAAATTTCGTATCTTTATAATTAATTTCACACGCTTGTTTTAAAATGAATATTCAAATCATGGAAAAACATTTATTATGGCTTAATACAAAAATTCAAACAGTAAATAAACCAATAAATTTACTATTAGTACTTCGAAATCAATTAAATATTCCAAACTATACTTGCAAAATAGAGACTCAAATTTATTTGTCAAGTATATTACTACAAATAAACTTTGCAAATCAATTTTTTTTCCATTTATATAATATCTTTAAATTATACATTCAAATAAACTTATATAAATTTTAATTGAAATATTCATTTGAAAGCTTCATTTTCAAATAAATCATCTTTAATACTTTATTACTTTTCAAAAATTCATTTGTAAAATTTCTTGCTTCATTTATAAATACCATTTAAATATTTTAAATAACATATTTATAGATATATGTAAACTATTTGAAAATAATTATTTACATCATTACTTTTATTTACAAAGAAGCCACTGAAAACCTTAAATCCATTATTTATAAATTTATTAGTTTTATCTCAAGACACTTTTCAAACATTATCAATAAATAAATAATCATTTACTTTAAATATTTTTTATTGAATTAATAATTTCTCACGATATTTACAACACTAATAAGCCATGATGTACATAAATAGATAATATTTTAAACATGTTAAAGTATTTAGAAAAGAAAAAAATGATCAAAATATCATTTATATAATACTTTATCAAAATACTTTTATGACTCAATGTCTTAACAGGTTTATCCTCGTTCTTGCAGACTCTGGCCATGCGTTGATCAGGCGCAAGGCTAGATTTCTCCGTGTACTTAGTAGACATGTTTCAACACCTACTGAAAATACTTAAAAATAGGTATGAGAAGTACCACTCAAAATCCAAGGTCAAATGATGTTAATACGAAAGCAGTGGCCCGCTGCTGATCCAGTATTTACGCAATGGATACAAAACTTTTCAGAAAATCCTTCTACCTTTCGGATTCCATAAAAATACTGTAGCCAGTTCGTAAACAAGGGACCATCGACCCCTGCTGTCGTGGCACGCTGCTGATTCAATGATTTATGCAATGGATGCACTTCCTTCCTAGAAGATCCATAAATAACAGATCCCAGGATCGAAAGCGCCTCCAATGGTAAACTAAAGAACCTTCTACCCTAAGAAAATCGAGGAACTCATGAGTTTAAGTCCGGACAACCATATCAGTTCAAATCCATTTCTGAATTCACCCAAGTCCATTAGGGTTTATTAATCGAATCCATTCCTGGATTCTCCAAGTCCATCTAGGTCGAAGCATATCACTATACTTATTCATGGAGGGTACTTCCCTATACCTCTTACTTTAAAATATAATATACCATATATAGTACCCTTTCAAAATCATTGCTTCAAATATCGCACCTATATAAATTCCATTATATATAAGATTTCATTTTCAGACAAAGTACTATCCAAAATCAGTAATCTCAAATATATCAAATCATTCTTATATAAATTCCATTATGTATAAGATTTCTCTTCAGATCGAATACCTTCCAAAAATAACAGTTTCAAAATCACTTGTATTTATATAAAGTCCTCCTTATACGAGAATAAAAATTTTTTCCAAATCAATTTCGCTGTATGAAAAGTCATATGGGAGTGAACATCTTTACTTTACAAAAGGTTTAAATTTAGAATTGTTTTTTTATATAAAATCGTTTTTGTGAAATACTTTTGTGTATAAGATGGTTGTGTAAAATAGTTTGTAAATAAAATAGTTTGTAAACTAGTTTGTAAATAAAATAGTTTATAAAATAGTTTTGTAATAAAATAGTTTATAAATAGTTTTGTTATAAAATAGTTTATAAAATTGTTTTGTAAATAAAATAGAATAAGATAGTTTGTATAAGAAAAATAAAGGAAAATAGTTTTGTAAAATGGTTTTAAATCAATAGTAGTTTGCATAAAAGAAAATTCCAATTTAAATTACAAAGATATCCAACCCAACAAATTTTAATTTCAATGCCAAAGCATATCTAAAATATTAGAACATAAGATGTACATATGTCATTACTCCGCAAAATCACATTCGATCGCTCGCTCGATTACACAAGTTCACTTTCGAACTAGCATTGTCCATTCAACTTCCCTAATGCGGACTTCAATGTGGTTTCTTGACTAGAAACCATCATTCTCCTTGCACAACCATATACTATGATAGAGAATTCTAGAATCAAACCAAAAATGCATATCAAATATTCGCTATTAAGAATCGAATGAAAAATCCTAATACGAAGTGATGTAATTCACATAGAACTTGTTTACTCAAATCCGAATCAAATTAATTTTGTGAAATAAATAATATACATACAACTTATGTAATTATTCCAATTTGTTTCATCACAATTTCATTTCAATTAAATTCATTTTTAATCTCATCGATTAACACAAATATCACTTCATACTTTAATATTTGTTTTACAGAATTTCTCCATTTAATATAAACACTAATATATCCATTCTCATAGTATTGCTTATATTCCTCTTTAATTTAAATTACATTCATTTCACATGTAATATTTCTCATTTAACACTACATTTATTTGCAAATCATTTCATAAGGAATTTTCTTATGTTTATAACCAATTTATAAAACTTAATTCCTTTTTACAAGACATTATCCGAGTTTAAAGTTATCACAACTTTATTTATAACCATTTATTGCAACATCCATTTATTTCATAACATTTTACAAGTTGGCTTTATTTTAAATCATTTCACTTTTAATTCATATTTGCTTATTCCATTTAGTTTCACCTTTACCTTTCAATTTATTTATGACACATTTCATAAATGTTAATTAAGTTTATAAACATATTTTTCCAATTTAGTCTCATTTACAACGTTTTCTTAATCACCATTTCAATTTGCACATCTCAAGGCTTAAAGTTCACACTTGTATATTATTACATTACATGCTAAGAATGTATATCCCAATTCTATTCATTTACTGAACATAGATATAACAAATTAAACCTTGTTTTACTTGCTTTCAAATTAAGGTTATTAATTCAACTGTATAATTCAACCTAATTATTAAGATTCACTCATATATTAATTCAAAAGGTTTCGATTATCCAAAATATCCAAATATTCCTTTTTTTAATAGTTGAAACTACAGGTCAACAAACAACAAAATTCACAACAACATTTCAATTTCATAAACAGATATCCTAATTATTCATTTTTTTCTCTTTAATACACTGTGACGCCCCACTCCGTGACCCACATTAGCAAAGAGTATTACTAAATAATACCATCTGCTAATGCGGAGAATAGAGCTGGATATAAGCGACTAACTATACCCTTGCCTTAACTATCTATTGAATACATGGACAATTGCCATACCAAGAGGATCGACATATCCAATAAATACTCAATACAAAACCATAGGTGGCCGAAGGATCTATCAGAAGAAAATATAACAACTCAAATGTAGTGCACATCTCAGAACAGTAGATCATCATATACATATATACAGATACATAACAGAGTATACGAAATGATACATGTCAAGTGGTATAGCAGGCCACAATATACAGGCGAGTCTAAAGAATACATATCAGAGTTACAACAAAAAAGGACTACACAAAAAGCTATAACAAAAAGGAGCTAGCAGAATAGTCCATGTGGAAGCAAAATAGGCTAAGTCCAAATGTACCTAACCTGAAACATCTCGGTCTAACCCGAGTATGAAAACACACGGGTCAGTCTAGCTAAACAAATCAGTAGATAAACTGAGTAATAATGAACCTGCAAGGTCATAAAATGCAACAAATATCTCTAAAAGAGATATCTCAATCATCTAACAATAGATGAATCATAACAAGCCTCATAACAGCGGCAACTCAAATAAACAATGGATATGAATATCCCAAATCAAGCCAAAAAGGCAAATAACAAATACCAATGAAGGTAACACAAGTTCCACAAGGTAACCGCTATATATCGTGTGGTTCAAAGGACCAACACCGAAAGGCGATACGCTAGGTAATATAAATATCAATGAAACAAAAGAAATGCACGTGCTCATTACTGTATAAACAAGGATCCATAAGCCTGGAGGCGCAAACCCGAAGGCAACAAACCTGAAGGTACAAACCCAAAGGCAACAAACCCGAAGGCACAAACCCGAAGGCACAAACCCGAAGGCACAAACCCGAAGGCAACATACCCGAAGGCAACAAAACCGAAGGCACAAACTCGAAGGCAACATACCCGAAGGCAACAAACCGTAGTGGTGAAGGTCCGGAGGCCCAGTACTGGACACCACTAACTGGCAATATGTGTCACAAACTCCTCAGAAGGATCCCGAAAAATGTTAACGTGAGTCCCATACCACACGCCTGCACTAAACGGTTTACTATCCGTTAGTCAATTTGACACTCAAAGCAGTACAAAGTTTACCTCATCTCATCGGTAAAAGATACCCAAATGTCAAAACGTTCAAACGAATAGATTAGGAATTAATTGAAAAGATGAACGCATGTCTTCATAACACGCGTTTTATCTAATCATTTAATTCTCCTCCCTCTTCGCTCGGAGTGCAAAATTGTGTAATTTATATAGAAATTATAAGTTAGAGAAACGAGTTTTTAATGCAATTTAAAATCACTTTATAAATCGCTTTTGTAATTTTATACTTGAAATAATATATATAATTATTTCAAACCAATTTACTTGAAAGACATTTCAAAAATCATTTATAAAACCCGTGCACGAAATCTAAAGAGAAGTCATCAAAGACAATAATAAATGATAACAACAAATCAGATAATCATGAATCGATAGAAATTGGAATCTCAAGCAAAATAGGTTAAATAGGCAAAACAGACCGCATACAAGCAGGTCAGTCGACTGGCTCTCTGAGAACAGTCAACTGGCCAATTGCCTGGAAAACTCTCGGGTTCCAGGTCAGTTGACTGGACTCAGAGGGTCAGTCAACTGGTGTCTGTTTTCCAGGTTTTCCAGCCTATACAAACGAAGAGCAAACTCAATCAATTCGCGATCGGACGAGCAATGGCACTAGGGGTTTATGCCGATCGACAACCCAGTCCAATAGGCTCTTCGATACACCACCAAAAGCATAATCAAACCTCAAAGTTATGATTTTTAAAGATTTGGCTTCAAACACCAAAATTGAACTATTCACAAAACCAATCCAAATCAAAAGCAATTGCATATGAATAAGTGTTAGGAATTCATACCTAACAATCAAAGATAGTTATAGGCATAGATCTGAGATAAAAATCTCACCTTTAACTCAAAAGGAAAGAAGAAGAAGCTATAGAATAAGGAAAGAACAATCACTCTTCAATTCCAACCCAAGGAGCTTAAATCTAAGCTTAAAAAGAACCATTTCTTAAGTTAGGTTTAGGAATTTCTGAAATTGAAGAGAGAAAGAGTTGGAGAAGAAGAAGAGGATGCTTACCAATAGCTTCTCTTGAATTATGGAGCAAGAATTTGAGTTTGCAAATGGAACTAGGGCTTAGGATTTCCTAATTCTTTCTCTCTTCCTCCATTTTTGATGAAGCTAGAGTATTAGGAAATGTTATGAAGTAATGAAGAGGAGAGGGGGGTGGAGTAAGGGTCTTATGTTGGAATACTGGGCTGAAACCCAAACTCAAACCCCAAGTGGAAAAGGTAGCAAAATTCTACAAACTCTAAACATATCGAAGTTTATACTCAAAAAGATCGCAAACACCATTTTGGACTCAATGGAGGTGGTTTCGAGCCCCAATTTGACAGTTTGCAAAAAGTAACATTTCGAACCCAAAAGTCCGATTAACGATGCTATATTTAAACAAAACATTTAAATATATAATCGTAAAATATGCGGGTTGTTACATACACCATTATTAAACAAGTGTTTATTCCATTAGTTCAATCAACAATAATTAACCAATGTTTACAATTTGATTAAATACAAAAAGTCAACAAAAATGATAATAATTAAATATTACCATTTCATAAATCAAACACATTACAAATAACTAAATTAATTATAAAAATTTATTCCTTTATATATATCATATAATATTAGCAAAAATAATTTCATTTCAAAATTTATATAATTTTTTTTATAACATTAACAAATACGCGCTCTCTTATATACACTCAGACAACTCATTCTAGGGTATTACTACGATATCTCTAATGAGTTAACCCCAACAGGCTATGGTATGTCTAAACCAAAGCTTTGATACTAACTGTAATGACCTACCTTTTTGGACGGTTCAAATCGACAATAAATCACACATGTCAGACTTAAACAATTCATAGGGGAGGATTGTTAATGGGGTAAATAAGAAAAAAAGAAAAAGGAAAGAAAAAAACAAAATACAAAATCTCACAGCGGAATGACAAAATATAATAATCAAATAAACAGTTCATGAAGCTGTTTTACAATAACATTTGATTACGCTTTTACAAATTCAAATCATATTTATACATACATCATAAATAAATAAATAATGCAGCGGAACACAGAATGTAGTGGATTAATAAATAGCAATAATATACCAAATCTTCATCTTCTTCCACCAGAAAATAGTCTTCAGCATTGAAAAACTCAGGCTGACCCGAGCATAATGAAAAACAATACACTCGAATCAGAACTAAAAACTCCTCTGTAAGTCAAATCAATCTCAAATAAAAATATGAGTGCAATGGCTTTCGAGATGTTAAGGGTATTTTCATCTCCTATCAAGCGTACAACCTAAGTGCAAGAACTTACGAGATTTCAAATAATACGAAATACCATTTTTAACCACTTTATTTAAAATAAATCCGAAGCTTAAATTAAAAGCTTAAACTTTTTAAATAATTCAGCTTCAATAAATAATCCAAATTCAAGAAATTATATGGGTATATATCATTTCAACCCATAACTTAAATGTCTTAATTATCCAATTCTAAAATGATTCAGAAGACTATTTAAATAATGGTAATAATATACAAGGTGATAATAAGGACATATTAAAATAAATAAACAACCATACATCCAATGTGTCGATCAATAAGCATCCATTTCAAATAACATCCAAATCAACTAATATATTTCAACATATAATAGTTATCAATATCGGGGTTTATTTGTCAATTAAATTCCAATATATAATTAAATGCGAATTCATGTTCGATATCAATTCAAATGTCAACTTAAATTAACAAACCACAATAATATATTTATATATCACAACATATATTTTATTTAACTTGTAATGGAATTTTTAGTATTGCGTGAGTGTGTTTAATCACTCATCTTTGATTTATAGCCGATTGAAAATCCAATAAAAGCCCAAAATTACACCGGTCTCCAAATTTAACCATACTAATTTATGTTGTCCCAAATTTTGATACGAACCCAAAGGAAGAAACCATACATTAATCAGAGTTTATATGCGGAAGATATTCAAGTTATAAGAATATTATGGAAATGAAATAGAAAATCATGTACATATATTTTAATAATAAAATAAAACATGTTAGTTACTCACATTAAGAATTTTGAAGCCTGCTCATGTTTCTAAATTCTGGAGAATCAACGAAAAAAGGACACGGTGGCTCACACATGGAGGAAGGAGGCTTTAGGAAATGGATTTGCAAACAAATGGAAAAGGTTGGCTTCATGAAAATAATTTGCTCACATTTAATTTTTTTTTTCAGAAGAGAAAGAAAAGTTAAGACAAAAGAAATAATGGAAGCACGTTTGGAAATGGAAAGTTAGAGGAAGAGATTTATGAAATAGAAAACAAATAAGGGTAAAGCATGTTTGAAAATTGGAATATGAAAGGGAATGATATGAGAAAATGTAAATTTGCAAAATAAAAAGAGCCTAACATGTAGGTAATTAACAAAAGATGAAAGACACACGTTGAAATTTGATAAGACACGATTAAACGGCAAGCAAATATTTTGGTATAAAATTTCAAAACATGCGCTACCTCAATTAATTTTATCAACACACATGAAACACTTCAAGGCAAGGCTTGCGTGTAAATGAATAAAACATACTGGAAAAACAAATGAGGCATGTATTTAATAAAATAAAGTAATAATAAAATGAAATAAATGAAAGCGACAATTTAAATTTGAGAATGTAGGTTATACATAGAAATCACAAATTTAATATACTAAAAAAACAGTTCATTTTGACATATTTTATTAACCGTAATACGCTCAAATTTACACACGTATATGTATTTTTATTTCATACACAGTAAAAAAAATTAAACACTACAATTAACATAATGAGGACCATCACCCCACACATTAAAAGATGAACTGGGATTCCAAAGTCAAATTTGAAACGGAATAAATCTCCTATGTAAATATGCTAACTATTCCAAATCAAAATTTTAACCAAAACTTCAAATTAAGTTGTAAATAAATAAATAGTAAATTAAGTTATTGATGAATAAAAAAACAATCGATAACTTATAAATTCAATATCTTTTGTGTACGAGGTCGGATTTAAATGTTGTGTGTTGCTTTGCACTCGTATGGACATAAGCTTTGCGTTAGAACTGTTTTGGACGAATTTGGAGACAAATGAAATTTGGACTAAAATCGGACGTCGTTCGATTTTAGTTCCAAACCAAAATGCCTCGGCGACAATAGAAATTCCGATGAGTTAAACCCACCTTTTTGTTAATCAGTAATATTATATAGTTGATAAAAATTGTTGATTAGATGTTTGTATGATTTACTATTTTATTAGTTGGTTTGGATTTATTCCCGCCCCTAGAGCGGATGATCCATATCATATAATTATATAATGATTATGATGCTGAAGGAAAAGTTGGAGGGATCCCACATGATTCCTCACTACTATTGTTTTATATACATGTACATACATACAGATACACACGCACACACTAATATATATATATATATATATATATATATATATATATGCTGATATATATAAGCGAGGATGCAGGGGGACATGTTGGAGAAATCCAACTGGATTCCTCGATATTTTTGATTTATTTCCAATAAAATTCTTGTTATTTGAATTTTTGGATGTAAAACCCGATTTGTGAACACTTTTGGCTATGACATTATTTCTGTTCAAAAACCGAGACCCAGTAGCGATAGGAAATCAACATTAATATTCGTTGAGCGTTTGGTAGTTATTGGCCTCAATTTAGTATTTTAAAAATGCTATAAATTGCCATTTGAGTTGAAATTGATTTTTGAGACAGGAAGTGATTTCAAAACTAGAATTGGGTTTTGAAAATATTTTATTTAAAAGGTTTAACTTCTAATTTATTCCAACCGTTTTACCTTTCATTTATAAATTTTTTATTATATTAAATATTGTTTTAAAATTATTTATTTATACTTAAATACTGTTTTAAAATTATTCTAATATCATTTTAAAGTTATTTTTATCAATATTTTAATATTTTGATAAGTCACTTTTTAAGTAATTAATATGGTTTGGATATATAATAATGATTATTAATAATATTTTGAAAATTAAGTATTATTATTTATAGTAATGGTAAAGATTAATTATTATTGTTTTATTAATAATGTTTTGAAATTATTAATTATTATTTTTAAGATGATTTGGTTAATAATTACTATTTATTTATAATTATTATTATTAATAATAATGTTTTAAAGCAAATGATTATTAGTTATTTATAAATGTTTTCGATATTTATAAAAAGAGTTTTATAAATAGATTTGGGTTTATAAAAAAAGTTTATATAATGGTTTGGAGACTTAAAGGAATATAATTTCAAGTAAAAAGGGTTTTATAAATGGTTTTAGATATCTATAAAGAATTTTATAGAAGGTTTTATAGATTTATGTAATTTAATAAATAGTTTTATGGATTTATAAAGAGTTTATACATGATTTGAGAAATGATTTAGTAATGTTTATTAAATGTTTTTAGAGATTATAAAATAGTTTATAAATAGTTTTAGAGATTATAAAGTGATCTATAAATGATTTTAGAATTGTATAGAAAGGAAAACCTTTCTCTGTTTTGTGAATATATTTATACAGTTGAGATAAGTATATAAATATATTTTCTAGAGTGTGCAAGTGTTATGTTTGTGAATTTACATACCATTGAAATAAGTATATGGATATTTCCCAAGTACTGGAAGGAGTATAAAGGATTTAGGGACATATCTTTGTAAAAGTATTTTGATGCAAATATTTACAAAGTGATTTAATTTAATGAAATGATTAATTAAAAAGGCTAGTGATTGCTTATGCGCTTAACCAAAGTTGGTTTTTCCTTTTGAAATAAATCCCTGATTTAGATGTTTGTTTATTCGATAGTTAAATAACCGGCAATCGAGTATGAACCTAAAACATTACTTTGGAAATATCTAGGAGAAACACATGAGTTATATGATACAGTCATCTCCGATGATGTTGTACTATGCGTATAAATCTCGTTTCATTCCTCTAGGACAAATGATAAAGAAATCTATCCACTAACGATTAAGAGGTGGTCTCTGCTCTTATATTCTACTATTTATTTCCTAAAGATCCGGGTGGAGTTTACCGAAAACCATCAAGTGTTGTTTCGAAGAGATCGGGATAAGATAGGTTATCCGAAAACCACTTCGGTCGAACTCAAGAGTTTCAAAGTGAAGACATCTTAAAGATGATAGAATTAAAGACGGAGCTCTCAAGCGTCGTTTAGCCCTAGAACGAAATTGTATGGATGAATGCTGACATTGCATTATTGCGTGGAGGGCAGTGTTATCATTCCAAGTGGGAAGTGCTTTATGGAAGATAAAACGCTGCCTCAAGCCTCATCAACCGGTAGTGACTAAAACAGGGGAAATGCAGCAGGGCTAAGTGGGTCGTTCCCAAGTAGGGTATGATCATCTATGTCCAAAGTCGATACTATCTCTCATTTGTATGCTTCGAGCCCATCAATGGAAGGTGATCATATTCGGTGCTACTACTCATGTGGTAGGCCAGTCTTATATCGCAGGGGAGCTCGGCGAGGTCCTTGGTGTTATTTTACATAGAGATGCACCGTAATGAGCGGTACCCATGTAGCCCAGTCATTATATGGAATCCATTCTCCAATAAGCGCCGTACGAACTTAGTTGTGCCCAACTATACTGAAACATGGTATGCAAGCATTTCAGCTATATTCATATTTTATTTTGATCCCTAGACATTATTATAATATTAATGGATTTTGTATAGAAAATGCTTTCTTTATCACAAGGTAAAAACCCATCCATATTTATGTGCAGCGTGGTCTTACGAGATAATTTCAAGGGCTTCTTATAACTTTAAAATTCAGTTGGGTGTGTTTTCTCATGTTGGGTTTTCAAATTAACTCGGGGGTTATTTTATTATAATGATCGGGTTAGACCGAACAGATGACAGATTGCTTAGGAGGCGTTGGAGCTCGGGAAACGAGCTGGAGGCCTAAGGTGTATCTACATATTTTGTTGTATTCTGCTGTATTGTCTATTGGTTGTATTTATTCGCAAATTGTGAGGATAGGCTATTATAACTGTCTGGGCTGAAATATTTTAGCATACTCTGATTGATGTCTCTATACATGTATTACATTTTGTTTTTGTGTACAGATTTGTTGTATATTATAGTTATTCGTTATGCTGTGAGATTCTGTATTGTTTAGTTTCTTCTTTCTTTCTTCCTTCTCCTTTTTCCCTAACAATCAGGTTTTCCTGACATTTGATTGCTCGGCATGTAATGAAGTAGAAGTATCAGTGTCAATTTTTGAGGGTCGAAAATCCTGAGTTGTTACAAGAACAAGCATGCACCTAGGAATATTTGGCATATTAGATCATGACTTTGGTACATGACATTTTTTTTTAATTGCCTCACTCCATGATAAATAATGAAGCATGGGTATATATATATGTAAGGGGGGTGTTAAGGTTGTCAATGAATACTCGAAAATTTTAAAATCTGTTTGCATTGTATCTGAAAAATGGACCGATGTATAGAAAAACGGATACAACTGCGAATACAAAGGCACCCACATTCGAAAATTATCAGTTCGATCTTTGTCAAGATTATAGCTTATTTTATGATTATTTTAGTAAAATAGATTATATGTATTTATTGTTTTTTCAACTTAATAGTTTATATTATATGCATTTAATGCATATTAACTGCTTAAAACTATTTATTATCATCATATTTATTAATGTTGTATACTATCTTAATCAGTGTAGTCTGAAATAAAAAATACGTTTAATCAAAATTTTCAATTTATGTTTTTTAATTAATCAATCGTCGGCAGATATGATAATTATCCGATATCCATCTGTATCTACGGATGCGGAGATATCCGATATTCGAAAATGGTTTCGGATGTAGATGCAGATATGCACTTTTCGCATCCCAAAATGTCAGTTGACATGCCTATAGGGTGTTGAAACTTCTGCTTGGTATCACAATTGATGGTTTGAGAGATCGATGTTACAGTAACTCTTATTTCCAAATCATTGTGATTAAGATAATTACTCAGGTTAATTGACTGACCGACGATAAGTAATATTGTTTAAAGTAATGATTAAATAGTGATTTTTTAGAGATAAATGGATTTTTTTGAGTTTATTCCGTTGCATTCATAATGTCAGTCGCATATGAAAACATATAACATGTGTTGAAATTGTATAGGGTCTAATGAGGCAAAAAGATGGGTTATGGCCTAATTGTAAACCAAAAAAGCTATCCTTATGTTTCTAAAATTTTAACTTTCTTCGTTCACTCTTCTTCCTCTCAAAAGGAAGAATAACCTAGTTCTCTTTCTTTCTCTTCTCATAACTTCCACTAATCTCAATATGGTTAGAAGATTCCATGCAAGCTCACCTACTCAACTTGGCAACTCGTCAAGAGTTTACCATAGATTTATTAGTTAAAAGCTTTATAATTGATGAGTAAGAAAGACCTACTATAATCTATGATCACTTTATGCTCTTGTTTTGTATTCAATGTCAAACATTGGGTTAAGGATTAATTAAGGATAATTTTTCAGATAATATAATCGAACGATTGGTTTCTAATGTTATACGGCCTTGTACTAGTTTACAACGGGCTAGCAAAAACAAATAGTAAAAAGAAAGAATGTTAATATACTCTCTTTAGTTTTTTAAATCTATTCAACGTTATTTACTTCTTTCTTTTCATAAATATCTCAAACTAATTTTCTTGTACTTGATCCATATCTAAATGATAATAGATTTTTTTTCAAAACATTTTGACCTTTTTCAAAACCTCTTAATTCTCATAACTATAAACTTCGAGTCCAAAATTCAAACTCGAAATTAAAGCTTTTAAATTCAAAAAAGTAAAAAGTTTAGTTTTAATTTTGTACATTTTCAATTTCAAATAACCAATTTTCAATTGCAAAATGAAAATTTAATTTTCCCTGTTTCAATCAAAAAAAATTCAACACTTTGCATTTAGTGGTTTCATATTTATAATTCAAATTTTCAAATTAAAACCCACACTTTCGAATTAAAAAATTTAAAAGCATACATTTTTCAAAAATTTAAAATCTCAGAATCAAAATTTCAAATAGATCAAATTTTAGAAACAAAAATTCTCAAATTTCAAATTTCATATAATTTTCTCCTTTTTTGAACATGGTTTGGCAATTATGCATTTTGTTTCTAAAGATTCAAATTTTGAAAGAAAAAACAGATCAAATTTTAGAATATGCCTTTAAATCAGTTCAATTTCATATTTTACCATTACAAATATTAAAAATGAAAATTTCAAATCTAAAGTTTCATTTTCAAATTTTTTATCTCAAAATTCAAACATTCAATTTCAATTTTATTGACTAAATTTCAAATTTGAATTTCAATGTTTAAATTTAAACTCTTATTTTTAGATCTCTATTTGTCAAGTTCAAATCCAAAGTTCTAAAAAATATCCAACAAGTTTTAGTTTGAACTAATAAAAAATTGCAAAAACCATCTAAATTATGCAATCAAACCTTATATATATATATGTATATATATATATATATGTTTTTGAATTGATACTTTATATACAACATGTCACTAGGACAACATATCACAAATCACATGGCAATATATGTTCGAATCACGCTACGCAAGTTTCAAACTTGTGACCTCTCACACCAAAGTCAAATCACTTAACCACTCGGACAATGGTGCTTGTTAAGTCTATATTTACTTGTCTTAACATTTGTGTTTAATTTCAAAATTTCATTAACCATAGTCAAAACGAAATAATCGCGACTAGTGATCCATGTTGTAATCTTTCATTTCTTACTAAAATAACACTACTATAGAATATTGTTCGTCGTATATTATCTAGCGGTGTATATTAGTTGTCAAAGCAAATTAATCCACGAGAGGCAACAACTAATTCCTTATTTCTACTTTACTTTCCTTTCCTTCTCCTCTAGATTTTCTTATTCAAAACCCTAGTCCAGCAAGCAACTTCCAAACTATTTTGTTTATTTCAACCCAATTAATTCTTCATCTAATTTTCTATGTTTCATCTCCATCAAGTGTTGAATACATGCGTGGCATATGGATGTGTAATTTTCAGATCTGCCAATGGATAAGTTGGACGGATTTCTGAGGCTAAAGGAGCAAAGGCGGCTCAGATTTTATCAGTAGATGAGCTGCTGTGGAATTGGATAGAGAAGTGTTGTTAATACCGTTACGAATCAGGTATAATATATGTTTTGAATTGGTAATAATTTTACATTGGCTGCTAATTTTTTTGTTAAATTGTTGAGTTGTCAAATTTTTTGACATTTTCTTATGCCCACGCTATGATGATTTAGACATGTAGACAATGGATGGTAAAAGGTAGATGGTAGGAAGATGCTGGGGTTTAAGCTTGAAAGATAAGAATGAGGACGATAGACAGAGAAGGTGGGAATGACATGGAAATAAGAAGCAGTGGGTAAATTCAGAAAAGAAGATGCAGTTAGAAGGGGAAGTGCAGAAGAATGAAGATTAGAGTATAGATTGGGGATATGAAAAAGATTGTAAAATAGAAATAAGAATTGCAACAGAGAGAGAATTTTTTGTAATAAAGAAAAATAGAAGAAGAAGGTGTAACATAGTGAAAATAAAAATGAAGTATATCTTTTTTCATGCCTTCTTCTGATTTTACATGCTTGCTTATATATAATGCTATACATAACGGCTATAATTTGCCAACTCATCTCCAGCTAATCTAAATGCAACTCACACAAAAAAGAGAATCAAATACACAGGCAAAATGAATTGCAAATTT
The DNA here is from genome assembly GCA_030765085.1 of Allium cepa. Lineage (NCBI taxonomy): Eukaryota > Viridiplantae > Streptophyta > Magnoliopsida > Asparagales > Amaryllidaceae > Allium > Allium cepa. Next base: position 474,471,651 of record CM060943.1, on the reverse strand, counting down.
AACACTGCAGCTTTCTGTGCACGTGCACACATGCACGAGTGATATCATAGTATTCCTTCTTTCTCAAGCTTGATCATATCCTGTCATTGACTCCCTCAAGCTGCTGCTTTGGTCAGTGGCTTTCTTTGATGAACTGGTGGCTACACTGTTATCGTTCTTGCCGCAGTTCGAATTTTTGTAACTCAATATCATGTTAACTAGGGTGGAGTTATTACATCTCCCTTCCTTTTCAAAAATCGACCTTGTCTCAAGGTCTAAAGTAGGAAAACGTCTAATAGTCGGCCAATAATCCTCCCAAGTTGCTTCTTCTTCGGGCTTGCCCTTCCATTTTACCAAAATTTATACTACTGCTTTATTGTTCCCAGGCATAATTCGTTTGTCTAAGATTCTTTCTGGCTGCATTACTACTTCTTCTTCGAAACTAGGAGCATTTTCCTGAATTATTAATCCATTTCCATTCTTTTTTTAAGTTGAGAAACATGAAATACAGGGTGAATTTTGACATGAGCAGGTAGTTCTAACTTGTAAGCATCTGTCCTAAGTCTTTCTTCTATTTGATAAGGCCCACAATATTTGGGAGACATTTGTGTGTTCTTTGATTTCTAGCAGTGATTTTCCTATAAGGTTGTAGCTTTAAGAAAACCCAGTCACTAACTTGAAACTCCCTGTCGGTCCTTTTTAAATCTACATACCTCTTCATCCTGTCTTGTGCTAACTTCAGACTATCCTTTAAAAATTCTAAGGTGATGTCTCTACTAAATAACAATTCTTCTACTTGCTCTACCTTGGCCGTGTTGGGAACATAAGTGAGTAAATTTGGAGGACTTATCCCATACACTACCTTGAAGGGGTCATTAGATGACTTCCAGGTTGTGTCATACCAGTACTAAGCTAGAGACAGCCAGTCACTCCACTCATGCGGCCTATGACATACGAAACATCGCAAATTTCCCTCAAGAATTTTTTTACGATCGCTGTTTGCCCATCACTCTGTGGGTGGTAAGAAGAACTTATTTTCAACTTGCAGCCTTGTAACTAAAAAAATCTACTGCCAGAAGTTGCTAGTGAACATAGCATCCCTATCACTTACTATTAATTTTGGTGGGCTATGTAATTTGAATACCCCATTAAAAAATACCTTAGCCACTTCTTTTGTTGTGTATGGATGGCAGAGAGAAAAGAAATGAGCATATTTGCTTAATCTATCTACTACTACAAAAATCACCGTGTGTTTGTGGCTTTTTGGAAGACACGTTATGAAATCCATAGAAATGTCTTCCCATACATGTTTAGGAATAGGTAGGAGATGCAGTAGACCAGGTAAGTGTACATTTTCCCTTTATTTCTCTGGAATACTTCACAGGATTTTACAAATTATTCAATAGTCCTTTTTAGATTTTTCCAATAAAATACTTGTCTCAATCTTTTTAAAGTACCCTTAATTCCTGAGTGGCCCCCTAGTGGAGTAGAATAGTGTTCAGCAATGAGAGTATGTAATAGTGTTGTCAAGTGATGGTCAATTAAAATTTTCCTTTGTAGAAGGCTAGGCTATTTACTAGCTTGTACTTGCCTTCTTGTAGCTTCCCATTCTGTACTTTGGTCACTTACTGTTGGTACCATGTCGAGTTTGATAATGTGCCTTTTAATTCATCCAACCATGGTGCCTATACCATAGATACTGCTTGTACTTGCATGTCCTCCTTCTGGGATAAAGCATCAACCACTACATTTTCCTTCGCACTTTTGTATTCAACCATATAATCAAATCCGTGGAGTTTTGTGAGCCATTTGTTTTGCACACCATTATGTAGCCTTTGTGACAACAAATATTTAAGGCTCCGGTGATCTTGTTTTATAATAAATTGCCTCCCCATGAGGTATTGGGACCATTTTTTCGTAGCAATAATGATAGTCATTAGCTCTTTTTCATAGGTAGATAAGGATAAATTTCGATCATGCAATGCCTTGCTTAAATAAGCTATTGGTTTTTTGTTTTATTGTAGCACTGCTCCCACTCCTAATCCACTAGCGTCACATTCTAGAATGAATGGCTGTGAAAAATCTGGCATTGCAAGGACAGGAGGATTAGACAAACATTGCTTGAGTTGGTCAAAAGCATCTTTGGCTTCAGTAGTCCAAATAAAGGAATCCTTAACATATCTGTCAATGGTTTTGTAATGAGACTATGCCCTTTAATAAACTTTCTATAATACCCAGTTAAACCCAGAAATCCCCTTAAAGCCTTTATGTTCTTTGGTAGTGGCCAATCCATCACTGCATTGACTTTGTTAGGATCAACGGCTACCACTTGTTCTAAAATAATGTGGCCTAAATACTCAAGTGATTTTTTGGCAAAACTGCATTTGGATAATTTAATTACCAGCGGATTTTGCTTCAGTACCTAGAATGCCAAGCCAATATGTTGTATATGCTCAGACGTGGTCTGGCTGTATATTAGTATATCATCAAAGAAAACCAGTATGAAATTTCTTAAGTAAGGCCTAAAAATATCGTTCATAAGTGATTGAAAAGTTGATGGTGCATTAACTAACCCAAAGGCATCAATACATACTCATAGTGTCCATCATGAGTTTTAAAAGCCGTTTTATGTATGTCATCCTCGTTCATTCTAATTTGATGATAACCTGATTTAAGGTCTAGTTTAGTGAAGTATTTTGATCGATACAGCTGATCGAATAAATCATCAATGAAAGGAATGGGAAATTTATCTTTGATTGTGAGAGAGTTCAGGCTTTGGCAGTCAATGCACAACCTCTAAGTGCCATCTTTTTTTCGTACTATCACCACAGGAGAAGAATATGAACCGTTGTTGTGCCTTAAGATGCCATTTTCCGGTAACTCCTTGATGATTTTCTCTAACTCATTCTTTATGTGGTGAGCATGTCTATATGGCTTCAAAAAGATTGGGTTGGCTCCTGGTTTTAAAGGTATTTTATGATCAAGTTGCCTTTGAGGAGGAATGATTGGTGAAGTTACTTTAGGGTTCTGTCGTAGCAAAACTTGAATTTCTTCGGGCAGCTCTTGTAGGAAATTTTGAGTTTCTTTTGTTTGCTTTGTGTCTATTGAATATATCATCATAGTAATCTGACCGTGTGCGTGCTCTTTTCCTAAAGTCTTATGATCAACTAATTTAACATCATGCTGTTGAATTCCCTGCCAAGTATAAATCTTGTTGCCATAAGTAAATCTGACCATTAACTTGTCAAGATTCAAGGTAATCCCCCCTAACTTCTTCATCCATTGAGCACCCAACATAATTTGACATCCTTCTAATGGCAATATTAAAAAGATCAACCGACATTTTACATCCTTGACAACTTAGCAGAACATTGTAACATATACCAGATCCTTGAAGCCTTTCTAAATTAGCCACCATAACTTCGTAATTTCCTGATTCATCCACCTTAAGTTTAAGTTTGTGAACTAAACTTTTGTCAATGAAACTATGCGTGGAACCAGAATCAATAAGACTTTGGACTGGTTTTCCCTTTATAGTACCCTGTACTTTGATAGTTGAGAGAGCAGGAATACCACACATGGCTTGTAAAGTTATATCATGGGTCTCTTTTCCACTTTCCTCATAGCTATCATCATTATCATTCTCAATAATGCATTCTGCAATTTCATCCGAGTCATCAAAGGACATTACTCCCAGTACATGTACTTGGGACTTTTACACTTGAGGTCCTTATGCCATTTCTCCTTACAACTGTAACATATGTTTTGTCTTCTCATTTCAATCAATTGGTTTGGGGTTAGGCCTTTACTTTTTGCTAAGATCTCCAAATTAGTTGTACCCCAGTCTTTCGGTTCTGGATTAGAATTTGTATTCTTGGAATAAGGAACAAGTTGGCTGTAAATCTTTGGAGGGGGATATGACCTGTTGATTTTGGTTCCTTTCCTAGCTTGGTTCTGTACGCTCTCAAACATTTTTGCTAAATAAACTACTTCTCTAAAATCTACCGGTCAGGAAGTCAACACTTCATACTTAATGTCCTCCTTGAGACCTCCAATGAACCTATCCAGCAAGAATCATGGTGGCAAGGTCTCTAAGGTGGCTTGTAGACCTTCAAATCTTGACAGGTAGGCCGAGACAGTGGACTGTTGTTTTAATTTGGCCAAGGTATCATAAGGTCTCTACATTTCTTCACGGTTGACTCTGACCAAAATTTCTTCTCTGAAGGTTGCCCAGTTCTCATGGTTTGAAATATTTCTAGTATACCGGTTATACCACATGAGAGCATCTTTTTTTAGCTAAAAAGATGATATTTTTACCCAAAAGGAATCTTCTGTTTGATGGAATCTGAAGAATTTCTCTACCCGATTAAGCCATTCATACACCATCTCATCTCCTGTGTAAATAGGGAAGTCAAGCTTAAGATATGGAAATGGCGAGTTTTTATTCCAAGAATGGACTTCTTGATTGCCTGATGGGTTGCAGGAAGATTGGTCATTACAGGGTGATTGGTGAGGCTTGTCAATGGAGAAGATTAAGTATTTCTTGAATTTTGTTGAGATGATGGAAGTTGATGAGGATTAGATGCAAGAACTCCATGTATACTGGCAGTTGTATTTGGATGGTGATCGGTAGCAGACTGAAGCTTTAACTATTGGATGTCTTGCGCTAAAGCAGATAGAACATTATGCATACCTTCAAATTTGGTGCATATTTCCCTTATTGCTAGATCCAGATTTTGTGTGGTATGATCCAGCTTCCGGTTACCAGTCTCCAAGATTTGCGCTGTAGCTTCTAATTTCCTCAAGGAAAGGGAATTTTGATTGTTGATTGCTTCTTGTCTCTTCCATGCCTCTTCTTGTTCTTGGATAAACAAGTCAAATTTTAAAATATGATTGCTATTAGAAATGGACTGGTTGTCAAAGGTTAGCCTAGCCGGTGGCTCTGATACCAATGTGTTATGCCCAGGCTGTGGTGATTCAGACATGTAGACAATGGATGGTAAAAGGTAGATGGTAGGAAGATGTTGGGGTTAAAGATTGAAAGATAAAGAATGAGGAAGATAGACAGAGGAGGTGGGAATGACATGGAAATAATAAGCGATGGGTAAATTCAGAAAAGAAGATGCAGCTAGAAGGGGAAATGTGGAAGAATGAAGATTAGAGTATAGATTAGGGGTATGAAAAAGATTGTAAAATAGAAATAAGAATTGTAACAGAGAGAGAATTTTTTGTAATAAAGAAAAATAGAAGAAGAAGATGTAATAGAGTGAAAATGAAAATGAAGTATATCTTTTTTCATGCCTTCTTCTGATTTTACATGCTTTCTTATATATAATGTTATACATAACGACTATAATTTGCCAACTCATCTCCAGCTAATCTAAATACAACTCACACAAAAAAAAAGAATCAAAGACACAGTCAAATGAATTGCAAATTTAACACTGCAGCTTTCTGTGCACGTGCACACATGCACGAGTGATATCACAGTATTCCTTCTTCCTTAAGCTTGATCATCTCCTGTCACCGACTCCCTCAAACTGCTGCTTTTGTCAGTGGCTTTCTTTGATGAACTGGTGGCTGCACTCTGATCATTCTTGCCGCAGTTTGAATTTTTGTAACTCAATATCATGTTAACTAGGGTGGAGTTATTACACATTTGCGATTGAATTGCAAAAGGTTTACCTTTTATTGAATGTTTTATAATGAATTGACAAATTATATGAACACTTTGTTTTCAAACTAGAACCAGTTAGATTTTCAGTTTCTACAGATGGTAATCATCATTTTATAGTTTGCTATGTTGCATACTTTGTACTTTAATTTAGTCCATTAACACTTGCAATTCAATATTTTATTTACTTAATATTTCTTATGTCTATATTCCCTCGTTTAAATTACATGGTTCACATAAGTCAAATCTTCATTATATGGAGATTATGTTTCATGCAAACCTGCATATGGAAATGCATTGTTATGTTTGATTAGAATTAATTCATGGTTATATTTGTTAGTAGTCAACTTTTGAATCCAAGTGATCTTATTAGTAAACATCTTTTTATCATGATATCTTATAACATTTGGTCATTGTATAATGAATAAATAAACTTTTAAAGTACATATGAATTTTTTGATCAGTCAATGAAACCGTTACTTATTGGAGCATAAACGCATCAATTAGGTTACCAATCGGTAGATAATAGCAATCTCAAAGACAAATATTACCTTGCTTCAATCTCCTATTTATCTTCTCACATCACCATGGTGGTCCGATGCTAATACTGGTAAAGAAGTAAAGTTGAAATTCGAACACAAAATTGGCAAGATGCATGAAGAACTGTTATTTGGTTTTAAACATACTTCTATCTACTAATAACCGTAACAACGGATTAAAATTATGTATGAGATTAACATTTGCATTTAACTTTTAACAAGATATATAATTCAATTCCTTTAAAAAGATATATAGTACGATTGATTTTTATACCATGAAATTTATATACTATATTCTGCCTTTTCCAGTATTATTTTAGTATGATAACTTGTTATCTTTGAATCTGTGTTCTATTAGTTTTGAAATTTAATAGATATTTTAAACCAAGTAAGTTCTTTTCGAAACATTTTATTATAGAAAAATATATTATTTTCCATATAACATCTTTGTGTGGGTTGTACATTTTCATTCTAACTATGAGCTACCTTAGTTTGTTCCTTAACCATGGATCGAAATAAGCTCTAATTATCATATGTCTCGAGATATTTTTTGGGTAACCTAAAATATTATCTTTATTATGCCTAAAATATATAGTTGGTATCTGGAATATATGATGTTTTTTCTTTTCTTGTACAATAAAAGGTTAGTTGGCCGATTTAAACATATACCATCGTTCGAAAAAGGTTAGCCAACACGTCATTGTCTACTAAACTCATATGAATTTACCTGGACATTTAATAAATATACTTCTACGATACATAATGTGAGTTGTCTAGATTTTTAGTTTTACTTAAGTTCATGGAAAATTATATTACTATTTATTTTTTATTGTTTGAGATGTGTTAGTATTGGCCTAAGTAAATATGTCATCAATTAGCCCTTTATGAAACAAAATAGTATAATGAAATATAACTTTAAGGTTAATAAGAAATAGGAACTTCGACTACCATTACTTTAAACTTTAGTGCATGAAAATACCTTCTAAATTCTTGGATTTTATTTATCCACTTGGAAATCCCATATCACTGATATTGTTTACAAGAAAATTCAAGATTTATGAAGTAATTTAATAAGAAATAGTAGTTTTATTCAAAGATAATCAAGCCTTTCAATAGGTACACGAAAAATCCAAAATCCATCCGCATTCGTATCCTAAAAGCGAATAAATATTCGATATTCCAAAAAATGGATAAGAATGTGGATATGAAGGCATCCACATCCGAAAATTATCCGTTCGGTTTTTGTCAAGAATATAGATTATTTTATGTGTATTTTAGTATGATGACATATATGTATTTACAGTTTTCTTAACCTAAAGTTTATATTATATGCATTTAATGCATATTACTTGCCAAAAACTATTTATTATTTTCATATTTATTGATTTTGGTATATTTTTGTAATCAATGTGATTGAAAATAAAAATATGTTTAATCAAAAATTTTAATTTATGTTTCTTGATTTATCGATCGTCAACGGATAGGATAATTATCCAATGTTCACCTTCTCCAAAAATGTAGATATTCGATATCCGAAATTGGTTTCAAGTTGCAAAAGTAGATATGACACCATCCGAAAATACCCGTTGACATGCCTAAAGGTAACTTCTAAGAAATATGTACTATAATGTAAATCTTTTACACTAGGAAACCATGACAATGTTACCATGTAAGTTGTTTTTTGATGAGTGTGTTTCTTATTTTGTTTAACCAAGACATAAAAATATTATGCATCCTCGAATGTTAGTTGATATTTCAATTGTACTAGACAAAGTTTTGATCATCTCTCCATTTGTTATTTTTGTGTTTTGTGACATAAGCTTTCATATGATCAAAAAAGTACGAAACTCGGATGGTGTATGTTTTTTCGTATTGTTTTAATTGATGATTTCAAACATATCTCAAAAGTTGATGTACAATTCACAGTAAGTCTATGCTTTCATGCATGACTACCTGTGTAGTCAACAATGGTATTTTTTTCTAATGTGAAGAATGCCATTACAGCACTTGAGCTGCTAAAAATGATTCACATGTCTTCTATATGTGCTTTAAAATTAGAGGTTTACCATTATGTCTATGACAAAGTAGCACAATCTCACAGTTAGCAGAAGCCTTTTATATCTTCTTAGTAAAGACTAAGCACTATATTTTCTTAAAGTATCCTCTTTGATGCAAGTATTCTTAAGCATCCATTTGTTACATGCTTACCTTTTAATTTACGGGTAGTCTATGATATAAAAAATTTAAGATCGATTGATGGGATTACTTCATTGCATCGATTCGAATAGGACACATCAAGAGAAGAAAATGCTGAAATATAATAATCAAGAATATTTGGCTTTGCCAACAGATACCAAGTTTTCTAAAATTATTTTACAAAACAATAATATATAGTTGAAAGTTTATACCCTAAGGTAGCGACTGTACATAACTTTGTATATATAATACATGATAAATCTAACTATGATACCAATTGAAAATTTGACTATTATATACTCATCAATATATATTTGTGAATAATGAATATATATTATGTCTCCACGGGACCAACATTCTTCTGTGAATTGCTTTCAATTATAACGAGTAATAACACATTTTGACTACAATAATTTAGTGCTAATTGTGTTAGGTTAGGAGTAGAAAGTACTATTTTCATTTTCAATGTTATTATTATCATGATTTTCTCATTGTTATCGATGCTTTGGGGAACATATAGACATTTAATGTTTTATGGATCAAATTTTTATTACTTGTTTGTTATTCATACAGTTGTCAATCTAAACGACCACATTGCACTCCCATAGTCGCATGTGCATGTATCAACTCTAATGCATGAGTCTTAATCAACAAAGTAATGATAGGGTGCTTGTCACACAAGCTTACAGTAGAAGATCCAGCCACTATTGAGTATATCACTAGATATATTGTCGGGTTGCAACAAAAGTACACACAAAGTGGTGGCACACATGCATTTGGGCTGTCAACGGTGACCATTGCGGTTAATCCATACATAGTCGTGCTTTCTTTGTATCACATAGATCCCTTTGGTATTTCTTAGCATGGAAAGAAAATGCAACTATGTACTTGAAGAATAATTATGAAGAAGTGGCAGAGCAAGAGACTATTAAACTTGTTATTTGGGCTTTGGTTGAGGTGATCTTCTTTTGATCATGAATTTGGTAGCTTCTTATATAATTGTTAATTTAACATGTGTTTTTCATTTGAGTAAGACATGTGTAGTTACATAATTGATAACTGGTTCACCATGTTAGAATAGATGGAGAAAAGTTAGAACATGAATTATATCATGAAAAAAGCCAATGACAACAAAAATTGTTTAAAATGACTTATTATAACATACTATGACCGTCATATATGTATTATTTACAGCGGTCATATTTTTGTATATTTTCTAAGGTGACAACAATATTTTTATTCTCAGGAACGACGAAAAGAGTTATGCTTTTTTGGACTTATTTCAGCAAGTTGGTCAAGTATTGGAGACACCGTCTTAACCATGGAGTGGACTTTCTGGCTTACAAAACACTTATTTTTTGTTAATGTAGGCAGTCAAACTTTTCGATAAGTATTCATGCACATATAGTTTGACGTAATAGTTTATTACGGTGTTCATGTAAAAATTACATAATTTTATGACATAAAATTTCTTACCTTTGTATTATTGATAATTTTTGTAACAATTGGGGAAAATATTCGATAATTCGTTTCACTGCATTGATTTGTTATATGTGGTACGTTGATAATGCTATATAAACAATATATATGAATGTTGATAAAAATGCAATTTACAACTTTTGTAAGATGTTATATAAATTGTATTTTCAATATTTTCATATCATTATCATTATTATGTTAACAACATACCAAACATATTGTGAATATTGATAGTAATAATGTTTTGCAAACATCGTTAAATTGAAGGATGCAATATTTTAAAAACGTAATACAAAAGCCATCAATAATAATTATAAATTATTATCTAACTGCTGTATATAATAATTAATTGATATTGTAAATATTGGCGTAACAACAAAAAAGAAATGTAGTCAAATCTATATATTACAACACTTCAATAATATTATGGTTGCAACGGTCACTATTTTCAAAAAATTTCACAATTTTCATAAAGTATGGTAGCAAATGCTTTTACAACATTTTTAACAACTTTTTCACAAATGATGTAAAAAATGTCACCCTATTACAACTATGGACATGACCACGTTAAGAAAAGAGTTGTCAAAGTATTTTAACAATGGTATTTGTTAATTGTAAAATGGGTTTTTTCTTGTAGCGTCCTAGTTTGTCCAAGTGTCATCATCACAAGGTCAATGCAGAAAAAAGTTAGTGATACAATTTGTCCAACCTTTGTAAATTCTACATAACATGCTCCAAATAAAGTGGTGAATGCTTCAAGTAATAATGCAATGACTAATATAGAAAATAACATGGGCAGATACAGACTAAAAGAACTAAGCAAGAGGGAAAAAACATTAAGTTTAAAGCCACTATATAAAATGGGGTTATTGATAACCCTGAATGATCCAACTTAGTTACTCAAATCAAAGCTAAAGCCATAAAAAGTAAGAGGAATAAAGCGAGCTTCCTCGGTGGCTCTAAAACTAAGGATTCTTCCTCTTAAAATTCAAATGGCATTCCTCTTATGGAATGTTAGGTGGCTAAGTTCCACCAATGTATATGGATGTATTAATAAATTGAAGCCTAGTTTCGTTGGGTTAGTGAAACATAAAATGTAGAGTGATAGCACATATCCTTTTTGTCAAATCAATGAGAACAGATTGGGGATATGCATATAACATAGAGAGAAATAGTAAGAGCAGAATAATCATTGTATGTGATACTAATATTTGGAACTACAATGTTCTTTATAACGATGAACATGCAATAGCAAGTATCATGCAAACAAAGGTGGCATGATAATAATAGTATTAATCATTTATAGTTTTCACACTCAATATCAAAGCGGAAAACTATAGGAACACATTTTTGAAGCAACTAATAATTGCATAATTCTTTGGCTATTATATAGGGATTTTAATTATGTGATGTATAACTCAGAAAGAAGTGATCCAAGCAATAAATCAATCAACTTCAAATGGATGGAAGATTTCTTTAGCACTGCTGGGCTTAAAGAGATGGATAACACACACAACAACTTCAAATGGATGGAAGAGAACAACACTCATAGTAAAATAGATAGGTGCTTGGAAAATTATGAATTTATCAAAAATTTCAATCATCTTTTGCTCAACTACTTAATCATTCAACCAGTGATCATGCACCAATTCTTATTTCTTTCACAAATAAGTCTAATCAGAGGTTAAGTTCTCTGTGATGACCACCTTACACCACCAACATCCAATATAACTAAATAGTATGCTGCTGACGTGCGCGGTCGATGTAGGGTGATTATCAAGGATTGAAAAGAATAAAATAAAACATCATAGAATCTGTAGTATATCTCACAACGCGTCGAACAAAATATAATAGCCATCTTAGATATAAGAAAAAAAGGCAGTAATAACTAAGCAAACCAAATATCAAAGCACAGATGCATAGAGTTATACAACATAGTAATAAAGTTTATACAAAGAGGGAATAAACCCTACTAGACTATCTCATGGTAATAAAGCAAACACAACCTAGGCTCCATGGTATTGCACAATGAAATAAGCAATAGAATATCCATATATAAAATGAGAAAGCTCCAACCTTCTTGTCCCTACTACCGCGTACACTTAAACCTTCCATCCAGTCTACTCATTTAAGAGTATCCGAGATAATGAGAAGCAAAACATAAAATCTTGAATCAAACAACAGTCTGGTATGAGTGATAAATGAATCTCAAAATACTATACAAGTCGATATAGTAAGGAACAAGGGTACAAACCATACCTGACATGTCCCTGCAACCAAAGTCTTAACACATAATGAACAAAATTTGCTATCGTACAAACATCATAAACGTATACTGCAACCTATGCACAATGATGAGTGCCCAGATATTCCTATCACTAAATACATATTATAAGTGACATCCCTAGAGTGATAAACTATAGAAGAAAATAATCAAAGAAAACATAGCATCCGTTAAATAATCCTTACTATCACTTAATGTACTCTGGATATATGATTACTCACATGACCATTCTTCTGCCAGGGATTAATGGGTAAATATCATTTTTCAATGTACTTCTCTTTAACTCAAAGATGATACTAGACTTATTCCACCGGTCCAGGATATATGGATCCATTCCACCTATATGGGGTAGCCAAACAAAGTACCCATGAGCATCCTTACAATACCCATGCTTTCAATATATTTGAAAACCCTCCAAGCATCAATATTTCTTTAGCATGCGTATTCGAGATCTTTTCCTGTTCTGTCTTATTTTCATTATCTTCAAGAAACCATTTCACATTCCTTCTTTCCACCATAGAATCATTCAACATTCTATCCATGAGACACCCTTCTTATAACCCACCCTTCGTGGATAATCGTTTTCATAACTCCTTTTAATATCGAGCCATCATCTTCAGAGCCAAACTCCATTCACTATCGGGTTACCATCACCTACGTTCTGAAGCCATATCGTGCTACTGCATCACCGTCAAACCCCAAGCGAGTCGGAGAACACTTTCGGCGTGACTTATAGAGCCCCTGCACTTCCCTCTAGAAGTCCTATCCCTTTTGCACCTTATAATTCATGTCAGTACCGACCAGTAGGGCTTAGTACCAAAATGATTCTTTACTTATACTTAGCCAATTTTGGCTAAGCGATCCCTTTGATCCTTTTTCCTGAGCTCCCAGGTCCAAAGCATTCTCCTATTGTCAAAAAAATAGGTCGATATCGAGATAAAATGGTCAGTATCAAGTCCTATACTTAGCCAATTTTTTGGCTTTTGTCCCCTGGAATTTCTTCCTTGCCTTACCCCGAAACGTTCCCCAAAGTTCTAGCTCCTCTAGCGCAAAGCACAACCCAAACCATCTCCCATCGAACTAGTTCCTACTGACCCTAATTTTACTCATCGCGAGAAGAATTCCCTGGTCCAAATTTCGTGCGACCTGAATTGTGGGCTTCTTCATGCTCCAGAGCCCTTCCTCTAAGTTTCATCCAATTTCGGCCAATTTTGCCTTTGATTTTCCCAATTCGAAAACCTCTTTACAAACTATCTAAAAGCACTATCAAACCATATCAAAACACAACATATAAAACTGAAATATCATCCATATACTTCTATACACACATATAAATCATCAAAGAATGATAATCATACAAGCCATATTCTAGATCTAACTTTTGTACTAGCATGTCAATATGATCAAAAGGAGTTGCAAAACCATTTAAACCATTTTAAATCAATATAATTTCATCCATAAACATGTATAAGAGTGTAATTAGAGTTAGAAAACATTTTAGAATTAAACTATATAAATATGCATAGGTAGTGAGAGGTCTAGAACCACTTATCGATTATCCAATATACCGATTTAAACCTCTAGATCTGATGTGAACAACAAAGGAAGATGGATTTCCAAACACCAAAGTGATAGATCTATATTCTCCTTTGCTAATAACCCATCCTAATGATGACTTGGCTAAGATTAGTAAGGAAAAGAGATGATTTTTGAAGAGATTATAATTAATGGTAGCTTAGAACTATTTTAGAGAAGATGGATATGATTTGGATAAGTCTTTACAACCTCCCCTTGGCATAATTCCTGAAATTCAGTAGTGGGCCTAAGTATGGGTTTAGTTAATTACCCATTAATGCGGGCCAATAGCATTAAATTTCAAACGATAAGTCTATTTTACTATTATGAGCACTCTAATAAATGAGAAACCATCATCCTAAGGCAATGGAAATGATTTCAAACCCTAATTCGGCTCCTACCAAAAGTTATAGTCCATATAAGAATTTTGAGATCAAAATGGTCACATAGAAATTTGAAAGAAAAAAATCATAGATGTGAAAAATGTCCTCAAGGGGAATGTTCCAAAATATCAGAGTCATACGACCTAACATGACTTAAATAAAAATATTTTACGATCATACGATACGTACAATATAGGTTGTTACATTCTCCATTTAGATATAATAATGCACGAGCTAATTATAATTGTTATGAAGATGTGTTAAATCATGCATAGAAAGTTCAAATATAGGGAAATCCTCTTGATACTACAAAGCTTTTGGTCCTTTTGGTTGACTCTTGAGTTATTCTGGCGTAGTTTGAATGTTTTAATTCTTATTAAATTTTGATGGGTTAAAAATCCAGTTAACACTTGCGTCCAAAGTACGCCTTTTGAATGAAAGATATGCTTTGTTTAAAAATAAGTTCCCATCTCCAATTTTCGATAATTGAGCTTTTTAGCTGCTTTAGCCTTGGTGAATCGTCTAGTTATCTCAAATTCTCTTGCCAATCAAAGTCATACCAAACCATTTACATCCTAAGACTCTAGAATCTACTCAAGTGTAATCTATACATCACAATCTTCCAATTTCATTCGGAGTTATCACATCACATATCTCTAATTAAATCACATGCTTCTAATTAAATTGCATATTTTCAATTACATCAGATATCTCCATTTACATCACCTATATCTAATCGTCCCATGTTCATTTGGGATTTACATCATTGTCATTTTGCTTCTCATTCAGTGTAGTCGTATCATATATCAAAAATCACATCATATATCGAGATCATCTTGTGTTCATCCAGGATTTATCAGTTTTATTCTATTTATAAGGCATTCAAATCCTTTTATTAAGTCAAATTTGTTTTAAGGCTCAATCTCTCTTGATCGTTTAAGTTTAATGCGTGATCTCTCTGGATCATTTAATGTTTTAAGTGAAGGAGACGATCTCTCTCCGGATTGTTTTTTTGTTAAGTTAAAGGGGATTAAGTAAGCCCATCTGCTCACTCTCTGATAACGGGACTTACTTATTACACTCCGGTCCCATCTCTCTGGTCGGGACTCTAAGGCGATCAATATTGTTCAAGTCCATTCGCTTTCTCTTTGGAAAGGGGACTTGCATCTTGCATTCCGGTTCCGTGGCGGGACTCTAGGTCGATCAATATAAATCATCATAATCAATGTGGATTTTTCAAAATTCAAATATTCAAATCAAAACAAATAAGTGGAAATCAAATAAGAAGGAATCGGAACAAGTATAAATCTTAATTTTCACCTCGAAGATCCGACTCAGAACATGCCTAAAGACCAATCTAGGTCTCATACATGTGTTAACGGTCTAAGGTCATTATTGCCCTAAATAATCATCTCAAGCATCCGACTCAGAGCGTGCCTAGGGATCGTTTAGGATCCCTTATACATATAAGTGGCCTGAGGTTATTATTGTCTAAAGACCAAAAGAAAAGTGCAGAAAAATAAATGAAAACTCAAAACATAGGAGCTCGAAAAATTTGAGGGCGATCCAACCAAACTTGACGGATCGTTAACTATCCATAGGGGATGGATCGCTTGCTATCCATCAACTTAGAATATTTTTCTACCAAAAGCCTTTACTTTGTCCTACGAAGGAGCTTAGGGAGTTCGAAGGCGATTCGACCTATCTCGGTGGATCGCTAGCTATCCATGAGGGACGAATCGTTAGCTATCCATAGGGGTGGATCACTATCTATCCATCCACTTAGCATATTTTTGAGTGATATTTGTTTGGTTGTCTTCCTATCTTCTATTTAAGTGCCTTGTCCAAATATCAAGTCATTTGGAGTTAGTTTGATCATCCTTCTTCATGGGTCATCTGGTCTAGAAGAATTATCCATATCCCACTCAAATCTTAACGAAATCGAATGAAACTGTTTAGGAACACTCTAGAGGGTGTTAGGGACCCACCATAAAAATTTGAGGCGGTATCCAATCTAGATGGCTCGCTGCGATCCATCAAATCAACTCTAAGCGACTTCATTTTTTTGTGAACCTTCTCCTATGTTTTCTAAATGTTATCCCAAAATTTCAAGTCAATCCGACTTCGTATGAGTTCTGTGGGTCCGTTTTAAGTTAGTTAATTATGGAAAAATAGCTTGAATCGGACGAGTCTTCACTTCTCGAGCTAGATTGTTTGGCATGCTATGAAACTTGGTAAGCGTTCTTATAAGTGGTAATGAATCATGAATTAAGTGGTTTGGAGGGTGCATGAGTAAGCCTTATGGATCACTAACGATCCATAGGTAATGGATCTCTATCGATCCATCACCTTAGCTTATTTTGACATCTTTCCTCTTGGGTCTTTCTCTTCTTCTATTTCTTGTCCTTTTAGTTGATTCTTGAGTTCTTCTAGCATAGTTTGAATGTTCTAATTTTTATTGAATTTTGATGGGTTAAAAACCCAGTTAACAACTATGCACTGGACCGAAGATGGCCAATAGTGATAAACAATGTAAATGTAGCAGAATAGTATAGTATATCACATCAATTTTATTCTTGTTTGGACCTCTGGTCCTACATCTTGTCCCAAAGCTTCCCTGCTTCCCTTTGGTATTTCACTATCAATACCCTCGCTTCACCCTGAGGAACAAGTTTACAGACTTTGCCTGAACAGCTGAACATGAGTTCAACAACAATTACAAGTAGTGTTACAAAAACGTTACTCTTTGACATAGTGTATCTTGATATACAAAATGTCAACTTGATGAACAATGACTCCTATAACCAAATTAAATGATACTGAGTGGAGGGTACTGGCTAAGGAGTTTATTCAACTAGAGTATGGGATGTGGAGATGAAGTAAACTAGTCGAAAGCTTTGAATCAGATCGACTTCTTGAAACTCGAAGATCCGCTTTAGGAATTGAGATTTTAGGAGGAGATATCAAAGCATAGAGTTTTGTTTTGATTTAGGGATGGTTATGGGTTTATATAGATGTTGTAGGGATGGTAAAGTAGGGGTGCAACCTTGCAATTTCGCCATTAATGAAGAGAAGTGGTTGAAGGGGCGAAGAGATGCAACTTCTGGAGCGTAGAGACACGAAGATATCACTTTAAAAAATTAGCAATTTTACACTAGGTCAGTCAACTGAAAGAAGGCTTCAGTCGATTGGCTTAGTGTAAAATTCAAGCCCGAGTACATAGGCAAGAATATTAGACAAGTTGTTCATATTCAATCGATTGGACAAGGCTTTCTATCGACTGAATTATAGTATTTTCCAAAAGCTTGTGTGGTCCAGTAGCGAGGGCATTTGCTTATATCTTTGCCCACCTAGGTTCAAATCATAGCTTTGCAAATTTTTAGCCATTTTATTTTACACATTTTCCATAATCTGTTTGACCTAAAATAACTCAATAAACATATTAGTATCATTATTTTATGGTTGTTATCATAAAAACACCATATATATGGTTTATTCATTCTCCCATTTTTTGATGATGACAACCACATAACTTTATAATATAAAAAAATCCCCTATATATATGTTATATAATAAGTTTATTTCCCTCAACTTCGTATGCATGCGAATATAAAATATGTAAAGCACACATTCTTCTTCCTCTTTGTCATCAACAAAAAAGGATGAGAGCATTGGCGTACTATATGATAAAAACTCCAACTAAGTATAATGTTTCTTTTTAACTTTTAACTATCCACACACCCTTTCAATATACTCATTAGTTCTTCCCCTATTGTAATCAACAAAAAGTATGAGAAAATTAAAAATAAATGGAGAAAATCATAGAAGATTCAAAAATAAATACTTTTGACATTAATGTAGAGCGTTGAGTATTCAATAGAATTTCAAATGTAAGCAAAATGATATCCATTTTACAATAGAAATAAGGTTTATGACTTAGGAAATCATATCCAGTTGGATGTAGTTCATCTCTTAAAATATATTTTCCACTATTAATCATAGTGTCGTAACAATTGCTAATGTATGATTGTCTATCATAACCTGTTAGATTAGTAGGAACCCATATATCAACATTAATTATCACTGATTTAGTATTCAAAGGATTTTTTCTTATCTAAGCATAATAATATTATGACATGGACTGGTTTTGTAACTATCTCTATTTTAGTACTCGCATTAAAATGTGTATACAGTAATGCTTATCTTGTTTATAACCTGAACCTGTTTTATAATTATGAGCTTTGCTATTAATAGTTAAGGAAGATAAATCATCTTTTTCTCTATTAAAATTTATGATCTTTTCATTTAATTTATCAAAAATGGCCTTGTAATCACAAAGTTCTTTTGCAACATAATATATTGTCTTTTAAAAACCACATTCTTTAATAATTCTAAATTCTTATCATTTAAAGCCCTATTCTCTTTTCAAGAGACAAAGTTTAGAATTAGAATCATTTAAAGAATTTTCCAAAAATATATTTCTATTATGCAAAACCTCGATTTCCTTTAAAAGATCAGTAATGTTATTGTTTAAGTGCTCATTACCTTTTAATAGAAAATATCATAAAATATGTCTTTCCAATGTATTTTCTTAAACCCCATTTTGTTTTACTAAAAACTTATTGTCTTCCATTAAATACTAATTTTACGCTCACAATAATCTAATTTAGCTGAAGCAATAAAATTGACCTTTTGTGATGTTTTGAAATCTTTTAATAACTTTTCATGCGTTTGTAATAGATCACTATGTAGAGAATCTAAGCATACCAATTTTGATATGAGATTAGCCATACAACACACGTACCTTGATTCTATAGATTATTGCTCGCTTCTAGAAATTTGCTTTTTCTCGATTGTCTTTGAGTTCTGACTGGATCTTTTCTTTTTGGCCATTATTCTACGATGTTGTCACGATCGATAGAATTCTACGCTCTGATACCATTTGTTAATCACTGTGCACTAGATCGAAGATAGCCAACAATGTTAAACAGTGTAAATGTAGTGGAACAATATAGTAGATTACACAGTCGATTTTATACTGGTTTAGACCTCCCGTCCTACGTCCAGTCCCGAAGCTCCCCTTCAGTATTTCACTATCAACACCCTCACTTCACATGGAGTAACAGGTTTATAGATTCTGCCTAAACGATCAAATAGGACTTCAACAACAGTTACAAGTAGTGCAGCAAATAACGCTATTCTATAACATTGCGTATCTTGACATATAGAATGTCAATTTGATGTACAATGACTACTATAACCAAACCAAATGATATTAAATGGAGATGTAAAGGCTAAGAAGTTTATTCAAATGGAGTATGGGATATGGAGATGAAGCAATCTTTTCAAAATCTCTGAATCAAATGAATTTCTTGGAACTTGGAGAATTGTTTTAAGAATTGAGAGTTTAGAAGTGGAAATCAAAGCATGTAGTTGTGTTTTGATTCAAGGATGGTTAGGAGTTTATATAGATGTTACAGGAATGGTAAAGTAGGGGTGCAACCTTCCAATTTCATCATTGATGAAGAGAAGTGGCGGCAGGGGCGGAGAGATCCAACTTCTGGAACGAAGAGACATAGAGATTTCACTTCAAAAAACTAGCCGTATACACCAAGCCAGGTTACTGAAAGAAGGCTTCAGTCAAATGGCTTAGTGTAAAATTCAAGCCCGAGAGCATAGCCAAAAATAGTAGATAAGTTGTTCATATTCAGTGAACTGGGTTCAATCAAATAGAACAAGGCTTTCAATTGACTGAATCATACTATATTCCAAAAGCGTGTGTAGTGTAGTGGTAAGAACATATGTTCGTCTCTCAGCCCACCTAATCCTAGCTTTGCATATTTTAGCCATTTTATTTTACACCTTTTCCAATATCGTTCTAACCTGAAATAACTCAATAAACATATTAATAACATTGTTGTATGGCAAAACACCATATATATGGTTCTTTCAAATGTAGCGCTTCTGCCTATCCTAAGTAGATTTCATTTTTTGTCGAATGATCTCGATCTTCTCCAAGGTTTCTATAATCATATCTGGCCTATGTATTAGTTTCTCACTCGCTTTCCACCAATATGAAGGAGCGTTACACGGTCAACCATGCAATGCTTCATAAGGTGCCTAACCAATACTAGAATGATAGCTATTATTATATGCAAACTCCAATTAATGAAAATGATCATCCCACAAGCCTACAAAATCAAGTATGCAAGCTTGTAAGAGATTCTCCAATATAAGATTCACTCTCTTGGTTTTCCCCTCAGTATGTGGGTGATAAGCTGTACTAAGATGCAGCTCGATCCCCAATGTCTCTTGTAAGCTCTTCCAAAATCCACTAGCGAACAAGGGTCTCAGTCACTCATAATGCTGTTTGGCACACCATATAATCGCACTATCCATTTCACATACAGTCGGTTAATTTGGCTGCCATTCTATTAGACTTAATGGTTATAAATCGAGCACTCTTTGTCAATCTATCAACTATGACCCAAATGCCATCATCCCTCCTCTGGTCCTCGATAATCCATCAATAAAGTCCCTTGATATTTGTTCCCATTTCCACTCGAGAACTTCATGTGGTTGTAGTAATCCACTTAGTTTCTTCTGCTCTGCCTTCACCAGTTGGCAGTTCATACACTTCAAGATGAATGTCCTGACATCCGTTTTCACCCCTCCAAATAACATGTTTGCTTCATATTATGGTACATCTTATTACCGTTGGGGTGAATAGTTAACCCAAAATGGTTGCACTCTCGTCGCACCTCATCTTGTAATCCATCGACATTGGGAACAAATAATCTCTTTCCATACGGAGCCAACCTTCTCGGTTGAGTCCATACTATTTCATCTTACTACACCAGAACAAAGTGTTGTCAGTGATTACACCCATCGATAGTAATTTTTGCAATACTTATACGTGTTGCTAAGGGGAGTGGGCATTTGTTTGTAACACTTATACCCGTTATGGAATTCTATCTATCAATGGTTGTAAGTATTGGGAAATTATTTTTCCTAACGGTTATAAGTGTTGGTAATATTGTATTTGCAACACTTATATATGTTACCAAATTCTATCTTCCAACGAAAATAAGTGTTTGTAATATCGATTTTACAACACTTATATTAGTTGCAAATTTCATTATACCAACATATATGTTAGTAATAGTAACACAAATAGATGTTGGAAATTTCTATTTTCTAATATTAATAGCCATTGCAATATTTAATATAGTATGCATGCTAATAGTATAGACTATGTTTAGTGCATTCAGAAATAACATTATCTCAAGTTAGAAAATTATAATTAAATAAATATCAAGAAATAACATTCGTATTCATGGTAACAAAATAAATATCAACTAACAAAAAATAAGTTTAATGTGTGAATTACCAAATTCAATACATGAGTTACCAATTCCATACAAATATCAAATTTAAATAACAAAAGATAAGACATAGTTCATGATTAATGTCTACAAAATCTGAATACGAAACTCCGACCATATAATAAAGGCTCCATCGAAAAATTCACATAGCTCTACATTTTCAAACAGGCAAGACCATAATTTTCTTTTTTCCTATAACAACCCTAGATTTTGAATATATTTTTAAATTTGACTTTATTTCATTTTGAAATTATTTTAAATTTATTTTTATTTCAAGATTTCATTTTTAAATATTTTTAAAGTGATGTTAAAATTTTTCTAAAGCTTATTGTATTTATTTTCAATTTTTATAACCTAGTTTCTATTTTTAAGCTATTTTCTTAATTTATTTATATTTATCTAAAATTTATTTATTTATTTTTATTCATACATTATTTTGTTATGTTTTTATTTTATTTATATTCATTTTTCATATGTTTAAAAATGTAAAAAGAAAAAGGAAATTTGAAGAGTTTTTAACCTTTCATTTACCTTAGACTGTTCACCTCCTTTTGCCTTTTCAATTCAATCAACATTTGCATTAATTTTGGCCGACCATATCATTTTTTTTCAGCTGCATATCTTTTCATTCTCATGCACAAAAAATAGTTTCTCATCTCTAAAACTCTCGGTCTACATTTCTGAAGAAAATTTTGGTAATGATTTTTACTTTTTTTTACTCTTTTCTTCTTGTTTATGTATTTATCTTGCCTTGCTTTCACTTTGAGTGTTCGGCCTATAACCTCCTCCATCACCACCACCTCCATCATCATCATATTTTGGCTGTCATCTCCTCCAGCACCTTTGTCCTATCATGGCCGTGGCCACCCTTGGTTGCAAGATCCACAAAAAAATGCAAACACTTCCTATATCATGCATTGCCGACCTCCACATGCCATCATCAACTCATACACCCTCTCGGCCACCTTTACACCACCTTCCACCAGCCCCTACCTGATCCAAAGTCACTTCCACACCATCCCCTAGCCTCTACCAGTCATAGCCGTGCCACATAAGTCCATGGCCGAAGCTTGTTGTTGTACAAAAATTCACTTTGTTGCCTTGTGTTTGTATTTTCATGCATAAAAATTTTCACCCTTCATACCCTAGCTAGGACGACCTTGGCTTAACCCATACTTGACCAAAATACACCCCATGGCCATGCCTTATCATCATATGGCCGAGCCTTCTAATTGTGAAAGCAAGTGCAAGCCATTTAATTATTTGTGATTCCTTAATTTCTAGTGTTTAATGTTATATTGTGGTGTTGAAATTCATGTCCTATATCTTGTTTTAGTTTGATATGTAACAAGACAAATAGCTTTGGCTCTCCCCACACTTGAATCATATTCGTGATTTCATGCCTTTGTGGATCGTGGTTTGCGTGTTTGGTTGTATTATCTCCAGCTTATAGAGGTGAGTAATTCTCACCAGAAAATTTGTACTTATATAATTAGTAAACTGATAGCAATTGAATCTGTAAACTATATGTCACGATCCACCCTTCTCGACCCTCGAAAATCGACACAAAATACTCCACAGTATAATATGCCGATGATCAAGTGCCAGAAAAGACAGATAGTTGAGGGAAAGAAAGAAGATAGAAGAACAAAGGAACTAAACAATAACAGAATCTCACAATCGCGGCGGAATAAAATATAATAGTCAATAACAGATCTTTACAAAAATGAAAACTATATCTGTTTTATACAATATATCATTAGAGTATATCTCAAACAAACAACATTTACCAGTCTGACAATTCCAAACAATCACAGCAGCGGATATAAACAAGTGCGGATAATACGTCTCGGACTCCCGCTCCTCTCCTGAACTCCACAGCGTCCTTTCCTATAATCTATAATACTCAGTCTGACCCGAGTATTATAATGAAATAACACCCAAGTCAGTCTGGAATACTAGCATGAGAGAAACACACCCAAATTGACTATTAAAGTTTCAAAATCCTTTGAAAACAAAAGCATCTCATAAGACCACGCCACAAATAAACATGTCGGGTTTTCACCTTACGATAGGTAAAACATTTTTATCAAAATCCTCTATATTATAATAGGGCCCATATACAAATACTTACTAAAATAGCAAGAATTATTACATGATTAAATTCCAACTACTAGCCACAAAGTGGGTAATACAAACAAAACTCGTAAAAGGCGCGTAGGGAGAATGGATTTCCAACTAATGACTAGGCACAGGGGTACCACCCGTCACAGTACGTGGCCTAGATCACCGTATCGAGGATCACTTCCGACCCCCTGTAACACAAGACCAGGACTATCCCTTACTGGATAATCCCGAGTAAGATCACCCCACGGTTGGGATCAGCAACCGCACCACTAAGCCGAATAAAATGGACATCTAGACAGGGATGACCTCACCCTAATGTGCGCTACCCACCTAGCCTTGCTGCATAACCCCTGATTTTCGGTCATTCCCAGTTGATGAGGCTTGCGGCTAAGCATTACCTTTAGAACATTTCACTTAGAATGCCCATCGTCCACTTGACGATGTGCCGAAAGCATTCATCCGTACAAGTCCGTTCCGGGTTCGAACGGAACCGAAGGCACTACTCCTACTACATCCATTTTGGAAAAATCCTCAAGAATAGTAGCGACTAGCCCTTGCACTTCACTTCTCCATCTTCGACTCCGAACTCGTTTTACCCGCGAGAATGTACAAACGGAATCGAAGTGGTTTTCGAGAAATAAATCCCGGTCTCTTCGAAACGATCAACGCATTGGCCAATATTGATAGTCGGTGATTTAACTATCAATTAACATCCATAAGCATCCCTCAACAATAAATAATTCCCACATTATTTATTTTCCTCAAAATATCTTTACAAGATATATTTCCATTTTCAAATCCTTTTGAAAACAGTTTTCAAACCCAACTCTTCTCATGGAATAAATTCCCAAATCTTTACTTCCTCTGAAAACATCCAAGTACCAATACTTAAGATTTAAAATAATTTAAATTCCTTATTCTTGAAGATACATTAAAACATTTATATTAAAACTACTTACATATTTAATTTTAAAAAATATATATACCTTCAAAAAATATTTCGAATAAAACTGCTTTATAAAATATAAACTATTTTCTTTAAAGTAAGGGTTAAGCTAACTAAATTTTTGAAAATAGGTGTTATGAAGTTCTATTCAAGTTCCAAATAATACTTTAACCAAAACCTATTATTAAAATAAAACTATTCTATAAAATATAAATATTAAAAATTATCTTTAAAAATAATACTCATGAACCCCTTAAAATAATTACTATTATAACTATTTGAATACTATTTTTCTTTAACACTTAACAACTTAAATAATTTCTTAAAAACATTCCTTTACTTAAAAATCCACTTTGAGACGTACTTGGCTTTTTAGAGAAATACACTTCCATTTCAGAATAAACCAAAGAATTCGTTTTATAAATACTGCTGAATTTATCTTAATTCAAATTTACGTTTAAATCACGTAAATTCCTTTCCACACTTTAAAAATAAATACCTTTTATTTTTTAAGCACATTTCCACCTCCTGGAAATCACTTCCAAGATATACTTAAAATATTTAAAATATGATTACTATATTCTTTACTCAAATTATACCTTTGAAAATCTATAAAAGTTTCTTGACTAACTTAAATTAAAAATTTCCTTTTATATAAAGTTATTATACCAAATATTTATATTAAAATTTCCTTTACAAAACATAATACTAATTTACCTTGAAAATAATTTAATACCATAATTACTTAATTAAATATTTACTTATATTTAAAATTGATTAAAAATAATATATCTTTTTTTAAAATATTTTAAAACACATTTTAAACCGATAATTTATATTTTGAAAGCTTTCTTACGAATCATACTTAATTTTCAGGGAAAACACATTTTCCGTCTATAAAAAAATAATTTCACTATTACCCTTAAACAATCTGCAATTCTTATAGGAATTTCCACTGAAAATCTATCTTTCGAAATTTATCCACCGATAAACATTCCATTTCATTTATAAACCCGTTTATACATTTTCATTCCTCATTTCCTTTTAAATCACAATTTCAAAACACTTCAAATTCTAAACCAATATCTTGAATTTAATTTCCTTGAACTCATTTCTCAAAATTACTTTCAATCCCCTTTAATCCCATTTTATGTTATTTATATTTTAAAAATACCATATTTATATTTATCCAACCATACACAGCATAACAAAATTCCATATCATTCTGTCATACGATATAAATGAAATATATCACGGATTACGAATAAAATTTCTATATTGTGAGGAATCCAGTTGGATCCCTCCAACCTGTTTTCCCTGCATCCATGGATATTAACACAACAAATAAATATCAATCCAATCTGATAATAATTATCACATTCAACCAATCAATCGATCGTTTAAATATTAACTATTTAAACTAACTAGCATTACAGATGTGAGTGAGATAAACTCACCTTGAATTTTGGACGAGCGTTCAAATTTTAAATTAAATTGAACGGCTTCGATTTAATCTAAATTTTTACTTGCTTAGAATGATCTCAGATTGATTTACTGCGTAGTAATCGTCGCTGTGATTCCGGCGTCGCCAGTTTCGTCAAATTTCGACCTCGTATGCATAAGTTATGAAATTTATTAGTTTCGATTACAAATTAAAACAAAATTTTCATTTTTTTATAATACCGAACAAAAAAAATAGGCCGCAACCTCCTCTTCTTCACAACGCACGTAGCTAGGGTTTAAGAACCCATTTGCCGCCGACTAGGCCTTGCTAACGCGGCTACCACGTCGCCGACGAACCCCATCAGAAACCGCCGCTCGCAAGCTACGAACATCCTCCACCTTCGACCAAAAGCATGGCAAGCTCGGTGCTTTATTCTTCATGAATCTCAAGCGTGAACGCGCCGCCTTCATCCATGATCTGGCGCCACATCACCACTTGGATGACCATCATCGCCGTATGAATTCAAAGCTCTCGATGAGCTCGACACTTTCTTAGTTGGAAGCTTCGGCTAAAATTGCATGGATGAAGAGAAAAACGAGGGAGAAAGAAATTGTGTATCGACTATTGAAATATTTCACCGCGGCTGAGCAATTGAACGATGGTTTCGGCCCTTATGCGTATATACGTTTATAAACATTATTTTAATAATATTCTCAAATTTAACAAGCCCTTATAAACGAACTCCAAATCACACGTGCCGCCAGATGTTTGTAAGGTTTTACCCGCATTCCGAACACAATGGAACGTGTTTCGGAAGCTAATTTGATCGTATGCACGAGTTACGGAAATAAACGATCAATTTTAAATTAAATCGATTAAAATAGTTTCTATGCATTTTGAGCTGCAAGGGTTAAACGACAACTCTGATTGCTACGAAAATTGAAATTCGATAATAAATAACTATTACGGATCCAATGGAACTGCTTTCGTCGAATTCTGAGATCGTGTCCCGGAAGGCTATTTAACTCGTCGATTAATTCGAGCGATTTTCAAAATCGTCAAAATCATCTAAAATTTCACTTTTAAAATTTTACTAACATAATTATAAATCACATAGAATTTACATTCACATTAGAAATCATTCTGATTCATTTCGAATCAAAATCTGATTATTTACATTATTATATTATTAAATTCCATTATTAAATTAATATAAAATTCCAAATTTAACCTATCGATTTTTAATTCCATCCAATAGTCCAATATTATAATTCAAATCCAAATAGACTTAAAATAAATTTTAAACCATTTCCGTTCCATTTGCCTCCAGATTCACAAATTATTTCAATTTCAAATAATTAATTATTATTATTCAAATTCAATTTAATTACCATATTTGAAATTATAACTAAATTATATTGATTTAACCAAATCTTTTTATTCAAAATTAATTTATAATTCACATTTCAACATTTAAAGTGAATTAAATGTTCAAAATCTAGCGACCAAATTTCAGGGTCGTTACATTCCTCCCTCCTTATAAAAATTTCGTCTCCAAACTTTGCTATGGTAGGAAAAATGCTACTAAATTCATTTACTTACCCATTCTTACTTAGTTAAAACTTACATTCACTTCACCAAAACCTTTAGTCCAATTCCAAAACCATTTGCTTATTTTAACCTAAAAGCTTTGTTTTCATTATCCTTTCAAAACCAACTTTACTAGTTAACCAAAATTTCCAAAATTTCTAACTCCAAAAATTTTGGAAATTTTTTGACAGCGTCTCCTTTGTATGAAGAGCATTTTACAATATCACAATAATGATAAATACATATACATCGACCCATACGGTCGGAAAAAGAATATACCACAATATATATACCATTTTCCAATTTTATTGCGTATGCGTACCTTTTGATTAGCATTTTAAAAGCAAGCGGCTAATTATATTGCATATACACGCTCCAACTCTATCGATTGCCTCCCATACTTGTACTTATTTCAACAAACACATCAGTTTTCAATAATATGAGAATTTAATAACATTCCATTCATTAATCTTAGCCAATTATAACAATTACATACCCAAACAAACAAATTTCATAATCCTGCATGTAACCCATCTGTTATAAGCAATCACAAGGTTTCAAAACTACTTTAGTTTTCTTTACAAATCCAAACTTCATTTTATTCCACTCGAATGATTTACATTCAAGTTTACTTTTTATAATTCATCTTTACTACAACTAATTCATTTTCTCTTCAATATGATTAACATATACTTTACTTACATCAATTTACTTCAATTCAATTCCAAATTGATTCACAATCAATTTTATCTCCAACTTGATTGATTTGCATCATATTCATAATTCACTTCATTTATACGCAAATCCACTGAATAAAATTTCAATCCATTCCAATTGATTTAAAAACCAATTTTATTCGCTTTTTCAAATCAATTTACTTCCATTTATGACAAAACGACTATTTTCTTGTGCAAATTCTAATGTTGTTTATACAAATAAGCTTATACCAATTTCAATTAATTCATCTCAATCTATATTAATTTTATTCCAACTCAATTTATATTAATTTCATACCATTCTGAATTATTTACAACTCATACATTCTTATTTCATTGGAATTATTAAATTAAATCCCTTTATTACATTTAATTTCGTTATCCATACGGATTCATTCAAAACCATTTTATAAGCTCGACAACAACCATTTCAAAAAATTTCTTAAGTTATCTCAACTCTATTACATCCCATTTCTTTCATCCAATCAATTCTATTTCATTTTAATTTGATTCTCATTCAATAAAATTCCATTCCGTTACAAATGTTAATTCAATTCGTTTACTTACTCAATCCATTTTAAATTTATTCACCTTCTCAATTCATTTTTGAATTTATTTTATTAACAATGAGGCCACTTCAAATCATTTCACTCATTTGAATTTATTTACAATTCAAACCATCACTATTATAATCCAATTCCATTATTCATTCACACTCTCAACTTTTTATTACCAAAATTAAATCCCATACTAGAACTGGGTTTTTATTTTACTTTTCAAAATTTTAACAAACTACCAAAATTTCATCCATGCCAATACAAATTCCATTTAATTTAGTTTGCTCTAGATTCATCTTCAAGCTTCTCTTTATTTCATATAGCTTACGCTAAATTCATTATAAACAATTCTTTTTGAATTTAGTTGAGTGAGCATTTACTTCATTCAATATCATTCTTACTTAATTTGAATTCCATTTAATTCAATTCTTTTCCAATTTTAATTCAAGTTTAATTAAATTTTATTTAGCCAACTTAAATTCATATCATTTCTTTACTATTTTAAATAAGAATTTAATTCCATTCGTTATTATTTATAACACAACTGCATTTTAAATTTTAATTCAATCCAGATTCAACTCAACTTCTTTTAATTTAAGCTAAATCGAATTTTTATTTCTCCATTCAATTTTAAATTTTTACCTTCTAATATATAAGTTCAAAAACTTATTACTAACCTAAGTCCATTCACCTTTTATATTTCACTTCGCCTTATTCCAATTTATATTTCATTTAGGATTTAATTTTGAATTTCCCATAAAATTCCAACCATTTTATTTTGGTTTTACAATTTTCATTTCCTATTCTTAAGTTCACCAACTTATTTATTTAAAAGTTTGTATTGCTCATTTGAGTCATTTTCACCGTATAATCACAATTCCAAATTATATATATATATATATATATATATATATATATATATATATATATCACTTAATAGCTTAAGGGTATAAATTTCCATTACACAATTATAACTCTCAATTACAAAGTCATTTTACATTTCAACTTTATATTCAATTTAATTCAATTTCAATTTCAAATTTTATTTAACTTATCCTGAGTTAAATTCAAATATATTTTATTCACCACCATTTTCTCAAGTTAAATTTTAATTTCAGGATTAAAATTTTCGTTTTCTTTCTTATTCAAATCAACTTCACTTTATAGGTTCAATAGTTGATTTAGCTTAACTTTCACATTATTTAAATAGAGTTTCCAGAATTCAATTACTTGGTTTTATTTCAAAACCATTTTGAAATAATAAATCAACTCATACCTATTTGGTATATTAAATCAAATCTCCGGATTCCAAATAACTTGTTTATACCAAAACAAATTTCCTCTTTTGAAATTTCTAAAACACCTTGTATATCAAACAAGTCTAAACAGATATCATACCCAATTACTATAGAAGCAATCCATCACTTAGAAACTCGAAATGAATTCTGATGATGTGGCCATCATCATCAGGATTGTTTTCCAACGATTGAAGTGAGTTCAGTGCTTCCTTACTACCATAAATTCCTTTCAAAACTATTTCCATTCAGAAACATTTTCCAAAATAATACTCCATCATTGCCATCAAACACTTTGGAAAATATTTCAAACATTTCCAAGATTTTAAATTCCCAAACCTTTGTTTAAATACACTTAAAACACTTTTCAAAAATTCCGGGATTTAAATTCTAGTTTAATTCAAATTTTGTTATTCTTCTTTTGGATAAATCATGCTTATAGAATTTTATTTGGTTATAAACCTTTTCAAATTTTAGATTCTTATATTTGATTATAATATCAACAACCAAACATCCAAATATATATAATAATTTCAGAAAATTATTCCTTTTATATCAAAATATAATTTTGGGTAAAATTATTTCATTTACCCACTTTAAAAACAATACCATGTCAGTTTATCTTGTTTAAGAGTTCAGAAACCCCTATCGATACGGTTGTACTTCCCGTGCCGACCAGAATTCATAAACACTCAATCGATAAGTCAACACAGTATAAAAATAATTTTTATACCAACTAACAAATATGCGCTCATAGCTATTTATACACTCAACTCATTATAGAGTACAATCGACTCGGTTTAATGAGTAATTTCCCACCAGAGCCAAGGTTATCGCCAACCTAAGCTCTGATACCACTATCACGACTCGCCCTTCTCGAACTTCGAAAATCGATGCAAAATACTCCACAGTATAATATGCCGACGATCAAGTGCCGGAAAAAACAGATAGTTGAGGAAAAGAAAGAAGATAGAAGAAAGAAGGAACTAAACAATAACCAAATCTCACAATCGCGGCGAAACAAAATATAATAGTCAATAACAGATCTTTACACAAAATGAAAACTATATCTATTTTATACAATATATCATCAGAGTATATCTCAAACAAACAACATTTACCAGTCTGACAATTCCAAACAATCACAACAGCGGATATAAACAAGTACGGATAATACGTCTCGGACTCCTGCTCCTCTCCTGAACTCCATAGCATCCTTTCTTGTAATTTATAATACTCGGTCTGACCCGAGTATTATAATGAAATAACACCAGAGTCAGTCTGGAATACCAGCGTGAGAGAAATACACCCAAATTGAATATTAAAGTTTGAAGATCCTTTGAAAACAAAAGCATCTCGTAAGGCCACGCCACAAATAAACATGTCGGGTTTTTACCTTACGATAGCTAAAATATTTTTATCAAAATCCTCTAATATTATAATAGGGTCTATATACAAGTACTTACTAAAATAGCCGAAATTGTTACATGATTAAATTCCAACTACTAGCTACATAGTGGGTAATACAAACAAAACTCGTAAAAGGCGCGTAGGGAGAATGGATTTCCATCTAATGACTAAGCACCGGGGTACCACCTGACGCAGTACGTAGCCTAGATCACCATACCGAGGATCACTTTCGACCTCCTACAACACAAGACCGAAACTACCGCTTGTTGGATAATCTCGAGTAAGATCACCCCACGGTTGGGATCAGCAACCGCACCACTAAGCCGAATAAAAGGGACATCTAGACAGAGATGACCTCGCCCTAATGGGCGCTACCCACCTAGCCTTGCTGCATAACCCCTGATTTTCAGTCATTCCCGATTGATGAGGCTTGAGGCTAAGCATTACCTTTAGAACGTTTCACTTAGAATGCCCATTGTCCACCTGACGATGTTTCGAAAGCATTCATCCATACAAGTCCGTCCCGGGTTCGAACGGAACAGAAGACACTACTCCTACTACATCAATTTTGAAAACATCCTCAGGATTAGTAGCAACTAGCCCTTCAACTTCATTGCTCCATCTTGACTTCGAACTCGTTTTACCCACGAAAATGTACAAATCGGATCGAAGTGGTTTTCGAGAAACAAATTTCGATCCCGATCTCTTTGGCCAATATTGATAGTTAGTGATTTAAATATCAATTAACATCCATAAGCATCCCTCACTGATAAATAATTTCCCACATTATTTATTTTCCTCAAAATACCTTTGCAAGGTATATTTCCATTTTCAAATCCTTTTGAAAACAGTTTTCAAACCCAACTCTTCTCATGGAATAAATACCTAAATCTTTACTTCCTCTAAAAACATCCAAGTACCAATACTTAAAATTTAAAATAATTTAAATTCTTTATTCTTGAAGATACATTAAAACATTTATATTAAAATTACTTACATACTTAATTTTAAAATATATATACTTTAAAAAATATTTCGAATAAAACTGCTTTATAAAATATAAACTATTTTCTTTAAAGTAAGGGTTAAGCTAACTAAATTTTTGAAAATAGGATTTATGAAATTCTATTCGAGTACCAAATAATACTTTAACCAAAACCTATTCTTAAAATAAAACTATTCTATAAAATATAAATATTAAAAATTATCTTTAAAAATAATACTCATGAACCCTTTAAAATAATTACTACTACAATTATTTTAATACTATTTATCTTTAACACTTAACAACTTAAATAATTTCTTAAAAACATTCCTTCACTTAAAAATCCACTTTGAAACGTACTTGGCTTTTCAGAGAAATACACTTCTACTTCAGAATAAACCAAAGAATTCGTTTTATAAATCCTGCTGAATTTAAATAAATTCAAATTTACATTTAAATCCCGTAAATTCCTTTCCACACTTTAAAAATAAACACCTTTTATTTTTTAAACACATTTCCACCTCCTGGAAATCACTTCCAAGGTATACTTAGAATATTTAAAATATGACAACTATATTCTTTACTCAAATTATACCTTTGAAAATCTATAAAAGTTTATTAACTAACTAAAATTAAAAATTTCCTTTTATATAAAGTTATTATACCAAATATTTATATTAAAATTTCCTTTAGAAAACATAATACTAATTTACCTTTAAAATAATTTAATACCATAATTACTTAATTGAATATTTACTTATACTTAAAAATGATTAAAAATAATATATCTTTTTCTAAAATATTCTAAAACACATTTCAAACTGTTAATTTATATTTTGAAAGCTTTCTTACGAATCATACTTAATTTTCAGGGAAAACACATTTTCCATCTATAAAAAAATAATTTCAACATTACCCTTAAACAATCTGCAATTCTTATAGGAATTCCCACCGAAAATCTATCTTTCAAAATTTATCCACCGATAAACATTCCATCTCATTTATAAACCCATTTTATACATTTTCATTCCTCATTTCCTTTTAAATCACAATTTCAAAACACTTCAAATTCTAAACCAATATCTTGAATTTAATTTCCTTAAACTCATTTCTCAAAATTACTTTCAATACCCTTTAATCCCAGTTTATTTTATTTATATTTTAAAATACCAGATTTATATTTATCCAACCATACACATCATAACAAAATTCCAAATCATTCTATCATAGGATATAAATGAAATATATCACGGATTACGAATAAAATTTCTATATTGTGAGGAATCCAGTTGGATCCCTTCAACCTATTTTCCCTACATCCACAGATATTAGCACAACAAATAAATATCAATCCAATCTGATAATAATTATCATATTAAATCAATCAATCATTTAAATATTAACTATTTAAACTAACTAGCATTTCAGATGTGAGTGAGATAAACTCACCTTGAATTTTCGACGAGCGTTCAAATTTTAAATTAAATCGAACGGCGTTCGATTTAACCTAAATTTTTACTTGCTTAGAATGATCCCAGAGTTTCTCCACTACGTAGTACTCATCGCTGCGATTCCAGCGTCGCCAGTTTCATCGAATTTCGACCTCGAATGCATTAGTTATGAAATTTATTAATTTCAATTACAAATTAAAACAAAAATGTCTTTTTCTTATAATACCGAACAAAAAAACAGGCCGCAACCTCCTATTCTTCACAATTCACATACCCAGGGTTTAAGAACCCATTTGCCGTCGATTAGGTCTTGCTAACGCGGCTACCACGTCGCCGACGAACCCCATCAGAAACTGCCGCTCACAAGCTACGAACATCCTCCACCTTCGACCAAAAGCACAACAAGCTCGGTGCTTTATTCTTCACAAATCTCAAGCGTGAACAAGCCGCCTTCATCCACGATCTACCGCCACGTCACCACCTGGATGACCATCATCGCCGTATGAATTCAAAGCTCTCGACGAGCTCGATACTTTCATAGTTGGAAGCTTCGGCAAAAATTGTATGGATAAAGAGAAAAACGAGGGAGAAAGAATTGTATATCGGCCATCGAAATATTTCATGGCGGCTGAGAAGTTGAACGAGGGTTTCGGCCCTTATACGTATATATATACGTTTATAAACATTATTTTAATAATATTCTCAAATTTAACAAGCCCTTACAAACAAACTCCAAATCACACGTGCCGCCAGGCGTTTCTATGGTTTTACCCGCATTCTGAACACAATGGAACGTGTTTCAGAAGCTAATTTGATCGTATGCGTGAGTTACAGAAATAAACGATCAATTTTAAATTAAATCGATTAAAATAGTTTCTATGCGTTTTGAGCTGCCAGGGTCAAACGACAACTCCGGTTGCTATGAAAATTGAAATACGATAATAACTAACTATTACGGATCCAATGGAACTAGTTTCGTCGAATTCCGAGACTATGCCCCGGAAGGCTATTTTAACTCGTCGATTAATTCGAGCGATTTTCAAAATTGTCGAAATCATCTAAAATTTCACTTTTAAAATTTTATTAACTTAATTATAAATCAAATAGAATTTACATTCACATTAGAAATCATTCTGATTCATTTCGAATCAAAATCTGATTATTTACATTATAATATTATTAAATTCCATTATTAAATTAATATAAAATTCCAAATTTAACCTATCGATTTTTAATTCCATCCAACAGTCCAGTATTATAATTCAAATCCAAATAGACTTAAAATAAATTTTAGAAACCATTTCCATTCCATTTACCTCTAGATTCACAAATTATTTTAATTTCAAATAATTAATTATTATAATTCAAATTCAATTTAATTATCATATTTGAAATTATAACTAAATTCTATTGATTTAACCAAATATTTTTATTTAAAATTAATTTATAATTGACATTTCAACATTTAAAATGAATTAAATGTTCAAAATCTAACGACCAAAATTCCGGGTCGTTACACTATATCATCATGTCATAACTGCATATGCTATGATCTTATGATGTTCACCCCTATTTATACACCTATTATATCATCTGTTACTGTTATATAATGCTATTCTGTTTATTTATATTAGTTTATCACACTACAAGTTCCCTATAGATTAGAATCACTATGGGTTGAAATGATACATACCCGAACGGACTTTAGAATAGGAAAAAATCATTATGGGCTGAAATGATAGGCCTGAGCGATTTTTATTCATTTCATTTCACTTAGGACTGCGAGTTTGAAATGATAGAACCCGGGTTTTCTTTGTAAATTATGGATTGAAATGATATATATCCGTATCACGTTACCTTGGATAGAAAATTATATACAGACCCGTGGTTAATATATATTTTTCTTGAATTTTAAAGTATTTTGAAAAAGTAAATATTATAATATTTTGATTTAAATTTGAATTTAAAATGATTTTTATAAGGTGGTACTGATTTTTATAAATTAAAAATGGTTAAATAAATAATTTTTTAAATTTAATTTTTTTTATATAACTTAACTTAAAAAATGTGAAATGTGTTTTGAAATTAAAAGTTAAGTTAAGAAAAATAAAATGGAATTTAAATTTAATTTATGAAATGGCAAATTAAATTAAAATGTAAAATAAATGATATGTTATAAAATATTTTACATTTATTTTATAACTGAATTATTAAAAATTTGATAATTATTGTGAAAATTTCACTTTATAAAATCATAAATTAAAAGGTATTTAAATAATCATTTTAAAGTGTGAAAATATGATTTTTATAAGTTAAAAATGGTTTAGAATAAAATTAATTGTTTATGAAATTTTATTGAAAAGTTGGAATTTAATTAACAACATTTTTGAAATGCTGTCATTTCTTAGGTAAAGGATATTACATCATTTCTAAGTGCTGTAATTGATACAAATGAACTAAATGGCTACAATTGAAATAAAGGCTATTACAGCACTTTGTAAGTGCTGTAGTTGCTGAATTTAACTAAAGTTTATTTGAAAC
Organism: Allium cepa; assembly: GCA_030765085.1. Classification (NCBI taxonomy): domain Eukaryota; kingdom Viridiplantae; phylum Streptophyta; class Magnoliopsida; order Asparagales; family Amaryllidaceae; genus Allium; species Allium cepa. Next base: position 474,435,095 of record CM060943.1, on the reverse strand, counting down.
TAAATTAAACCTATTACAGCATTTTAAACGTCGTCTTCGCTAAAATGAATTATTTTAAAACATAAATTTTCGTAGCATTTTCTCAGTGCTGCGAAAGTTGGAATTTCACTGTTTTGATAAATTTAACTGAATAAATAAACTTTGAAAAGATTAAAATTTTGAGAGTTTAATAATTAATTATTAAATATAATAATTTCATTTAAACGGTTCAAATGAAGTAAATTGATTTGAAATATAAACCATTTTTAATTGTGAGTTGAAATGGTATTTAAATTAAATAAAAATGAATGAGATTTTGAAAGATATGATATTTTGATATTTTGAAATGGATTTGAAATGATATTGAATTGTTGAAATGATATTTAATTCTTGAAATATAAATACCATTTTAAATTATAACCACGGGTTATAATAATGGTTGGTTGTTAAAGAGATCGGGATCGGATATGGACATACTCTCTATCGATACCTAAAACCACTTTAACAACCATGTACGCGGTGGAGATTCCAGAACGAAGTAGGATGGTGGCGACGATCCTATTATGGTATGAACGTGGACCCGACTCCCATGAGTTGGCTTAAGGTGGCTAAAATAGGAGCGATCGAAGGGCCAAGTGAGGTAGTTCCTCCGATCGGACACACTTCTTCGATACCATTCTATTACATTTGTGATTGATTGGGTGCACCTTTTGATTTTGGGAGTGTGGCTCGAGGTAGGCGGTAGTGGCTGTACGCATTACCACCAGCCCAGAAGCGTAATTGGTATATCTACCCTGGCATTGCCTCATGTGCCTTGTCACCTACCATAGCGAGCCTTACTACGAGTTTGTTTTTCTCCCGTAGCCCAGGAGTATTTAGGGTAGTCTCCCGATATGGAGATATGCTGATAAAGTAACTTTATTTTACTGTAGATATTATAATAATAGTGAAATATTACTACATAGTAAATAGTTTAACGGACTCTTAGAGGATGGGTGGTCTCAAGCATCCTTTAAGTTACTTGTATCTTATTACAGTTCACTTGAGTTGGTCTACATTATATAAGTATGTATTTCCTGACTCGAGTGTTTTGTGTTTTGCTTTACGCTCGGGTCAGCCTGAGTATTCACATCTTTGGATTCTCTTTATGGAGCTGGTCTTTGCTGGAGATTCTGCCTATATATATATATATATTTCAGTTTCAGCTGTTCTAGTTTATCTTATGTATCAGTGAACTTCTATGTATTTTGGGATTCCTGTTATGTTGTTTTCAGACTGATATTATGTATTTGTTTTGAGACTTTATTATAGTAGCTTCATGAACTACTATGGTATTTTGTATTCCGCTGCGAGTTATTCTGATTATTCTGTGTCTGCGATTCTGTGTAATTGATTTCATTTGCTCCGAATTTATTTACAATCTGTTATTTTGCATCATTCAAGTCTGACATGTGTGGATTATTGTCGATTTGAATGGTATGAAATAGTGGTTTTTCACTTTTGGTATCAGAGCTTTGGTGGAAAACCATTGCCTGCGGAGCAAAAACTCGTTAGAGATAGGGTAGAAATACCCTAGAATAAGTGAAATCAATCTCATAATCATATCTTTATGAGAGAACGTATTTTCAAAGTATAAAATGATTTTAAAAGGATTTTTAAAGAATTATTTTGATATAAATTTTTTCTTATTTTAAAAGGATTTTTCAAATGTTTTCTAATTTCTTCCCTTCGTATCTACCTTGTTAGTGTTCTTTTTCATTAGGATATTCATCCAAGTGAATTTATCTTGTCTTATCTTAATTTATCTTTTGGCTTCTCTATACCTTGTCCTAAATTCATTCTTGATTTTTCAGGATGAATCGAGGAAATGCTAGAGGTCGGGGTCGTGATATTGCCCCAGCTCCTCAGCCAGCTGCACCCATTAAGTTCACCGTTCTCTGTAAGGAATACACTCAACTTGGTGGAACTCCATTCACCGATTCAGAGAGCATTATTGAGGCTGAACAATGGCTGCGGAGTCTAGAGAGGATATTTACTAGTCTCGAGATTACTGATGCCTAGAAGCGTCAGTTAGCAGCTTGGCAGTTGCATGAGGCTGCTCTATATTGGTGGGAGTCTGTTACAGTTAACACCGTCGAAGCAGATATTACTTGGGAGCAGTTTAGGTATCCTTTGTGTTATCTTGAATTTTTGTTTCCTATTTTTCCTTTTCTTTTGAATATATCTTAAGTTTGTTCTATATCTCTTTTCCTGGGAGGCTTTTGTGGCAAAATGGATGCCCGAAGCCGGGAAATCTCAGCTTTATCATGAATTTATGAATCACAAGCAAGGTACCGTGTCTTTTGCTGAGTATGAGAGGAAGTTCAATGAACTTTCCAAGTTTGGTCCTAGCCTGATTGACACTCCTCTCAAGAAGAATGAGAAATTAATTGCTGGTGCTCGTCCTGAGTACTATAGTCATCTCATTGCTCATGTTTATGGCACTTTCACCCAGCTTATGGATATGGCTATCCGTTATGAGAACCCTACTTCTAAGGGTCCTTTTGCTTCTGGTACTCCTTCATCTCAGTCTTCCTCTGCTAATTCTAGGAAGAGAAAGCTTAATTGTCATCAGCAGAAGAAGAATTGGCACAAGCATCCTGGTTTGGGATCTTCATCATCTGCTCCTTCTCAGAGGTAACCCGTTGGTCTTTCCTCTATCACCTGCATTAGATGTGATCAGAAGGGACACTATGCCAATAGTTTTCCTACTTTATCTGGTGCTGCTGTTCCTCCACCTGCTTAGTTGGCTGGCGTGATCTCTGCCATAACTGTCTCCAGCCTGGTCATTTTAGGAAGGATTGCCCTACCCAGCAGAAGGGTAAGCCTTCTGGTGTATTTGCTGTTTCATCTCATCTTCTCCGGTTCCTCCATCTGCTCCTATTCCTGGTGATGACCAAGGTACTCTTCAGGGCACATTTACTTTATTTCATCATCCAGTTTGAGTTTTATTTGATACCGGAGCTTCCCACAGTTTTATTTATGTTGATTTGTGTGATAAGTTCGAGCATCTCCTTTCTCCTGGGCATGTTTCTATTCCTTTATGTGTTTCTAATCCTATCGAAGGTCCTGCGAACCTTAATAGGATTTGTAGAGGAGTGAAACTCTTTCACTCTGGTTATCATTTTTTTTTGGTGATTTCTATGTTTTGGGCTTCGATGCGTTTGACCTATTGCTTGGTCAAGATTGGTTGAGGAATCATGATGCCCGTATTTCTTACAAATCCAGAATTGTCACTCTTGTCGAAGATAAGGGTGATTCTTTGATTATTCAGTGCCGCATGCCTCGGGATTTTGCTGGTAGTTTTATTTATTCTCTAGATTCTTCTCCTAGTGATCTTGATTCAACTCCTATGGTCAGACTATATCCCGATGTATTTGGTGAAGTCACTTCTTTGCCTCCTAAGGGGGAAATTGATTTTCGGATTGATTTTATTCCTGATGCTCGACCTGTTGTTCTTCCCCCTAGAAGAATGGCACCCCGCGAGAAGGTTCAGTTAAAGAAATAAATTGGGGACTTGTCTTCCAAGGTCTAATTAGGCCTAGTTTTTCTTAATAGGGAGCAGCGGTGGTTTTTGTCACCAGTCCGATGGTTCTCTGAGGATGTATGTTGATTATAGGGAGCTGAACAAGCTTGCCATGAAAAACAGATATCCAATGCCTCGTATCAATGATATGTTTGATCAGCTTTATGGTGCCACTGTTTTCTCTCAGCTTGATCTTGCCACAGGTTTTCATCAGCTCAAGCTTGCTGAGGATAGCATTCCCAAGATTGCTTTCCGCACTGAGAATGAGTTTTATGAATGGTTAGTCATGCCTTTTGGTTTGACTAATGCTCCTGCTTTCTTTGTTGATTTGATGAATCGTGTTTTTCGTGATGTGCTTAATAAATTTGTTCTATTCTTTGTTGATGACATCCTTGTCTTCTCTAAGACTAAGGAAGAGCATGATTCGCATTTGAAATCTGTTTTGGAGACTCTAAGAAATCATTAATTGAAGGCTAAATTTTCTAAATGCCATTTCTGAAAGCATGAAGTCCGATTTATCGGGCATATTGTTTCTGGTAATGGAGTTTCTGTTGCCATTCAAGATCGATGCGTTCAATGTAAGCTTTCTTTTCTCACTTTTCTTTTATCATTTAATAATTATATCTTTTCGGTTGTCCTTATGTTCTCCCTATTCTATTGTGGGATTGGAAAACTCCAAAGACTCCATCTGATATTTGTAGTTTTCTGGGCCTTGCTGGTTACTACCGGGGATTCATCGAGAATTTTGCTCGGATTGCTGCACCTCTCACTGGTTTAACTCGTAAGAATGCTAGGTTCATCTGGGATGAGAAGTGTAAAGCTGCATTCAATGAGTTAAATAGCAAGCTAACTTCCACACTAGTTCTTACCGTTTCGAATGGAAGTGAGGGATTGATGGTATATACCGATGCTAGTCGTGAGGGTTTGGGTGCTGTTCTCATGCAGGATGGCAAGGTCATTTCCTATGCCAGCTGTTAGCTGAAAACCCATGAGGCAAATTATGCTGCTCATGATTTAGAGTTGCTTGCTGTTGTCTTTGCTTTGAAGCTTTGGAGGCATCATCTTCTAGGAACCAAGTTTGAGCTTTCCACCGATCATCAGTCTCTAAGATATATCTTCTCCAAGAAGGATTTGAATCAGAGGCAAGTTCGTTGTCTTGAGTTTCTAGCTTTGTATGACCTCGATATTAGCTATACTCCCGGTAAAGCTAATGTTATGGCCGATGCTTTGAGTCGGAAGAAGTCTTTGTTGTGTCAACTTGTTGTTTCTTCTTCTCCCCTTTTAGATCGTATCATGGCTAAGAAGGATGTCGATGAGATGCTTAGATTGATGTAGGGGAGTGTTCGTAGTAGGGTTGGTGGTGGTAGTAGTAGGTAGTGGAGCTCAGATCGATGATAGAGAGATTTTAAGGATTAATGGCAAGATTTGTGTCCCGAATGTTGATGGATTGAGGTAGGAGTTGCTTTAGGAGAATCATCGATCCATGCTTTCTATTCATCCTGGTGTGTCGAAGATGTATCAGGATATGAAGAGGCTTTATTGGTGGAAGGGGATAAAGAGGGATATCTCTATCTTTGTTAGTCGGTGTGCGACTTGTCAACAAGTCAAAGCCGATCACCAGAAGACCCCTGGTTTGTTGCAGCCCCTTGAGATTCCCAATTGGAAGTGTGAACATGTTTCCATGGATTTCGTCGATGGTTTACCGAGGACTCGGAGGGGTAATGAGAGTATCTAGGTTATTGTGGATAGACTGACCAAGTCCGCTCATTTCATTCCGGTCAAGTCTACTCATTCTACTTCTAGATTGTCTAAGATCTACATAAGAGAGATCATTCATCTCTATGGTGTTCCCCTCAGTATTGTTTGTGATCGTGATCCTATCTTTACCAGTTAGTTTTGGAAAGCTTTTCAGGAATCTCTGGGTACTCATCTAAATCTGAGCACTACTTACCATCCACAGACCGATGGTCAAACAGAAAGAGTGAGTCGTATTCTTGAGGATCTTCTTCGTTCTTGTGGGCTTGATTATGGGGGATCTTGGGAAGATCATCTCCATCTTGTCGAATTCACCTACAATAATAGCTATCAGGTATAATCTTATCTTCTGTTTTAAGCCTATTTTTAATCTCTTTATCTATCTCATTCCATTTTTGCATTCAGTCTGGTATCAAAACGTCTCCGTTTGCTGCTCTATACGGACGACCTTGTAGATCTCCATCTTGTTGGATTGAATCCGGTAATTGTTTGGTTCTTGGTCCTGGTGTGATTTTGAAAGCTTCTGAAAGAGTTGAGGAGATTAAGAGGAGGTTGAGAGCTGCTCAAGATAGGCAAAGAAGTATGCTGATAGGCGTAGGCGGAATTTGGAATTTGCTGTTGGTGATCAGGTGTTCCTTAAGGTCTCTCCCTTGAGGAATGTCATTCGCTTTGGTCATAGAGGGAAGCTTTCTCCTAGGCTCATTGGTCCTTTACGCATTGTGGAAAGAGTTGGTCTTTGGCTTATCGTCTGGATTTTCTCGAGAAGCTTTCTGGAGGGCATGATGTATTCCATGTCTCACATCTTCGCCGATATCTTCATGATCCATCCCTTATTGTCCAGCCTTCTGCTCTTGATAGTTTGGATATTGAGCCTAACCTGACTGTCGAGAAGAAGCCACTTCGTATTGTCGACAGAGGTACGAAGCAGCTCAGAAGGAAATCTGTTAGTCTGGTCAAAGTACAGTGGAGTACTGATGGTCAAGATTTTACCTGGGAGGCGGAGGAGAGCATTCGTGCTTCAAACCCGGAATTGTTTGTTTCAGGTACTATTTTGTTTTTTCTATCTTGTTTCTCTTTATTTTCCATGTCCGTTCTTTTCGAGGATGAAAAGATTTGAGTGGGGGAGAAGTGTAATAACCCTAGATTTTGAATATATTTTTAAATTTGATTTTATTTCATTTTGAAATTATTTTAAATTTATTTTTATTTCAAGATTTCATTTTTAAATTTTTTTAAGGTGATGTTAAATTTTTTCCAAAGCTTATTGTATTTATTTTCAATTTTTATAACCTTGTTTCTATTTTTAAGCTATTTTCTTAATTTATTTATATGAAATTTATTTATTTATTTTTATTCATACATTATTTTGTTGTGTTTTTATTTTATTTATATTCATTTTTCATATGTTTAAAAATGTAAAAGGAAAAAGGAAATTTGAAGAGTTTTAAACCTTTCATTTAACTTAGACTTTTCACCTCCTTTTGCCTTTTCAATTCAATCAACATTTGCATTAATTTTGGCCGAACATACCACTTTTCTTTAGCCGCATATCATTTCATTCTCATGCACAAAAAATAGTTTCTCATCTCCAAAACTCTCGGCCTACATTTCTGAAGAAAATTTTGGTAATGATTTTTACTTTTTTTCTTCTCTTTTCTTCTTGTTTATGTATTTATCTTGCCTTGCTTTCACTTTGAGTGTTCGGCCTATAACCTCCTCCATCACCACCACTTCCATCACCATCATACTCGGTCGCCATCTCCTCCAGCACCTCTATCCTGTCATGGTCGTGGCCACCCTTGGTTGCAAGATCCACAAAAAAATGCAAACACTTCCTATATCATGCATTGCCGACCTCCACATACCATCATCACCTCATGCACCCTCTCGGCCACCTATACACCACCTTCCACCTGCCTCTACCTGATCCAAAGTATAGCCACACCATTCCCTAGCCTCCACCAGTCATAGCCATGCCACATAAGGTCGTGGTCGAAGCTTGTTGTTGTACAAAAATCCACTTTGTTGCCTTATGTTTATATTTTCATACATAACAACTTCCACACTTCATACCCTAGCTAGGCCGACCTTGGCTTGACCCATACTTCACCAAATACACCCCATGGCCGTGCCTTATCATCATATGGACGAGCCTTGTAATTGTGAAAGCAAGTGCAAGCTATTTAATTATTTGTTATTCCTTAATTTCTAGTGTTTAATGTTATATTGTGGTGTTGAAATTCATGTCATATATCTTGTTTTTGTTTGATATGTAACGAGACAAATAGCTTTGGCTCTCCCCACATTTGAATCGTAGTCATGCTTTCATTCTTTTATGGATCATGGTTTGTGTGTTCGGTTGTATTATCTCCAGCTTGTAGAGGTGAGTAATTCTCACCAGATAATTTATACTTATATAATTAGTAAACTGATAGTAATTGAATCTGTATACTATATCATCATGTTATAACTGCCTATGCTACGATCATACGAAGTTCACCCCTGTTTATACACCTATTATATCATCTATTACTGTTATATAATGCTATTCTGTTTATTTATGTCAGTTTATCACAATGCAAGTTCCCTGTAGATTAGAATCACTATAAGTTGAAATGATACATACCCGAACGGACTTTATAATTCGGAAAAATCGTTATGGGTTGAAATGATAGGCCAGAGCGATTTTTATTCATTTCATTTTACTTGGGACCGCGGGTTTGAAATGATAGAATCCGAGTTTTCTTTGTAAATTACAGATTGAAATGATATATATTTGTATCACTTTACCTAGGATAGAAAATTATACACAAACCCATGGTTAATATATATTTTTCTAGAATTTTTAAATTATTTTTAAAAAGTAAATATTATAATATTTTGATTTAAATTTGAATTTAAAATGATTTTTATAAAGTAATATTGATTTTTATAAATTAAAAATGGTTAAATAAATAAATGTTTAAATTGAATTTTTTTATATAACTTAACTTAGAAAATGTGAAATGTGTTTTTAAATTAAAAGTTAAGTTAAGAAAAATAAAATGGAATTTGAATTTAATTTATGAAATGGTAAATTAAATTAAAATGTAAAATAAATGAAATGTTATAAAAGATTTTACATGTATTTATAACCGAATTATTAAAAATTTGATAATTATTATGAAAATTTCACTTTATAAAAACATAAATTAAAAGGTATTTAAATGATCATCTTAAAGTGTGAAAATATGATTTTTATAATCTAAAAATGGTTTAGAATAAAATTAATTATTTATGAAATTTTATTGAAAACTTGGAATTTAATTAACAGCATTTTTGAAATGCTATCATTTCTTAGGTAAAGGATATTACAGCATTTCTAAGTGCTGTAGTTGATACAAATGAACTAAATGTCTAGAATTGAAATAAAGGCTATTACAACACTTTGTAAGTGCTATAGTTGCTGGATTTAACTAAAGTTTATTTGAAACTAAATTAAACCTATTATAGCATTTTAAATGCCGTCTTTGCTAAAATGAATTGTTTCAAAACATAACTTTTCGTAGCATTTTCTAAGTGCAGCGAAAGTTGAAATTTCACTGTTTTGATAAACTTAAGTGAATAAATGAACTTTGAAAGATTAAAATTTTGAGAATCTAATATTTAATTATTAAATATAATAATTTCATTGAAATGGTTTAAATGAAGTAAATTGATTTGAAATATAAACCATTTTTAAATGTGAGTTGAGATGGTATTTAAATTAAATTAAAATGAATGGGATTTTGAAAAGATATGATATTTTGAAATGGATTTGAAATGATATTGAATTGTTGAAATGATATTTAATTTTGAAATATAAATACCATTTTAAATTATAACCATGGGTAATAATAACGATTGGTTGTTAAAGAGACCGGGATCGGATATGGACATACTCTCTGTCGATACCGAAAACCACTTTAACAACTGTATACGCGGTGGAGATTCCAGAACGAAGTAGGATGGTGGCGACGATCCTATTATGGTATGAACGTGGACCTGTGTAATGTCCCGTTTTTTCGTACCCTTTGAATCGACAATAAACCGCACATGTCCAACTCAAATTGTACGAATAAGCGGATCATTAGGGGTAGAAAGAAAATAAGACTGAACAGAATCTCACATGAATGGAATAACATATATTATTTCAATAATAATCTTTACAGCGGAAAATTTTAAAATACAATATCAGAGTCTAACCTAAATTCAGTTTGGACAGTTATAAACATCTGCCCTTGCAATTGCTGACAAACATTAAACAAAATACACTAAGTACAGCGAATAATAGAATATGTCCATACGATGATGAAGATCTCTAGCTCTCCTTTGGAAACACCAACCGTCTTCAACTCAACCTGAAACTACTCGGATCTGACCCAAGTATTGAAAATACCCAGATCAGGCTTGATAAACTAGCGTGAGATACTCGAAATTTAAAATGACATTGTCATCAAAACCTTTGAAAAGAAGGGTATCTCATAAGACTACGCCCACACATTAACACGGACGGGTTTTTACCTTATGATAACCAAAACACTTTTATATATCAAAACGTTTGATATTATTTCTAATGACATTCTTTTGAAAACACTTTTAAAATAAACTTATTCAAATAAGGTATCAATACCTCGACTAAGTCTAAGGTAATATATCTAGACTAGGTCAACGGGATATACCAACAAATATATGATACCAGAAAGGGGGTAGCCGAAATATTTGCAAGTCATTACAGCTATTTTGGGAATACAATCAAAATTGTAAATCTCGTATTGGGATTGGATTTCCAACATGACAAGAAACTAGTGGAAAGATCAATCTGTATCCACGGCTTACGTCCATGACTCAGACGCCGTTATACGATAACACAAATGGCTAAAAGTGGATGCAATTTGCGAATAACATCCAAGGACTCGGACTGCGCGCATCCCTGCCATGAAGCCCAGACGTATCTGGTACCCGGGGTTCAAAACATCTGATAACCCCATATCGCTACTATCCGAAATGCGAGCATACATCTGACCACATAGAATCCCATCATAACCGGGGTGTGAGGCTCGAGAAGCTACGATCAATTCCTTCAAAGCCACGCTTTGATCATAACAAGTTCCACTTTGAATGCCATGTTGTCATTCCACGTCACATGACTGATTTCTAGAAAAGTATAACTTCCAAAGCTCGTATGTCTCGGGAAAGGATGTTAAGCTAAAAGAAGTTGTCTTCTCCGCCACCAACTGATATACATTTATAGAAACCACTCAAATGTGATTTAGAACACAATGCCAGACAAACATTCATACAAGTTCGTTCTGGGACTGAACGAAACCGAAAGCACTTTCCTCGGCCATTAGTAGGCGAGAAGCCCTTGCAATCCGAAAAATCTCCATCACGAGGAGACCACTGCTATAAATAACTCTATAATGGTGACTAACCAGAGCATGTTCAACAAGCAATCTTCACGCTCTAAAGATTCACGGTCTTCAATAAATCATCATCTTCAACATGTCCTCACTTTTGAACGTATACATTGGCTCGAAGTGGTTTTCGGATGGGAATCATCCAAATCCGACTCCGGTTCCTTCGAAACCAATATCCACAAATCATCAGTGAATTACTTCATCTTTTAAATCAAATATCTTTCTTAGATATAATCTTTTCAAGTTATTCCATTTTCTTTTCAAGAGTATATGGAATCATTAAACCTCATTTATCAAATCATTTGGTTTATTTAAACCTTTCTTAAATCTTGGAATAATTCCAAACCATTTTCTCTTTTACTTAGGAATTTTTTTTTCAAATCATTCTTTTAAATCTTAATCAATGATATCTTATATTCAGATTATAACTTTTAACTTAGGGAAAATATTCCCAAATCATTTATTAAATCTTAATCAATGATTTTCTTTCTTAACTTCAAATCATATTCTTGCAAATCAAAGATTTTCACAACAGAGTACTACTGCCACTTTAAATATGGTAAATTTCACCTCCAGGGACTAATGGCAAGTTTCACCTCCAGGGACTAATGGAAAGTTTCACTTCCAGGGACTAATGGCAAGCAATCCTACATCATGAATACCTATGACTTTAAAGATCATTGTCTTCAATATATTTTATTTCCAAAATTAGTTTGAAAGGGTTTTCGGATAGGAATCACGCAAATCTGATCTCAGTTCCTTTGCACAAACCATCGAATAAAAGATGTTAAATGGTTAATTAACATTCAAAGAATTTATTTCTTTTATTTTGGAAAAACTTAAATATGATCTTTTAGAGCATCCGGGCTTTCCTTTCGGTCTATTCCACCCCTCGCCTAAAAAGAGAAAACAAAGGCCAGGTAAGTTTAGGGCACTGGTTGCTCCATCCCTAAACTTAGTTAAACACCTTGTTTTATCATCCTAAATCTCACAGGTGGGACAAATGTAGTAGTCATTTCCGCATACTCAGTTTGTTATTACATTCAATATTCTTCACTTGTTGTTTAAGTGGTATAAACAATTTCTCTTAACTGTTTATTCAAACTCTTATTAAAAATTCCAAATAATCTTTGCATTACTTAACTAATCCTTTAAAGTCATTCAAAAAATATTTAGGAAATAATTGTTAAGTTTAAAACTGCATTTCAAAAGTTATTTCAAACTACTGCAAAAAACCTTGCGAAAAGTGTTTGCAAATAGCGTTTTTAAAGCTATATTCTTCAAAATGGCTTTTATATCATTTAGAAATCCATATTTTCAACTTAAATCTCTTTTAAAACATTTTTAGGATTTATTTCATATTTTTAAGCATTTAAAATATCAATTTTAAACTTTGGTCACTTCACTGCAAAAGCGCGATTTTTCTGAAAAATTATTTTGGACATTTTTAAAATATACAAGATAAAATCTTGATTTCCTTCCTTTATTTCTTCATACATATTCAATTGTTTATAAAACATTTCTAATTCATTTTAGAACTATTTCCAAAAGGTTTAAGCATTCCATATACACCATTTCCTTTTCAAAAGGAAAGTAATTTCCTTTGTGCTTATTGACGTGTATCAACGTGACTTGATAAAACAATTTTAACAAACATATCAAACAATCAATACTTGATGATCAAAGCATATATAAGCATCCATAGCAATCATAACGCAACATCAAACATGTATATATATAAATAGGTGTTAAATAGATTTCCTCACCATAAACCAAAGCGATTAACTTCCTACTAACATTCTAATCAACCAACACTTCATTAATCAATTCCTACTCCATTAAACACTAGCAAACAACACCTTCTCCTTTCCAATAGCTTGGCCGAGGTTTGAGATGGAGGTTGACCGAAAATATAGAGAAGAGGCGGTAGAGCTTTGAACTTGAATTTTCAAGATATAGATCTGAAAAATAGATCATTTCTCTCTTCTTTTTGACTCTCTTACTCACAAAATTTGAAAAACTTGTTAACTGAAAAGTTGATGCAAATTCATTTCTATTGATTTTGAAAAAAGAATCATTTGATTCCAAGTAGTTCTGAGGGTGATATGATAGAATGAAGCAGAGGTACTGTTGGATTGACAAAAATGAAGCCCGAAAATGCACTTCAAAGAATTGAGTTTCAGGTATAGCAAACTTCAAAAATGGAAGAAGTGATCAACATAAAAGTTGTAGCCACTGGAATTTTATACGTTTTGGAAAAAATAATTTCTAAATTTAGATCTGTTATGATAAAAAAAAGGCCTATTCTCTGGCTTAAAAACTGGGCCAGAAAATGCACTGGAAAGAAATGTGTTTTTGACATAGTAAGCTTTATAATTAACAAAGTGGTCAACATAAAAGTTGTAACCACTAGAAAAATGCATAATTTTTAGAAAATAATTTTACATTTTGGTTCTGTTTTGAAGAAGTTATGATCGAGATAAGAAGAGGTAAAATGTGGAGAAAAAATAAGTTTGATTTGAGGAGAATGAACATTGGTTTCTTTTTAATATTTTGTAAATATTTTGACATTATTTCTTTACAATTTTTTCTATGGCTTGGAAGCCATTAAAGGGAAGAGGAAGAATATGAAGAAGGTTGAGAAAAGAAGAAGAAGAAAATGTAAATGAAAGTAAAGAAGTAGGTGGATATTTATAGAAAAAGAAAGAAGTGGTAATTTTACCAAAATAACCTCTTACCAAATTACCAAACTAATCTTACTTCAACCTAAAGTAATTTACACTTTTTCAAAACTTAACAACATCCTTTCACTTCTTACTTTATGTCTTAGTCACTTAAAGATTAAGTAAAGAATATCATAATTATGTTGGCTTTGATTTGATGTGATTTGATGTTTACATTTTCTCACTTTTGTTAATTCTTACTTTCTTTTACTAATGACTTCTAGAAGTTTTCTAATCTTATAAAGTAAACATGTTTAGTGAATTAATTAATATTTAAACTATTTAAATATATGTTCCTATATAAGAAAATAAAGGTGCGACAACGTTGCGATAACTTTTAATCGACAAAACGTTGTTTTTCGACAAAATGTTTTGCGATCACATTTTGACGTTGTAGTTAAACTATTTATTTATGTAAAACAAATTTAAAAATAAATTTTTATAATGCTATTTAAAAATATAAACACTCATAAATTAATTAAGATAATTTATTTAAGCATTGAAACATACTTTTCTAAAATCAGCATTTTGTCACTTTTGTCGATATAGCCAAATGTTACTATTTTTATATATGTTTCTACTTTCAAATCCTATCGAATATTATTTAAATCATAAAACCTTTTATATTAATATTTAAAATCACTCTAAATACTATATTGTCAAGTGGTCAAACTCTGGATTGTTACATTCTCGCATACTTAAAAGAATTTCGTCCTCGAAATTACTCAGAACAAAAGTTCGCCCAAAACATTTATCTTTAAACTTAAACCCATATAATATACACAAATCGTCCATATGAAATATCTTATTCAATCTCCTATTCGAATACACAACTTTATTTCTGAACTATTATCGATCCCTGATCCTCTAGTGCGGACTTTAATCAGGCTCTTTGCTCAGAAACCTTTGCTTTCCTTGCATAGCTCCCAACTATGATAGAAAACTCAAGTATCTAATCAAAAATCCTCATCATTATTCGTCGTCAAGAATCAAGTGATAAATCCTTTTTCGAATCGGTGTAAACACCTCAAAGTTCTGAACTCGAATCTTTGATCAAAATTTGTTTGATGAAATGATTTACATATAACATATGTACTTATTAACCTGCAAAAACTTTCATAAAAACTTTATCTTAAGTCAAACACTTTATAAAGGTGATTTTTTATATAACCTTTTAATTATTTATTTTCAAATATTTTTAATAGAGAAAAATATTCTAAAGAAACCATTTTTCACTCGAAAGATAATTTATATTTAAAAGAGTCTTCCCACATCTTTTAACTCGGTATATTTCCTTTAACACTAATATTATTTACGAATCATTTCATAAAACTATCACTTAAGTTTCTTATAACTTATACAAATCAATCACTTTCAAAGACTTAAGTCCAATTCTTAATTAATGCTAGAATTCATTAATAAAACATTTTCCAGATTATAATTTCCTTTTTTTGTTTATAATCACGTTTATAAATTATACTTATCCAATTTCATTTACTCAAAATATTTCACAATCTTTTGGTTTTCATAAATTCCTTAGCTTCGAGTTAGGTATGATCCAGAAATTTTCGACTGTCCAAAATCGTTGAGAATCTCGCTTTATCTTATCAATTAGCGATCCCAATTTATCATTGGGTTAAATACTTTTATAAAGATTACTAATCAACGATTCACGTTATTTCTTTAACTTAAGAAAATTATATAGATCAAGTAACTCCGAAACAATCCAAGGAACTGGGTACTACCAATAATATCATCCTCTTAACAAAAAGAGTAATACCTAAGAGAAGTGCTTGCCATCCGAACACATCACTTGCCCATTTTTAGTTTATTTTCGAGCCTAATCAAATTAGTTATCATAAAATACCTCTTTTTATTTGAAATAATAACATTTTCAAAATCCTTTAGAGGTCACTTTGTAAAACCTATCTTATAAATTCATTTTATCTTATATTAATTAACTTCATTTAAATTATCACAATTCTTTTACTCGAATTTAATTTCTCATTCCTTTTATATATAACTTTTACAAAATCATTTTCTATTATTTAAATACATTTTCATCTTATATGTTCATTCCTTAAACAAATCTTATTATTAAATACCTTATAGTCAAATCGTGAAACTTAATTCACAAGGTATTTGTATTTGAACTTTTAAATCAAACAATTAATCAATTAATGATAGTAACTTAACATTATCATTTATTACTTTATCATTTTGGAATAGGTATTAAAGATCTTAATTTCCTTATCAGATTTCTAACTTAGCGATTATCTTTATGAAACATCTTATAGTCGAATTGTGAAATTCTAATCATAAGATGTTCATATTTAAATTTCACGGATCCTGATTTCTAATTGTATAACTTTTCAAAATATATGCTTTATATTCAAAATATAATCCTAGGTAAAATTATTTCATTTACCAATTTTTCCATAATCAGTGTGTCGGTTCGCCTTGTTCAACTATTTAGGAACCCACATCGGTAATAGTGAAAAGGCACATCGATCAGAATCCATAAATCACTCAATAGATAGATCAACACAAAACATTTAATTAGTCACTAACAAATATGCACTCATATATAATACACTCAAACTCATTCTAGGGTGTTACTAACCCTATCTCTAATGAGTCTTTACCCTAACAAAGCCAAGGTTCTCGCTTAACCTTCAGCTCTGATACCAAATGTAATGTCCCGTTTTTCCGTACCCTTTGAATCGACAATAAACCACACATGTCCAACTCAAATTGTACGACTAAGCGGATCATTAAGGGTAGAAAGAAAATAAATACAGAATAAAATCTCACACAAATGGAATAACATATATTATTTCAATAATAATCTTTACAGCAAAAAATTTTAAAATACAATATCAGAGTCTACCTAAATTCAGCTTGGACAGTTATAAACATCTATCCTTACAATTGCTAACAAACATCAAACAAAATACACTAAGTACAGCGGATAATAGAATATGTCCATACGATGATGAAGATCTCCAGCTCTCCTTTGGAAACTCCAACCATCTTCAACTCAACCTGAAAATGAAAGAGGCTATGCGGTAGGATCGTGTAATATGGAATAATGAAAAAGTCTAGGTAGATAAAGTAGGTAAATGCAAGGAGACACCAAGATTTTATACTGGTTCGGACCTCTCTTCCTACGTCCAGTCCCTAAGCTTCACTTAGAAATTTCACTAACTAACACCCTCACTTCACCCGGAGGAATAGGTTTACAACTTACCCGAACAACCGAACGGGATTTCTTGCCTCAACTACCGAAGAGGACTTCAATCTCAATTACTAAAATACAATATTTGACTTGTGGTGTTCTTGTCAACACTAATGAGTCTAATGTAGTACAATATTCCTATAATCTTATCCTCGAGAGTATGCAATGTGTTTGTGAAGATTTAGGAAATGTGAATTACTATGAATCAAAAGAATGTTATAAACAAAAACAATGATTCAAGCAATAGATTAGTAATTGCTTTGAGAATATCTAGAAAATATGAACAAGAGAATAGTTATATTAAAGCAAGAGAATTCGGTGAATTAAATGATGTTAGAATCATGTATATATACTAGTAGAAGAGATGCATATGTTATCAAAGGTTGCAAACAAGAGATGCTTCCATTTCCATTGATGAATGGTTGCAACTCTTGGGAGGAAGAAGGTGTCTTTTCAGAGAAAATTCGCAGGTTCAAATTCAGTCGACTGAGCAGGGAATTCAGTCAACTGAAAATATGAAGTAAAATTTTCGGGACCAAATTCAGTCGACTGTGCAGGAATGTGTATAAATTTGTTCCAGTTCCAGTCGACTGGTTGTTCCTGTTCAGTCGACTGAACTCATAAAACCTGCATAGTTAAAACTTAATTGAAAAATGAAGTTTATAAAAATTTTCTAGTGTTTGTGCAAGCTTCTTGAGGATAGATTTTAACAATACATCTAGACTAATGACATATGTAAAAACATACTTTAAGTTTATTTGGTCTTCATCTATCTTCCTTTAGCATTTGCATATATTTCTTCCTTGTTTGTTAAAGCACATTGTCATTGATCAAAATCTTCGCGTTTTATTTGATAAAGTTTAAAATTGTGAAAACATGCAAAGGCTAAAAGTATACGTATTGCTTCAAGTCTTGCAACGGGAGCAAAAGTTTCTTCAAAATCAATACCTTCTTCTTGATTATACCCTTATGCTACTAGTCTTGTTTTATTCCTTGTTATTTTACCTTGTTCGTCTACTTTATTTTTGTAAATCCATTTTGTTCCAATTACTGATTGATTATTAGGACGGGAACTAATTCCCAAACATCGTTACGTTCAAATTGATTTAATTCTTCTTGCATTGCGATAATCCAATAATCATCTGTAGATGCTTCTTTTGGATTTTTAGGTTCTATTGATGAAATGAAAGCTACATGACCCATTTGATTTAGTTGATTTCTTGTTCTAACTTGAGAATTTATTTCTCCTATTATATTTTGAGTTGGATGATCTCGTAATATTCTAGGAGGAGATCTTAGTTCATTATTATTATTTTCAAGGTTTGTTTCTTCTATATTTATCAATTCTTCATCATCTTTTATATTTAAATTTTTATTAAAATTTTCATCAAAAGATATATGCAAAGTTTCTTCAATTAATTTGTTCGTTTATTAAATACTCGATATGCTTTAATTCGTTCTGAGTATCCTACGAAAATTCCTTCATCAGCTTTTGAATCGAATTTTCCTAGTTGATCTTTTGTATTTAAAATGAAACATTTTGATCCAAATATTTTAAAATAAGATATATTTGGCTTTTTATTATTAAATAGTTAATAAGAAGTATTTTTAGTTAATGGTCTAATTGATATTCTATTTAATACATAACATGCAGTAGCAACGGCTTCTGCCCAAAAATGTTTTGGTAGAGAACATCCATTTAACAATGTTCTTGCGCATTCTTGTAATGTTCTATTATTTCTTTCTACAACTCCATTTTGTTGAGGAGTTCTAGGAAAAGAAAAATCATGATTTATTCCTTTATTTTTACAAAAAGTTTCAAAAAGTTCATTTTCGAATTCGCCTCCATGATCGCTTCGAATATTTTTAACTTTCAAATCTTTGGTGTTTTGAATTCTTTTGACAAATGTTTTAAAATGCTAAAAAGTGACACTTTTATTTTTCATAAAAATAGTCCATGTATATCTTGAAAAATCATCAACTATTACAAATACGTATCGATTATGATTAATGGATTGAACTTGTGTTGGTCCAAATAAATCCATATGTAGTAATTCTAATGGTTGTAAAGTCGAAATATTTTTCTTAGGTTTGAAAGATGATTTCGTTAATTTTCCTTTTTGATAATCATCACAAAGATTATTTATTTTAAATTTTATTTTGGGTAAACCTCTTACTAATTCATTTTTAGAAAGTTTTCTAATAGTTTTAAAATTTATATGACAAAATCTTTTGTGCCATAACCAAGGATCATTATCTTTGGCAAGTAGACACATACTTGAATTATGATTAATATTCATATTTAAAACATAAATATTTCTATCTCTATTTCCTTCAAAAACAAGATTTTGGTTTTGATCAAAAATACTACATTTATTATTCAAAAAAGTTATTTTAAAACCTTTATCACACAGTTGACTTATGCTAAGTAAATTATGCTTTAAATTTTCAACTAATGAAACATTTGTTATAAAAGGTAAATTTGATGTACCGTAATTGTTCACATCTCCTTTTCCAATGATATAGCCTTTTGAATTGTCTCCGAAGGTAACCGAGCAACCATCAAAGTATGTGATGTTTGTAAGCATATCTTTGTCTCCGGTCATGTGTTTTGAACAACCACTGTCTAATATCCATTTCTTCTTTTTGAGTGGGACCTGAAAATAAATATGAAATTATTGGTACCCACCTTTTAATAGGGTCCTAAAAAGTTAGAGTTTAGGAAACCAAACCCAATTTGGTTTAGTATCCTTTTTATAAATATAGTTTTCATTATGGTGAACATTATCCATAAATGTTTTAATATATTTATTTCTTATTAATACATTGTTAGTTTTTGGTACCCAAATTTTAACTACCTTGTTTTCTACTTTTGTTTTAATAGGTTTCTTTGGCAATATTTGTTGTTTTGAATCCATATTCCTCTTAAAATTTGTATCTTTCTTTTTAGGAATTTTTGACTCCTTTTTATATCCTAATCCATGTTTACTTGAAGAGGATTGAGAATTTTCTAAAATCTTAGATAAATTTTCTCTTCCTTTGTTAAAGTTAGAAACATTTTTAGTGATGTTATCTAATCTAGCTTGAAGACTATTATTTTCTAACTCAACTTGTTTAATCTTAGTTTTTAACTCATGATTTTCAGAAACAATTATATCATTCTTTGTTTTTTGAGTTTCAATTTCTTGACTTATAAGTGATAATTGAGTTTCTGAATTTGAATGAAATTCTTGAACGTTTTCAAGTTGTTCTTCTAAGATTTTCTTTTCATCTTTTAACATATCTCTTTCAAATTCAGCTTTGTTTTGATTTTCACGAGTTTCTTTTTAAGAGTTTTTATTGTGCTTAAAAGTTCAGTGTTTACTTAAATTAAATGGTCGAAAGTTAAATTATTTACCTCAGATTCTTAAGCCATGAAGCATACTTTTGCCTGTTCATTGTCGCTATCACTATCATTTTCGGATGAAGATGAATCTGAATCGTCCCATGTTGTAGAAAATGCCTTCTTTTTGAATTTATCCTTCTTGTTTTTGTTGTTGAAGTTTTTCTGATTTTCCTTCATTTGTTCTTGACAATCTTTTTGCATGTGTCCTTTCTTATGACAATTGAAGCATTCTATATTTGAGGATGAAGGTTTGTTCAAGAAATTCTTTTTGAATCCGTTTTTGTTTCCTTTTCTATACTTTAAGAATTTCTTGAAATTTTTGGCTATAAATGCTAGATCCTCATCTTCAGATTCTGATTCTTCCTTTTCCGCATGAAAAGCAACATTCTTTCTTTCTTGAGCTTGATCCTTTTTAGCTTGCATATTTACTTCATACGACATAAGATTTCCACTGGTTTCATTGTAGATAGATCATTTGCTTCCTCGATTGCTAGTACTTTTCTCTCTCATTCATCAGTGAGTGAATTTAGAACTTTAGACATAATGTCAAAGTCCGTGTAGCTTTCTCCTAGTCCGATTAGAGCATGATGAATGTCTTGAAATCTTGAGTACATGTCATTGATGGATTCATTTTGTCGCATTCTAAAATTTTGGAATTGATTCTTTAGCATGGATATCTTTGTTTGTTTAACCTTGTTTGTGCCTTCATGTATGACTTTAAGTGTTTCCCATATCCGATATGCAGTAGTACATATGCTAACACGGTTGAATTCATTTCTATCCAGGGCGCAAAATAGCATATTCATAGCTTTGACATTTGCACTAGCTTCATTATTTTGAATTTGTGTCCATGTAGGATAATCGGTTGTGGGTACAACGAACTCTGCTTGAGTAGCATTCCAAGCTTCGAAACTTGTTGCTTGCATATAAATCCTCATCCTTGTAGCCCAATAGTTATAGTTTAGTCCATTGAATAGAGGAGGTCTTTGGGTAGATTGTCCTTCCGCAAATGTAGAACTATAGGCATATGTTGTGCTTGTACTTGCGTTATTTTCCATATTATCAATATGTCTAATAACAGATTATGGTTATAGGACGACCTTGCTCTGATACCAATTGAAAGAGGCTATGCGGTAGGATCGTGTAATATGGAATAATGAAATAGTCTAGGTAGATAAAGTAGGTAAATGCAAGGAAACACCAAGATTTTATACTGGTTCAGACCTCTCGTCCTACGTCCAGTCCCTAAGCTTCACTGAGGAATTTCACTAACTAACACCCACACTTCACCCGGAGGAATAGGTTTACAACTTACTTGAACAACCGAACGGGATTTCTTACCTCAACTACCGAAGAGGACTTCAATCTCAATTACTAAAATACAATATTTGACTTGTTGTGTTCTTGTCAACACTAATGAGTCTAATGTAGTACAATATTCCTATAATCTTATCCTCGAGAGTATGTAATGTGTTTGTGAAGATTTAGGAAATGTGAATTGCTATGAATCAAAAGAATGTTATAAACAAAAACAATGATTCAAGCAATAGATTAGTGACTGCTTTGAGAATATCTAGAAAATATGAACAAGAGAACAGTTATATTAAAGCAAGAGAATTCAGTGAATTAAATGATGTTAGAATCATGTATATATACTAGTAGAAGAGATGCATATGTTGTCAAAGGTTGCAAACAAGAGATGCTTCCATTTCCTTTGATGAATGGTTGCAACTCTTGGGAGGAAGAAGGTGTCTTTTCAGAGAAAATTCACAGGTTCAAATTCAGTCGACTGAGCAGGGAATTCAGTCAACTGAAAATATGAAGTAAAATTTTCGGGACTAAATTCAGTCGACTGTGCAGGAAATTCAGTCGTCTGAAACTGTGCACGTGCATAAATTTGTTCCAGTTTCAGTCGGCTGGATGTTCCTGTTCAGTCGACTGAACTCATAAAACCTGCATAGTTAAAACTTAATTGAAAAATGAAGTTTATAAAAATTTTCTAGTGTTTGTGCAAGCTTCTTGAGGATAGATTTTAACAATACATCTAGACTAATGACATATGTAAAAACACACTTTAAGTTTGTTTGGTCTTCATCTATCTTCCTTTAGCATTTTCATATATTTCTTCCTTGTTTGTTAAATCACATTGTCATTGATCAAAATCTTCGCGTATCAATAGAAACTACTCGGATCTGACTCGAGTATTGAAATTACCCGAATCAGACTTGATAAACCAGCGTGAGATACTCGAAATTTAAAATGACATTGTCATCAAAACCTTTGAAAAGAAGGGTATCTCATAAGACCATGCCCACACATAAACACGGACGGGTTTTTACCTTATGATAACCAAAACACTTTTATATATCAAAACGTTTGATATTATTTCTAGTGACATTCTTTTGAAAATACTTTTCAAATAAACTTATTCAAATAAGGTATCAATACCTGGACTAAGTCTAAGGTAATATATCCGGACTAGGTCAACGGGATAAACCCAACAGAATATATGATACCAAAAAGGGGGTAGCTGAAATGTTTGCAAGTCATTACAGCTATTTTGGGAACACAATCAAAATCATAAATCTCTTATTAGGATTGGATTTTCAACATGACAAGAAACTAGTGGAAAGATCAATCTGTATCCATGGCTTACGTCCATGACTCAGACGCCATTATACAACAACACAAATGGCTAAAAGTGGATGCAACACGCAAATAACATCCAAGGACTCGGACTTCGTGCATCCTTGCCATGAGGCCCAGACGTGTTTGGTACTTGGGGTTCAGAACATCTGATAACCCAAATCGCTACTATCCGAAATGCGAGCATACATCTGATCACATAGAATCCCATCATAACCGGGGTGTGAGGCTCCCGAAGCTACGATCAATTTCTTCAAAGCCACGCTTTTCATACAAAACCACGCTTTGGTCATAACAGGTTCCACTTTGAATGCCACATTGTCAATCCACGTCACATGACTGCTTTCTAGTAAAGTATAACTTTCTGAGCTCGTATGTCTCGGGAAAGGGTGTTAAGCTAAAAGAAGTTGCCTTCTCCGCCACCAACTGATATACATTTATAGAAACCACTCATATGTGATTTAAAATACAATGTCAGACATCCATACAAGTTTGTTCTGGGACTGAACGAAACCGAATGCACTTTCCTCGACCATTAATAGGCGAGAAGCCCTTGCAATCCGAAAAATGTCCATCACGAGGAGACCACTGCTATAAATAACTCTATAATGGTGGCAACCAGAGCATGTTCAATAAGCAGTCTTCACGCTATAAAGATCCATGATCCTCAATAATCATCATCTTCAACATGTCTTCACTTTCGAACATATACATTGGTTCGAAGTGGTTTTCGGATAGGAGTCATCCAAATCCGACTCCGGTTCCTTCGAAACCAATCATCGCTTTTAAAAAGATGTTAAGTTCATATGTGGATATTAATCATCAATCAATTACTTCATGTTTTAAATCAAATATATTTCTTAGATATAATCTTTTCAAGTTATTCCATTTTCTTTCCAAGAGTATATGGAATCATTAAGCCTCATTTATCAAATCATTTGGTTTATTTAAACCTTTCTTAAATCTTGGAATAATTCCAAATCATTTTCTCTTTTACTTAGGAATTTTTTTTCATATCATTCTTTTAAATCTTAATCAATGATATCTTATATTTAGGGTATAACTTTTAACTTAGGGAAAATATTCCCAAAACATTTATTAAATCTTAATCAATGATTTTCTTTCTTAACTTCAAATCATATTCTTGCAAATCAAAGGTTTTCACAACAGAAATTTCACCTCTAGGGACTAATGGCAAACTTCACCTCTAGGGACTAATGGAAAGTTTCACCTCTAGGGACTAATGGAAAGTTTCACCTTCAGGGACTATTGGCAAGTAATCCTACGTCATGAATACCTTTGACTTCAAAGATCATTGTCTTCAATATACTTTATTTCCAAAATTAGTTTGAAAGGGTTTTCGGATAGGAATCATGCAAATCCGATCTCGGTTCCTTTGTACAAACCATCGAATAAAAGATGTTAAATGGTTAATTAACATTCAAAGAATTTATTTCTTTTATTTTGGAAAAACTTAAATATGATCTTTTAGAGCATCCGGGCTTTCCTTTCGATCTATTTCACCCCTCGCCAAAAAGGAGAAAACAAAGGCCAGGTAAGTTCAGGGCACTGGTTGCTCAATCCCTAATCTTAGTTAAACACCTTATTTTATCATCCCAGATCTCACAGGTGGACAAATGTACTAGTCGTTTCCGCATACTCAGTTTGTTATTACATTCAATATTCTTCACTTTTTATATAAGTGGTATAAACAATTTCTCTTAACCGTTAATCAAACTCTTATTAAAACTTCCAAATAATCTTTACATTACTTAATTATTCCTTTAAATTCATTCACAAAAGATTTAGGAAATAATTGTTAAGTTTAAAACTGCATTTCAAAAGTTATTTCAAACTGCTGCGAAAATCCTTGCGAAAAGTGTTTGCAAATAGCGTTTTAAAACCTATATTCATCAAAATGACTTTTATATCATTTATAAATCCATATTTTAAACTTAAATCTAAAACATTTTAAAAGATTTTTAGGATTTATTTCATATTTTAAAGCATTTAAAATATCAATTTTAAACTTTGGCCACTTTACTACAAAAGCGCTATTTTTCTGAAAAATTATTTTGAACGTATTGAAAATATACAAGATAAAATCTTGATTTTCTTCCTTTATTTCTTCATACATATTTAAATGTTTATAAAACATTTCTAATTCATTTTAAAACTATTTCCAAAAGGTTTAAGAATTCCATATACACCATTTCATTTTCAAAAGGAAAGTAATTTCCTTTGTGCTTATCGACGTGTATCAACGTGACTTGGTAAAACAATTTTAACAAACATATCGAACAATTAACACTTGATGATCAAAGAATATATAAGCATCCATAGCAATCATAGTACAACATCAAACATGTATATATATAAATAGGTGTTAAATAGAGTTTCTCACCATAAACCAAAGCGATTAACTTCCTACCAACATTCTAATCAACCAACACTTCACTAATTAATTTCTACTCCATTAACCACTAGCAAACAACACCTTCTCCATTCCAATAGCTTGGCCGAGGCTTGAGATGGAGTTTGGCCGAAAATATAGAGAAGAAGCGGTAGAGCTTTGAACTTGAATTTCCAAGATTTAGATCTGAAAAATAGATCATTTCTCTCTTGTTTTTGACTCTCTCACACACAAATTTGAAAATCTTATTAACTGAAAAGTTATTTCAAATTCATTTCTATTGAATTTGAAAAAAGAATCATTTGATTCCAAGTAGTTTTGAGGGAGATATGATAGAATGAAGAAGAGGTACTGTTCGATTGAAAAAAATGAAACCCGAAAACGCACTTCAAAGAATTGTGTTTCAGGTATGGAAAACTTCAAAAATGGAAAAAGTGATCAAATAAAAGTTCTAGCCACTGGAATTTCATATGTGTTGAAAAAAATAATTTTTTAATTTTGATCTGTTATGATCAAGTTATGATAAAAAAATGGCATATTCTCTGGCTTAAAAACTGGGCCAGAAAATATACTAGAAAGAAATGTATTTTTGACATAGTAAGCTTTATAATTTAACAAAGTGGTCAACATAAAAGTTGTAGCCACTGGAAAATACATGATTTAAAAAAAAAATTACATTTTGGTTCAGTTTTGAAGAAGTTATGACCGAGAGAAGAAGAGGTAAAATGTGGAAAAATAAATAAATTTGATTTGAAGAGAATGAACATTGGTTTCTTTTGAATATTTTGTAAATATTTTGACATTATTTCTTTACAATTTTTTCTATGGACTAGAAGCCATTAAAGAGAAGATGAAGATGCTTGAGAAAAGAAGAAGAAGAAAATGTGAATGAAAGTGAAAAAGTAGGTGGATATTTATAGAAAAAGAAAGAAATGGTAATTTTATCAAAATAACCTCTTACCAAATTACCAAACTAACCTTACTTAAGCCTAAAGCAATCTACACTTTTTCAAAAATTAACATCATCCTTTCACTTCTTACTTTACGTCTTAGTCACTTAAATATTAAGTAAAGAATATCATAATTATGTTGGTTTTGATTTGATGTGATTTGATGTTTACTTTTTCTCACTTTTGTTAATTCTTGCTTACTTTTACTAATGACTTCTAGAAGTTTTCTAATCTTATTTAGTAAAAGTAAACATGTTTAGTGAATTAAATAATACTTACACTATTTGAATATATGTTTCTACATAAGAAAATAAAGGTGCGACAACGTTGCGACAACTTTTAATCGACAAAACGTTGTTTTTGGCAAAATGTTTTACGATCACATTTTGATGTTTCAGTTAAACTTGTTAGGAACTGAGTTGATGATGTTTTGATGACAACAACCTTATATAGTTATTATACTTTACTTTATAAAATATATACTAACATTTCCATATATATATATGTATATAGGAAGTATATGCAGGTATCATCGAAGACTGATCAGTATAAAGACTCAAGCATCAAGATGAAGATTAGAGATTCAAGATTCAAGACTCTAGAGAATCAAGATTTTAAGATCTCAAGACAAGTGTCTAGTATTTTGTTAAAACTTCATAATAGCACTCTCATCTTTCTTCCAATTTTCTTTTGGGATGGAACCCAATTTCTATCGAAACCAGTGACTTACAAACCCACGACAAGTAGCTTACAAACCTACGACAAGTGGCTTACAAACCCACGAAAATCAAAATCATTTAAACTACTTTGTACAAGTTCTCGAGTCCTATGGAGGAGCTCTGTAGGAAGGTTCTTGCAATTTAAGTTTGAATAGATTTTTCAAAATGATTTTAAATCTGTTTTCAAAATGTTTTAGCTTTCAAAATCATGTTTTCAAAAAGATTTTCAAACTTTGTTTTAGCCTTGAAATATACCTCTATTCTGATTTTAAAAACTTCTATTTTTAAAACATCAAAACTTATTCTGATTTTAAATACAGGTAATTAGGCACAAGGAAGAAGTTGCGAAAAAATTTAGTCTCAGGGACAACAAGTTTACTTTTTAGTTTGAAGGACACTTTTTAGTGTAAACTGAAAATGATAGTTACAACTATCATTCTGTGAATTACATTAAAAAGTGTCATTTAACCTAAAAAACAAACTTCTTGTCCCTGAGACAAAAAATTTCTCTAACTTTTTCTTTGAGCCTAAAAACCCCTTTTAAATATTACTTATATAATTGACGGTCTATATCAATTATATACATATATCTAAAATAATGTTTTATATTCATTCTCTATCTCAAAATATTGTTTAAACACTTTACTTTGCTTCAGAGAAGTTTCAACTTGTTTTAAATTCAAATGCTTTTACAAAACAACATCTCTACAATTTTGAACTGAGGGATGTCGACATATGGGGATACCCCATGTCGACACGGTGACAGTTGGATTCAAAATTCAAATTTCAAAAGAAGTGTCCATTCGTTCAAAAACCTTTCGCCAATGGTTATGACTGTTGTGCATCTATATAAAGGCTTCCAAAACGAATTTTTTTGAACAACTACTTTCTTATTTTCTTCACTCTTTCTTCCCCACCATTCCATATCCATAAAACTTCATATTTTCAAGATCGTGCCATCATTCTGCCAAATTCTCACTAGGAAATCATTTAGATACTCTCTCTATTTGATTCTCCATCATTCTACTAAAGATCAAAGTGCTATTCAGAGTTATAGGATTAATTTGTATTAAAAAAAGTCCATAGAGTCTATCCATTCAAAAGGATTGTTATTAAGAAGTATTAGGGTGATCTTGTGTCCCGTAAATCAAGAGAGTTTACCCCAGACTCAGAGATAGGAGGGTTCCTCAAGGCCTTAGAAATTGAGGCTTGTAATTTGGATATTGGGTTATAAAAATCTGTACAAGGATATTGCCTTGGTGCAGGACTGGATGTAGGAGGATTCCGAACCAGTATAAAATCCGGTGTGTTCTTTCCTTTTACTTGCTTTAATTTACTATTTGCATTTGTTATATGTTCTGTGATTATTCTGTGTTAGAATTCTATTTAGATTTGTGTTGAAACTTTTAATTTAGTCATATAGTTCATATATTCTTTAAAACACTATTCACCCCCCTCTAGTGTTTATTTCTGCCTTAAGATCCTTAATCCGCATCCCCAACAATTGGTATCGGAGCATTGGTTTTCATTATTTTCATAATCTGAAATTTTGAAAATTTTTAATGGCACAACCCACTAGTAATGTCACTCCTGTCATCACTACTTCTGTCAACACAAGTACTAACACTAGTTCATTTGTAGAAGGTCAGTCTACTGTCAGACCACCACTTTTTAATGGCAGTAATTATGCATATTGGGCATGTAGGATGAAAAATTATTTACAATCCATAAGTTTAGATACTTGGAATATGACACAAATTGAATATGTTGAACCAACTACTAATTTTGCCCAGTGGACTACTGAGCAAAAGACGGCTGCACAAAACAATTCTAAGGCTATGAATATACTATTTTTTTCACTAGATAGGAATGAGTTTAATAGAGTCTCTGTTTGTAAGTCTGCATTTGAAATCTGGAAAACTTTGCAAGTAACTCATGAAGGAACAAGCAAAGTTAAACAGACTAAAATTTCCATATTAACTAACCAGTTTCAATTGTTTAAAATGCATGAAAATGAGTCCATTTTCGACATGTATTGTCGATTTCAAGATATTATACATCCATTGATTGCTTTAGGAAAGGGTTTCTCAGAAGAAGATCAAGTCAGAAAGATACTCAATTCACTCACTCCAGAATGGGATCAAAAGACACTTACTATTGAAGAGGCAAATGATGTTAGTCAAATGAAGATCGAAGAGTTAATCGGTAATCTAATGTCTTATGAAGTTCAACTACAAGGGAGAAAAGAATCTAAGGCAATGGAAAAGAAATCGATCGCATTCAAGGCAACAACTGGAGATTCAGAACAAGATAGTGATGAAGAAATTGCTTTCATGACCAAAAATTTCAGAAAGTTTCTGAAGTATAGAAAGATGAATAACTTTAAAAGAAATGATCAAAGGAATTCCAGAAATACTTCGGAGAACAACAACAATTACAACAACAACAACAACGGTGATAGATGCTACAACTGCAACAAAACAGGGCACTACAAGATAGATTGTCCATATCCAGACAAACAGACATTTCAACCAAACAACGAGCAACTAAGGAAAAGAAAGAAGGCATATGCAGCAATTCTTGACGATTCAGTTTCATCCAGTGATGATGAGAAGAAAACTGATAATTCAAATCTGTGCTTCACTGCTATTCTCGAATCGGAAGACGATCGGAGTTTGGATCTAAAAATAGGTACAGATTTATTTTAATTTTATTGGATGCTTGTTTGTTTTGATTTTGTTTGTAATTCCTTGAATTTTTAAATTCAAAATCATCCTTTGAAATTTGAATTTTTAAATTCAAAATAATATTATTTTAATAATATTTTAAATATTAAAATATTTTAATATTATTATATTTAATATTATTACTGGAATTATATATAGATATAAAATATAAATTAGTTTTCTTAAGATTTTAGGAATTTCTTAGATTTTAGGAATAGACACCCCTTTTCAAATTCAACAGGCACATGTCGACATACCAGGATACCCCATGTCGACATGTCTCTTAGAAATTTGATTTCAAAATTTGAATTCAAACTTTTGAATTTCCCTCCATCTTTTCACTTACTTCAAAATTCTGAAAAGATACCTCTTGACCAGAGAACATGACTTTAGAGAATCTATTTAATATACTTCTCTTATCATCTCTTTTCACTTTATTCTCATAATTCAAACTTTCTTCATTATCTTCTACTCCTCTCAAACACTCATCAATGGCTTCCTCAAGTACCCCCATCAAAAATGATCTTTTTAATGACCATAGGAGGCTATCAAAGCTTACATAAATTATGTAAACTATGGTAAAGTCAATACGGGAAAATTTGCTATTTTTGATGATTTTCCTTCTTATGAAATCGATCAATTTTTTGAAGAAAACTCCATTCTTAGCTTGATTGATAACAAGCAAAATGATTTCGTTTGTTATCCAAACCTTGTCAAAATGTTTTATGCAAACCTAAACCGTGAATTTTATAATGGAAATGAAGATCAAATTTGGAGTAGTGTTAAAAGAACACTTACTGTTTTGGATTCCGATATTTTGGGTACTATTTTAGGTTGCAAATCTACCGGTATGAATCTCTCACAATTTCAAATCAATGAAACCGATCGAGAGACTTTTCATCACATTTTTGGAAGCGATGACCACATGGATTTTAAGGATCGCTTTTTCCGCCCAAAAGCAAGAATTGTCAATCTTCTTATTCAACACACCATTATTCCTAGGTCGGGAAACTACAATAATCCCACCTCAAAAGTGTGTAAAACTCGTTTTGCTATATTTGGAAAATATGATATTAATTGGGCATAAACTATTTTGGATGAGTGAAGACCCAAAAATTTTACTATGGGAGAAAACACTCTTTATCATGGAATTTATCTTACTCGGATTTTCAATTATTTTGGTGTGGATGTTAAAAAGGAAGAGTTTGTAAGTAGGAAAGTGTTCAATCATGGGAACATTTCCCTTATGAAAATCCCATTTAGGTTTCAACCGTATGAAACACTTATCGAAAAGGAAAGGAGACTTGCTCATGAAGAGATGGAAGAAGAGGGAGAAGAAGAGGAAGAAGAAGGGGAAGGAATGGAAATTGAAGAAGAAGAGGAAGATGAAGAAACCTTTTTGGAAAGTATAGAGTATCCACATACACCCGCCAATCCATCCAACAAAACCATACTCAAGAACCAAAAGATACTTGCTCAAAACCAAAAGGTTCTTAAGAGATCTATTAGCAAGAAAATGGATAAAATCTCTAACAAGATCGACAAGTTCTTTGGGAAGATAGGTAGGAAACTTGGCTTGTCCTCATCATCATCTTCATCAAACTAATTCTAGCCATTATCTCTCTAGCTATCGTTTATCTATCTTTGTATTTTCTATTTTTTTGGTTAATATTATGTAATGTTAACTAATATAAGTAATGCTATCTTATTCTCTGTTTTCCATCTTTATATATCTCTGATAGTTATTTATTTTAAGTTTCTATAGGTTCACTAGTATAAAAATAAACTTAGAAATCAAAAATAACTCAACTTGGTCATTCTGTCTAGACCATGTCGACATGCCCCATCCCTCCATGTCGACATATAACAGTCAAAAAGTAGTTACAATTTCAAACTTTAAATTCTTGTAACTACCAAGTGACAATTCATTTTGAACGGCCAATAACTCCTATAAATACCTATTTCTTCCAGAAAAACTTCTCTACCTCCATTTCTATTCATCTCCTCTCATACTTCAACTTATTTTTTAAATTATGGCTTCTCCAATTAAGAACTCTTACTTCTTTCAAGAATATTCTCTCTTTTATACTTAGAAATCAAAGGCACTTAGAATTAAGCCAAATGAAGATGATCAAAGAGCAAGAGAAACACTTCGACGCACTTCGTTGGATGATCTTAAGCTTTAGCAAAGACGAACCCGAAGCAAATCCACCAGTTACTCTCGACA
Organism: Allium cepa; assembly: GCA_030765085.1. Lineage (NCBI taxonomy): Eukaryota > Viridiplantae > Streptophyta > Magnoliopsida > Asparagales > Amaryllidaceae > Allium > Allium cepa. The sequence goes on along the minus strand of CM060943.1, from coordinate 474,403,331 downwards.
AAGATAATTGGGATGTTATCAAAACTGATCCTATCTTTGGAGAAGATGGATGGGTGGAAGTCCCAATGAATGTCTGATCATTATGTATGTTTGTTTGTTTGTTTGATTTGATCTAGATCTGATTAGGATTTAATTGAATTGTTTACTTAAGTTTGATTTGGATTTGGTTTGTATGTAACTTCATATACTATACATGATTGGTTTGCTATATTGATTTGATTGTCAAGTTACACTTATATATATGCTCACACACTTGATCACTTACACGTTCACTTTACACTTTTATTCTATATATACTTGATTATCTTAGAACATGTAAATCTTTTATTCCTTCTTGCTGATGTCAAATGGGGAGAAAGTTATAAAAATATATGTGCTTGGTGTAAGGGGGAGTTGCAGTTTAAAGAAGAAATCACGGAGTAAGGGGGAGTTATGGTATGGTAAGAATATTTTATAAATAAAGGTTGTCATCATCAAAAAGGGGGAGATTGTTAGGAACTGAGTTGATGATGTTTTGATGACAACAACCTTATATAGTTATTATACTTTACTTTATAAAATATATACTAACATTTCCATATATATATGTATATAGGAAGTATATGCAGGTATCATCGAAGACTGATCAGTATAAAGACTCAAGCATCAAGATGAAGATTAGAGATTCAAGATTCAAGATTCTAGAGAATCAAGATTTCAAGATCTCAATATAAGTGTCTAGTATTTTGTTAAAACTTCATAATAGCACTCTCGTCTTTCTTCCAATTTTCTTTTGGGATGGAACCCAATTCTATCGAAACCAGTGTCTTACAAACCCACGACAAGTAGCTTACAAACCTACGACAAGTGGCTTACAAACCCGCGAAAATCAAAATCATTTAAACTACTTTGTACAAGTTCTTGAGTCCTATGGAGGAGCTCTGGAGGAAGGTTCTTGCAATTTCAGTTTGAATAGATTTTTCAAAATGTTTTTAAATCTATTTTCAAAATGTTTTAGCTTTCAAAATCATGTTTTCAAAAAGATTTTCAAACTTTATTTTAGCCTTGAAATATTCCTCTATTCTGATTTTAAAAACTTCTATTTTTAAAACATCAAAACTTACTCTGATTTTAAATATTACTTATATAATTGACGGTCTATATCAATTATATACATATATTTAAAATAATGTTTTATATTCATTCTCTATCTCAAAATATTGTTTAAACACTTTACTTTGCTTAAGAGAAGTTTCAACTTGTTTTAAATTCAAATGCTTTTACAAAACAACATCTCTACAATTTTGAACTGAGGGATGTCGACATATGGGGATACCCCATGTCGACATGGTGACAGTTGGATTCAAAATTCAAAATTCAAAAGAAGTGTCCATTCGTTCAAAAACCTTTCGCCAATGGTTATGACTGTTGTGCATCTATATAAAGGCTTCCAAAACGAATTTTTTTGAACAACTACTTTCTTATTTTCTTCACCCTTTCTTCTCCACCATTCCATATCCATAAAACTTCATATTTTCAAGATCGTGCCATCATTCTGCCAAATTCTCAGTAGGAAATCATTTAGATACTCTCTCTATTTGATTCTCAGTCATTCTACTAAAGATCAAAGTGCTATTCAGAGTTATAGGATTAATTTGTATTAAAAAAAAGTCCATAGAGTCTATCCATTCAAAAGGATTGTTATTAAGAAGTATTAGGGTGATCTTGTGTCCCGTAAATCAAGTGAGTTTACCCCAGACTCGAAGATAGGAGGGTTCCTCAAGGCCTTAGAAACTGAGGGTTGTAATTTGGATATTGGCTTATAAAAATCTGTATAAGGATATTGCCTTGGTGCAGGATTGGATGTAGGAGGATTCCGAACCAGTATAAAATCCGGTGTGTTCTTTCCTTTTACTTGCTTTACTTTACTATTTGCATTTGTTATATGTTCTGTGATCATTCTGTGTTAGAATTCTGTTTAGATTTGTGTTGAAAGTTTTAATTTAGTCATATAGTTCATATATTCTTTAAAACACTATTCACCCCCCCTCTAGTGTTATTTCTGCCTTAAGATCCTTAATCCGCATCCCCAACAAAACTATTTATTTATGTAAACCAAATTTAAAAATAAATTTGTATAATTCTATTTAAAAATATAAACACTCATAAATTAACCAGGATAATTTATTTAAGCATTGAAACATGCTTTTCTGAAATCAGCATTTTGTCACTTTTGTCGATATAGGCAAATGTTACTATATTTATGTATGTTACTACTTCCAAATCCTATCGAATATTATTTAAATCATAAAACCTTTTATATTTTATATTTAAAATCACTCTAAATACTATATTTTCAAGTGGTCAAATTCTGGGTCGTTACAACCCGACTACCATGTGTTGGCTTAAGGTGGCTAAAACAGGAGCGATCGACGGGACAAGTGAGGTAGCTTCTCCGATCGGACACACTTTTTTGATGCCATTCTATTACATTTGTTATTTATTGGGTGCACCTTTTGATTTTGGGAGTGTGGCTCGAGGTGGGTGGTAGTGGCTGCTACGCGTTACAACCAGCCTGGAAGCGTAATTGGTATATCTACCTTGGCATTGCCTCGTGTGCCTTGTCACCTACCATAGAGAGCCTTACTACGAGTTTTTTTTCTCCCATAGCCCAAGGAGTATTTAGAGTGGTCTCCCGATCTGGAGATATGGTGATGGTGGATGGACTACTAGGACTATTACGTGTTGGGGGCTATATGGGTAACCCTTCGATACTATTTTATAGTAAGTTTATTTTACTGTAGACATTATTATAATAGCGCAATATTACTACATAGTAAACAGTTTAACGGATCCTTAGAGGATGGACGGTCCCAATCATCCTTTAAGTTACTTGTATTTTATTACATTTCACTTGAGTTGGTTTACGTTATATAAGTATATATGTCCAGACTCGAGTGTTTTGTGTTTTGATTTACGATCGGGTCAGCCCGAGTATTCACAGCTTTGGATTCTCTTTCTGAAGCTGGTCTTTGCTGGAGATTCTACCTATATATATATATATATTTCAGTTTCAGTTTTTCTATTTTATCTCATGCATTAGTGAACTTCTATGCATTTTGGGATTTCTATTATGTTGTTTTCAGACTGATATTTCACTGCGAGTTATTCTGATTGTTCCGTGTCTGTGATTTTGTGTAATTGATTTCATTTGCTCCAAATTTATTTAAAATATGTTATTTTGCATCATTCAAGTCTGATATGTGTGGATTATTGTCGATTTGAATGGTATGAAATAGTGGGTTGTCACATTTCCAGTTATTGCTTTTACAACTTAAGCCATCTGTACTTGTTTTGTAGAAGTATAACTAATTGCTCGACAATAACTTCTCTTTCTATCAAAACCAAAAACTTCTGCTTACATTTTTGTAGGAAGTAAACCTAATTACTCAATAATAATTTCTCTTTTTATCGAAAGCGCCTGTGTGCATTTAATATGACATTAAGTTGTGAGTTGTACTAAATATAATGATAATTAGTAATATATGTAATAGCATATGATTTAACAAAAAAAAACACTGCATAAAAGGCAAAATTTATAAAAGAATCTATTGTGGTGAATTACAAACTATAGTCATGAAACTATAGTTGCAAACTACAGATTCAATTTGGAACTGTTTACAGAATCATATATCGAAAAATATATTTCTTTTCTCATTCAAAGTTGGGTATCATTAACCATGAAATATTTCACATGTCATTAGTAATTACAAGGAATATAATTTGACATCTTATTCCCTTTAAATACATTAGTTAGACGTGGTCAAATCATAATGTGCCACGCATACTTATGCTTATTAGCAATGTTAGGTTGACATAGACATCAAATTTTCATGAAGCATACAGACACCAAACTCTACCTAATATTCGGCTAATATAGAAATCAAGTCTAATATCTGATTATAAACCATAAAAGCTTTAGTATACTATACATTTATACAAAAATAATAATACAGCATGCCTGATATGCAAAAGATGCAACATTGAATTTAAATTATGGAGGACCATATATCAGCTTCAAATGGAAAAAATATCATCAAGTTGTTCTATAGAAGCAGTGCAGTCCTCAACCTAAATCAAAGGCTTTTTGTACGATGACCTCTAAATGTACCTCCTTAATTTATTCCATTGGAAGAGCTAATCTTCATATATCATTGATAGTAACAAAATTATGAACTATAAATGCAAATTCAACATTTTTTAGGAAATGACATTGCAATATATTACACAACTGGTCCTTGAGCATTTGCTTGCATAAATACATTATTTATGGTTTACACCCGTTAAACTAATCCATACTTTTTGGCTGCAACATTCACGAAACCAAACATCATTAGTACATAAAGGAAGTCTAAACCAATATGAGAAGAAGAAAAAATGATCTGAACCCACCAATTTCTCTCTTTCATTATAATTTAGCTCAATATGAAAGTGAGCGTTGTGCTCAGTTGCAAATGCCACCTAGTTGTGTGCTCTGTTGTAAAATGCAACTGATACCTCAGCTCAGTTGCATTTTGCAACCGAACATGCTCTTCATTGCACCTGAGCATAGTGCTTAGTTGCATTTTCACCCAAGCAATGTGCTCAATTATGGGGAAACTGGGCATTGCTCGGCTGCAAAATGCAACTGAGCGGTAGTGCAATGCTTGATTACAATTGTTTGACCCATCTACATTACATTATTTATATTGAGCATGGTTAGTAGGGAATGAGATATTTTTTTCTATTGTTAAGTTGTACATGATAGAGTTAGGGGTATATCCTAGGGGAAATTATGTAATTTTTTACATATATCTAACTTGATAACCAATCTTGTTCAAAAATAAAAGGTGTTTTTGTTCTATTATATTTTCGATATAATGTGTTGTATTATTTACATGATTTAATTAGAAGCATATTTAATAGAAATTCCATGGATGGTATGCTTTGTGGTAGCAGTTACAAAGTGTTGTGACATGAGTAATTTATTACAATAAAAATAAATATACCATTTTAAATATTCTCAGTCAAGATGTATCAAGACTGGATATCGATACATCCATTGAGATTAGAATACGTAGCGCTTTCCAAATATTGGACAGTGTATTACTCATGACTGTTGGGGACACCAAGGTGTTACATATTGATAGTTATTGGATAATTATAGAATGCCTCACCCGATAGCTTTTTGTTGGTTAATATAACTAAGGTCAAGCAGAGAATATCGAAGTGACTGATTTACATAGTTCTCTCCACTTGAGAATGCTACCGATCTTCAATAAAGAAGCTCCGCTTTGATTATAGTTAAATCGTGGCATAATATCCATCGAATTACTATAACTGGGTTGAGTGAAAGCGTTGGGAGTAAAACACTATCCAAGAAAGGATTCATGTCCTCAGTTACATGAGATTAGTTTCACCGTCAACTAATGCCAACTCAAAGTCAAAGTCTCTACACTAAGTAGATCGATTGATTATAATTGTTGTTTTTAAACCAAGGACTTTGTGTCTGGATTATAAAGTTGAATGTGGAAGATATTGGAATTTCCATAAGTTCTAATGTGATATTGTTTTGACAAAGAAAATTGGTGTAAAATAATTATCACTATCGGGTACCGCTTATAATAAGTAAAATTGGATTTTTCCAAAAATGTGCAACCAACAAATTGAGCCAATATATTGCACCACCTACAAACTGACATGTGAATGTTAATATTCGAATAGTTCGATATTAATCGTTGATTGAATTTACACCTTTGAGTCGCACAACCGTAATAATGAATTCTCTGAAAAGCCACCTTATTTACTTAATTTATAAATTATTGTAAGAAATATTTAATATTTTTTAATTTATTTCATGTTTGTAATTATTTTAATGCATTTATAAAAGTTATATCTACATGCATTGATATATGATATCGACGTAATTTAATTTAAGATAATTGTATGAAATGATTTATAGAAATTCATGTCATTTGGTGACATGGTTTGGGGAAATTTTATGTCATTTGTGTCAAAGAAATTAATTATGGAAGCTTTAATTAAAGAATGAGAAATGTTTCTTTCTTTCAATTAAAACATATTCTCCACTTCATTCTGAATGCACAATTCATTCTTTTTCATTCCTCTCCTCCTAACTTTTCATGGCAGAACAAAAAATCAAAATTTCACAATTTTTTCGAATTCAAATAAAATAAAACAAAAGCGGTTCATCCATCTCTTGCAAGGATATGATGAAGATCTTGAAGAGATGAGGAGATATCATCATTCAAAGTATGACTTCAAGGCAACATCCTAAGGGTAATTCGTTTTCAAGGTATGCTTCAATGCTTTGGGCATTAAGATCGATTTATAGAATCTAAGAGCTTTTGATTCATCATTTAAGGTGTGATTTGATGGTAACTTTTCAAGTAGTTTCTAGTCAATTCATTTAAGTATTCTCTATATTCATATGCTTGGATTCGTGTGATTTATTTATGTTTATAATGACTGTTGCAACACAAAAATTGATAACCCCTTTCTTAATTAAAGTTATGTCTATTATGTTCATTTCATTCAAGTCTACATTTGTTATCTTTTCCATTACAATAATTATAAATTAATTTCTTATGAATTAGACTTTATAATATTATTTATGTTTATAATGACTATGTAGTAACACGAAAATTGATAACCCCTTTCTCAATTAAAGTTATGTCTATTATGTTCATTTCATTCAAATCGACATTTGTTATCTTTTCCATTACAATAATTATAAATTAATTTCTAATGAATTATATTTTATAGTATTTATGTACAGAATCTCAAGTGAGTTGTAATTTAATTCTTATTTTTAAAATTATTTCTATTGTTGCATGATTAATAATTAGATACAACCACTTTGAATATTGTTTATGCAAGTGTGAAAGGCTTTGATCTAAAATTTTGAATGAACTTTTATTTAATTTTAAATTATATATACATCTTTTCTAAATTTATAGTTTGTAAAATTCCAAATTAAAAGTTCAATTTAAGTTTTTTAATTTGGAATGAAATATAAATTGTCAAATTGAAATTTTAATTAGAAAGTTTTAGTTTTATATTACATGCACATGCTTGTGTAAATATATGTATGTATACATATAAACTTTAAACATTTTATCTTTAATTGCTAAAGTTTGATTTAACCCCTTTTAATTTAAAGATGAGGCAATTACATATATACATTTAACTACTAGCTGATATTTTTGTTATTATATCATAATTCCTCTTGCATGTAAAACAATATTATATTAATTGAATTTGTTAAAAGGGAAAGTGAATAAATTAGTGATTTCATTTTTCATTTCATACCTTATTAGATCCTTATATGACTGCATTCAATTTATTCTTATTTATTAATGTCTATTTCAACAATCAATCTTACTTACTCCATGTCTACAATTTTGGTCATACAAATTAAAGTATGAATATACTTGATATATTCACACTTTTCATATCATATGCTTAATTAATTTATATTTAAATTATTACAGAAATTTTTTCCTTAATTAATGTTATTTAATATATTAATTAATTCCATTAAAGAGGGAGTGAAATGAAAGGTTTCTCCATCTTTATATTTTGACATATCATCCCTTATTTATTGCATAGGGTAAGAGAAGGAAATGAAAGGTTTCCTTCTCTAAGTTCATTTCACATGCTTTTATTACATATAGTAGCACTATTTATATATATATATATATATATATATATATATTCACACAAATGGATGTGTTTGATACATTTATTAAAATACAATAAATTAAGTGTGACGACCCACCTCCTCGACCCTCAAAAATCGACATTAATATATCCTCGATATTCATGTACTGCAAGTCCAAGTGTTGGAGAGGCAGATTAACATGGTGTATAAAAATAAAGATAGAAGTCAAACTAAATAGAATTTCATATCATATTCAACATTTAATACATATGAGTAGTACACGTAATTACTCCAAATTTTTCCATCAAAGTACTTGTAAGTACTAATCCAACAAGGATAGTTATAACTGCCTATCCTCAAAAGGGCTGGTAGATACATAACAAAATACAACGGATTTAATAGATAACTTTCTATAAAAGGCTCAAAATGCTCCAAGCTCCATACTCCATACTCCATCCAAAATGCTCCAAGCTCCATACTCCATACACCATCCAAAATGCTCCAAGCTACCTAACTACTTGGCTACCAAAAAAATAGGGCATCCTGAGTTTAAGGGGAAAAGGAAATGATCTTTGAATCAGTTATGGGACTGGTTGAGAAACTCAAAATACAGATATTTGGAAACAAAGGGTATCTTATTAGATGCAACAACCCTGTTTTTGGTGATTATCTGTAATATTAAATTTTAACAATGGTTATAATTTAATATTGGAAATAATACAAATTGGAAATGAAATTTTGGTTAAAAATTGTTTATTTTAAATAAACAATGAGATTTGGGAGAATAAAATTTGATATAAGATTATTTAGGTGTGATTTAAGTTGAATAAATGGTGAATAATGGGAATAAGTTAATTTTGAGATGATAAATTAATAAAGAGATTCTTTTCAACGTTAATTTGTTGAAATAATATAAATGGTTAAAAAAATAAAGTTTTAAATTTTTTATTTTATTAGTTGGAAATAAAACGATTATTTTATGATTTTAATTTGAGTAAATGCAATAATATTGTAGATTATTGCCAATATTGAAATTTTATTGATTATATAAGAGAAATTAGAAGTATTTATGTATTTTTATAGATATAAAAAGCTAAAATATTGTTTAAAATGATATTTTGTTGTAAAATTGCAGTTAATATGGTTTGTTGTCTTTATTTTGATAAGAAAATAATTTTTATGTAAATTCTTATGTTAAAAATGGTGTTTTGTAATAAAAAAGGCGTAGCTTTTGAAATTTAAGTATAAAATAAGGTTTTATTGATAAAAATGAGAATTCTTTTAGTTAAAACACATTTTAGTTTGTTGTGAAAACAATTTTGTTTACATAAACTTTAGATGTATAAATTTTGTTTGAGAAACTGTGTGTATTGAGAAAATATGTGAAAATGGGTATTTTACATAGTTGAATTTTTACTAAGTATAGTTTTTGGGCTAATGGGTAAAGGTTAGATCCATTACCCATCTCTAGGACTATCAGGGGGAAAGAGGAAAATAAACTGTACATTGGTTTCTCTTTTCTCACTTATCTTCTTCCCTTAAAAATCAACAGTAAATGAAAAATGACTTTCCCATTCAAATTAGAATCTTGCTTCAAAATTTGATGAAATTACAGAGAAATAAAGAAAGTAATTTGAAAATTAGTATCAAATATAGGTAATCACCACCAATATCTCAAGCTACTTCATCCAACTTTGTTCTTGATAAGGGGATTGTCTATAATATTTTTCTTTCTCTCTGCATGTTCTTGTTTCAGTAATTACAGGTGTTTAGAGCCTCAAATCACCTCAAAAAGTTACATCTTGCTACCAAATTTGCTGCTAAATCATAAGGTGAGTTTAAAGCTCACAAGTGCTTACTGAAAAATGAATTTCCTATGGGAACTTTGGCTAAATCATTTACTGTATAGGAAGTTTTCTCTGTTCATATTTCTCTGTTTATATCTTATTCTAGTTGTCACTTTGAGTTGTCATATCTCTCACGTTTCTTAACCAAATCTAATAATTTTGGATGTTATGGAAAGCTTAGACATAGATCTACAAGATTTATGTTTTAATTTTTGTGAATTTTAGATGTTTTCTTGATCAAAATCGTGCTTGTTTGTTGCTGTCCCGAGAGCAAATCGACAGCAACAACACTCACAGGCCTAATAATTGTTTTGGCCATAACTCTTTCGTTTCTTAACCAAATTAAACAATTTTAGATATTCTCGAGAGCTTAGACATAGAGCTACAAGTTTTGTCTTTTGAGTTTTCTGAAGTTTTGACGTTATTTGATCAAAATCGTGCTTATTTGTTGTTGTCCCAAGAGCAAATCGACAGCAACAACAGCCACAGGCCTAAGAATTGTTTTGGCCATAACTCTTTCATTACTTAACCAAATTGAATAATTTTGCATGTTCTGGAAAGCTTAGACATAGAGCTACATGTTTTGCCTTTTGATTTTTTTAAATTTTGATGTTTTTTTGACCAAAATCGTGCTTGTTTGTTGTTGTCTTTAGTGCAAATCGACAGCAAAAACAGTCACACGCCTAAGAATTGTTTTGGCCATAACTCTTTCGTTACTTGACAAAATTGAATATTTTGCATGTTATGGAAATCTTAGACATAGGCTTACAAGTTTCATGTTTTATTTTTTTGTAGTTTTGATGTTTGCTTGATCAAAATCGTGCTTGTTTGTTGCTATCCCGAGAGCAAATCGACAGCAACAACAGCCACATGCCTAAGAATTGTTTTGGCCATAACTCTTTCGTTTCTTAACCAAATTGAATAATTTTGGGTGTTATAGAAATCTTAGATCATGTACTACAATTTTTATGTTTTGACTTTTCTAAAATTTTTAAAGTTTGCTTGGTCAAAATTATGTTGTATGTTGCTATCCTGAGGGCAAAATGACAGCCATAACAATCATCGATCTTAGAATTGTATTGGCTCATTTTTGGGCTTATTTTTGCTCTCATTCTTGTTCGGTTTTGATGTTTTTTTGAGATATTTGAGAGTTCTGATGCCTATCAGTAGGCAACTATATTGGGAGAAATGGAAATTCAAATTTAAATGGAATTCGAATTGATTTTTGGACAAAATTGAATTGAATTCGTATTGAATTGAGTTATAGGTTTGAGATATCCTTCTTTGTCATATTGTTTTCGAGAACGATTTTCACTAACCATTTTTGAAATATATGGACATTTCAAATTATTATTATATAGTATTTTAAAATTATTTTCTAAATAAAAAACATATTTATTTCCTGCAATAAAGAAATTTCAAATATTTGTTTTAAAAATCATTTTCGGAAAATCGTTTTAAATTCCAGTTTTTCTCTAATAAAATTATTTTATAAATAAAATTACTTATTTTTATGAATTTCGAATGTATGAGAAAGACAATTAAATGGTAAAGTAAAACATGTGGTATGGGACACATGGGTTTGCTCTATTGCCTAATATTAGACTTATACCATCGAAACTCTTTCGATGAACTGTTTGAGATGAGGTAAGCTTCTTTATAATGATTTTTCGATGTTGAGATGTATTATGATAGTTTTTACTTGTCGATGAGATGAGACAAGTCACGATGCCACTAGTACTCGTCAATGAGATGAGACGAGTTGGGTATTGTATGTACTCGCCAATGAGATGATGCAGAGAATATTTTCATAATGTTTATGATGTCTTACTAGTGTGGTACCAACTAAGGGCTAGTAAACCATTAGGTGCAAACGTATGGTATGGGACGTACATTAACACCAATTGGGTTCCTATCCGAGAAGTTGAGACACATTCACGATGTTTACTAGTACTATAGACCATGAGTACTCGATTGGAGTCATCACAATGTAGTTGCTACTCCGATCATCACGATGTTATTAACTCGGGTCTTTGTGACTGAGAGTCATTATGATGTTATAGACTATAGTTATTCACGATGTTCACGATGTTAAGATGTTATTTGACTCCAGTCATCACATTCTTTATGATACCAGATAGTAGTACTAGTCATGATGTAGCGCGCGTAGCATTGCTTCAGCATGCAATCGAAGATCTGGCCAATCTGGTATTTCTTTGAATTTTGATGCTTTAGACTTCACCGTCTTTAGATGATTATTACATTGATAGCCTAATGCCAGATGAGATGTATACATATATGGTGAAATCATTTATGATGTTACTCTTTGATTGAGTTATTTGCATTATGGATTGATGATTTGATGATTTTATTGACTACTTGATGTTAAAATGGAGTTGAGATGTTTCTATGTATTTATACCGATGAGACGAGGTATAAATGATTATGAAGAATCTTTTAGGATGAGTTTTAGTCATGGATTTGAGATGTATATATATTCATACAGATGAGATAAGGTATGAATAAGTATGATGCTTCTTTTATGATTGGTTTTCATATTTCCTTGAATGATCCTTGGGATGTGCCGATGAGATGAGGCAAATCCATATGCATTTTATTCTATGTATGAAGGATATGTACCTTTGATGTATTGTTATATTGACGACCACTTCTAAGAAGATATTTGAATCATTTGAAGTCATTATCCATATTCTTTTATACTGTCGATGATATAAGGCGAAAGCGATGTTTATTGAGTCTTATCTTTTAAAACTTTGCTCGTCGATGTTCCATTTACTTAAGTGTCAGTTATGCCACTTAAGTATGACTTTATCATCATTATTATCTCTTCCACTTGCCAAGGGGAGATGTTGTCCTTTCTTATGATGTTGAAATCCTGTTTAGGACATGGCATCCTTTAAGAAAAAGGACACCATAGCTTTCACCTACTTATCCTTATCGATTATTTTGTTTAACTGATGATTTTAGCTAGCCTGACCTGTGTGTTTTCACTCGGGTCAGACCGAATTTGTTACAGGTTTAGTCTTCTTTATTGGACTTGCTATTGCTTTACGCTTCCCCATGGATCTTGAGTCTCCATCTTTAGATGTTTTATTCCTTTTTGTAGCATTTGAATTGCAATCCCTTGACTTGTATTTATTGAGTGGTCTTCATACCACATTGATGTAATATTTGTATTGTATTTGATGTATCATTGTATATGTATGTATATCTGTTACTGTTCTGTGATGTGTTATTCATTTAGTTATGGTGTTTTGTTCTGATAGACCCATAGCCATCTATAGCTTTGTATTGATTATTTATTGAATATGTCAATCCATTCGAGTTGATAAAAAATAGAAAACATTTGTCGACATGTTCAGTAGATAATTAAGACAAAGTCATAGTTGGTCGCCCTTAGCCAGCTCTATTCTACGCATTAGCAGACAGATGTGATTATCTTTGTTAATGTGAGTCTCTGGGTGGGGCATTACATTTTTGTGTATTGTTATATTGACGACCACTTCTGTAACATCCCGCCTTTTCATACGCTTTATATCGACGATAAACCAAACACGCCAGACTTAAACCATACAGAAGGGCGGATTGTTATGGGGTAAATAAGAAAAAGCAGAGAAGGAAAAATAAACAAAATAGAATCTTGCAGCGGAATGATAAAATATAATAATCAAATATACAATTCATGAAGCTGTTTACAAAATATTCGATTATTCTATCAGAGTTACACATACCAAAGAATAATAATAATGCAGCAGAACAATGTGATGCAGTGGAACGCTATAGTAAATAATAGTAATTACACAATCTTCATCTTCGTCCTCCAGAAATAAGGCCTTCAATTCCTGAAATGCTCAGGCTGACCCGAGCGAATTGAAAAGACAAAACACTCGAGTCAGAACTAAAAGATCTTATGTAACTTAAATCAACATTCAATTATGTGAGTGGAACGGCGTCAGAGATGTTTATGCGATTTGACATCTTCTATCCAGTGTCTAACGTGAGTGCAGTAACTCAAGATATGCACGGGATTCACATCTCCTAAGGATCTGTTAAACTATTTACTATGTAGTAATATTTCGCTATTATAATAATGTCTATTAATAAAATAAACTTACCTTTTCATAGCATTAGGGGGTTACCCATATAGCCCTTAACACGTAATAGTCCCAGTAGTCCATCCAATATCATAGTCCCTCCTGATCGGAAAGCCATCAGAGGATACCACATGGGCTACGGGAGAAAACCAAACTCGAACAAGGAGCGATGGGTTGGTCATGCAACACAACTAGGCAATGTCAGGGTAGATATACCAATTACGCTTCCGGGCCGGTGGTAACGCGTGGCGCGCAGCTACCGCCCACCTCGAGCCACACCCCTAAATAAAAAAAATCAAAAGTGGCCACCGAATCAATCCAAAAGTCAAAGTATAATATCAAAGGGATGTGTCCGATCAAAGGTGCTACCTCATTAGCCCGTCAATCGCTCCTGTTTTAGCCACCTTATGCCAACTCACGGGAGTCGGGTCCATGTATTTACCTCAAAGGAAATGCCGCCACCATCCTACTTCATTCTGGAATCTCCACCGCGTACACGGTTGTTAAAGTGGTCTTCGGAGTTGGCAAAGAGTATGACAACTTCCGATCCGGTCTCTTCAGCAACCAAATGTTATTATAACGCCGCAGTCATTTCAAAATAATTTATACTTCAAAACCAGAATATAATATCAATTTCAAACTATATAAATACGATATCATCTCCGTTTTAAAAACCTAAATCAATACGATATCATTTTTATTTCAAAATATATCATTTTTCCAAAACCATAGTACTTTCAAATCTATATACCTTGAACCTCATAGCTTTGAAATATAACTTCGAATACTTAAATGGTTTAAATATTAAATTACTTTACATAATAAAATAGCTTCTTAAATTTCACCAATAAATTCCAAATTCCGATTTGAACCTCCAAATGAACCATTTCAAATTCCATATATTTCCAAGCTTTAAATATTCCACCATTTCAAAACTAATTCTTTGATAATTCCATATATATAAATTTCAGTTACTATTATTTAGATTTGAAATGTTTATTTAGTAAATCCAATATCATTTAAGTAAAACTTTTAACTTCAAACAACTAGATATTCTTTCAATTTAATTAGCCTGATATATTCATTACAATCAACTTGATATTCATTTAAATCACTCTAAACAAAAATCAAGTTACAAAAATCATACCCTTTAAAATTCTAAATTTTATTAAATTCCAAATAAATTCCATATTCATCTTCCAACCTTATTCTCATTTAAGTCATTATAAACTACAAAACTTTAATTTAAATAAATGCTTAATCATAATTTATCTTAATAAAATCAACTTAATCATTAACTTCTTTTATACTTCAAATCAATTTTATACATAGCTTAAAACTCAGAATTTAACTATATATAAAATAACATTTATAAAATATCCAAATCACTATCTCATAAAACCATATATTTATTTACAAAACCATAGAAAATCATTTCAAAATATTTCTATATATAGACCATGGTGTCTGTATATAATTTCTACCCTATGGTCAAGTAATACGAATATTTATCCTTTCAATCCGTAATTTCAAATAAAAATACGGTTATATATCATTTCAAACCGCAATCCCGAATAAAATAAAGTGCATAACAAATTTGCAATTTGAAAATATAAAATATAGCATCCATTCATTCAGAAACAATCATCAACCATTTATTACAATCATCATCCAATTTAAACAACAACATCAATATAGAGCATATAATAAATAACAGGTAATTGCTGACAGTCTATACTCAATAATAAATTAAACAATCTATCTAACTGGCAGTTTGTACGTAATAATAAATTAATTAACAATTTAATTCAATAAATTAAAATTTAACTGGAATGATGATAAAATATGCCAAACAGCAATAAATAAATTTCTAATCACATCAAAAATTAATTTAACAAACATAAGAAAATTTAAAAGTTGTGAGTGGTTTAAATAACTCACCTTTTGAATTTAAACTGAAAAACCCAAAAATTTGAATAGTCTCCAAATTCGTCCAAACCATAGCCAAAATGTCCGGAATTCCAATACGAACCTAGCGGAGAAAACCGCGTGTGAAAGGGACCTCGTATGTGAACAATATAGCAGTTAGAAGCTAAAAAATTAAAAATAAAAATAAATAAAATAAGAAGAAGAAACACACGTCAGCACATATCTCTTGCAACACGCGCTAGAGACCCTACCCCTTTCAGTCGTGACAAAGAGCTGCTCACCACGACCGTAGCCATTAACGGCCAACCAACCGCATGCCTACGCCTCCTGATGTCGTGTCGAGCTACCCTACCCAGCCTCAAGCACCATCGAACCATCTTCGGTCATCTAAAAACCCAGCCGTCGCCCCTCCATTCGAACCCTAATTGAATTTTTCTCCGACGATCCGACCGTCAAACGCCCCAACAACCACCACAGATCGCTTCACCAAGCCACTATCCACACTACCCTGCCGTCGAAATGTTGATCGGACGACGTTCATCGGAGTGTGATGAACGGCCAAAAAAAAATCCTAAATTCCGGTCAAACGACAATCCAAACCAAAAAATGAAGTGCAGTTCTGAGTTGCGTACATCGAGAGCTTCGATATATAATTTTTTCGAATTTTTTGAGGAGTTTGAAACTTCACTTTGATTTCTGAATTGCAATCGTATTTGAATTTGTCTTCCAATGAAATGAGGAGGTGAGGAGAAATTGTACGTGCAGACAAATGAGATATAGAGGTGGGATAGGGTTTATAACAGGGTATTTATAGACAAAGCTGAAATAGAATGAATCGGATCGATTGGATATACGTGTTGAATGATAAAATGGCCCGAAAAGCCCGTTCTGACTCCGGAACGAAATTGGGTCAACCCATATATCAAAATAGATGTTTTAAAATATTTTAAACACGATGGAACAAGTTTCAAGTCCAAATTCCATCGTATGAGGAAGTTATGCTAAAATCAAAAAATTTCAAATTGATTTCAATTAAATTTATTTCAAGGCGTTTCGAGTCCGTACGATCAAACGACAAGCCCGATCGCCATGAACTTGAAATCCTACAATAATTCACCGATACGGATCCGATGAAACTGGTTTCATCGAAATCCGAGTCAGTGGCCAAAAAGGCTATTTTTACATTAATTAAATAAATTAATAAATTAACTAACTAAATCAAATTTCAAATTTCAATTCTTTAATTGACAAATTTCATCCTTTTTTGATTTCTTAATCACTCACAATAATTTAAACATGTTCAGATGTCAAATTTAAAGTTGATTAATTTATATATTTCAGTATTAACCACAATTTCATTAAATTCAAAACTTATAAATTTAATTCCCAATAATTCCATTAAATTGACCTTCACTCTTTATTCAATCTATTAGTATCAAATAAAGAAATTAACATTGGATTCATACTTCATTACATAAATATATTCAATTTCATCTAAATTAATATTAACGTCATATTTAAATATTTAATTTAATTGCAATAAATCCACTTTATTAAATTTAAATTAAAAATCTTGGTTCCCATTCTTACTTTATTATCAAACAAAATTTATTACAATTACTCTCTAGCATTGATCCTATCAAATTACAATTCATTACGTATTATTTTTATCAATTAATATAACTTTGAATTCGTTCCCAATTTACAAATTTCAATCAATTATAACTTTACAATTTGTTTCAAATAATTGGGATTCCACTAATTAAGTCAATTACTGTAATTGCTTTCAAATTATATTTTTACGAACTAAACAAATAGGTAACTAATACAATTGTAACCTTTAAAATTTAATTAACTTTTAGGTTTATTACTTCCAAGCAAATAATATGATTTCTTACAGAACATTGATTTTTATTCAATTACCATTTATTAAAATTCAAATTCATTAATTAATTGAATGCTTACATTTGTTCCCATATATCTAATTTGTAGCTAAGTATAATATCTACGTTATTTTCATTGATTTGAATTAAATTCCCATCTTTATATTATGCCTATTATTATGCTATAAACTGGTTACTATTGATTACCTTTCATTTACTTGCCATTTTCTCATTCCCATCATTGTAACCTTTGTTTACATTTATTAAATTTTTGATTTCTCATTTCAATTAATAGACTAAATAAACAGGCAACACATAATTATTGCCATCATTTACTTTTAACTGCATTTATAAGTTTATTGTTTACAGACCCAAGTTACACATTTACATAATTTTAATTTATCGTAATTACATTCAATCTATCGAAAATTTAGCCTATTACATCCTTGCCATTCATTTATTATTGACTTTAATTAGCATTGCTTACCTTGCATTAACATTATTACTTTACATCTACATCCAATTACAATTAATATTCTAAATAAAATTATTTACTTGGCCTCATGCTTTTTATTACACCAATTACTACCTTATAAGTAAATGTATGTTACTGTTTTAATTTACATTCACCCTTTCCGTTATTATATTAATTATCATTTAAGTACATTTAATTATCTTGTATGTTCATTCTTCCCAACTAATTGTCACCTATTACATTATTCCACACCTTAATTCATTAATTACATTTGCTTTCTCATATTGCACTTATAACCAAGTCATACATTCAAATTATTTTATTTAATTATAATTTCATTCAAGTTCATTAATTATTAACTTAAACTAACCTTGTTACGTTTCCTCTTAGTTATTTTCATTATTACAACACAACTTTTATCAATAATTCAAAGTTTTTTCCGTTTTAATCAATATTAAATTTCAAAATCGTATTAAATTAACAATTTTAATTATTGAAAATTTACGGGTCGTTACAACTTCTAAGAAGTTATTTGAATCATTTGAAGTCATTATCCATATTCCTTTATACCGTCGATGAAATGAGGCGAAAGCGATGTTTATTGAGTCTTATCTTTAAAACTTTGCTCGCCGATGTTCCATTTACTTAAGTGTCACTTATGCCACTTAAGTATACTTTATCATCATCATTATCTCTTCTACTTGCCAAGAAGAGATGTCGTCCTTTCTTATGATGTTGAAACCCTATTTAGGGCATGGCATCCTTTAAGAAAAAGGATATCATAGCTTTCACCTACCTATCCTTATCGATTATTTTGTTTAACTGATGATTTTAGCTAGCCTGACCCGTGTGTTTTCACTCGGGTCACACCGAGTTTGTTACAGGTTTTTTCTTCATTATTGGACTTGCTATTGCTTAACGCTTACCCATGAATCTTGAGTCTCCATCTTTAGATGTTTTATTCCTTTGTGTAGCATTTGAGTTGCTATCCCTTGCTTGTATTTATTGAGTGGTCGTCATACCATATTGATGTAATATTTGTATTGTATTTGATGTATCATTGTATATGTATGTATGTGTATATCTGTTACTGTTCTGTGATTAGTTATTCATATAGTTATGGTGTTTTGTTCTGATAGATCCATAGCCATCTATAGCTTTTTATTGATTATTTATTGAATATGTCAATCCATTCGAGTTGAAAAAAAAATAGATAGCATTTGTCGACATCTTCAGTAGATAATTGAGACAAAGTTATAGTTGGTTGCCCTTAGCCAGCCCTATTCTTCGCATTAGCGGACAGAATTACTATGTGATTCTCTTTGCTAATGTGGGTCTCGGGGTGGGGCGTTACATTTTGGTATCAGAGCGGGCTTTCAGAACAAAATATCATAAACACATAATAGAAGCATGTATAACGATACATCCAAATATAATACGAGTGTTACTAATTCATTATCTTCGAGCTCTTGTCCTTCTTTGATTTGTGGGCATCGGAATATATTTATTCCGTAGTATTCCAAATTAACTTTTGATGTCTTATCTAAAAAATAATTCTTTGGAATTATTCTATTTGAGTCTTCTCACACATCTGCGTCGATGAAGTTGTGGATGATCTTAGATGTTTTACCTTGAGTAATCTTTGGGAATTGCGAATTCGATTAAGAGAATCCTCAATATTCGGTTTGATGTTTGAGGATCATGGGATTTATTCCTTATGATTAGTCCTTTCGTGCAAATAAGCACGGAATCCAGAATCTTTTCTGGAATTTTTGATGTTTATGACGAGTGGCATGTGTATTGCCAAATCCCATTTAATGTTTTATCGGATATTACATTTTTTATATCCTAATTCTTTTGATTTCTGTTTCTACTTTTGGAATATAAGATATAATAAATCAATAATTTATGAGATTCAATTATTTTGAAATTGGGAGAACAGTTTTAAAATTTAATATGTAAATCCAATAATTTATATTGGATAGCAACTCACTATCGCTTTCGAATTGAGTTTTAAAAATTAATCGTTGGAGAACTTATTTGTGAAATGTAATGAATGTATTTCTAATTATGGATCATTTCTTTTAAAAGAAAATCACATGAAGTAAATTAAAATTTTGTAATGCCTTAGTTTTCTACAAAAGTGGGTTTTGGAATCAATGATTTAGTTTAGATAGCTTGTTTTGAAAATAAAGTTTGAAATTAGAGTGGTATAAAGAAATATCAAAATTTAAATTGGTTAAAAGCTGAAAATTTAATTGGAAAATGCTGTATTAAAATGGTAATAACTTGAAATTTACAGCTACATATGAGCTCAATCTTTTGGTAAATGAAAGAGTTTTCGGTAAGCTATAAATTTTCTCTTACTATTTTTGGAAAACTTTGTTTCTATTTCAATTTAAAATGGTTTTGAAAGTGGATGGACATTTCTGTCCTTTTTAAAATTCCTAAGATAAAGCTGAAATTAAATTTGGCATAACATTCAAACCATAAATCGGATTTTGATAATTTTTATATGGCTGGAAAGAATAGACTTAGTAGAACAACTTTAATTTTATAAATATTTTCAGATTTTGAGTTTTATTAGGTCAAAATTTTATATTTTTACAGCAGCACTGAAATTAAATAATATGGTTTATTTCCCTTAAGAGTCAAATGTAATTCTACCTATTTTGTGGATTTAAGTGAATTGAGCAGTAGTAGGGGAAAAGTATATTTTTAACTAATATATATATACATACACGTATATATATATATATATGGTAGAATTAGAGGATGAAACAACTCAATTTTATTTTTCTCTAAATAAAGAGTGATGAGCTTGAATTAAAAATCCAATAAGAAGTTTTGGATATATTCAATAGTTTAAAATGGAGATTTTTTTTGAAGATAATGGATTTGAAAACTTTAGAATATCTATTTAGTAAAAGAAAATATAAAATCCACTCCTAGAATTTGTCTTGCCTTTGTGTGATTATTTACGACTTGGTTTTTGTCAATCGTACGAGTTTGGAGGTATCAGGAGAAATAGGGTAGGTCACACAGCACAACTAGGCAATGCCAGGGTAGATATACCAATTACGCTTCCGGGCCGGTGGTAACGCGTGGCGCGCAGCTACCGCCCACCTCGAGCCACACCCCTAAATAAAAAAAATTCAAAAGTGGCCACCGAATCAATCCAAAAGTCAAAGTACAATATCGAAGGGATGAGTCTGATCAAAGGCGCTACCTCATTAGCCCGTCAATCGCTCCTGTTTTAGCCACCTTATGCCAACTCACGGGAGTCGGGTCCACGTATTTACCTCAAAGGAAATGCCGCCACCATCCTACTTCATTCTGGACTCTCCACTGCGTACACGGTTGTTAAAGTGGTTTTCGGAGTTGGCAGAGAGTATGACAACTTCCAATCCCGGTCTCTTCAACAACCAAACGTTATTATAACACGCGACCATTTCAAAATAATTAATACTTCAAAACTAGAATATAATATCCATTTCAAACTATATAAATATGATATCATTTCCGTTTAAAAAACCCAAATCAATATGTTATCACTTTTATTTCAAAATATGTCATTTTTCCAAAATCATAGTACTTTCAAATCAATATACCTTGAACCCCATAGCTTTGAAATATAACTTAGAATACTTAAATGGCTTAAATATTAAATTACTTTATATAATAAAATAGCTCTTAAATTTCACCAAAAAATTCCAAATTCTGATTTGAACCTCCAAATGAACCATTTCAAATTCCATATATTTCCAAGCTTTAAATATTCCACCATTTCAAAATTAATTCTTCGATAATTCCATATATATAAATTTCAATTACTATTATTTAGATTTGAAATGTTTACTTAATAAATCCAATATCATTTAAGTAAAACCTTTAACATCAAACAATTAGATATTCTTTCAATTTAGTTAACCTGATATACTCATTAAAATCAACGTGATATTCATATAAATTGGTCTAAACAAAAATCAAGTTATAAAAATCATACCCTTTATAATTCTAAATTTTATTAAATTCCAAATAAATTCCATATTCATCTTCCAACCTTATTCTCATTTAAGTCATTATAAACTCTAGAAATTTAATTTAAATAAATGCTTAATCATAATTTAGCTTAACAAAATCAACTTAATTATTAACTTCTTTCAAATCAATTTTATACATAGCTTAAAATCCAGAATTTAACTATATATAAAATAACATTTATAGAATATCCAAATCACTATCTCATAAAACCGTATATTTCTTTACAAAACCATAGAAAATCATTTCAAAATATTTCTATATATAGACCACGGTGTCTGTATATAATTTTCTACCCTATGGTCAAGTGATACGGATATTTATCATTTCAATCCATAATTTAAAATAAAATTACGGTTATATATCATTTCAAACCGCAATCCTGAATAAAATAAAGTGCATAACAAATTTGTAGTTTAAAAATATAAAATACAACATCTATTCATCCAAAAACAATCATCAACCATTTATTACAATCATCATCCAATTTAAACAATAACATCAATATAGAGCATACAATAAATAACAGGTAATTACTGATGGTTTATACTCAATAATAAATTAAACAATCTATCTAGCTGGCAGTTTAAATGCAATAATAAATTAAATAACAATTTAATTCAATAAATTATAATTTAGCTGGAATGATGATAAAATATACCAAATAGCAATAAATAAATTTCTAATCACATCAGAAATTAATTTAACAAACATAAGAAATTTTAGAAGTTGTGAGCGGTTTAAAACACTCACCTTTTGAATTTGAATTGAATTTAAATCCAATTTAAACCCAAAATTTGAACAGTCTACAAATTCTTTCAAACCCACACCAAAATGTCTGGAATTCCAATACGAATCTAGCGGAGAAAACCGCGCGTGAAACGGACCTCGTACGCGAACAATATAGCAGTTAGAAGCTAAACAATTAAAAATAAACAAAATAAGAAGAAGAAACACACGTCAGCACCTATCCCTTGCAACACACGCTAGAAACCCTACCCCTTTCAGTCGTGACAAAGAGCTGCTCACCAGGCCGCCGCAGTTAACGGCCAACCAATCACATGCCTATGCCTCCTGATGCTGCGCCGAGCTCCCCTACCCAGCCTCGACCACCATCGACCCATCTTCGGTCATCCAAAAACCCAACTGCCGCCCTTGGAACCCTAATTGAATTTTTCTCCGGCGATCCGACCGTCAAACGCCCCCAACAACCACCACAGGTCGCTTCACCAAGCCACTCTCCACAATACCCAGCCGTCGAAATGTCGATCGGACGACGTTCATCGGAGTGTGATGAACGGCCGAAAACAAAAGCCCGAATTCCCGTTAAACGACAATCCAAACCAAAAAACGAAGTGCGGTTCAGAGTTGCGTACATCGAGAGCTTCGATATATAATTTTTTTGAATTTTTTTGAGGAGTTTGAAATTTCACTTTGATTTTTGAATTACAATTGTATTTGAATTTGTCTGCCATTGGAATGAGGAGGTAAGGAGAAATTATACAAATAGACAAATGAGAAATTGAGGTGGGCTAGGATTTATAACAGGGTATTTATAGACAAAGCTGAAATAGAATGAATCGGATCGATTGGATATACGCGTTGAACGATAAAATGGCCCGAAAAGCCCGTTTAGACTCCGGAACGAAATTGGGTCAACCATATATCAAAATAGATGTTTTAAAATATTTTAAACGCGATGGAACAAGTTTCAAGTCCATATTCCATCGTATGAGGAAGTTATGCTAAAATCAAAAAAAATTCAAATTGATTTCAATTAAATTTATTTCAAGGCGTTCGAGTCCGTACGATAAAACGACAAGCCCGATTGCTACGAAACTTGAAATCCTACAATAATTCTTCCATACGGATGCGATGAAAGTGTGTTCATCGAAATCTGAGTCAGTGGCCCAAAAGACTATTTTTGCATTAATTAAATTAGCTAATTAAATCAAATTTCAAATTTCAATTCTTTAATTGACAAATTTCATCCTTTTTTATTTTTAATCACTCACAATAATTTAAACAAGTTCAGATGTCAAATTTAAAGTTGATTAATTTATAAATTTCAGTATTAACCACAATTTCATTAAATTCAGAAATTATAAATTTAATTCCCAATAATTCCATTAAATTGACCTTCACTCTATTATTCAATCTATTTGTATCAAATAAATGAAATTAACATTGGATTCATACTTCATTACATAAATATCTTCAATTTCATCTAAATTAATATTTACGTCATATTTAAATATTTAATTTAATTGCAATAAATCCACTTTATTAAATTTATACTAAAAATCTTGGTTCCTATTCTTACTTTATTATCAAACAAAATTTATTATAATTACTCTCTAGCATTGATCCTATCAAATTACAATTCATTACGTATTATTTTTATCAATTAATATAACTTTGAATTCGTTCCCAATTTACAAATTTCAATCAATTATAACTTTAAAATTTGTTTCAAATAATTGGGATTCCACTAATTAAGTCAATTACTACAATTGCTTTCAAATTATATTTTTACGAACTAAACAAATAGGTAACTAATACAATTGTAACCATTAAAATTTAATTAACTTTTAAGTTTATTACTTCCAAGCAAATAATATGATTTCTTACAGAACATTGATTTTTATTCAATTACCATTTATTAAAATTCAAATTAATTAATTAATTGAATGCTTACATTTGTATCCATATATCCAATTTGTAGCTAAGTATAATATCTGCATTATTTTCATTGATTTAATTAAATTTCCATCTTTATATTATGCCTATTATTATGCTATAAACTGGTTACTACTGATTACCTTTCATTTACTTGCCATATTCTCATTCCCATCATTGTAACATTTGTTCATATTTATTAAATTTTTGATTTCTCATTCAATTAATAGACTAAATAAACCGGCAACACATAATTATTGCCATCATTTACTTTTAACTGCATTTATAAGTTTATTGTTTACAGACCCAAGTTACACATTTACATAATTTTAATTTATCGTAATTACATTCAATCTATCGAAAATTTAGCCTAGATTACATCCTTGCCATTCATTTATTATTGACTTTAATTAGCATTGCTTATCTTGCATTAACATTATTACTTTACATCTACATCCAATTACAATTAATATTCTCAATAAATTTATTTACTTGGCCTCATGCTTTTTATTACACCAATTACTACCTTATAAGTAAATGTACGTTACTGTTTTAATTTACATTCACCCTTTCCGTTATTATATTAATTATCATTTAAGTACATTTAATTATCTTGTATGTTCATTCTTCCTAACTAATTGTCACCTATTACATTATTCCACACCTTAATTCACTAATTACATTTGCTTTCTCATATTGCACTTATAACCAAGTCATACATTTAAATTATTTTATTTAATTATAATTTCATTCAAGTTCATTAATTATTAACTTAAATTAACATTGTTACGTTTCCTCTTAGTTATTTTCATTATTACAACACAACTTTTATCAATAATTCAAAGTTTTTTCCGTTAATCAATATTAAATTTCAAAATCTTATTAAATTAACAATTTTAATTATTGAAAATTTACGGGTCGTTACAAATTCTAAGAAGATATTTGAATCATTTGAAGTCATTATCCATATTCCTTTATACCGTCGATGATATGAGGCGAAAGCGATGTTTATTGAGTCTTATCTTTAAAACTTTGCTCGCCGATGTTCCATTTACTTAAGTGTCAGTTATGCCACTTAAGTATACTTTATCATCATCATTATCTCTTCTACTTGCCAAGGAGAGATGTCGTCCTTTATTATGATGTTGAAACCCTATTTAGGGCATGGCATCCTTTAAGAAAAAGGATATCATAGCTTTCACCTACTTATCCTTATCGATTATTTTGTTTAACTGATGATTTTAGCTAGCCTGACCCGTGTGTTTTCACTCAGGTGACACCGAGTTTGTTACAGGTTTTTTCTTCATTATTGGACTTGTTATTGCTTAACGCTTCCCCATGAATCTTGAGTCTCCATCTTTAGATGTTTTATTCCTTTATGTAGCATTTGAGTTGCTATCCCTTGCTTGTATTTATTGAGTGGTTGTCATACCACATTGATGTAATATTTGTATTGTATTTGATGTATCATTGTATATGTATGTATGTGTATATCTGTTACTATTCTGTGATTAGTTATTCATTTAGTTATGGTGTTTTGTTCCGATAGATCCATAGCCATCTATAGCTTTTTATTGATTATTTATTGAATATGTCAATCCATTCGAGTTGAAAAAAATAGATAGCATTTGTCGACATCTTCAGTAGATAATTAAGACAAAGTTATAGTTGGTTGCCCTTAGCCAGCCCTATTCTCCGCATTAGCCGACAGAATTACTATGTGATTCTCTTTGTTAATGTGGGTCTCGGGGTGGGGCGTTACATTTTGGTATCAGAGCGGTTTTTCAGAACAAAATATGATAAACACATAATAGAAGCATGTATAATGATACATCCAAATATAATATGAGTGTTACTAATTCGCTATCTTCGAGCTCTTGTCCTTCTTTGATTTGTGGGCATCGGAATATATTTATTCCGTAGTATTCCAAATTAACTTTTGATGTCCTATCTAAAAAATAATTCTTCGGAATTATTTTATTTGAGCCTTCTCACACATCTGCGTCGATGAAGTTGTGGATGATCTTAGATGTTTTACCTTAAGTAATCTTTGGGAATTGCGAATTCGATTAAGAGAATCCTCCGGTTTGATGTTTGAGGATCATGGGATTTATTCCTTATGATTAGTCCTTTCGTGCAAATAAGCACGGAATCCAGAATCTTTTCTGGAATTTTTGATGTTTATGACGAGTGGCATGTGTATTGCCAAATCCCATTTAATGTTTTATCGGATATTACATTTTTTATATCCTAATTCTTTTGATTTGTGTTTCTACTTTTGGAATATAAAATATAATAAATCAATAATTTATGAGATTCAATTATTTTGAAATTGGGAGAACAATTTTAAAATTTAATATGTAAATCCAATAATTTATATTGGATAGCAACTCACTATCGCTTTCGAATTGAGTTTTAAAAATTATTTTTGGAGAACTTATTTGTGAAATGTAATGAATGTATTTCTAATTATGGATTGTTTCTTTTAAAAGAAAATCACATGAAGTAAATTAAAATTTTGTAATGCCTTAGTTTTCTACAAAAGTGGGTTTTGGAATCAATGATTTAGTATAGATAGCTTGTTTTGAAAATAAAGTTTGAAATTAGAGTGGTATGAGGAAATATCAAAATTTAAATTGGTTAAAAGCTGAAAATTTAATTGGAAAATGCTGTATTGAAATGGCAATAACTTGAAATTTACAGCTTCATATGAGCTCAATCTTTTTGTAAATGAAAGAGTTTTCGGTAAGCTATAAATTTTCTCTTATCGTTTTTGGAAAACTTTGTTTCTATTTCAATTTAAAAAGGGTTTGAACGTAGATGGACATTTCTGTCCTTTTTAAAATTCCTAAGATAAAGCTGAAATTAAATTTGACATAACATTCAAACCGTAAATCCGATTTTGATAAATTTTATATGGATGGAAAGAATAGACCTAGTAGAACAACTTTAGTATTATAAATATTTTCAGATTTTGAGTTTTATTGGGTCAAAATTTAATATTTTTGCAGCAGCACTGAAATTAAATAATACGGTTTGTTTCCCTTAAGAGTCAAATGTAATTCTACCTATTTTGTGAATTTAAGTGAATTGAGCAGTAGTAGGGGAAAAGTATGTTTTTAACTAATATATATATATATATATATATATATATATATGGTAGAATTAGAGGATGAAACAACTCAATTTTATTTTCCTCTAAATAAAGAGTGATGAGCTTGAATTGAAAATCCAATAAGAAGTTTTGGAAATACTCAATAGTTTAAAATGGAGATTTTTTTTTGAAGATAATGGATTTGAAAACTTTAGAATATCTATTTAGTAAAAGAAAATATAAAATCCATTCCTAGAATTTGTCTTGCCCTTGTGTGATTATTTACGACTTGCTTTTTGTCAATCGTACGAGTTTGGAGGTATCAGGAGAAATAGGGTAGGTCACACAGCACAACTAGGCAATGCCAGGGCAGATACAGTAATTTCGCTTCCGGGTCGGTGGTAACGCGTTGCACGCAGCTACCGCCCATCTCGAGCCACACCCCCAAATAAAAAAATCAAAAGTGGCCACCGAATCAATCCAAAAGTCAAAGTACAATATCGAAGGGATGAGTCCGATCAAAGGCGCTACCTCATTAGCCCGTCAATCACTCCTGTTTTAGCCACCTTATGCCAACTCACGGGAGTCGGGTCCACGTATTTACCTCAAAGGAAACGCCGCCACCATCCTACTTCATTCTGGAGTCTCCACCGCATACACGGTTGTTAAAGTGGTTTTCGGAGTTGGCAGAGAGTATGACAACTTCCGATCCCGGTCTCTTCAACAACCAAAAGTTATTATAACACCGCGGTCATTTCAAAATAATTTATACTTCAAAACTAGAATATAATATCCATTTCAAACTATATAAATATGATATCATTTCCGTTTTAAAAATCCAAATCAATATGTTATCACTTTTATTTCAAAATATGTCATTTTTCCAAAATCATAGTACTTTCAAATCAATATACCTTGAACCCCATAGCTTTGAAATATAACTTAGAATACTTAAATGGTTTAAATATGAAATTACTTTATATAATAAAATAGCTCTTAAATTTCACCAATAAATTCCAAATTTCGATTTGAACCTCCAAATGAACCATTTCAAATTCCATATATCTCCAACCTTTAAATATTCCACCATTCAAAATTAATTCTTTGATAATTCCATATATATAAATTTCAATTACTATTATTTAGATTTGAAATGTTTACTTAATAAATCCAATATCATTTAAGTAAAACCTTTAACATCAAACAACTAGATATTCTTTCAATTTAGTTAACCTGATATACTCATTAAAATCAACGTGATATTCATATAAATCGGTCTAAACAAAAATCAAGATATAAAAATCATACCCTTTATAATTCTAAATTTTATTAAATTCCAAATAAATTCCATATTCATCTTCCAACCTTATTCTCATTTAAGTCATCATAAACTCTAGAAATTTAATTTAAATAAGTGCTTAATCATAATTTAGCTTAACAAAATCAACTTAATTATTAACTTCCTTCAAATCAATTTTATACATAGCTTAAAATCCAGAATTTAACTATATATAAAATAACATTTATAGAATATCCAAATCATTATCTCATAAAACCGTATATTTCTTTACAAAACCATAGAAAATCATTTCAAAATATTTCTATATATAGACCACGGTGTCTGTATATAATTTTCTACCCTATGGTCAAGTGATACAGATATTTATCATTTCAATCCGTAATTTAAAATAAAAATACGGTTATATATCATTTCCAACCGCAATCCTGAATAAAATAAAGTGCATAACAAATTTGTAGTTTAAAAATATAAAATACAACATCCATTCATCCAAAAACAATCATCAACCATTTATTACAATCATCATCCAATTTAAACAATAACATCAATATAGAGCATATAATAAATAACAGGTAATTACTGACAGTCTATACTCAATAATAAATTAAACAATCTATCTAGCTGGCAGTTTATATGCAATAATAAATTAAATAACAATTTAATTCAATAAATTATAATTTAGCTGGAATGATGAAAAAATATACCAAATAGCAATAAATAAATTTCTAATCACATCAGAAATTAATTTAACAAACATAAGAAATTTTAGAAGTTGTGAGTGGTTTAAAACACTCACCTTTTGAATTTGAATTAAATTTAAATCCAATTTAAACCCAAAATTTGAACAGTCTACAAATTCTTTCAAACCCGTGTCAAAATGTCTGGAATTCCAATACGAATCTAGCGGAGAAAATCGCACGTGAAACGGACCTCGTACGCGAACAATATAGCAGTTAGAAGCTAAACAATTAAAAATAAAAATAAATAAAATAAGCAGAAGAAACACACGTCAGCACCTATCTCTTGCAACACGCGCTAGAAACCCTACCCCTTTCAGTCGCGACAAAGAGCTACTCACCATGTCGCCGCAGTTAACGGCCAACCAATCGCATGCCTATGCCTCCTGATGCTGCGCCGAGCTCCCCTACCCAGCCTCGACAACCATCGACCCATCTTCGGTCATCCAAAAACCCAACTGCCGCCCCTCCATTGGAACCCTAATTGAATTTTTCTCCTACGATACGACCATCAAACGCCCCCAACAACCACCATAGGTCGCTTCACCAAGCCATTCTCCACAATACCCAGCCGTCGAAATGTCGATCGGACCACGTTCATCGGAGCGTGATGAACGGCCGAAAACAAAAGCCTAAATTCTGGTCAAACGACAATCCAAATCGAAAAACGAAGTGCGGTTCTGAGTTGCGTACATTGAGAGCTTCGATATATAATTTTTTTGAATTTTTTTGAGGAGTTTGAAATTTCACTTTGATTTTTGAATTGCAATTGTATTTGAATTTGTCTGCCATTGGAATGAGGAGGTAAGGAGAAATTGTACGTACAGACAAATGAGAAATTAAGGTGGGCTAGGGTTTATAACAGGGTATTTATAGATAAAGCTGAAATAGAATGAATCGGATCGATTGGATATACGCGTTGAACGATAAAATGGCCCGAAAAGTCTGTTCTGACTCCGGAACGAAATTGGGTCAAACCATATATCAAAATCGATGTTTTAAAATATTTTAAACGCGATGGAACAAGTTTCAAGTCCAAATTCCATCGTATGAGGAAGTTATGCTAAAATCAAAAAAAATTCAAATTGATTTCAATTAAATTTATTTCAAGGCGTTTCGAGTCTGTACGATCAAACGACAAGCCGATTGCTACGAAACTTGAAATCCTACAACAATTCATCCATATGGATCCGATGAAAGTGTTTTCATCGAAATCTGAGTCAGTAGCCTAAAAGACTATTTTTGCATTAATTAAGTAAATTAATAAATTAGCTAATTAAATCAAATTTCAAATTTCAATTCTTTAATTGACAAATTTCATCCTTTTTTATTTTTAATCACTCACAATAATTTAAACAAGTTCAGATGTCAAATTTAAAGTTGATTAATATATAAATTTCAGTAGTAACCACAATTTCATTAAATTCAGAAATTATAAATTTAATTCCCAATAATTCCATTAAATTGACCTTCACTCTATTATTCAATCTATTAGTATCAAATAAATGAAATTAACATTGGATTCATACTTCATTACATAAATATCTTCAATTTCATCTAAATTAATATTTACGTCATATTTAAATATTTAATTTAATTGCAATAAATCCACTTTATTAAATTTAGACCAAAAATCTAGGTTCCTATTCTTACTTTATTATCAAACAAAATTTATTATAATTACTCTCTAGCATTGATCCTATAAAATTACAATACATTACGTATTATTTTTATCAATTAATATAACTTTGAATTCATTCCCAATTTACAAATTTCAATCAATTATAACTTTAAAATTTGTTTCAAGTAATTGGGATTCCACTAATTAAGTCAATTGTTGCAATTACTTTCAAATTATATTTTTACGAACTAAACAAATAGGTAACTAATACAATTGTAACCATTAAAATTTAATTAACTTTTAAGTTTATTACTTCCAAGCAAATAATATGATTTCTTACAGAACATTGATCTTTATTCAATTACCATTTATTAAAATTCAAATTAATTAATTAATTGAATGCTTACATTTGTATCCATATATCCAATTTGTAGCTAAGTATAACATCTGCATTATTTTCATTGACTTAATTAAATTTCCATCTTTATATTATGCCTATTATTATGCTATAAACTGGTTACTACTGATTACCTTTCATTTACTTGCCATATTCTCATTCCCATCATTGTAACCTTTGTTTATATTTATTAAATTTTTGATTTCTCATTTCAATTAATAGACTAAATAAATGGGCAACACATAATTATTGCCATCATTTACTTTTAACTGCATTTATAAGTTTATTGTTTACAGACCCAAGTTAAACATTTACATAATTTTAATTTATCGTAATTACATTCAATCTATCGAAAATTTAGCCTAGATTACATCCTTGCCATTCATTTATTATTGACTTTAATTAGCATTGCTTACCTTGCATTAACATTATTACTTTACATCCACATCCAATTACAATTAATATTCTCAATAAATTTATTTACTTGGCCTCATGCTTTTTATTACACCAATTACTGCCTTATAAGTAAATGTACGTTACTGTTTTAATTTACATTCACCCTTTTCGTTATAATATTAATTATCATTTAAGTACATTTAATATCTTGTATGTTCATTCTTCCGAACAAATTATCACCTATTACATTATTCCACACCTTAATTCACTAATTACATTTGCTTTCTCATATTGCACTTATAACCAAGTCATACATTTAAATTATTTTATTTAATTAGAATTTCATTCAAGTTCATTAATTATTAACTTAAATTAACCTTATTACGTTTCCTCTTAGTTATTTTCATTATTACAACACAACTTTTATCAATAATTCAAAGTTTTTTCCGTTGTCATCAATATTAAATTTCAAAATCTTATTAAATTAACAATTTTAATTATTGAAAATTTACGGGTCGTTACATTCTAAGAAGATATTTGAATCATTTGAAATCATTATCCATATTCTTTTATACCGTCGATGATATGAGGCGAAAGCGATGTTATTGAGTCTTATCTTTAAAACTTTGCTCGCCGATATTCCATTTACTTAAGTGTAAGTTATGCCACTTAAGTAAACTTTATCATCATCATTATCTCTTCTACTTGCCAAGGAGAGATGTCGTCCTTTCTTATGATGTTGAAACCCTGTTTAGGGCATGGCATCCTTTAAGAAAAAGGATACCATAGCTTTCACCTACTTATCCTTATCGATTATTTTGTTTAACTGATGATTTTAGCTAGCCTGACCCGTGTGTTTTCACTCGGGTCACACCGAGTTTGTTACAGGTTTTTCTTCATTATTGGACTTGCTATTGCTTAACGCTTCCCCATGGATCTTGAGTCTCCATCTTTAGATGTTTTATTCCTTTGTGTAGCATTTGAGTTGCCATCCCTTGCTTGTATTTATTGAGTGGTCGTCATACCACATTGATGTAATATTTGTATTGTATTCGATGTATCATTGTATATGAATGTATGTGTATATCTATTACTATTCCGTGATTAGTTATTCATTTAGTTATGGTGTTTTGTTCTGATAGATCCATAGCCATCTATAGCTTTGTATTGATTATTTATTGAATATGTCAATCCATTCGAGTTGAAAAAAATAGATAGCATTTTTCGACATCTTCTGTAGATAATTAAGACAAAGTTATAGTTGGTTGCCCTTAGCCAGCCCTATTCTCCGCATTAGCAGACATAATTACTATGTGATTCTCTTTGTTAATGTGGGTCTCGGGGTGGGGTGTTACATTTTGGTATCAGAGCGGGTTTTCAGAACAAAATATGATAAACACAGAATAGAAGCATTTATAATGATACATCCAAATATAATACGAGTGCTACTAATTCCCTATCTTCGAGCTCTTGTGCTTCTTTGATTGGTGGGCATCGGAATATATTTATTCCATAGTATTCCAAATTAACTTTTGATGTCTTATCTAAAAAATAATTCTTCGGAATTATTCTATTTGAACCTTCTCACACATCTGCGTCGATGAAGTTGTGGATGATCTTAGATGTTTTACCTTGAGTAATCTTTGGGAATTGCGAATTCGATTAAGAGAATTCTCAATATTCGGTTTGATGTTTGAGGATCATGGGATTTATTCCTTATGATTAGTCCTTTCGTGCAAATAAGCACGGAATCCAGAATCTTTTCTGGAATTTTTGATGTTTATGACGAGTGGCATGTGTATTGCCAAATCCCATTTAATGTTTTATCGGATATTACATTTTTTATATCCTAATTCTTTTGATTTGTGTTTCTGCTTTTGGAATATAAGATATAATAAATCAATAATTTATGAGATTCAATTATTTTGAAATTGGGAGAATAGTTTTAAAATTTAATATGTAAATCCAATAATTTATATTGGATAGCAACTCACCATCGCTTTCGAATTGAGTTTTAAAAATTAATTGTTGGAGAACTTATTTGTGAAATGTAATGAATGTATTTCTAATTATGGATTGTTTCTTTTGAAAGAAAATCACATGAAGTAAATTAAAATTTTGTAATGCCTTAGTTTTCTACAAAAGTGGGTTTTGGAATCAATGATTTAGTGTAGATAGCTTGTTTTGAAAATAAAGTTTGAAATTAGAGTGGTATGAGGAAATATCAAAATTTAAATTGGTTAAAAGCTGAAAATTTAATTGGAAAATGCTGTATTAAAATGGCAATAACTTGAAATTTACAGCTTCATATGAGCTCAATCTTTTTGTAAATGAAAGAGTTTTCGGTAAGCTATAAATTTTCTCTTACCATTTTTGGAAAACTTTGTTTGTATTTCAATTTAAAATGGGTTTGAAAGTGGATGGACATTTCATTCCTTTTTAAAATTCCTAAGATTAAGCTGAAATTAAATTTGACATAACATTCAAACCGTAAATCCGATTTTGATAATTTTTATATGGCTGGAAAGAATAGACTTAGTAGAACAACTTTAATTTTATAAATATTTTCATATTTTGAGTTTTATTGGGTCAAAATTTAAGATTTTCGCAGCAACATTGAAACTAAATAATATGGTTCATTTCCCTTAAGAGTTAAATGTAATTCTACCTATTTTGTGAATTTAAGTGAATTGAGCAGTAGTAGGGGAAAAGTATATTTTTAACTAATATATATATACACACGTATGTATATATGGTAGAATTAGAGGATGAAACAACTCAATTTTATTTTCCTCTAAATAAAGAGTGATGAGCTTGAATTAAAAATCCAATAAGAAGTTTTGGAAATATTCAATAGTTTAAAATGGAGATTTTTTTTTGAAGATAATGGATTTGAAAACTTTAGAATATCTATTTAGTAAAAGAAAATATAAAATCCATTCCTAGAATTTGTCTTGCCTTTGTGTGATTATTTACGACCTGCTTTTTGTCAATCGTACGTGTTTGGAGGTATCAGGAGAAACCACCTAGCCCTTATAGAGATTTCTTTCTATGGTGATTATCAATCTTATATCAGTATAACTCCTTTCGTACCTGTATACGGAAGATCATGTTAATTTCCATCTTGTAAGTTAGAGTTCGGGGAAAAGAGATGATTAATCTCCACTCTATTTGAGAAGTCTTTGAGGGGTAATTCTCATTCGATTGATCTTTATTATAGCATCCTGGTCGTGTGCTTGTTTCAAAGGTGATATGCCTTTGAAATCACGAAGTCTTCTCATAAAGATTCAATGGTGCGATAATCCCTATGTCTACCCTTGGGAAACCATTAAATTTATCGGGCAAACTTATCTTGGTTTCTATCTTCTTGAGTTAAGGGCGAGAAAAATTTAAACTCGAGCTATCTTTTTTTGCTTGATGAAGTAAATCGTGATTATTTACACCTCTTCTCTATAAATTGCGAAGACACAATTTTTTATTTAGGGAGGAGTCTGTAACATCCCTGTTTTTGGTGATTACCTGTAATATTAAACTATAACAATGGTTATAGTTTAATATTGGAAACAAAATAAATTGGAAATGAAAATTTGGTTAAAAATTGTTTATTTTCAATAAACAATGAGATTTGGGAGAATAAAATTTGATATAAGATTATTTAGGAGCGATTTAAGTTGAATAAATGGTGAATAATGGGAATAAGCTAAATTTGAGATGATAAATTAATATAGAGATTCTTTTCAACGTTAATTTGTTGAAATAATATAAATGGTTAAAAAAATAAAGTTTTAAAATTTTTATTTTGAAAGATGGAAATAAAATGATCATTTTATGATTTTAATTTGAGTAAATGCAATAATATTGTAAATTATTGCCGATATTGAATTTTTATTGATTACAAAAGAGAAATTAGAAGTATTTATGTATTTTTATAAATATAAAAAGGTAAAATATTGTTTATAATGATATTTTGTTGTAAAAGTGAAGTTAATATGGTTTGTTATGTTTAATTTAATAATAAAATAATCTTGTGCTGAGTTGGAATCCCATTCATTCTAAGGATTCTTGTGGTTTCGGAGAATTTATGTAAATTCTTATGTTAAAAGTGGTGTTTTGTAATAAAAA
Source organism: Allium cepa (assembly GCA_030765085.1). Classification (NCBI taxonomy): domain Eukaryota; kingdom Viridiplantae; phylum Streptophyta; class Magnoliopsida; order Asparagales; family Amaryllidaceae; genus Allium; species Allium cepa. Next base: position 474,366,993 of record CM060943.1, on the reverse strand, counting down.
AGGCGTAACTTTTGAAATTTAAGTATAAAATAAGGTTTTATTGATAAAAGGAGATTTTTTTTTAGTTAAAACACATTTTAGTTTGTTGTGAAAACAATTTTGTTTACATAAACTTTTGTTGTATAAATTTTGTTTGAGAAAGCGTGTTTTGAGAAAATAGGTGAAAATGGGTATTTTACTTAGCTGAATTTTTACTAAGTATAGTTTTTGGGCTAATGGGTAAAGGGTTAGATCCATTACCCATCTCTAGAACTATCAGGGAAAAAGAGAAAAATAAACAGTACGTTGGTTTCTCTTTTCTCACTTATCTTCTTCCCCTGAAAATCAACAGTAAATGAAAAATGCCTTTCCCCTTTCAAATTAGAATCTTGCTTCAAAATTTGATGAAATTACAGAGAAATCAAGAAAGTAATTTGCAAATTAGTATCAAATACAGGTAATCACTACCAATCTCTCAAGATACTTCATCCAACTTTGTTCTTGATAAGGGGATTGTCTATAATATTTTTCTTTCTCTCTACATGTTCTTGTTTCAGCAATTACAGGTGTTTAGAGCCTCAAATCGCCTCAAAAATCACATCTTGCAACCAAATTTGCTGCTAAGTCATTAGGTGAGTTTAAGGCTCACGAGTTGCTTGCTGAAAAATTAATTTTGTATGGGAAATTTGGCTAAATCATTTACTGTATAGGAAGTTTTCTCTGTTTATATCTTGTTTTAGTTGTCACTTTGAGTTGTCATATCTCTCACAATTCTTAACCAAATCCAATAATTTTGGATATTATGGAGAGCTTAGACATAGAACTACAAGATTTGTGTTTTAAGTTTTATAAAATTTTGATGTTTGCTTGATCAAAATCGTGCTTGTTTGTTGTTGTCCCGAGAGCAAATCGACAGCAACAACACTCACATGCCTAATAATTGTTTTGGCCATAACTCTTTCATTTCTTAACCAAATTAAACAATTTTGGACGTTCTGGAAAGCATAGACATAGTGCTACAAGTTTATGTTTTGAGTTTTCTGAAATTTTGATGTTTAGTTGATCAAAATCGTGCTTGTTAGTTGTTGTCTCGAGAGCAAATCGACAGCAACAACAGTCACAGGCCTAAGAGTTGTTTTGGCCACAACTCTTTCATTACTTAACCAAATTGAATAATTTTGCAAGTTATGGAAAGCATAGAAATAGAGATACATGTTTTGCCTTGTGAGTTTTCTGAAATTTTGATGTTTGCATGACTAAAATCGTGCTTGTTTGTTGTTGTCCCGAGAGCAAATCGACAACAACAACAGTCACAGGCCTAAGAATTGTTTTGGCCATAACTCTTTCGTTACTTGATCAAATTGAATAATTTTTCATGTTCTGGAAATATTAGACGTAGGCCTACAATTTTTGAGTTTTTTTGAAATTTTGAAATTTTCTTAATCAAAATCGTGCTTGTTTGTTGCTATCCCAAGAGCAAATCAACAGCAACAACAGTCACAGGTCTGAGAATTGTTTTGGCCATTACTCTTTCGTTTCTTAACCAAATTGAATAATTTTGGATGTTCTAGAAAGCTTAGATCATGTACTACAAGTTTTATGTTTTGTTTTTTCTAAATTTTTTAAAGTTTGCTTGGTCAAAATTATGCTATATGTTGCTGTCCTGAGGGCAAAATGACAACCATAACAATTATCGATCTTAGAATTGTATTGGCTCATTTTTGCTCTCATTCTTGTTCGGTTTTGACGTTTTTTTTGAGATGTTTTGAGAGTTATGATGCCTATCAGTAGGCTAGCTATATTGGGAGAAATGGAAATTCAAATTTAATTGTAATTTGAATTGATTTTTGGATAAATTTGAATTGAATTCGTATTGAATTCAAGTTATCGGGTTTGAGATATCCTTCTTAGTCATATTGTTTTCGAGAACGATTTCCACTAAATCATTTTTGAAATATATGGACATTTCAAATTATTATTATATAGTATTTTAAAATTATTTCTATAAATAAAAAAATATATTTATTTCTTACAATAAAGAAATTTCAAATATTGATTTTAATAATCGTTTCAGAAAATCGTTTTAAATTCCAATTTTTCTCTAACAACATTATTTTATAAATAAAATTATTTATTTTTATGAATTTCGAATGTATGAGAAAGACAATTAAACGGTAAATTAAAACATGTGGTAAGGGACATATGGATTTGCTCTACCGCTTAATATTAGACTCATACTATCGAAACTCTTTCGATGAACTGTTTGAGATGAGGTAAGCTTCTTTATAATGATTTTACGATGTTGAGAGTTTTCACTTGTCGATGAGATGAGACAAGTACGATGCGACTAGTACTCGTCAATGAGACGAGACGAGTAGGGTATTGTATGTACTCGCCAATGAGATAAGGCAGAGTATATTTCATGATGTTTATGATGTTTTACTACTGTGGTACCAACTAACCGTTAGGTGCGAATGTATGGTATGGTACGTACGTTAACACCTATTGGGTTCCTATCCGAGAAGTTGAGACACATTCACGATGTTTACTAGTACTACAGACCATGAGTACTCGATTGGAGTCATCACGATGTAGTTGCTACTCCTATCATCACGATGTTATTAACTCGGGTCTTTGTGACTGGGAGTCATTATGATGTTATAGACTATAGTCATTCACGATGTTCACGATGTTAAGATGTTATTTGACTCCAGTCATCACGATGTTTATGGTACCAGATAGTAGTACTAGTCACGATGTAGCGCGCGTAGCATTGCTTCGGCATGCCATCGAGGATCTGGCCAATCCAAGATTTCTTTGAGTTTTGATGTTTTAGACTTCACCGTCTTTAGATGATTATTACATTGATAGCCTAGTGCCAAATGAGATGTATACATATATGGTGAAATCATTTATGATGTTACTCTTTGATTGAGTTATTTGCATTATGGATTGATGATTTGATGATTTTATAGACTACTTGATGTTATGATGGAGTTAAGATGTCTTTATATATTTGCACCGATGAGATGAGGATGAATGATTATGAAAAATCTTTTAGGATGATTTTTAGGGATGGATTTGAGATGTGTCTATATTCATACAGATGAGATGAAGTATGAATAAGTATGATGCTTCTTTTATGATTGGGTTTTGTATTTCCTTGAATGATCCTTGGGATGTGCCGCTGAGATGAGGCACATCCATATGAATTTTGTTCTATGTATGAAGGATATGTACCTTTGATATATTTTTATATTGACGGCCACTTCTAAGAGGATATTTGAATCATTTGAAGTCATTATCCATCGATTAAATGAGGCGAAAGCGATGTTTATTGAGTTTTATCTTTACAACTTTGCTCGCCGATGTTCCATTTACTTAAGTGTCAGTTATGCCACTTAAGTATGACTTTATCATCATTATTATCTCTTCTAGTTGTTAAGGAAAGAATTTGTCCTTTCTTATGATGTTGAAACCCTGTTTAGGGGATGGCATCCTTTAAGAAAAAGGATACCATTGCTTTCACCTACTTATCCTTGTCGATTATTTTGTTTAACTGATGATTTTAGCTGGGCTGACCCGTGTGTTTTCACTTGGGTCGGACCGAGTTTGTTACAGGTTTAGTCTTCTTTATTGGAGTTGCTATTGCTTAACGCTTCCCCATGGATCTTGAGTCTCCATCTTTAGATGTTTTATTCCTTTGTGTAGCATTTGAGTTGTTATCCCTTGACTTGTATTTATTGAGTGGTCGTCATACAACATTGATGTAATATTTGTAGTGTATTTGATGTATCATTGTATATGTATGTATATGTATATCTGTTACTGTTCTGTATTGAGTTATTCATTTAGTTATGGTGTTTTGTTCTGATAGACCCATAGCCATCTATAGCTTTGTATTGATTATTTATTGAATGTGTCAATCCATTCGAGTTAAAAAAAATAGGTAGCATTTGACGACATGTTCAGTAGATAATTAAGACAAAGTTATAGTTGGTCACCCTTAGCTAGCACTATTCTCCGCATTAGCAGACAGATGTGATTCTCTTTGTTAATGTGGATCGTGGGGAGGGGCGTTATGTTAGACTACGCCGCACATGAACACATAATGAGTTTTTATCTTATGATAACGAAATAATTTGCTACCAAAAGTCTGGGAATATTATTTTTGGTGACTTTATTTTGAAAACAGATTTTAAGTAAACTTATATAATCTTAGCCGAAATTGTTACATTGATTAAATTCTAGCATAATAGGTTCTACAATCAAGTCCGAAGGCACTTATTGGAGAATGGATTTCCATACAATTGAAGGTAAGGAACTACCTTCTATATAGTACATCTCTGGAGGGATGTACCGATGATCAACACCTTCGAAACCTCTACACTGGGCAAGATCGGCCTACCTGCAAATCCTTCCGGTGGCGGATAGACTCAAATATAACATCACCATAGTCATAACCAACCAATCTAGGATACTATAGCATACACAACTTACTCAATATATATAGAGTAATCTAGAAAGGTGATGACCATACCTTAATGGTTGCGAACCACATAACCTTACGGCATGCTTTGTTTAAGCCATTTTCGGATGATGTAGGCCAAGGTAACGATTACCTTTCGCATAACACATTCGATTTTGAATTCCACTTTGCCAATTCCATCACACATCATTAATTTATACAAATGTACATGTACGTTGGAAATGCAATATCAGACATTCGTTTATACAAATTTTTCGGGAAGAGGACAAATCAAAGGAGCTCACTACCACATCCTATTGGGAATCATCCCTAGGATTAGAAGCGAGCAGCCCTTGCATCAAAGATCAAATGAAGATACTAATTACATATATATACGGTATGGGAAATTCCCCCAAGGATCACTGACAAGCAGCCCTTCATTCCATTTATTATCATTCCATGTCTTCATCTTCAATCGCGTAAATTGGTTCAAAATGGTTTTCGGATAGGGATCACCTAAATTCGACCCTGGTTCCTTTGAACCAATCATCGATAAAAGATATTAAGTAAAAAGGTGCTTTTCATTTGATTAATTACTTTCTCTTTATCAAAAATATCTTCTAGAGATATATATCTATACAAAATTTCTTTTTGGTACATGCGGAATCATTAAACCTCTCTTTAACTTTGAAAATACCAAATCATTTTACTAAGTCATAGTAAAAAACATTATTGAGTTAAAAAGGATCGATTGAAATTATACCAATTGCACTCAACATCAATTTTCGTATTCAACCTTTACTATTTGTCGGATAACGGTGAAATCGCCTTTTAAATTCATACGGATAGTATGGGTTCCCTCTTAGAAATTTAATACCAAGTATAAGAAGGTTTTTTCTATACAACCCAAGTTTTATTAAATTTGGAAAAATTAAATCTTTTATACTTGCCTCATCTCCAACATTTCGACCTTGCATATTTCCCACCTAGGAAAAAGGCCAGGTGAGCCAATGCACCGGTTGCTCCTAAACATCTCCTTAGTTTAAGAACCTGACATCTGGATCTCACGAATAGAAAAATCCAGTCTACTTGTCAGCTTCTAGAGCCAGGAATAAATCACTTCATTTTTGACATCTTTTCTTTAAATCATTTATTTAAACTTTTTTAAATAAATTATAAGACCTCTACATCATCTTTAAAGTATTATTTATTTGAAAAATTTTATAAAAAATTAGGGAATGAATATTTAAGTTTAAAGTCATATTTCAAAAGTTTATTACAAGTGTTGCAAAAAGTACTTCGTATAGTGCTGCGCATAGTACTTTTAAGGCTTATTTAATCAAAATAATATTTTTATCATTTAGAAATCCATTTTATAACTCAAATATATTTTAAAACATTTTATATTATATATATAATTTATTCCATATTTTTAAAGAATTAAAAATATCAATTTTAAAGAATTGTCGCTTTCATTTCCGAACTGCCAAACCGCGACTATTTTGAAAAGTTTTTTCTTCTCATATTTCAAAATCTACTAAACAAAATCCGGGTCCTTTTATTTTGTTTGTAAACTGTGATTATAAGAGTTCGGAAAATTCGTATTAAAACGAATTCCGACTCCGAATCATCGTATAAATGGATTTAACTTTCTACGGTGCGAAATTATGAACTGCCATTACGAGACGCGCCTATTTTTGATCAATTTTCGTAACTTGTCAAAAATTCACCAAATGAGATTTTAAAGTTTATAAAACATTTATAAATCATTTTAAACCATTTTAAAGAGGCTTAACAATTTCATATACAACATTTCATTATTAAAGGAAAGTGATTTCCTTTGTGATTTTCAACATGCATTAAAAGTGAATCATTTCAACATCAAAAAAAACATATATCAACATCCAAACTTGATGATCAAACATAATAAATAATCATAGCGTATCACATCATCATATTTATAAAATAAATTTGAAAGATTTTCTCACCTAGTTTTCGATCGGACTAACTTTAAAACGGCTATAGCTCCGCTATCTTGAAATCGGAGCTTACGACTACTAGCAAAAATGCTCCTAGGGGTTCCGCCTTAACCTTGGAGGCTTGAAGGGCTCGGCCTTGCTTGACAAGTGGTGGTGGATAGTGTGGTCATGGGATGTAAATGAGGAAAGGGGTGGGTTTGCTTTGGTTTAAAGAGTCTTGATAATATATACTTACTGTATAATTTTAATTTCTTTTTTCATAACTTTTGACATAACTTTCTTCATGCAAGAAGCTATTAATGTGTAGAAGGAGAGGATGAAAAACTTAGGAATTTTATGAAGAAGAACTGCGTGTGAAGTGAAGAGAGTTGGGTGATATTTATAGGCAAATGTAAATATGCAAATATCATGATATTTCCACACAAACACATCACCATTTCATACCACACTCCCTCATCTCTCCTCATCATTCTCGGTCGAACTTCCCCCCTCCATGTGTGTAACCATGTGCTTGTATTTAGGGTGTAACTGTTTGATTTTGGATTTACATAAGGGTTGATTTTTAGGAAAATATCTTAGATATTCTGTAATATATATACATATATGTGTGTGTGTGCATATATATATATATATATATATATATATATATATATATATATATATTTGTGTGTGTAAGTATATTTGTATGTATATATGTTTTTATGTGGATGTGAATGCATTCATGTATTATACATGTATATGTGCATATGTATATCTCAAATGGTTCACATTGCACAATTTTTCTACGTTGAATCGTTATGGATTCCGATTTCGATTTTCGTCATATTTTCACTCCTTATTATATATATATATATAGTTGTAAAAAAAAGTTTGATAATTATATTTCTATCATTATATAATAATTAAAATGGCTTATTTAATAATTAAAATAATGATTAAATCATTTAAGCTCAATTTAAATCGAAAAATCATTTATTTCAAAATAGCGATATCATTGTTGATGTTTTAAAGAGATTTTAATTTAAAAAGTAAAATAAATAATTTTATTACATATGCTCATTCATATACATAAATGAGTATGTATCCAGCTCCATGCACAATGCCGAAGTCTGAGGGCTGTTTGTTGATAAAACGGTTTTCAGTTATTGTTAACTCCGCCTCGACCATGACTTACCGACCTAACAGTTAGAAGCATGCCGACCTAAGGCTCAACAGGGGGCGCCGACCTAAGGCCTAAGGGTGTGCCGACTTAACACTTCAATGAGGCTACTGACTCTACTGACTCTACTGACTCAACATAGATACCGACCTAACAGTCTAGGAAGATTGCCGACTTAACTGGTTGCCGACCTAACTGCCTTAACAGGAATGCCGACCTAAGGCCGAAAAGGGATACCGACTTAAGAGAGGTGCCGACCCAATGCTCTAGCATGTATACCAACCTAAGACTTAAGGAACGCCGACCCAAGATAGCTACCGACCTAAGTCGCGGCCGACCTATGACCAATGTCAACTCGGTCACGACCTAAGCAAAGGAAGGTAAGTTCAATGCAGCTACTTGGCACAGTGGCCTCTTAACTCGTACACGATCCAGGACTTACTAGTTGGACCGTGACTTGCGACTTACCAAGTTAACTCGTCCACGACCTAAAGCCACTAAGTATAAGCCCAATGCCATATTACTAAGAAGGAGTAGTGTTGACTCGGAGGCGACCTAGGACTTGTGCAAGTGAACTCCTGTGAAGCCAGAAGGGGGCCAGATGGACCGGCCACGGCTCATATTAAGTCGGCTACGACTTAACTTAGATCGGCCACGACTTAGGACTTGGCAAAAATTCCAGATTCAGAACTCTCTATAAATAGGCAACCACCTCCAACATTCAAAGGACTTTTTGGCACATTCTCTTCACACACCGTTACCTTGCTGCATTGAGAACTTCATCAACACTTAGAGCTTCCAAGATTAGAGGAATACCTCAAAGAAATTCACGAAGAAACCACACATCTTCAACATGAGTCTAAGAACTTTAATCGACATTGAAGCTTAAGACTTGTTCCAAATCACTTGTAACTTGAAGTGTATTGTACTTGAGAAGATTTGTATCAGTTTGTAACGGGATTATTAATAAAAGTACTTAGAGTGGACGTAGGCTATACCCTTAAGCCGAACCACTATAAAATCATTGTTGTTTACTTCTTTTCTGCTATTACCTGCTTGTAATTCTTTCCCGATCTATCGGGTGGTGCTTTCACAACTACACTTTACACACCGGGGTGTTAGCGTTCACATTTTAGCGTTAACATTTTTGGTGCTTTCACTGAGAACTGAACTCAGGAAAACTGTCATCATTGCTTCACAGAGATTTGAAGAAAGAATTTCCTTAAAAACCAGAAGTCTATTTGAGATTATGGCTCCTGGAAGGAAAAGTAGATCTATCAGATCTGGAAACATTCAAGAGGGAACCTCCGCTTCTCCTGTACCTAATCAACCCACTCCGTCTGTTGGAGTTACGAAAGCGGAGTTGGATGCTGTGATTCTGGGGGCTAAACCAGCAGATAAACGCCCAAAATGCACAATTAGAGGCTCAAAGTGCCCAGAATGCTCTGATTCTGAATAAGTTGAACGATTTACTTGGGGCAAACAATCAACCAGCTGGTAATGAAAGGAACTATGTTGGCAACATTCATGATGTTAGTGAGAGGAATGCTCCTGAAAGGGCTACTAGTCCCTTTGAGCAGGCAGTTCCTGAGGCTGGTGGATCTAGAACTCGGCATGATGAGGAATATCTTTCTGGAATGGTCCGGCAGATCATGAAAGAAAGTATGCAAAGGGTTGAAGATGAGAAGGAATGGGGTTTCGCTCCAAGTAAAACTCTGTTCACTGAAAAAATCTTGAAGGCGGAATTTCCAAGGAAGTTTGTCCCTCCAACTATTCCAGCTTACAAAGGGACAAGTGATCCGAATGAGTTCTTGTATAAATATGATTGGCACATGACAGGTGCCAGGGCCTCCGACGAAATAAAGTGTCGATATTTCCCCGTATACCTGGAAGGTGTGGCTCTACTATGGTTCACCAAGTTGCCAGTCCGATCTATCGATCAGTTTTCAGACTTGACCAGAAAATTCAAGGAGCAGTTTAGACTATATGCTTCGAAGGCCAAGGACATTATGTCACTATCGAGTTTAGAGCAGAATCCTGGTGAGTCTATCAGATCTTTCTTGAACCGCTTTAATATAGCGCTGGCCGAGGTGGACAATGCTGAACCACGAATGATATTGACTTATCTGATGAGAGCTATTGATAAGTCAAGTGAATTTGGGAAATGGTTGAATATGAAAGAGCCAACCTCCTTCTAAAAGTTCTACAAAAAAGCAGATGAATTCATTCGCTTGGAAAGTCGTCCTTTGCCAGTAAAGACAGTGTTGGAGAAAGCAGAAGACAACACCGTCGCTCCACGCAAGAATGAATTGGTGGGGCAAAAAAGGGAGAATAATAATGGGAAGAAACAGGGTAATCTGAAGAAGCCCCGATCCTTCAAGACATCAGAGTATACTCCATTATCACATACGCCGGAGCACATCTACCTTGCCACTAAAGATTCCGTCGATTTCCCTAAACCTATCCCTTTGAGGACCGGGAAAAAAGCCATACAGAGTGGGAAATTCTGTCGCTTCCACAATCAACCCGGTCATGAAACTGATGAATGCCGTCAGTTGAAAAATCTGATTGAAGAGTTGCTAAGAGAGAACAAACTGCAGCAATTTGTGAAGAAGAATAGCAACAATCCTGCATCGTCAAGTCAGGGGCAACAGGTTCCTGTTCATCAGCCCAGGACGGGTGAGAAAGCTACGGGACATGAATCTGGAAGGCCCGTTATCAATGTCATTACAGGAGGGCCTCACCCAGCTGGCAAGAGCTGGGGTGAGATGGAGAGATATTCCAGGGCTTTGAAATATGCTCCAGCCGAAGAAGACGTCTTTGTTTTAGAAGACACTACGCCCCTGAAACAACAGAAAACTTTCAGCGATGATATTGTTTTCAGAGCCAGAGATTCCACAGGTATAGAAGCTCCTACCCTAGATCCCTTGGTCATCTCGGCTGGTATTGGACCGGCCATTGTCAGAAGAGTCCTCATTGACTGCGGAGCATCATGTAATATCCTCTTCAAGAAGACATTTGACCAGATGAAATTCCCTATGATCGACGTACAAGCCTCATCACAAAAGATCGCTGGCTTCACTGGGGAGCCAAAACAACCAATTGGGACCATCGATCTGCTTGTAGAACTTGGGGAAGCAGAAAGGAAAGTGGTCCGCAAGCAAACATTCGTGATTGTCGATGAGTTTTCTGCCTATAATGCTTTTCTTGGCCGTCCAACACTCGCAGCATTCAAAGCTATCCTAGCCCCGTGGTGCCTCACTATTAAATTCCCTACTGACAATGGAGTAGGAGTTATAAAAGGGGATCAAAATGCTGCGCGAGAGTGCTATTTGACAGAGCTGCGAGAGTCAAGAAAAAGAGAAATGGGGAAGGATGCGGCAACCCCAGTCCGCATCAAAGAACCAGCCTTGTAGCAATTACGGGGCGGACCCTGCACTGGAGAACACAGCGGGGCATGGAGAGAAATGGATCCCAGAAAAGCCAGTGCAGGGGAGAATAGAGTGGTACCGGTGGAAACGACAGTTCCGGTACCTGTTGACCCGAAGGACCCAAATAAGGTGTTGAATGTGGGTTCACAGCTTAATGTGTCAATTCAGAATGTCTTGATATCTTTCCTGAAAGCAAATCTGGATGTCTTTGCTTGGACTCACGCCGATATGTGTGGAATATCTCCAGAAGTTGCAGTACACGCTCTGAATATTGACCCAAAGTTTACGCCAGTTAAACAGAAAAGAAGAACCCAAGGTCCAGAAAGGTCAGCAGCATTAAAAGAAGAAGTCGATCGACTCATGGAAAATAACTCCATCAAAGAATCTACATATCCGAATTGGGTTTCAAATCCTGTGCTGGTCAAGAAAGCTAATGGAAAATGGAGAGTGTGCATCGATTTTTCCAATCTAAACAAGGCTTGCCCCAAAGATTGCTTCCCGTTACCCAGGATCGATCAACTGGTAGACGGAACTGCGGGACATGAATTGTTATCTTTCATGGATGCCTACTCCGGTTATAACCAAATCATGATGCACGAGCCGGATCAGGAGGATACAAGCTTTATCACAGATGTTGGACTTTATTGCTACAGAGTTATGCCCTTCGGATTGAAAAATGCAGGGGCAACCTACCAAAGACTTGTTAATGCTATGTTCAAACCGCAATTGGGCAAAACTATGGAAGTCTACGTCGACGACATGTTAGTAAAGTCCAGGAAAGCAGCGGATCACATTGAACACTTAGCAGAAATGTTCGCAGTCCTCCGGAAATACAGAATGAAACTTAACCCTCTGAAATGTACATTTGGGGTCGAGTCCGGAAAGTTCTTAGGTTTCATCGTCAGTGCTAGGGGCATTGAGGCTAGTCCAGCTCAAATTACTGCCTTGAAAGAAGTTAAAGCTCCTAGAATGAAGAAGGAATTGCAGAGTCTCAACGGAAAGGTCGCCGCCCTGAGTCGGTTCATTTCCAAAGCCACTGATAAATGCATCCCATTCTTTGACGCCCTGAAGAAAGGAAAGAAGAATTTTGAATGGACTTCCGAATGCAAAAAAGCCTTCGATGAGTTGATCCGTCATATGGAAACGCCTCCAATACTTTCTAGGCCAGGCAATGGTGAGAATCTTCTTATATACTTGGCAGTATCATCTCATGCTCTAAGTGCAGCGCTGATACGGGAAGACAAAAGGATTCAACATCCGGTTTACTATATCAGCAAAAGACTCACTGGGGCAGAGCTGAATTACTCCAAGTTGGAAAAACTCGCCTATTGCCTACTAGTTGCATCAAGGAAACTGAGGCAATATTTCCAAGCTCATCCTATCAAAGTACTCACTGATCAACCTCTAAAGCAAGTCCTATTTCGCCCTGAAACTTCGGGTCGCCTTCTAAAATGGAACATTGAACTCAGTCAATATGACATCACCTATCACCCCCGAAAAGCAATCAACGGACAAGCTTTAGCTGATTTCATTGCAGAATTCACAGAGAAAGATAATGGTGGGGAAGAAACGATCAATGATTCCCCAATCCAGTGGAAGATGTATGTTGATGGCGCAAGAAATGACTACTGTTCTGGAGCCGGAGTGGTACTTGAAACTCCTGAAGGTCGATCATTATGTTATGCATTAAGATTGGAATTTCCTTCAATAAACAATGAAGCAGAATATGAAGCTCTTATTGCAGGTCTGAAAATCGCTAAAGAGCTAAACATTCGAGCATTACAGATCTTCAGTGATTCTCAGCTTATTGTATGCCAAGTCAAGAAGGAATTTCAAGCAAAAGGTGGAAACCTGCCTTCCTACTTGTCAAAGGCTTGGGAACTCCTATGTGAACTTGATCACTATTCAATAAGCCACGTTCCTCGGGAAGAGAATATGAAGGCAGATTCCCTCGCAAAGTATTCAAGTTCTGGTGAAGCTCAACTATTGGGATTGGTCCCTGTAGAAGTCCTTTCAGCACCGAGTATAGACGAGATGGATATAGACTGGATTATGAATGTATCTCAAGAACAAGAGTCATGGATGACTCCAATACTGGACTACCTACTCAGAGGTTCTCTGCCAGAAAATTCGATAGAAAGACGAAAGCTACTAAGGAAAGCCTCTCGCTATGTAATTCAGGATGGCCGATTGTACAGACGGGGATTCTCAATGCCATTGCTTCGATGTGTATCCCGGGAAGAGTCCAAAACAATCCTAGCAGAGGTGCATGGAGGAGAATGTGGTGATCATTCAGGTGGTCAAACATTAGCAAAGAAAATTCTCCGATACGGATATTTTTGGCCAGAAATTAATCGAGATGCTGCAGATTACTCCCGAAAATGTGACAGATGCCAAAGATTTGCCAAAATTCCTAGAGCACCTTCTACCGAACTCACACAGATGGTCAGTCCATGGCCATTTGCAATTTGGGGAATGGATCTCATTGGGCCGCTACCAACTGCTAAATCAGGAATTAAATATGCTATTGTTGCAGTTGATTACTTTACTAAATGGGCTGAAGCTGAACCATTGGCTACTATCACTTCTAAGAAAATGATAAGCTTTGTGACCAAGAATATCATTTGCAGATACGGTGTGCCTCAGAAAATAATCACAGACAATGGTACTCAGTTTGAAAGCGAGGAATTCCAGGATTTTTGCAAACGATTCAAAATCCAGAAAAGCTTTTCGGCAGTAGCTCATCCGCAGGCAAACGGGCAAGTGGAAGCAGTGAACAAGATCATCAAATCAACCATCAAAAAGCAACTCGAAAGAGAAAAAGGTGGTTGGGTCGATAAACTACCACTTGCACTATGGGCATACAGAACTACTCACAAAACTGCAACTGGGCATACTCCTTTTTCGTTAGCATACGGATCGGAAGCAATGATCCCGGTAGAAACAGAGGTCCCTTCACACAGAAGAATCCATTTCAATCAAGCAGAAAATGAGAAGCTACAACTCGAAGCGCTGGATCTCCTTGATGAAAAAAGAGATGAAGCTAACCTCAGAGTTGCAGCTCATCAGCAAAGGATAGCCAGACATTTCAATTCCAAAGTTCATCAACGCAGCTTTGAAATTGGAGATCTAGTCCTGAAAAGAATTATGACCGCGACAGGTGTGTTTGGGCCAAATTGGGAAGGACCGTATGTAATAGGTCAGAAGCTTCTTGACGGCACATTCAAGCTCACCACTGTTGATGGAGATCAAATTCCAAGGGCATGGAACAGCAACCATTTGCGTCCATACTTTACTTGAAAATTTTGTTGAAACATTGTAAAAAGAATTATGAATGTATGATTCTTGTAATTGAAAGCAATTGTGAAACTGATGCAAGAAAATAATGAAAGAATATAAAGTGGATGTAGGCCCGATTTCATGGCCGAACCACTATAAATCTTGTGTTCCTTATTATTATTATGTGTTTGCTTTGTTTTCGATATAAAAATACATAAAATGTATTGCTGAAATGTCGATTTAAATTTTTGCAGACATTGGAAATAAAACTTGCGCATAATAAGACCGAGTGATTCTCACCATCATTCAACAAACAAATTTCAAGTCATAAAGGCCCCGAATTCAAATCCTAGATAGGAAATACTTCAATTGAACGGCTTATGATTCCGATAGAAACGAGCCCTTGCTAATAAATTGAGATTGTTTGAACGAACAAACATCCAATTAGGAAGCTAGTGCCCGTTCTCACGAACTTGCCTGACAATGAAGTACGCTTCCTTGGATTAAACAAGCCACTTGCGAGAAAGGGGGAATGAAAACTTGAAAAAAAAAAGAAAAAAAAAAAGGAGGATCGCTGAAAAGGCATAAGCAAGTGAACAGAGGAACAACCAAAGCTACCATCAGCAGCACAAGTCCTCTTCGGAGGCGCAACTCTTCGGAGGATAAAAGACCTCTAATGGGTCATACGCCACAAAAAAGAAAGTTCTCTACTCAATAAAAAAAGATTGGAGGAGTCATGACCCTCCAACCATGAGAGAGTAACTTCCAGGCGATGAAAACCCTCTCTGAGGCACATTTCACCAGGAGTTGAAGTGTTATGACCGCTCTTCGGGATTTCACTTCACCAGAGTTGAAATGCCAAAAAAATAAAAGCCCTCTTCGAAGGCCCATTTCACCAGGAGTTGAAGTGTTATGACCGCTCTTCGGGATTTCACTTCACCAGAGTTGAAATGTAAACAAAATAAAAGCCCTCTTCGGAGGCACATTTCGCCAGGAGTTGAAGTGTAACAACCGCTCTTCGGAATTTCACTTCACCAAAGTTGAAATGCAAAAACAAAATAAAGACCTTCCTGAAAGCCTACGTTTCACCGAGATTGAAATAAAACTTCCAAGTGTTGAAACGCGAAAAGGCTTTCTTCGAAGGCACAACTCTTTGGAGGTCCACGTTTCACCAAGATTGAAATAAAACTTCCAAGTGTTGAAACGTGAAAAATCCCTCCTTAGAGGTACAACCCCCTCCCGGGGACACAATTCAAAGGAAAGACCTCTTCGGAGGCACAATCAAGAAGAAAGACCTCTTCGGAAGCCCACGTTTCACCAAGATTGAAATAAAACTTCCAAGTGTTGAAACGTGAAAAGGCTTTCTTCAAAGGCACAACTCTTTGGAGGTACACGTTTCACCGAGATTGAAATAAAACTTCCAAGTGTTGAAACGTGAAAAATCCCTCCTCAGAGGTACAACTTTGTATAAAAAAAAATCCTCATCAAAAGCGTACTTTAACTTTCAAAGGAAGAGTAATTTACCTACTATGGAAAATGATCGTTAAAAAAAAAAGAAAAGAAGTTAAAGTACCCTTCAGAGGTCCGCTTTACCACATAGAGGAATTCACTTGGTAAAATATGCACATAAGCAAAAGAAAAAAAGTGATTTCTTCGAACGACAAAGCGTAGAAACTTATACGAAGGGAGTTGTACTCTACAAAAAATTTCTTTAAAGAATAAAATAATTATTCTTTAGCAAATAAGAGTGCAAGTCCCCTCGAAGTATAAAATATTGCAGCAAGCTTAAGGTATGGGGGCAACATGGTATAATAGTATAGCTGCATCAGTAAAGTAATACTCAAACAACATACCATAAGCCCGCTGCAATATCATATAAATAAACTTGTGCAAAAATGAATAATAAATGCATACTCAAATTCAAACAGAAGTATGTACAAATAAAGAATCATTTTATTCAATTGCAGATATTGCAGATACAGGTTTCAAAATAAGAAGCAGGGGCCGGTGCCTGCACAACATCCGACCATTACACAAAAAAGGAATCAAAAAGCTCAACTCTTCATTTCTTCTTGCCGCCTTTAGACCCTTTACCCGGCCGAGTGGTTAGCTTTTCGGGTCTTCCAGGTTGGTCTGAAGGCATGAGGGAAGAAGGGGAGGGAGGTACAACTGGCGCAATTTCCGGTTCCTCTTCAGTGGTGATAATTTTCTTCCCCCTCCTCTTCGATGTCCCAAGCTTCTTTCTTCTCTGCGAAGAAGACTCACTCCCCGGAGTAACGAGAGCGGACAAAACTACGTCGTCAGAAGGAGTCCGCTCCGGAGAGATCTCGCCTCCTTCGAGTCCCTCATCTTTTTGCTCCTGCGAGGCAACAGGGTCATCCAAACCATGAAGAGCCTCAATTTTCTCCTCTTGTGACCCAGGTTGTGAAGCAGAAGGAGGAGTCACCTGAAGAGATGGAGGAGGAATAACCAGAGAAGGCAAAGTCTGCACGGCACTTGTTGTTTCAACTGCAGAAGAAGAAAAATTGAAAATGTTAGTATCTTCCCGAAAGAAGGGAGATATGGGTTCATCGAGATTCAGGAGGTAATCGAGAAGCTCATCAAATTTTTGAGGAATAAGCAGGCAATCCACCTGAATCGGACCAATGTCGAAATTACCTGAAGATATTGGCTTTGTCAGTTCAATCTCATAATTCTGAGCCCCAATGTCCTCCAAAGCCTCTTCATCAGTAGGGGTGATTACCCCAGTTCTTGTAGGAGGCGGCAAATGAGCACTAAGGCCTGTAATGTCCACCTCGGGAGAAACTAGAGGACGTTCGGAGATGGTAGGCGGTACTTCTTTTTCAGAACGCTCTTCTTCCGCCATCCCGGCCCACGCTCTGGCAAGCTGCTCCTTACCCTTGGCAAGAGCGGCACGGGCTTCGTCATCAAGATAATGCTCTTCAAGGGCTGACTCAGCATATCCAGCACCTTTACCACCGAGCATATCAAGTGCTGTCTCCCAAACTTCAGCCAGTGTGATTTCATACTTGGGGCCTAGAAAGGCAAGGCTTCCACGCCCCAAGACGCTGTGCAAGTAGAAGTCGAATAATGTTGAGCTGATGCTGTTTTTAGTCGCCTCATGAGATTCTTCAGCTGCGATTCTGCCGGCGACAGCCTCATCATGCTCCCTTTCAGTTTTGGCAAGCTGAAGCTTAAGCATTTGTATCTCCGCCTCCTGGGAGTTGTTTTTCTTTCGGAGCTCAGCAATATCAGTAGCATAGCCTTCACTGATTCTTTTTTGTACTTCTAGCCTGTCTTCGGCATCCCTTTGGCTAGCGTGAGCGTCTCTCACTTGTTTCAGGAGCACTTCTTCTTTTTGAGAATAGGAAGTAGAGGAAGCAGCAAGTTCATGTTTCAATTCCTCGACTTTTGCTTCAAGCTCCTCATTGTAAGAAGCAATGTTCCTCATCTCGGTGTCGTGTTGCTCAACGACCTTTTGCCATTCGGCCTTATCGTTTTCCATAGTAAGCATGGCCTCTATGTTGGCACGGTTAACTCTTTGAAGCTCATCGACAAGCTTCTGCCAGTTTGACATCCTCTCGATATCGAGCTTGACTGCATCAAGATTGCGCAACATAGCAGACTTGTCGATGGGGACCAAGTCTAGGTCGAACCTCACCCCCTTAAGGCACCATTGAGGAAATCGGCTCTGCAGAGTGGCAGGACCCGGTCCAACTTGAAATTTGGGCCTGCTAATTATCGTTTGAATATCTGATTTCCCAAGAGCGGGAGAGTCAGAAGGAATGTCGAGTGAGGCAGGAATAGTAACTTTCTCAGGAGTAGTAGAGGCCTGCTTTTCACTGTGACGGGCTCGTTTGCTTAAGTCTTCACTCATGTGACCTTTTCCTCGATCGTCATGAGATTTTCTCTTGTGAGAGTCATCGCCTTTTTGCCAAGAATCATGGCGCTCTTCTCTCTCCCTTCTTTCACGATGTTCTTCTTCAGTCCTCCTTTCATGAGCCTTTCGGGCAGCCCTCTCTTCATCCGACTCTCTGTAGGAAGGAAGGTAACGCCTGTAATCATACTGGCTACGCCTCCCGTAGCGCTGGAAATCGTCATAGTACGAGCCGCTGCGCCCCATAGGAGAATCTGGAATTGAAATAATAAGCTTTAGAAATCTTTAAAGTGCAAGAAGATAAGTGCATAGAGGTGATGAGAAATTCTAAGTGTGTGTGTTGTGCAAACTACGCGCATTAATCTACGAACCACTCTTTATTTGGGGAGTGGTTGTGGGTGTAATAGTTAACGTCAACTCTTGAGTCGACGACGGCTGTTGCAAAATAGAAGTAGCTTCAACTACTGAAGAAGAAATCCCGGCAGTAGTAGGGTCATCTTTGAAGATCTCTTGTGAAGTAGCGAAGAGGTCGCTCAATCCTTCGAAGGTATCGTCCCTGCTTTGCTTGACAGGACTGAATTTCTTAGCCTTTTCACCATATTCTTGTGAATGGTGAGAGGATCCCTGAGGCTCTTCTTCCTCGATAACCGGGGCAAGTTTGCCAGATGGCCCCGCAACATCGACAGAAGTGGAGCACTTCACCAGCGAAGATTCAGGAGTCTTTATCGGAGAATCGGGGACTTCCGTTGGAACTTCATGAGCATGCATAGAGCGAGAAGTGTGTAGAAGCCCATGTTGATGTAAAAATTCATCCCTCAACAGAAATTTTATGCTCCTCTCTTCTGTGGCCACGACACTCAACCTCTCAAAAACTTGCTTGTGAATTGGGTCTCTAGAGGGGAGAGGAAGTGCTGAAAAGAATAAAGAATGAAATTAGCAACTGAAAGTTCGGATCTCGAAAAAGTTTCAAAACGGAGAAAATAGAAACACTAATCTTACTTCCTACTCTCCAGATGGCATAAAAGCCTGAGGGACAGCGGGCAAAGAAAAACTGGTTCAAAAATCCATGAACGCTTTCAGTAAGATCGGAAATGAGCTTGCGGTTTCTGGCACTTCTCACAATAATAAGGGAAGGATGATCTTTACTCTTTGCAAACGAGCACAGATAACGAATTTCTTCAAAACTCGGTAGGCGATCAAGGGTTCTTCTAAACAAAACACATAACCCCGTCAAGATGGCATAGCCATTGGGATGAAGTTGAAACGGAGAGATTGTCAACCGAAGGAGAAGAGTTCGAAGGAAGTCGTTAAAAGGAGGAATCGCCCCACTTAAGCACATTTGGCGATTGACTGCAACAAAGCCATAGGGAGGATTGTCAGCAGTATCTCCAGGCCCAGGGAGAAGAACATCACTTTCAGCAAAGCCAAATTGAGTGCGCAGCTGGACAAACGCTCTCGAAGTTAGAATAGTCGGGGTTCTCTCCGGAGGATTCTCTATGGGAACAGCTATCGGAAAAGTTTCTTCCTCTGGAGTTACCACTTCTTCTTCTCGGTGGGAAGTCATTCTACATAAACAACTGGGTATTCAAACATGAAGGTGCACGTTTCCTAAAGTGTGTGAAGTGTTGTGTAAAATCAATCAAGCAGTGAACAAATATAACTGGAATGAAAACTAGCAAACATTCGTTAGTTATGAAATTCAGGGACTATTGTTTTAAGCCTAAATATGCAAGTAAGATGTTGATGCAGATAAATCAGTTCAGATTATTGATACTTTGCATTAATGTTTAACTTTAACTGATTGATTCACAAACATTTCATGCAATATAATTAAGTTGCTTGTCTTGTCTTGACTAATCTGTCATCTGACATGGGCAGTCGATGGCAGTATTTTCGCCTTGGTTTTCTTTGTTTGTTATTATTCAGCAGGTTAGCAGCTTATAAGTTAATGCGATCTGTGAAATAATACAATGAGATTCAAGCAAATTTAAAGTTGGGGCAGTTCAAAATTCAGGCAACTTAGTTTGGCAGTTCGAGTCAGAAATTCAAAGTGGATCTATGCTCTCAAAAAGTCAGCATGCCCAAAGCCTAAGTGTTAACTCGGCAGCGGTTTAAGAGCCAACTCGGTCACGGTTTAAGGGCTTAGCTCGGTCACGACTTAGGGGTTAACTTGGCTGCGGTTCAAGGTTAAATCAGTATAAGGCTTAGATCGGCAGAAGAATAGGTTGGCAGATTTCCCCCAAGTGCTAACACGGCCACGATTTAAGGATTGGGTCGGCCAAAAGCTAAGTCACTTCAAATCACCGGGTCACATCTAAATCAATACCTCGCCCCACTCAACCCGTTAACCCGTTAGCCACTCCCTCAACCAAAAAACCTTCATCTCGTTCATACTACCGAATCATCCCATAAACTGGTTCAAAACCACCACGAATCCAACGCCTTACAATCCTAACGTGAATCAAAATTGGCTACGCCTAAAGCAGTAACCCATCGGCATCATTTCATCGATAGCCTAAAGCCAGATCAAACTAACTAAGGATCATCAACTATAGATATAACGGGATTCGTGATAAAGCACCGTACAAAGATGCGGTTTAAATTTGATTGGTAAAATTCATGAATCAACGGTAGTCTTGGATTGAGGGGGAAGCAAGTTTACTTACGCGATGGATGGCAAAGGTTATCAGTGATTGACTAGAGTGAAATCGCCTTTGGGAGCTCTGGGAAATTTTAATGGCAGAATTGAGCAAGGGAATGAGTAATGAAAAGGAAGAAGAAGATGGATGTTTTATACCTTACAGTAGGGAGAACTGAAGCGGCAGATGCGGTCTAACTGTTGGGTCGCGTACGACCTACCGACCTAAGAGGGGACGGGTTAAGGACTATCGAAGCACACGACCTAACATTCAGGCGTATACTTCGAGGGGCAAATGTTAACTCCGCCTCGACCATGACTTACCGACCTAACAGTTAGAAGCATGCCGACCAAAGGCTCAACAGGGGGCGCCGACCTAAGGCCTAAGGGTGTGCCGACTTAACACTTCAATGAGGCTACTGACTCTACTGACTCTACTGACTCAACATAGATACCGACCTAACAGTCTAGGAAGATTGCCGACTTAACTGGTTGCCGACCTAACTGCCTTAACAGGAATGCCGACCTAAGGCCGAAAAGGGATACCGACTTAAGAGAGGTGCCGACCCAATGCTCTAGCATGTATACCAACCTAAGACTTAAGGAACGCCGACCCAAGATAGCTACCGACCTAAGTCGCGGCCGACCTATGACCAATGTCAACTCGGTCACGACCTAAGCAAAGGAAGGTAAGTTCAATGCAGCTACTTGGCACAGTGGCCTCTTAACTCGTACACGATCCAGGACTTACCAGTTGGACCGTGACTTGCGACTTACCAAGTTAACTCGTCCACGACCTAAAGCCACTAAGTATAAGCCCAATGCCATATTACTAAGAAGGAGTAGTGTTGACTCGGAGGCGACCTAGGACTTGTGCAAGTGAACTCCTGTGAAGCCAGAAGGGGGCCAGATGGACCGGCCACGGCTCATATTAAGTCGGCTACGACTTAACTTAGATCGGCCACGACTTAGGACTTGGCAAAAATTCCAGATTCAGAACTCTCTATAAATAGGCAACCACCTCCAACATTCAAAGGACTTTTTGGCACATTCTCTTCACACACCGTTACCTTGCTGCATTGAGAACTTCATCAACACTTAGAGCTTCCAAGATTAGAGGAATACCTCAAAGAAATTCACGAAGAAACCACACATCTTCAACATGAGTCTAAGAACTTTAATCGACATTGAAGCTTAAGACTTGTTCCAAATCACTTGTAACTTGAAGTGTATTGTACTTGAGAAGATTTGTATCAGTTTGTAACGGGATTATTAATAAAAGTACTTAGAGTGGACGTAGGCTATACCCTTAAGCCGAACCACTATAAAATCGTTGTTGTTTACTTCTTTTCTGCTATTACCTGCTTGTAATTCTTTCCCGATCTATCGGGTGGTGCTTTCACAACTACACTTTACACACCGGGGTGTTAGCGTTCACATTTTAGCGTTAACAGTTATTTTATCGATATATCTTCCAAAGTATATATTTTTCTAAATATTTATTCAAATTAAGACTACCATTATCATTTATTATTCAAAGAGTTATCATTTATGTTAAAAACTTATATTTGAATATTTAAAAAAAAAATCTGAAGTGATGAATTTGCGGGTCTTTTCATACTTCCCCTTAAAAGGGTTTCGTCCTCGTAATTAAGGATAATAAGAAATTGACTCGAAAAGGAATATATATTTGACAAGGGGAAATATATACAAGATATGATAAGTGACCACACCATAGGTAGTGAGTACACTATCTCAATACCGCATGCAAACTATACATCAATCCTAAATTCAGGATAAGCTTCCTTAATCTGTCGTCTGTTTCCCAAGTGCAGTCTTCAACATCACTACTCCATTGAACTTTAACCAACCATAATACCCTCCTTAATTGCTTCTCATCGTGATCCATGATTCAAACTGGTTATATGATAACCGCTAAATTTGGTTCTACTTCTAAATCTTCTTGGAAAGCTGTTTCTATAATCTATTTTGGATCATGCATATATTTCCATAGATGGGATATGTGAAAGATATTGCACACTAAATAACCTTTCGGGAAATTCCACGCGTAAAGCTAATGGGCCAATCTGCTCAAGAATGGGGAAATGTATAATAAGTCGAGGAGCTAACTTCCCTGCTCGACCAAATCTTTCCTCTCATCGGAAAGACTTTCAAGAATACAAAATCTACAACTGAGAATTCCAAATTTCTACACGTTTGATCAGCATATTTCTTTTGGCTGTTTTGGGCTTCTTTCATCTTCTTTCTAATAAAGTCTACCATTTCTGAGGCTTCTCAAATCATATCAGGACCCAATACTAACCGATCTCCGGTTTTGATCCAACATGCTGGGGATCTACATGGATGACCATATAAAGCTTCATACGGTGTCATGCCAATACTTGCCGGATTGCAGTTATTATAGGAGAATCCCACAAGATGAATATGGTTTTCCTATGAACCTCCAAAATATGAGATGCAAGCTCTCAAAAGATCTTTCAACGCTTGATTTACCCTTTTGGTTTCCCATTCGTCTAGGGATGGTATGTGGTGCTTACACCCAGCTTCATTCCTAAAGCGTTTGTAATGCCTTCCAGAACTTACTGGTAAAGATTGGGTCTCGATCACCGACTATGATGCTAAAAAACCATGCAATCAAACAATCTCCCTCATGTATACCTCTGCAAGTCTTGCAACTGTTCTTATTGGCTTTATTGGGATAAAGTGTAAGCTTTTGGTCAACCGATGTATGATAACCAAAATGCCTTTATTTTCATTTCTTGATCGAAGTAAGTCACTTATGAAATCCATTGATATTTGGTCCCATTTCCCAGTCGAAACTTCAAGAGGTTGAAGTAATCCAGCAATCTTTTGCTGATCGCTTTTGATCTGTTGACAATTTGCACATCTCCAACATGGATAGAGATGTCCCTTTTTATGCTTTCCCACCAAAATGTTTGATATACGTCTTTGTATATTTTGTTAACTCCAAGGTGAATATTAAGATTGGTTTGATGGCACTCATTCAACACTTCTTGTCTTAAGTTGTCAATATTGAGAACACAAATTCTTCCATTTAACTAGAATATCCCATGGTTATCTACTTTAAAGCTTGAATTCTTCCCTCTGCTTATATCCTTAAAATCTTGCTTAGATGCCGATCTTCTCTTTGTTTGTGGGAAATTCTAAATAGGATAGTCAGAGTCACTGCCAGATAATCTATAACGACATGCTTTTTTGCTTAATGCATCTGCTACTACACTGACTTTTCGAGGCATACATAGGACATCTTAATCATATGATGCAATAAATTTTATCCAACGCTATTGTCTCATATTTAAGTCCTTCTAAGTTAAAAAATACTTCAAATATTTGTGATCTGAGTTCAAAATTCTCACCTATTTAAAGAAGGAATATTATTTACCAAGGTAACAAATTTTATCGAAATGAACTATGAGACATTCTTACCTAGTAAATAATGTCCCCAAATCTTTAGTGCGAACACAATGACTAATAGTTCTAAGTTGTGTGTTGCATAATTTCGCTCATGCGTCTTTAATTTCCTACTAGCATATGAAATAACCTTCCCATGTTGCATCAGTACCATACCCACTCCTTCTCCACAAGCATCAGTATAAATGGTTAAACTGCCATTGTCATCCGTAATAGTTAGGACTGGAGCGGTAGTTAACCTTCTCTTAAGTTCCTAGAATACTTCTTCACATTTCAACATCTATTTAAATGTAACATCCTTCATAGTCAATTTCATTAAGTGATGAGAAATCTTGGAGAAGTCCTGAATAAATCACCATTTGTATCTTGTCAATCCTAAGAAGCTACGAATGTCCTTAAGAGTTTGTGGTTGCTTCCATTCTATAGTGCCTGTAATTTTTCCAGGATCAATTGAGATTCCTTCCTTTGATATAACGTGTCCAAGGAACTTACCTTTTCTTCCCAGAAGCGCCATTTTTAGAACTTAACCTTGAGGCATTCCTTTTAAATATTTCTAGTACAATCTCTAAATGCCTTTCATGTTCTTCTTCGGTCTTCGAACGTACAAGAATATCATCAGTAAAAACCAACACGAATTTGTGGAGCACATCTCTGAATACTCTATTCATAAGGTCCACAAAATAAGTGGGAGCGTTGGTTAGCCAAAAAGGCATAACCAACCACTCATAGAAATCATTTGGTCCTCTGAATGCAATTAAAGAAATGCAATCTTCTGCTATCCTTAATTGATGGAATCCTATAGCTAGGTACATTTTGGAGAACATTTGAGCACCATGAAGTCGATCAAACAAGTCATCAATACGCAGTAGAGGATACTTGTTCTTAATTGTTTGCTTATTTTGATCTTGATAGTCTATACAAAGCCTTAGGGAGGTCTGACTTTGCAACGAAAACTACTACAAGCTCCAACTTGAGCAAATTAATATAGTTAGTCCTTTTTGTAATTGATTCCTTAATTCGTTTACTTTCTTGGGGGTCATTCATCAAGAAGAGTGAAAAACAGACCTCACACCTGAAATCTAGTCCATTCGAAACTCAATGTCCCCATGTCAAGGTAAACTTTTAACTTCCTGAAAAATATTCAAAAATTCCTTAACATTTGGTATTTCTTCTAGACGTTTTTTGAATGAATTTAGAGCATACATAAAACTATCAATTACTGGACTTGATTCTTCACATGTTATTTAAAAGGTTCACTTCTTTTATTTTTCAAATGCACCATCATTTTAACACAATCAAGAACAACCTTATATTCAAACAACTAATCCATACCGAGTATAATCTCAAATCCAATAAAATCGTGGACGATTAGGTCAGATGAAATGTTTTAGGATTGGCAGGCAACTTGTACTTTCTCACAAAATATACCATGATTAGTTTGACTACCTATGAGGTTAGAGACATATATAGGGGTATCTAATTTTTTTTGTAAGTTTCAATTTATCAACTAATTCTTTAGAAATAAAACCGTGGGAAGCCCCGGTACCGAATAATACTCTAACTAGATTTTCATTAGTGCAGATGTTACCTTCAAGAACTCTCATACCCTTCGCATCAGTCGAAGTTGAGGGTTCATTTTTAATGGCAAAAACTTTGACCTTTTCTCCTTTATTTACCAATGGGCAATCCTTTTCTGGTGCCCTGGTTTATGATAATTGTAGCAATTCTTATCCTGAGCCATAGTATTCTTACAGGTGGTAAAAAAAGACCCTTCTGTTGGCAGTAACATTCTTCAAATTATTTTCTTATGGACCTCGTTCTGGCTTGCGTTGCCATGTCTTCTTTCCAGAATGGTTGAACTTTCTCTTCTTCCAATTATTGTTGCTGCTATGAGTTGTGGGTGGATTCTTTTTGTCTAGAGTTTCATATCAGAAATCCATGTCTACCAAATCTACAAAGGATCCCTTTACATGCCCTGCCATCCTGTCTTGATATTGCCTCTTCATCCCAGAGATGAACATTTCATTTTTCTTTAAAGAAGTGCTTATCAAACCTGGCCCAAAATGGGATAATTCACTGAACTTGTTGGAATATTCTTCTACGGATATCCTCCTTGCTTTGAATCCATAAAACTCAGATAAAGGAGGGATTTTCCTACAACCGACATATATTATTCTTCCAAGACTTCCTTGAACCATTCCCATGAGAAATTATCTTCTGAATCACTCGGGATTATGGACTCACATCATGCTGAGCCTCTTCTTGTAACTGCCAATAAGCTAAGAACCTTTTCTGCTCATGCCCGATATTCAATCCCTTAAAGATTCTTTCACAAGAGTGGATCTAAGCCTGAAACTCAATAATGGACACCGTTTCTTTGAATGGCTTACCACCCAAATTGGTGTAATTCTTGCATATAATTGCAAAACTAATTTGAGGCCGCATATGGGTTACCACTTCCCCAATTACCGTAACATTTTATCAACCACTGGTGTCGTAGTGTTTCTACCTCCCCTTCATCCTCTTCTATTACCCATCTTCTACTATCTGCGTATAGTAAGGAAACATCTTTAGAATTATAGATGAAATTATTTTAGGAAATGGATATAAGCTCGAATGTACTTATTTGGATAAAATTTCAAATATGTGCTCTCTCTGACTAAACTCATTCTAGAGTATTAATAATCCTATTTCTAATGTGTGGACCCTATTCTGGCTTAGGTATCCGCTCAACCATAAGTTTTGATACCAAATGTGACGACCTACCTCGTCAACCTTTAGAAATTGACATTAATACATCCTCGATATTCACGCGTCGGAAATCCAAGTGCCAGAGAGGTAGATTATCAAGGGGTAAAGAAAATAAATATTGAAGACAAAAAAATAGAATCTCACATCGTATTCAACATTTAATTATACGTATAAGTAGTACATGTAATTACTCCAAATTTCTCCATTAGAGTACTAGTAAGTACTTATCCAATCAGGATAGTTATAACTGCCTTTCCTCGCATGTCCTGGTAGATACATAACAAAATACAACGAAATTAATAGATAACTTTCTACATAGGACCCAAAATGATCCAAGCTCCATGCTCCATCCAAAATGCTCCAAGCTACCTAATTACTTGGCTACCCTAAAAAATAGGTCACTTGGAGTTTAATGGGAAAAGGAAATAAACTTCGGATCAATCATGGGACTGGTATGAGAAAATCGAAGTACAGATATTTGAAAACAAAGGGTATCTCATAAGACCACGCCGCATATAAACACAAAATGGGGTTTTACCTTATGATAACCAAATCATTTCTTAAGCAAAATCTAGGGATATTATTTTTAATGACTTTCTTTTGAAAACACTTTTCATGCAAACTTATAATCTTACCTGAAATTGTTACATTGATTAAATTCCAGCATAACAGGTTCTACAATCAAGTCCAAAGGCACTTATTGGAGAACGGATTTCCATACAATGGCAGGCAAGGAACTACCTCCCATAAAATACATCTCTAGTGGGATATACTAAGGATCAACACCTTTGAAACCTCTACAACCGGTAATACCGGCCTACCTGCAGATCCATTTGGTGGTGGATAGAACCGAGTATGACATCATCTCAGTCGTAACCGACCTGCCCGGGGTCTTATAGCATACACAATATACTCAACATATATAGAGTAATCTAGAAAGATAATGACCATACCCTAATGGTTGTGAACCACATATCCTTACGACGTGCCCTGTTTAAGCCATTTCCGACTTATGAGGCCCGATGTAACGATTACCTTTCACATAGCACACTCCACTTTGAATGCCACAATGCCAATTCCATCACACCACTGATTTTTCTAAATATACGTGTATGTTGGAAATGCAATGTCAGGCATTCATCCATAAAAGCTTTCCAAGAACAGGATAAACCGAAGGAACTCTCCTACCATATCCTATCAAAAATCATCCCTAGGATTAGAAGCGAGCAGCTCTTGCATTGAAGATCAAATGAAGATACTACTGCCACATATATATGATATTGGAAATTTCCTCTGAGAGTCATTGATAAGTAGCCATTCATTCTATTTATTACCATTCCATGTCTTCACCTTCGAACATGTATATTGGTTCAAAGTGGTTTTCGGATAGGGATTGCCTAAATCCGACCCATGTTCCTTCGAACCAATCATCGATAAAAAGATGTTAAACAAATAGGTGCTTATCATTTGATTAATTACTTTCTCTTTATCAAAAATATCTTCATGAGATATATATTTTAAAAACATTTCTTTTTGGTATTTATGGAATCATTAAACCTCTCTTTAACTTTAGAAATTCCAAATCATAATCATAAGTCATATTGGAAAACATTTATTGAGCTAAAAGGGGTCAATAGAATTTATACAAATTCTGCTCAACATCAATTTCCATATTCATCATTTACTATTCATGATAATGGTGAAATCTGCTTTTAGATTCATATGGATAGTATGGGTTTCCTCATCGGTATTTACCAAGTATAAGAAGATGATTTCCATACAATCCAAGTTGTATTAAATTTGGAAATGTTAAATCTTTTTTACTTCCCTTATTTTCGAAATTTCAACCTAATCTATATCTCGTCGAGGAAAGAGGACAGGTAAGCTAGGGCACTAGTTGCTCCTAAGAATCTCCTTATTTTAAGCACCATGCATCTGGATCTCACTCACAGAAAATCCAGTCTACCCGTCGGCTTTTAGAGCCAAGATTAAATCACTTGATTTTAACAGCTTTTCTTCAAATCATTTATTTAAATTTTTTAAAATAAATTATAAAAACTCCAAATCATATTTAAAATACTTGATTATTTACTTGAAAACATTTACAAAAGATTTGAAAAAGAATATTAGGCTTAAAGAATATTTCAAAGGTTTATTATAAGTGATGCGAATAGTGCTTTTAGGGCTTATTTGATCAAAACAACATTTTATCATTTAGAAATCCATATTTATAAATCAAATCTCTTTTAAAACATTTATAAAACTAATTCCATATTTTAAAGAATTAAAATTATTAATTTTAAAGAATTTCTCGCTTTGGTTTTTGAACTATCAAACCATGACTATTTTGAAAACTTGTTTTGCTCATATTTCAAAATCTACTGAGCGAAATCTCGATCTTTTTATTTTATTTGAAAACTATGATTATAAGAGTTTAAAAAATTCTTATTACGAAGAATTTTGACTCCGAATCCATTGTATAAATGGATTTAACTTTCTACCGCGCGAAATTGCGGACTGTCGTTACGCGACACGCCTATTTTTGACTCAATTTTCATTACATTTCAAAACTTCACCAAATTGGATTTTAGTGCTTACTAAACATTTATAACATTTTAAACCATTTTAAAGAGGTTTGACATTCTCATATACACTATTTCATTCATTAATGGAAAATAATTTCCTTTCTAATATTCGACGTGACATGAATCATCTCAATATCAAAATAAACATATAATAAACATCCAAACTTGATAATCAAATATAGTAAACAACCATAGCAATCATATAACATCATCATATTTATATAAAAAAATGGGAAGAGTTTCTTACTTGATTTTCGACCGAACTAACTTTAAAATAGTTATAGCTCTGCTATCTCAAAATCGAAGCTCCCAACTACTAGCACAAACGCTCCTACTGGGTTCGAGCTTCGCCTTAGAGACTTAGAAGGGCTCGGGCGCCTTGCCAAGCAAGTGGTGGTGGATGGTATGGCCACGAGTTGTAGAGGGGGAAAGGTGTGAATCTGATTTGGTTTTGAAGAGTTTTGCTAATATAAACTCATTGTATAATTTTAATTTCGTTTTGCTATAATTTTTGACATAACTTTCTTTAGGAAAGAATCTATTAATGTAGAGAAGAAGTGGATGAAGAGATTAGGAATTTTATGAAGAAGAAGTTTGAATGTAGTGAAGAGAGGTAGGTGCTATTTATAGGCAAATGTAAGGATGCAAATATCATGATATTTCCACACAAACCCATCACCATATCATCACCACCACTCCCCCCTCTTACCTCATCATTCTCAGTCGAACTCCCCTCCCATATGTGTGGCCATATGCTTGTAATTAGGGCGTAAGTGTTTGACTTTAGATTTACTTAGGGTTAAGTTTTTGGTAGATATTTTGTGATATATATAAGCATATTCGTATGTATATATGTGTTCATGTGCATGCGAATATGTTCATGTATATGATCATGTATGTGTGCATATGTATATCTCAAATGGTTCACAATGTTGCACAACTTTTCTACGTTGAATCTTCATGGATTTCAATTTTGGTTTTCGGCCATATTTTCACTTCATATTTAACATATATATTTGTAAACAAAGTTTAACAATAACATTTCTATCATTATATAATCATTAAAAGGGCTTATTTAATAATTGAAATAATTATTTAATCATTTAACTCAATTTAGTTCAAAAATCATTTATTTCAAAATAGTGATTTCATCAATGATGTTATAAAGAGATTTTAATTTGAAAAATAAAATAAATAATTTCATTACATATTTTCTCTCATATACATCAATGAGCGTATGTACCTAGCTCCATGCACGATGTTAGATGATCTAAAAGTTGTCTGTTGATAAAACGATTTTCGATTATTTTATCAATATATTTTCCAAAATATATATTTTTGTAAATATTTGTTTAAAATAATATTATCAATTTTATTTATTGTTCAAAACATTATCACTTATGTTACAAAATCTTATATTTGAATATTTCAAAAAAATTCTAAAGTGTTGAATTTGCGGGTCGTTACAATAAGTTATATTCAAATCTCCAATTTAACAATTTAAATAAAATAAAGATTTTATTTAAAAGGAAATTTAGATAAGATCTAAATGTATCTAAACTTCATAGGCCCATTAATGATCTGAAATGGTAAAAAAAATTTGAAATTCACCAATTTCTTCCGCTGCTGGCTGGCCGAGTTCCAACAATGGTATCAGAGCTCAATAGCCTATGTAGTCTAAATTAGTCATTTTAGGACTAACTAATTAAGTCTGCGCACTTAGTATAGTGTCTAGAAAAGTGATGTCTAGAATTGTAATTAGATGATCAAGTACTCCGTCATACCTGGTTACCTGCCTGGCCTGAAAGGTGAAGTGAGCCCAATGGTCGCCCCTAATAGAAAAAGCCTAATTTGAATTGGGCCTTGGGATAATTTTCAAAATAGTTTTGAAAATTAAGACAATATTTTAAATTTAAAATAAAAACATGTTTATTATAAAAAGATTATTATAATATAACATAAATTTTCAAAATGTTTGAAAATGTAATGAAAAGTTCAAACTTTTTGAAACCATTTAAATATTATTTTCAAAACTTAATTTTTATTCATAAAATAAATCAATGAAATGAGTTAATTAATTAGTACATGCATGCATTTTATACGTTGATATATAATATGTTACTTTAAAGTGTTTAAGATAACATAAGTATACATGTATGTATGTAAGATAAATCTTAAAATTGATACAATTTAATTAAACTATTTAATTAAATAAATTAATTAAAAAATACATACATATATATATCTCTGTGTGTGTGTGTGTGTTATACTATAAAGCTTATAGTATAAACTATAAAGATTGTAGTAGATATGTCTGATATAAAAGTTGTATTAGAATACTAATATAAATTTAATTAAAGTGTTAATTAATTAAATTAGTTAAATAAGATTTAATCAATGTAATATTACACATAAGACTGTTATATAAGTGATATGAAATATAAAAGTTATATAATAATAATACTTATATGATATGAATGCATAAATTAAGCGTGGAACATTAAAGAAACTTAAACAGACTTGAGGGATAAATACATATGCAAATGTATGTATATCATGATTTCTAATGTGTCCGACACTTGGATCACGAGGGTATTTCATAAGAAATACATTATTCCATAAGTTAATATCACAATGTATTGAATATTATAAGTTTTCAATGTAATGTTTTTTTACAAGGCAAGCGAGATTGCCTGGTCCCCTACTAGTTTATTGCTGAAAATGAAAGAAAATATGATTATGAATAGGCTCGTAATCATATGAACAAATAAAAACCACATAAAGGCAATAACTAAGAATACAAACAGCGGAAAACAAGAAAATTATAAGAAAATAACAAAACAAAAATAGTAAATATTAGACTGAACCTAAACCACAAAACCAATAAGATGAAGACTGAATTCTAACTGGCTAGCATTCATTCCAGAGATGATTTCATGCTTGAGTATTATCAATAGTTGATCTTTACCCTTGCATTTGTTTTCAAAACATCGCAAATACCTTTCCTTCCAAACTAATTTCATATATTTCTTAAAAATGAAGAAATAACTAGTTCTTGCTTCTTTCCTGTAACGAACCAGATTTTTCGACGTTCAATTTAGAGTATTTAAATGGTTTTAAATATTAGATTTGGGATTATATTTAGTTAGTAAGATTTTAAAACTGAAATTTTAAGTGATCTCGTAAAAATTAAAAATTGTCAATTTAATCGACGCATTTAATTAGCGATCCAGGGCATAGCCTTGGAATTCGACGAAACTATTTCCATTGGATCCATAACAGTGTATTATTATCGGATTTCAAATTTTGTAGCGTTTGGATTTACCTTTTGGTCATGCGATCCGAAACGTTTAGAAATAATTTAATTTAATTTAAATAGTCGATTTAAAATGCTACCTTTGACATACGATCGAGTTAGATTTTGAAACTTGTTCCATTAGGTTTGTAATAGCGGTATAACATTAGGAACATTGGACAACATGCCTCAATTAGGGTTCAAAATAAATATCTGGATATTTTGGAATAATATATATATATATATATCATCATTCACATTAGCCAAAAATTTTAGTCAGACTCTATCCTACCCTAAGATTAGAGGAGCCATTTGTCTTCTGTGAAACGCTACTCCCTTCAATTTATAACACGAGATTACTTTCCCTTCTCTCCAGCTCAAAATTCATGAAAAATTAAAATCGATCTGGATAAAACAAAATTTTGTGAACGAACATCACAATGTATTCTCGCATCTTCAGCAAAGTCGATGTGTCCTAAGAGCATGGGCGTGCGATTTTTGGAGAGGTGTGTGAGGAATTTACGGCGGCAGCGGTGAGGTCAGGAAGGAGCTCGGCATTGTGGGAGGCGTGATTACAAACGAGCTCAAGAAAAAAAGATGGGTCATGATGAAGTGGCGGCGGCGTAGGATTGAGCGACTTCGAGATAAGTCCGGGCATGGATGCTCAACTTAATGGCCGCGATGGTGCGAGTGTCACTTGTGAGGCTAATGGCCAGAGCTGATGGTCGGAGGGATGGAGATTAATGATGGAGGCCAAGCTGTTTTGGGTTGCCACCTAGAACAATCGAGAGAGGGAACGAACGCGATTAAGTTATGTCAGAGGTTCAGTTAACAAATTTCCTGCCTAGTTCTATATGGTTGATCTCACTATTCATTAATCGATTCGAAGGTTAATATTGTAAAAAAGAAAAAAAAATTGAACCACATACCCAAAATAAATAGCTAAAGAAAGTTATATGCTCCATTCTATCTAAGGCAACAATATGTAGATGAATCAACGAGCAATTTGCTTTGAAAAAATATATTAATTGGTGATAAATATACAGACATGTACACATTATTATACGAACACAATAAAGGGCTAACTGCTGAAATATAGGAATCAATACCTGCATTATTAAATTAAGTGGCAATTTGTAAATTTAATTATAATTTTAAAATAGAAATCTTATAAATTTATAACTGTTCGTATGAGGCTCGATTTCAATGATACCGGTGGCATTGGATTCGTAATGACATAGGCTACAAAATAAAAATTGGTTTAAATATTTTTGAAGTCAGTTGGAATTTTAAATTTATTTGAATGCATGTTATATTTAATTTGGAATTGTAAGGAGTTGAAAATTAAATCAAGGTGAGTAAATCTCACTCTTTTTGGATTGTTGGATTTAATTTATAACAATCAAAATAAATCATTGGATGCTTGGTTGAAATTATAAATTATTTTAGTTTGGATGTTATATATATTATATATAGTATAATATATGTTAGTAGTTGGATATATCTCCCACCGTTAGAGTGGAAGAGAACCTATGCGCCTCGCATAATAGCGGATGACCCTATATACCACGATATCCCCCTCAATGTGGGATTGGTATTTTTATGTCGTGTTAACATCCATCGATGTAAGGAAATAGTTTGGAGGGATCCAGCTGGATTCCTTAAAAAGTTGATTTTAATTTTATACATATAATGGTGTATGATGCGTTAAAATAATCTATTATAGATTATCGTTGTGATTTGAATTATTGGATGCTATAGTAGCACTGGCCTGAATTTTGATATTTTAAATACCATAAATATATTATATTTTGAATTTTAAGAAATTTAAAGGAGAGTTTGAATATAAAATTATTTATATCTAAATTTGGATTATTTTAAAAGAAATTGATTTAGATAAAATATAATTTATTTTGGTTGCATTTAACTATTCGAAATAAATATTTAAAAAGGGATTTAAATAAATTATGTAGAGGATTTTAAACTGTGGATTCTTAAATGATAGTTTTTGGAAAATTATGGAAAGAAGTTGAAATCGATATTTTAAATAGATTTATGAAATACATGGAATTTATTAAGAAATGGATTTATAAAATGAGATTTTATAAATGGGATTAGTTTATAAACAAGTGAAACTCAAAGGAGTTATAAGTTCATAAATGATGATTATAAGTAAAGGAAATGAAATCAATAGATAAATTGGAATATAATTTCATAGCATGAATTTTTATCGAGATATGAAAATAGGTTTTGGGAAAAATAGTGGATTCTATTTTAAAATGTGAGAATGATTCGGAGAATCGAAATGAAATCGATGGGTTGGTGAATCAAGAGAAAATTATTAATCAATTGGTTATTGAGATTTTGAAAATATATTTTTATTATTAAGATGTTAAGTTGTTTTAAATGGGAAGTTTTATTTATGAAACAATGTAATTTGGAACTAGTGGAATTAAATTACATCAAAAAGTGAAAATTTCAAATATTTAATATTTATTTTAATAAATTCAAAATTTTAAAATCAGCTTTGAAAATTGATTTGTTTATCTAAAAATGTGTCATTGATGTTTATAAAAAGTGTTTCGATATTCTAAATAATCACTTGAACATGTTTTAAAAATAAATTATCATTTTTTATGTACTTATCTATTTACACACAGATATATATAGTTTCATAATGATTGAAATTTAATTATAAATCTTTCTGAGAATCTGAAAATGGGGTTTATTCAGTAGATGGGAATTATAGGAGAAATTCTCAAAAATGGAATTTGGAAAGAAGTATGAAAATTTCCAAAATAGTTAAATAAAAGTGAACTTTGAAAAATGAATTAGGATTCATAAGAGAAGTTAGAATGGACATTTGGAACTTTAGACAAGTGTTTTAACTTGGAAATATTAATGGAAATTAATCAAGGAAACCGAAACTTATAGAGTTCGTTATAAACGAGTTAAGGAATTTACAATATAAACTGTTAAGGATTTTGAGGAAGAGAATAAATGGAATTTCCTAAGTGTTGAGAAGTGAGGAGTTAGAAAAATATATTTTTCTAAATGTTGAGATAAGAGATGGTTTGGAATATCCTGATATGGATATAAGTACTTGAGTTGTTCCAATTATTGATAATTTAAAAGGGATTGAATATATATCTTATAAGATATTTTTGAAAATAAATTTTGGAAAATCTATAATAAGGCCTGATGTCTTCTTATGGATGTTATATTGATAGACCGACTATCAAATGTTGGCCAATCTCATTGATCATTTCGAAGAGACCGGGATCAGATTTAATTATCCGAAAATCATTTTGATCCAATTTGAGTGTTACGAATGTATATCATTAAGATAGTGAAGATGGTGATTTGGTTTGTCCAGACCCAGGACAATTTGTATGGACGAGTGCTGTCAGAACATCATCATTGAAGGACGATGAACACTAAAGTGAAATTGTCCTTGAAAGGTAAAAGTAGCATCAAACCTCATCAACCAGGAATGACTAAAACAAGGGAGATGTAGCAAGGCTAAGTGGGTTGCACCCAGTTAGAGTATGTTATCACCTTTCTAGATGCCCTCGGATATATTGAAATAATGGATATGGTTGTGCATGGAAATGTGAGTGCTCGATTTAAGGGTGGGACTACCTAGGTGATAACATATTCGTACAATGCAGGTTAGGGGTAGGTCGTTCTTGTGTTGGCAGGGGATCCCGGCGAGGTCCTCGGTACATTTTTCTAGAGGTGTACTGCGATGGGCGATACCCTAGTAGTCTAGTCATTGTATGGAATCCATTCGCCAATAAGCGCCATATGGTTTTGGTTGTGCCCAACTGTGTTGAAACATGAGATGCAAGCATTTCAACTATTTTCTATTTACTTTGTTTAAACACTATTATAATATTAGATGATTTTGATAAAAATGTTTTGGTTATCGTAAGGGAAACCCCGTCGTGTTTCTGTGTGACGTGGTCTTATGAGATACCTTTGTTTTTCAAAGGATTTTGATAATCTTAATAATTCAAATTGAGTGTGTTTTCTCACATCGGTTTTCCAGACTGACTCGGGGGTTATTTTATTGCACTGCTCGGGTTAGACTGAGTATTACAGATTCAAGTTAGAATGCTTTTGGAGCTCAGGAGACATGATAGAGACGTATCACCGTACTTGGTTTATATTCCCGCTGTGTGAGTACAAATTATGATATCCGTCCAGATTGATGTATTGATTGTTGTACTTTGATGATTGTAAGTATAAAACAGTCACATATTCTTTTGTATAAATACATGTATTATATATTATGTTTCATTCCGCTGCGTTTGTGAGATTCTATGTTGTTGTTCTATTTTACTTCTATCTCTTTCTTTTTAACCCTTGGCAATCAGTATTTCCGACACTTGAATAATCGACATGTAATACAGTGAATGTATTGTTGTTGATTTTTTAGGGTTGAAAACCCCGTTTGTTACAGTTTATATCGAGGCTAAAGGTTAAGCGAGAACCCTTGCTTTGGTGGGGATTACTCATTAAAGATAGGGCTAGTAGTGCCCTAGAATGAGTTTAAGTGTATTAATAGACATGAGCGTGTATTTGTTAGTGCATATAAAATGGTCTTATATTGTGTTAATTTATCTGTTGAGTGGCGTATAAATTCTAGTCGAATAATGGGATTCCACTAAATCGATAGGAGTTTCTAAACACTTGAACCAGGTAAACTGACACAATATTGTTTGAAGTGGGTGAATGAAATAATTTTTCCCAAAATTATATTTTGATATAACAAAAATAATTTTCTAAAATTATTATAAGTTCATTGATGAGTTTGGATGTTACCAAATCAAGATTATAAAATTGAAAATAGTTTATACAAACCAAGCTGAATTGTACAAGTATGAATTATACAAATGAGTTAAAATTAAAAATGAATTCAAGACAAAATTGGAAATTTGAATTCCGGGAAGTTGGAAAATAATTTATGAAGTATTGTAAAAATAAAATGATATTATTTTGAAAATATTTTTAAGATAAATAATGGTAACATTATTCTGAAATGTTTTTGAATAAGAAATGTTTTAAAAATGGATTTTGAAGGTGATAAAGCACTGAACTCACTACAGTCGCTGGAAAATAATCCTGGTGATGACTGCGCAATATTGTTAGTATTCATTTTCAAGTTTCTAATTGACGGATTGCTACCATGATTATTTGGCTTCGGAAGTGTTTTGGAAAATCAGGTTTTGATTTTAAAATTCCAAAGGTAAGATTTGATTTACGAAAAGGAATATATATTTATATATGGAATTTCAAATGATTTGAAATGAAACTGGGTGTTTGAAATCTAGAATATTCATTTGATTGCTTATGAAACTTGTGTAAAATAAGGTTTTGAACCTATAACCTACAATTGTGAATTTTAATATGAAATTAAATTTAACTTATGCAAGTTAAATAAATTAAATTGTAAAAGGAAATGGTATAGATTTGATAAAAAGGTGAAATAGAAGTTATGAATGTATAGATGGTTTCAAAATGATTTTTGAAATAAATTAAGTTGTAAAAGATGATATAATTATAAGTTATAAATTTTGTATGGAATAAAATTTAAGTGGAAATTATTGGAATTGTGAATAAATAGGTTTGAATAGCATAAAAAATTAAATTAATGGAATAAAAATAAACTTAGGCTATAAATTGATGTATAATCTCAAGTTAAAAATAAAATGAGAATATACTCAAGTATAGAAATTATGGAAATGCGGAAATAAGCTGTGTAACTTATAAAATTTAAAAGTGGAATAGATAACCCAAAATAAAAATGGTTTCATATTTTTTCCAAGAAACAAAAATCCAAACTTGAGTTATAAGATGAGTTTGAACTCAAGTAAATTAAATGAAGTGATTTTTGATATAAAAATCTAATTGTGGTTATAAATTGGAAGTGAACTAATTAGATAAATAATTTAGTTAATTGAATAAAGAAATGAAACTTAACTTGGTTAAACAAATTATATTAAGTATTAAAAGTGAACATTGAAATTGGAACTTGAGTTATAAATAAAATTCGACTTAATTGTGAGCGAATTAAATATAATTGGAATATCATCAAATAAAATGGAATTGGATTGAAATAGTAATGACTTGGCTTATAAATAAATTCAATTTAAATGTAAATAAATTGAATATGGCTTTGGATATCATTTAAATAAACTAGAGAGTGAATTTGAGTATGGAATTAAAATTTGAAGTGGATTAAGTGAATGAACTAATTAAATTAATTAGTAAATGTGATGGAATTAGATTAAATAAGAATCAATTTAAAGTTTGATTTGGAATTTGACGGCAAGGGAAATAAACTTAGGTGCTATAGTTGAAAATTTTTAAAATAAATAAATTAACTTAAGTTAATATTTTGGATGGAAGTTGGTTCAAACAAATTTGTGAAATGGTTACTAATGAAGTAGCACGAAATGATTCCGAGCTAAATAAAATGAATATGAATGTAATGAAAGTAGATATGGATGGAATGCAAGTGAAATGATCGATATCAAATTGAAATGGAATAACATTGAATATAAATTGATGTGAAATAAATTTAAAATAGCTATAAGCTTAAGTGGTTATTGACTAAATGAATATCGCCGAATTTGCATAGAAAAATTGTCATTTGACGTAAACGGAGGAAAATAAAATTCTATGAATTAATATAATAGAAAGTGAATAATTAATTTTTTCTAATCAATTTGGAATGGATATGAGTTTGTTTGATATAAATATGAATTGAATGCAAACAATTGGGTTGTAAATCATTCGAATTGAATGAAATGATATATAAATCAATTGAAATGAATAATTTAATGTTGAAACCTTGTGGATATTAATAAATTCACTATGACATGGTGGTTACTAAGAAATTGTGTGTTGAAGTTGTTAAAGGAATGAAATATTACTGATTTTCATATTTATGAAACTTACGTTGTTTAAATTGAATAAGCACCGGTACTGGGAGGCTATTGGGCTAGATTTTGGGTTGCGTAATTGCATATTACATAAGCTCGCTCGCTTTAAAATGCTTAATGAAGGTACATTTTCAGATTGAATAACGCAAATTATAAATATTATTATATATTGTGTTCACCGACCGTGTGGGTTGATGTATATATTTTTATCTCTTTTGTCATATTGCAAAAGACTCTTCTACAAGGGAGACTGCCAAAAAATTTCGAAAATTTAGGGTGTAGAAAAATTTTGAAAAATTTTGTTAACTAAAAAAGTTAATTTTTAAATTGAAATAGGGGTTTTGAATTAGTAATGGAAAATAATTGTTATGGTTGGAGCTAAAAGATTTATAAGAATGAAATAACAAGTTAATTAAGCGGGTTTCGAAAAAGTAATGAGTTTGGAGCATTTTTCCTGCCCTATCAATTTCGAGGACGAAATTCTTTTAAGGGGGAGAATGTAACGACCCTGATTTTTTGATGTTTAATTTGGAATATTTAAATGGTTTTAAATATTGAATTTGGGATTATAATTTAGTTAGTAAGATTTTAAACTGAAATTTTAAGCGATTTCGTAAAAATTGGAAATCGTCAAATTAATCGACGCGTTTAATCAGCGATCCGAGGCATATCTCCGAATTTGTCCAAACCAGTTCCATTGGATCTCTAACAGTGTATTCTTATCGGTTTCAAATTTCATAGTGTTGGGTTTACCATTTGGTCGTGCGATATGAAAATGTCTAGAAATAATCTAATTAAAGTGAAAATTTGCCACAAGGGTCTCTTTAGCAAGTGGAATTAGTTTGTAGGACACACAGAGCCATCTGATACTGGGATAATTAACTAATTATAATTATTGGATTATAAATTTTTATAGGTCGAATAAACAAATTCTCTGATATTAAAAATTATATGAGTGTATAAATTGATAAAACTATATTTAGTTTTTAATTATAAATTTTTGGATATGGTAAATTTTATAGATATACGTATATAAACTCCACCATATAAAATTTAAGATAGAATATCCACATATTTGTGTATTTATATATATAAATATACATAAGCTTTATGATGCTTAATAATATATAAGTTTACATATGTATATATGCTTATAAGAATGTTGTATATGTAAATAAATACATATACATGAATGTACAAACTTCGTAATGGCAAAATTTCAAACTTTTGAGTATGTATATATGTATATATTGGAATATGTTGTAAAATAGATGCATACGAAGTAATGTATATGAAAATATGCATATATATGTAAATATGATACAAATAAATATGTATATTGTATATGTATGCATATCTATATAAAAATGTATATGATGGAAGAATATATGTGAGAATATATGTATGTATATATGCTTAAAGAATAGTATATATGAAATTTTATATAGATATATACATGTGAAAGTTCATAATGAAAAATATAAATAAATATATGTATGTATATATATAAGTAAAGATGTATATAATATATATAAATGTGTAAGTATGTATGGTAAACATATATATATATATATATATATATATATATATATGTTTATATATGCAAAACTTATGCTATAAAATTAAAATTATATATAATAATAATAAATACTTGTAAATAGCTTTGTACATGTGTGTATGCTAAAATATAGTGTATATGTAATAATTTATACAAAGAGGAAGTAAAATTATCTTGTTAGATTTATGCTAGTATATAGTCAATAACATGTATATATGGTTAAAGCGTATATGAAACATATACACACACACACACACACACATATATGAAAGGATGTATATACACAAGGGGACATCATGATGAGGATAAACCTAGTCCATCACAAAATAATTCAAATCTTTCACTCAAGTTTTCAAATCAAGCCAACAAATTTCAAATCAAATAAAAAAAATATAAAAGAAAAGGTAAAGTCTTGTACATGGAAATAGGCGTCAACCTTCTTGTGTCTAACTCTCCATCTATATATACCACTGAGTGTTTTGTTCACGTATGCACTCTAATAACAGAAAAAAGGAGACAATTGCCATTTTAAAAGCCTTAAGGAACTAGTTCTCAGAGC
The DNA here is from genome assembly GCA_030765085.1 of Allium cepa. NCBI lineage: Eukaryota > Viridiplantae > Streptophyta > Magnoliopsida > Asparagales > Amaryllidaceae > Allium > Allium cepa. The sequence goes on along the minus strand of CM060943.1, from coordinate 474,325,032 downwards.
TAGAAGGATCAAAACAAAAGCAGTATTTCATTTTTTTTTCAAATGAACAGGTAAGTAAAAACTGAACTTTTACTTACTGTAAATTTGTATGCACCCATATGTTTGTAAATTTGTATAAATTCATTTATTTGTCAAGTATTCATGTGTTAGTAAGTTTTTTATTCCTTAGATATTATATATATAAGGGTGTGTGCGTGTTAATCATGGGAATACACTTTGTAACTGTAACTCAAAGGAAACATATACAGCGGCTCTGTTCCTTGAAAAAGCTAACATCTTTCAACTTTAAAAATCTGGATCTCACTATCTATTTAATTTTAGGCTAGGATTCCAAAAGGAAAATCGATTCTTTTTTAGTATAGATTAATCTAAAAATTATTTCATTCGATATCATTGAGTATAGAGGAAGAAAAGAATATATTATAGTAAATAACTTAGAAATGAACAATTTTTGAACATCATAATTTAATCTCTGGTTTATATGAGTGTGTTTGTTTTTTAAAATGATGATTTTTAAAAAGTAATTTTGTAATTTTTAGTGGTGTTTTGTATGAGATAGGGCAAGATGAACGATTTTTGGTGTAAGGTCAAATTCAGGTGATGTAGTTCATTTGGTGACTTATGAGACATGAAGGAGGCTTAGGTGGTGGAATGTCCACGAAAAATAGTTCGACGATTTTTAGATGCTAGGGATGGCCGTTCATGGGCGAAGTAGGGTTTAGGGTGTTGGTTCGTTCAGTCTCGAGTTTGAGGAAAATGCAACGTTAAGGAGGCGAATGGGGAGTGGGGTCCAGGAGGAAATGAGGAGGCGGAAATGGTGCGTCTATTAGTGAAGTTTGATAGTGCATGGTGGTATGCGGTGGCTTGACGAGGCATCAGGGTAGTTCGGTGTTGGTTTTAGGATTTGGGGTTCGAGTTTGAATTTTCGAACATTGGCCTCGTTAGTGGTTTCAACGGTTGGAGCGCGTTGTGGAGGTCGAGGGTGACTCACGGTGATGGGCGGCGACAAGATTTGGATGGTGGGCGGCTCGTGCATGTGCACAGTGGTGTGCACGAATTGAAAAAAAAAGAAAAAAAAGAAAAAGGTAGCAGGAGGAAGAGAAGGAATAGAGGGGAAGAAGACTGGGGCCTGGGTTCTCTCGTGGCCATTGGGGGCTGGGATTCGTGTTTTGAAAAAATAAATAAAGTGCTTAGATAAATGTTTATACTTAATAAACTTTTAAATAAATTATTTCCCCTTTCAATTAAAATCCAATCATCATGAGAAATTTTGCATTGTGGTCCTACCATCTAGTTTTATAATCTAAATTAATTTTGTTAATTTTCGACAATATAAAATTAATCATTTATAATAATTAAAGTGAATAGATAATTATATTCTTATTGATTAAATATTATGTTAATTAATAAATTAGTTATTAAATTGGTTGTTTAATTTTAATTAACTAATAATAAATCGTTCTATAATTTTTTTAATTTATAAGTAATTGTGAATTAAAAATAAAATGGATTCAGTTAATTTAAATTAATCAATTTCTAATTTGTGAATTGTTTTAATATTAGTTATTAATCATTAAATAGGTTAATGATCTTTGCTTTGGCTTTACTACTCTTGGATATCTATTTCAGTTGTTCTTTATCCATGCTATTAAGTAGCCAAACAAATTAAAGTAAAAAGAATAAAACGTTAGCATGTTTTATTAGCAAGTAAATCGACTGGAACTGATCATTATTCTTAATTTCGAAAAAAATTTAAAGATTGCAAGTGAATTAATTTTGATGGATTGGTCATGATAAAGTGGACATGGGGAATAAATTTCCATATGTGAATAGTGAAAACTTAATTATGAAATTGTTAACCGACCAAATGCTCTTTAAAATTTATTATTTGGACTCGAGGAGATCGGGATCGAATATCTGCATTATCTGAAACCACTTCGATCAAATAACCAGCACGAACCTTTATGGTTTGATTATAGAGTCTAATATGTCGGCATTTAATTAATTTAAAAAATTCGACTATTTTAATAAGTATTTTATACTTAGAAACTATTACAATATCACCTGATTTTCTGTAAAAGAGTTTTGTTTATTGTAAGATTAAAAAACCCATTGTGTATATGTGACACGGTCTTGCGAGTTACCTTGGTTTTTTTAAGGATTTTGATGACTTAAGTAATTCAAAATTAAGTGTGTTTACTCACACTGGTTTCCAGCCTGACTTGAGTATTACTTTGTTGTAATGCTCGGGTCAGACCGAGTGTTACAAAATTCAAGTTAGGATGCTTTGGTTCTCAAGAGACGAGTCAGATGGTAGAGACGTATTGCACTTGCATGATTATATCCCGCTGTGTATTGTAGGCTGTATATTCAACATTTATGAGGACAAGTTATTATAACTGTCCAGATTTATATGTTGATGGTTACACTCTGATAATTTATATGTATATTAATAGTTACAATTTCTTTTGTATAAAATGTTGTTATTGTATATTATATTTTGTTCCGCTGCGATTGTGAGATTCTGTATTGTTGTTATTTATGTTTCTTCATCTATCTCTTTTCTTCTTAAACCCTAACAATCTGGTATTTCTGACACTCGATTGCACGACACTCTATACAATGAATGTATTGGTGTCGATTTTTTAGGGTCGAAAATCTCTCGGTCGTTACACGTGGTACCAGAGCTGAAGGTTAAGCGAGAACCTTGGCTCTGGTGGGAACTACTCATTAGAGAAAGGGTCAGTAGTGCCCAAGAATCAGTTGAGTATATTATATATGAGGGCGTACTTGTTATTTTCTTATGTAATGATTTTACAAACAATTTTAAAACAATTTTATATAAGACTATATTTTGATATACAAAGAAATAATTTTTTTGAAATTTTTATAGTGTGTTGAGATGATTGGCTGTAATTATTATAATCAAATAAGGTTATAAAATTTAAGTGTGTATATATATAAAACGAAATAGAATTTGATGGGAATGAACTATACAAATGGGTTAAGCTAAAAATAGATTCAAACAAGTGTCTAAATCCTAGAAATTTCGAAAGTGTATTTCAAAGGGTTTTGAAATGGAATAAGTTTACCCAGATTATACTTTATATGTAGAAATAATTTTTTAGAAAATTATTATAGAATATATGGTATGTTTGGTTTCTACATATGGTAATACTGATTATTATCATGAATTAGTTGTTGGGTCTTAATAAAGGATGTTTATTACAAAATAAACAATGATGAAACATGGTGAAATGTTTTAAGGAAGTGGAATTATATAAGCATAATTTACAAATGTGACTTATAAATTAAAAGGAATTTAAATATGAAGTTTTGAATCTAAGTTTCAGAAATTTTGAAATGCGTTTCAAAGTGTTTGAGGAGATAATATAATATTATTTAGAATATATTTGATATGAAAATTTTTGTTATGAAAACTAGGGTTATTTTGAAAATTATGAAGAATTTGTTTTGGATAAAAACCAAAGTTGGTTAAAATTTAAAAGTGTGATTTGGTATATAATTGGGGTAGATATATGTGTGTATCTGTGCAGTTAAAGCGCTCAGCAGATTCGAAGCGGTGGAGGTACAAAAAGTCATAGCGGGGATGTAGCGAGAATATAGCGGGATATAGTGGATGGCTCTAAAATAGCATATAAAACTCATACTTAATGTTTTTACAAATATATAAATGGTAATTAAATGACAAATTATCATTCAATTGAATTATAATTAATACGTAAATAATTTTAAACAAAAAACATATGTGAATATACTTTAAATAAACGTAAAACTGTTATATAACATAATTGAATTTAGTAGAATATTAGAGTATTTTCATTTCTGAAAATATATTAAAAATTAAATCAAATAAATTAGTGTCGTAATTTTTATAATGTATAAATGCAATTTTTTAATTAATTTTATTAAAGAAGATATAACGGAAATAGCAAAATATAGCGGGAATAACGGGATATAGCAGAAATAGCGGGGATTAACGCGGAAAGACTATATTTTAGGGCTATATGGAAAAATCGTAGCGGTAGAAATCCGTTATGAGATATAGCGGGGTTATAGCGGGGTAATAGCGGGGCATTAACTACACATGTGTGTGTATATATAAATGATTTCAAGATGATTTGAAATAAATACCGGGTGTTGAATTCTGGGATTTTTATTGAAATAAGAAGTGTAACCAAATGAAAATAAGTTTTTGAACTTATAAGTGGGAAGTGATATTAATAAGAATTGAATTTTGGAATGTAAAAAAATTAAATTGAGTAACTTTAAAGGGATTGAACGAATTGGGAATTGACTCAGGCCAAGTTAAATAAGTTTTGAACTTATAACCTAAAATTGGAAATCTCAAGGTGAAATTAAAAGTTAACTTATGGAAGTTAAAAATTAAATTATAAAAGAAAAGGTATAGATTTGATAAGAGGTTCCAAAGAAGTTCTGTATGTATGAATGATTTCAAAACGATTTTTGAAATAAAATGGTTTTTGAATTCTAAAAATTTGTGATGGATGTTATTGAACGGTGTTTTAGATGATTTGGATGTTTATTTATTTTGATATATCCGGTAACCATCCTGTATACTTTTTACAGTATATAAAACTGTAGTCGAATTATTTCAAATAAATTAAGAAATAGGTCGAAATGATATATACCTATGGCATTTATTTTGGATTAACATGATATATGTCCATCCTCGGAATTAAATTGAAATAATGGATTCACTTGGCCATACGATGGAAAACTTATATACGGACACCGGATTGGTTAAATTAAATGATTTTTAAAAAACTTCGATTTGAAATTATTTAAATGATTTTGATTTTAAGAAATAAAAATCGAATTTATGGAAATAGAATCATTTTTTGAACTCGAGTTTGAAATGTTAAAAATGAACTTGTCAACCGGAATTATTTAAAGAATTGGGTTTGAAGTTTTAAATTTACAATTGAGAAATCACTTGAATTCCAAAAATTGATTTTTTTTTAAAGATTTGAAGGCTTACCCGGACCTTGAAATACATCCAAGTAAAAATTAATTTAAATGGATATTTTGAAATTTGGGCTCAGAACTAAATTATTTTTACAGGAAATTACTGTCAAGGATAAAATTTCTCAGGATTTTAGCCTCAAGGACCGACATTCGGTATTTTAGCCCAAAGGAAAACTTTCTTTAGGTATCATTTTTTAGTTATTGACAGCAGTTTTTAAGTATCAGTTTATAGTTATCGGTAGCAGTTTTTAGGCATCAATTTTTAGTTCGGTAGCAGTTTTGAAAGAATGATTGTGTTTATCAATAATTTTGGAAGAATATTTGTCCTTATGAATAATTTTTAGGAGAATATTTGTCCTTGTGGTTAAAATATTGAGGTCGCATCCTTGAGGATAAAAATATACAAATTTTTGTCCTTTAAATTAATTCCCCCTTATTTTTAAAGGTTTGGATTTAAAATTGAATATTAAAGGTTAATTTGATTTAAGTGATTTAAATCGATATTTTGAAAATCGTACTCAAATTTATATAAATCGAAATGGTTTAAAATTGAAAATTGGATTGAAATTAACTCAAATTGGAATTGAATTGAATTAATTGGAATTGAAATTGAATTAATTGGGATTGAATCGATTTAAATAAAAATGGAAATTGATTTGAATTGGAAGGTTGGGAATTGAATTAGTTTGACTGTGAAAGTATTTTCAAATAAATTATTTTAGTATAAACCGTGTAAAATCTATCTTCTTAAATATTCAAGTTAATTTTATTTTCCCAGCTATTTTACTACATAAACCATTTTTACAACTCAAACTATCTTATATAAATTGCAAAACTGTTCAAGCAATTTTCTAAATTCAAATTGGCCAGAGTTGGAATTGTTTATATTTAAAGCATGGATTTAAATACAAATTGGGTTACATTGAAGTTATAACCCAAATGGAAATTCAAAGCAATTTTGAATTGGAATCAAAATCAATATATTAAGGCTAAAATGATTTTGAAGTGAAATAGTATATTTTGAGTAAATATGATGATTTTAAATGAAGATTTAGTAGTTACTATAACTGAAATTTACTTTATAAGAAGTAAGAAATGTTACCAATAACTTTGAAGAGTAATCGAACTTGGAAATTTTTGATTGGCATTAATGAGATTATATATGTTAGTTATATATTCAAAGTCCCCTTATTGAATTTATAATTAGAAGGAAATGGTCTTTGAAAAGTATTTGAAAATACTAAATGGAGATTATATAACTATGAAGCGGACTTAGAATTATTGGTCCTTAAATTATTCGAGTTGGCTATTGACTTTTAAAATATATTTGGTTTTGGTAAATAGTCAATTTTGGTAATTGGGTAAACCGAATGTAAGAACTATCGATTTTAAAGGTATCTATTTTATATAGGTAAAATTTATATATGATACATATAAAGTATATGATTTGAAAGATATTGTATATATAGTATGATATGTTTTGAAACTAAAAGTATGGAAATGCACCCCTACGAAAGTGAAACTTAGAGTAGTAGATCCACTGTGTGGCTCTACCTAGAAATCCACATGGTGGGTTCAATGAGAATTAGGATCCAAGAGAACGTCCAAACAAAACTCATGAGTTCCTGATGATTATTTGTTTGCATAGCGTAAATTGAGGGGTATTATACCCACAGTTACGTATGGTTTTGCTGTGATAGCAACGTAATCTTTGTGTAAATGTGACGTATTATGGTTCCATAGCGTGATTTAGGAGGTAGCGATTATCTACAATCTACATTTGATTTCGTTGGGATAGCGACGTAACATAGGTAGATTGCAATCTATGTGGTTTAGTTCCATAGCATAATTCGAAACAAAACAAAAGTAGTGTTTCATTTTTTTTCAAATGAATAGGTGAGTAAAACCTGAACTTTTACTTACTGGAAAATTTGTATGCACCCATATGTTGTTAAATTTGTAGAAATTCTTTTATTTGTCAAGTATTCGCATGTTAGTAAGTTTTCTATGGCTTATGTGTGTGTGTGTGTTAATCATGGGAATACATTCTTTATCTCAAATGAAATATATATATCAGCTCTGTTCCTTGAAAAGTTAACATCTTTCAACTTTAAAATTCTGGATCTCACTATCCATTTAATTTTAGGCTAGGATTCCACAAGGAAACTGATTCTTTTTTAGTATAGATTAAAAAATTATTTCATTCGATATCATTAAGTACAGAGGAAGAAAGAATACATTACAGTAAACAACTTAGAAATAAACAATTTTCGAACATCATAATTTAATCTCTAGTTTATATGAGTGTGTTTGTTTTTGAAAATGATGATTTTTAAATGTAGTTTGGTGATTTTTAGTGGTGTTTTGAATGAGACAAGGGAAGATGAACGGTTTTTGGTTTAAGGTCAAATTCGAGCGATGTAGTTGATTTCTTGACTTGTGGTTTGACATGGAGGAGGCTTGGGTGGTGGGAGGTCAATAAAAAATAGTTCGACGATTTTTAGATGCTCAGGTTGGCCAGTCATAGGTGAAGTAGAGTTTAGGGTGTTGGTTCGTTCGGTCTTGAGTTTGAGGAAAATGCGACGTCGAGGAAGCGAATGGGGCGTCCGGTCCAAGGGAAATGAGGAGGAGGAAATAGCGCATCTCTCGGTGAAGTTTGGTAGTGGATGGTGGTGTGTGGTGGCTTGACAAGGCGTTGGGGTGGTTTCGGGTTGGTTCTAGGATTTTGGGTTCGAGTTCGAATTTTGGAACGTTGGCCTCCTTAGTGGTTTCAAGGGGTGGAGTGTGTTGTGGAGGTCGAGGGTGACTCACGGTGATGGTCGACGGTAAGAGTTGGGTGGTGTGCGGCTCGTTCATGTGCACGGTGGTGTGCATGAATTGGAAAAAAAAGAAAAAGGTAGCAGGAGGAAGAGTAGGAATAGAGGGGGAAGAAGAATGGTGCCTAAGTACTCTCGTGGCTGTAGTGGACTGGGCTTCGTGTTTTTAAAAAAAAGGGATTAGATAAATGTTTATACGTAATAAATTTTTAAAAAACTTGTTTCCCCTTTCATTTAAAATCCAATCGTCATGAGAACTTTTGCGTTATGGTCCTATCATCTAGTTTTATAATCTAAATTAATTTTGTTAATTTTCGACAATACAAAATTAATTATTTATAATAATTAAAGTGAATAGATAATTAAATTCTTGTTGATTAAATCTTATGTTAATTAATAAATTAGTTATTGAATGGGTTGTTTAATTTTAATTAACTAATAATAAATCATTTTATAATTTTCTTTAATTTATAAGTAATTTAGGATTAAAAATATAAATGGATTTAGTTAATTTAAATTAATCAAATTCTGATTTTTAAATTGTTTTAATATTAGTTATTAATCATTAAATTGGTTAATGATCTTTTCTTTAGCTTTATTTATCTTAGATATCTATTTCAATTGTTCTTTGTCTGTGCTATTAAGCAGCCAAACAAATTAAAGTTAATAGAAGAAAACGATAGCATGTATTGTTGGTAAGTAAATCGACTGGAACTGATCACTATTCTAAATTTCGAACAAAAAATGTAATGATTGCAAGTGAATTAATTTCGATGGTCTGGTCGTGATAAAGTGGACATGGGGAACAAATTTCCATTTGTGAATGTGACAACCTGATTGTGAAATTGTTTACCAACCAAATTGCTCTTTAAAATTTATTATTTGGACTAGAGGAGACCGGGATCATATACCTGCATTATCTGGAATTCAATCAAATAACTAGCATGAACCTTTATTGTTTGATTATAGAGTCTAATATGTCGGGATTTAATTAATTTAACAAATTTGATTATTTTAATAAGTGTATTGTACTTGGACACTATTATAATATCACTTGATTTTCTGTAAAAGTGTTTGGTTATTTTAAGATTAAAAACCCGTCGTGTATATGTGACGTGGTCTTACGAGTTACCTTGGTTTTTTGAAGAATTTTGATAGCTGAAGTAATTCAAAATTAAGTGTGTTTACTCACGCTGATTTCTAGCCTGACTCGAGTTTTACTTTGTTGTAATGCTTGGGTCAGACTGAGTGTTACAGAACTCAGGTTAGGATGCTTTGGGGCTCAAGAGACGAGCTGAATAGCAGAGACGTACTGCACATACAGGATTATATCTCGCTTGTGTATTTTAGGTTGTATATTCAACATTTGTGAGGACAAGTTATTATAACTGTCCAGATTTATATGTTGATGGTTGTACACTGATAATTTGTATGTGTATTAACAGTTACAGTTTTTCTTTTGTATAAATTGCTATTATTCTATATTATATTTTATTCCGTTGCGATTGTGAGATTATGTGTTGTTGTTATTTTGTTTCTTCTTCTATCTCTATTCTTCTTAAATCCTAACAATCTGGTATTTTCGACACTCGATTGCTCGGCACTCTATACAGTAAACGTACTAGTGTCGATTTTCGAGGGTCGAAAATCTCTCGGTTGTTACAACATCTTAATATATTCTATGAATGAATGATATCATGAAGTACATCTCAGGATAGGGCTACATATGCCGAGACAGCATCAGCTAAAGGCAAAGTTTTCAAAATGTTATGGGAAAGAGAAATGAAGTTTCATGGATATGTGGTTTTAGAGAATGGATCGTCTCTAAATCCATCAAATATTGAAGCCAATTTTAGTTGGAAGAGACCTGGGACTGTAACTGAGATTAGAAGTTTCTAGGGTAGCAGAGATTCATTAGGATTTCTCTTCTGTAGCAGCACCGATGAAAAAAATAACAAGGAAGAACGAGAAGTTCATTTAGACCAATAAATATAAAGAAGCATTTCAAAACCTAGCATTTATTAACCAATGCACTCGTGTTAGTTTTTCAAGATGGTAATTAAGACTTAGTGATGTATACTGATGTTTATGGAACTGGGTTGGGAGCTGCGTTGATGCAAAAGCTTGAGTCATTGTTTTTGTTGCTCTAGATCTTCGATCGGATGAAGTTGATATCCTACTCATGATCTAGAGTTAGCAACAGTAATCTTTGCATTGAAGGTGTGGAGGTGGTATTTCTTGGGAGAATGATCCAAACTATTCATGAACCATAAGTCCTTGAAGTATTTGTTCCTCCAGAAGGAGTTGAATATGGGACAACTAAGTTGGTTGGAGTTTTTTTACAGCATATGACTTTAGGATTGAGTATATGCTAGGGAAAGCGAATAAATTTATTGTTGTACTTAGTGGAAAATATGAGAATGTGGTGTTTGTGATGTTAGCTGAATGGAACAGTTTAGAGCCGGGGTTGGCTTCTTGTGGGATTAGAATGACGTCGACTATAGGTTCTTGTCAGAGTACCACAATGATCTTTTGTTTAGAAGTTCGACCGGTGTTAATTAAAAGAATTATTGCAAGGCAAAAGGATTATCTATTACTAACCAAATAAATTAAGAGACTGGAGGTGGGAAATGCGATTGATGATTTGATAGCCTTTGCACTTCACCAAGAAGAATAGTTTAGAAAGAAGAGACGATTGTATGTTCAATCTAAGGAAGTTCATAAAGAATGTGATTAATCAAAGTTTATTATTTACCCTAGAGGCACGAAGATATACCAAGATATAAAGAGAGTTTCTTCTGTGAAGGAATGAAGAGGGATATATGTTTATGGGTAAATTAATGTTTAAACTAGTAGCAAGTAAAAATCGAGCATCAAAAACCAAGTGGATTACTTTAAATTTTGGAAGTACCACTATGGAAATGAGATTCTATAATAATGAACCTTATCGATGGATTGCCAAGGTCGAATGGAGGAAATGAAGGTATTTAGGTAGTTGTTGATAGATTGACCAAGAGTGCATACTTTATCCCTGTTAAGTCGACAAAGATGGAACCTGATTTGGCAAAACTATTCATAAAGAATGTTGTAGAATTTCGTGGAATATCGAGTAGCGTTGTAAATGATAGAGATTCTTTGTTCACTGGTAAGTTTTGGAAGAGCTTACAAAATGTATATGGTACCAAGCTGAAGATGAGTACTGCTTACCATCCTTGGACTGATGGGGAAATGAAATGGATTAAAAAGGTGATCAAAGATTATTGAGGGCTTGTGTATTAGACATTGAAGGCTCATGGGAAGACAATTTGCATGTAGTCGAGTTTTCCTACAATAATAATTATCGGACTAGTAAAAGAAACGATGCCTTATGAAGCACTTTATAATAGGTCATGTAAACCACCAACATGTTGGTTAGAGACAGGTGATAGACCAATGCTCGGTCTAGATTTGGTGAAAGAAGCAACGGAAAATATTGAGTTAATCTGAGCAAGGATGATGGAAGCCTAATCAGCATAGAAAAGTTACACAGATAGAAGGCGTAAGAACTGGAATTGTTGGTTGGAGATTATTTTTTCGTAAAGGTACCATTAATGAAGGGTGTTATACGAATTGGGAAATCCAACAACTGGCACTGAGATATATCAGTCCATTTCCTATTATAGAGAGGATCAAGAAACTTGCGTATTGTATGGATTTACCAAATACTTTGCAGGAATTTATAATATTTACTGTGTTTCTCATTTGACGAAGTATGTACATGATCCGGACACTTCTATAAAGCCAACGATTTCAGATGATTTAGTAGTGAAACCTGATACGACTATCATTAGTCGATCTATTCATATAATGGTAAAGATGCAAAGGAGCTTAGAAATAAGACAACCAAGTTAGTAAAGGTCCAATCGAGTGACGATGATTGACACTGTACTTGGGAAACTAAGGATAGGTCTAGAGAGGTTTATCCTGAGTTATTTTAATATAAGTTCTATATATGGTTATATAGACTTTTTAACTAGCCATATATGCTGGTAATGTTTGATTTATATGCGTGTGTTATATGTTTACAAGATTGACATGCTTGATTGTTTGTACCTTATATGAATTTTGAGAACGAATGGAAATTTATTTTGGTATGCAATAGCTATTTAGTTTGACATTCAATAGTTATGTTTTCTTGACATTCAATAGGTGTTTGTTTATTCATGATACTCAATAGCTATGATTTTAACCTTCAATGGCTATATGTTTTGAAGTGTGCAATAACACTAGATTTTGAGATGTGACAGTACATGTGATGGCATGGAGTTTGAAGTGCGATAGCACATGCTTTTGACATGCGATACATATAGTTTTAAAGTGCGATCGCATAAGTTTTAAGAAGGGCGATAGCCTATTTTGGTACATTCGATAACTTTTAACTAAGCAATTGACCAGATTTTCCTTATAACAAAAATATGCTTTTGTTATATTATTTATTTAAATGAAAATGATTTAAATGCAAGAAAAATACATTTTTTAGCCTATTTTACTAAGTTTTTATGGAGTTAATTTATTACTTACAAGTGTGTATAAAATAGGCTAAAATGTGAACATATGTTTGTGATGGATGATAATTTATAAGTTTATTTTTATTTTGATCGGTTAATATTGTCTAAGTTAATTGCTGACATGCTTACTTATATGTTATCATCCAATATTTATAACCTTGAAGATAGGGAACTGATGATGGATTTTTAGTAGTAGGTATGGCCAGCGTAACTTCTGAGTGAGTAGGACTATATCTAAGAGACTAGGAAGATCAAATTGTGTTAAGATGTCCTGATTTGAAGATATGACGCGTTGATATTTTAAAATAAGATTTAAGAGTGAAGACTAGTTTAAGCTTGTGACCTACATTCTAGCCTTTAATCCCCTTGCCAGTTAGGTCTGTAACTCTAATGCATACGGATTTGCCAATTTCGAGGCTAAAACTTTAGATACACATCTAAAGAGACTCTTGGTAGAGATGCTCATAATTATTTTTATTCTACTGGAATAAAAGACTGTTTCTATTTTTCTTCTAAAGGAACTAGAAGACCATTTTAATTATTTTCTTCTGTTACGAGAATAGCTTGGTTGTAACTACCCGACCATTATACCATATTATCAAAGAACATTACAAATAATGTCATCTAATAACATGGAGAATACAGCTGGTTTAGGGTGGTCGAATGGGAATATATCTTTGCACTAACACTGACACATCTTTATTACCTTTTGAGGATTTAAACTGAAAATATTGACGTGTACAGTATTAATGCATAGTAATAAACACACCGATAAAAATATTCAGAACAGTATATAATATAGATAAATCAAAATCAGAGTCATAGATCACAGTAGAATAATATACATCATACATATACTATAATAAAATTTGAGTCTATAAAACATCAGTACTAAACCCGCATGAATATATATACATTACATCCAAAATATTGTAGCATATACAACATGAAAATTAAATAATATACATGACATATCATCTTAAATGTCAACATATACAAAAGTAAACTGAAACAGTCAAAATAGTCTACTCCATAGCAAACCCAAAATCCAAAGTCGGCGAGTCCATGTACCTGTAGAGACCTGACCTGAGTACTATGAAAATAAATGCATAAGAATATATCTGATAGAAAGATGAGATACTGATATCATAAAAATACGACTTAAAAATAAATAAGCCATAATAAAAATATGCCAGAACAAGTGATCATAATAAGGCATGTCGATCAAAATCACCATTTCATAAATCCATTTATGACTTAATCATAAAATAAGTCATCTCAAATTATGCCCAAAACCAATTAACCATAATAAGGCATATTAAATCAAATCACCATTTATGATCATGAATCCATATCAAGTCTCTAATGGACTGTCATCAAAAATATGGTGATAATAATTCAAAATTCTCCAAAACCAAAAGATACTAAGTATCCATCTAAAAATCTTTGAAAAAACAATCATCACTAATAAATAATCATAATCTCGAATTTGAAAATATTATGATAGCCCTGACAATGTTGCTAACACCTCCTCGTGTAGTTTCGTCGGCCCTAATAGGGTCGCTAATACCTCCTCAAGCAGTTTTTACCTAAATGACAAGGTCACTAACACCTCTCTAAGCAGTTACGTTGACCATGGCAAGGTCGCTAACACCTCACTAAGCAGTTTCAAACGGAATGACAAGGTCGCTAACACCTCAATATGCAGTTTCATCCCGAATGACAAGGTTGCTTACACCTCGTCAAGCGCTACCCAAATCTAATAATGTATCGCCTCTTAGGTCGATGAAAAATGAGTCATTGTCTCTCAAGGATCTATCGGCCTGAAATCCAAACACCCTAAGATAATACAGCTCTAAAGTGTTAATTGTCGTCACTTAAGTAATCACAAGAATTTGACTAACTGTCCCATACCAGAAAGTAAATTCAAGTATGTACCAAATTCCACTCAAACTCGATTTAACAAATTATAAAAATAAGAAAAATAATTGTGCGAAATATCCATATCAATCCGACAATTCAATCGTTTATTAAAATTCTTTGTTTCATAGAAAAGCACGAAATCTCATTAAAATCTCAAATCCATAATAAATGAAATAAAAGAGTTTTAAATTAATTATACATATAAAGATGTAATTTTTCTAAAATCACTTTTGAGTCCATAAACTCATTTTAAAATAGAGTTGCTTATTTACAAAAGATTTTGAACTCTTTCAAAATCATTTAAACCTCTTTTATTACCAAAATCACTTAAAACTAAAATTATTACTTTTATAATAGCTTATAAAATAATACCATACTTCATCTTTTGCCTCTAAAACATTTTCAAAATTTTATATACTTAAAATAGAAAATTTTAAAAAGGTTTTGATTAAAATTTACTCAATTATAAAAAATTTGAAATAAGAAATAAGTTAAGAAGATAATATGATTTAACTATATTCCATAAATTAAATTTTAAATAAAGACCAATTAGATAAAACCTTTTTTTGAAACCTTTTAAAAACATTTAAACAATTCAAACAATAAAATATAATTCCATAATATGGAATTATTGAGCGGCCTGAGTTGCTTTCCGACAACTTTGGCCATACAACAATGCACAACAATCATATAATTTAGTTACATATGATCAAACACATTTTAATAGTTTTCAACATACATGTCATTTCATAATCAACCATCAATCCAAACTTTATAAGATCAATACAATTTTGATTACTTGCAAATTTTGTTTAGTATAAGGTTTCAACCAAATTTTAGACACAGCAACAACTATTTTAACATATCCTTAGGATTAGAAATTCAGTTACAAATACATGTTTAAGCATACAAACATACCTCATCCAATTCAAGCAATAATAACCAAATATTATCACACAATTAGATATAGAATTCATGAGCTTTAACAACTCACCGCATGATGAACACAAAAACAATGATTGAGAAATGACCACCTTGCTTGCCGTTGTCGTTGCCAAACCCTCAACATATGTTTAAGCCTAATCACCAATATTGGCCACATCACCTAATCACATCCCCTACAGCCGTCGCCCTGCTCCATCTCTCCACCAACATCGCATTGCCAGCCACGCATCCCCGTGTGCATAACCCTACATCACGTCGTCCTCCACCGCACATCAACTCGCACCACCTGCAACTTGTCGTTTCCTCGGTCGTGGCGTCGTCATCACCAGGCATGGTAGAGCGCATGTGCGATTTTTTTTCCTTAGGCTTGAACGATTTAGCAATGTATGGCGCAAAGGGGTGAAGTTGTGTTTATGCCTTGAATAGGAGATGACGTTCAGGTTTTTGGGTTCCAACTGAAATTTTATGCAAAGGAAAGTGGGCTTTTATATTTTGGGCTTATTATAGTTGCTAAATTTTTACTTTTATTTTCTTTTAGATAACCTAATTGTTCATTTGTAAATAAATTTCGATGTAATTCAAAATGATTTATAGTTTATTTCACAAATTATATTTCGATACTAGATAATTCACTTCAATTCAATACTTATTTCACTTAATTTAATTATCCACTGAATTGATATAAATTAAAAAAATTCATCTTCGTCAATTTGTCGATTTTAGTGAATATCTAATAGAACAATTATAGAAAGTTCTTTCTATTTTTAAAATATTTCATGTTTATTAACATATTTTTCTGAATTTCAATATATTATCAAAACGAATTTTGTTATCTAATTCAATTTTGCTATAACAAAATCTGTTATTAAATAGATTTTAATTGAATAATGATTTGATTTCAAAAATAATATTAGTCAGAATCGAAGTCAACACTTCTATCTTAATTAAATTAGTTTAATATTACAGCTTGAAAACTGGGTTATTACATTGGTATTCTTATGGGAACAGAAGGTCGTTGGATTATCTTATTATATTTTTGGCTTAAGTCGACTCGATAGATTTTTAGTTGGTCTTGAAAAATATAGATTCATAATGATCATAGAAAAACTATGTTGTTGAATGGACAATTTTATTTTTTTGATGAGGCAATTACGCGAATGTGTGACCATTGACCGTAGTGAATACCGTACTCTTTATTTTATCAATTATTCATGATTATGATGTTATGCTTTAAACATTGTGGCTGCAGAGAAATGATATGTTTTGCATTGAATATGTAAGATAATACTGATGGGAAATGTAACGACTCGGTAATTTTAACGATTTAAATAACGTAATAAATTGAATTTTTGCTTGAAAATAAACAATTAAATCTGACAATGAAAATTTAATATTTGGAATACGTCTAATTAAACGTAGTAAATGTCAGACTTTCATCAGAAAATATGAAAGTTAATTCTGTTGTGTAATTTTCAATTTCAATTTAAAATGAGTTAATTTGAAGAAAATAAAATATTTTCGAAATCTAAATATTTTTACAAAACAAAAATGTAGACCATTTTCTAAGTGATACGTCATATTTCATTTTCTCGAATTTGGACTTCTCTAGCTCATTTATCTTATTTTCAACAAATTAGCAGTAGTTTGGCAACGAAATATCAACTTTTGATAGGATGGTCGTATCGCTGATATCTATATATTTTTCTGATCGTCTCGTCGTGCTGATCACCGCAGTATACTCATTTGTATGTTTCGACGTCCGGTGGATGGCGAAATCTGTGAAACGGTGGACCGTATCGGTACTCGTTTTGAGCCTTTTGGTATTTCAGTAACCATTCGTTTATTCACCGGTTGAGAATCCAGTAGCCATTAACCATTAATATCCCCAGAAATCCAACTCTTAACTTCCTCTAATCTCACTGTATTCAATTATATGATGGTTCATTTTCTTCCTCCGTTTTATTTGAAAAACAATATAGTATATTTTCATGAAAACTGTTCGTTTCTTTCCTCAATAGCAACCCACCAACCATTATTCTCCCTCATCCTTCATTGTCAAAACCTTTCCCTGTTGCCCTACCCTTTATTTCCAAACCCGACCTTCGCCCAACCACCTCGCTCCACTTCTTCCCTCTGCCAGCCATGCATCACCACCACAAGACCTCAACTGCCTGCATCGCCAACCACATAGCAGCCTCACCACAACCAGCTACCCTCCGCCTTGAGCAACTGCCGCCATCTCCATGCAGAGCACGGCATGTCACCACCCAGTTCCTAACCTCGACAGCCTCCTAGCCAGCACCTGTGGCCTATCTCCGTGTGGCAGCACGTCACCCGCCACCCGAACTCAACGTGACAGCCCACACCCCCTCAACTCATAGCTGCCACCCAGACCCGAGCGCCACCTTCATCACCCCGCTGCGCACCTGACGGTACCCGAAACCCTTCAACCTGAAGCCCACCTTGTTCCCGTCAACATGCTATGTTAGCATAGTATATATATTTTAGCATAACCAATAATTTTAAGGTATATAATTTAAAAGTATATTTATTTGCATATCATATGGTTTGCATATGTTTGTTTGAAGAAACCAGTATATATTTGTTTGCATACATATATATATTGTCTGAATTTTTGAGTAGCGCGTGCACTATATATATGTAAATATATATATATACACACACACACATATACACACACATATATATATATATACATACACACACACACACACACACATATATATATATATACATACACACAGGGAGAGAGATATATATATATACATACACACACACACATATATATATACATATATATAGACATATATATATATATACATACATATATACACACATACATGCATATACACACACACACACACATATATATATATACATATATACACATATATGTACACATCTATATGTGTGTGTGTGTATCTATATATATGTATATATGTATGTATGTAAATATGTATGTATATATATGTATATATGTATGTATGTATATGTATGTATATATATATATGTATATGTATATGTATATGTATTTGTCTTCATATAATTGTTTACATATTTAATATGCATATGAGTAGTAGAGTAAATAGATATTGTCTGCAAATATAGTAGCATGCGTGTATATATTTAGTCATATTTTACAGATTGGGCATGCATATTTATATTGGGTCTACGTATATTTGTTTGCATATTTGGTCTACATATATTTATATTGGGTCTACATATTTTGGTTTATGTATTGGGTCTGCATATATATGTATGTATGTATGTATGTATGTATGTATGTATGTATGTATTGCATCTGTATACATTTTGAGTAGCATGCACATGTATTTGTTTGCATATATATATATATATATATATATATATATATATATATATATATATATATAACTTACATATATAATTGTTTGTATATATATGTGTATGTGTGTCTATGTATATAGTATAAAGATTTTGCTCGATTTTTTATATATAAATATCGATATTCTTTATTTTATAACATATATATATATATATATGTATGTATGTACGAATGTATTGTTTCATCGATTCATGTAACAACCCTAGATTTTTGAATATAAATTTAAATTTGACTTTATTTCATTTTGAAATTATTTTAAATTTGTTTTATTTGTGAGATATCATCTCTAAATATTTTTAAAATGATAATAGAAATTTTCCAAAATTTATTATATTTATTTCCTATTATTAAAGGTTATTTTCTAATTTTCTGCTATTTTCTTCATTTAAATTATATTTAATTAAAATTTATTTATTTTTGTGAATGCATTTTTATTTTATTTTATTATCTTTATTTTTAAATATTTTCCAAGTCCATATCATCACCTTGGACCCCACAGTGAAGGCCGTGCCCTTAGTAGCCTTGGCCGAGCCTTATATGGCCTTGAAACCATGTGTATGTTAATTGTTGTGTTGTTTTCACCACCACCCACCTTTGCACCGTGTGAACCTATGTTAGGCCGACCATACCCTACCTAAACCTGACCCAAAAACCTTTCTTTACCCCTATACTACACCTATGGCCGAGCCCAATGTATGCTAGAAGCAAGTGCAAAGCAATTCTGCTTTGATTTGTGCAGTTGATTATAGCTCGGTTTATCGTATTTGAATTTGAAAGCTTATGTATATTATATTGTTTTTGTTTGACTTGTATTCAAGGGAATTGATACTTTGGCTCTTCCACTCATCTCTGTGTCGTGCTATCGTGCTTGTGTGGATCTCATTTGTGCATTCGTTGTTGTGTCTCCAGCTCAAACCAGTGAGTTATTCTCACCTGACAATATGTACATATATAACTAGTAAATTGACCCCTTTTGAATCTGTAAAAAAGGCATAACCATATCACACCAGCTATATTAGGATTATATGATGTTCACTCATGCTTAAACGCCTGTTATATCATATGTTACTATTATATTATGCTGTTCTGTTATTTATATCAGTTTATCACACTCAAGTTCCCTTTATATTAGAATCACTATGGGTTGAAATGATACATACCCGAACGGACTTTAAAATAAGGGAAATCGTTATGGGCTGAAATGATAGGCCTGAGCGATTTTCAATTTATTTCATGTACTTGGGACTGCGGTTTTGAAATGATAAAACCCGGGTTTTCTTTGTAAATTACGGGTTGAAATGATATATTATCCGTATCACTTTACATAGCGTAGAAAATATATACAGGCCCGTAGTTAAAATATGTTTTTCTAAAAAATTTAAAATATTTTATAAAATGTAAATATTATGATATTTTGATTTAAACTTAATTAAAAATGATTTTTGTAAAGTATTATTTGTTTTCTGAATATTTATATGTGAAATAAATTAATGAAAAGTTAGAAAATTCGAATGCAAATTATTTTGGAAATTTTGATTTAATTATAATTGGAAATTAAATCTAAAATGAAATTATGATAAATTTGTGATAATTTGGATTAAAATGAATTGAAAATGATTTTATAATATATTAATGATTTTTGAATAAAGTTAAAATGTGAAATGAATGAATATTTAAGTTGAAATTTTGAATATAACTAAAATGGAAAATTTGTGAATTTGGCTTAAATTTGAAATTTAAGTTAATTAAATAAAATTGAAATTAAGTTATATTTGAAAATTTAAAACTTAAGTGTTCAGTTGAAATTTAATTTAATGAATATAAAATTTAATGTTGAAATTTAATAAGTGAATTATTAATAAATCTTGATTTTTGAATGGAAATATAACTTTATAAAATCATGAATTTAAGGAAAATTAAATGATGATTATAAAAGTGAAATTCTATGATTTTATGAGTTAAAAATGATTTAAATGAAACTATAATTGTTTTTGAAATTATATTGAATTTTGAAGTTAATTAACTGCATTTTGAAATGCTATTAATTCTAATGTAAATGATAATACAGCATTTGTAAATGCTGAGTTGATGATAATGAACTAAAAAGCTAAATAAGATTTAAGTTTATTATAGCATTTTGTAAGTGCTATAATTGTTGAATTTAACTAAGTTTTAATTGAAACTAATGTAACCCTATTACAGCATTTTTAAAATGCTGTCTTTGGTTAAATTGAACTGTTTTGAATGTAACTTTCTGTGGCTTTTTCTAAATGCTGCGAAAGGTGAATTTTCACTGTTTTGATAAACTTAAGTGAATAAATGAACTTTGGAAATTTTAAAATTTGGAAATTTAATAATTAAATAATAACTTCATTTTATGATTTAAATGAAGTAATTCGATTTGAAATATAAACTGTTTTGAAATGTGAATTGAAATGGTATTTTAAATTGAATAAAATGAATATGTTTTGAAATGAAATAATAAGTTTGATATTTTGAAATGATTTGAAATGATTTTGATTTGTTAAATGATATTTGATTTTTAAAATAAATGCCACTTTTAAAATTATAACTACGGGTTATAATAACGATTGGTTGTTAAAGTGACCGAGATTAGATATGGACATACTCTCTGTCGATACCGAAAACCACTTTAACAAATGTGTACGCGGTGGAGATTCTAGAATGAAGTAGGATGGTGACGACGTTCCTAAGGTACTTTACGTGGACCTAACTCCCGTGAGTTAGCTTAAGGTGGCCAAAACAGGAGCGATCTCGGGCCAAAGGAGGTAGCATCTCTGGCTGAACACACTTCTTCGATACCATTTTATTACTGTTGTGATCGATTGGGTGCACCCCTTGATTTTGGAGTGTTTTTCAGGGTGGGCGTATGTGGCAGCTGCGTTACCACCAGCCCATGTGCGTAATTGGTATATCTACCCTGGCACTGCCTTGTGTGCCATGTTAGCCTTTACTATGAGTTTGTTTTTCTCCCATAGCCCATGTAGTATCCTCTAATAGTTTTCCGATCTGGAGATGTCATGATATTGGATGGACTACTGGGACTATTATGTGTGAAGGGTGATATGGGTAGCCCGGAACGCTATTTAAAAGTATGTTTATTTTACTGTAGACACTATTATAATAGCGCAATATTACTATATAGTAAATAGTTTAACGGATCCTTAGAGGATGGGCGGTCCCAGACATCCTTTAAGTTACTTGTTCTTTATTACAGTTCACTTGAGTTAGTTTACATTATATATGTATATATTGTCCTGACTCGAGTGTTTTGTGTTTTGCTTTACGCTCGGGTCAGCCTAAGTATTCACAGCTTTGGATTCTCTTTCTGGAGCTAGTCTTTGCTGGAATTTCTGCTTATCTACATTTATATCTACTTTCTGTTTCAGCTGTTCTAGTTTATCTCATGTATTAGTGAACTTGGGATTTCTATTATGTTGTTTGCAGACTGTATTATGTATTTGGTTTGAGACTCTGTCATAGTAGCTTCATGAACTACTATGTATTTTTATATTTCGCTGTGAGTTATTCTGTTTGTTCTGTGTCTGTGATTCTGTGTATTTGATTTTATTTGCTCCAAATTTATTTACAATCTGTTATTTCGCATCATTCAATTCCGACATGTGCAAATTATTGTCGATTTGAATGGTACAAAATGGTAGGTCGTGATAGTTGGTATCAGAACTTTGGTTTTTTGGAAACCATTGCCTCTACGGAGCAAAAACTCATTAAAGATAGGGTATTTCTACCCTAGAATGAGTGAAATCAATTTCAGAATCATATCTTGTGAGAGACGTATTTTCAATGTATAAAATGATTTTCTCAAAATGTTTTCAAAAGATTTTCAAAGATTATTTTGATATATAAATTTTTTCTTGTTTTAAAGGATTTTCAAATGTTTTCTAACTTCCTTTCTTTCATATCTACCTTGTTAGATTTTCTGTCTTTAGGATATTCATCCAAGTGTATTCTATTGTCTTATCTTAATTTATCTTTGGCTTATCTTTATCTTGTCCTAAATTCATTCTTGATATTTTTCAGGATGAATCGAGGAAATGCCAGAGGTAGGGGTCATGGTATTGCCTCAGCTCCTCAACCTGTTGCTCCAGTCAGGTTCACTGTTCTTTGTAAGGAATTCTCTCAGCTTGGTGGTACCCCATTCAACGGCTCAGAGAGCATCATTGAGGCTCAGCAGTGGTTGCAGAGTCTCGAGAGGATATTTACTAGCCTTGATATTGCTGATACCTAGAAGTCTCAGTTAGCAGCTTAGCAGTTGCATGATTCTACTTTAGATTGGTGGGAGTCTGTTACGGCTAACACCGTCGAGGCTGATTATAATATCTCGGAATTTTGGACAATATAAATTTAATAATCGGTGTTTAAATTTATATTGAATTGATAATTTTTGTTAATAAATTTGGTTTGATTTAATAATCTTCTTTATTTAAATATTTAATTTGTGAATTTATTTTTAATAAACTAATGAATCTATTCTCTATTTAATAATGTATATGTATTTATATATATATTTTGAATAGATAAGTTGTTTTTAATTAAATTAGTATAGCATAATTTTAATGTTTTGAAAATAGGAAATTGTGATTTATTTTTGATTTAAGTTTTTCAAAAATATTTAATAAAATACTATATGATTTTAAATATGTGAGATAAATGTTTTATTGGTTTAAAATTCATTTTAACTTAAGTTTGTATATTAAAATAAGTTACAAAAATGTTTGTGTTATTCTTTTAAAAAAATATTGATTTATAAAATGTGATTTGTTAATTTAATTTGAAGTTTAAAATACAATTTAAAATATGAAACATGTATTCATTTAAGTGATAAACTCTTTTATAAATTTATTTTAATTGTTTAAAAGTTTCTTTTTCAAATGATTAATTTGTATATTGTTTATTTATAATAACACTTTTCTTTGTTCTGTAGAAATTAATTTTATACATAACTACATATTAAAGAAACTAATTAATTAAGTTTAATTTTTCTTAACACTTAATTAAATAACAAAAACATTTAAAGGACATGTGTAAAATGTTTAAACAAAGATACTTACAAGTGTTAACATTTCATACAAGTGTCATTGTTCCATATTTATTTTTCTTTAATTTTAATTCATCATAAACTAGTTATATAAACTTGCATATACTCATTTCTTTTCCTCTTTCTCATTTTTCATTCTAAAAAGAAATCTGAAAATCTGTTCAATTTGCATTCCCCTCTTTCAAAAGCGTATATGCAACAATCTTTCAAACATGCATGAAATTTCTAAAGTCTGCATCCTCCAAAACAAGCCTGCATGTTTTCAAATACAACCTGGGTTGAACTGCAACTTCAAATTGTTCTGCAACCATGAAGCAAACAACCTACATGTAACATCTGGAAACAAATTTCAAAGAGAAATAGCATTTTGTTTTAAAAAGCAACATTCAAGTTTTTTAAAAAAAAAGCATTCAAGCTACTGCATGCTAAAATCTGGGGTCTACGTAATTCCGGTGAGTAACTCATCTTTTAAAATCTGTTTAATAGGTAAAGTTGTGTATGCTTTATAAATTACAAATGAACTTATATGAAATTGTTGAAATGTTATACCTGAAAATATGTGCCTGTAGACATGTTGATGACTGTTGCTTGTTGTTCTTCAAAATTTCAAACTCATGTTTGATCCTTGAAATTCTTTGCTTGACTTGATTGTTGTTATGACTCAAACTTTTGAATAAAACATATTTGTTTTAGAATTAAGTTTGTTTAAAATTTTATGTCAATTAAACAAAATTTTCTGTAACCTGGATAATCAAGATACACAGAGCAAATTTTCCTAGAGTGAAAATTCAAACTTTATAATTTATTGTTGCAGATTTATAAATTGAAACAATAAGTGAATTCATGAATTTTAAATCAAACATTATAATTTATAGTGTTGTGAACAAAGTGCAGTGATGAATGTACTGTATTTTACATTTTGATTAAGTACACTTGATACTTACATTGGTTTGGATGAGTTTGATTATGGAGATAGTTTAGCTATCAAAGATTGTGGGAAAATTACTAAATTAGAGTGAAATTAAAATTTTGATGTGGTAATTTTGGGAATTTCTGTTATGAACCCTAGTTTATTGGGTTACTGTTTTTGGTCGATTGTGGACTCCTCGGTGATCGAGTTCAACTAGGATTTGCGTATAGGTAGATGGTGGTTTGGTATAGGATTCGCCGGAGTATGGGAGGATATGGTGATCGGAGATGCAAGATATCGCCGTTGTCAGGTTTGATGGGTTTGTGGGTCTGATGTTCCAGGTTTTGGTTTTAAAACTTGAATTCAAATTCAAGTTGAATTCAGGGGATCTGGGGGTTTAAAGTTGAAGTGTAGTCACTGATCGATAGGGGATGGCCATCGATGATGGTCAGAGGTGGCCGGCGTTGGTTTAAGGGTGCACAGGGGTGTTGTGCATATTGGTGATGATGGTGGTGTTTGATTTTTGGTTGCAGGGTTTTGTCCTTGGGATGGTCTCGGGTAAATGGGAAGGGAGACTCGAAGCAAGGAAGTAATTTACTCGGAGTAAATTATAGGTTGCTCGGGTATTAATTTTTGTTTCAGGTTTTTCAATATAAAACAGAACCTGTTTTCCCAGTTTAAAAAAATAATAAAACAAAGGGTTTTGATGCAAACTCAAATTTAAATCTAAGATCTAAAAATTGAATTTAAATTTGAATTCAATCAGTTTAAACCTTAGGTTTGAAATAATTTAAATTTTGGAAATTTTATTTGGACTTAAGCAAAATCAGAAACCTGTTTTTCCAGGTTTTATAAAATCTGAAGTTAAATTTTAAAGTGCAAACTAAAATTTGAAACTAGGTTTAAACCTGGAATTGAATTTGAATTTAAAAAGTTTAAATCTGGGTTTTGTAATAATTTGACTTTTTAAATTTTAGTTTGGATTTAAATTAAAAGCAGGAATTTGTTGCTGTTTAAAAAAAATTAAAAGAAAGTAAAACAATGTAAATTGAATTTAAACTGGGTTGTGAAATTCTGAAAGGTGAATATGATTCAAACTAGTTTAAATCTGAAATTTGAAATAATTTAAGTTTTAAAAATTTTAATTTGGTTTAAAACTTATAAGTGTGAAAAATATATGTAGTTTTGAATTTTAGGTGGAAGTTTAAATTTTAAATTGGGAATTTAAAATGAATTCAGATCTGGGTTTTTAAATCTGGATTTAAATTCAAACTTCGGTGTTTAAAATAAAATAAGTTTAAGTTTAAATTATTAATTACTTTGGAAAGGTTAAAATGATTTAAATTCTTTTAAAGGGTGATGTAAATTGTAAACAAAGCTTTAAGATTTAGCTTCTAAGATTTAATCTGAAATGAAAATTTGAATTTTGTTTCAGTTTGAAATTTAAAAAGAAATTTTAAAATTGATTTTTTGTTTGAAACAAATTGTTTAAAAATACTTTGTATAAAGAAGTATGTTTCTTAATTTAGAACTTAAGGAATTGGTTTCACTTAAATTATTAAATTAATTTAAATGGAATATTAATTATTTAATTAATTAATAATGTGGATGATTAATTAAGTAATTAATAATTTTTAAGTTAATTAATGAGATTTGGGATTAATTAATTAAGGTTAATTAATCTATAATAAAGATGGTTAATTAAATTTTAATTAATGATTAAGATTTATTTAATCGAGTGATTAAGGATTAATTAAGATTTTAATTAACACTTAATTAATTAATAATTAGAGATTAATTAAACTGAGATTAAATATTAATTAATTGATAATTAATAATAATTAATATAAGTTAATTTCTTAATTAAGTAATTAAGAAATGTTAATGAAGGTCATTAACTTAAGATTCTTTTAACAATTAATTAATGTGATTAATTCTTGATAATTAATTAAATTAATTAATTAATAATAATCAATTGTTTATGTTAATTACTTAATGAAAGTAATTAATGGATTAATTACTTGGTGTAATTAATTTGATTAATGTGGTAAGTTTAGGTTAATTAAGTTAAATTAATTTAAACATTTGTGGATTGTTTGATAATTATTTATGTAATTTATGGATTGTAATTACTTAGAGAAGTAATTAATTAATAATTACTGAATGTAATTAAGGATATTTATTATAGAAGTAATTTGGATTTAAATTACTTTGGAAATTAATCAAGTGATTAATGAAGATAATTAATTAAGAATAATTAATTTATGGAATAAGTAATTAAAGTAGTTAATTACTAGTATTATTAATCATGGGTGATTAATATATATGGTTTAAATTGAAGATTAATTACTTATGTAATTAATTTATATTGAGAGATTGATTAAATGTAATCAGAAATCATTAAATAATTAATTAATGATGTAATTTAGAATTGACTAATTAAGGTATAATTAATAATGAATAAATGATTAATTAATTAAGCAATTACAAGTTAATTATTTGCAAAGGGTTTAATATAATTAACTTGTGTAAGTAATATTAAATGCTAATTACTTATTGTAATTAGAGATGGTTAATCAGTAATGATTAAGTGAAATAAATATTGAGATGATAATTTATAAATTGATTTGTAATCAATTAATTGTTAAGTTAAGCAGAATTTTAATGATGAAGTAATTAATTTAATTCGTTTTAAATTAGAGTTTAGGTAATTAATTTAATTCATTTTAAATTAATTATAAATGGTGTGATCATTAGATCATTGCTTATGTTTGATGAATGGTATTGGTTGCCTGGTATGGTTTGCAATCTCAGTAATGAGATGAGTAATGATTATTGATATGGATGCATTAGTTGCTTTTGAATGATGATGAGATGAATTATCTGATTATGATATAGATTATCTGTTGATGATAAGGTTGATTACCTATTGTTATGAATTATCTATCTGTGTATATTTAGATAATTAAATTGAATTTTTTTAAACTTAAAACAACTTGGCCTTAAAAGACACGCTTTGGATTTCGATGAGACTGGGATCGGGTTTCCATATTTGGGATCCGAAAACCACATCGATTCCAATTAAACGTTAGGTCGTTAATCCAAGTGGAGCAAGTGAAGACTTGAGGTGTAAGGGATATACGTCAGTATAACTCTGTGGGTGATTCCGTAATGAGTTGACGGAATAGTATTTATAGATTCGAGATGGTGATTCAGAGTGCAAGGGTTATCGTCGTTAACTCTGAGGGTGATTCCAAAATGAGTGTAACGAGATAATGCCTTCGGTTTCGTTCGAACCCGGAACGAACTTGTATGGATAGAATGCTTTTAGAACATCGTCAGGTGGACGATGAGCATTCTAAGTGATATGTCCTATAAAGGTAATCGTAGCCTCAAGCCTCATCAACCGGGAATGGCTAAAACAGGGGAGGTGCAGCAAAGCTTCGTGGGTAGCCCCCACTTGAGAGCAAGATTTATCCCTGTCTAGAGGTCCCTTTATTTTCGGCTTAGTGGTGCGGTTGCTGATCACAACTGCGGGGTTGTCTTGTTTGGAATTGTTCAGTAAGGAATGGGTCCGGCTTTGTGTTGCAGGGGATTGGGAGTAATCCTCGGTACGGTGATCTAGGCCACGTACTGTGATGGGCGGTACCCCAATAGCCCAGCCATTGATGGAATCCAAAATCCAATAAGTGCCGTACGTATTAGTTGTTCCCAACTATGTTGGAATGTGAGATGTAAGCATTTCAGCTATTTCTGTATTTTACTTGAAAACCCTAGACACTATTATAATATCATCGGATTTCCTATCAAATGTTTTGGTTAGCGTAAGGTAAAAACTTTTCCATGTTTATGTGTGGGAAGTCTTACGTGATACCTTTCCTTTTCAAAGGTTTTTCAAAGTTAAGCAACTTTAACCTGTTACTCACACCAGACCCATGTCTGACCCGGAGTTATTCTGTTTTTCTTTAACTCTTGGGTACTCAAATTTTTACGAGTAGCCAAAGGAATTCAGGTTAGGATTCAGGTTAGCTTTGACGAATTGTGGAGGAGCAAATGGAGCAGGAGGCTTCTGCGTTTAGTTATATAGTTTTCCGATGTGTTGGTATCTCTGAGTATCTTCTGTATGTATTGAGTTGTAATAACTAGATAGGTGTTTATAACTGTCTAGTATGTGATGTATTGTCTATGTAACTCTGATATTTGATGTATACTATGTAATACTTATGTTATTAATATAGTTTATTCGTTCCGCTGTTGAGATTCCTGTGTTGTTTCTTCTTTCTCTTCTTTCTTTTCTCTTTTCTATCCCTTTCTTTCTTAAGGATGATACGACTTTTTGTGGAGAAAAAGTCGGGTCGTCTCATTTTGATATCAGAGCATTAGGTTGAGTGAATACCTAGTCTCTGTAGTGGTGTCTATCTTAAGAGAGCGTATTTGTATTTTTAATATATATTTTTGGTTCTACCTATTTGTTGGTTTACCTGTTCGGGTTTTTCCAATATAAGTTATAAAGGTAGGTGAGGTAGAAGTGTGTGTAACACGACTACCATTGGTTGGAATTTGATGGATGAGGTTGGAAGTGTATTTGTCGAGACTGTAGACCTAATACCGTCTCGAGTAAGTTTTGCTTGGTGTAAGTACTTCATCGATCTCTGAAGGTAACCTGTAAAGGTTCGGAGTTCATCTTTGAAGTGCAGAATTGAGTTTTGTTCTGTCGGTTGGGCAGAAGCAAGCTAGTGATGGTATCTTATTATGTCAGGAAGTTGTAGCTGCGTGATGAGATGCAGTGACTATGGATATTTCCGAAGATGTTTCTTTGGAACAAGAGTATGAAGTAAGTTTGCTCGGTGATGTGTCCGAGTTTAGCAGAGTATTCTGAGTTGGTAGGGAGTCTTCTGGCTGAGTAGTTTTTCTGAAGTGGAGTTCAGTAGCAGCAGAGTGAAGTCATTTCTCTGGTAAGTTGGCTAAGCCAACATAAGCTGTACTGTTTGGTTGAGAGAGAGCAGTTTCTTTGGATTTAGGCTGAGTTGATCGCAAAAGTGACTTGCGATAGTATGTTCTTTTGGATTGTTGGAGATTGTCCGGATTTCTTCCAGGAAGTCAGAGTTTGTCCGCATCTGGAGATCAAGTTTTCTTCAGGAATGGAACAGGTGGTTCAGTTAGTAGATAGATGGTTCTTTGAGATAGAAGTTGGTGAAGCAACTCAGGTTTGGGAGGAACATCTGAATTTTCTTATGGATATGTGGAACCATATTTCTGTGCTGGGTTGTATAGTCTGTGCTCATGTTCTTCAGCATTTTCTTCTGTTTCGGATCAGAGTTGTGCAGCGAAAGCAGTTTGAGGGTGTTTCTGTTTTGTCTTTTCCGGATAAGAAGAAGTTTGTTCTGTCTTCCGTTGTTGAGAAGCAGGGTTTGTGTTCTTGGTTTTTGAGTAATCTTGAGGAGATCATTGGATTGTTTTGATCCAGTCCGTTTCTAGTGGAATCAGCAAGAGTTGAGCTGATCTGGAAGGATGTTGGTAGCCCAGGATCGTCCGAAGAATTTTCACGGATAAGAGACGAAGGAATTTGGATTCTGGAATCGGAGATTTGATTTTGGTTAAGTTTTTCTCTGATCCAAGGAGCTATAAGTTGGGAAGCTAGCTCCGTAGTGTTTTGGATTTCTTCTGTGTTTTGGTATGATGAGTGTTTGGTTTTCTAGAGTTGAATTGCCAGTTTGGATAACTGGAGTTCAGTATTTTTCACGTATCTCAAAGGGAGTACGTGTTTGATATTTCTGGTTGTAGAACCAGCAGTTTAGGTTGGTTTGGTTGTTGAGTCAGACTCGTTTGTAGTCTGATATTCTGTATAGAATTGTTGTTATGAGCTCTATTGCTTAGTAGTATTGATTGATTGGATTCTATAGAGCGAGTATCCCGATATATATATATATATATATATATATATATATATATATATATATATATATATACCAGGGAAACTCGTGAAGATTTTATCCAAAATTCTTTTGAATAATTAGATTTGTTCTGATTGTGTGAATTGGTTGCTTTGGTTGTTGGCATATGATTAACATATGCTGTATATTAAAATAAAATCTGTTAATAAATTATTAAATTTACCTTTTTTTTAAATTTCGGGGACGAAATTCTTTTAAGGGGGAAGGATTGCAATATCCCGGAATTTCGGACAATATAAATTTAATAATCTGTGTTTAAATTTATATTGAATTGATAATTTTTGTTAATAAATTTGGTTTGATTTAATAATCTTCTTTATTTAAATATTTAATTTGTGAATTTATTTTTAATAAACTAATGAATCTATTCTCTATTTAATAATGTATATGTATTTATATATATATTTTGAATAGATAAGTTGTTTTTAATTAAATTAGTATAGCATAATTTTAATGTTTTGAAAATAGGAAATTGTGATTTATTTTTGATTTAAGTTTTTCAAAAATATTTAATAAAATACTATATGATTTTAAATATGTGAGATAAATGTTTTATTGGTTTAAAATTCATTTTACCTTAAGTTTGTATATTAAAATAAGTTACAAAAATGTTTGTGTTATTCTTTTAAAAAAATATTGATTTATAAAATGTGATTTGTTAATTTAATTTGAAGTTTAAAATACAATTTAAAATATGAAACATGTATTCATTTAAGTGATAAACTCTTTTATAAATTTATTTTAATTGTTTAAAAGTTTCTTTTTCAAATGATTAATTTGTATATTGTTTATTTATAATAACACTTTTCTTTGTTCTTTAGAAATTAATTTTATACATAACTACATATTAAAGAAACTAATTAATTAAGTTTAATTTTTCTTAACACTTAATTAAATAACAAAAACATTTAAAGGACATGTGTAAAATGTTTAAACAAAGATACTTACAAGTGTTAACATTTCATACAAGTGTCATTGTTCCATATTTATTTTTCTTTAATTTTAATTCATCATAAACTAGCTATATAAACTTGCATATACTCATTTCTTTTCCTCTTTCTCATTTTTCATTCTAAAAAGAAATATGAAAATCTGTTCAATTTGCATTCCCCTCTTTCAAAAGCGTATATGCAACAATCTTTCAAACATGCATGAAATTTCCAAAGTCTGCATCCTCCAAAACAAGCCTGCATGTTTTCAAATACAACCTGGGTTGAACTGCAACTTCAAATTGTTCTGCAACCATGAAGCAAACAACCTGCATGTAAGATCTGGAAACAAATTTCAAAGAGCAATAGCATTTTGTTTTAAAAAGCAACATTCAAGTTTTTTTAAAAAAAGCATTCAAGCTACTGCATGCTAAAATCTGGGGTCTGCGTAATTCAGGTGAGTAACTCATCTTTTAAAATCTGTTTAATAGGTAAAGTTGTGTATGCTTTATAAATTACAAATGAACATATATGAAATTGTTTAAATGTTATACCTGAAAATATGTGCCTGTAGACATGTTGATGACTGTTGCTTGTTGTTCTTCAAAATTTCAAACTCATGTTTGATCCTTGAAATTCTTTGCTTGACTTGATTGTTGTTATGACTCAAACTTTTGAATAAAACATATTTGTTTTAGAATTAAATATGTTTAAAATTTTATGTCAATTAAACAAAATTTTCTGTAACCTGGATAATCAAGTTACACAGAGCAAATTTGCCTAGAGTGAAAATTCAAACTTTATAATTTATTGTTGCAGATTTATAAATTGAAACAACAAGTGAATTCATGAATTTTAAATCAAACATTATAATTTATAGTGTTGTGAACAAAGTGCAGTGATGAATGTACTGTATTTTACATTTTGATTAAGTACACTTGATACTTGCATTGGTTTTGGATGAATTTGATTATGGAGATAGTTTAGCTATCAAAGATTGTGGGAAAATTACTAAATTAGAGTGAAATTAAAATTTTGATGTGGTAATTTTGGGAATTTCTGTTATGAACCGTAGTTTATTGGGTTACTATTTTTGGTCGATTGTGGACTCCTCGGTTGATCGAGTTCAACTAGGATTTGCGTATAGGTAGATGGTGGTTTGGTATAGGATTCGTCGGAGTATGGGAGGATATGGTGATCGGAGATGCAAGATATCGTCGTTGTCATGTTTGATGGGTTTGTGGGTCTGATGTTCCAGGTTTTGGTTTTAAAACTTGAATTCAAATTCAAGTTGAATTCAGGGGATCTGGGGGTTTAAAGTTGAAGTGTAGTCACTGATCGATGGGGGATGGCCATCGATGATGGTCAGAGGTGGTCGGCGTTGGTTTAAGGGTGCACAGGGGTGTTGTGCATATTAGTGATGATGGTGGCGTTTGATTTTAGGTTGCAGGGTTTTGTCCTCGGGATGGTCTCGGGTAAATGGGAAGGGAGACTCGAAGCAAGGAAGTAATTTACTCGAAGTAAATTATAGGTTGCTCGGGTATTAATTTTTGTTTCAGGTTTTTCAATATAAAACAGAACCTGTTTTCCCAGTTTTAAAAAAAATTGAACAAAAGGTTTTGATGCAAACTCAAATTTAAATCTAAGATCTAAAAATTGAATTTAAATTTGAATTCAATCAGTTTTAAACCTTAGGTTTGAAATAATTTAAATTTTGGAAATTTTATTTGGACTTAAGCAAAATCAGAAATCTGTTTTTCCAGGTTTTATAAAATTTGAAGTTAAATTTTAAAGTGCAAACTAAAATTTGAAACCAGGTTTAAACCTGGAATTGAATTTGAATTTAAAAAGTTTAAATCCTAGATTTTGTAATAATTTGACTTTTTAAATTTTAGTTTGGATTTAAATTAAAAGCAGGAATTTGTTACTGTTTAAAAAAAATTAAAAGAAAGTAAAACAATGTAAATTGAATTTAAACTGGGGTTTGAAATTCTGAAAGGTGAATATGATTGAAACTAGTTTAAATCTGAAATTTGAAATAATTTAAGTTTTAAAAATTTAAATTTGGTTTAAAAATTATAAGCGTGAAAAATATATGTAGTTTTGAATTTGAGGTGGAAGTTTAAATTTTAAATTGGGAATTTAAAATGAATTCAGATATGGGTTTTTAAATCTGGATTTAAATTCAAACTTCAGTGTTTAAAATAAAATAAGTTTAATTTAAATTATTAATTACTTTGAAAAGGTTAAGATGATTTAAATTCTTTTAAAGGGTGATGTAAATTGTAAACAAAGCTTTAAGATTTAGCTTTTAAGATTTAATCTGAAATGAAAATTTGAATTTTGTTTCAGTTTGAAATTTAAAAAGAAATTTTAAAATTGAATTTTTATTTGAAACAAATTGTTTAAAAATACTTTGTATAAAGAAGTATGTTTCTTAATTTAGAACTTAAGGAATTGGTTTCATTTAAATTATTAAATTAATTTAAATGGAATATTAATTATTTAATTAATTAATAATGTGGATGATTAATTAAGTAATTAATAATTTTTAAGTTAATTAATGAGATTTGGGATTAATTAATTAAGGTTAATTAATCTATAATAAAGATGGTTAATTAAATTTTAATTAATGATTAAGATTTATTTAATCGAGTGATTAAGGATTAATTAAGATTCTGATTAACACTTAATTAATTAATAATTAGAGATTAATTAAACTATATTAAATATTAATTAATTGATAATTAATAATAATTAATATAAGTTAATTTCTTAATTAATTAATTAAGAAATGTTAATGAAGGTCATTAACTTAAGATTCTTTTAACAATTAATTAATGTGATTAATTCTTGATAATTAATTAAATTAATTAATTAATAATAATCAATTGTTTATGTTAATTACTTAATGAAAGTAATTAATGGATTAATTACTTGGTGTAATTAATTTGATTAATGTGATAAGTTTAGGTTAATTAAGTTAAATTAATTTAAACATTTGTGGATTGTTTGATAATTATTTATGTAATTTATGGATTGTAATTACTTAGAGAAGTAATTAATTAATAATTACTGAATGTAATTAAGGATATTTATTATAGAAGTAATTTGGATTTAAATTACTTTGGAAATTAATCAAGTGATTAATTAAGATAATTAATTTAGAATAACTAATTTATGGAATGGGTAATTAAAGTAGTTAATTACTAGTATTATTAATCATGGGCGATTAATATATATGGTTTAAATTGAAGATTAATTACTTACGTAACTAATTTATATTGAGAGATTGATTAAATGTAATCAGAAATAATTAAATAATTAATTAATGATGTAATTTAGAATTGATTAATTAAGGTATAATTAATAATGAATAAATGATTAATTAATTAAGCAATTACAAGTTAATTATTTACAAAGGGTTTAATATAATTAACTTGTGTAAGTAATATTAAATGCTAATTACTTATTGTAATTAGAGATGGTTAATCAGTAATGATTAGGTGAAATAAATATTGAGATGATAATTTATAAATTGATTTGTAATCAATTAATGGTTAAGTTAAGCAGAATTTTAATGATAAAGTAATTAATTTAATTCATTTTAAATTAGAGTTTAGGTAATTAATTTAATTAATTTAATTCATTTTAAATTAATTATAAATGGTGTGATCATTAGATCATTGCTTATGTTTGATGAATGGTATTGGTTGCCTGGTATGGTTTGCAATCTCAGTAATGAGATGAGTAATGATTATTGATAAGGATGCATTGGTTGCTTTTGAATGATGATGAGATGAATTATCTGATTATGATATAGATTATCTGTTGATGATAAGGTTGATTATCTATTGTGATGAATTATCTATCTGTGCATATTTAGATAATTAAATTGAATTTTTTTAAACTTAAAACAACTTGGCCTTAAAAGACACGCTTTGGATTTCGATGAGACCGGGATCGGGTTTCCATATTTGGGATCCGAAAACCACATCGATTCCAATTAAACGTTAGGTCGTTAATCCAAGTGGAGCAAGTGAAGACTTGAGGTGTAAGGGCTATACGTCAGTATAACTCTATGGGTGATTCCGTAATGAGTTGGCGGAATAATACTTATAGATTCGAGATGGTGATTCAGAGTGCAAGGGTTATCGTCGTTAACTCTGAGGGTGATTCCAAAATGAGTGTAACGAGATAATGCCTTCGGTTTCGTTCGAACCCGGAACGAACTTGTATGGATCAAATGCTTTCAGAACATCGTCAGGTGGGCGATGAGCATTCTAAGTGATATGTCCTATAAAGGTAATCGTAGCCTCAAGCCTCATCAACCGGGAATGGCTAAAACAGGGGAGGTGCAGCAAAGCTTCGTGGGTAGCCCCCACTTGAGAGCAAGATTTATCCCTGTCTAGAGGTCCCTTTATTTTCGGCTTAGTGGTGCGGTTGCTGATCACAACTGCGGGGTTGTCTTGTTTGGAACTGTTCAGCAAGGAACGGGTCCGGCTTTGTGTTGCAAGGGATTGGGAGTAATCCTCGGTACGGTGATCTAGGCCACGTACTGTGACGGGCGGTACCCCAATAGCCCAGCCATTGATGGAATCCAAAATCCAATAAGTGCCGTACGTATCAGTTGTGCCCAACTATGTTGGAATGTGAGATGTAAGCATTTCAGCTATTTCTGTATTTTACTTGAAAACCCTAGACACTATTATAATATCATCGGATTTCCTATCAAATGTTTTGGTTAGCGTAAGGTAAAAACTTTTCCATGTTTATGTGTGGGAAGTCTTACGTGATACCTTTTCTTTTCAAAGGTTTTTCAAAGTTAAGAAACTTTAACCTGTTACTCACACCAGACCCATATCTGACTCGGAGTTATTTCTGTTTTTCTTTAACTCTTGGGTACTCAAATTTTTACGAGTAGCCAAAGGAATTCAGGTTAGGATTTAGGTTAGCTTTGACGAATTGTGGAGGAGCAAATGGAGCAGGAGGTTTCTGCGTTTAGTTATATAGTTTTCCGCTGTGTTGGTATCTCTGAGTATCTTCTGTATGTATTGAGTTGTAATAACTAGATAGGTGTTTATAACTGTCTAGTATGTGATGTATTGTCTATGTAACTCTGATATTTGATGTATACTATGTAATACTTATGTTATTAATATAGTTTATTCGTTCCGCTGTTGAGATTCTTGTGTTGTTTCTTCTTTCTCTTCTTTCTTTTCTCTTTTCTATCCCTTTCTTTCTTAAGGATGATACGACTTTTTGTGGATAAAAAGCCGGGTCGTCTCACTGATGTTACTTGGGAGCAATTTAGGTATCCTTTGTGTTATCCTGAATTTTGTTCCTATTTTCCTTTCCCTTTGAATCTGTCTTAATCTTGTTTTCGTATCTTTTTTCCAGGGAGGCTTTTGTGGAAAAATGGATGCCAGAAGCCGAGAAATCTCAGCTTTATCGTGAGTTTATGGATCTTAAGCGGGGGTAGCATGTCTTTTGCTGAGTATGAGAGGAAGTTCAATGAACTTTCCAAGTTCGGTCCAAGTCTTATTGATACTCCTCTAAAGGAGAATGAGATATTTATTGCTGGTGCTCGTAGAGAGTATTATAGTCACCTCATTTCTCATGTTCATGGCTCTTTCACCCAGCTAATGGATATGGCTATTCGCTATGAGAATCCCACATCCAAAGGTCCTGCTGTTTCTGGTGCTCGGTCTTCATCTGCTAATTCCAAGAAGCGTAAGCCTAATTTCCAGCAGTAGAAGAAGAATTTGCAGAAGCATTCTGGTTTGGGATCTTCATCATCAGCTCCTGCTCAGAGGCAACCAGTTGATCTCTCCTCCATCACTTGCTTTAGGTGTGATCAGAAGGGGCACTATGCCAATAGCTGTCCTACTCTATCTGGTGCTGCTATTCCTCCACTTGCTCAGTTGGCTAGGCATGATCTTTGCCATATCTGTCTCCAGCCTGGTCATTTTAAGAAGGATTGCCCTACCCAGCAGAGGGGTACTCCTTCTGGAATATTTCTGTCACTTCTGCATCATCTCATGTTCCTCCACCTGCTCCTGCTCCTAGTGATGACCAAGGTACTCTCCAGGGTTCATTTACTTTGTTCCACCATCCTGTTCGTGTGTTGTTTGATACTGGTGCTTCACACAATTTTATTTCTGTTGCTTTGTGTGATAAGTTTGAGCACCTCCTGTCTCCTGAGTATGCTTCTGTTTCATTATGTGTTTCAAGTCCTATTGGGGGTCCTGCTAACCTTAATCGGATTTGTCGAGAAGTGAAACTTCTCCATTTTGATCATCGCTTTAATGGTAATTTTTATGTTTTGGGCTTCGATGCTTTTGAATTTACTGCTTGGTCAGGATTGGTTAGTGCATCATGATGCACATATCTCTTGTAAAGCCCGAACTGTTCGTCTTGTTGATGATCAAAGGAATTCCTTGATTATTCAGTGCCGATTGCCTCAGGATTTTGCTGGCAACTTTATTTATTCTCTGGATTCCTCTCCCAATGATCTTGATTCAACTCCTGTGGTTAGATTATATCCCGATGTGTTTGGTGAAGTCACTTCTTTGCCTCCGAAGCGGGAAATTGATTTTCGGATTGATCTTATTCCTGGCGCTCGACCTGTTGTTCTTCCTCCTAGAAGAATGGCACCCCGAGAGAAGGTTAAGTTGGGAAAGCAAATTGAGGACTTATCTTCCAAGGGTCTTATTAGGCCTAGTTTCTATGAATGGGGAGCTGCGGTGGTTTTTGTCACCAAGTCTGATGGTTCTCTTCAGATGTGTGTTGATTATAGGGAGACGAACAAGCTCACTATGAAAAATAGATATCCAATGCTTCGTATCAATGACATGTTTGATCAGCTTTATGGTGCCACAGTTTTCTCTCACCTTGATCTTGCCACTGGTTTTCATCAGCTCAGGGTTGTCAAGGATAACATTCCCAAGACTGCTTTCCATACTGAGAATGGTTTTTATGAATGGTCAGTCATGCCTTTCAGTTTGACTAATGCTCCTGCTTTCTTTGTTGATTTGATGAATCGTGTTTTTCGTGCTATGCTTAATAAATTTGTGCTAGTCTTTGTTGATGATATCCTTGTCTTCTCTAAGACTAAGGATGAACATAAGTCGCATTTGAAATATGTTTTAGAGACTCTCAGAAATCATCGGTTGAAGGCTAAATTTTCTAAATGCCATTTCTGGAAGGATGAAGTCCGATATCTCGGGCATATTGTTTGTAGTAATGGAGTTTCAGTTGATCCAGCCAAGATCGCTGCGATCAATGTAAGTCTTTCTTTCTCTTTTTCTTTATCATTTTAATAATTCTATCTTCCTGTTGTCCTTATTTTTCCCTATTCTGTTTCAGGATTGGGAAACTCCAAAGACTCCATCTGATATTCATAGTCTTCTAGGTCTTGCCGGTTACTACCGTAGATTCGTTGAGAATTTTGCTCGGATTGTTGCACCTCTCATAGCTTTAACTCGTAAGAATACCAAGTTTGTCTGGAGTGATCAGTGTAAGGCTGCATTCAATGAGTTGAAGAGCAAGCTAACTTCCGCACCAGTTCTTACTATTCCGAACGAAAGTGAGGGATTCACAGTATATACTGATGCTAGTCGTGAGGGTTTGGGTGCTGTTCTCATGCAGGATGGTAGGGTTATTGCCTATGCTAGCCGTCAGTTGAAAACCCACGAGGCAAATTATGCTGCTCATGATTTAGAGTTGTTTGATGTTGTCTTCGCTTTGAAACTTTAGAGGCATCATCTTCTTGGAACCAAATTTGAGCTTTTCACCGATCATCGGTCTCTGAGATATATCTTTTCCCAGAAGGATTTGAATCAGAGGCAAGTTCGTTGGCTTGAGTTTCTGGCTTCTTACGACCTCAATATTAGCTATACTCCCGGTAAAGCTAATGTTGTGGCCGACGCTTTGAGTCGGAAGAAGGCTTTGTTGTGTCAACTTGTTGTTTCTTCTTCTCCTCTTATGGATCGTATTATGGCTAAGCATGATGAGGATGAGATGCATAGATTGATGAAGGAGAGTGTTCGTAGTAGAGTTGGTGGAAGTAGTGGTAGTTGTAGTGGAGCTCAGATTGATGATATAGGGATTTTGAGGATTAATGGCAGGATTTGTGTCTCTAATGTTGATGGTTTGAGGTAGGAGTTGCTTCAGGAGAACCACCGATCCAGGCTTTCTATTCATCTCGGTGTGTCGAAGATGTATCAGGATATGAAAAAGCTTTATTGGTGGAAGGGGATGAAGAGGGATATCTCTATCTTCGTTAGTCGGTGTGCGACTTGCCAGCAAGTCAAAGATGATCATCAGAAGACCCCTGGTTTGCTGCAGCCCCAAAAGATTCCCAATTGAAAGTGGAAACAGGTTTCCATGGATTTCATCGATGGTTTACCGAGGACTCGGAGGGGTAATGAGAGTATCTGGGTTATTGTTGATAGACCGACCAAGTCCGCTCATTTTATTTCGGTCAAGTCTACTCATTCTGCTTCTAGCTTATCTGAGATATACATGAGGGAGATTGTTCGTCTTCATGGTGTTCATCTCAGTATTGTTTGTGATCGTGACCTATCTTCACCAATCAGTTCTGGAAGGCTTTACAGGAATCTCAGGGTACTCGTTTGAATCTGAGCACTGCTTACCATCCACAGACCGACGGTCAAACGGAAAGAATAAATCAGGTTCTCGAGGATCTTCTTCGTGCTTGTGTGCTTGATTATGGAGGATCTTGGAAAGATTATCTCCATCTTGCCGAATTTACCTACAATAATAGCTATCAGGTATAATCTTATCTTCTGTTTTTCAGTCTATTCTTGATTTTTTTTATCTATCTCATTCCATATTTGCATTCAGGCCAGTCTCAAAATGTCTCTATTTGCTGCTCTATACGGACGACCTTGTAGATCACCATCTTGCTGGATTGAATCTGGTAATTGTTTGGTTCTTGGTCCTGATGTGATTTTGGAAGCTTCTGAGAAAGTTGAGGAGATTAAGAAGAGGTTGAGAGCCGCTCAGGATAGGCAAAAGAAGTATGCTGATGGGCGTAGGTGGAATTTGGAATTTTCTGTTGGTGATCAGGTGTTCCTTAAGGTTTCTTCCTTGAGGAATGTCATTTGTTTTGGTCATAGAGGGAAGCTTTCTCCTAAGTTTATTGGTCCTTTCCGCATTGTGGAAAGAGTTGGTTCTTTGACTTATCGTCTGGATTTGCCCGAGTAGCTTTCTGGAGTGCATGATGCATTCCATGTCTTGCATCTTCGCCGTCATCTTCATAGTCCATCGCTTATTGTTCAGCCTTCTATTCTTGATAGTTTAGATATTGAGCCTAATCTGACAGTTGA
Organism: Allium cepa; assembly: GCA_030765085.1. Classification (NCBI taxonomy): domain Eukaryota; kingdom Viridiplantae; phylum Streptophyta; class Magnoliopsida; order Asparagales; family Amaryllidaceae; genus Allium; species Allium cepa. Next base: position 474,284,180 of record CM060943.1, on the reverse strand, counting down.
GAGGAAGCCACTTCGTATTGTCGAAAGAGATACGAAGCAGCTCAGAAGGAAATCTATGAATCTGGTCAAAGTACAGTGGAGTACTGACGATCGAGATTGTACCTGGAAAACGGAGGAGAGCATTCGTGCTTCGAATCCAGAATTTTTCATTTTAGGTACTATTTTGTTTTTCTATCTTGTTTCTCTTTATTTTTCCTTTCCGTTCTCTTCGAGGACGAAAAGATTTGAGTGGGGGAGAGTGTAACAACCCTAGATTTTTGAATATAAATTTAAATTTGACTTTATTTCATTTTTGAAATTATTTTAAATTTTTTTTATTTGTGAGATATCATCTCTAAATATTTTTAAAATGATAATAGAATTTTTCCAAAATTTATTGTACTTATTGTATTTATTTTCTAATTTTCTGCTATTTTCTTCATTCAAATGATATTTAATTAAAATTTATTTATTTATTTTTGTGAATGCACTTTTACTTTATGTTATTGTCTTTATTTTAAATATTTTCCAAGTCCATATAATTTTTTCAAAATTTATTCTGTTTATTTTCAAATTTTCTAGACTAGTTTGCATTTTTGTGCTATTTTCTTATTTTTACCTTATATAATTAATAATTATTTATTCATATTTTATATTTTTGTTACATTTTATAAATTAAAATGAAATTATAATTATTTTCAGTAATTTAAACTTATATAAAGAAAATGAAGGAAATTTGAAAGGGTTTATGACTTTTGATTTTCCTATGGCCTTTTATCTTCCACCTTTTCACATTTAACCTAACTTTTCATTCATATTGGCAATAACTATCCACTTCTTCAGCCGCATACTCCATTTCCCATTCACGTAAATTCATTTTCTCATTTCTAAAACAAAAACTTCGGCCCCCTTTGCTTAAGAAAAAATTGGTAAATCTTCCTTCTTTTTTTTACTTTTTATTGTTTTTGATAATGTTTTGCATTTGTTCTTTCTCTCTTTAGGTTTGGCCACCTCCACCACCTACCATTCCACCTCCACCACCACCTGAGCACACCATCATCACCAACTCCTCTCTGGCCAAACCCCAAGCCGTGCCTCAAAGTTGATGGTCCATCACCAAAATTTCCAAAAAAACTCCATCAATACTTGCCTTGGCCGAGCACTACCATGTATCCACCACATTCCACACCCCATAGCCGCCACCAACACCACCTCTACCACCTCCAGCGCCACCTAGACTCTTTTCCACATCATCACCTTGGACCCCACAGTGAAGGCCATTCCCATAGTAGCTTTGGCCGAGCCTTATATGGCCTTGAAACCATGTGTATGTTGATTGTTGTGTTGTTTTCACCACCACCCACCTTTGCACCGTGTTAACCTATGTTAGGCCGACCATACCCAACCCAAACCTGACCCAAAAATCTTGCTTTAGCCCTGTACTACACTTTTGGCAGAGCTCAATGTATGCTGGAAGCAAGTGCAAAGCAATTCTGCTTTGATTTGTGCAGTTGATTATAGCTCAGTTTATCGTATTTGAATTTGAAAGCTTATGTATATTATATTGTTTTTGTTTGACTTGTATTCAAGGGAATTGATACTTTGGCTCTTCCACTCATCTCTGTGTTGTGCTATCGTGCTTGTGTGGATCTCATTTGTGCATTCATTGTTGTGTCTCCAGCTCAAACCAGTGAGTTATTTTCACCTGACAATATGTACATATATAACTAGTAAATTGACCCCTTTTGAACCTGTAAAAATGCATAACCATATCACACCTTCTATATTAGGATTATATGATGTTCACCCATGCTTAAACACCTATTGTATAATATGTTACTATTATATTATGTTGTTCTGTTATTTATATCAGTTTATCACACTGCAAGCTCCCTTTATATTAGAATCACTATGGGTTGAAATGATACATACCCGAACGGACTTTAGAATAAGGGAAAATCGTTATGGGCTGAAATGATAGGCCTGAGCGATTTTCAATTTTACTTGGGAATGCGGGTTTGAAATGATAAAACCCTGGTTTTCTTTGTAAATTACGGGTTGAAATGATATATTACCCATATCACTTTACCTAGCGTAGAAAATTATATACAGGCCCGTAGTTAAAATATGTTTTTCTAAAAAATTTAAAATATTTTTCAAAATGTAAATATTATGATATTTTGATTCAAACTTAATTAAAAATGATTTTTGTAAAGAATTATTTATTTTCTGAATATTTATATGTGAAATAAATTAATGAAAAGTTAGAAAATTTGAATGTAAGTTGTTTTGGAAATTTTGATTTAATTATAATTGAAAATTAAATTTAAAATGAAATTACGATAAATTTATGATAATTTGGATTAAAATGAATTTAAAATGATTTTATAATATATTAATGATTTTTGAATAAAGTTAAAATGTGAAATGAATGAATATTTAAGTTGAAATTTTGAATATAACCAAAATGGAAAATTTGTGAATTTGGCTTAAAAGTGAATTTTAAGTTAATTAAATAAAATTGAAATTAAGTTATATTTGAAAATTTAAAACTTAAGTGTTAAGTTGAAATTTAATTTAATGAATTTAAAATTTAATGTTGAAATTTAATAAGTGCATTATTAATAAATCTTGTTTTTTGAATGGAAATTTAACTTTATAAAATCATGAATTTAAGGAAAATTAAATGACGATTATAAAAGTGAAATTATATGATTTTATAAGTTAAAAATGATTTAAATGAAAATATAATTGTTTATGAAATTATATTGAATTTTGAAGTTAATTAACTGCATTTTGAAATGCTATTAATTCTAATGTAAATGATAATACAGCATTTGTAAATGTTGTAGTTGATGATAATGAACTAAAAAGCTAAAGAAGATTTAAGTTTATTATAGCATTTTGTAAGTGCTATAATTGCTGAATTTAACTAAGTTTTAATTGAAACTAATGTAACCCTATTACAGCATTTTTAAAATGCCGTCTTTGGTTAAATTGAACTGTTTTGAATGTAACTTTCCGTAGCGTTTTCTAAATGCTGCGAAAGGTGAATTTTCACTGTTTTGATAAACTTAAGTGAATAAATGAACTTTGAAAAGTTTAAAATTTGGAAATTTAATTATTAAACGTAATAACTACATTTTATGATTTAAATGAAGTAATTCGATATGAAATATAAACTGTTTTGAAATATGAATTGAAATGGTATTTTAAATTGAATATGGTCTTGAAATGAAATAATAAGTTTGATATGATTTGAAATGATTTTGATTTGTTAAATGATATTTTATTTTTGAAATAAATACCATTTTTAAAATTATAACTACGGGTTATAATAACGATTGGTTGTTAAAGAGACCGGGATCGGATATGGACATACTCTCTGTCGATACCGAAAACACTTTAACAATTGTGTACGCGGTGAAGATTACAGAATGAAGTAGGATGGTGACGACGTTCCGAAGGTACTTTACCTGGACCTAACTCCCGTGAATTAGCTTAAGGTGGCTAAAACAGGAGCGATCTCGGGGCAAAGGAGGTAGCACCTATGGCTGAACACACTTCTTCGATACCATTCTATTACTGTTGTGATCGACTGGGTGTACCTCTTGATTTTAGAGTGTTGTTCAAGGTAGGCGTATGTGGCTATTGCGTTACCACCAGCCTGTGTGCGTAATTGGTATATCTACCCTGACATTGCCTTGTGTGCCGTGTCACCTACCATACCGAGTCTTTACTAAGAGTTTGTTTTTCTCCCGTAGCCCGTGTGGTATCCTCTGATAGTTTCCCGATCTAGAGATGTCATGATATTGGATGGACTATTGGGACTATTATGTGTGAAGGGTGATATGGGTAGCCCGGAACGCTATTTAAAAGTATGTTTACTTTACTGTAGACACTATTATAATAGCGCAATATTACTATATAGTAAATAGTTTGACGGGTCCTTAGAGGATTGGCGGTTTCAGGCATCCTTTAAGTTACTTGTTCTTTATTACAGTTCACTTGAGTTAGTTTACATTATATATGTATATATTGTCCTGACTCGAATGTTTTTTGTTTTGCTTTACGCTCGGGTCAGCCTGAGTATTCACAGCTTTGGATTCTCTTTCTAGAGCTGGTCTTTGCTGGAGTTTCTGCTTATCTACATTTATATCTACGTTCTGTTTCTGCTATTCTAGTTTATCTCATATACTAGTAAACTTCTATGTATTTGGGATTTCTATTATGTTGTTTTCAGACTGTATTATGTATTTGGTTTGAGACTCTGCCGTAGTAGCTTCATGAACTACTATGTATTTTATATTCTGCTGCGAGTTATTCTGTTTGTTCTGTGTCTGTGATTCTGTGTATTTGATTTTATTTGCTCCAAATTTATTTACAATCTGTAATTTCGCATCATTCAAGTCCGACGTGTGCAGATTATTGTCGATTTGAATGGTACGAAATGGTGGGTCATGACAATTCAAGTCCGTTGTGCCTTGCCCTGTTCGTCGAATTCCTGTTCATTGTGCCGTGCTTTGGAATGTGTGCTTTGATCATCGCATCTTGTTCTATTCTATCTTCTCTAGCCTCAAAAGGTAGCAATCACTCATGATTAATATTCTTATATTTATCAAATTTAATTCACATTGAAATGACAATTGAAATATGCTGCTAAATTTGAACTGTTTATTATTTGATTGCTATTTATATGATATGCCATTATGTGTAACTGTTCAACTATGACATCTGAGACCATCACGTGTTGTTTATATTATAATCAAATTGGTTACTGATGATATATGTCTGTTGTTGATATGTTATGTTATTATCATATTTTCTCTCACTTTGCAAGTCCCCATTAGTTTTGAGATTCCTTATGGGTTGAAATGATACATACCCGAACGATATTTTAGAATAAGGGAGTTATGGGTTGAAATGATAAACCCAAGCGATTTTTATTTCGTTGAAATTTTAGGATTGCAGGTTGAATGATATATATCCATAAATATTTAAATTACGGATTGAAATGATAAATATTCATATCACTTGACCACAGGATAGAAATTATATACGGACACCATTGGTCTATTTTGAAAAATGATTTCCAAAGTTTAAAATGGAATATATGATTTTATTAAATATTAATTTTTAAATTATAATATAAAGAATTTATTTTAATATATGTGTAAAATTTAGAATTTTAAAATTATATGTTTTGGAAGTTTTAAATTTATAAGCTAGTTTTGAAAATATAATTTTTAAGATTTTTCTTACAATTTTATTTTAAAATATATAAAATAATATATAATACAAAATACATTAATAATAAGATTTAATTTAGTAAAATTTAATTTAATTGATTTATAACATGTTTAAGTATTTATTTTAAGTTATATTAATATTTTAAAAATAGGTGTTTTATAACTTTAATAGTAAGGTTAGAAATATAAATTAATGTCGATTTGGAATTTAAATTGGTTAATAATTGAATTTAAGTAAGAACTGATTTGAACGTATTGATTTTGAGATTTTGAAAGATATGATTGATAACTTAATTTGATAAAAAGTGCTTAAATGAATGTTCTAAATTTCAAACAAAATTGAGACTTAATATTTAATTTTGATTTAAAATTTGTAAATTGAGATTTTATTTAACTGTTATTAAAACGATTAAGTGAATGTTTTTCCAATTTGAATAAAATTAAAGTTTAAATGAAACTTATACTGAAAATGGTTGAATATTTAAACTTTGAATCTTATTGGAATTGAAGAGATAGTTCAAGCACGAATTTGAAATCGATAAAAATTGAAATGGATTATTAAGAATTTTAATTGAATTTTTAACCTTTTAAATTGAAAGTGTTGAACTGGGATTGACTTAAATTGAATTTTGGAATTTAAGTTGATTCGAATCGATTTGTGAAATTGGATGAAAAATTCTAATTTGGAAACTCTTTCAGTATAATCTCTTTAAATAAATATAAACCATTTTTAGTTTACAATTATTTTAATATAAATTATTTCAATATATAAACTATTTTATTTTATAACTATTTAACATATATACTAATTTCAATATCTAAACTTTTTAGGTTGGAAGTGTTATGATTTCAAAAGTGTTACGATTTCAAAAGTGTTACGATCTCAAAAGTGTTATGATTTTGTAAGTGTTACGGTTCTGGAAATGAATATTTTTTAAAGTGAATAATGATATCGAATTGATATGGTTTTGAAATGAATATGATATTTTGATATGAAGTAAGAACTATTTGAAATGAAATGACCACGGTGTGAAATAAGCGTTTGGTTGTTAAAGAGACCGGGATGGTTTGACGACGATTCTATATGAGGTTTTAGTGCAGCCAAGACTCCCGTGAGTCAGCTTGATGTGACTAAAATAGGAGCCACGTTGGGCCAAGTGAGGCCATTCCTTTGATCGGGCATACTTCTTCGATACCATTCTATTACTTTGTGATTTTATTGGGTGCAACTTTGATTTAGGAGTGTCTCGAGGTGGCCGGTAATAGTTGCTATGCGTTACCACCAGTCTGGATCCGCAAACGGTATATCTACCTTGGCATTGCCTCGCATTCTTTGTTACGTGCCCTACCCTATCGCGCCTGCTACGAGTTTGGTTTGTACCATACCTATGGAGTGCCATCTGATAGCCCTCTAGTTTACGGAGGAATTACGGAACTGTATAGATTATGGGAATATATAAAATATATTAAGGGGGATATGGGTAACGCCGTAACGCTATTTTAATAGTTTACTTAACTATAAACGTATTATAATAGCATATACTACAACATAGTAGATAGTTCCATGGATCCTTAGAGGATGGAAATCCCAAACACCCTTTAAGTTATTTGTATTTCAGTTAACATTTCACTTCAGTTGAATTTACTGGTATAAGAATGTTAATCTTGACTCGAGTGTTTATATTATACTTTATGCTCGGGTCAAACTGAGTGTCACAGCATTTGAGATCCACCTCTGGAGATTGGAGCTTTGTTTGAAGATTTGTCAATCCAGCTTTCAATTATTTCAGCTTATTCCAGTCATTTATGTTCAGACTTGTCAGTTGATTATGTGTTAGAGATTCATTTGTATTTGAGATTCTGTTATATTTTTGTTTCAAACTCTGATGTCTTATAGTAGCTTCATGAACTACTATTTATCTATTCTGCTGCTTATTGTTGTAATACTCTGTTTCTATGATTTTGTGATTGATTTATTTACTGTAATTGCTAAGTTTTGTCAAATATAAATTAACAATCTGTTGTTCTGAGTAATTCAAGTCTGACAAATGTGGATGATTATCGATTTGAACGATTCAAAACACCAGGTCATTACAAACCTATTTAGTGCTTCAAAATTGTGGTTTCACTATGCATCTATTTTAGTTTGAGATGGACTAATATCATTCACACTTGACTTTTTTTCTGGTCCTAAGTTTTTGATTTCGCATTAAACTCTCAGGTACTCATTTGAATAGGCTATGAGTAAGATTTTCAGGTTTAGTTTAATAAATTTTTCGGAGACGTGTAGATGGGAGAACCTACTATTAAAGTTTATTTTCGCATAACAGTTTAACTGGTTTTATTGCTGATTGTACGTAAAGATAGGGTTTATAACCGTCGAGCAGTTATGACTCTGATTCACCCAATAGGGTGTCTTCATATGTCTTTTTGGAATTATATTTTATCTAAACGATGAAATCGTGGGATTATGCAACTGAAATATAATAAATTTGTAAAAGAACGAATGAAAATGTTTGAAATGTTTTGTGAAAAACTTGTAAATTTTTATACTTTTGATGTTGATGATACAATCACTGATCATTTTGCCATTGAAAAATAATGTCAAGGATGACTACAACATCATTAACTAATATCTTCTTTTGAGCTTTAAAATAAAGGATGTTTGTGATCAAATTTGATTAGCTTTGATTGTTGTAGTATATAAGTCGCTCATTCATTTACGTATATCAAATTTTATAATGAAACTATTAACAGATTGATGATCTTGGTTATATAGTCAAAACAACTTTAGACTATGCAATATCCGGCTACGTATTTCAAATTAAATAATATGTATTTTAGAGATAGCAAAAATGCGGTGCAGTACATCATTCCATCTCAAATTCAATGAATATGAATTTTAAGATTTTAAAATCAATTATTATCGTTTAGTGTGCGTGTCAAATTCTAAGATGGCGAGACATAGTTTAGTTTGCGGAAGCAACAACAATCGTATCTAAGCAGTATACGTACTTAAACCATCACCAACAATCGTATTTAAAATTTGTACGTTAGCTCTGATTTGGACTGCAGTACACACGGCCAAGGAACTCTTATATACCACAAACATTTATTCACATTAATATCAACATCAAACATCAATTTCCAACTCAACCCCCCTACATCAAAGGATACGACGCCATTTTGGCAATCCCACACAACCCTTCGGCGTTCTCCGCGTCCCGCTTCATCTTAATATACCCGCCGTCCCCCCAGTTTTCTCCCCACGAGTTCTTCACGATCCAGTGATCCCCACCCTCCGTCCCATACCCCACCACCGTCACCCCATGGTTCAGGTCATGTCCGCAAGGCCCGTCGAACACCCCCGACCCGTAGAACTGGAAGCCGAACCCGCCAGCATCGATGCCCACAGACACAGGCCGCTCGGCCACAGCCTGATGCAGACTCTCCTCGCTGTCGACCGTCACGTTCATGTACCCGCTTATGGTTACAGAATGGTTGGGCAGTTTGTCCCTCCGGCACGGCTGCTGATCCCCCATGTATGGGTAGTCCTCCTCTGTTGTTAGTCCATTGTTCTGCTGTATGAACTCGAACGCCCTGCTCATGTACCCACCACTGCACCCGCTGTTCTCGCTCTTTGTGTCGCAGTCCACCAGCTCTTGCTCGGACAATGAGATTAGTTTCTTCGTTTTTATATAATTCGCTCCTTCCGTTGCTGCTACTGCTGAAAACGCCCAACATGAACCTATACAAATATTATTATATTATAATGATAGGGCCGCTCAACTAATAGACTAACTAAACGACCATCTATGATCTGAATTTATAATTGGATTTATGAATTAATTAATAAATAACATACATAAGTATATAGCTTCTTCATCTAAATGAACTTATGTTGTATTTATTTATCTATACGACCTATAGTTGATTTCTAATAACATCTAAATGTATTTTTACAAATTTTATTCTCGGTTGTGGGGATTTTACTATTAGTATCATGCACAAGTTTTCTTTTTAGATTGGAAAAAAAATGATTTTCAGTAAAGTGTAAACTATATTTTTATGAAAAATAAAATAAAGAAGGGACGATTGCTCAGCATAGAATTAAGAATCGCTGTTTTATGAAATAAAAAAATAAAAAATAACATTTCACTCTTATGTAAAAACATACATGGAGTTTTCTTGTCTAGTTCCTCAAAAAATCTCTATGTAATGCTTTAAAATGGTATATGTCTTACCACATTGGCCTTGGTTCTTCACGGGAGTGACAGCCCCCCTCTTCCTCCAGTCTACGGACGGAGGCAAGGAGGGAACGTTGATACTTGACCCGTTGTTGTTTTTAAGACTTTGGAGTGTGGAAATTTTGTCTTGGTGCCTGTGGGAAGGTCCCATGCATTTGATTTTGGCTCTGAATTCATTGTTGGTTAAGTCGGCGAACTTGTTGTCTGTGAGAGTGTACCGGAGATTTTGAGCGTTGAAGGCGTTTATTTGCTCGAGGTTGGATCTGTATATTTGTAGTCGCTGTGCCATTTCGTTGTAGTCTTTATAATCACGACCGTGCTGATGCATCCAGACTAAAAATCTGGTTTGTATCGGGTCGTGCTTGTAAGTTACATTTGATATATCTTGAATTGAACATGAAGTTATTTGAATGAATGTCAGTAGGAGAACGAAAGAGGAAGGGCGAGGCATGGTTATGTTCTGTTTGGTTACCAGGCATTATCTTCGACAACGATCAACTATATAGAAGAAGATTATGAGAATGTAGGCACACTAGTTTCATGGTTTAGCTGTTCAGCTTGTGTTTAAGAATTCATGCTAATTTGATGAGTATTATGTTGCTTCCAATTTCAGAACTTTCGGTGATAATGTGAAAGCAATTGAGTTTACAAGTATCAATGAACCTGGGTTCTATAAGCTAAGTTGCAAATATTTTGAAACGCCAAAAGATAGTAACAAAACACACACACCCTGCTTGAAATGAGCACCAAATTCAACAGCATAAACTTCCACGAACAAGGAATGATGATTTCGGCAGCTTTTGTCACAAAATTATCGTTTAAATCTTTTATTTCTAAAGTTTTTAGCGCTAACGACGAGGTTCGATGGTAACAACCCATAGTCAAAGGCGTGGAAGAAACACTTCTTTAAATAATAGTCGATCTAGCCAGTCATATCATGATGCTCCATGAGACAACGTCTCATTCTAAGACGTGATATTCTGTTGGGCTCTAAATTCAAAAATCGACAGTTGCAAATATCGGAAAAAGAATGTAGATATACAATCAATTTCAAATTCCAAATAAATATTAATTTCAAACGTTCTTTTGAATTTCACTAGTATTCACAATTTGAATAGTTACTTCATTTTATTCTAAAATAACATTCTTTAGTAATCATCTCCGTTATCTAACATTCACTAGTAATCGCGCATGATATAAAACAAAGGAAAACATTCTTTAAAAACCGAATAATCGATTAAATCATGTATTGCATCGATAATCAAAATCTGTCAATGCATGCCTTTAAACGCAGATGATGTCATATCCATATTCAAAATTATTTTCGGATATCTAATATCCGCATCGTGGATACGAATGAATATCGAATATTTATCCTACCCGTCAACGATTTATAAAAGAAATGCAAACAAAATAAATTAGTTTAACATAAATCATTTTCAATTCAATGATTATAGAAGCAAGAAAAACTGACAATTATGATGTCTATAAATAGTTTTGAATGGTTATATGCATTAGACGCATATAATATATTACAAACTTAATAAAATAATAAATATATATTTTATATTATACTAAAACACAATATAAACTATAATCATGAAAAAAATCGTTCTAATAACTTTTGATGTAGATTCCTTTTTTTAAATTCCTTCGTATCCTTATCCGCATCAAGTTTTTCGAATATTAAACATCTATCATCGAATGCAGATGGATTTTAAAATGATATCCATGGACGGACTTATTGATAATTCTAGCTATGGTTGTTATGGTAACGGCAAATGTACCATTACCATACTATTATCAGTTAATCGGTTACCATTTTAAAGTAAAGTCGGTATACCAGCATAATCGGTATGATAACGATAAGTTCATCATTTTTTACAGTAAAACATCAGTAATATTTTTTCAAAACCAGCGGTAACGATAATTTATCAGTTCATTCATAATACATTGATATTCATGTAAGATGTTGTATTATGGGCATTTAGAAGCAAAAAAATAGTTCAATTTATTTTAGTAATTTAACTCAAATGGTGATATATACACTACTTTTCTATATCATTTATTAAATGACCCAATAAGATATATAATAAATCATCGTTCAGTGTAAAAATATATCAACTTATTATTTTCAGGACAGACGATATTTTACCATTACCAGTGTAATGGTTACCAGTTTATCGGTATATCAATCATCGGTATACCAGTCAATCGATAACGATAAACAATTTTAGTTTACCAGTAAAAACGGTACGGTAACGGTATTTACAAAACTATAACGATAACCATTACCATAACAACCTTAATTCTAACCCAACACAAAGCAATTAACTGAACAACCAAAAGATAATTCCATATGAACAACAAATATGCACTTTTTTAAGTACCGGCATACTGAAACCTATTCATCAGAAACAATACTATCCAAAACTTAACTTTTTAAACCAACTAGACTTAACCAGTTGATAAAGAAGTTTACATTTTGTTGCAAATAAGGTTGTCAAATTCACTAAAATCTAAATGCTACAAACAAATAAAAATGTAAGAAGAAAAAAAGTAGTTGTGAACGGGTTAATCACCCTTATGGTATAAAATTTGACAACAAACCACTACGAGTAGTCATTACATTCTACTTTTTCTTATGCTTGTCTCTTCTTACTTTAACAATTCTTCTACCAGCTTTATCACCACCTCCAGCACCACCACTGCCTAATGAAAAACTTTCATTTGCAGAAAACTGAAAATTTCCAGGAGTTTGAAAGGGGGATGAGTTCTGAGGGGCACTAGAGCTGCTACCATTCCCACCAAATTGAAAGACCGGTTGACTTCCTGCTTCTGTGGCTGAAGGGGTAAACTGTGAATTTGAACCAAAAATAGAGGTAGTTTGGACTTTGTCGTTCATCGTGCTATCATCGACTTTCATTCCACCGCTCCCTGGAGAGTTCTGCGACTGCTTACTAAATCCAAAAACGGGTTGAGAAGGAGGCGGAGGTGCTGCTGAAGTGAGAGAAAAAGATGGTTTTGATGCAAAATTTGAACTGAACATCGATGAGGTTGGCTGAGAACTGGAACTGAACAGATTGGTGGTCGTTAAAATATTATTATTAAACCCAAAAGTAGGCTGAGTTGCTTGAGAAGTGAAACCAGAAACTGGACTTTGATTACTAGAAACAGTCGGTTGAGTTGCTTGAGAAGTGAAGCCAGAAACTGGACTATGATTACTAGAAACAGTCGGTTGAGTTGCTTGAGAAGTGAAACCAAACCCTGAGCTTTGAGTGCCAGAAGCAGAAAATCCAAAAATTCCATTTCCTGAATTTTGTGTGGTTGCAAAAGCATTTGATGTTCCTTGAGAAGCAGAACTGTTCACGGTAAAAGTCTTGCTGTCTTGTTTGGGTTCTGCTAATGTCCCAAATGATGCTTTAGATGCAGATGATTTTGCGATAAATGAGGTAAGGGAACCAAATGAAACAGAAATGGGAGATGAGGCTGAAGTGCTAGCACCATTAATCTGACTAGAGTCGGACTGTTTTTTGACATTTTTATCACTGTCAGAGCTTTCTAATGTCGATGGTGTCCTACTGCAAAACAAACCAATGCAATATAAGTATGCAAGTTATATGATACATGCTTTTAACGTTCAAGTTATATGTATCAAACCTCAAAGATCCTTTTTGAGACGAGTTGGGAACAGGAGAAGTTTCTTTCTTCTCAGGAGATGGATTAGAGGTCGAAATGGGTACAGAAAAATCAACTTTTTTTCTAGTGGCAGGCGTATTAGAAGCTTCCCTAGCATCATCCTTGATTTTTAAAATGGAGCTTGAAGGCATTCCTATTTTAAAGGAAGAAAGTGGCTTGTCAGTTGACTTTTTCTTCTCAGTTGCTGACATAACAGAAGCCATACTTGATGAGCTCTTACAAGCATCCAGCTCTGGAGATCCCTGAATAGATATGAACTACCAGATTTTGATAAATGCCAGAAAATTGGAACAAGAAAATAAGGAAATAATTTTATAGTCCTGTAATTAAACTAATTGGAGCAACAAAACAAAAAAACATTTTGTAGTCCTGTAATTATACTAATTGCACTTTTATCGCTGATAAGAAACTAGCTTTCCTGCTATGAAACCTATGTTATCCCGCTTTTTGGCAAAGCCGTGATACCAAAAGATTGGTCGAAAACGGGAAACAGTTCATCTCAGAGATTGGATATACTTCACTTAGCTATGGATATCGATGAATTTTGCCCGAGTCCGGATCAGGCCACAATTGATAGGACACGACAAGAAAGGTTGTAGGAGCCATCATTTCAAATTTCAAGTCAATCCGAGTTCGTATGCTCAAGATATGATGGATTCAGTGTGAAGAGAAATAGTCATTGTCTGGTTCGAAACCATGAAGTTCGAACCCATCCTTTTCGAACCCATGCTGTTCGAAACCATCCACGCCATCTCCTTCGAAACCACCTAGTTCGAACCCATCCACGTCCTTGCCTTCGAACCCATGATGTTCGAACCCATCAGCTAGTACCCAGCCTCGACTCCATCGCCTTCGACTCCATTACCTTCGAACCCACCACAGTAGCCTACCTTCGAATCCACGACTTCACTCGGCCTCACATCCTCACTTCGAACCCATCGAATAACCCAGTTCGAACCGATCAAGTTCGAACCCATAAGAATTCCTGGATTCGAATGTCACGTTCGAAACCAAGAATGCTTCCTATTTCGAATCCACCGAGTCAATTGGTTTGGATGACGTGTTCGCCGTAGTTCACGGAGTCGAAGCGGTCCATTCGGAGATAAGTTAGGATCGATTCGAATATTGCGCGCCACGTCACTGCAAGCTCACGTGCACTGATGGATTCGAAAAGAAGGGTTCGAAATAATGGGTTCGAACGCCTCAGCCAACCGAAGATGTCGATTTCGAACCGAGCATATCTCCTTAACCATAGATCCAAATGCAACCAAATTTTCACAGTATCTTCCATGTGAGGTAAAGATTGTTCCTGCCAAGTTTCAGCTCGATTGGACCATTTCTTGATGGGTTCGAAATCACTTCGAACCGATGTCAGATCGAGACGAAACTTGGTGGGGTCGGTCGCGTGGGCCCACTCACGTGCCAGAGGGAGTCTCACGAAGTTTCAGCAAGATCTGGGCCTCCAACGCCTATAAATAGCACCCTGAAGCCTTCAGAAAAGGGGATCTTTTCCGCCATTGAACGCCAAGACTCTGTCGGATTCAAGTTTAACTATCAGAATCGCTGTTGTATTCAGATTTCAAAGCAATTGTCCGCTGTAATCCATTGTAATCGATTGAATCGAACAAGGCAATAAAGAGAAATCCTTCAGAGTGGACGTAGGCGCGAACGCCGAACCACTATAAATCCTGTGTTTGTGATTGTTGTTTGTGAATTACTGCGATTTGTTACTTAGAGCTGAATTATATATTGATTGTTGCTGAGTTCTGTGTTGAATATTATCGAATTGAACACGTAAACGGGTGCTTTCACGATTTTGGGTGTTTGTGACCAATTTTGGCGCAAACATTTTGGTGCTTTCACTGAGAATTGAACTCAAGAAGAAGTTGGATTTGAAAGTTCAGAAGTTCAGATCTAGGAATTATGGCAAGACAATCAAGTAGGAGGCCAAGGACTGAGAGAAGTGAACCACAAGGAAGCCAAGAGGCTTCCTCAGGAGCAAATCAACCATCGATATACATTACTAGGGACGAGATGGAAACTATGATGAAGAGGCAAGAGGACATGATTCAGAGTTTACTCCAACAGATAGGACAGCTCGGAGCACAGAATAGGGAAGCCAATGGAGTCCAGAACGGAGCAGGACCATCCGGAGTAGCACCTGGATTAGGGGGCACACCCTTGGAGAACGTTGATCCAGTTTCGGAGAGAGAAAGGGGAGCATCTGCGCAACCCGGTAGTAGTAGAGATGCAAACGCTCAGTTAAGGGGGCAGATCCCGGAGTTACCTCGTGAACTCGGGGGGGCAGGTTGGAAGTAGTGAACAAGGATTACATCTCGGAGACAATGACCGATTAGCAGAGATAGTTAGGAGAGCTTTGAGAGGCGGTATGGTGAACAAGGATTTGGAAGATGTTAATAGAAGCCCTTTTACTTCATCAATCAGGCAAGCTAGGAACCCACCTGATTTCAAACTACCATCGTTGGATATGTATGACGGGAGAACGGACCCCACGGTCCACCTGACAAAATATATGAGGCACATGGAAGTACTGGGGGCATCGGAGGAGGTTATGGCCCGGTGTTTTCCATTATACTTGACAGATATCGCTGCACTATGGTTTAGACAGTTGGAGAACGGATCCATCGGAACTTGGAATGGTTTAGTAGAGAGATTTATGAGGCAATTCAGGGTTCATATTACAAGACCCAAGAACGTGATGACCCTGGCAACCCTAAAGCAGAAGGCCGGAGAGACCTTGAGAAGTTATCTAGCACGATTTAATGCAGCAGCAGCTTCAGTGGATAGAGCGGATCCATCCATGGTGGTAATGGCAGCTGTGTCTGGAATAGCTGACGGCACAGAGTTCAAGAATTCATTGACTAAAGATCCACCCACAGATCTAGAGGAATTCTATCATGAAGCAGAAAAGTTTTTACGATTAGAAGATGCGAATGCCGAGAGAGAAGAAAGAGATGGGATAGAAATTTTTGCATTTAGAGACGAAAAGCCTCTTAAAAAGGATTCGGACAAGGATAGAGGTAAAAGAAAGATTGAGAATGACAGAGACAGATCGAAGCGGCAACGAAGGGAGCCGCGATTCACCACCTACACTGAGTTGAACGAGAGCCTGGAACGAATTTATCAGGATACCAAAGAACAGATTCCGTACCGTAGGCCGATGCGAAGGGACCCTACCTCTGACGAAAGGAAATCAGATAAGTTCTGTGTATTCCATGAATTAAATGGTCATAATACTAACGATTGTAGGCACCTGAAGGATGAGGTGGAAGGGCATATCAGGAACGGTATGCTACTTCAATATGTAAGGAGACGAGCCCCTGTGGCGGAACCAGAACGACCACCGTCCACATCAGCTAGGGGCGACCCCGAATCAAGGCACCGTATGGTTATCAATTGAATAAGATAACGATGAACAAGTTGTAAGCTTCCACTGACGTAATTAAATCATTTACACATGTGCGAGATCGCAAACGATCTCCAGACATGCTCTGAATGATCGTTGACCGTTTCGTAGTGGGAACTTACACTTTGACATCCATGCTTTACTTTCGTTTCATTTTGATTTGAACGTTTGGACTTTGTTTATTTGGACATTGTTTTTGGAACTCATCTGTTTAATAATTATTTGATTTTGATAACTCTGTAATGACTAAGCTACGTACACATGTATGGGGGTCGCGAACGATCCTTAGGCATGCTCTGAGATGGCGATGAACCGCCCTGACAAACGAGCCAGGATCTCACACGAACGTGACCCTGGCATCGATAACATCAAGCCCTCCCGGGCACACACACAATCCGCCTCGAACGGCACCCGACTTCGAACAGTCATAACTCACCTTACCTCAATGGCTTGATCGCGAACGGTCGCCACTTGAGGTCCGACATCCGACCACGAACGGTCACGAATTCGCCTTGAACGGCACACGATCGCGAACGATCACTTCCTGCCTTGAACGGCACAGACCGCGAACGGTCACAGATTTGCCTCGAACGGCACACGATCGCGAACGATCACTTCCTGCCTCGAACGCCATCGATCGCGAACGGTCATGGCTCACTGATTATGAAATCTGACCTCGAACGGTCACCACTCGCCTTGAACGGCACTTGGTCGCGAACGATCATCATTTGCCACGAACGGCAGTCGACCGCGAACGGTCCCATCTCATCATTCGCCGCGAACGGCGTCGACCGCGAACGGTCCTATTCTATCTTATGCCACGAACGGCACGGACCGCGAACGGTCCCGGTTCACTTTAAGCAGCATACGATCCCGAACGATCGAAGCATGAATTTATACGCTCGACCGCGCACGGTCGCACTTCCCCTCGAATGACTCGATCACGAACGATCGTCATTTGAAGTTGAGCGCTTGACCATGAACGGCCGCACTTCATCCCAAATGGCTCGATCCCGAACGATCGTCATTTGAGGACATATGAAACTATTGAGTTCTTTGCAGGTTGATGATCGGATACGAACATCCAACTCAAGGCATTACAAAACACACCTTCCTACAGCAAGGCATGTTTTGGGGGGCAAAGTGTTATCCCGCTTTTTGGCAAAGCCGTGATACCAAAAGATTGGTCGAAAACGGGAAACAGTTCATCTCAGAGATTGGATATACTTCACTTAGCTATGGATATCGATGAATTTTGCCCGAGTCCGGATCAGGCCACAATTGATAGGACACGACAAGAAAGGTTGTAGGAGCCATCATTTCAAATTTCAAGTCAATCCGAGTTCGTATGCTCAAGATATGATGGATTCAGTGTGAAGAGAAATAGTCATTGTCTGGTTCGAAACCATGAAGTTCGAACCCATCCTTTTCGAACCCATGCTGTTCGAAACCATCCACGCCCTCTCCTTCGAAACCACCTAGTTCGAACCCATCCACGTCCTTGCCTTCGAACCCATGATGTTCGAACCCATCAGCTAGTACCCAGCCTCGACTCCATCGCCTTCGACTCCATTACCTTCGAACCCACCACAGTAGCCTACCTTCGAATCCACGACTTCACTCGGCCTCACATCCTCACTTCGAACCCATCGAATAACCCAGTTCGAACCGATCAAGTTCGAACCCATAAGAATTCCTGGATTCGAATGTCACGTTCGAAACCAAGAATGCTTCCTATTTCGAATCCACCGAGTCAATTGGTTTGGATGACGTGTTCGCCGTAGTTCACGGAGTCGAAGCGGTCCATTCGGAGATAAGTTAGGATCGATTCGAATATTGCGCGCCACGTCACTGCAAGCTCACGTGCACTGATGGATTCGAAACGAAGGGTTCGAAATAATGGGTTCGAACGCCTCAGCCAACCGAAGATGTCGATTTCGAACCGAGCATATCTCCTTAACCATAGATCCAAATGCAACCAAATTTTCACAGTATCTTCCATGTGAGGTAAAGATTGTTCCTGCCAAGTTTCAGCTCGATTGGACCATTTCTTGATGGGTTCGAAATCACTTCGAACCGATGTCAGATCGAGACGAAACTTGGTGGGGTCGGTCGTGTGGGCCCACTCACGTGCCAGAGGGAGTCTCACGAAGTTTCAGCAAGATCTGGGCCTCCAACGCCTATAAATAGCACCCTGAAGCCTTCAGAAAAGGGGATCTTTTCCGCCATTGAACGCCAAGACTCTGCCGGATTCAAGTTTAACTATCAGAATCGCTGTTGTATTCAGATTTCAAAGCAATTGTCCGCTGTAATCCATTGTAATCGATTGAATCGAACAAGGCAATAAAGAGAAATCCTTCAGAGTGGACGTAGGCGCGAACGCCGAACCACTATAAATCCTGTGTTTGTGATTGTTGTTTGTGAATTACTGCGATTTGTTACTTAGAGCTGAATTATATATTGATTGTTGCTGAGTTCTGTGTTGAATATTATCGAATTGAACACGTAAACGGGTGCTTTCACGATTTTGGGTGTTTGTGACCAATTTTGGCGCAAACAACCTACATTAGTAAATAAAATAAAATAACTATGCAAACCTATAGCCTAGAAGGAGGAGAAATGCAATCTAGAGTATAAATTAAAAAAATTAGTATTTTTCCTCCTGACATCAAACGTCGGTTAAATTTTTCGTAGAGGCATCGTTAACATGGTTTTAGATCTCCTATATATTGCCCGATATCTCATTTTTATATCATTTAGATGAGATGAAACATCAAATCTCATTCACATTCCCCTAACTCATCTCATCCGAAATGTTCTATTCTCATCCAAAAACTTCAAATCTCACAACATCAAAATTTCAATAATCCGAGGTCTCATCTGAAATTATGCTTCCTTTATGTAGTATTTTCTCATTTTCATATAAGACTCAAAAGAAAGCACTCAATCAATTACTATTTATCAATTTCCTAGACATGTTTTTTTACTTTTTATCTCGATGAGTCGCCACAAAAGACATCATTTTTTAATTTATGTTCAAAGAAGATGATAATATTCAATGATTACTAAATAAATTAATCTAATCAAGCCACCACTCTTCTCCAAAACATTAATTTCAATTCCTTTTCTATGCGCAAACAGAGTGTGTAACAATTTTCATTTCTATTGAGAAATTTATAGTTAAATAAATCATCAAAACATCAATTTTAGACACATAAGTTACTCCGAGATATTCCCGAGATGTACTTTAAGATCCAAGATGTCAATCCGAGATGTACATCAGAGATACAATCATCTCATCCGAGATCTCCTCGGATACGAGATAGCTTATGTGAAAATTCCAAGACGAAATATGACCGAAATCCAAGATTTAAAACCCTGATCGTTAAAGACAAAAAAGTACCTTGTCTTTAGCCGTTTGAACGGCAGCTTCTTTTATTGAAGGAGTTGCTGCTGAACTTGAAATAACTGCATCTGATTTCACTGCTGAAACGGTATCAGGCTGACTATTCTCTCTCAGTTTATCTTTTTTGGGGGATAAAGAGTTCACAAGTTTTAAAGTAGGAGAACTGCTAGCCATATCACCATCACCGCTACCTTGAACATGAATAATCAAAAACATAAACACATGACCTCAGCATTTATGAATATTCAATTACCAACCGTTCGATAAAATTATTACAGAAAATGTCATTAGGTACCTTTTGTCCCAGATAGCTTTTCTCTAGGAGAAGCCTCGAGTTTATCAAGCTGTTGTATAATTTTCAGTGCCATCTCAGTTGACTTTGTAGGAATATGAAACAAATTTGTGCAATTTCTGTTGTGTAGGCCTCTGGAATCTTGATCAACCGAAGAAGACAACTCTCTTTGGCCTTGAGAAACAGAAGACGACTTTTGACGGGTCCTACGCAGAGGATCATGCAATTCAATATCGTTTTCCAACACTGACCTCCCCCTTTTTGCCGCCTATTTATGTTAAACAAAACCTCCAGCATTAATCATGACAATAATTTTTGTGATCTCAATGACAACCAAGAAGAAAGGCAGAAGGTAAAAAGTACATAAACAATGGCATCTCAACGAACAACACATTTTACCCAAGGAACCGCGATTATGCAAATTTTAAGCGAAAGACAACAGAAATTTTACTGCAGGGTTTTGATAAAAACATGAGCATTGGCATCAGCATATTAACAATAATGAAGATAACTGTAATGTGTAATCTCACAAATGCATTTAAATAATAATAAAACACAAGGTAACAGATAATAGCAACAGAATTACCTGTTTGATACTGGAATGTGTGCCTATGGAGGATATAAATGGTGATGATGTTGAGGCATACGCTAAGCCATCCTAAAGTTGCAACATAAATATATTAGTATTATGGTAGAAAATAAGATTGAAAAGCACAGTGTATTCATTTTCAACCAATGTCATATACATTTGCATACCCTGCTGTTAGAACCTAGAGAAGCCCTAAAATATGGGGAGCGGGAATTTCTGTATACTGCTGATCTGCCCCGTGGCCTTGGAGTCATATAACTGTTTTGAGGATGTTCATGGATACCAGAGATAGAACTAGAATTTCTGGAAGCAAGCAAGGGCATGCGGGGATTTTTTGAAAATGGTACAATTGGGAAATTTGGACTTTCAGATTTTTGACTTCCACCACCTAAAGTAGAATGCGATGGCTTTGGAGTTCTGGAACCCATATATTCTCTGGCGATTCGTTCTGGTGAGATGCCCGTCTGATCGGGAATCTGAAACCATGACTCAAAAGAGTTACAGACTATATAGGAAGGACAATAGTTTAAAAAAAATGAACATGGCGGCATTTCAAGCAGAAGTTTATCCTCATTTTACACTACATCCAAAGGCATACCAAAACAAATTTTCAATTCTCAGGGAAACTAACATAAATTTAAAATCAATGTTACTTGTTATAGCTATTTACATTGTAATAGTAAATATGTAGCATTTAAACAGAAGAGTTTTGAGCAAGAGGAACACATAAAACTATGACCAGCAATGTTAAGCAAGAAGATTAACTTATCAAAACTATTTGAAGGGCCTTTCAAATTTATCGAGGATTTCAAACAAGGGAAAATCCATTGGGACACAAAATGGTGACAAAATAAATCTCAACCATTGGATGCCCCCTTGTTTCAATCTCATGTGTAAATACAATGAGATCCAACGATCTAGATCTATTGTGTCAATAATTGTGTTTTATTGTATGTCCAAATAGCCGGCCAATTCAAATAAATATGGTAGAATAAAATGGAAACGAAACAGAAAAAAGATAGTCATCTTACATGAAAATTGACTGCAAGATTAGTGGTGTTGCCTTGCAAGGTTGACTTGTTCAGTGTAATAGTAAATAAAAAGCAATTAAAACAAAATTATGTTGAACATGTGGAGCACATATAACTATGACCAACAATGTTTAGCAAGAACAATAACCAATCAAAGTAACTATTTGAAAAACATTTCATATTTAACAAGGATTTCACATGAATATAGTAGAATAAAGTGGATCATCAACTCACATGAAAATTGACAGCAAGATTACTGTTATTGCCTCGCAAGGTTGAAGACTTATTTTCATTTTTATGTTCTGAAAAAAGTCCCTCACCCTTTTCCCCTCTTAAGGGTTGAGATGTACTGGGCTCAACAATTGACTGCTGAATTTCTTTTTCTTGGTCGGTGCTAACTGCCTTTTCTTCTAATATGCTTTTAGGTTCAATAGTTCTTGATCGGAGTAAACTGGCGAGCCGATCAAACTCCGCTCTGTCAAAGATGCATGGTAAGATTTGAAGGAAATAACAAAATAAGAAGAAAATACATTTGAAATAGTAAGTTCAAAAAATACCTAAAGTTTCTCATGGATGATTATCAATAATATAATATAATCCAGTAGTCAAATTAGTGCCATAAAGTAATCAAAATTCTATACATTCCGAAAATAATAATAATAAACCGGAAAATAAGTCCAGGACCACTAGTTCAACTGATTAATGGTATGACGTTCTAGACATAGTAACTAGAGGTCATGGGTTTGAACCCCTAAGACATCAAATTGAGTACTCTGATGAGATAAAGTATCACTCTTACTATAATAAAATAAATAAATAAATAAAACTTTCTGAATTATGTTTTCTCAGAATTTATGTTAATGTATCATCTTAACCACCATCAAGTCATTTTTCAGTATTTTTTGGATCATTGAGGCAAAGATTATTAATGTGGAATTCACATAACACCTTAAGGATCCAAATTATGATATATGGTAAATGTTACCAAGATGAACGGTTCTCATAAAGCCTAAGATGCTAAGGTTCCAGAAATCATTCGGCAAATACAAAATGCTACCTAGTGAAAGTTTTCTGCTTCAGCAGCTGCTCAATGTCAAATACTCCATTCAAGCTAGAAGTTGGCTTTTTCTTAGTTCCGGAATCATCTGCTGCATTCAAGCTGGTATCAAAGGTTCCATTTGTCTTGCTATTGGTGGTGGCATTGTCCATAATATTACCGCCAGATTCAGGGGCCACATCTAAAGGGCTTTGTAACTGCACGTTTTGAGTGAAAAGCAAAAACACTAATATCGTTATTATGCTAGATTTATATGCATATTTTTACAGGAAATAAAGAATCAAAGCAGTAATCAACACAAAATATCATGAATGGATGACATATAATTAACAGCGTTACAATTACTTACGAATATGTTATGTTCACATTAAACTAATACTTAACAGGCATATGCCAAGATAAATTGTTCTAGAAGAACACCATTATTTCACCAATCATTCAAAACTTAGGCTCCTGAACAAAAAATTGGTAACGAGCATACTATTTATCCAGAAAAACACGGATATTTTTGGATATCATAGATATGTGAGTAATGATAATAATACAAAAAAAAACGTGAGGATGCTACACAATGGTAGACAACAATACCATACATATCATATGTAATAGTAATGACAAAAGACCAAATTGTAGTAATGTTTAGCAAAGATTTGCTTTAAAACAAAAAAGTAGTAGAGTTCACTTCAAGTTAAGGTGTATTTTGAATACCATATTTTTAAACGGCTTTCATTTATACAGGGTTTGGTAAGTAGGACATCGATTTTGAAATTCCCAATTGTATTACATGTATGAGCAGTATGTATCTTTAGCGAAATATAAAAGACAGTAGACGCTGGCGAGAACTGTTATGATAAACTCTTTTCTTCCAAAAATAAATTGGTGCACTTAAAAAAAAAGGTAAAAATGAAAAATCACAACCACAAAATGAATAATATACGCAAAAGGAAATATATGACGGAAGATCTTACATTAGCAACATCTCCTGGAGCTCCATGTCCAAAATGGTTTTCTTCTGCATAAAAAGGACGTACTCTTGAATTCAATATGCTAAACCAAACTATTTTTCTTTAATCCAAACCAATACTCTAAGACAAAATAGCATTAAACAAAATTAACCAAATAAATCTACCTTGTACTGCTGTAAAAATAATGAAGATCGAGTATAACAGGAATTTTCATGGAAAAAAAGGGGAAATTGAAGCTTGAAGAATTCAACACCATATTTGTATACGCTAGAAATGGGAAATTGAAGTTTGAATATGAATTCAACCCATATTTGTATACGCTAGAAATGGGAAATTGAAGCTCGAATGTATATTCCAGCCATTTTTGTATATGCTAGAAATGTAACCTGGAGATTACAACTATATGTTTCCAAAGAACATATATACGTATTCACAAGATGAATGTTTATGGAAAACCAATCAAATAAACTGAAAAATAAGAATGCAAGATAATGCTTTTTACACTCGAAACCAAAGATTT
The DNA here is from genome assembly GCA_030765085.1 of Allium cepa. NCBI lineage: Eukaryota > Viridiplantae > Streptophyta > Magnoliopsida > Asparagales > Amaryllidaceae > Allium > Allium cepa. The sequence continues at coordinate 474,259,719 of CM060943.1, read as the reverse complement.
GAGAAATGTTCTCTGGCATAGGTGTGCAATGAAATTGATGCTAATAGTGCAACTTGGCAATCAAATTTCAGAAGTTGTCAAATTCTATTACTAGACTAGTGATACATTTAATGGAAACTTTTGTAGAGGTTCAAATAGCCAAAGCTAAAGATTGAAAGTAAAGGTGGATGCAAAATGCCGCTACCAATAATATCAGTGCACTCTCCTGCAATCTATAGCAAGAGACATCACGTACTCAAAATGTAGATAAGGCCAATGTCATGCAATTTTAGAAAAGTAGATATGTGTATTGAGTGTGTGGATGGAGAGCATCGTAGAATCTCAAGACATGATAAGAAGCAGGCACAGGAATAACATGCAAACAAGATAACCAAAATGACATGAGTTTTCTCTTCTTGGGCGTTGCAGATTTGAAAAATATGCTGAAAGTAGCATGCAATGTGATCAATTATGCATGAGTTTTGAGGAAAATAGAAATGGCAGATCACAAGTTATACATTATGTCAGAAACTTCAAAGGGAAGTTAGTTGGTGGATTTTATTATAATGATAAATATGTACCCAAAAAAAATCCCTGCCTTCCATGTTGGTTCCAACTTCATCTATTAAATCATAGATAGTAGAGATCATAGAGTTGAAATGTAAGATAAATTTCTATCATAACTGATAACCTATCACACTGTATACAACAACGAAAAGGACGTAAATGTCTCAAACATATCCACTACAATAAACTTCAAAAATGCCCTTTTTTTAGTACACAACAAACAATTACTGGTTCAAAACACTGCAAAATTCACATTTACAAATATAAAAAAAATTGTATGAATTTCTAGCACTTCCACAAATGTGAATCTATCTTAGCAAGTTCGACCCTTCCTTCGTCTCAATCAAGAACAAAGACAGGGCATTTATCCCTTCAATGCTATTTATATCATGTGCTGCTTAATGTTGAGAACAATTTTATTACGGAAATTAATGACAAAGTAAACAATATAAATTATGTTGATAATATAACTCACACCGTCAGTTAGCTTTGGTTTTAATAATTGGTGTAATATTCAACTTAGAGCCATCAATGGTGTGCGTTTCTGTGATGATAAGCAGTTTTTTCAATACTCAAAAACCTTAGGAATGCGGTCGTTTTTCATGGTAAACTGCAAATATGTATACATACAAGCCCACGGCTACTAATTCAGGGAAAAAAATAACTAAAGAATAATAAATGCAACTGCAAACCTGGAATTGTAATCGGAGGAGCAACGAGCCGCTTCTGAAAAACGGAAGCAAAAAACATAGAAGCACCTTTTGCAATGAGTTTAGAAGCAGGATCCACAATCTTCGAAAACCAACTAGAATTCGAATTCGAATTAGGGTTCAAATTCGGTCTTCGGATTGCAGACTGTGGGCGATCGTACGGAGTCGACGCCGCTTTCCGACACCGCTTTTGGAATTTACCTCCGGCTCCGCCTCCATACTGAGAAGACGCCATTAGTTAATTGAGAGGAATTGAATTTGTTTGTTGGATCGAATTTGTGGAGTTAATATGGAAGCGCCTACAACGGCGATTGGTTTGGTGGCGGCGAGTGCTTTGCTTTTTGACTTCGAATCAGAGCCCTCGAATCATCTTTATATTTTAGGGCAGGTTTCATTTATGACAAAATGGGACAACGCCATTATTGGTTGACGGGACCAGTTTCTAATACAACTTTTATACCAGTGAGTGGAGATATTAGAGGCATGTATTGACATGTGAAAGACACGAACGCAAACAAAATGGTAGAATGAAATAAAATTACATTAAGTCGGTAAAGTACAGCATTTGTAACATAGAGAAGTAGTATTGATAAATGTAGGAATCCTGTACAGTAGTAGTGTATAAACTATGGTCATATCTATGATTATCAAACGAAGACAGTCATCATCGTGGATATCAGATTGCGTTGTTGATGTCAACTATACTGTTTAAGCAGCAGGTTACACGAAAACAGAGAATGACATGTATGCATATATCATTGGGTCGTCAAACAATTTGTTGCTATCTCTGTACCCTGCAAAAAACGGCTGGACATGCTCAAAAGTAAGTGGGTATATTAACATGCACAAGTCGAATCATTGTCAACCTGTTGAGTTTACCAATGGACGCAGGATTCAAGCCTGTGGGATTAGTGTTCCCTGCAATTATAAGCTTCTTAAGGTTATCTAGCTATACAATGGACGGTGAAACATGGTCGTTTATGTCAGTATATTGTGGAGTCAACCTGGTGACTCTACCTGCCTCATCACAGTCGATACCATACTAGTTGCAGCAGTCTGTTGACTTGTTCCAGTTATATAACAGTGAGGGACCGTTGAAAAATTCGTTTATTTTTAGCAGCAGTTTGGAATTTTTTTCTTGGCATATATTATCTGACTTTGATGCGGGTGATGCGTTGTAAACGATGGTGAAAGGAAAAGGAGTGGAAAGATTAATGAAGAAGTGTTGCATACATAAAACATAAACACACAATTCTAATTCAAAGCATGGAAATTTGATGTCAGCAATGAATAATATATAATATTAACAGCTCTTTACACCAATCAAATTGTAATACACACACACATCAAATCAGAGTACACAAATCAATAATTATCAGCATGGACGGTTATAAACTGCCTATCCTCACAATTGCTGATAATTTCAAATAAACATTGCAGCGGAAATAAACAAGTACAAGAATACGTCTCAGTCTCCAACTTGTCTTCTGAGCTCCAAAGCAATCCAAATCTAAATCTGTAACATGCTCGGTCTGACCTGAGCATCATTATAAAATAATAACACACAGATCATCTGGTAAACTAGTGTGAGAAAAGCACACCCAATAGGATTTTTAAAGTTATAAAACCTTCGAAATATAGGTATCGTAAGACCTTATCGCACATAAAAACGAATGGAATTTTACCTTTTGATCACCAAACCATTTCTATATAAAATCCAGCGATATTAGAATAATGTCTAAGGGTCAAAATAATAAAAATCAAGTAGTTGTGATGCTCGTGCTATGTACATCACAACAATACTATATATAAAAATCAAAACTCGCGATAAGGCTCATTCACTAATTGTAGGATTCCACAGAGGTGCCATCAGTACTTCGAGAACGGTCCTCTTGCACAAGGATCATAGTTATCCTTCTGAAGCATTATACCCGTCTAGCCGGGGTATTATAGGAAAATCATAACTGGTCTTGCTAAGACTATGTGCATCACTCTAGCATGCCACAAGAAAACAACTGAAGGTATTGGGATCACTAGAAAAAAAAGTCGATTAGACCCTATGGCGATGCCTCTTATCTCTGGTTTTAGCCATTTCCACTGATGTGGCTACATCCAGAATTTCAGCTTACGCACCACACCAAAATAGATCACGAAATCCCATATGGATTCCCACACAACAATGGCCTTGGAATCGCATACAGATTCTCACATCTAAAATAGATCTTGGAATCACACATGGATTCACATACCCAACGGTCTCGGAACCATATATGGATTCTAACATCTCAAAATAATTCACGAAACTCCTCCGTAGAACCCTATATGGTTTTGGAGTGGTAACGATTCGATGTCGTCTCTTATGAGTACACTCTCCCGATTCCCGGCATTCCATAACCCAGTCGTCGATTTTTAAATGCTCAATACTGGTTCTTTAGGAAATAATCAGACAATAGATGAAAGCAGGGATCATCCCATAACCGTTTAAGTGGAAGGATCTCCTTATCATTTATCGTAGAAGAACAACGAGTTTATACATACAGTATAGCACCACCGATGGTAACTGTACCATATAATTACCATGTTTCCCCTAGATATTTCCAAAGTTAAAATCCTTCGGTGTTAAGTACGAAATCAGTTTCCTACCAGAAAAATTAAGAAGGGTTACATATTTGGAATTAAGATTTGATAGTCGGTTATTTAACTATCAAATAAACAAACATTCAACTAAAGATTATATTTCCCACCGAAATCACTAAGCCTCATTTAATTGAATTTCGATAAATAAAATTTCCTTATTAAGACATTCATATAATTATTTTATCGGAATAAGTATATTCACAAATCATCCCTTTTAAAATATTTGAAAACTATAAAATAAATATGGAAGTACCATTTGGTATCGACTATGGATCGCAGCTTGATGGTTGCGTCTCTATCCCAGAAAAACCAAACTTAACTTTCGTTAATCTATGCCTCTTGATTTACGCCATGAAATCAATCATAAATCACAACTTGCATAATGGTTACGTCGTTGTTCCAGGGAAAACATAACAATCTGTAGGCAATCTTCATCCCGCGAATTACGCTATGAAATATACTACTTCTTCCAAAAGCTCTTTATTTAAATACTATTTCAAATTACTTAGGATATTTCTTTAAAAAAATAGATTTCGAAAGCATTATTCCTCACTCATGGATCAAAGTCTACTTAGCAGTTACACCCTTTAGATAAGTCGCTTTCTCAGCAAGGCCAAGAGTAGACTTTGGACATTCGACAGTCCAATTGAATTACGCACATGTGGATCGTGGTTTACGTAAGCAGTTAAGTCCCTGGGTTATGCTGCCTTCACTAGTAGAAATCATCGTAAACGTAGGCATTCTACAGCCTTCTCAAACTACGACAACTGTAAAATTGCCAAATTCTTGCCAAAATCCTTTATTTTGAAATAAATTTTCGAAATTCATTTGTAACTATAAATCTTTGATAATGATTCAGGAAGAATTTAAACAATTTAAATATCAATAGTAATATCACTTGATACCTTTTATAGAATTATTAAATAAAATATTATAATAACTTCAAAAAACAACTTTTAAAATACCCTTAAGTAATTAATTTTAAACAACATATTACAAATAAAGCAATTGATGTTTAAATAGTCATTTATTAAATAACCATATTACCACAAATAAATAATTTGACTTTTAATCTCGTAAAAAATCTTAAAAACGTTTAAATAAAATAAATAACATCATTATAGGAATCATTTACAATACATTTGTAAAAGATAATTTTAAGCAAACTTTTGTATACATTTACTAACAAAACATTTCACTTCAAATTATACAATATGAAGTTAACAAAATCTATAAATTTCCGAATTGGAAACAGGCTTAATAATTCCAATGGTACTTAAATCAATTTAACTATCACAGTTAAATTACCATTTTCCACGTAATCCATTGCATATATAACAAATTCCATGACTAACAATCAATTATTCAACACCTTATATCCAATTATAGTGACACTAACAAGGTCCAGTTTAATAAAATTGTAGAATGGAGATTATTCTTCTAAAACATATCGTTCAAACAAGCATTCCCATTTAATAGTAGACGGTGTTTATTTGGCCAAATAGATAACAACAGCATGCTTTGATTCAATTTATGTTATTATCGAACAACGTACTTAAACAATTCATTTGTCAATCTCATACATACATAACTCAATACTGGAAATAGGCTTAAAAATAAACTCAAACATTTTAATAGCAATTCGAGATGTTATATCGTGATCCTAGATCCGATTCAACTAATCTAATAGCATTTCAAGATGCTATATCGTCAATCCTAGATTATTTAATAAACTATCCAATTCAATCATTTCAAACAGATATAAATAAATCTAATATACAAAAATTTACCAGCAAATTAAAAAGGTGAGTTTAACTCACCTAGTCCCAGTTGTCACTTCGTGTTCAGTTTGGTCTATAGTCAAACAATGGTCGGCCATAGCTTTAGATTCAGCTAGTTCCAAATGCAATAAATTCATCTCCATGACATATAGGACGACGACACGATACCAACGCAACTGACGGCATCTCGATCGGACCCTTCTGTTAAATAGTAACAGATTTCCCCTTTCGACCTTAATCCGACCCAACAAAACTCACCCGCTATCCCCTCCTCCAGACGTGGCTATTTCTTCCAGCACCAATATCAACCTTCATTCACACATAACCCCTCATCCCCTAAACTAAGCAATGCACTGATCCAACAGATACAAGAAACGACTACCAACTCAATATTCAACTCATCCAAATCATTACAAAGCTCAACCGAGACCTATTATCATGAATACACGGTTCACGCTGCACGTACACCCCAACTTCGGCCATCTAATGTCACATCAGATCCCTCCAACGAGTTTCACCACACTGCCTCCAACCCTTGTACAACAATCGCGCGGCATAAACTCTCTCCCCATCGAACGCAACCACTAACCCTAGCTTATAGTCGAGACCCAAGATTGCCAGTATGAAGACCAAACTTCACGAATTCAGAGGACCCATTTTTATAACTTACTTGATTTTAAGAGAACTAAGTTTGATTTTATAAAGATGCGGTTTCATTCCTTCCCTGGATATAGCACGAAGGTGAAGACAAGAGCGGTTTTTTCATCATCTGATTTCTTTTTATATATAAGAGGATGCGGCTGGGGTGAACGAAAGGAAGGGAAGAAGAACAGATGATAGAATGGCTATGTTCTTTTTTCTCTTTTTCGTTCGCAAAATTTAGGGGAACAAAATGAATATGTTAGTCAGCCCATTTTCCCTTACTCCAACACAAATTTAATTTGAAGTGTACGAGCCAAACATGAATTTGGCTGGAGGTACAAATAGGAAAAGTATGGTGTGCGCCGGAGTACTTTACATTTGAGATTTGGATTACCTTAGATGTTATTTTCGGCATTCACTGCACCACTTTCCGTCCGTCTATGGACTCCGAACTGACAAAACAAATATACCATCATGCTCAGATCAGTGAGATGATACCAAATCAAAAATAATATATATATCAATTATTGAGTTATGTAAAATTACAAAACACCGTCGTTTGCCGATGAAACGTCTTCCAATTAAAAATTATGAAAAAATCTAATTGAATAAATTAAAAATATGTCTACAGAAATCGAGTTGTGAAAGTAATTTTTAATTTTCGATTAATTATTCTAACTGTCATTCAAATAGTTTATTGTTGCAATAAATTCTAAGTGTTTCGAGCTCGCACGATCAAACAATAAATCCAATTGCCATGAAATTTGAAATCATACAACAAAATTTTTTTGGAACTCAATTTAACATTGTTTTGATTAATGACAAGCTATATAAAATATTTTGTGTGTACTAATCATTTATGCAGGAGATTTGTTACAGATTCATATTTAAAGTGTTTAAAGCTGTTAGTTTCTACTCTAGAATCCGTATATCATTTAGTAATTTGTTAAAATCTCTCCTAAATTGATACACACACACACACGCACAAGTATACACATCAGGCTGAAAAACAACCGGCTGAATGCATTCATTCAGCCAGCTGAATACTAAAACAAATTTATTGTTTCACAATATTCAGCCGGCTGAATGAATAAATTCTGCCGGTTGAATCAGGCTAGATTCAGCCTATTTCCTTGCTGTCTTCGATTTATTTCAATTCAGAAGACTGAATTGTAAATTCAGCCGACCGAATTTATCCATTTGCTATTTTCATGAATAGACCATTCTCTTCATTGAAGAGTAACGTCACCAAAATCAACAGTTGCACCTGTTTCTTTTCAATATTATTTTTCTTCTATGGTTGCAACCTTTTAAACTCTATAAATAGATTTCAGAATTCAATAAACAATTCACTAAAACTGATTTTAATATTCTTGAATTCTTATTTATTCTCTTTTTTCAAACGGCACTCAAACTTCTTATATTCTCTGATCATTGATCACTCTATCTTCCACTATTCTCAAGCACATTATACCATATATCATAAGGAGAAGATTATAGAAAGATTGTAATTAGTTGACTTATCAGTGCTATTCAAAGAGCACACTATAGTCAGATACTTTTGATATTTAAAAAGAAGTTCTGTTCGGTTGCTCAGGTGGTAAAAGTCCTATTCGGTTGTTTAGGCGGTAAAAGTCCTATTCGGTTGCTCAGGCGGTGTAAACGTATTCCTCCGAGTTAAGTGAAGGTTGCTAGTTTAAATCCAAGAGTCTGGGACTAGACATAAAACGGGAGTTCGAAGCAGTATGAAATCTCTGGTGTCATTTACTTTACTTTTTTTTTACCATTTACTTACTTATTCCACATAAGTAGTTTATCCATATTACACGATCCTATAGCAGATACATTTTCAAAATTCTATTACAGATCCAATGAAACTGGTTTCATTCAATTCTAAGACTATGCCCTAAACCGCTATTTCGGAGTCAAATTAATATATAAAATTTTCAATTTTAGTTTACCGACTTCTAATTTGAATTTATAGGTCCACTGTCAACATTCAAACTCAAATAAGATTTAAAATGATATTCAATACCATTTCCACTCACAATCACTTCAAAATTCAATTATTACCAATTTCAAATATTAAATTCACTGTTCACCAACTCCAGTTAATTGCTATATTCCAAATTTTTAATTATTTCACTTGTTCAACTAAAAATTCCATATTTAAAATCCATTAAACATTTCAAATTCAGATTACCAAAATTCCAGGTCGTTACATTCCTCCCCCTAGAAGAATTTCATCCCTAAAATGGCCAATGTAAGAAGAATGCCCAAACTCAATACTTAAGTTATAAGCATTTTAAACAACACCGCTCATGGTTATTATCACATCCAGACTTAAGTTCATATACATTCTTTCTATCCACATTCAAATCATATTCAATTCATTGATTTATCCCAAATCAAATTCAATTTCATTTAACTAACTCAAATTACACCTCATAACTCAATTCCGTATTTTGTTTTCTTCACACAATTATTTAACCATTTATTCAATTTGGTTTGCTTTTCATCTGCTCAATTTATAAGTTATACAACTTATTTACTTCAAACTCATAAATCTTACTAAGTCAATTCATAATTTAACAATTCCCACTTCGTTTATTCACTTTCAAGTGATTCATATACCGCTTATTTAATTTGAATTGATTCACATTCAATTCACTTGTATTCAGTTCATATTTCACCCATTTTATATTATTAGTTCATTCAATCTATTCATCTCGATTCACCACCAATATCATTTCCATTAACATATTAAAACATATTCAGTTACTATCCACTTAGTCGAATTCAATTTATGACTCAAATCCACATCTATTCCTTTTAATTCATTACAAAATAAATTCAATTTCGTACGAATTCTTTATTTAACTTATCTTAAGTTAAATTTCAACATCTAAGGTTAAAGTTTAAAATTCAATCCACTAATTAGATAATTGGTTCATTACCAATTTCTAGAATTCAAAACCCGTTTTCTTTCGTAAATCATTTTGAAACCATTTATACATACATAACTCCTTTGTATATAAAATCATACTTTTCAATTCAAACCAAATTTGTTTTCCCAAAAAAACTTCCATAGAAAATCAATCCTTTGGTAGCAATCTATCACTTAGAAACTCAAAAATGAATACCGATGATGTCATGATAATCAACGAAATTATTTTCCAGTGACTGAAATGAGTTCAGTGCTTTCTATCACTTTTGAAATTCATTTTATCCCATTTCTATTCAAGAATACTTCCAAAATAATACTACTATTATTTCCCACAACACTTTGAAAAAGAATTTGCAAAATTACGAGGATTTAAATTCTCAAATTCTCAATTCAAATTCATTTTAAATTTACAAACCAAATCTTATACAAATTCACTTTGGTTTATCTTGTTTAGATTAAAATTTATACTTAGGTTATAATAACCAAGCATCCATATATATAACTATAATAATTTCTGAAAAATATTCCTTTTTATATATAGAATATAATCAGGGTAAAATTATTTCATTTACCCAATTTCAAAACAATACTATGTCGACTTGTTATGTTCCAATGTACAGAGATCCCTATCAATAACATCAATTGCTCGTACTAACTAGAATCCATAAGCCACTCAACAAAACAGTCAACACAATATAAAACAATTTTATATCACTAACAAATGCACGCTCATATCTATAATGTGCTCAAACTAATTCTAGCGTATTACTGACTCTATCTCTAATAAGTATCCCCACCAAAGCCTAGGTATACAACAAACCTAAGCTCTGAAACCACGTGTAACAACCCGGGTTTTCGACCCTCGAAAATCGACATCAATACATTCACCGTATAAAATGTCAAACAATCGAATACCGAAAAGACAGATGGTTATGGGGAAAGAAAGAAGGTAAAAGAAAGAAGGAAATAAACAATTATAGAATCTCACAGCGGAATGAATAATATATAATATTAATAGCTCTTTACACAAATCAAATTGTAATATACATACCTCAAATCAGAGTACACAAATCAATAATATCAGCATGGACAGTTATTAATAGCCCGTCCTTACAATTGCTGATAATTTCAAATAAACACTACATCGGAATAAACAAGTACGAGAACATGTCTCAGTCTCCAGCTTGTCTTTTGAGCTCCAAAGCAATCCAAATCTCAATCTGTAACATCCTTGGTCTAACCCTAGCATTATTATAAATAATAACATACGTATTAGTCTGGTAAACCTGCATGAGAAAAACACACCCAATTGGATTTTTAAAGTTATAAAAACTTTCGAAATAAAGGTATCGTAACACAATGCCGCACATAAACACGGATGAAATTTTACCTTACGATCACTAAACCATTTCTATAGAAAATCTAGTTATATTAGAATAATGTCCAAGGGTCAAAATAATAATAATCAAGCAGCTGTTATGCTCATGCTATGTACATCACAGCAATACTATATATAAAAATCAAAACTCGATAAGACTCGTTCACTAATTGTGTAGGATTCCACGGAGGTGCCCTCAGTACTTCGAGAACGGTCCTCCTGCATAAGGATCAGAGTTATCCTTCCAAAGCATGATATTCGTCTCGGCGAGGTTTATAGGAAAAACATAACTGGTCTTGCTAAGACCGAGTGCATCGCTCTGGCATGCCACAAGAAAACAACTGAAGGTATCGGTAACACTTGAAAAAAAAGCTGATTACACATTATGGGTTTGCCAACCCTACTGGTCATGCCTCCTATCTCTAGTTTTAGTCATTTCCGCCGATGAGGCTATGTCCGATGTTCCAGCTTACGCACCGCACCAAAATAGATCACAGAATCCCATGTGGATTCCCACACCACAATGGCCTTGGAATCGCATACAGATTCCCATATCTGAAATAGATCTTGGAATCACATATGGATTCCCATACCCAATTGTCTCAGAACCACACATGGATTCTAACATCTCAAAATAAATCATGAAACTTATCCATAGAACCGTATATGGTTTTAGAGTGGTAACGGTTCCAAGTCATCTCTTACGAGTACACTCTCCCACTTCCCGGCGCTTCATAACCCAATCGTCGATTTTTCAGAATGCTCAATACCGGTTCTTTAGGACATAATCAGACAATACACAAGAGCGAGGATCATCCCTAACCATTTAAGTGGACAGATCTCCTTATCTTTTATCCTAGAAGAACAACAAGTTTATATGTGTTGTGTAGCACCACCGATGGTAACTGTACCATATAATTCCTGTATTTCCTCTAGATATTTCAAGAGTTAAAATCCTTCGGTGTTAAGTAGGAAATCGTTTTCCTACCTCCAAAATTAAGAAGGATTACATATTTGGACCAAGATTTGATAGTCGGTTAATTAACTATTAAATAAACAACATTCAACCAAAGATTATATTTCCCACCAAAATCACTAAGCCTCATTTAATTTGATTTCGATAAATTGAATTTCCTTATTAAAACATTTATATACTTATTTCATCGGATAAAGTATATTCACAAATCATCCCTTTTAAAATATTTGAAAACTATTAAAATAGACATGGAAGTATCATTTGGTATCGACCATGGATTCAGCTTGATGGTTGCGTCTCTATCCTAGAAAAAGCAAACTTAACTTTAGGCAATCTTTGTCTCTCGATTTACGCCATGAAATCAATCATAGATCGCAATTTGCACAGTTGTTACGTCCTTATCCCTGTGAAAACATAACCATCTGTAGGTAATTGCTGCCCCTCGAATTATGCTATGAAATATACCACTTCTTCTAAAACCTCTTTATTTAAGTAATATTTCAAATTAGTTAAGATTTTTCTTTTAGAAAAATAGATTTGGAAAGCATTGTTCCTCACTCATGGATCGAAGTCTACTTAGCGGTTACTCCCTTTGGATAAGTTGCTTTCTCGGTAAGGCCAAGAGTTGACTCTGGACATTCTATAGCCCAATAGAATTACGCACATGTGGATCACAGTTTACATAAGCGGTTAAGCCCTTGGGTTACGCTGCCTTCACCAGTAGAAACCATCGTAAACCTAGGCATTCTACAACCTTCTCGAATTACGCCAATTGGACAATCACCAAATTCTTTCTAAAATCCTTTATTTGAAAATAAATTTTCGAAATTCATTTGTAACTATAAATCTTTTATAATGATTAAGGATGAATTTAAGTAATTGATGTTTAAATAATCATTTATTAAATAATTATATTACCATAAATAAATAATTCCACTTTTAATCTCGAAAAATCTTAAAAACCTTTAAATAAAATAACTAACATTATTATTGGAATCATTTATAAAGCATTTGTAATTGATAACTTTAAACAAACTACTGTATACATTTACTAAAAAACATTTCACTTCAATATTACATTCTAAAGTTAACAAAATCTGTAACCTTTTGAATTAGAAACAGGCTTAATAATTCCAATGGTACTTAAATCAACTATCATTAATTCAATTTAACTATCATAGTTAAATTACCAATCTCCACATAATCAGTTGTATATATAACAAATTCCATGATTAACAATCAATTATTCAACACCTTATATCCATGTATATGTTGACACTTAACAATCTCCGATTTAATAAAGTAGCAGAATGGAGATTATTCTTTTAAAACATATCATTCAAACAACCATTCCCATTTAAAAGTAGATGGTGTTTATTTGGCCAAATAGATAAACCAATATGCTTCGATTCAATTTACATTATTATTGAACAACGTAATTAAACAATTCATTTGTCAATCTCATACATACATAATTCAATACTGGAAATAGGCTTTAAACTCAAACATTTTAATACTAGTTCGAGATGCTATGTCGTGATTCTAGATCCGGTTCAACCAATGTAATAGCATTTCAAGATGCTATATCATCAATGCAAGATTATTTAATAAACCAGCCAATTCAGTCATTTCAAATAGATATAAACAGATCTAATATATATAAAAATTTACTGGTAAATCAGAAAGGTGAGTTAAACTCACCTAGTCCCAGTTGTCACTTCGCGTTTAGTTTGGTCTATAGCTCTAGAATCAGCTAGTTCAAAATGAAACAAATTTAGGTCCATCGACATGATTCCAACACAATTGACGATGTCTCGATCGAACCCTTCTATTAAATAGTAACAGATTTTCTATAACGTCCCACCTTTTCGCACGATTTAAATCGACACACGTGCCAATTCAAACCATACGGAAGGGTGGATTGTTATGGGGTAAATAAGAATAACGAGAAAGAAATAAAACTAAACAGAATCTCACAGCGGAAGGATAAAATATAATAATCAAAATATACAGTTCATGAAGCTGTTTTACAAAACCTTTGATTTTATCTATACAATACATATTAGAGTACACATACCATATAACAATGCAGCGGAACAACATGAGTGGAGTGGAATATAATTAATAATAATAATAGAAATCTCCGTCTTTGTCCTCCAGAGCTAAAGTCTTCGATCCTGAAACGCTCGGACTGATCCGAGCGAATTTGAAAAGACAAAAACACTCGAGTCAGAACTAAAAGATCTTATGTGAGTTAAATTAACAGAAATATATATAAGTGCAGTAACTCAAGAGATGCTCGGGATTTACATCTCCTAAGGATCCGTTAAACTATTTACTATATAGTATATTTCGATATTATAATAGTGTCTAATTGTAAAATAAACTTACTTTTTAATAGCGTTAAGGGGTTACCCATATAGCCCTTAACACAAATAATGCCAATAGTCTATACAGTGCCTGCATATCTCCTGATCGTGAGACTACGAGAAGACACTCCATAGGTACGACACAAATAGAAACTCGTACAAGGCGCGATAGGGTAGGTGACACGGCACAACTAGGCAATGCCAGGGTAGATATACCAATTACGCTTCCGGGTCGGTGGTAACGCGTAGCGTGCAGCTACCGCCCACCTCGAGCCACACCCCCAAATAAAATCAAAAGTGGCCACCGAATCAATCCAAGAGTCAAAGTATAATATCGAAGGGATGTGTCCGATCAAAGGTGCTACCTTATTAACCCGTCAACCGCTCCTGTTTTAGCCACGTTATGCCAACTCACGGGAGTTGGGTCCACGTATTTACCTTACAGGAAACGCCGCCACCAACCTACTTCATTCTGGAATCTCCACCGCGTACACGGTTGTTAAAGTGGTATTCGGAGTTGGCAGAGAGTATGACAACTTCCGATCCCGGTCTCTTCAACAACCAAACGTTATTATAACACCGCGGTCATTTAAAAATTAATTATACTTTCAAAAACCAGAATATAATTATCCATTTCAAAATCCATAAATACGATATCATTTTCTTTCCAAAACAAACTCATTTGATATTATTTTTATAAAAACCCAGATTAATATAATATCATTTTATTTCAAATATATATTTCTTTTCCAAAATCATATTGTTTTCAAACTTATAATAATCGAAAACCAAACATTGAATTATAACTTTCAAACTATAATACTTCGAAAATTCATAGCTTTAAACCATAATTTCTAAAACTTTAATGGTTTGGATATTCAAACAGTATATAACATCAATAGTTTGGATTCAAAATTTCTTTATAAAATAAAATAATTTCCGCGACTTACAATTTATTTCATTTAAGATTAAGTCAAAATCCATAAATTTTAAAATCGCTTTCAGTTTAAATAAACCACTTCAGTTTCAATATATTTCAAACTTTGAATATTAAACAATTGGAACTAAGGTTGGAAATTTCTATTTCACCAATTTAAAGTCCTAATATTTAGTTTGAAATAATAATTGCATAATAAACCCATAATAATTTAAGTAAAACTCAAATTTACTTAAAAAGGAATTTTTCCATAAATTTTTATACTAGAAATATTCATTTAATTCACCTTGAATAGAATACAGTTATAAATATCATACCCTTTTTAAAATTTCAAGTTAATAAATTTTACATCAACATATGAAGTTAACTTCTTAATTAAGCTAAATTCCAAATAAAATTTCCAATTTAACTCCAATTCTTAATTAATTTAAATCCTTTAAAATTATATGTAATTTCAATATCTTAACATGTACTTAACCATATAATATAAAATAATCAAACCCCGTCATTCAACTTATTTATTTTATTTAACAAATCCATACATAGCTTATCTTCAATACTTTAACTATAGATGTATATATAAAATAAGATTTTATATAATATCAAAATCTATATTTATTAACCGTATCCTATCCAAACCATAGAAAAATCATTTCAAAAATAATTATATATATATACCACGGTGCCTGTATATAATTTTCTATCCTATGGTCAAGTGATACGGATATTTATCATTTCAATCCGCAATTTAAAAATAAAAAAAAATGCGGTTGTATATCATTTCAAACCGCAATCCCGAATGAATGAAATACATGATAACTTGCAGATTTTAAAATATAGTACACATCATCCATTCACCAAACATCAATCATCAATCATTAATTATAATCCTCATCAATTTATTTCAATCATCATCAATTTAAACAAACATCAATATATGGCATATACAATATAACAGGAAATAAATGACAGTTATTAACTAACAGTTTATATTCAAATAAATTTATTAACTGTTAACTATCAGTTTATATGCAAAATAAATAAATTTAACTGTCAATTTATATGCAATAATAAAATTAATTAACAGTTATATTAAATAAATGCGATTTAACAGAGATGATGAATAAAACATGTCAAACAGTCATAAATAAATTTCTACTCATATCTAAAATCAATTTAAAAGACATAGGAAATTTTAGAAATTGTGAGTGGGTTAAAACACTCACCTTTTGGATCTAAATCGAATTTAAATCCGATTTAAACCCAAAAATTCAACGGTCTCAGAATTCGTTCAAACCAACGTCTAAATGTTTGGAATTCCAATACGAACCTAGCGGAGAAAACCGCGTGTGAAACTGAGTTCGTAGGAGAAAGTTATACGCATTAGTGGTGATTGAAATTTCAAAAAAAGAAAAAAAGAAATTATATATCACATCATATATTTTATTTAACTTGCAATGGAATTTTTAGTATTGCGTACCTTTTTGCTTAGCCAGATTTGGATCTGCAACTACTTTCTCATTTTGTTTTGTTTCCTTGCTGTCTTAATATTTTTTTTATAGAAAGTTTTGAAGAGAAGATTATATAAATCTGAATTTGAAGAAAAAGACATGGAAAGAAGAGAAGGTTTAAAAGAGAAAAAAAAAATTAAAGAAGAAGAACAACAAAAAAAGAAAAGAAAACTTTGAAAAAGAAGAAGATTTGAAGAATAAGAAGAAGAAAGAGGAAAAAAAGCTTTGGAAAAAAAGAGAGAAAGGAGATTTGAAGAAAAAACATGAAAAAAAGAAGGAGGAAGGTGAAGAGTGACAAAAAATGAAGCTATAGAAGATGAAATTTAAAAAAAAAATGAAATGAAGCTACAAGAATGAGGAATGAAACTAGTGAAAAGCTAATAAAGCTAAATATAAACAAAGTAGGAATTGAAATAAAGTAAAAATATGAACAACCCAATAAAAATGGTAGATATTAAAAGAGGTGAAAGAAAGAATTTAAAATATGAAAAGTATGTAACGTTCATGAAATGAAAAGGCTTTAGACCATGTAAATGGAAATGAGTAATGGAACAAATGAGGAAACAATGAAAAAAAAAGTGTGACAATTATTAATTAGAAAGGGAATGAATGGACCAACTCTACTCTATAAACAAACTTTTAGAATTCAAATTTCAAAACATTTGTTCACCCAATTATTTTTTTTTTAACCCCAAACATACCAAATTTGACATTCATTAAAGATTTAATTACCACAACATAACTAAATTAAAAAGACCAATTTACATAACGGGGGCAACGGATACATAAATAAAATATGAACCATGATTTAAAAATTCAAATTTAAAAATAACATTTTTCTCGACACGTAATTATGAACTCAATTATTTAATTTATTTTAGATTTCAAGGTTAGTAATAAAATCACTTCCGTGCAACCTATGCCTGCTATTTAACTACCGTAAAATGTTGTTTTAAAAATTCAATTTTCTCTTTTTACAACGTTATATTTATATTCAGAATGGAAACGTTCACTTTATTTTCTCAACATTTTTTTATTTTCCATAAAATGCTTATTCGTTACTTGCAATTCATAAATGTAAACATTCTTATATTCTAAAATGATCAACTTATACAATATTAAATCCATTCTTATATTTCCAAATAATGTACATTCATAATGAAAACATTCTTACATTAATTTTATTAATTGCACTTTGTTTCTTTTCCATTTTCAATTGAAAGATTTTAATAAATTTATTTCCAATTAATTTTAATCTTCCATTTCAAAACAGACCCTAATAGATGAAATCAATTAAATAAATACGTGAACATTGTAATCCTTACTTATAGTCAAGCAAACATGTTTATAAAATTACAGTTTCCAACAAGCATTAAATTACATACTAAATAAATCTTTTTCTCTATCAATCAATATTCATTTAACTCATCATTAAAACTGACATTTAGTATTCCAATTCCTGTTATTAAATTATATTCTAATACGCGTTAGAACCTTCCAGTACATTGCTTCATTGTAGTTTTGTTGTTTTTTAGAATTTTATTTATGGTCCAAACTTATGATCTAATAACATAGTTGACATTTGTTCTACATTTCATTACGTTAATATACCCCAATTTCCATCCTTTATTTGCATTAACTACTATATTTCCATTTTATTGAACTTTGGTCAATTTCACATATTAATTATAATTAAAGTCTCAATTAATTAATTTACTTTGGTTTCATTCTCTTATTAAATCAATTATACCTTATATGCATAGTCAACATTGTTATATCTTCCATTACATCAATATTTTACCATTTCATCTTACCATTCATTTACGTAACTTTTATTTCATTGATTGTAATAAATTCACTTATTAAAATTTCCAATTCCAATAAATTTGAGTAAACTGATTTCCACCCTTTTATTCAAATCAAAGGTCATACTATGATAAAAATTTACGTTGGTTACACTGTATATAATCAACCTTTTTACCATTATCAATTAAACATACATTAATTGCACTAATTAAAGGAATTAATTGACATTTATATCCAATTAAATTTAATAGACCAAATAAATAGGTAATATATATAATATTTGCACCATTTAGCCTTTAATTACATTTATAAGTTTATTACTTACAAACAAATGTTACCATTTCTTTCATAACACGAATTTTATTCAATTTCCATTAACAGTGTATCATTTCATTAATGAATTCAATATTTACATTCTTTTTCCTATGTTCACTTTATAACCAAATATAACTTTACTCTATTTCAATTAATTGGAATTCCATCCAAATTGTTAATAATTTGCTTTAATTAATATTGTTGCATTTCATTTTAGTATTATTCCAGTTATAAATCTTAAATTTTAATTTCTTCCACTTTTAACTACAAAATCTTATTAAATTTACTATTTTTAATTGTCAAAAATTACGGGTCGTTACATTTTCGCCCTTCGAACTTGACCAGGCCAAACCAAAACACACCCGCTGTCCTATCCTCCAGACATGACTATTCCTTCCAGCACCAATATCAACCTTCATTCACACATAACCCATCTTGCCCTAAACTAAGCAATGCACTGATCCAACAGATACAAGAAATTCCAAAACATGCCTTCGACTGTTTCTTCTTCCTAATTCCAATCAGTTCGCGGCCAACCAGCACCACCAACCAATTTGTTTTGAACTCTGTCCCCATTCCTCATCACCACATCCACCCCGGCCCTCCTCAGCAAAATGTGATGCTGCCCTGGCTCAGAACCACTCATTCTCCTCACTTCAACATTTGCACGAGCACCTTTTATGCACAATAACAAATCACAACCTATAACCATCCAACAACCATCTATTTATGGGTAACTCCACCCATTCTTTAAAACTGTACACTTCCATTCCAACACACTACGGCTACTAACTCAATATTCAGCTCATCCAAATCAGACCCCTCTAATGAGTTTCACCGCACTACCTCCAACCCGTGTACAACAAGTAACCCTAGCTTTTAGTCATGACCAAAGATTGCTAGTATGAAGACCAAACTTCACGAATTCAAAGGCCCATTTTTTTAACTAACTTGATTTTAAGAGAACTAAATTTGATTTTATAAAGATGCAGTTTCATTCCTTTCTTGGATATAGCACAAAGGTGAAGAGAGGAGCATTTTTTGTTTTCATCTGATTTTAATTTTTTTGATATTAGAAGATGGAGCCATTTTTAATCTGGGGTGAACAAAAGGAAGGGAAGAAGAACAAATGATATAATGGCTAAGTTCTTTTTCCTCTTTTTCGTTCACCTTTATATACAAACTAGTGCGAACCCGTGCTTCGCATACGGACCGCACTCAACCTCTTATCATCATAACATGTTTAAATGATTTATATGGTTCATTGATTAAGAAATAGTGATCTTTTTATCAAGTTTCAAATAAGTTTGCATTTTGTCTAAAACTTGTGTATAAATCTTTAAAAACAATAATGCAGATAGTACTGGTGCTTGATAAACAATTGCAAAATATCGAGCAAAAATGATTTCAGAGATAAAATTTCCACATAATACACATATAAATTATACACATATAAATTTATTGTGTTCATCAGCTATTTCTCCATGCATCAACTGTATTATATGTAACTTCATTTGGTGAGATATCTTTATCAATCATTTCCTTTAATATTTGATGTCGTTGATTCCATTTTCTGCTTCGGTAATGACTATCTATAAGAGTAGTGCAGACAACAACATTTGGTTTACACTTGACCATTGATCCAAAAATGCCAAACGCAACGTTGACATGATTCATGAGAACGCAAGTGTTGATGATGATCCTATAACTGACTATGTCTACGTACACATTATGCAACATCATATTACTGTAGAATGATAAGATTAGAGGATAAAGAGATTTATTTCTGTTTGAACAATTCTTGTGAAAAATATGCTAAATCTAAAGCATACATATTTTATGTATGAAGTGTTGGAACTAACAACCATTATTCAATAGTATTTATTTTAATGTGAAGAATATCATTGTATTTCTTTTACAGTCAAAGCAAATTCAATATAATAAGAAGCACATAATTGTATTTAATGCTTTTGAGCTTTCTGGTTACATTTCTAATTCCATCTAACATTGTTGCTGTATTTTGGTAATGTTGGATTTCACCAGACTTGACTGCAATTTGTGAAAGTAGAATCAGAGGCTGGAAATTTTCAAAACAATCAATGACATAAATTAGTTAAAAGAAATAAAGTCAAACAGATTTAATAACTTTAATAATATGAATAATCTGAAAAACTATGATTTTAAAAAAATTATTTTTAGCTATCAACAATGGAGATCATTAGAAAGCATATTAAATTTGAGATTTAATAGTGAAATCTATTCTTAAATCCAACTAATGTAGAAAAAGTTATCACATTTCAAAGTTTGGATAGAAAGAAATAAAAAATGTGACCGTTCATTTCTCAAAATATGAAGGAGGTCTGCGTGCTCTTGAAATCTAACTCAATAATAATATTATAGTACAGATTTAGGGAAACAAAATGAATATGTTTGTCAACTCTTTTTCCCTTGCTCCAACACAAATTTAATTTGAAGTGTATGAGCTAAACAATAATTTGGCTGGAGGTATGAATAGGAAAAGTATGGTATGCGCCTGAGTACTTTACGTTTGAGGTTTGAATTATCTTTGATGTTATTTTCGGCATTTCATTGCACTACTTTTCGTCCGTCTATGGACTCCGAATTGACAAAAAAATATACCGTCATACTCAGATTAATGAGACGATACCAAGTCAAAAATAATATATACCGGTTATTGAATTCTGTAAAATTACAAAACACCGTCGTTTGCCAATGAGACATCAAACGATAAATCTCAATATTTTCCAATTAAAAATTATGGAAAAATCAAATCAAATCAAATAAATAAAAATTCATTCACAGAAATCGAGTTATGAAAATAATTTTTAATTTTCGATTAATTATTTTGACTGTTGTTCGAATAGTTTATTAGTGCAATAAATTCTAAGTGTTTCGAGCTCACATGATCGAATGATAAGTCCAATTGCCATGAAATTTGAAATCCTATAGTAAAATTCTATAACGGATCCAATGAAACCGATTTCGTTCAATTTCGAGACTATGCCCCGGATCGCTATTTCATAGTTAAATTAACATATAAAATTTCCAATTTCGACTTATCGACTTCTAGTTCGAAATTTTCACAAGAGCTTACGTACAACCTAAAGAATGCTCCTGCTCAATTTCGACTCAACTGGGCCAAATCTTGATCGATACGAAATTGGTTCGTATCAATCACGGGCCAAGTAAAAATCACTTGGGATAGATCGCGTCTGCCCACTCACTCTTAGAAGAGCTCTCCCGAGATCTAAGCGAGATATTTGCATCCTATGCCTATAAATAGCATCCCGAAGCCAACATAAAAGAGACTTTTTTTGGCTCTTCTACGTTCAGACTCTGCCAAATCCCTTTTTTGCACTTCGAGGTTACTGTTGTACTCCAAATTCATCACTGTAATCCACTGTAATCAATTGTGATCAGCAAGAAAACATTAATAAAGTGATCAACTTCAAAGTGGACATAGGCCGGATTGCCGAACCACTATAAACTCTATGTTCTTTACTGCTTTCCTCTGAATTTTTTGAGTGTTCTTCACTTTTTAATTCTCTACATACTTGTTATCTGTGATCTGTGATTATGAACTGGTGCTTTCATAAACAATTGGGTGTTTGTGACAAATTTTGGTGCAAACACTATTTCATAGTTAAATTAATATATAAAATTTCCAATTCGGTTTATCGACTTCTAATTCGAATTTAAAAGTCCACTATCAACATTCAAACCCAAATAAGATTTAAAATGATATTCAAAATTATTTCCGCTCACAATCACTTCAAAATTACATTATTTACCAATTTCAGATATTAAATTCACTATTCACAAACTCCAGTTAATCACTATATTTGAAAATTTTAATTATTTCACTTGTTTAACAAAAAATTCCATATTTAAAATCCATTAAATATTTCAAATTTTGACGACTAAAAAAGGCGACTAAAATTCGAGGTCGTTACAGAATTTTTTATTCTCATGGAGGCCATTAAGGGATAAGAGGAGAACATAAGAAAGAGAGAAGGAAAAATTGTATGTCTAACCAAAACGCGAAATAAGGGTGAGAGAGAGAGAATATGTTTTAAAAGAAACATTGAAACCTTTCCAATTTTCTCCTTTATAACCTTCCTTGTTTAATTCCAAAATTAAATCACCAAATCCTCTACCATCCTCTTCATATTTATGGTAGAAGAAAATAAAATAAAGAGAAAAGGACAAAATTCGTTTCATACATGATATTTAAGTGGTTCATAAAGAGGAGATTTATTTCCTTCTTCCAATTCCTCCTTTAGATTTTTAGATCACATTTGAAACCTCTCCCTTTTTTTCATCGTGCATATGGGCCTCAATGAAAAATTCCGAAAAATACTTCGCAGTTAATCTGTTTAAATCCTATTTAAATATTATATTGATGTCAAATATCAATATGCACGTTTATAACTTTTACAGGCACACTTTGTTAAGTTCTAATTCAAACAAATAAAATGAAGTTTAATAATTAATTATTTCAATATATTAATTAATTTAATTAATTTACAATAATTTATAAATTAATTAAATTGTGTGGTTTATTCGAGTATTCATCATTACGGTTATGCGACTCAAAGGTGTAAATTCAGTCAGTGATTAATATCGAACTATTCGAATATCGACGTTCACATATCACTCAGAGGGTGGTGTGACATTTTAGCTGAATTTATTGCTTACATTTCTTTTGGTAAAATCCAATTTTACTTATTATAAGCGGTACCTGATAGTGACAATTATTTACACCAATTCTCTTCGTCAAAACTATATCACACTTACAGAATTTGGTAATGATCAAAATTTCAATATTGTCCATATTTAACTTTATAATCCAACCACAAAATCCTTGGTTAAATAATAACAATTATTATTTATCGAGCTGCTCTGGCCAGAGACTTTGACTTTGAGTTGACATCAGTTGACTATGATACAAACCTCATATAACTGAGGAGATGAATCCTCAATTGTATAATGTTTCACTTCCAATGCTTTCACTCAATCGAACTATAGTTGTTCGATGGACACCATGCCATGATTGAACCATAATCAAAGCAGAGCTTCCACATTGAAGATCAATAGTATTCTCAAGTCGAGAGAACTGTGTAAATTAGTCACATCAATATTCTCTGCTTGACCTTAGTTACATTAACCAACAGAAAACTATCAGGTGAGTCATTCCACGGTGATCCGATAACTATCGGTATGTAACCCGTTGGTGCCTCCATCAGTCTCAACGTATATATCGATATCCAGTCTCGATACATCTTAAATAGGAATATTTAAAATGGTATATTTACTTTCATTGTGACAGTTACTCACACTTACAATATTTTTTAACTACTATCACAAAAACATATCATTTATGGATTTTCTATTAAATATACTTTTAACTAAATTAAGTAATTAACATTAATCATTATATCAAAGTATATAACAGAAAGAAAACACCTTTTAGTTTGAACAAGATTGATCATCAAGTTAGATATATGTAACAAATTACATAATTAGCCCTAGGGCATACCCATAACCCTATCAATCTCCCATTTGCACTTGAAATCAATTATGGAATCTTCCAATTTCTCCAATCAGTTTCCTAAAAATCAATTGGGTCATTCTCTTAATGAACGGGTATGCTATTATGTTCCAATTATATGCTCAATCAATCAACTCCCTCCGACGGTGATAAACTTTTTTATCATAAAAAATAATTTGGAGTATGTTTTTCGACTTCTACTAAGCTCTAAGTTCTGTTACGAACTATATCAGGACATTTTTATCATATAAAAATGTTACATGATTTTCAACATTTGGAATCTCCTTCAGCTTAGATATAAATTTGTGCATTCATATTTATACATCTTGATTTTATTGTAGCGCTATTCAAGGCGATGTACGCAGCCTTTTTTCATTAAATAAGCCATAATTTTTTATTTGTAACATTTCTGACTTAAAATTCTTAACTTGAATTTATTATTGACATATTAAACTCAATATTACTTAAGAATATTTGAGTCCAAACATTTCTTCATAAAAAGTTTGTTGTTTCTATAAATAATTCTCTTGTATTTCATAAATACATGAGAATACCTTAGGCAACCATTCAGTGATATCAAGTCGGATTTGATATTTTCTTTATGTATCAAATACATAAAAAATCATCATATCATAGACAACATAACATGTATGATAATTCCTATTGCTAATGCATAAGGAATAAATTTTACATGTTCCATATTAAACATTTTAATAAGGTATCCTTGCATATCGTTTGTGACTTTTCTGATATCTTTTACACTTACTATCAATGACATCATTTAACAAATCCAACATCGAATATTGATATAGCTAAAGTTGATTTTAGCACTAGCACTTTGTTAAAGATCAACAATGTGTTATTTACTTGTAGTTTAGAAATATCAATATACCTCTGAATGCTCTTTCTTGTGAACACACACTTTCTCTGCATTTTGATTGATAATCAAACTATTTGATATTTCTATCAAAATATTTGTTCGATTGTGATGCATATAAAATCATACTTTTATCATTTCTTGGATTATATCCAAAGACTCACAAACTCAATATCCCTCTCACTGACTTCAAGACATTTTTGGTTATTATGTGTAAATAGTTTACTCTAAATATTATTTAGAATTTTCTGTTTCAATATATATGTACCAAACATAACATCATACTAAGTGGTAATTTTATGAGTAAATCCCAATTAACTTGAGCACATTGAATACCGAATCTATTACATTAATTTCAAAAATTGAGATTTACGATATTATTCTTATCAATATGGCTCATTTAATTCCAACTGCTCATTCTTGCTCATAAATGTACAATCACGGTAGATGGATCACATCCCCTCGGTTAGGACTACCAAAATCATATTTTGATAGCATACTTGAAATTCTTTTAGATTTGCGCTTCATACCATATCATAGAGTCAGCACTCTTAGCAGCTTATTAAACAACCGAGGATTATATATTTTCAACATTGATAAGAAACTCGTAGTTTCTCTTTAATGTGCGGGAATACTTATTAGGCACTCTAATGCGATGTATTTATTTAGGTGAGTCAATTTAATTTCATCTCATCTAATCAGTTTTATCTATGGACTATATTCAATTCCATTTTACTACTAATAATTCCATAAAGAAATTCCTTCACAATGAAGTTGGTATTTCTTGAAACAAAAATTGTTTCTTAAAACAATTTTTTTTTTCTTAGTGCAACAAAATAGGTATTCATAAATGTTTTATAAATATATTTATTTATAAAACTGATTTGGTTTTAGTTTACAAAACTTATGCTCAAAACATAAATATGTCATCCAATGACAGTCTTTCCCAAAATCCTTTTGAGGAGATTCATATAGGATCCCTCATGAATAATCATTATATGCAATCTTTTGACTCGCACAACCTGCCAACTCCTTGGCCTAGGATATGTTGGAGTTTCTTATAAACCCTTATCTTGTGTGATTTTGTAAACTGCTATTTATATGAAATAATATTAGCCTTGTACTCATGACCTTATAGAAAGAACCTAACTCGACTTCACTCTTAATTAGTTATAAATTGTCCAACAAAGTTCGGATATCCTCATCAATGCATCATTATGTATCACATGAAGGAGTGACTTTTGAGAATGAATCCTTATTCATTTTTAGGTACATTTGTAACTTTTTCCAATATATTCACTCAACCGATCAAATCAAATCATTTCTATCGTATGTTATTTTATTTACTTCTAAATTATACTCTATGAGTTTGCTATAGACATACTACATGAAACACCCCATACCCCTTAATATACCCAAAAGGACACATTAAAACACGTGGTGCATTGTAGGTATAACTAAAGCTAACAGAGATTAAGATTCACAAGAAAAATATAGATGAAAATAGCGAAAACTTAAAATAATAACTTAATTAAAACAAAGCTTCATAATTGCTTCCTAAATAAGTCAAATACCAAATGCTACATACATGTCTAAAAAGATCCAATATGTCGCATGAAACAAAAACTCATAGTCTCAAAAATCAGAGTACATAATATCCCTCATAATAAGCCAATACATAGAAAGAACAAAAGCTAAAAGGAAAGAAATACATGGTAGCAAACTCCTCCAAGAAATCTCCAAGCAACTACAGTCTACTGTCCTCTCCCTTGATTGCCTAAAGGGGGGAAATGAGGGAAAATCGAGGAGCGGGTCAGACTAAAAGTCTGTTGAATGATAGTAATTACTAAAATCTTTAAGAAAGATAAAAGTAATAGACTCTACAACAGTTCTAGCATAAATAAGAATAACAAAGGAAATAGGAAAGGAATAAATTGGAAATAAGTATGATTAAATATTGCTCATTTATAAGACAGATTAACTTTGATTGTCTGCACTTGTCCTTGATTTTTGCTTTGATTAGGCTGAATTCCTAATCCTGTAATTAGGATGTACTCTGATTCTACCCATTTTGATCGGCTTGCTACTCCATAGAATTTACTACGGACCAACTGCTATATAACTCCCTACATGGCGTCTAATGGTATCTAAGAAAGATGCACAGAGCATTCACCGCGAATTCGAACGACATACATAGATCCCTACACAGAAGGCAATGGTATCTATGAAAGACACCCACACTAAGCACTTGGAACTAATAGCTAAAAACTGAGCACCTGAATAGAAGTTGCGCGCGTAACTGCCGCCATGCCCATGCTACCTTTTGCTCTACCTATTGGGTCTTCTTATTACCTCAAACTTCCAGCATAAGTATGCCCCTCATCTCACTTCAAGCTAATGCGAGATCACCGTATGCCCATAGAAAATAGGGGAAATGCTGTTGGTACTGACCCTTCATCCAAACAATATCTGGTTGTGCCCCATATCTAAATCCCCAGTGATTTGGTCTTCTATTTGACCAATTACTACCATTCTTAGCATAAGCATGCCCTCATCTCATTTCAGATTAATGTGAGACACCGTTTTGTCTAATAGGGAAAGCTATTTGATACAGGTCCTACCTTATCTTTGCTTATTAACCTAAATAAATTATTTAAATAAGCCTTTAATATCATTTATACTTTCTACGCTTCTTAATTTATCCCTAGACTTAAAATAAGCCTCATTCTATTCTTTTTCTTATTACAACCTACGTTATAACCATGCTTATTACTTAACCCATGGTCTAAGTGTGAAAATAAGCTCTTTCGTCTTTTACTCTATTTAGTTATAATTCTAAGTTATAACTATGCCAATTATCTTTAATTAGTCCAATTCTAATTATAATTAGGCGTAATTTTAGTCCAGTTCCACTAATTATTAGTCTTTATAATTTACATCTTATTTTCTTCATTCAATATTCTTATTTACATAATCCATATTCGCATTTAATTTATTCTAATCCATACGCGAAGAAAAAGGGGATGAAGAGAATAGACATTTGCATAAAATCCAAAACGTCGAAAAAGATGAAAATAAGAAATAAATAACAGTAAATAAACTTAATTACTGTAAATAAATTGTAAATATATAAAAAGCTACACTTAACAGTAATAAATTACAATTAGTAGCAATAAACTAAAATTGCTAAAAAGAATAGTTGAAAGGAAGTAGACAAAAAATAATTCTAAAAACTATAAATAAACTACTGAGAAGGCTATTCCAAAAATCATAGTAAAACTACAGCTATTGGAAACCTTATTGTTTTAGTTACTTAAACAAATCTTAAAATAATTACAATCACTCACCTCTGGTCCTTAGCTCTTTCCTTTACGCCTTCACGGAACCGCTTGGGGTTGTTAAAATATATTTATGAAAGAGATTCACTCATTGGAAAATTGTTCCTTTTAGGGTCCTTCCTTAAAAGGTGAACTCAAGCGGAGAAAATATAGAATGAGAAAAAGTGTTAGGCCTAGGGCTCTATTTATAGGGGTAGAAGTGGTTCTCAGACCGTTGGATTTAAGGATTGAATAGGATGCAACCACATCATAGGCTGAATAGGAGTCATCGGATGCAAGAATGAAATGACTAGATTGAGTTAAAGAATGCAAAACATGTAGAATATAGGCTAATAAACATTACTGGACGAAGAAATTTTCCTTCATTCAATTTCTAAGGCGGGTCGACCGCCAGGTCGACCGCCCCTATACCCTGGAAGATCGGCCGGTCGACTTAGGGTGAGGTTAGGTCATCCTGGCGGTCGACCTAGCCAATATATATTTGGTTTTTGTTTATTTGTTACTTGTTCATATTAGCTCGATTACTGACATTTGATATATGGAAATTGATCAGAAAATTACCACGGACACAATGGTGCAACTCCCGTGGCTCAATTCTAATAATTTCACAAAGTTATTTTATTATTTAGTTAATTAACGAATAAATTATTATGGGCTAAATTTCGAGTTGTTACATTCTCCCCTCTTTAAAGGATTTTGTCCTCGAAATCTCTAAGGATAAAAGAATGTACTAAATGTTTTCATCCAATTCTACAGTCAACTATTCAATCATAAAAAATTCATCCATTTTTCAAGTTTTTCTAATGCAATTTATGATACTTATGCAATTAGTGTAGTGTAAATGTCTCTAACAAATGCAAAAGATTAGGCGGTCCACTGATTCAGTTGACCTCCTTTTATGCACTCATGTCCGTGCCATGTATCCAAATGAATGCAAGAATTTTCTAATGATAATTCTATATGCATGCTACAAACATCATCCAAATGCAATATTCATGCGATAAACATCCATTTATAGCAACCATGGAAATAAAATAAAAATGCGCACACATCCATATGCATATGCTCTAGTGTCCTAGTTAGGTCGATCCCTAAACAGTAATAGTGCCTAGTGTAACTATATGCGTCCATTAGAATCCACTAGCAAACACTTGGAATCACTAGCATACATCATTCATAACATGTTCTATTAACATGTTTGCATCAAATCCTACCATCCATGGGTTAAATCCTAAGTTCTACCATCCCGAAGGATAATAAAGGAAAGAACCTATTCAAAACTAAAGATGAAAAAAGAAAATTCTAAAACCTATTATCAAAGAGACATGGATATGAGATATGAATTTTCTCCTAATCAAATTAGTCTTCTCCGAAATCTCTCCAATCATGTCGGAACCAAGAAGCAACCTTTCCATAGATTCCAACCAACATGAAGACATCTTACACGGCCTTTTCAACAAGAGCTTCAAAAGGTGACATTCCAATGCTAGCTCGGAAACTACTACCATATGAATTCCACTAAAGAAAGATGTTTTCCCAAGTTCTTCCAAAATCAAGAATCCTCATTCTCAACTATTCTTGTCTTACTATACTACTAATTTCAATTTACCGTTCTTCATGAATCAACATTCCTAGGTTCTTACTAGTGTCCTATACACTTTAGGAAACTTCCATTATTACTTCTAAAAGTAATTACCGCTATCTCCTTACACCTTTTCCATTACTCCTAGGAAATGATTCTTATTTACTCCACATTTAAGAGTTTGGTGGTGTTTATCACCTTGTTTTAAAAACTAAGGTTTCTAAAAATTTTAAGACATCAAAACCCAAAATATTTGTCTTTAAAGTGTTATCTTTTCAGTTTCTATTAATTTCAAAAATACTTGGTCACTTAAAATTATTTTCCAAACCTAGAGGGGAAAAACTACCAAATTTTTAAGTCTAAAACTTATTCCTCTTTTCTTTTAAAGACCGTTACATCTTTTCAATAAAAATATGAATTTTCAAATTTAACTTTTGTTAAGTTTTTCATTTCCAAAAAATTATTTACCTTTTTACTTAACCATTTTTTTTCAAAATATCTTTAAAATATCCTTTAAAATGTTTTTATGTGTTTCAAAACATCTTCTTATTATACCTTATGGTTTCATACCTTAATATATTGGAACTACTTTCTCAAATGAGAATTTATTAATGCTAAAAACTTCTATGAACCTTTTAAAAGAGAATTTCCTATTTACGTGAAATTAAAAGAAACTTATTTTATATTTTTTGAAATAGGCTATAAAAAATATGGTGCCTTTCATATCATGTATATCTCTTTCATGTGTTCCTTGTAACTTGCACAAAACATTTTTATTGATTTCATAGAAAATCATACCATTATTCTTTTCATTCCACTAGATTAAAATATGCTTAACTTATATTCTTCCATGATAAATATTTTCTAATATCTACTTACACATTTTCCTTTCAGAAAAACTCATCTTCAAAACTATTTTAATATTTCCATAACTGCTAAAACACTTCCTTATACTTAATAATAAGTGTACTTTACAAACCATTTTGTTTCTATATTTTGAAATTACCTTTTAAAATACATTTTTATTTGGGTTAAAATGGATATTGCATAAAACACCGTTACTAAAACCCAAAACAAATACTAGTGCATGGATTCAATTAAGTAAATACCAATAAATCTCATATACCCATGTAAAAATATTTCTTTTGAGAGTCACATACTATAACAATATTGCTATAGCCAATGCTCCACTTATTTTCTCAAAAACATTAATTACAACAACAAAAGTTGTAATCTACGTTTTCGGTACTTGATACACTCTATGTTTTTATGTTTAAAATCTTTGTTTACTTACAATCAAACTAGTGAGTTATATATATACTCCATAATTCTTCAAAAAGAATTCCCATTTTTCATTATGAGTATATATGCACGTCCAGTTGGACCTGCATCTAATTACTTCGATAATTGAACTATGTATATCATGATATCTATACTATTTTTTCAGCTAACACATTGTTTTATTCCTTTAACATTTAATTGAGTTGAGATGATGTCGTGTAGTTTAATAATACAGCCCATGAATAGATGACATGCAAATTGTAAGAAAAATAATTTTAGCTACTGCGGAGATTTAAAAGGTATTTTAGAAAATTCAAAACGACACGGTTGAATCTTATTCATGAAATTCTCATTAGAAGTAGAGATAAAGGCAGTTTTATGTTCAATGATTAATAGAAAATTTCCTTCCTACTTCAAATATATATATATATATATATATATATATATATATATATATTCTCTTTTTGATCTCACTTAGCAACTATAATAAGGATTTAAACTACTGACCTTTTTTTATGTAAATTAAAAAGAGTAAGGAATTTAATTGAACATTTACTGATTTAAAACTTTGTTAAAACTTGTTTAAATAATGTTATAAATAATATCAGGAACATCATATAATATGACTTCATCCGTACGTTGAAACTAAAATCAACTTCATAAATAACATTCATAAGTTTAAGGTCAAATATATTGAGCAGTGCTCATGTAAAACCAAATCAGTGTCTGTTAAGAAATATTTTAACTATTGCTCGTATCAATATCATACTCATCAAATCAATTTACTGGACAGTATAATAGGATGTAGCTAAATCTCATTAGCTCCGAAAGTGAACATAGGAGTAATAGGACCAGAAAGCAGAGCACTGAAACCTAGAAAATTGCATGAAAGAAGGACAGAAGACATCATATTATTAGTGCAATTAATCCTTATGGAAGGTGATGGAAAATGCGGTTTAAAAAAATCAATGAGATCAGATTCATTCCCACAATAATTGCATATCTTTATATCTGCTAAATATGTAACTTATTTAGAGCTGAATATACCCAAATGATAATTTATTATGGTCTACAGCTTCGTCAAATATATATTTATGTTATCATCAATTTTGACTTCATCCCTATCATAGAACAATGGAGATTAAACATGACTCTTCTTCACAGAATGGTATAAGTTGCATATACAGTGTTTTTAGCAAAGCGAGGTTATCTAGAATACATTGTTTAAAATACAAATCGGAGGAGAAACAAAATCACTGGTGTTTAAGAAACTCCTTTTGTTTGTAACATCTGATTATAAAAAAAATGCCATATTGCATAAACTGTATTATTCCAAGATTATTTGTTTTTATTTTTCTTCGACATATTTGATTGAAACAACAATCCATGTATCTATAATATTAGTATATTTTTGAGTCATGTTAATACCAAAATCTTGAAGAAAGAAAGAATGAAAGGTTTGCTTAACTATGAACTTAACTATGAACTTAATCAAACAAATAATCATGACTCGGTCAAGTGGATATCATCTAATATGAGGATTGTGAACAAAATTTTGTAAATAAGCATAAAAGAACCCAATCTTTGCAATCAATCAAGCAAGCACCAATAACTGATTCGATAGTATTGATAACACATATAGAGAGTAGTATGATGTCGCATATAGTAATAACGACAGGCTGTATTTGTGGAGTGGAAAACTAATTTTGAGAACGGTAAAGAATAAACTATCAACCTTAGATAATTTTCAATATTTGGTTATGGTACAACAATCCCAAACTGCTGAGTTTAACCATTGCTAAATTTATTAAATGATCAATATCCTAACCTTTTGTGAAAAAGGAATGTGCGATCATTGATAAGAATTTTTTTTAGAGGAAATATGTGAATTTTATCGAACATTTTATAAGTTACAATTGATAAGTGAAAATGAACAAAATTCTGCAACATATACATAGTTCACGTTGCAATAGAAGAGGCAGTCTCGTGCGTGGCCTATATGTGCAGTTTTTTATTTGTGTTGTGTCATCTCGAGATAGACACATGCACAGAAACTCATGATCTTGTCTCCACGTAAAACCCAGCTTTAATACGTGACAAAATACCATTTGCACTGATATTTTACTTGCACTGAGCTCTACTTCCTTTGATGCAATAAATGTTGGATAAATCATACTTAATGTTAGTAAATTTCACTTATAAAAGTGCTTAAAATATATTATTTGCGTGTCCTGTTGATTCTATGTGTCATATTATTTCTTAAAGCAAGATTCAATTATATTTCAATTAGTGATTGACCCCGTTTTTACACTGGTTAACTTTTTGGAAAATTTTAAGCATCTTTAAATGATATGATTAAATCTATGGTAGAATAATAACCGAATAATCAAATATTTATTTATACTAATTCCCTTTTTGATATGATACGTAAATCTATTCACAGCTAGTTCATCTATGTTCTATTATGGTATTTTGATATTGTTCAATGCTGTTAAATTTTTACCTTATCAAAATAAATGCACAATTGATTTATTAGGTGAGTACAACCAAAATGGGTTTGCATGTAAAGACATTTCAAAAGCTTAATATTATGAAATTCTTTAACTGGTATTAAATATTTCCAAATGCTTTCAGTACATCTTCCTTCTTCATCCCTCCAAATATATCCTCGTTATTATTTTACTTTTAGAAATATAATAAAAGGTGCAGAAATCTGATTGTATAAAAGGAGAGTTAGGGATGGCTATCATGATCATGATGGCATGAAAAATGCACTTGTCATTTCTTGTTTTCCCCAAATTATCCGTTCTTGTGCTTCGTTCTTTAGCTGATGCATGCAGTTGATATTGCTTTTGTTCTAAAAAAATCTTTTGCTATTTACTGGAAATTCAAGTTTTTAATAATTAAGGCGTATTTCTGATATTTGGTCATTTTATTTTAGGTTGAGAATTTATTGTTGACAGAGGAGTTCTTATCTGCTTATTTGCAGCGTATCTAGTTTCAGGTTCGTTCAACCTTTGCTCTAGTATCTTTATTCAATATATTTAACTTCTATAATTCTTATCAAAACAAAAACATGTATTTCAGTCACCTCCAAAAAAATTCTTTATCAAATCTATGGATTTATAACAGAAGAAATTAGGAGCCTTGAGGAGGGTTGATGAAAATGCAGAGCAAGTCCATGGCTAAGAAATTGGATAAAAAACTACAAAAAGGAAGTATTATCTCTACAACATTGCATTTTATCGAACATTTTATATTTTATAAGTTACAGAACAATAGCTGCCCCAAGTAATAGATACATTTTTGTCTAGCAGAGGGCGGAACATAGTGTAGGTTCATATATTTCAAATTCGTAGCTTGCACGTTAAATCTCTATGTAAAGAACCACAGGAAAGGATATCAAAATTGGTAATATAGTCCTATCACTTCAAACATTTTCAAAATTGGTAATATAGTCAATAAAAAAACTATGATGTGGCATTGCATGTTTTTCCTACATTTAACCTTATTCCATTGTTCATGTCAAATGGAGGTTTCATGAGTACTTTATGTAAAAATTGTGTTTGTAAGGATCAACAAATTATGACCTAAAGCATGTAAATGGAACAAAATACTCATACTGGCAAATGCAACCAACAATAATATTAGCAGGCAACTATGACATGATGTAATTGTCAATAATGTTGTGCAATGTCTCTCTTTTATCTTCTATCTATGTGCATATATCCCAGGGTATGTGTTTGAGCACAATGACTTTCAAAATTCCAAAGTTCATTATCCAAAGCAACTTAACTTTGAGTAACAGTAGGCACAAAATACTTAAATGGTTGAATTTATTACATGAATCTTTGCATTCATTACCGTAAGTGTAAAATTGTGAGAATTAATTGATGGTTCTGCTACATAAAACTGGAAATAGCATAAATCTTGTAATAAGTAAAATTTAGTACATCTTTTGTCATATAAAGCAAAAAAGAATACTGAACTATATTGGTATAGGCTAGCTTTCTTTATTTCCTTTCAACAATATTTGTCTATTTACTAACATATTTTAGCATTAATATGTAAAAGGTAGAACACGGACAGAATAATGAAACCACATGCCCCATATAAGATATAAGATGTTAACTTCAAATGCAAACTTTCAAGAGCAGTGGATCAAGTTAAAATAATAGTTAATATATATGACCAAACAAACGGTAATAAACATAGGAGAACACATCAATAACTCGAGTAATTTTTCAAACCTTTTAGACTATGCTTTCCTAGTCTAAACAAACACTTGCTTAAGTGAGTTACATGTTATAGTTAACAGCAAAAGCAAAGTAAGCGTCTCTGAGAGAAGTAAGTTACATGGACTGCAAAGTAATAGGAAGAGTATGCTGGTCTTAATTGAGTCTCCCCATTAGTAATTACTGGTTGAAATTTAGTACGCGTATATAATTTCAGTCAGAGTGAAAAAAGGTAGAGGAACAAAATTGCAGTGATGATTAAAACACGACCTGATTTGAAATGACAACCATAAGCTAAAATTGGCATGGTAAAATGGTAACTCGTTGCAAAAAAGTGAAGACTGTTTAAAGGTGGCAAGGGTTGAAGATGCTCAGACGACGTTGATTCGAATAGTAATCCTAACCTACAGTTGATGATCTAAAAACCTGCCAAAACCTGTTCGGTTCGAATTGCAAAACATAACTAATCGCAAAAATTTCTACAACTATTGACATCAAACCTGTAAAAACCTGCAACTATTGACAACAAAACTGCAGTTTATGTAACATTGGTTTGCTGAAATAAAACTGCACAAACCTAATCAAAACTGTACAAACCTAATCAAAATGGTACAAACCTAATCGCAAGATTTTCTGCAGTTCATGTTTGGAAGGCGATGAAATCTGACGAAAAGGAGCAAGCCAGTTTGATCTGCACCGATGGATAAAGACTATGAAATCAGCATGTGATTAGGGTTGATAGTTCAGGTAGGGTTGTTGGTGGCAATGGCGATGGAGTTGCAGTGTAACGAAACAATCGATTTGCGGATTAGAGTATGGGAATGTCACGGACGAACTGGGGGGAAAAATTACGTTTTAGTTGGACGAATAAGAAGAGGAACGGAAGCTGCGAAAGTGAGAAAGAAGGGCAATTTCGGAATTTCTAAAAGACACCAAGTAAATTAGGTGATGGAATTCTCTTTATTAGTAGTAAAGATGTGAAAACCAACTTAAATTTCACATCATTCTCCAAAATCCCATGTTTATTTTCTGAAAGAAAATATTAACGATGAGATTTTTGCATTCTAAATTTCTTTTTTCAACTTTTTAAATTTCAAAAATTTCATTTTATTGGGCTTAGCATAAAGTGGGTCTTCCAACTTACTACCCTCAGAGTACTTTTCCTAAACTAAAGGCTTATACTCCTATTCCTCTTATATACTCATATTTATTCTAAGGCATCACCGTCAAATCCACTTGTTTGAGACAATTATAATTTCTGCAATTACCTACACATGGACTTTCTTTTCGGCTTATCTACTGAATTTTCTTGTACATCTCTAACCTTTTCCTACCACTCTTTGGATTTCCATAAGCCCATTCCTAAATGTAAAAAATCATTTGTTAAATCCCTACCATGAGTAGACATTCTCTATGCCGCAATAAACGCACTTCAAAAGTATCTTAAGAACTCTGCTTTCAACTGACGGTCACGAAGTGTATAAAGAACCTCCTTTAGATTAATAACATGCTCTTCCATACTTCTTGGAAAACACCAAAATGTCGACCACGAATACCACCATGAACTTTATTTTAAGAAATCTCTAAAAACATGGTTCATCAAATTTATAGAATAGGCCGAGACATTGGTTAGCCCAAAAGTCAGGACTAACCACTCAAAGAATCCGTCTGGTGTCCTAATGCGATCTTATCAATGTTATCATCAGCGAGCCTAAGCTAATGAAATCCAGTAGCAAAATCAAGCTGGGAGAATACTAAAGATCCAACTAACTGGTAGCATAGATCATCTATCCTAGAGAGTGGATAATGGTTCTTCTCTATGAGCTTATTCAATTCTCCATAGTCAATGCAAAAGTCAAAGAAAACCACCAGCTTTGGTAGCAAAGATGACTGGTGCTCCCTATTCCAATATGTTTCTTCTTTTGAAACCTTTCTGCAATACTCACAGATCTGCTTGCTCAATCCCTTCCTTTCCCTAGGCACTATATTCCCTACGGGTAATGCTACTGGCTAGCCAAATAAATTCTGAAGTCAATCTCTCTCTTATGGGGGTGTAGTCCCCTAACCTCCTTAAAGATGTCTAAAAAAATCTCTAAGGACAGGAACCGAATCGAACTTTGATGATGATGAATCAACGGAATAAAGGAAGCTCAATATGACAGACCCTTGTGGGTCACAAGAAATCTTGAGAGTCTATTGATGCACGTCTCTAGTTTAATACGACGAACCGTAATTTTTGATATTTGAAATAGGAATATTTAATTGATTTTAAATATTTGAAAGTTGTTTAACTTGAATTTCAAATATCACTGTTTATTTGGCAATTAAATTTTTGAATTTATTAATTAAAAATTTGTTAAAATAGTGAATCTTTGTTTTTAAGCAGGTTAAAAATATTTCAAAGGCTGAGAAAATTTATATTTATAATTCTGGAGATAATAGAAGTTTTAAATTTTGAAATTGAAAGTGTTTTTTCAGTTTAAAAAATATATAGTTTAAATAAAATTTAAAAATAGCCTTCCAGGCATAGTCTTGGAATTCGACGAAACAAGTTCCATTGGATCTGTAATGATATATTATTATCGAATTTCAATTTTCGTAGTGTTTGGAGTGATCGTTTGGCCGTACGGTGGATAAATGCGTCGAAGTCTATATCGAAAATTTAATATTATAACTGGGTCTAAAAAGCTATCTTCTCCACACGATCGAATTAGGACTCGAAACCTTTTCCATTGCATTTGGAATAGGGGTTTAACATTATAAACACCCGACGGCACGTCTCGATAGGAAGTTAAAATTTTAAGTGGTGGTTTCGAGACAATTCAAATTTAAATTTAAATAAGTTAACTGGTCAAAAATCATTCATGTTAGCTTTTTGTATCTCATTCTCATTCCTACCCCTGTCCAAGCAAAAATTTACATCTCCTATATTTGTCAAAATGCGTGAGGTAGTTGAACACGCGTCTTTTATAAAAAATTAAAAAGAGGAAAAAAATAAAATTTAAAAAACCGAGCCTTCCTATTTGAATTCCATTCTCTTAAAATTAAAATCAATTCATCTTTCTCTAAAAAAAGAATGTGTGCAGTCGAACGAAATGGCAGTGTACTCGAACCATAACTTGTTTAGATCGACGTATAAGCTAAATCAAAATGGGGGGGGGGGAGAGGGATCGAGTTCCTTGATTCCAGTTCATCTTTGTTCGATTTCTTGTAAGAAGAGAGGCGATTAGGTGACCATTTGAGGCAATATGTAACAACCCGCATATTTTACGATTTTATATTTAATTATTTTGTTTAAATATTTCATCGTTAGTTGGACTATAGTCCGAAAAGATAATTTTTGCGAACGGTCGAATTGAGACTCGAGGCCACCCCCATTGAGTTCAAAATGACGTTTGCGACCTTTTTGAGTATAAACATTGATACGTTTGGAGTTAGTAGAATTTTTGCTACTTTTCACTTAGGGCTTTGGGTTGGGTTTCGGCCCATTAACCCCACTTATTACTCTAGCTCAGTCCACCTCTCCTCTTTACTTCATTCTTATTTTCCTAACACTCAAGTTTCATTGAAAATGGAGAGAGGAATGGGAAATTAAAACTCCGAGCCCTAAACATCTTTGCAAATTCAAGTTCTAGCTCCAAATTCATTGAAGAAGCTTTGGTAAGCCTTCTCTTCTTCTTCTCCAACTCATCCTCCTTTCAATTTCAGAAATTCCTAAACCTAACTTAGGAAACGTTCTTCTTTTAAGCTTAGGTTGAAGATTCTTGAGTTGTTATTGAAGAGGAAATGATTTTAGCTTGTTTTAAAAAGCTTCTCCTTCACTGATTTGGGTTTAAAGGTGAGATTTATATCTCACATCTAAGTCTATAATTATCTTTGATTGTTAGGTATGAATTCCTAACATCTTTACGTGTTCATTTGATTTGGATTTGGATTTGGATTGATTTGGTGAGTATTCCAATTTTTGGTGTTTTGGTCCAATTTTATGAAATCCTATTATGGATATTTGGACATTGATATTCGAGGCATGTCGAAGAGCCTTTAACGCTGGGTTGTCGCTGGGCATAAATCCTTAGTCGTTGTTGCTCGTCCGATCGCTCCCGATAATCGTTTGGCCATCTTTGGCCTAGGTTCAAGGAATGTCTGAAATTCAGTTTTCAGACGTCTGAATTTGTATTTCCAGACGTTTGAATATTATACTGGGAATTTTTATTCCCCAGTATTCAGACGTCTGAATCCAAACCTCCAGACGTCTGAATTGGGTCGAATGCAACCAGAAAGAAAATAGGCTTGAAAAGCTATTTTCAGACGTCTGAAATCTATGGTTCAGACGTCTAAATATCTGTTTTGGAAAACTTTTATTTTTCCAGATTCAGACGTCTGAATCCTTGATTTCAGTCGTCTGAATCTGCTATTTAGGCTTTATTTTCCTATTTTGCTTGAGAATTCCAATTTAATCGATTCGTGTTGTTTCCCTTTTGTTGTTCTCATCTATTATCGACTTTGATGACATTTTCTTCGGGACTTTTGGGAATATCCATTTTGATGGATTCGGTATCGATTTCTTTAGATTTTATTCACGTCTTCGAATGTGAATCTTGTTGATTGATTGTTTCTACAATCATTTCTATGATTTGTCACTTTAAAAATATAAAGGTTTCAATACTAGCAGTAAATATCAAAAATCTTTTATCAAAACGATTTCAACACTATTTTATTACAAAGCTCGTTTCTTAAACCGTTTTCCAATCTACTAGCATATACAAACCTTTACCTCACTCGTATGTGAAATCTAATTAAACGGCTTAGTAAAACAAGTGGTATGAAACGCTTGCATTTACCTCGTCGGTTAATTCTTGGACTTGTTCGATTGAATCTCTTGTGACAATTTTTGAGTGAAGATCTACAATTTTGTTCGTAAATACTCAAGTCAAGCCAGTGGTTATGGGACATGAAGCTAAACTCATTTATTTACTAGCTTAATGTAGTTGACACTTTTCGATGATCATTGATGATCATTTTATGTGATTTAGACTAGCTATATGCTATGTTTCTTTGTCCGCGTAGGGGACGATACCTCGTTTTATTGAGTTTCGACTTAATTTTTATTGAGTTTAGACTAGCTATATGTTATGAAGCTAAACGACCTATGTATTATTTGGAGTTTCGACTCAATTTTTGTGGGCTAGCGACCCATGTTCTTTTATGGAGTTCGGTCCATCGGACATACCTTTGTACTACGTTGTTGCACCAGCTTATCAGGATCATCGGGCGTACCGTTGTACTACGTCGTTGTTCCAAATTATTCGAGTTTCAGGTTCCTCGGGCATACCATTTTTGTACTACGTCGTTGCACCGGCTCTATGGTTAGAGACCATGGGATAGCGTCCCGTTTGTGATACACGTGTTGGTGAGTTTTCATGCTCCCGTTTTGTGATAGGCCTCCCCCTTTTGCGATTTCTGGATTTCTAATTGATGATTTCTAGAATTTGTGTTTCACCATTTTTTATGATTGGCAGCGATATGATGTCAATATTTGTGGTTTGGTGAATAAAATAAAGAATATGACATTCTTTTTGATGTTAGGAGACTCTCGAGATATTGTATGATTTTGGTAGATTTTCTAACGTATACTTTTCATAGTATCACATTATTGTTATCATACGATTTTGTTATATCTCATATTCTATCTCATATTTATCTGATATTTATAGCTAGACTGATCCGTTTATTATTTTCTTATTAAATAATACTCGGGTCAGACTAAGATGTTACAGGTGCTTCTGTTTGACTCCTCGTGTGGGAGTATTATCTGACTTTTGGCTAACTACATTAGAGTGGTAGTTTTTGTTATATACACTCGAGATATAGACTCATTGATGTATACTTATTCTTTTGTCCAGCACTTGTATCTATTCTTTTGTGATATTAAGGATCTTGTTTGACCGCTACTCTGATGTACACTTTTATGTGTTATATTCATATCTGTTTCCGCCTTTGTGATATGAATATCTGTGACTGATTTGTGTTATGCTTATTTCTATATTTGTTTCTGAAGATATCCCAGCCACTGTGTAGTAGTTTTGAGTTTGTATCGGTATGTCGGATTTCCACTCGAGTGAAATGCATGTTATTCTATCTGACATATCGGTCCTCGCGCAAAACCATTACACGGATGGTCGCTCCTCAACAGCCTTATTCTTCGTGCTAGTTGACGGCATTACTCCGTAGTGTCCTTGGCCAGCGTGAGTATGGAGGTGGGGCATCACAGCTTGGTATCAGAGCCAAACTTCAGAACAATATAGAATAATCTAGCAAGGATCATTGTCCTAAGTCTTTCTTAGGAGTCGTGCCTTAGGATTTTATTCGAGTCATTGGACCCGTTCTATCCTATTTTCTTTATGATGCCTTGTTTTATCAATCATTATTGTTGATATTCATTTTGTGGATAACCTTTTTCTTCTTCTTTCTTTCTTTCTTAAAGAAGTGAAATGGTTAGACCTGGTCGTCCCAGCGCCGGTCAATCCAGTGCTACTCCCCAGGATGGAGTATTTATGTCTGCCCAACAGCTTCTTGATCTAGTAAAGAATGCTCAAGCTGCCGGACCCATTCCAGAGCTTACTCACCCTAAATCCAGATTTGCACGCCTGCGCAGTTATTATACAAATTTGGATGGAAAGCCGTTCAGGGTTCCGAAGGCGTTATTGAAGTCCAAGCTTGGCTTAGAGCATGCGATCGCATCTTTTCTCGCATGAATCTTATTGTTCTTCATCGAGTTCAAGTGGCTTCTAGTATGCTCCAAGAAAGAGCATTAGACTGGTATGAGCTTCTTATTTCTGCAATTATTGAAGCGGGTCTTACTTGGGGGCAATTCTGGGTAAGGTTCGAATCAAAGTTTGTGCCGGAAGCTGAAAAGGTGTTTTTGGCCCGTCATTTTATTGACCTTGTTCAAGGTGAATCTTCTGTGACGGAATATGTCGCATCTTTCGAATCTCTTTCTAAATACGGGGTTGAGTATATTAATACCCCATTGAAGAAGAATTAGAGATTTGTTTATGGCTTGAATAAAAATCTCAAGAAGCCATTACTTCTGAAATTGGAAGTTTCTTTTGACCAACTTATTGATATCGCTCTTCGACTTGAAGAGACAGATAAGGAAAGTGATGTTGAATTTGTGGGTGCCAAACCAAACTTCAACAACAACAAGAAAAGGCCTATTAAATTCAAAGGCCCAAATCCCAACAAGAAAGGGAAGCAAGTAGCTTCGGCAGCAAGGACTCCTACTCCTAGTAGCGGGCAATGCTACAATTGTGATTCTAAGGACCATTATGCTAATAGATGTCCGAAACCTCTCTTTTTCCGTTATTGCAAAGGTTCGGGTCATCTTCTATCTTCATGTCCCAAACTTCAAGACAAGAAGGAAGGAAAGCTAAATGTTGTGCAAGCCCCTAGTAACATTTCTTGTGGTCGAGGTATTTCTCATTCTATCCTTGATGGCATTATTATGTTTCGTGATCAACCTATACAAGTTCTTTTTGATACGGGCGCGTCCCATTCTTTTATATCAAAAGAGCTTGTTGATACTTTTTCTTTGAGTGTTATGGGTTTAATGACTTCTTTGAGAATTGCGAATCCGGTTGGTGGATCCGCAACAATTAGCTTGCTTTGTAAAGATGTCGAGATTATTTTGTGTGATTTTTCGGACATACCGAAAGTACTTTCCAACCACATCCTGTCGGGAAATCCCTTGGATTAGTAGTAAATAGTCCTTGCATTGGATATTTCATAATGAAGAGACCACTGCTACTGGATGTATATTGGGATTTTAACCCCAAACGATCAACAAGCAGCCCCCCACTATGAAAATCCAGAATATCAATATCATCATAAGCAACCTGCACAATCGTCGCATATGCGTTGGTCTGAAGTGGTTTTCAGATAAACTGATCCCGGTCTCTTCGCACCAACAACACAAAAGTGTTTCTCAACCTCACACAGAACTAAGTCTTGTAGACTTATCACGTCTCCAACTTTCAACTTGTTATCCTTCGGGCCAAAAAGAAGCTCGATAGATTGGAGTAATACTCCGCACTATACGAATCATCATCCTCAACACAAACAGTAATCAAGCCTACACAGATGGCTACGTACTAAATGTACGGCTAAATAGTACCCACATCAAGTCGAGGAACTAAAATGGCCAAATTTGATAGTCGGTTATTTAACTATCAAAGCAAACAAACAAATATTTAGCACCAAAAACAATCACTAGGCCCTTTTAATTAATCTTTTATTAATTAAATCACACGCTAAATATTCACTTCAAATTATCTTCAAAAAGGATATATTTCCAAACCATTTCAATATTTCAATATTGGAAAACATTTTCATATACTTATTTAATAATATTTAATTCACAAATCACTTTATTTTCAACACTTAGATAATATTACATATACTTAAATCAGGATTAAGTGTATATTTCATTTTTTAAGGAAAGAATTCTCTTTAAACACATTTATTTGGGTCAAAACGAATGTTGCGTAAAATATCGTTACGACAACCCAAAATCACTA
The DNA here is from genome assembly GCA_030765085.1 of Allium cepa. Classification (NCBI taxonomy): domain Eukaryota; kingdom Viridiplantae; phylum Streptophyta; class Magnoliopsida; order Asparagales; family Amaryllidaceae; genus Allium; species Allium cepa. The sequence continues at coordinate 474,215,703 of CM060943.1, read as the reverse complement.
GTATAGGGATTCGAAAAATAGATAGATATATAAACCCCAATACTCTACAAAACATTTCCTTTCGAAAATCACTTATTATAACAACATCGTTATAGTACATCATTTTCCTTATTTCTCGAAAATGTCTATTTCAACAATGAATGTTGAAATCTATGGTTTGAATACTTAGCACATTTTAAAACATCTTTAAACCAATTAACTTCAATTAAAATATCACTTTCCAAAACATTCATTTAATTCAAAGATTATTCACTGTCCAAAATCGTGAATATATCTCTTTTACAAAATTCATTACTTCTACACATTTATTAAAGATAATCCACTGCTCAAAATCATGGATATATCTCCTTTAATAAACTTCTATATTTAACTTATCCAATTCATTTGATTTCACATTTATAAAACAATCACATTTATATTTTATAAAAACTTCTATTTATAAATCTCCTTTATTAACCAATTCCATTTATTTCATTTATATGCCAAAAATCCAAATTATAAGTTAATTCCTTATAAATCATTTATTTTACAAAATCCATTCATTTTATAACTTCACAATTCATAAATCTTATTTATTTGTTTATAAAATTCATTTATAACTCCATTTTACCATTTAAAAAACCCTTTTATAATTTCATTACTTTTGATTTATAAAATATCAATTTTATAAATCTTGTATATAACCCATTTATAATAATTAAAAAAATCTCAATTTAGCATGCGTTACTTGGGCTTCGGAATGATTTTGGGAATGGATTGGCTTAACCGTTATGAAGCCCAAATCCTATGTCCTGAGTGGACTATTCATCTTCGACATCCTCAATCTGTTAAGCAAATTTCTATTGTTCTTAAAGATTCAGATTCCAACTTCACAGCATCTCTATATTCTTAAAATCCTCATGATGACGATAACGATGATGAGGAAGATGTCATTTCTCTTATTCACGTTGTTCGTTAAATTTCCGACATATTTGAGCCCATTTTAGGATTACCCGCTATGCGAGAAATTGAGTTCAGAATTAATCTAATTCCTAGAGCTCTACCTATCACTCGTCCTCCTTATCGTATGTCCAATAAAGAAAATGAGGAGATGCGCAAACAATTATCCAAATTAGAGACGAAGCAATTTATTCGTTCTAGTTCCTCTCCTTGGGGAGCTTCTGCTATTTTTGTGAAGAAATCCGATGATACACTTAGGCTTTGCGTTGACTACCGCAAGCTTAATGATCTTACTATCAAGAATAAATATCCTTTACCTCAGATTGATGATTTATTCGACCAACTTAGTGGTGCTAGAGTCTTTTCACAATTAGACTTAGCAAGCGGTTTTCATCAGCTTCGTATTTCGGAGGATAGCATTCCTTTGACATCATTCCGCACTCGTTATGGATCGTATGAATGGCTTGTTATGCCATTTGGTTTAATGAATGCTCCGGCTTATTTCGTTGACCTTATGAATCGAGTTTTCAAAGACTTCCTCGATCGATTTGTTCACATCTTTATTGATGATATTCTTGTGTATTCAAAAACCGAAGAGGAACATGAAAAGCATCTACGGATTGTGTTGGAAACTCTTAGGAGTAATCAATTAAAAGCAAAATTTTCTAAATGCCACTTTTGGCAATCTCGGGTGAAGTTTCTCGACCATATTATTTCTGAATCCGGAATTTCCGTGGATCCTTCAAAGATTGAAGCAATTCAAAATTGGAAGAGACCGGAGAGTGTGACAAAGATCCGTAGCTTTCTTGGATTGTCAAGTTATTACCGTCGTTTTATAAATTTTTTTTTTAAATTGCCGTGCCTCTTACTATTTTGACAACGAAAGGAGTTAAATACATTTAATCGGCTAAATGTGAAGCTTCTTTTCAGATATTGAAAGAACTCCTTTTCGATGCTCCTATTCTTGTGATTCCCGAGGGAAACCAAGATTTTATTGTTTATACCGATGCTAGTCGTGTTGGTTTGGGAGCCGTTCTTATGCAAAGAGAACGTGTTATTGCTTATGCTTCTAGGCAATTGTAGCCAGCCGAGACTAGATATGTCACTCATGATTTAGAGCTTGCGGCTATTGTTTTTCGCCCTTAAAATTTGGAGTCATTATCTTTTGGGAGAAAAATTTATTCTTTACACGTCATAAATCTTTGAAGTATTTATTTTCTCAAAAGGAAATTAATTTGCGTCAACAGTGTTGGCTCGAGTTCCTTGCATCTTATGATCTTAATATTCTTTATACTCCCGGAAAGGGAAATTGTGTTGCCGACGCCCTTGCCGAAAGCAACAAGCGGTTGTTTCCATGATGATATCCGAATGGAATGATCTCGAGACTTTATCCACTTGTGAGATTCGAGATCGTGTATCCGATTTATGTTCATCTCTTGTTTTATGTAGCCTTGAGGCTCATCCTTATCTTTTGGACCGCATCCTTGAAGCCCAAAAGATAGATCCCGAATTGGCTCTTCTTAGCCAAAGTTGTAGGGATAAAATTGATATTGAAGGTTTGAAAGATTTTGATATTGATTCTCGTGGCGGTATTCCAAAATTTGGTAGACTTATCGTGCCAAATATTAGTGATCTTCGTAAAGATATTTTAGAGGATTCTCATCGTTCTAAATTTACCATTCATCTTGGTAGTAGCAAAATGTACGCGGATATGAAGCAACTTTATTATTCGGATGGAATGAAATCTGATAATGCTAACTTTGTTAAGCGTTGCATGACTTGCCAACTTGTCAAGACCGAGCATCAACGGCCCGGTGAGTTATTGCAACCTTTAGAAATTCCAATATGGAAGTGGGATCAAATTTCCATGGATTTTGTTGACGGCCTTCCCCGTTCTCGTTCAGTTCATGATAGCATATGGGTGATAGTTGATAGGCTTACAAAATCCGCCCATTTTATCCCCGTTCGGTCCAATCAGACCGTACCTCTTTTGGCTAAACTCTTTATTAAAGAGGTTGTTAAACTGCATGGAGTTCCTACTTCTATTGTTAGTGATTGTGATCCATTGCTTACTAGTGGATTTTGGAAGAGTCTTCAAAAAGCTTTGGGAACGAAGCTTAATATTAGCACCGCTTATCATCCTCAGTCCGATGGACAAACCGAGCATGTGAATCAAACTCTTGAAGATCTTCTTCGTGCATGTGTTCTTGATTTTGGTGGAAGTTGGGAAGATCATATTTCTCTTGTTGAGTTTTCCTATAATAATAACTTCCAATCTAGTATTGTATGACACCTTTTGAGGCACTCTATGGAAGGCCATGCCGATCTCCTTCTTGTTGGCTTGAGGTCGGTGAGAGGCTGGTTTTAGGTCCAGATTTTATTCGTGATTCCACAGAAAAGATTGACCTTATTCGTCATAGGATGAAAGAAGCCCAGAGTAGACAAAAATCCTATGCCGATAACCGAAGGAGGAAATTACAATTTTCTGTGGGAGATTTTGTGTTTATTCGTGTTTCACCTATGAAGGGTGTTGTGCATTTCAGTCAATCGGGAAAATTAGCATCTCGATATATTGGTCCATTTCCCATCACCGAACGTATTGATTCCGTGACTTATCGCCTTTTATTACCGATTCAGTTTTCTGCTATTCATGACATGTTTCACGTTTCTCAATTACGGAAATGCCTTCTAGATTCCGATTCTATTCTTGAGCCCGCTGTTGTTGAAGAAATTGAAGTTTCGCCTAATTTAACTAATGAGCAACATCCTATTTGAATCATTGCTTCGGAGCTTAAACGCCTTCGAAATAAAGATGTTCCTCTTGTGAAGGTTCAATGATCTTCAAATCCTAAGGATTGTTCTTGGGAATCTAGAGAATTCATCGAGCGAACACATCCGGACTTACTTTCTCATGCTCTTTGAGGTGAACTTTTTATTTCAAATTACTTTTGTATTGATATGCTTTTATGGTTGTTACTTTTTGTTCATTTATTCCTTAAGATTGCGAGGATGCAATTTCTTCAAGGAGGGGAGTCTGTAACAACCCGCATATTTTACGATTTTATATTTAAATATTTTATTTAAATATTTCATCGTTAGTCGGATTATAGTCCGAAAAGCTACTTTTTGCAAACGGTCGAATTGGGACTCGAGACCACCCCCATTGAGTTCAAAATGACGTTTGCGACCTTTTTGAGTATAAACATTGATATGTTTGGAGTTAGTAGAATTTTTGCTACTTTTCACTAAGGGCTTTGGGTTGGGTTTCAGCCCTTAACCCCACTTATTACTCTAGCTCAGTCCACCACTCCTCTTCACTTCATTCTTATTTTCCTAACACTCAAGTTTCATTGAAAATGGAGAGAGGAATGAGAAATTAAAACTCCAAGCCCTAAACATATTTGCAAATTCAAGTTCTAACTCCAAATTCATAGAAAAAGATTTGGTAAGCCTTTTCTTCTTCTTTTCCAACTCATTCTCCTTTCAATTTCAGAGATTCATAAACCTAACTTAGGAAATGTTCTTCTTTTAAGCTTAGGTTGAAGCTTCTTGAGTTGTTATTGAAGAGGAATTGATTTTAGCTTGTTTTAAAAAGCTTCTCCTTCATTGATTTGGGTTTAAAGGTGAGATTTTTATCTCACATCAAAGTCTATAATTATCTTTGATTGTTAGGTATGAATTCCTAACATCTTTACGTATTCATTTGATTTTGATTTGGATTGATTTGGTGAGTATTCCAATTTTTGGTGTTTTGGTCCAATTTTATGAAATCCTATTATGGATATTTGGACATTAATATTCGAGGCGTATCGAAGAGCCTTTAAGGCTGGGTTGTCGCTTGGCATAAATCCTTAGTCATTGTTGCTCGTCCGATCGCTCCCGATAATCGTTTGGCCATCTTTGGCCTAGGTTCAGGGAATGCTTGAAATTCAGTTTTCAGACGTCTGAATTTGTATTTCCAGACGTCTAAATATTATACTGGGAATTTTTATTCCCCAGTATTCAGACGTCTGAATCCAAACCTCCAGACGTCTAAATTGGCTCGAATGCAACCAGACAGAAAATAGGCTTAAAATATTTTTAGACATCTGAAATCTATGGTTCAGACGTCTGAATATCTGTTCTGGAAAACTTTTATTTTTCCAGATTCAGACGTCTGAATCCTTGATTTCAGTCGTCTGAATCTGCTGTCTAAGATTTATTTGAGGTATTTATTTTCTCAAAAGGAACTTAATTTGCGTCAACAGCGTTGGCTCGAGTTCCTTGCATCTTATGATCTTAATATTCTTTATACTCCCGGAAAGGGAAATCGTGTTGCCGACGCCCTTAGCCGAAAGCAACAAGCGGTTGTTTCCATGATGATATCCGAATGGAATGATCTCGAGACTTTATCCACTTGTGAGATTCGAGATCGTGTATCTGATTTATGTTCATCTCTTGTTTTATGTAGCCTTGAGGGTCATCCTTCTCTTTTGAACCGCATCCTTGAAGCCCAAAAGATAGATCCCGAATTGGATCTTCTTAGCCAAAGTTGTAGGGATAAAATTGATATTGAAGGTTTGAAAGTCTTTGATATTGATTCTCGTGGCGGTATTCCAAAATTTGGTAGACTTATCGTGCCAAATATTAGTGATCTTCGTAAAGATATTTTAGAGAATTCCCATCGTTCTAAATTTACCATTCATCTCGGTAGTAGCAAAATGTACGCGGATATGAAGCAACTTTATTATTGGGATGGACTGAAATCTGATAATGCTAACTTTGTTAAGCGTTGCATGACTTGCCAACTTGTCAAGACCGAGCATCAACGGCCCGGTGGGTTATTGCAACCTTTAGAAATTCCAATATGGAAGCGGGATCAAATTTCCATGGATTTTATTGACGACCTTCCTCGTTCTCGTTCGGTTCATGATAACATATGGGTGACTGTTGATAGACTTACAAAATCCGCCCATTTTATCCCCGTTCGGTCCAATCGGACCGTACCTCTTTTGGCTAAACTCTTTATTAAAGAGGTTGTTAAATTGCATGGAGTTCCTACTTCTATTGTTAGTGATCGTGATCCATTGTTTACTAGTGGATTTTGGAAGAGTCTTCAAAAAGCTTTGGGAACGAAGCTTAATATTAACACTGCTTATCATCCTCAGTCCGATGGATAAACCGAGCATGTGAATCAAACTCTTGAAGATCTTCTTCGTGCATGTGTTCTTGATTTTGGTGGAAGTTGGGAAGATTATATTTCTCCTGTTGAGTTTTCCTATAATAATAACTTCCAATCTAGTATTGATATGGCACCTTTTGAGGCACTCTATGCATGGCCATGCCGATCTCCTTCTTGTGGCTTGAGGTCGGTGAGAGGCTGGTTTTAGGTTCAGATTTTATTCGTGATTCCACAAAAAAGATTGACCTTATTCGTCATAGGATGAAAGAAGTCCAGAGTAGACAAAAATCCTATGCCGATAACCGAAGGAGGAAATTAGAATTTTCTATGGGAGATTTTGTGTTTATTCGTGTTTCACCTATGAAGGGTTATGTGCATTTCAGTCGATCGGGAAAATTAGCATCTCGATATATTGGTCCATTTCCCATTATCAAACGTATTGATTCCGTGGCTTATCGCCTTTTATTACCGACTCAGTTTTCTGCTATTCATGATGTGTTTCACGTTTTTCAATTACGGAAATGCCTTTGAGATTCCGATTCTATTCTTGAGCCCGGTGTTGTTGAAGAAATTGAAGTTTCGCCTAATTTAACTAATGAGCAACATCCTATTCGAATCATTGCTTCGGAGGTTAAACGCCTTCGAAATAAAGATGTTCCTCTTGTGAAGGTTCAATGGTCTTCAAATCCTAAGGATTGTTCTTGGGAATCTAGAGAATTCATCGAGTGAACACATCCGGACTTACTTTCTCGTGCTCTTTGAGGTGAACTTTTTATTTCAAATTACTTTTGTGTTGATATGCTTTTATGGTTGTTACTTTTTGTTCATTTATTCCTTAAGACTGCGAGGATGCAATTTCTTTAAGGAGGGGAGTCTGTAACAACCCGCATGTTTTACGATTTTATATTTAAATATTTTATTTAAATATTTCATCGTTAGTCGGATTATAGTACGAAAAGCTACTTTTTGCGAACGGTCGAATTGGGACTCGAGACCACCCCCATTGAGTTCAAAATGACGTTTGCGACCTTTTTGAGTATAAACATTGATATGTTTGGAGTTAGTAGAATTTTTGCTACTTTTCACTTAGGGCTTTGGGTTGGGTTTCAGCCCTTAACCCCACTTATTACTCTAGCTCAGTCCACCACTCCTCTTCACTTCATTCTTATTTTCCTAACACTCAAGTTTCATTGAAAATGGAGAGAGGAATGTGAAATTAAAACTCCAAGCCCTAAACGTCTTTGCAAATTCAAGTTCTAACTCCAAATTCATAGAAAAAGATTTGGTAAGCCTTCTCTTTTCTTCTCCAACTCATCCTCCTTTCAATTTCAGAAATTCCTAAACCTAACATAGGAAATGTTCTTCTTTTAAGCTTAGGTTGAAGCTTCTTGAGTTGTTATTGAAGAGGAATTGATTTTAGCTTGTTTTAAAAAGCTTCTCCTTTATTGATTTGGGTTTAAATGTGAGATTTTTATCTCACATCAAAGTCTATAATTATCTTTGATTGTTAGGTATGAATTCCTAACATCTTTACGTATTCATTTGATTTTGATTTGGATTGATTTGGTGAGTATTCCAATTTTTGGTGTTTTGGTCCAAGTTTATGAAATCCTATTATGGATATTTGGACATTGATATTCGAGGCGTATCGAAGAGCCTTTAACGCTGGGTTGTCGCTTGGCATAAATCCTTAGTCATTGTTGCTCGTCCGAACGCTCCCGATAATCGTTTGGCCATCTTTGGCCTAGGTTCAGGGAACGCTTGAAATTCAGTTTTCAGACGTCTGAATTTGTATTTCCAGACGTCTAAATATTATACTGGGAATTTTTATTCCCCAGTATTCAGACGTCTGAATCCAAACCTCTAGACGTCTAAATTGGCTCGAATGCAACCAGAAAGAAAATAGGCTTAAAGAGCTATTTTCTGACATCTGAAATCTATGGTTCAGACGTCTGAATATCTGTTCTGGAAAACTTCTATTTTTCCAAATTCAGACGTCTGAATCCTTGATTTCGGTCGTCTGAATCTGCTGTCTAGGCTTTATTTTCCTATTTTGCTTGAGAATTCCAATTTAATCGATTCGTGTTGTTTCCCTTTTGTTGTTATCATCTATTATCGACTTTGATGACATTTTCTTTGGGATTTTTGGGAATATCCATTTTGATGGATTCAGTATCGATTTCTTTGGATTTTATTCACGTCTTCGAATGTGAATCTTGTTGATTGATTGTTTCTACAATCATTTCTATGATTTGTCACTTTAAAAATATAAAGGTTTCAATACTAGCAGTAAATATCAAAAATCTTTTATCAAAACGATTTCAGCACTATTTTATTACAAAGCTCGTTTCTTAAACCGTTTTCCAATCTACTAGCATATACAAACCTTTACCTCACTCGTATGAGAAATCTAATTAAACGGCTTAATAAAACAAGTGGTATGAAACACTTGCGTTCACCTCGTCGGTTAATTCTTGGACTTGTTCGATTGAATCTCTTGTGACAATTTTTGAGTGGAGATTTACAATTTGTTCGTAAATACTTAAGTCAAGCCAGTGGTTGTGGGACATGAAGCTAAACTCATTTATTTACTAGCTTAATGTAGTTGACACTTCTCGATGATCATTAGTGATCATTTTATGTGATTTAGACTAGCTATATGCTATGTTTCTTTCTCCACGTAGGCGGCGGTACCTCGTTTTATTGAGTTTCGTCTCATTTCTTTCATAGGCTAACGACCTATGTATTATTTGGAGTTTCGACTCAATTTTTGTGGGCTAGCGACCCATGTTCTTTTATGGAGTTCGGTCCATCGAACATACCTTTGTACTACGTTGTTGCACCAGCTTATCAGGATCATCGGGCGTACCGTTGTACTACGTCGTTGTTCCGAATTATTCGAGTTTTAGGTTCCTTGGGCGTCCCGTTATTGTACTACGTCGTTGCACTGGCTCTATGGTTAGCGACCATGGGATAGCGTCCCGTTTGTGATACAAGTGTTGGTGAGTTTTCATGCTCCCGTTTTGTGATAGTCCTCCCCCTTTTGCGATTTCTGGATTTCTAGTTGATGATTTCTAGAATTTATGTTTCACCAGCTTTTATGATTGGCAGCGATATGATGTCAATATTTGTGGTTTGGTGAATAAAATAAAGAATATGACATTCTTTTTGATGTTATGAGACTCTCGAGATATTGTATGATTTTGGTAGATTTTCTAATGTATACTTTTCATAGTATCACATTATTGTTATCATACATTTTTGTTATATCTCATATTCTATCTCATGTTTATCTGATATTTATAGCTAGACTGATCCGTTTATTATTTTCTTATTAAATAATACTCGGGTCAGACCGAGATGTTACAGGTGCTTCTGTTTGACTCCTCGTGTGGGAGTATTATCTGACTTTTGGCTAACTACATTAGATTGGTAGTTTTTGTTGCATACACTCGAGATATAGACTCATTGATGTATGCTTATTCTTTTATCCAGCACTTGTATCTATTCTTTTGTGATATTGTGGATCTTGTTTGACCACTACTCTGATGTACACTTTTATGTGTTATATTCATATATGTTTCCACCTTTATGATATGAATATCTGTGACTGATTTGTGTTATGCTTATTTCTATATTTGTTTCCGAAGATATTCTAGCCACTGTGTAGTAGTTTTGAGTTTGTATCGGTATGTCGGATGTCCACTCGAGATGAAATGCATGTTATTCTATCTGACATATCGGTCCTCGCGCAAAACCATTACACGGATGGTCTCTCCTCAACAGCCTTATTCTTCGTGCTAGTTAACGGCATTACTGCATAGTGTCCTTGGCCAGCATGAGTATAGAGGTGGGGCGTCACACGACCGAAGTTAGGATCGGCAGCGTTGAGTTATGACTCGTGTATAGGAGCGGAGCACGACATCGATTTAGGGTTAGTGATGTGGATCGACTAGCGTTTCGGTCAGAGGATTGGAGGGCGATTCACGGCTTTTTTTATCGCATTCGGTTGAGGCTGGAGGAGAACGACGGCATGGAGCGATAGTGTAAGCGAAGCATGGTTTCTCTAGTGAAGTCGCGAAGACGAGTGGGTATCTTATCGTGCGGCATGTGCTTTCATCGTTGGAAGAAGTTGGGTGGCGGAGGCATGTTGTGCTCTCACGTGTGGACGAAATCGGCATGTTCTGTAGAGGTTCGACGTTGGCGCAAGGATCGACATGCTAGGGTTCCATCTTCGAGTTCATATTCGATGAGATTGGCGATTTCTGTTCTAGATTTTGGGTATGTTTCTTTTTTGAATTTGTGAATAAACTGATGCAGATAGGATTAATAAGATATTAAGCAGTGTTGTTTTGAATTTAATCTGATTTATACATAGTTAAGAAAAAATATATATTCAGACTTTAACTTATTGGTTAGTTTGAATATATATATAGGAAAAACAGTTTATATATATGATTTTGAAAAAAATGTATATACAGGAATTTTGAAGTATTTGAAAGTTTAGATTTTTTTTTAAAATCTATATAGACTATTTTAAAAAAATATATATGTAGTTTCAAAGAAAAATATATATACATGCCTAACTTAGTAAATTTTATATATAGAAAAGATCTTGAAAGTATATAGGGATTTTAAAATGTTTGAGGAATTTATAAGAGTAAATTTTTGAAAATCTATAATTTATTTTTATTAGTGTATATGTAGTTTCAAAGGGGAACTAATAGTTTAATTAATCACTAGTCAATTAAAATTTATTACATGGAAATTGGTTATTAAATTAATTCAAATATTAATAAATTGTATAATGTTTATACAAGGTTTAAAATCATGGAAACAAGCCAGTTTGGAACGGATTGCAAACAGCAAAATAAAGGTAAGTTAATCTCACATATCTGTATTATTATTTAAATTTAAATAGTTAAATTTAAATATTTGGTTGAATGATTGAATTAATTGGATGTGGTACATTATATAGTAGTATATATATTGGAGTGATTGATTTCCCACATTATATAGCGGATGAGACCCTATGCGCCACATAATAGCGGATGAGATTGATATAACCTCATATACCACGATATTCCATCTCAAAGTGGAATTGGTATTTAATATTGTGCTAACATCTGTAGATGTAGGGAAATAGGTTGGAAGGAACCAACTAGATTCCTCAAAAATATTTAGATTTGTTTAGTACTATGTGATATGATTTATTTAATAATCTAAGATAGATTATATTGGTGGTTGAAAATATTGAATGCTATGTTTGATTGAATGTATTTATGAATACCAAGTTATCAAAAATATATAAATTTGATTTTTGAAGGGAAATAAAAAGGAAAATTCTTAAGTAAACAAATATAGAGGTTTGGATAAATGTATTGGAAAAGAATAAAAGGTTGTTTTAGAATTCTAATGAATAAATTCTAAGTATGGAAAAGATATTTTTGAATAAACGGGAATAAGTGGATTTTAAAAAAAAACTTAGATGATATTAATTAAGGAATGAATGATCTATTTTTTTTTTAAAATTTAGAATTTAAAATGGTTTAAGAAGAAATAAAGAAGAATTTTGGAAATAATATGAAAATTGGTATTTTCAGTTAAAATAGGATTTTAAATCATAATAAGGAAGTTAAATACGAAATTATTGGATTTTGAAATAAATTGAGAAAGTAAAAGAATTTATTTTAAAATGAAGTAAATTTTGGAAAACAATTTGAAAATTGATTAAGTGTTTGAAATTGGAATTTAAAAGGAGATAAGACTACGGAATTTATAAACGAGGTTTATAAAGTGAAATAAGGTATCCGTGGATATTTGAAAGTATAAATTCAGGATGTAAATTTTTAAAGGAATGGGTAATTTGTTTAAAAAATAAATAGTTGTTTATTTTTAAAGGTGTGAAAGGAAAGTGTATTTTCCTGAAAATCCAAGTACGTTTTCGAAGCAGATTTCTAAGTATAAGTTAAAAGTTTTAAAAATTGTTTTAGAAGAATGTTTTTGAAAAATTATTATTTAAGTTGTTTAAATTATTCTTAAAGGAAAATATTTATTTAAATTAATTATAGTAGTAATTATTTGAAAGATTTGACTAGTATTATGATTTTAAAGATAATTATTAATATTCATATTTTATAAAATAGTTTTATTTTAAAGATGGTATCGTTAAAGTTTTATTTGAAAACTTGTATAGAATTTCGTAACTCTTGTTTTAAAATTTAGTTTGAATTAACTTTTATTTTAAAATTAGTTTATATTTTTATAAAGTAGTTTTATTTCAAATATTTTTAAAGTATAATTTTTGAATAAAGTGTTTATGTAGTTTTAATTTAAATGTTTTAATGTATATTTTAGAATAAAGTGATTTAAGGTATTTTAAAATCTACAGTATTCAGACTTGGTGATTTTTAGTGGAAATAAATGATGTTTGGGAATTTATTCTGTGAGAGGAAGGTGATTTGAAAACTATTTTCAAAGGGATGAAGTGTGGAAAATATCTTGCGAAGATATTTTGAAATAAATAATTTGGAAAATTATTAATGTGTGATGGTTGTTTGTGAATGTTATTTGATAGTTAAATAACCGACTATCAGTATTGGCCAATGCGTTGATCATTTCGAAGAGACTGGGATCGAGATTATTTTCCTGAAAACCACTTCGATTTGATTTGAACGTTTTCGTAAGGAAGACAAGAGCTGGGCGTCGAAGATGGAGCAGTGAAGTGCAAGGGCTAGTCGCTACTAATCCTGAGGGTGATTTCAAAATAAATGTAGTAGGAGTAGTGCCTTCGGTTCCGTTCGAACTCGGAACGGACTTATATGGACGAATGCTTTCAGAATATCGTCAGGGGGACGATGAGCATTCTAAGTGTATGTGCGCTAAAAGATAACGCATAGCCTTGAGCCTCATCAACCGGAAATGGCTAAAAGAGGGGAGGTGCACGCAAGGCTAAGTTGCTAGCAACTAATTAGGGTAAGGTCACCCCTGTCTAGATGTCCCTTTATTTCGGTTGTTTGGGTGGTTGCTGATCCGGACCGAGGGGTGATTCAGACTATACAGTAAGGGGTAGCTCCGGTCATGTGATGTGGAGGATCAGGGGGGATCCTCGGTACGGTGATCTAGACCACATACTGTGACGGGCGGTACCCCAGTAGCCCTGCCATTGATGGAAATCCATTCTCCCTACGTGCCTTTACGGTTTTGTTCGTAGAACCCACTTTGTGGCTAGTAGCTGGAATTTAATAATGCAACAATTTCGACCATTTGAATAAGTATTTGTATATAGACACTATTATAATATCAGAGGATTTTATAAGAAATGTTTTGGTTATCGTAAGGTAAAAACCCGGCATGCTTAATTGTGGCGTGGTCTTACGAGATACCTTTGATTTCAAATGATTTTGAAAACTTTAATAATTCAATTGAGTGTGTTTTCTCATGCTGGTTTTCCATACTGACTCGGGTGTTATTTAACTATAATGCTCGGGTCAGACCGAGTATTATAGATACAAGAAAGGATGCTGTGAAGCTCAGGAGACGAGCTAGATGGCGAAACATAGCATACATACTTGATGTATAATTCCGCTATGTTGTAAGTTGTATTGTTAGTTTGGTGAGGACAAGTTAATATAACTGTCCAGTTGTGTGTTATAGATGTCGTTGAACTCTGATGTTGTATTCTGATGATATATGTATAAAACTGATATAGTTTCTTTTGTGTAAAGATCAGTTATCATCTATTATATTCCGCTGCGATGGTAAGATTCTGATATTGTTTCTATTTCTTCTTCTACCTCCTTCTTCTTTAACCCTAATGGTTCAGTTTTTTGGCATCCGATTGCTTGGCATTTGATACAGTGGATGCATTGATGTCGATTTTCGAGCGTTGAAAAATTGGGTCGTTACACTTGGTATGAGAGCCGAAGGTTAAGCGAGAACCTTCGCTCTAGTGGGGATTACTCATTAAATAGAGTCCGTGGTACTCTAGAATGAGTTTGAGTGTATTGGTAGATATGAGCCCGTATTTGTTAGTGAATATGAAATTGTTTTTATATTGTGTTGACTTATCGGTTGAGTGTTTATGAATTCTGGTCGATATGTGGGACGCCATGTCATCGATAAGGAATTCTAAAACTCTTCAATAAAATAAATCGACACTGTATTGTTTTAAAATAGGGTAAATGAAATAATTTTACAAAATTATTTTTGTATATAAAAGAAATAATTTTCTGTAAATTATTATAGTTATATATGATTGCTTGGTTGTTAGGTAGTGATAATATTAAAATATTATCATTGATGCGTGGAAATTGAAATAAGAAAATAATATTATAACCGAAGTTAGGAAATAATTTATAAAAAAGAATAAGATTTGTAAATTTGAATTATAAGTGTGACTTATAAATTAAATAAAATTCCAGAGTAATATTGAATATGAATTGAAAGAATTTGGAATTTTGGGAAAGTTTAATTCCTTTGAGTTTGAAAATGATTTTCAAAGGTTTTGGAGGAGTAATGGTGATATTATTTGAGAAATATTTTGGATTGTATTCGAAATCTAGTGAGATTTGGAATTTAAAAATATTTGAAGGGTTTTGAAGAGATAAAAGCATTGAACTCTTTTCGGTCACCGAAAAATAACTTCGGTGATGGCTGCAACATCATCGATGTTCATTTTCTAGTTTCTAAAAGAGAAATTGAAACTAAATTGTTTTAAAATGGAGTGTTTGCAAAACTAAGTTTGGTTTTAAAATTCTAAGGATAATTTGTTACCAAAGGATTTTGGATATAATTGATTTCAAAATGATTTTTAAATACTTAAATGATTGTTGAAGACTCTGGAATTGGTATAAAATGTTTAGGGTGTTTAAGTAGTGGTTTGAACTCTAGAAGCTTGAATAAAAATGTTTATGGATTATAAACAGGATTGGAAACTTAGAAGTTTGGAAATTTGCCCGGAATGGAATTAACTTGTAAATAGTAAATAGAAGTAAGTATGGAAACAAAAAAGCTGAAAGGTAAGCTAACTAATTGAAGTGAGTTAAAAGAAGTTAGCCAATAGAAGGTAAATAAATTAGAGAACTTATGGAAGCTTGAAAGCTGAATTAAATTAGAATGTAACTAAACCAAGTTAAATAAAAAGTGAATATTGAGGAAATAAATATAAGAAGGCTAAATAAAATAAGTTATTAAAAATAAAATTTATTAGTTGGGAATAAATCTGTGAACGAACAAATGAATTTATATTTGTGAGTAAACGAAATTGAAATTGGATATTGAAATTAAAATTAAATGGTGTTAAATAAAGTAAAATGGAAAATATAGTTGAGTTGGACTAAATAAAGCAAAGTATTGAAAAAAAAATTAGTAAGTAAACTAATTGATTAAGTAGGTAAGTAATGAACTGGAATTGAATATAGGAATGATATTTAATGTAGATTGTGTGAAGTAAAGTAAAGTGAAGTTGAAAGATTAATTCGTAGTATACTAAAAATAATTTAAAGCTTGGAAATAAATCCGTTGGGATTTAAATAAATTAGTAAGTGGAACTAATTAGAGAAATGATTAATTAAGTATGGATTGAGATAATGTGAATAGAATTCAATATTTAAAATGAAAGGGAAATTGAATTCAAATGAATTTGAAAATCAAAATTTGGGTAAAAGTATAGATAAACAAAAGTGGTGAAGTAAAAATAGTTATAAGAGGTATATAAAACATTTATATTATTCTTAAGAAGGAATGGTGAAATTCTTAGGTAAAGTTGGTATTGGGAAAAATATTATAAGTGAATAATTGAATGAAGATTAAATGAAGTTGTGAAGTGGGGTAATTGTGAATAAGTGAATAGAAATCAAAATAAAAGTGAATAAAAGAGAATTGATATAGCTAATAATCAATTAAAGATAAATATGTAGGATGTACGTATATTATTTTACTCGCATAACCATTTAATCCAAATTCGAGCACAAAATTTCGACGTAGTTATACCGATCTGAGTTGGGATTTTTCACTCGATTTTCAATGGCGAACTCTGGATATGGATTTTTGATTGATTCTGGAAATTCTTTATCATAGTTGTGGCTATGCAAGGAGAATAACGGTTTCTGATCAAGAAACTAGATCGAAGTCCACACTAGGAAGTTGGGTGGACGATACTAGTTCGGAAGTGAGATTGTGTGATCGAGTAAGCGATCGAATTGGATATTACATACGGATGATATATATGCATTGTACGGAAGTAAATGAAATAGATATGAAAACTTTTGTAAAGAAATGTGTAAAGCAATTTTGAATGTTGTAATTGAACATTCTTGCTTAGTGGGATATAGGAGTTTAAAAGCAAAAGGAAAATTGGAATTTTTGATTTCAGAAGATAAATAGAATTACAACAAAACGTATGCATTTAAATTTATGTATGAAATTTGATGGTTTTCTGGTCTAGCCGCTTGGTTTTTTTTCTTCTTTTGATAACTGGGGCGCCGTAGAGGCATTTTGTAAGTGTATTGAGCTAGCCAAGCAAAGGAAACGTTGACGAAATTTTTCAAAAATTTAGGGAGTTAGAAAATTTTGTAAAAGTTTTGATAATTTGAAATTGGTTTTAAATTTAAATTTGAATTGTTGAGTAAATAATATTGTTTGGAAGTTATGGTTGAGTTTGGAAAGTTAGTAAGGGTGATAGGATGACTTTATTAAAGATTGTTTTGGGATTATTGAAAAAATGTTTGGATTTTAGAAAAATAATTAACGGGCTGTGGACCATTTCTCTTAACTAGTAATTTCGGGGACGAAATTCTTTTAAAGGGGAAGGAATGCGACGACTAGGAATTTTTGATATTTGAAATTGGAATATTTAATTGATTTAAATATTTGAAAGTTAGTTTAACTTGAATTTCAAATATCACTATTTATTTGGCAATCAAATTTTTGAATTTATTAATTGAAAATTTGTTAAAATAGTGAATCTTGGTTTTTAAGCTGGCTAAAAATATTTCAAAGGTTGGAAAAATTTATATTTATAATTCTGGAGATAATAGAAGTTTTAAAATTTGAAACTGAAAGTGTTTTGTTCAGTTTTAAAAATATATAGTTTAAATCGAATTTAAAAATAGCCTTCCCGGGCACAGTCTCGAAATTCGAGAAACCAGTTCTATTGGATCTGTTATAGTATACTATTATCGAATTTCAATTTTCGCAGTGTTTGGAGTGATGGCCATACGGTAGATAAACGCGCTGAAGTCTATATCGAAAATTTAATATTATAATTGGGTCCAAAAAGCTATCTACTTCATACGATCGAATTAGAAATCAAAACCTTTTCCATTGCGTTTGGAATAAGGGTTTAACATTATAAACGCCTGGTGGCATGCCTCGATAGGAAGTCAAAATTTTAAGTGGTGGTTTCGAGACAATTCAAATTTAAATTTAAATAAGTTAACTGGTCAAAAATCATTTACATCAGCTTTTTGTATCTCATTCTCATTCCTACATCTGTCCAAGCGAAAATTTACATCTCCTACATTTGTCAAAACGAGCGAGGTAGTTGAACATGCGTCATTTATAAAAAAATAAAAAGAGAAAAAAATAAAATTTAAAAAGCCGAGCCTTCCTTTTTGAATTCCATTCTCGTAAAATTAAAATCAATTCGTCTTTCTCTAAAAAAAAGAATGTGTGCAGTCGAACCAAATGGCAGTGAACTCGAACCGTAACTTTTTCAAATCGACGTATAAGCTAAATCAAAAGGGGGGATCAAGTTCCTCGATTCCAATTCATCTCAGTTCGATTTCTTGTAAGGAGAGAGGCGATTTGGCGACCATTTGAGGCGATCGAAGTTAGGATCGGCAGAGTTGAGTTATGACTCATGTATAGTAGCGGAGCATGACATCGATTTAGGGTTGGTGATATGGGTTGGCTCGCGTTTCGGTAAGAGGATTGGAGAGAGTGTCATGACTTTTTATCGCATTCGATTGAGGCTGGAGGAGAACGACGGCATGGAGCGGCGGTGTAAGCGAAGCATGGTTTCTCTGGTGAAGTCATGAAGACGAGTGGGTATCTCGAGGATCGTGCAATATGTGCTTTCATTGGTGGAAGAAGTTGGGTGGCGGAGGTATGTTGTGCTCTCGCGTGTGGACAATTCTGGTAGAGGTTCGATGTTGGCGCAAGGATCGACAGGCTAGGGTTTCATACTCGAGTTCGTGTTCGATGAGATTGTCGATTTCTGTTCTCGATTTGGGTATGCTGTTTTTTTCGAATTTGTGAATAAACTGATGCAGATAGGATTAATAAGATATTAAGCAGTGTTGTTTTGAATTTAATCTGATTTATACGTAGGTTAAGAAAAAATATATATATTCAGACTTTAACTTACTGGTTAGTTTGAATATACATACATACATATATATACGAAAATCGTATATATATATATATGATTATGGAAAAAATGTATATATAAGAATTTTGAAGTGTTTGAAAGTTTAGATTTTTTTTAAAAATCTATATAGACTATTTTCTTAAAATATATATGTAGTTTCAAAGAAAAATATATATACATGCCTTACTTAGTAAATTTTATATATTAAAAAGATCTTGAAGATATATAGGGATTTTAAAATGTTTGAGGGAGTTTATAAAAGTAAAATTTTAAAAATCTATAATTTATTTTTATTAGTGTATATGTAGTTTCAAAGGGGAATTAATAGTTTAATTAAATCATTAGTCAATTGAAATTTATTACATGGAAATTGATTATTAAATTAATTCTAATGTTAATAAATTGTATAATGTTTATACAAGGTTTAAAATCGTGGAAACAAGCCAGTTTGGAAAGGATTGCAAATAGCAAAATAAAATGTGAGTTAATCTCACACATCTGGATTATTATTTAAATTTAAATAGTTAAATTTAAATATTAGGTTGAATGACTGAATTGATTGGATGTGGTATATTATACAGTAGTATATATTTGGAGTGATTGATTCCCGCATTATATAGCGGATGAGACCCTATGCGCCGCATAATAGCGAATGAGATTGATATAACCCCATATACCGCGATATTCCACCTCGAAGTGAATTGGTATTTTATATTGTGCTAACATCTATGGATGAAAAGAAAAAGGTTGGAGGGATCCAACTGGATTCCTCAAAAATATTTAGATTTGTTTAACATTCTGTGATATGATTTATTTGATAATCTGAGATAGATCATATTGGTGATTGAAAATATTGATGCTATGTTTGATGGAATGTATTTGAGAATACCGAGTTATCAAAAATATATAAATTTGATTTTTGAAGGGAAATAAAAAGGAAAATTCTTAAGTAAACAAATATAGAGGTTTGGATAAATGTATCAGAAAAGAATAAATGTTTGTTTTTAAAATTCTAATGAATAAATTCAAAGTATGGAAAAGAGATTTTTGAATAAATGGGAATAAGTGGATTTTTTTTTAAAAAACTTAGATGATATTAATTAAGGAATGAAATTTTTTTTTTAAATTCAGAATTTAAAATGGTTTAAGAAGAAATAAAGAAGAATTTTGGAAATAATATGAAAATTGATATTTTCAGTTAAAATAAGATTTTAAATCATAATAAGGAAGTTAAATCTGAAATTAATGGATTATGAAATAAATTGAAAAAGTAAAAGAAATTATTTTAAAATGGAGCAAATTTTGGAAATCAATTTGAAAATTGATTAAGTGTTTGAAATTGGAATTTTAAAGGGAGATGAGACTATGGAATTTAGAAACAAGGTTTATAAAGTGAAATAAGGTATCAGTGGATATTTGGAAGTATAAATTCAGATGGGAATTTTTAAAGGAATGGACAATTTGTTTTAAAAATAAATAGTGGTTTATTTTTAAAGGTGTGAAAGGAAAGTGTATTTCCTTAAAAAGCCAAGTAGATTTTCAAAGCAAATTTCTAAGTATAAGTTAAAAGTTTTAAAGATTGTTTTTAAAGAATGTTTTTGAGAAATTATTATTTAAGCTGTTTAAATTTTTTTTAAGGTAAATATTTATTTAAATTAATTATAGTAGTAATTATTTGAAAGGTTTGACTAGTATTATGATTTTAAAGATAATTATTAATATTTATATTTTATAAAATAGTTTTATTTTAAAGATAGTTTAGTTGAAGTTTTATTTGAAAACTTGTATAGAATTTCATAACTCTTATTTTAAAATTTGGTTTGCTTAACTTTTATTTTAAAATTAGTTTTATATTTTATAAAGTAGTTTTATTTCAAATATTTTTAAATATATATTTTTGAATAAAGTGTTGAAGTAGTTTTAATTTAAATGTTTTAAAGTATATTTTAGAACAAATTCATTTAAAGTATTTTAAAATCTAAAGTATTTGGACTTGGTGATTTTCAGTGGAAATAAGCGATATTTGGGAATTTATTCTGCGAGAGGAAGGTGTTTTGAAAATGTTTTCAAAGGGATGAAGTGCGGAAAATATCTTGCAAAGATATTTTGTAAATAAATAATTTGGAAAATTATTAATGTCTGATGGTTGTTTGTGAATGCTATTTGATAGTTAAATAATTGACTATCAATATTAGCCAATGCGCTGATCGTTTCGAAGAGACGGGTATCGGGATTAATTTTCTGAAAACCACTTAGATCCCGTTTGAACGTTTTTGTGAAGAAGACAAGAGCTGGGAGTCGAAGATGGAGCAATGGAGTGTAAGGGCTAGTCGTTACTAATCCTGAGGGTGATTCCAAAATGGATGTAGTAAGAGTAGTGCCTTCGGTTCCGTTCGAACCCGAAACGGACTTGTATGGACGAATGCTTTCAGAACATCGTCAATGGGACGATGAGCATTCTAAGTGTATGTGTGCTAATAAGTTAACGCATAGCCTCAAGCCTCATCAACCGAGAATGGCTAAAACAGGGGAGGTGCACACATGGCTAAGTGGCTAGCAACCAATTAGGGTAAGGTCACCCCTGTCTAGATGTCCCTTTATTTCGGCTGTGTGGGCGATTGCTGATCCCAACCGCGGGGTGAACTTATTCGGACTATACAGTAAGGGGTAGCTCCAGTCTTGTGATGCAGGGGATCAGGGTGGATCCCCGGTACGGTGATCTAGACCACGTACTGTGACGGGCTGTACCCCAGTATCCCTGTCATTGATGGAAATCCATTCTTCCTACGTGCCTTTACGGTTTTGTTTGTAGAACCCACTTTGTGGCTAGTAGCTAGAATTTAATAATGTAACAATTTCAACTATTTGAATAAGTATTTGTAGATAGACACTATTATAATATCAGAGGATTTTATAATAAATGTTTTGGTTATCGTAAGGTAAAAACCCGGCATGTTTATTTGTGGCGTGGTCTTACGAGATACCTTTGGTTTCAAATGATTTGAAACTCTAATAATCCAATTGAGTGTGTTTTCTCACGCAGGTTTTCCAGACGAACTAGGATGTTATTTAACTATAATGCTCGGGTCAGACTGAGTATTATAGATACAGGAAAGGATGCTGTGAAGCTCAGGAGACGAGCTGGATGGCGAAACGTAGCATACGTACTTGATGTATAATTCCGCTGTGTTGTAAGTTGTATTGTCAGTTTGGTGAGGAAAAGTTAATATAACTTTCCAGTTGTGTGTTATAGATGTTGTTGAACTCTGATGTTGTATTTTGATGATGTATGTATAAAATTGATATAGTTTCTTTTGTTTAAAGATTAGTTATTATCTATTATACTTTATTCCGCTGCGATGGTAAGATTCTGATATTGTTTTTATTTCTTCTTCTCCCTCCTTCTTCTTTGATCCTAATTGTTCGGTTTTTCGACATCCGCGGCATTTGATACAATGAACGTATTGATGTCGATTTTCGGGCGTCGAAAAATCAAGTCGTTACATTTAACGTCTCTCCTCTCGCAATCTAATATAGCTCCATGTGTGGATAGCCAATCTATTACCAAAATCGTCCCATACCCCGAAAATCCAAAAATATAGGCATCATAGTCAAATTCTACGCCTAGGATATAAATTTTCAAACTTCTACAAACCATAGACAAGAGTGCCGATCCTTCCACAGGGTTTGAAACAACAATGGGGTCTATTACTAAAGAGATGTCTAAGTGCAAACAATCTAACAAAGAATTAGAGATGAAAGAGAGTGTGATGCTCTAAGATCGAAAAGAGTCTGGATGGGAAAATCAGAAATAAAAACCATATTTTCCTACCTTGATCCGGTCCGCTGCTGGAAGATGCTGCATCCAAAGATTGAATCAACGCTGTAGATGCACTCGCTCTCTGCCCTATCTTTTAAGGACAAAACTTACTAAAATCACCGGGTTGTTCACAGTTGTAACACTTCTTCACCTTCTCTCTCTTGCAGTGTCTTGCGTAATGACCATTCATTCTACAATGGTTACATCTCCCACTTTTCTTAATTCGCTTCTCAGGTCCTTCCCTTTTTCTCTTATCCTTCTTTCCCTCCCACCATGGCTTCTTAGAGCTCGTAGGAACTGCCTTAAGCTCTTCTTCACTGCCAAGATACAGGTTGACCACTCTGTCGGTCCTCCAAACCTAACCGCCAAAACTTTTGCTCCATATCTTCCAAACTAGCTTGTGCTTCCTTGAAATCCTTCGTGCTAGAAAATGTTCCGCCCCCTATGCTAGTGAAGTGCTTGCATAGCTTAGAAAAATCGACTGGTATAGGTGGATTAAAGAGGTTTCCACCTCTTGGTGTTATCTTGGGCGCTTGCCCGTGCACCTTTGGTATCGTAGCACGATGGAACCAGTCAGCCATACTATGCAAAGAAAAGGAAACTTAGGCTCGAAAGAATTTAAGAAGGTTGAACTGGACTTTGAGAGGATTTTTATAAAATCTCTTTTATACTTAAAAAACTATTTCTAAGAGTTCTTTTCTGAAAAATACTTTTAAAACAAGTTATTTTGAAAAATACTTCACTTTTAAAATAAATTTTTAGGAATCCTGTAACCTTTGGCTCTGATACCAAGTGAAACACCCCACACCCCTTAACATACCCAAAAGGACGCATTAAAAGACGTCGTGCATTATAAGTATAACTAAAGCTAATAGAGACTAAGATTCACAAGACAAATATAGATGAAAATAGTGGAAACTTAAAATAATAATTGAATTAAAACAAAGCTTCGTAACTGCTTCCTAAATAAGTCAAATACCAAATACCACATACATGACTAAGAAATCCAATATGTCTCATGAAACAAAAACTCATAGTCTCAAAAATATGGGTATATAATATCCCTCATAATAAGCGAGTACATAGAAAGAACAAAAGTGAAAAGAAAGAAATACATGGTAGCAAACTCCTCCAAAAAATATCCAAGCAACTGTAGTCTACTATCCTCTCCCTTGAATGCCTAAAGGGGGGAAGGGGGAAAATAAAGAGTGGGTCAGACTAAAAGTCTGGTGAATGATATTAATTACTAGAGTCTTTAAGCAAGATAAAAGTAATATGCTCTGAAATAGTTCTAGCATAATCAAGGATAACAAAGGAAATAGGAAAGGAATAAACTGGAAATAAGTATGATTAAATATTGCTCAACTTATAAGATATGTTAACTTTGATTGTTTGCACTTGTCCTTGATTTCTGCTTTGATTAGGTTGAATTCCTAATCCTGTAATTAGGATGTAATTCCAATTCTACCCTTTTTGATCAGCCTGCTACTCCATAGACCTTACTGTAGACCAGCTGCTATATAACTCCTTACACAACAGAGAATAGTATCTATGAAAGATACACAGAGCAACCACTATGGATCTGAACCACATATATAGCTCCCTACACAGAAGGCAATGGTGTCGACGAAAGACACCCATACTGAGCGCTTGGAACTCATAGCTATTATTGAGCACCAGAATGAAAGTTGCACGCATACTGCCTTCATGCCCATGCTACCTTTTGCTCCACCTATTGGGATTTCTTATTACCTCAAACTTCCAGCATAAGCGTGCCGCTCATCTCACTTAAGGCTAATGTGAGATCACCATATGGCCATAGAAAATAGGGAAAATACTGTTGGTCTGGCCCTTCATCCAAACAATATCTAGTTGTGCCCTTTATCCAAACCCCCATGATTGGGAGTTCTATTTGACCAATTACTACCATTCTTAGCATAAGCGAGCCCTCGTCTCACTTCAGACTAATGTGAGACACCGTTTTGTCTAATAGGGAATGCTATTTGGTACAGGTGCTGCTTTCGTCTTTGCTTATTAACTTAGATAAATTATTTAAATAAGCCTTTATTACCATTTTTACTTTTTACGCTTATTAATTTATCTCTAATCTTTAAAAAAGCCTCATTCTATTCTTTTTCTTATTATAACCTGCATTATAATCATGCTTATTACTTAACCCAAGCTCTAAGTATGAAAATAAGCTCTTTCGTCTTTTACTCTATTTAGTTATAATTCTAAGTTATAACTGTGTCAATTATCTTTAGTTAATCTAATTCTAATTATAATTTGGTGTAACTTTTGTCCAGTTCCATTATTTATTACAGTCTTTATAATTTACATCTTATTTTCTTCATTCAATATTCTTACTTACATAACTCATATTCACGTTTAATTTATTTTAATCCATACACAAAGAAAAAGGGGATGAAGAGAATAAACGCTTGCATAAAATCCAAAAGGTTGAAAAAGATGTAAATTAGAAATAAATAACAGTGAATAAACTTAAGTACTGTAAATAAACTGTAAAAAAATAAAAAGCTATGCTTAACAGTAATAAATTATAATTAACATAGATAAACTAAAATTACTAAAAAGAACAGCTGAAAAGAAGTAGACTGAAAATAATTCTAAAAACTATAAATAAACTACTGAGAAGGCTATTCCAAAAATTGTAGTAAAACTACAACTATTGGAAACCCTATTATTTTAAATTACTTAAAGAAATCTTAAAATAATTACAATCACTCACTTCTGGTCCTTAGCTCTTCATCTTAGGCCTTCACAGATCCACTTGGGGTTGTTAAAATATTTTTATTAAAAAGATTCTCTCCTTGAAAAATTATTCCTTTTAATTTCTGAAAATGTGAACCCAAGCGGAGAAAATCTTGAATGTAAAAAAGTGTTAGGACTAGGGTTCTATTTATAGGGGTAGAAGTGGATGTCGGACCGTTGGATTTGGGGATTGAATAGGGTGCAACCACATCATAGGCAGAATAGGAGCCATCGGATGCAAGAATGGAATGAGTAGATTTAGGTAAAGAATGCAAAACACGTAGAAAATAGGCTAACAAACATTACTGGACCAAGGAATTTTCCTTCGTCCAATTCCTAAGGCGGGTCGACCTCCCCAATACCATGGTCGATGGCCAGTCGACCTAGGGTGAGGTTAGGTTGACCTGGTGGTCGACCTAACCTATATATATATATATATGTATATATATATATATATGTATGTATGTATGTATGTATGTATGTATATTGATTTTTGTTTATCTTATAACTTGTTCATATTATCTCAGTTTCTGACCTTCTATATATGGAAATTGACCAGAAAATTACCACGGACATAATGGTGCAACTCCCGTAGCTCAATTCTGATAATTTCACAAAGTTATTTTATTATTTAGTTAATTAACAAATAGATTATTATGAGTTAAATTTTGGGTTGTTACACTACATGTGCATCAAATACACATGTCCATGTCAGGATAACTCATCGATGGATATGATGAAATATGTGGATAATTTTTTGTATTAATAGACTTGTGATTACACATATCAATATGTGTCAATCCGAAGAGTTCATTAACTCTAATAATACCCCACTATCTGGTTGCATAACCCTTAATTGTTTGAGATATAATAAATTAGTACCATATGATTCATAATCGTATAACAATACTATCTCTCAAAATTACAGCTTAATCTATAATATCAAAATAAGTGTAAATAATATTAGATACTTCTGTATTTACTAATGCATTACTTTTGTTATCATAACAAATATCATATTATAGTTTTATTCCATAATAAATATTCATAATATTCATATTGAAATATAGCTTTGTCTATTTTACAGTCGATACAGAAAATAGTTACTATTTCAAAATAATTTGTGGTACGCTTTATAAAAACAATTTTTGTACTTTGATGAAATTAATAAGTGTTATATGGCATGCTCCCACTATTTCCACCATTACTAAAATAGCGTACTTAATTTGGAGGTCCATCATTCAATTGATATAGAGGATTTATTTTAGATACTGTAACTAGTTTACAATAGTGAGTTCTTTGATCAACTACCTTGAACCCACAGAAACAATTCTCATAGAAAACAATTTTCTGTAATAAAATACTTTTCGAAATAGAAATCATATTTCTTATTCCAATGTTAAGTATCTTTTAGTAATATTACAATTCTCGTCTTCAGTATTTCTTTATGAAGCAAAATGACTATACACTTTCTTCACCCCAACTATACCTTAAATCATATCCTCTCTTGTACATTCGTTATTCTTTGTAAATGGTCAATCCATTCAAAAGCAAACCCTTACTACCACAACACCAGAATTCCAATTTCCCAATGCTTATAAGTGTTGTAAATGAAATTGATAACAGTTATAACTGTTACTAATAGGTGCGTGGTATTTTCGGTAATAGATTTCCTAATGGTTATAACCGTTAGGTAAGTTCATCTTCCTAACAGTCAACCGTTAGAAAATTGTTATTTCCTAACGATTATAACCATAGTAAATTAGGTTATTTAAACTGTCGGTGCATTAGAAAATACATTGCTTACTCACGGTTATAACCGTTGGTATTCATCCTCATTTGTAACGCTTATTAGTGTTAAAAATTCAATTTTCCTTAACAAAGCACTACTTGATTCAGCATCTTATAATACCGTCATATATTATCAAATTTCAAATTTATAGCAACAACAAATATATAGTCAAAATCAAAACTAACAGCAACGACAAACACAACAAAATATCAAAACTAACAACAATAACAAATATATAACCAAATTTCAAAACTAACATACCAATGGGTTTCAAAACAAACATAAAACATACATGAACAAACACCCTACAAAGTTTATTATATGACTTCAGGTTGTAATACTACAAAATGTACGAAAACTTACAAACGACGAATCTAACACTCTGGCCAAGCTACAAAACCTCCTTCAAGTAACTCGGCAATAGCTTTGCATTAGATGTAGAACTAATAGCTCGACAATAGCTTTTTTTATTGTTATTTTCAAATACTTCGACAATGTCATGTCTTTCAAATCTTCTAAAATAATTACACCTTCATTACCATTAATATTAGCTTCTGATTTTTGTTTTCTTCCGTAGCTTGTATTAAAGCCTGCATATTAAAAAACGCTACTCAATTTGTAAAAATAATAGAAAAAACAATATGGAAATAAGAAACGATCAAAATTTTCATTTTAAAACCGACCAATCTTATTTCCCTTGGTTTAACAGAGCCGTTTGCTCAGTTTGAAATTCTGAGCGTAGCTCAGTTTGAAACTGAACATCGCTTAGTTTGTAACTAAGTAAACTGAGCGAATCGCATTGAAATAGTATGCATATGTGCAAAAGTCATATACTCGACTGGAATTAAGACTAATTGTAGATTCAGTAGTCGATTTGCTGTTACTATCGGAAATAATATCTAATTTCCATATGGGATGGCAAAATAAATTAGTTTGATTTTATAACCACGAAAACAAAATGGTTGATAATATATTACTTTCAAAGCAAAATATTGAAGTGCATACAATGAAAACAATTAATGGCCAGCTTTTAAATTTAAGATATAATCACTTATATTTGACTTTGTTAGTTGTTCTAAATTGAGATCTTGCCAACAGGGTAAAACGAGTGCTAGGAGTAAATGGTTTGGTCATTGAATTAATGTAATGACACATATTTTTTTGATAATTAAAAATATTAAATTAAATATGATTTTGGAATTTAATATTGGAAGAAATCAAAATTTACGATTTATAAATGAGAAAAATAACCATAATGTAATTTAATAATGTTACCTTAATTTAATCAACTATTTTAACGTAATTTCAATTAATAGAAATATTTGTAAAGTTAATTTCATTATAATTGTAAATAAAGAATAAACTAAATGTTGGATTTAATATTGAAATTATATGTTACAAATTAGAATAGGCTTATTACAGAATATAAAATCAATTAATTAGTATGTGAATTTATTATCTTTGTTTGTAAACAATAAATATAGAAATGTATTTGAATTATTAATGTGTCATAATTGTTCAATTATCATTTCATTATTTAATCCGTTGAAATTAATTTGGAAATCAATGTGAATTAATATAATTAAATATTGCAGTTAACATGAGTTAAGATGAAATTGCAAAATATGAATGTAATAAAATGTAAACTTATGTTAATTATATTCATAAGATGATAGTGATTCAAGAATTAGAGTGTAAATCAAAATAAAGAAATCTGATTTAAATTGAAAATACAATTAACTGGTTTGTTACAGTTATAATTGAACATTGAAATTTATGAAATATTTAAATGTTAGGTTTAGTAAGGAAAATTTATTTTAAAAGATTATTAAATTTCTCTATAATCAAGAATAATAAAATGTTTAACTTGTAAATTTGAATTTAAAAGTGATTAAATCAATTTAATAATCATTTAATTAATTAATGTGAGAATTAACCATTTTGGCCACTATCTCAGATTTCGATGAAACCATTTTCATCAGATCTGTAATAGTGAATTATTATAGAATTTCATGCAACAACCATAGTTTGGAGATTACCCGACAATATTGAATTATAACGATATTCATAATTTATAATAATATTAAAATAAAATTGGAGAAATTAAATTGTTTATTTAGAATAAACAATGAATTTTGGAATTTAAAATGAGAAATAAAATTCTAAGCTTTATTTTATTTGGAGTGAAAATAACCATCTATTGGATTTTAGTTGAGTTAATGTAATAATATTAGTAATTATTGCCAATATTAACCTTTATTAAAAATAAAAGGAGAAATTTCAAGAAAATATGTATTTTACTAAAATAAAAGATGAAATATTGTCTGAAAATAACATTGCGATGATTTAATAATGTTAAAATGATTTGTTTGACAATGATAATAATTTTTGAACAAGTTGTGCTTTAAAAAAAGTATTTTACACTAAAATAGTGTAAATTATAGAATTTTGTCAAAAGTAGAGTTTTATTGTTGAAAAATCTTATTATAATTAAAATGAATTTTATTTGTGCTAATAACAAGTCCAGTTTCATTAGAAATAAGTGTAAACTTTGTATATGACATTTAAATGAAGAAAGTATGAATATTATGTTAAAATAAGAAGATATATGTACATTACTTACATTTTTCTCCCTAAGCATTATTGGTTCTTGGGCCTTTTGAATTAGGATGGGATCCAATAGTCTAACCTAGAAGCTTCTGGTTTGTGAAAAGAAAAATGTATGTACATTAGTTTTCTTCTTCCATCCCTAAGAAAAATATACAACAGAAGAAAAGAAAGAAAATAATAGCCATCTTCAATTAAAATCTATTCCCGCTCAATTTTGCTGCTAATTCAAGATGAAATTCACCAAAATGAGAATAGAGAAAGGTAATCAAATCCAATACTAATGAATTTCATCACCAATCTTGGATCTTAATTTAGGATTGTTTGTAACCAACTTGTTTTGTACGACATGCTTCTTTTTCAGCAAATACAAGAGCTTAGAGTTTCTTATCTCCTCCAATAATCATTGTTTGCTAACAAAAATTTGCTATATCATCGAGGTGAGTAAAATAATCACAAAACGCTAGCTAATCTTAAGCAACTGTAAGAAATTGCTTTGTAAAAGCTTCAGTTTATGAACATATCTATGTCTTTTGAATTTATTGAGTTTCTTGTTTCTGGTTGCCACTTTGAGTGGCCATAACCACTTGATTTTAACATGAATTATTGTCGGATCCTTTCCACATTACAGTTTAGCTGTCAAACTCTATGCATGTTAATTTTTGCTGCAAAATTTAATTATTTGCTGTGTTAATTTGCCGAACAAAGTTGAGAACGGAGCTGAAAAACATAGGGAAAACAAATCCGTAGCCTGGGTTGACCAGGCTGTCGACCCATCAAGAAACAGGTCGACCTGGCGTTCGACTTGGAGGTTGAGCTGGCCTCTTTGCTGGGTTAACTCTTGGTTGGCCTAGGTGCGTGCATTTGTGGTCGTTTGTCCCTATGCTTTTGTAGCTTGTTTTGAAATATTTGCCTTGAAATTGTGATGGTTTTGTCACAAGTTTTACTCCAAATATTGTGATGAGACCATGATGTCTATCAATAGACAAGCTAAATTTTGAAGATTTTGAAATTCAAGTTTAGAATTATTTTGAATTTAATTTGAATTGGAATTTGAATATCGGTTTGAGTGATTTGTTCGTTTTATTCATTTTTTAGCACGGTTTTCTTCAAATCTTTTTGAAATGATTTTTAAAATTAACGGGCATTTCAAAATAATTATTATATAATATTTTGAAGTATTTTTAATTGTAAAACATATTTATTCTCTATAATAAGGGAATCTTCAAATATGTGTTTTCAAATTGATTTTAGAAAATAGTTTCCAAAGCTTGTTTTCCGAAGTAAATTATTTTATATATAAATTATACATTTTTTCACATTTCAAGCGAATGAGAAGGAGAATTAATCAGTTCGATAAAACATGTGGTATGGGACACGTGCATTTATCTTATCGGTTAATTCTCGACTTATTTGTTTGATCATTTTGACCTTCTTATCGAATTTACTGATGAGATGAGGTAAACTTTTACTTATTTGAGTGTGAAATTTACCAACGGTTAGACCGTTTAGTGTGAATGTGTGATACGCGACACATGTTAACAGTGTTCAGGTTCCTATCCGAGAGTTTGTGAGATGATTTGCTAGTGCTGGACCTTCGGGTCATTTGTCCTCCAGGATGTTTGTCCAAGAGACGTTTTTCATTGCGACATACTTGTCCTTCAGGATGCTTGCCTAAGAGACGTATTTATTTGTCCTTCAGGGTGTTTTTCTAAGAACGTGGTGCCTTATTTGAGAAAATAGTACTTGGCGGGCTTCGGCCGTAAGCACATGCTATATCTTTGAGATAATTTCATTGATGTTTATGATTTCCCAAACGTGTCGCCTTTTTATTGTTGGCCATTTGAGCCATTTGAGATATTATATATATAATATATATGGCAATTATCTTATGGGAATTTGAACTCTAGTGAGTTCTATCTTTGAGATATGAGTTGCCTACACTGGTGTTTTATTGAGATTGTCGATATGACGTATATTTGAGATTTTAATATCCTATTTGGAGATATGTTTGCCTTGTGGCGCATTTGGAGATGGTGATTTCTTTTAGTTGTTTTGAGATTTCCATTATGGCGGGTTTGGGACATCTTCTTTTTAGGAGTTATAATTTTCCTTGAACCATTATTGATGATGTATGATATGACGATGATATGAGGCTTGCTATATTTATCATTTTACTAATTGTTTTATCTCTTTGAGATTGTATGTTTGTGAAGTGATAGCATATTATCACTTGATGTAACCATACACTTTATATTGTCCCTTCTCACTTGGGAATATTATCACTTTATCCTTATGATCATATTTTTGCTTGTCCTTGTAAACTAATTTGTTTAGCTGGACAGACCCACGTATTTATTCTCGGGCCAGATCGAGGCGTTTCATGCTAGGTACATTTGGACTTAGCCTGTTCTGCTTCCGTATGGACTATTCTGCTAGCTTTTTCTATTATAGGTTTTTGTGTAGTCCTTTTTGTTTGCTACTCTGTTATGTATATTCTTTTGACTCGCTTATATATTATGATTGCTATACCACTTGACATGTATCATTTTGTATACTCTGTGCTGTATCTTTATATGTGTATATATGTATGTGATGATCTGCTATTTTGTGATGTATTTTGCATTTGAGTTATTGTATTTTGTTCTGATAGATCCTGTAGCCAACTATGGCTTTGTGTTAAGTATTTATTGGATATCTCGATCCACTTGAGATAGAAAAATATATATAGCATTTGCCGACGTATTCAATAGATATTTAAGACAAGGCTATAGACGGTCGCTCCTAACCAGCCCACTCCAACAAAAAAGATCTTTCGCGGCATTTTAAAAATGCTGCCATAAACATTAGCAGCGTTTTGTAGAATGCTGCCTTATGTCGTGCGAGAATAGAGTAAGGAAATACAGCAGCGGTTTAAAACTGTTGTTAAAAAGAAGGTTACCGAAGCTTTTACGAAACGCCGCATTATATTAATTTTGCAGATTTGTAAAAACAATGCAAATATATTAGAAACGCTGTAGTATATCACTTTTTTCACATGTTACACCTATTGCAGCGGCATTCAAATGCCGCGGTATATCAATTTTTTCACATGTTACACCTATTGCAGTCGCTTTGAAATGCTGCGGTATATCAACTTTTTTGCAATATTTTGCACTTATGCTAGCAGTTTTAAAACAATTATAAAAGCCGTGAATAATATATTCAAAAGAAAACCATACTATGAAACATTAATAGATATAATATGATATTATAAGCAGTTATGAAGATTAAACATAATCAAAGCTACATTAATTTCGTACACCATAAAATTTAGTTATGTACAATATTTTATAAATAATGTTTCATGAAAAATTATTAGCGACATAAAATCTTACAAAAAAAGCATGCTAAAACAGAAAATATAAATCATGAAAAGTCTAAGTTCGTCTCCTTAAAATGTCCAATATGCCTACAAGGAAAAAAAGCAATTACATATCAGCGGTAGAAGTGAATGGATATGAATTTATTTGGCATTAAATATAATAAGTTCAAATTAATTTGACTAGCTCAAATAGTAGAAAATCCCATCCCTAACTATTGGCCAAATAGCCGAAGTGAAACAAAACCTAAATTTTATACGTTTCTTTTAGTTGAAGCGACACTACCATTCAACAAAGGGGGACGTCATTTTCTACAGAATTGTAGCACTCATATATACATAAAGGAAGAGGCATGTGTCAACTTACCACATTACTTGCATAAGTACACTACTGCTTATTCGGCGTCGAATCTGAAATGTAATATGTAGTTAGTAAGATGAAACTCTACGTAACAAAAATTTACAACATATAAAAATATGCAGACATGAATGGATCTGCCTCATTAATTGTATCCATGGGACTGACATCCTCAACATCTACTCCGTATAATGCTAGCAGCATTCTCTACCAAATTGAAATATGATAGCCCATTATTAAAATAATAATTCAACATATTGTTTAATAAATGTAAAACTATATGCTCAATAAACTCCATACACAGATAATACATAGCAATTTTAGTTTAACCTTTTAATATTCACTCAAAAGATTCAAAAATATTTAAAGGTTAAAAGGTAGATTAATAAACAAATTAGTATCAAACGAGCTCTAAGTAACATACTATATAAGTTGCATAGTATAAGCAGGTAAAATGGTGATGGGTTTAAATAAGTATTAGTTTAATTTCTTCACATTATGTTGGCTAATTTCTTCGAATACAACAAACTTTCCTAATGTTTTTACACATGTTTGTTGAACATTATTTTCTTAATGGGATTTTGTTATTCCATTATGTATTATTTATCACACTATACATTACAATATATGAGTATTAGTTTTATAATACTTAGTTAATTTTTATAAACTTATTGAATTTTTATAAAACTTAGTTAGTTTTTATAAACTTGGTTAATTTATTATTATTGTTATAGACTCGTTTAATTACTATTATTATTAACCTTAGTTAACTTATTATTATTATTCTAAACCTTAGTAATTTTTATAAAACTATTTATTATTATTATACTCAGTTAATTTTTCATAAAATTTATTATTATCATAATAATTTAGTTATATATTTATAATACATAGTTAATTTTTGTAACCTGATTAGATTTTTATAAAACTTGGTTAATTTTTATAAATTAGTTAATTTATTATTATAATTAATATTATTATAGAATCATTTAAATTTTATTACTATTATTATAAATATTAATTAAATTATTGTTATTATTATAAGTTTTAGTTAATTTTTATAAAATTAATTATTATTATTATTATACTTAGTTAAGTTTTCATAAAATTTATTATTATTATTTAGTTATATTTTTATAATACTTCGTTAGTTTTATAAACTTATCGAATTTTTATAAACTTATTGAATATTTATAAAACTTAGCTAATTTTTATAAATTAGTTAATTTATTATTATTATAGACTCTTTTAGTTATTATTATTATTTTATTATTATTATTATAAATCTTAATTAACTTATTTTTATTATTAAAAATCTTAGTCAATTGTTATTAAAGTTAATTATTATTATTATTATTATACTTAGTTAATTTTTCATAAAATTATTATTCTTATTTCGTTTTTTATAATATTAGTTAGTTTTTATAAACGTATTGAATTTTTATAAACTTTTTGAATTTTTATAAAGTAGGTAATTTATTATTATTATTATTGACTCATTTAATTTTTATAAAACATAGTTAACTAGTTATTTATAAACTTGTTATATTGGTATGCCCCAAAAGAATATTGACTTGCATAAAAGAACTGCAAATAATATACTTGCTTTATTCGTGAATCTAAACAACACCACTTGAAAGCCTGTAATATATGAATGATTCACTTAGTTAAATTCAGCAGAATTAAAGATTATACCGCATACTTGGTTTTATAAGTTATGTATAAATTAGAAAACCATCAATAGGAATATCTCCAAAAAATAACATTTATATACCTTATATTGTGGCTGCCTTTCCATAAGTGTTTGGAACAAAGAGATCAAAGAAGAAATAACACTATCAATATTCACATCTGGGGCCATGAATCAATCTCATCTGCCAACTTTTTAGTTCGTGATCTCGTACCTGCAAAACCGCATCAAACATTTGACTAGCTTAGCCAAATATCATATGATGTAAAGGCATATGTCTCAAAAGCACACCATGTAATAAGTCTAAGTTGCAAAAGGATTTTTTCCTCCTTCTTGGTGCTGATAACAAATAAATCTAGAGATGTACAATGGTTACAAAAATTACGACTGTGTTTAAGTTTTAAAGACTTTTCCTTCGTTCTACTAGATGGGGTTCATGTGTCTCAACTGTCTTAAACCCTTAACTCTTGATTGTATGTGTAAACTTGTTTACTATAATGATTATTTTGTATGAACACATAGTATATATATGTACATCTAATAGCAGCCAGTACTCCATTATGATTCCATGCAACAAGTTTACGTTTAAGGAATTTTCATATATGCTTCTGCGATGAGCCATGAAATTCAGGACAAGACATTCAAAAAAAGAGAGAATGATTGAAAGATGAACCAATGAGTTTTTAAATTTTACTTTCCTACTCACTATTGCATGCCCCTTATTTCACGCTCGTCTATCCGTAGTATATATCTGCACAGTCTACACTGGCCTATCCACTTGACAATTCTAGTTGCAATTCACGCCACCATGCTGCATTGCTCTCCTTATTCCGGTCTGTCATTTCTTCTGGACTATCTCATTGTTGCTTTGCCGCAAGCTTTGACGTCATCTTTTGCTTATGGCTTGCCTGCCCATGTTGCTCTACATGCTACCTTGCCTATTGCATTACATGCTTGCCTATCCTCTTTTGTCCTTTCATGCAACTTCTTTTGTTTTCTCTTCGTTTCAATTACCCGTGTCAGCAGTAGCTCGCTTTTTCCTTCATTCTTGGCAGTCCCACTAGGCATCGCCAAGCAGTTCTATATCATCTTCAGACGCACCTCTTGTAGTGTAGCAAAGCAACCCAGTTTCACCAATCTCGAGGTGTACCTCTCAGTCCCACATGCAGCATTTACTCATATCATCTTCTTTAGTATCATCTTTTAGCTATTCATGTAGCAATGACTATTTTGAAGTCGTGAATCCTTCCAGCATTCATTATTGCAGTTCATGTTACAACAGTTTACACTTGAACAAATGCTTCGATCTAGGTATTATATTTATTAATATTTAATTGAGTTTTCTAAAAATTCGACTATTGCAAAATCTACGTTGTCCTTTTAAATCTTAGTGCATACATCTCCTGCCTACTTT
Organism: Allium cepa; assembly: GCA_030765085.1. Taxonomy (NCBI): domain Eukaryota; kingdom Viridiplantae; phylum Streptophyta; class Magnoliopsida; order Asparagales; family Amaryllidaceae; genus Allium; species Allium cepa. Next base: position 474,179,416 of record CM060943.1, on the reverse strand, counting down.
AAAATTTAACCAAGCTAATTTTCATTGTGTATTTGTCTGATCCATGTAGGTTGTTAACTTATGTACAACTAAATCAGAATCTTATTTATTTGAAACCCTCACACTTTTAACTTTAATTATAATATTCGAAATATTGTAGGTTGTTGAAGGAGTCATAATATTAGAAGATGAAGATTATCCTACAACATGAATGCTTAAGGTACTATGCTGTCGCAAGGAATTCATGGTGTCAATTTTTCACAATATCATAAAAAGTTTGACTGATACAAGTATGTCATATATATAATTCGGATAATATTGTAGTATACTGAGTCATATTTAACATCACTATAATATAGACATAGGATTGATATCTAAATTGAGCTCTCATCCTCCTAGCACCAGACCTTATTCTCCCAACTTAATAGTTGGATTTCCATGTCAGTTATCATTGTTTTGATTTCAGGACTAATTTTGGAACATCGAAAAAATATGTAAGTTCACTTTCCCTAGCCGACTCTCTATGTTGCAACTAAAAAGGGGAATTTAATACTATTTTGATTTTGCAGGGCAACAACAAGATTGTCTACTCTCAGCCCAATTAAACTGTAGTTCTCCTCATTGGTATCAAGAATGGCTAAAACTCCACAACCTATTGTGTAGGTGTGGAAAGAACAGTTCACTTTGGATAGATCAAAAGAAGAATTTAGACAAATATTTTGATAACCAATTGTTATGTGATTTGTTGTATCATTTTGACGTATCTGATAAATGTACCACAGTTAATTATTATTTACATTTATAAATGAAAATATATTTACCATAATGTTTGATTATATAATCTTCATGTTGTGTTTTTTGGTTAAATGATGTGTTCTTATTTGTTAAATAATGAATTACATATTTGCAATACAATATGTTTTTCCTACTGCATAATTCACATTAAACAAATAGGTACCAACGTGGCAACCGTATAAATAAGGGCAAATTATGAATTAATTTTTTCCCTATATATTATTAGGAACACAAATTTTTTGGGCGAATCTTGAATTACCTCTCATGTGTATAGAGGCAATTTTATTTTAATTAGTGCCCCTATTAATATTAGTAGGGGCATTTTCAGTTGTCTTTGATAATCTAATATTTGATAGTGGTAACATTTTGGCTGGAAAAGGAATCCGACAAGAGGTCGGTTTCAAGTCGTAGGCTACTAAAGTGGAAGACAATGCTTGCATGTTTCATTGGATATTTTATCCATTCAACTCGCTATTTTAAACTGATAACAAATTTAAACATTTCTCAAAATGCATGTTACTACTATGCTACGGCTGACTCTTTTAGAATGTAATTTCAAATTCCGTCCAACTAATATTTTTTAAAGAATTTCTCATGAAGTGATTTCTAATGGAGTTTAAAGACGGAAAAAAATAAAATAAATTCCCTTGAAAAATATGAAAATACACCGCTGTAGTTTATTTTTTTTAATTTCTCTTGATGCATTTTCAAAAGGAGGCAGAAAGACACCGTTGAGTCAACCACGTAATAAAAACAGGCTTTTTATCTGTGATATGTTTTCAAATAGATCAAAATTTGTTTTAAAGTTTGAAAAATGGAAAAGGTTGATTTTTTATAACTTTTTTTTCCTTTTAAAAAGTAAGCTAAATTACTATGTCCATATGTAGAAAATGATCAGGAAAGTTAAGTTTAAAAGACAATGTATTTTATTGCTCCCCTTATATATTCGTTCCTCTTTGACAATTGATTTCTAGTAACCTCTAACTTTTACAGGTAGCAATGTTTCTTAACTTTATAACGATAAATATATATTTCTAAGAGCCACTTTTATATATCGATTGTACATCTTGAGCAAGTTTGGTGACAAAATAAGAATAAGAAAAGAAGGAATACCAGATATGTGGTTGATTTGGAGATTCCAGCTGTTAGAAACTGGACTACCTTTTGTATGTTGTTCAATATGATTTTATCCTCATCTGTAATAGTAGGAAGCAAATCTATACGTGCTCTTACTAGAACCATACAGAAAATATGTGCTACGTTTACAATTCCTAAAGATGCAGCTGCCTGAACTAACTGCTCCCTTGACAGTGCATCGATAGCTTTCATAGTCTGCATTAAGATGTTTCAAGTAAGATACATGTAATCATATGCAAAAATGTACATCTTGAACATGTACACTCTTATTCTACGTTGTTCTTCAAAGCCTTTGGTTGGCTGGATATTTTGGATTTCCTAAAACTAGTAGATATTGAACATCGAAAAAAACAAAGTACAAATGGAAATTTTAATCAGCAAGTTAGAGACATACACATTACAAAGAAAAACAAACAATAATTTGCATGCTAGGAAGTTCAACTTAAGATGCCAGTCTGTAGTTATTAGTTAACCCGTGCCCAAACATAAATAGATTGTATATATTATCATCAAAATTCATCAACATTAATTCTATTGAAACTTGAATTCATCTAAGTAGTACCAAATAAATAATGATGATAATTAAATAAATGAACAACTGAACAATGCAGACACAAACAAAATGTGCTAACACGTATTGGAAGAAAAGAAGTTTGTTCAATCATAACTTCTATATATAAGTTTAATCAAATCCAAACAAGTGAATAATAGATGCATTTATGTGTCATTTTAATTATCCAGTAAACAAATAATTATGTGGCTCTTCTAAGTTGATACACTAAGGCTAAACTAATTAGCAAATAGAACATATAAGACATGATAGGGTTTAGGGCTGATTCCCTCCCTCTTCCTTATTTGGGTATTGTTCTGTACAGAGGTAGGAAACTTAACGCCCTGTTCGATCCTCTTACGGACAAAGTAAGGGGAAAGATTATCCGTTGGAATGCGTCTCTTCTGTCTCAAGCTGGTAGATTAGTGCTCATCCAATCGGTTCTGAGCTCTATGGGTACTCATATTTTCGCCGCAATGACCCCTACTTCCTTTTTTTTCCGCTCGTTCCATTCTTTGGCTTCCTCTTTCTTCTGGGGTTCGAAGGGTGACAATCGCCGACATCACTGGGTGTCATGGGATGTTATCTGTCGCCCTAAGAGTGAGGGCGGGTTAGGATTGCGTAATCCGAAGGACATCTGCTCGGCCTTCGCTTGTAAGTTGTGGTACAGATTTGGTACTAACGACTCATTATGGGCGAAGTTCCTTCATGCTAAATACCGACGTCTGGCATCTTCTGGATATGCAGGGTCTCCTTGCTACGCCAGCGAGACTTGGAAGCATATGCAGTCGGTCAAATTGTTCGTTGATTCACATAATGGCCACTCCGGTTGGGATGGTGGTCCGTTCTCTATTATTAAGGCCTGGAGCTCTTCTCGTATTCCCTATCCAGTCCTTCCTCTTTTTTCCTTCATTTGGGACGCTTGAATCCCTCCTAAGGTATCTCTCCTCAGTAGCTAGCCTTCCACAATGGGTTACCGGTAGATGTGAGCCTCCAACAGATTGGCATTCCGTTCGTTTCCAGATGAAGGTGCTGCGGGAACGGGGAAACAGAGTCGACGAATCATTTTCTTTTCGTTGGCTAGTGTGCCAGATCCTGTTGGAATTACTTCGGTAATTTATTGGGTGTCCGTGGCTCCATCTCCTCATCGTCTGATTTGCTGTCCTCTTGGTGGATTGGTTGTTCTGGGAAATTACTTCGCTCTATCATCTTTCGCTTGATTCCATGTCTGATTTGCTGGCATGTCTGGTGTGCCCGGAATAAGGCAATTTTTGAAGAGATTCCTATGGACCCCCTAACTGTTATTCGGCGGGTTAGAGATGATCTTTACCTGACTTTTCAGGGCCGTCCGTTCAGAGGATCGGTCAGTGATCGTTCAGGTCGATTATTGAACCTTTTATCCATTTCCTGCTCTCTGTCTTCGAATAGAGCGGGAATAGGATGATTGTCGAATAGGAGACTGGTGGTTCTGGCTTCCTAGTCTCCTCCCTATCCATCTTCCCTTACCCCTCCCCCCTTTTGCTTTCTTACTGTGTGACTATTGCTTTCAGGCTCTTGCTTTTCTGGGTGGTATTTATATCTTTATTATCTGCTATTCGAAGTTTGCTCCAAGGAATTCCGGTTTTCTCTTCCAGCTGATGGTCTTTCATGTTCTTGGGTGATGGCCGTTTCTACCTTTCTTTTGAAAGGTCGGCGGATGGACTTGCTTTTCAGTATTTGGTGGTCACTCAACATCGTCGTCGGGCGGTGGCCTTGCCGGAGCTCGATTACGATGTTGGATGGGCGGTGGGTATTCCGGAGCTCATCGGGAGTGTAGTGTGGCAGGGCCAGTGATCCTACGCCTCTGCTTCTCGATCGTGTCTATTGGTTTTCCTTTTAGGCTGTTTCGTTTTCTTTTGTTGAGTGTTCGCAGTGTTGTATTTCTCTTCGATTGTTTTGGTTACCTGTCAGGCATGTTGGCAGCTTTTGGTTGAGATTATATATGAACAGCTATCTTTCTGTTAAAAAAAAAAGACATGACAGTCATGTCATTTCATTGCTTTTTATACATTTAAGCATAATTTCATGATAAATTCGCTTAATGCCTCATCTAAAATGAATTCTTTGAAGAAATTGCCTTAGTCAGAAAGCAAAAATCCTAGGGCTGCCCTAGTTTCCACCAGCTGTTCTGATTGATTGAGACAACATAAGTGGAAAACTAGGAAATGAATTACTCATCTGACTGGGTAAAAGTCAAAGTCCTGCCATATTTCCATTTAATTTCTCTCCACCTCCACTTTTTGCAACAACAATAAAGTTTTCAAAAGCTTGTATGACATCAATGAATCTTTCTGCATCAAACGCCTCTAATTTTTCATAGATTATTTAACTAACTGCTTTTCTCAAATGAGGGAGTTTATCTACCAGAAGTCTCTAATATTGGGTAAACATAAATGAATTTAGTTTTGATATCTAGATAAACTGACATAAATGTGATCAAATAGGATTATGAATGAGATTATTTCAAAATGCATCATATAATTGTTTGCTCAAAAAATTGTTACTACTTGTGTCGATAATAAAAACCTAGTATAAATTTTTCTGTAGATCATGCACTGTTTTCATCGTGAAAAGAGCAATGCCTCTCACAGCAGGCACGTCAATATAACCTAGCATAAGGTTGCTTGTATTTATGGGTCACACAAAGAGCACACTCAAAGAATCATATGCCTCATAGGCCGGTGACAACATTAATTGGCATTACCTTACAAACTCATGTACGCTTTAATTTGCTTCTTGTTGAAAAATTATAAGCTGCCTATTATAATCAGTTTCTTCAATCTGGCTGCTTTCTTTTGAAAGTCATATTAGCACTTTAGGAGGCCTATAAAACTATCCATACGTATTACAAAATGAGGAACCTATAGTCATATTGCTTCTATTTTTAGTTTATTACATTCCACATTTGATGTTAAAAGGCTTTCGTTATTTGAGTTTCAGACTGATCAGATGCTTCTATTTATTTAACCACACCACAACAAAATGAAATCTGTAACGACCCGAAATTTTCATTCACTGAAAATTCCAGATAGTTATGAAAAAGAAGAAAGATAGAAGAAGAAGAAGAACAGAAACTCCAAACATCTCATATTCGCAGCGGATAAAATATAATAATAAATAACAACAGTTTACAAAGAATACTATATCTGTTGATTATATTTAATATACATCAGAGTTTCACATATATACAGTCACGGAATATATACAATTATCATGTCTTAGATTAACCATAATATAAATACAGTGGAAATACTCTATACGCTATTGACATCCAGCTCGCCTCCTGAGCTTCAAAACGTACCTACCTGAAAATCTGTAATACTCGGTCTGACCCGAGCATTACACCAAAGTAACACCCAGGTCAAGCTGGAAACCAGCGTGAGTAAACTGAACTAACATGGAATACCAAAGCAAAACAACTTATATAAACCCAGGGTAACTTATATCAATCTAACAAATTCACAATTTGCTATAGACAATACTTATTTTACACATCGATTTCTATGTACCAAACTTAGATAAAATAATCCAATTCACTAAATCATTTCATTCCAGCCTATTTATTTCACAAATCAATTTATAAAAATTCGAAGTGGTTTCGGGTATTTCCCAATACCCGACCCCGGTCTCTTCGAAACTCATGATATTCTAACCCATGTTATTCAAATGAAATACACAACATTTCATATCAGGGATATCGACTCATTCAAAGCATCCAATACCATTCAATCATCCATAAGCAAAACTTAATCACATACAAATCAATTCAGTTGATTCTAATTGAAATTCAAACCTCAATCACTCAGATTCCTTCATTTAACCTTGATTAATTCCAAATCAATTAATTAATCATTACTTCCCTATCCATTCATCTTAATTTATCACCCTGGATTAATTATCTTGCAATTACATTCAAGTAATTATCTTTAATTAATTCACGATATTAATTATTCTTAATCCAAAATCAATAAGTAATCTTAATTACTTCATAAATTAATTAACTATATTAATTACATTAATCCTTAATTACTTATATTAATTAATTTCTCATAAGTCACTTATTATGGATTAATTAATCTTAATTAACCAATCTTTAATTACATCATTAATTATATAAATTAAGGATTTCCAAATATATTTTAATTTATCCTGATCTAATTTATTTGCATTAATTAAATCACTTCATTAACCATTCTTGATCAATCTCGACCTATATTTAATTATCTTTTATTTATCTCATTAAATAAATTAATTATTCCTTAATTTAATTATCTTATTTAATCTCTTGATTAATTTCACAAGGCAATTATATTTTATTAATTTCATTAAGTAATTACCTATCACACCATCCATTGCTTATTCTGAATAAATTAAACCTCATTAATTAACTTAAACCTTCATTAACTAATTCGAACCCTTAATTACTAAATTTATCAATCCAAATTATTAATTAATTGAATTAATTAATTATCCTTTTTAATTACCCTACTATTTTACCGAATCACAATCATCAAACCCTTATTAACTTTAAAAGAAACCATATCTTATCTATGATTTAAGTTTAACAATTTAAAACCCAAATACTTCGAGTCAAGTAAACAATTAACTCGAGAACCAACCAAAACCCAAGTCACATCATCATCAGTGTACATCGAACCAATTTAATCATTCAACTAATTATTTAAATTTAACCATTTAAATTTAATAAAAATCCAACATAGTGAGATTTACCCACCTTCGATTTTGAATATGTAAATCTGATCCAATAATCATTCATTTAATTACACTTAGGAATGGTAATTACTATCACTAAGTGATTATTCTTTACATTAACTTACACAAAGTAATAAATCCCAAATCACTCCCGTTCTTCGATTAATTATACCCAGTAATTACCCATCTTCATTATTACACTAAGTAATTATTCTTCATTAACTACATGGAGTAATTTAACAAATCATCCAGTGATTATTTTAAATTAATTAAACTTAATTATTTAACCTAAACTAATCACATTAGACTTAATTAATTACCATAAGTAATTAATCCCTTAATTACTTATTTATTAACCATAATCATCAATGAATTTATTAATGACTCTTTTATTATCTTTAATAAATTTTAATCATATTATCTTAATTATTTTCAACATAAGCATTTCCCCTTTCTTCGTTTATTTATTAACTTCGTGTAACGATCCCAATTTTTAATTAAATTTAAAATTGATAATGAAAATAAATTTTTGGATAAAATTGTAAATTAATTTGAATTTTTTCAAAGTAAATGGGATATTTGTTTATTTGAGTATTGATTTTAAAATTTAATTGAGGTTTTGAATTTCTATATTTAAAATCTTATAGATAAAAAGTAACATCCCAAAGTTATCAATTTAAATAAATAATATATTCAAACTCTTGAGATTTAATTTGGAAATAAATTAAGAAAAATCTGAAACAAATAAAATAAGTGGAAATAATATATGAATTAAATCCCAATTTTATATTGAGATTAAAATATTGAAATAATAAATATTGTAAAAAGTCATTTAAAATTTAAAATCCTATATATATATATGTATGTATATTACAAATATGAGTAAATTGAATGCATATTTAAAATTTAATTTAAATTTGTTCAGGGTGAGTGTGGATATAACAAATGGACATGAAAGTTTATATTTCAAGTTTGAAATTGAAAATTGAATTTAAATTTAAAATAAATGTTTTAAAAATTAGTAGCATGTAAAATCATTAAGATGTAACATATGTAATGTAAATTTGGTTAAGCTTTTCTTTTAACATTGTACATATGTATGTATATATACAAAAGAATAAAGATATACATTTATTTTTAAAGTGTATAAGTTATAAATATAAAACTTATAAAATTCATTTTCTTTGAAAACATCAAAGGCTGAATATACATTGCACATGGAAGGTAGAGTAGCATAATCAACAAAATCTAAAGCATATGATTTTCTCTTTACAAATGGCATGAAGGTATCATTGCTCAAAATAAAATAATCAAATAAAAAAATTCAGAAAACTTTTTACCTTCCAATTCGAATTTTAAATCTCCTAACATCTGAAGTTCAGTAATCATAAAGATCTTTGCAATCTTTAAACTTCAACACTCAAGCAAGAACAAAGTTCAGGAAAAAAAATAAAAAAATCTAGAAGCTACCAAACCTGGGAACAAATGCAAGGTGATGTTCAAAACTGGAAGCAGATCATCCTAGAAACAAAATCAAGTAGGAGTTTGTTTTCAAATCATAAGTAAAAACAGAAGATTCAAACTTGAAACTAAGACAAGTGCTTCAGGTTTTTAACAGTGCAAGGGCAGTATATTTTTGAAGTAATTATAGGCAAGTATATTTTAAAAAAATTTGAGTTTGAAGTTACAACCTGTAATAAAAAAAAGAATTAAGTACAATAACAATCAATCTATCGCAGGAAAATTGAAGATTTAAAGACTCAAAACCATTTCTAGTTTTCAAGCTTAAAAGAGAAAAAGATGCTTCTCTAACTAAAAAAAAAAAATCTTAACTGTAAGTCAATTAAGATTGTGGTTATTGATTTAATAAGTGAATACAACAAGAAGGAATCATAGATCTGTAACCATCATTTGCAGATCTAAACTCCAAATCAAAATAAGAAAAGTAGGGAGTTGCAGGCTTCATCTTCTTTTAATTTTGCCAGGAAACTCTTCTGTCTTCTGAAAAAAATGTGAGCAAACTTTCAACCCATTATCTTTTGATTCTGATGCATGTGATATTCCTGTGCTGTGATGATGTATGTGTGATTGTCAGAATGTATTCAACTTGAATACGGTTGAATTAGGCTATATACCGTGTAAGCATACCTGGATATGTATGCATATGCATATGTTCTGTGTGGATATTTGAATCCTGTACAAGTCATAGGTTTTCAAAACATGATTTAAAAAAAAAAATCTGAAAGTGGAGCAATAAAAACAAGCTGATTCAAATCTTCAATTCAATTAAAATCAAATATTTTCAGACCAAAGTTTTTCAAAGTTCAAACCCAAAGTGGAGAACAAATAAAAATCTGGAAATAGCAAAGAAATAAAAACCAGATCTGGTCTCAGTCCATCCTATCTACATGTGAGTAAACTCCATGGTTTATTCTGTTATTGGAGTTTAAATGCCTGCATGGATGTGAGTGGCTTTTGCTTGTAAATGAATTGCTAGGCTTGAGCTTTTCTTTGCCTGAAAGTGTGATTTTTTGCTTCCTGTTTTAGGGTTTTAAATTTGGAAATTAAAAGTGCCAGTTCTTTTTTTTTATGATCATTGTTAAACCTTGTCTTCAACAAGTTAGTTGAGTTTTAGTTTAAGCTAGGATCTAAAAAAGTACGTTCAAATGTTTTAAATTTAAATATGTTTCAAAAACAAAACAAAAACAAAGAAAAAAACAAACAAAATCTGGAAGTGAATAAAGCCTGGGAATAAAAACAAGCAACTAACAATGGAGTGTCCCTTTGTTTTTTTTATTACAGAGGTTTAAATAATGAACCAAAATTTGAAAGCTCCCTATCTAATCACTTTAAAGCTTTGATTTTCAAACAAGCTAGTTTAGTCTAACATCATCTAATTTAAATAACAAGTTTAAGCATTTTCAAGCTAGAAATTTACTGGGATCAAGGTAAAGCTTTCAACAAACTAAGATTTTTAACTTGAAGTCATGCAAAGGAAAGCCTGAAGCCTGAAACAACCTGAAGCAGCTAAAATCAAAACCAGGCAGAGAAAAGAATATACAAACCAAGAAATAGAATTCAAAAACTGAAAGCAAACCAAAAAATGGAATTCAGAAACAAAGGCAATTTAAAGTTTTCAAACCCAGAAAAATGAAGATCAAGCTTAAAACAAAGCCTGGAGGAAAAAAAAGAGAAGAAATCATCAACCTGATTCACAAAACAACTTCAACAAATTCGAGCTGGACCAAATCAAAACTGTGAGAAAACCCACTTATCTACCTCTGTGCTTTGATATTCTGTTTTATACTTGTAGTGTGATTGTTTAAAAATGCCTTCATGTTGTCTAAATATGAAGTTGTGAATGGCATGCCTGTATATGCTCTTGATTGCTGTTTACAGACATAGGATAGGTTTAGAAATTTGAAATCTCACCCTTCAAACTCCTTTAAGATTTGATGTTTGAACAATTAATGTTTGAATTGGCAAGATCCAAGTTTCAAGAATACTGTTAAGTATTAAAAATGAAAGGTTTACTGAGAATGTAAAAGATACAGTAAGAAGCAAATTCAAGTCAAAGTTTTGATCATCGAAATTTCAATTTTTTATTTCATGTCTGGATTCAAACTTAGAAATCATGATTTTTGATATAAAATTCACAATTTTTAGTGTAAGGGTTATCGAGATGTTGCGAGTTGAAGGAATAATGAGTTTTCGCCGATTGCCGATGATCGGCAACGACGTTGGCTGCGAGAATTGGATTGGAGGCGGCCAGAGGGCGGTGGATCACAGGAAAAATGAACGTTGATTTTTCTGATGATTGGCCGGTGAGGTCGGAGCCATATTAGGGTTCCAAGTTTGAAATTGGGAGGGGGATGTTCGTGAGGTAATGGCAATGACCATAAAGGATCGAGGAAGATCGCATGGTAGGGAGTAGGTGCGGAAGGTAGCGATGAAGGTTCGGTGGTGTTCGTGACTGATCTCACGGTCGAGATCAACGGCAATAGTAGAGGTTTCCGATGGGTTTGTTTTTCCCAGTTTTTGATTGAACGTCGAATTTCTGATTTTGCTTTTGATTTCTTTTTATGGGTTATCGCACTGATGGTTGAAGTCATCAGTGATTGGTTGAGAGCGGCGACGGTGACCATAGTTGATCGGCGGTCATGTGCACGTGCAGGAGTTGATGTTGTGTCTGGGTTGATGGGGATGGGTGCTGTCTCGAAGCGTGCCTCGGGAAGAAGAAGTTTTTGCCCGCGTCGTCGTTGAGTGGTTCGCGTGTAACAAGTTTAAAAAAAAAGACAGGAGTGGGAAATTTTTCTCGAGGGGAATTCGAATGTAACTCGAAGTTGGGTATAGGGGAAACATGAATTGGCTCGGGTAAACGTGAGTTGGTCTCGGGTCTGGAAATTGTGTATGAAACAGTTGTGTTTTTTTTAAAACCCAAATCTAGTAATATTTAAAACGTTTTCTTTTTGTAAAACAGTTCTTTTGCAAACAATACATGTTATCCAAGTTGTATGGGTCATAAGTTTTATAAGGATTTAAAACTACACATAGAATTTTATTTTAAAAAGTTATTTCAAATAAAAAAACTCAATTACATTAAAGGTTAGTTAATTAATATAAAGAACGTTATAATGGTTAATTAACTTGTTAAAGTTAATTTAAATTATTTAGAGGAAATTAATCACTTAAAGTTAATTACTTAATAGAAGTTATATAAAGTAAACTACCAAAAGAAAAGTATTAACAAAATTTTCAAAACAAACTCCAAACCTAAATTTAAATGATTTTAGAACTTGTTTTAGTTTTAAATAGTCATATTAAGTTACCTAAGTGCCTTCAAATTTAATTTGATTATGTAGTTAAGTGATAACCGAGATAAATAATTTATCTTAAATATTTGGGGTCTTATTAACAAAAGTAATTAAAGATTAATCACTCCAAGAAAAATTACTTAATTAGAGGGTTAATTAAAGATTAGTCAAAGATTTATTTAAGATTGATTAAGGATTAATCATTTTTTTGTAATTAATTAAGAATAATTAATCAAAGGATTAATTATAAATTAAAATTTAAATGATTAAGGAGTAATTAATCAAATTAATTTGTAATTTATTAATATTAATTAACCAGGATTAAAAATTTATTCATAAGTGATAAATCTGATTTAATTTAAATAAGATAATTCAATTTACTTTTACTATTGGATGTTTGGATTCTATTGGGTGTTTGGATGGTTGATATTCCTCATATGTGATGCTTTGTGATATTTTGTGATGTGAGTTGCTATGTATTGATTTGTGATATCTGTGATATGTTTCTGTGTAAATACCCCTTGACCCGTAGAACGACATATGGGATTCGATGTGACAGGGAGTCAGATTCCAATTGGTTATCCGAAACCCACATCGAACCATATTAGTGAATCTTTGTGATTGATAAATTTATTTTATCTATGAATCCGTGAATAAAGATAAGCGTTATGGGTTATACTGCTTATCGATATGATTGAATCTGTGATGATTGATGTTGTGCACTATTGTGTTGAACCCCTGGACCACACTTGTACACACACAAATATGGATTGCACAAGGAAATGTGTTAAGTCACAGATTTTTGAAATATATTTAAAATTGAATTTTTGAATCCAAAATAGTTTTGGAATTATAATTGGAACTTTGAAAATGAATTTTCAAAAATAAAAGTTATTTTGAATAACTTGATTAAGTTTGAAATTTAAATAATTTGATTTAAATTTGAATTCAATATTTGGGATTGAATTCTATGGCTTGGAAACTATGGTTCAAAAGGGTTATTCAACTTATAAATGGGTTTTTAAACCATTTTAAAAGCGTTGATTGGGAATTTAAATTCTAAACCCAAAGATTTTAACTTGTATAAATATAATTGAATTTCTCTAAAACGGAAACTATATGTTTTCAAATAATAAGAGCTTTCGCATAAGAAATGAATTTCCAATTCGTGTTAAAAGGATTTCAAGTCTAAAATGGAAATAGTTTCCCAAGTTATAGATTAATCTTTGGAAACGTGTTTTGAAAGCTATAAATTTAATCTTTAGTTTAAAGATTTAAGGAATAAATCCAATTGAAATGGAAATTGTTTTGAAATCTATGGATGATCTTTGTGAAATTAGGTGAACTTTGTGAAATGAATCTTTTTATTTAAAGATTTAAAATGGTAATTTGTTTAACCGTTTAAAAGAAAAAACCTTGGATTTTCAAGTTGTGACTTAACTGAAATCCCATTTCCATATGTTTTAAACTATTGCGCTCATTATTCGGTTTAGACGGGAGAGGACCTTGTGTCGTATTGCCCATTCCGAATAGTGATACAACGTTATGGATTACATTTGAAGACCGGTGTTGAAGACCGGTGTCTTCGAGAACGATAGGATAACCTGTCGATTGACTCTGCACTGAGTTGCTCCGGTATAGAGTTCTCCCTTAGTGACGGGAAGTCCGATCGGTATTGTGGATACCCGGATTTGCAAGGGCTTCTTTGGAAGTGCCTTCGGTTCTGTTCGAAACCGGAACAGACTTGTATGGTTATATGTCTGACACTACACTTTAATATATTAAACTGATCTCTATCAAATACATTTCTGCTTAGTGGCGGATGATTTATTCTCTTAGCTTAACACCCTTCTCTGAGACGTACGAGCTCAGAGGTTATGTAGTTGATATTTATCAGTGATATATTCCCAATTTGGTAGTGTGACATGCTAAGTGCTGCTGTGTGTTGATGATCATTTGTGATCAAAGCATGGCTTTTGTATAAAGCGCAGCTTTGTGGACGAGACTGCATCAGGACCTCACACCCAGGAAATGGTCGAAACAGGAAAGATGCGGCAAGGTTATGAGGGTCGCGCCCTTTAGGGTTTGTCATTCCCTTCTGGTAAAGGGTGGTATCATGGTATGGAGCCTAGATGCTTACTCATGTGGATACTGCAGATCTATTACTTTGTGATTGCTTTGTGGTTTTGAGGCGCCTCGGATAAAGGTCCCAAAGGACCGGGAGATGGCATGCTCGAGTAGTAGTTACCTAGTTACCGAGGTAACCCGGCCTTGTGTTGGCAGAGATCTGGTTAGGTTCTCGGCACGTCCCGCCAGAGGCGATCCCATTGACAGTAGGAAATTTCTTAGCCTGACCATTTGTTGGAAATACATTCATCCAATACGCACCTTGTACGGTTTTAGTTGTATTACCTGCCATCTACTTATGGTGGCGCCCCACTGTTTGGATGGTAGCTATAGTAGGCATAGTTCGGAATGTCTATGCTGGCTAGGATTTATATTATACTTTCGAAATGGTTTTTCACACTTTGCACTTATAGTAATAATATCAAAGAAATTTTCTCGTATTAAGCATATTTGACTATCATAAGGAGAAATCTCCTCCAAGTCTGCATTTGCATTGTGTGTGTGGCGGGAGGCCTTATGGTAGTTTCATTTTCTAAAAAGCATTGCGGATTTCAAATTTAAATTCCTTTGTTTGTTTTAAAAGACCAAATGTTTTTGTTTGCTCATACCAGTCCCACGATTGACCTGGAGTTTATTATTCATTTCCTAAACTCTGGGTGCCCGCTATTTTTCCCACACGGGCAGTCTAGAGTTGGGTTTTTCAGATAATCAATAGTAGGTGAGATTCGATAGCTTTCTGCCTTAGGATTTGGCAATCGCATGTGGATCAAGTAGCTTCTCTTCATCTTGATTTGGGAGTTCGTGCTATTTCTGGATTGGCGCCTTGGAGATGGAGTTACAGTACTGGAGTTCTTTCTTGAAGACCATATTGGAGATTTTTGTTCCGCTGCTAGTGTTATCTTTTCTTGTCGCTGTTATTTCTTGTATCTCTGATGTATATTCATTGTATCATCTGTTGTATCATATTGTATCTGATATTGTATCAATGTGTATATTGATATATGCTATTCTTTTTCTTCCGCTGTGTTGTACTTAATGTGTTATAAGCTCCGGCGAACCAGATTCGACGTTTGGATCTGCGGCATTTGAATACGAGTGTCGTATTTGGTGCCGATTTTCGAAGGCCGAGTCAAGGTCGTCACAGTGGTATCAGAGCTGAGGGTTAAAACTTTTGCTCAGGAGAATAACACATTAAGTAGCTCATTAGAGATAGAGTGAAGTATACCCTAGAATGAGTATATCCTTAAGATATCCGTTCGAATGCCTCAGTAAATTCTCTTACTAT
Source organism: Allium cepa (assembly GCA_030765085.1). Taxonomy (NCBI): domain Eukaryota; kingdom Viridiplantae; phylum Streptophyta; class Magnoliopsida; order Asparagales; family Amaryllidaceae; genus Allium; species Allium cepa. The sequence goes on along the minus strand of CM060943.1, from coordinate 474,163,977 downwards.
CCACTGATAGTAAGTATGAGTGCGAGAAGAGGACGAGATAGGGGACAGGGGAGTACCACTACAAATGGTCAATACCCTGCAACAGTGGAAACACCTTTCTCTATCAATCTCCTTTGATTCGATTTCCAAATTCTTTTGATTGCTTCGTAGCAGCTCTAGAAGAAGTTTCGGTGTTATGGTGGCCCTACGTATCGTCGTAGGAAATCCTTATTCCGTATCTTCATCGTTTTCTTATCAGCTTTTCGATCTAAACTTTAATGAATTTGAAGTTGAACATTTTAAATAAATTGGAAACTTTAAATTAAGTAAATTGGTTAATAAATGTAAGGATAAATTTGAATAGTATAAATAAAACGATATCGGTTAAAACCAAATTTGAAATTCTATTGTAATTTTATGTGTATATCAAAGTCCGAAGAGGGACAAATTGATATATATTTTGGGATGTTCCGACCTGAATTCGGAATCCATATCTAGTGTTTGAGAAATTATAGAAAATTGAATCCATCTATCTATTCTCTGGGATCCGATATATTCTATGAACGATTAGTTATCCCTTCGAACTAATTAATGCCCTTACATATTCGTAGACCGGATAAACTCGAGTATCTTGTGAAATAATCGTATGAGTTTATTCTCATACTGTTGATATTCTGATTTGGTAAGCCAAATACAGAATTGTTATCCAGTTAGATTTGGAAAGATATTTCCCTATCATTCATCTACTCCTTGTCGTCTTCCTTGCAAATTTCGAGGACGAATTTTTTTTAAGGGGGGAAATCTGTAACGATCCCAATTTTTAATTAAATTTAAAATTGATAATGAAAATAAATTTTTGGATAAAATTGTAAATTAATTTGAATTTTTTCAAAGTAAATGGGATATTTGTTTATTTGAGATTGATTTTAAAATTTAACTGAGGTTTTGAATTTCTATATTTAAAATCTTATAGATAAAAAGTAACATCCCAAAGTTATCAATTTAAATAAATAATATATTCAAACTTTTGAGATTTAATTTGGAAATAAATTAAGAAAAATCTAAGACAAATAAAATAAGTGGAAATAATATATGAATTAAATCCCAATTTTATATTGAGATTAAAATATTGAAATAATAAATATTGTAAAAAGTCATTTAAAATTTAAAATCCTATATATATATATATATATGTATATTACAAATATGAGTAAACTGAATGCATATTTAAAATTTAATTTAAATTTGTTCAGGGTGAGTGTGGATATAACAAATGGACATGAAAGTTTATATTTCAAGTTTGAAATTGAAAATTGAATTTAAATTTAAAATAAATGTTTTAAAAATTAGTAGCATGTAAAATCATTAAGATGTAACATATGTAATGTAAATTTGGTTAAACTTTTCTTTTAACATTGTACATATGTATGTATATATACAAAAGAATAAAGATATACATTTATTTTTAAAGTGTATAAGTTATAAATATAAAACTTATAAAATTCATTTGCTTTGTAAACATCAAAGGCTGAATATACATTGCACATGGAAGGTAGAGTAGCATAATCAACAAAATCTAAAGCATATGATTTTCTCTTTACAAATGGCATGAAGGTATCATTGCTCAAAATAAAATAATAAAATAAAAAAATTCAGAAAACTTTTCACCTTCCAATTCGAATTTTAAATATCCTAACATTTGAAGTTCAGTAATCATAAAGATCTTTGCAATCTTTAAACTTCAACACTCAAGCAAGAACAAAGTTCAGAAAAAAAAAAATATGGAAGCTACCAAACTTGGGAACAAATGCAAGGTGATGTTCAAAACTAGAAGCAGTTCATCCTGGAAACAAAATCAAGTAGGAGTTTGTTTTCAAATCATAAGTAAAAACAGAAGATTCAAACTTGAAACTAAGACAAGTGCTTCAGGTTTTTGACAGTGCAAGGGCAGTATATTTCTGAAGTAATTAAAGGCAAGTATATTTTTTAAAAATTTGAGTTTGAAGTTACAATCTGTAATAAAAAAAAAGAATTAAGTACAATAACAATCAATCTATCGCAGGAAAATTGAAGATTTAAAGACTCAAAACCATTTCTAATTTTCAAGCTTAAAAGAGAAAAAGAAGCTTCTCTGACTAAAAAAAAAAATCTTAACTGTAAGTCGATTAAGATTGTGGTTATTGATTAAATAAGTGAATACAACAAGAAGTAATCACAGATCTGTAACCATCATTTGCAGATCTAAACTCCAAATCAAAATAAGAAAAGTAGGGAGTTGCAGGCTTCATCTTCTTTTAATTTTGCCAGGAAACTCTTCTGTCTTCTGAAAAAATGTGAGCAAACTTTCAGCCCATTATCTTTTGATTCTAATGCATGTGATATTCCTGTGCTATGATGATGTATGTGTGATTGTCTGGATGTATTCAACTTGAATACGGTTGAATTAGGCTATATACCGTGTAAGCATACCTGGATATGTATGCATATGCATATGTTCTGTGTGGATATTTGAATCCTGTGCAAGTCATAGGTATTCAAAACATGATTTTAAAAAAAAATCTGAAAGTGAAGCAATAAAAACAAGCTGATTCAAATCTTCAATTCAATTAAAATCTAATATTTTCAGACCAAAGTTTTTCAAAGTTCAAACCCAAAGTGGAGAACAAATAAAAATCTGGAAATAGCAAAGAAATAAAAACCAGATTTGGTCTCTGTCCATCCTATCTACATGTGAGTAAACTCCATGCTTTATTCTGTTATTGGAGTTTAAACGCCTGCATGGATAAGAGTGGCTTTTGCTTGTAAATGAATTGCTAGGCTTGAGCTTTTCTTTGCCTGAAAGTGTGATTTTTGCTACCTGTTTGATACAGGGTTTTAAATTTTGAAATTAAAAGTGCCAGTTTTTTTTTATGGTCATTGTTAAACCTTGGCTTCAACAAGTTAGTTGAGTTTTAGTTTAAGCTAGGATCTAAAAAAGTACGTTCAAATGTTTTAAATTTAAATATGTTTCAAAAACAAAACAAAAACAAAGAAAAAAAAACAAAATCTGGAAGTGAATAAAGCCTGGGAATAAAAACAAGCAACTAACAATGGAGTGTCCCTTTGTTTTTTTTATTATAGAGATTTAAATAATGAACCAAAATTTGAAAGCTCCCTATCTAATCACTTTAAAGCTTTGATTTTCAAACAAGCTAGTTTAGTCTAACATCATCTAATTTAAATAACAAGTTTAAGCATTTTCAAGCTGGAAATTTACTGGGATCAAGGTAAAGCTTTCAACAAACTAAGATTTTTAACTTGAAGTCATGCAAAGGAAAGCCTGAAGCCTGAAACAACCTGAAGCAGCTAAAATCAAAACCAGGCAGAGAAAAGAATATACAAACCAGGAAATAGAATTCAAAAATTGAAAGCAAACCAAAAAAATGGAATTCAGAAACAAAGGAAATTTAAAATTTTCAAACCCAGAAAAATGAAGATCAAGCTTAAAACAAAGCCTGGAGGGAAAAAATGTAATGACCCGTATTTTACGTGTCGATAAATCATAAAATTATTGTCTTTAGGTCATTTGCTTTGCTTGAGTCAACCAGAGCTCACCTTGTCCAGGAGCTTAAGTCGTGTGGAAGTTAGCTCGTGTGAGCGACTTAGTGGAATGGAGCGACTTAAGTTATTGACCGACCTATAGGAATGAGCCATCCAGAGTTAGCTCGTGTGAAAGTTAGGTCGGTGGAACGACTTACGGATAGTAGGCGACTTAAGGAAAGTGAACGAGATAGAGGTTCACGGCTTAAGGATTGGACCGACCTATAGAGTGACCGACCTATAGGAGTGACTGACTTAAGGTAGTTAGCGAGTTTGTGGCTAGCGGCTTAGGGATAGGTCTGTTGAAGCGAGTTAGCGACCTAGTGGTTAGTGTCGGGTTATAGTTAGGTCGTAAGACGACCTAAGGTTGCAAGCGACTTAGGGTTAGGTCGTAAGTCATTGGGTCGTGTGCGACCTATGGTGGTTTGCCTTGTGTGGTTAGATCGCTGTAGTGGTTAGGTCGGCATCTCAGTTAGGTCGTAAGTCGCGCACGTGCGTTATGGCTTAGGTCGATGAGTCGTTAGGTCGTAAGCCGTGGGGAGGCTTAGGTCGTAAGACTTTCTGTGTTTAGTTAAGTCGCGTGAAGGCTGAGTCGTATGTCATTAAGTCGTAAGCCGCATAAGGTGTTAGGTCGGCCGCGTTTGTTAAGTCGCTTGGTTGCACTGTGGTATTTATTATTAGGTCGGCAGTGCTTTAGGTCCTAGGTCAGCAATGTTATAGGTCGTGAGCGACCTAATACCGAGTAAGCGACTTAAGGAGGCCTGAGTGTTAGGGCGTAAGTCGTTAGGTCGGCGACGACTTATGGGGGCAGACGACTCATGGATCTGCCTATAAATAGAGGGGTTTGGTTCACTTTTTGGCATCGGATTTTGAAGCGACGAAGTGCTGCCATTTTGAGGGCTCAACTACACTTCTTCACTTCTTTTCTCCACTCTAATCTAGTGCTTCCTTCCATCCGAGATTGAAGATCAAATCGAAGATCCAAGAGCCAAAGTTGAAGATCTCCATCCATTGAAGAGAGATTTCATCGTTTGAAGCGGAATCTTGTCGGATCAAGCTAGATCTTTTGCTGTCCAGATCTGAAGTTAGTTGCTTTTGAGGTGTTTAGGTGATTCGGTGAGTGGTAGTTATCTCTCACATGGACCCAAAGGAGTATATTGGATCGGTGGCTTGTTTGTGTGTTAAAGATAGTAATTTCATGCATTTTCCTTAAGTCTGCATGTAGATCTATCGTTAATAAAGTTTTGATATCCATTTTATTATATGTTAACCTATGCTAGTTCATTCAACAAGATATGACTTAGAATTCATGTTTGTTAGATTTGGACTCTTTATTTACAAAATTGCCATTATTGTTATAATTGTTTACTTAGATCTTGTTTGAATGGTTGATTGTTTGGATTAATGATTGATTTGATTGATTGATAGAAGTTAGTTGATTTATGGATTTGAGATGGACAAGTTGGTCGAAGATGATTCAAAAGCTAAGTGGAAAGGCTCTTGAATAAGGAAAGCTGCTTGTGGCATATGAAGCGGATGAGAAAGCTCATATGGATAGATTTGATGATGATGTTGAGATGGGACTTTGCTATAATACGAGGAAGCAAAGGATGATGTGAGATAGCCTTGGTTTAATCCAGACGGGATCATCCCAAGCATGTTGATAACTCGGTGGTATGGTTCCAGTTTGTGGATAATGGTGGGCTCGAGAAGTAGCTTGGGCAAGTTTGAGAATAGTCGTCAAGGAGGATGACTAGAAGGCTTGGATGTCATCGTTATTGAAGGTTCTAGCAAACTCAAAGCAAGAGTACAAGGGGCGCCCAAACGACTACAGGTAGGTGGTCGAGACACCCAAAAAGACTACAGGTAGGTGGTCGAATACTCTGGGCAGATTCGATAGTCCTAGGCACGGGTTACGATGACGTGCAGAGTTATGTCTAGAGCCGTGGTTACCATTAGCCCTTGACGGACGGATGAAAGAATGAGCCGGTCATTCAATTAACGGTGAAATCGAAGCAATGATAACAGTGATAGCCAGAGTCATGGATGATTGGATGCTTTGGTTGTATCATCACTCGGTCTCAAGAGCGATGTTTTGTGGGTGCTTATCTGATCTTGGTTTAGGCCTTGGGGGTTTGTACTTGAAAAACATCGACCTTGACCCGAGTGATAATTATCTTTTTTGCTATGTTTGTTTCTGCTTAGTGTGTCTGGGGGCTATCACTGTAGAAAGAGGTGGAGTGGAATGGTTGAGTTCCTATTCCTTTTTACCCTTTATGCTCTTTTGGTATGTTTGATAGTTGATTTACTGCTCACTAGGACTTTTGTCTGACTCAAGGTTTTATATTTAACTCTTATTACCTTGGGCTGTTCATCCGTGTTGGGATGGGCAGACTAGGTAGTAGGTGACAGGTGCTGTTTTTAGTGACCAACGCTGTTGATGACGAAGACGAGATGGAGGCTTTTGCATATTGTTCTTCTTACTATATGTACTGGATGTTCCGCTGTTTGTTTGATACTATGAGTGTTATGTAGTGAGGCTTGATGTATTAACTATTCAGATGTTTGTATAAAATTACTATGAGTTTATATGATAAGATTCTGATCTATAGAGCTTCACTATGTATAATTTTCTATTGTATTTTATCCATGCGCTGTGAGTAATACGATAGAGTTTATTGTTTTACCTTGATGATCGTCCATGGCGGCCTGGCACACCTTTCAACGCACTATTTTCCTGTTTAGTGCGGGAGTCATGGGCGGTCGTCAAATTTGGTATCGGAGCTTTGGTTAATCGATTTTAGCCAACGCTCGCTGACGTAACTACGTATGAGAGACGTAATTGTAATTTTGATGGATGATTACTATATATAATATAGTAACTTAGAAGGATTTGAACTTCTTGTGCAGTTGTTTCTCAGGGTATATTAATCATTTCCTATAGATATTAGGAATGAGTCGAAGAGGGAGACCAGCTGCTAGGGGAGGCCGTGCTGTTGAGGGCGCTGCTGATTATACTTCTGTGTTCGAGGCTATGATGACTTCGATCATGAGAAGGATGCCAGCTCCGGGGCCATCAGTAGATGTTAGAGTTCAGGTTCAAGCTCCAAGACCAGTGGATTTTGCTAAGTTGTGTAAGGACTATACTGCTCTTGGAGGAAAGGTTTTCTTGGGGACAGAATCAACCATAAAAGTCCAGAGGTGGATAGATGCTTATAGAAGGATCTTTGGTGATTTGGAAATTGAGGATGCAACTAAGAGGAAGCTTGCATCAAGACAGCTTCAGGGAAGAGCTTCTGATTGGTGGAACTCTATCACCATTGATACTCCAGAGGAAGAGATCACTTGGGAGCGATTCCAAGCTAGATTTGAGGCTAAGTTCATTTCTACAGCTCAGAAATCTATTCTGTTTAAGAAGTTTGTGGAGCTTAAGAAAGGTGGAAGACCGGTTCTTGAGTATGTTTCTGAGTTTGAAGCTTTGTCCAAGTATGCTCGGCCATATATTGAATCTCTCTATCAGAAGAATGAGAAGTTTGTGACAGGCTTGGACAGTTATCTTGGGAGGCAGTTGGTGGATCATTTGGATGACCCATTTGAGAAGCTTGTGGAGAAAGCTCTCAGGCATGAGAATCTGTTTCTTAAGGAAGGATCTGTTGTTGCTGTGACCAAGGAAGGGTCTAAACCACAACAGGATGGAAATAAGAAAAGGAAGCAGCAGCAACAGAAGGGTAAGGATGGCCACAAGAAGCTGAAGGGTGAAGTGACATGTTATAGTTGTCAGTAGAAGGGTCATCTCTCCAAAGATTGCAAGAATTCTAAGGTCCCAGGGAAGTGCTACAACTGTGATAAGCCGGGGCATATCAAGAAGAATTGTCCAGAACCGCGAAAGGACAAGCAGATTGTGCAAGCTTATGCTTTGGGGGCTGTGCCATTATCTTCGAAAGCTCCTACTGCTGAAGAGAAAGGAAAGAGTGTGGTGGTTCAAGGTACTCTCTCCATTTGTGGTGTTCCAGTTAGAGTGTTGTTTGATACTGGGGCGTCGCATTCGTTTGTTTGTAATGATCTTGTAGGCCGGTTGGGTTTGAAACCGGAGATTGTTGATAGACCATTGGTTGTGACTAATCCAGTTGGGGGTTCGTCTTGTTTGTGCATGTTATGCCGTGGTCTAGTTGTGTCGAGTCATGATTGCTCTTTTGTTTGTGATTGTTTTGTTCTGAACTTTGTGGGGTTCGGAATTATTTTGGGTATGGACTGGCTTAGGAAGTATGCGACAAGGGTTGATTGTAAGAGGATGGAGGTGACAGTCGAGAATGTGGAGGGGCGAAAGGTTGTGATACGATGTAAGCATGAAGAAGGCGTCTTCATGAGCTTCATGTATTCGCTGGTTGTTCCACAGGATGGACTGTCATTGGTGCCTATTGTGAATGGATTTGAGGATGTCTTTGACGAGGTCAAAGGGTTACCGCCGCATAGAGAGATCGAGTTTCGTATCGATCTAGTTGAGGGAGCCAGACCTGTTGTGATGTCTCTTAGGCGGATGGCGCCTAGGGAACAGCAAGAGTTGAAGGTGCAAGTTGATGACCTTTTTCGGAAAGGATTCATTCGGCGTAGTGTGTCCGAATGGGGTGCACCAGTTGTGTTTGCAACCAAAGCGGATGGATCGTTGAGGTTGTGTGTGGATTATCGTGAGCTGAATAAAGTGACAAAGAAGAACAAGTATCCATTGTCGAGAATAGATGACTTGTTTGATCAGCTTCACGAAGCTAAGGTGTTTTCTCAGATGGATTTGGCAACGGGATTTCACTAGTTGAGAGTGGCAAAGGATAGTGTTCCAAAGACTGCTTTTAGGACACCATCTGGTTTCTATGAGTGGCTGGTAATGCCGTTTGGATTGACCAATGCACCGGCATATTTTATGGATCTTATGAATAGAGTGTTCAGAGATCAGTTGAACAAGTTCGTACTTGTGTTCGTGGATGATATTCTGATTTATTCAAGAACTGAAGAAGAGCACAAGACGCACTTGCGGATTGTTTTGGAAATCTTGCGAAAACAACAGCTGAGGGCTAAGTTTTCAAAGTGTCACTTCTGGAAGAGTGAAGTGAGATTCTTAGGTCATATTATCTCTGGAAATGGAATAGCGTTGATCCCGCCAAAGTGGAAGCAATCCAGGATTGGGTTAGACCTAAGAATGCATCTGATGTGAGAAGTTTTCTTGGATTAGCAGGATACTATCGTCGGTTTATCAATGACTTTTCCAAGATAGCTGCACCGTTAACAGGATTGACGAAAAAGAACCAAGTATTCATATGGGATGCTAAGTGTGAACATGCTTTCGGAATCCTGAAAGAGCGATTGACAAGTGCTCCTGTTTTGACTATTCCAAGTGGGAATGATGAGATGGTGGTTTACATCGATGCATGTGGTACTAGACTTGGAGCAGTGTTGATGCAAAAGGATAAAGTTGTTGCGTATGCAAGTCGACAACTGAAGCCACATGAAAGGAATTATCCGACTCATGATCTGGAGTTAGCGGCAATTGTATTTGCCCTGAAGATGTGGAGACACTATCTATTGGGAGTTCGATTCGAGTTGTTCACAGATCATAAGTCATCGAAGTATCTTTTCTCCCAAAAGGATTTGAATCTTCGACAGCAACGATGGCTAGAGTTTTTAGCATCATATGATTTTGGTATAGCCTATACTCCGGGAAAAGGCAACGCGGTGGCAGATGCGTTAAGTCGAAGACATGCAGGATTGGGCGCCATGTTTTCAGAATGGAAGAGCCTTGAGTATTTGGCTGGGTTTGACTTCAGGCCTAGATGTGAATTGGAACCTGAGATGTTGGCAAACTTATCGATAAGACCTACTCTAGTGGAAAGAATTGGCGAGAGCCAAAAGCGAGACGATAAGCTTGTCAAGATTAACCGAGATTTGGAATCTGGATCAGACCCAGAGAAGGATATAGGATTCGAAGTCGATCGAGAGGGTTGGCTTCGGAAGCAAGGGCGACTAGTTGTTCCCGATATAGATGAATTGAGGGATGAAGTTCTGAAGGAAAGTCATCATTCGAAGTTGACAATTCATCCAGGTGGAAATAAGATGTATCGGGATATGAAGAGAACCTATTATTGGGAAGGTATGAAGAAGGATGTTGGAAATTTTATTTCCAAATGTATGAATTGCCAGTTGGTTAAAGCCGAACAGAAGAAGCCAAGTGGATTGCTTTAGCCATTAGAAGTTCCTACATGGAAGTGGGAGCAAATATCGATGGATTTTATTGATGGGTTACCTAGGACCAGAGCAGGAAATGAAGGGATTTGGGTAATCGTAGATCGTTTGACTAAGAGTGCAAGATTCATTCCTGTTCGATCAACTAGGACTGCATCGAAATTGGCTGAGTTGTATGTTAAGTGGATAGTTCGATTCCATGGTATTCAGAAGAGTATAGTGAGCGATCGAGACCCATTTTTCACTAGTGGATTTTGGAAGAGCTTCCAAGAAGTTTTGGGAACCGAGTTGTGTTTGAGTACAGCCTATCACCCCCAAACAGATGGTCGGACCAAGAGAGTCAACAGAGTTTTGGAAGATCTCCTTAGAGCTGTGTTTTAGATTTCGGAGGATCATGGAAAGATCATCTTCACTTGGTGGAATTTTCGTACAACAACAGTTACCAATCAAGTATTGGTATGGCACCATATAGAGATCATTCGGCGACGAATGAAGGCAGCCCAAGACCGTCAGAAAAGTTATGCCGATAAGCGTCGTAAGGATTTGGAATTCGACGTAGGCGACATGGTTTTCGTGAAGGTTTCTCCACTAAAGAATGTTATTCGATTCGAGAAGAAAGGAAAGTTGACTCGGAGATTTGTTGGACCATTCCCGATCATCGAGCGAATTGGAAAGCTCGCTTATAAGTTGGAATTACCAGAAAAGATGTCGGGTGTGCACAATGTTTTTCATGTATCATATCTACGGAGGTATGTGCACGACCCAAGTACGGTGGTTTCTGTTGATAGCTATGAAGATTTGGAGGTTGATCCAGTTACTAGAAGACCTCGTAAGCCGCTTCGTGTTGTGGAAATTGACACGAAACAGCTTAGGAGGAAGGCGATTACGTTGCTCAAGTTACAATGGAGTGATGATGTTAACGACTGTACATGGGAGGAGGAAGAGAGGATGAAGGCAGCTCATCCTGAACTCTTCGAGGTATGGCCCAAAGGTGTCGTGACATCTCATGAATTATAACTTGTTCTAGTCTTAGAATTCTGCATGCTAGGCTAGTAATTGGATGCATGGTTTGTTGATTGCTATGGATGGTAGGCATGCAGAATAGTCTTTGATTGTTCTTGTTTGTTTGGAATTTCGGGGGCGAAATTCCTAAGGGGGAGAGGATGTAACGACCCGTATTTTACGTGTCGATAAATCGTAAAATTATTGTCTTTAGGTCGTTTGCATTGTTTGAGTCAACCAGAGCTCACCTTGTCCAGGAGCTTAAGTCGTGTGGAAGTTAGCTCGTGTGAGCGACATAGTGGAATGGAACGACTTAAGTTATTGACCGACCTATAGGAATGAGCCATCCAGAGTTAGCTCGTGTGAAAGTTAGGTCGGTGGAACGACTTAAGGATAGTAGGCGACTTAAGGAAAGTGAACGAGATAGAGGTTCACGGCTTAAGGATTGGACCGACCTATAGAGTGACCGACCTATAGAGTGACCGACCTATAGAGTGACCGAACTATAGGAGTGACCGACTTAAGGTAGTTAGCGAGTTTGTGGCTAGCGGCTTAGGGATAGGTCAGTTAAAGCGAGTTAGCGACCTAGTGGTTAGTGCCGGGTTATAGTTAGGTCGTAAGATGACCTAAGGTTGCAAGCGACTTAGGGTTAGGTCGTAGGTCGTTGGGTCGTATGCGACCTATGGTGGTTTGCCTTGTGTGGTTAGATCGCTGTAGTGGTTAGGTCGGCATCTCAGTTAGGTCGTAAGTCGTGCACGTGTGTTATGGCTTAGGTCGATGAGTCGTTAGGTCGTAAGCCGTGGGGAGGCTTAGGTCGTAAGACTTTCTGTGTTTAGTTAAGTCGCGTGAAGGCTGAGTCGTAAGTCATTAAGTCGTAAGCCGCATAAGGTGTTAGGTCGGCCGCGTTTGTTAAGTCGCTTGGTTGCACCGTGGTATTTATTATTAGGTCGGCAGTGCTTTAGGTCGTAGGTCGGCAATGTTATAGGTCGTGAGCGACCTAATATCGAGTAAGCGACTTAAGGAGGCCTGAGTGTTAGGACGTAAGTCGTTAGGTCGGCGACGACTTATGGGGGCAGACGACTCATGGATCTGCCTATAAATAGAGGGGTTTGGTTCACTTTTTGGCATCGGATTTTGAAGCGACGAAGTGCTTCCATTTTGAGGGCTCGACTACACTTCTTCACTTCTTTTCTCCACTCTAATGTAGTGCTTCCTTCCATCCGAGATTGAAGATCAAATCGAAGATCCAAGAGCCAAAGTTGAAGATCTCCATCCATTGAAGAGAGATTTCATCGTTTGAAGTGGAATCTTGTCGGATCAAGATAGATCTTTTGCTGTCCAGATCTGAAGTTAGTTGCTTTTGAGGTGTTTAGGTGATTCGGTGAGTGGTAGTTATCTCTCACATGGACCCAAAGGAGTATATTGGATCGGTGGCTTGCTTGTGTGTTAAAGATAGTAATTTCATGCATTTTCCTTAAGTCTGCATGTAGATCTATCGTTAATAAAGTTTTGATATCCATTTTATTATATGTTAACCTATTCTAGTTCATTCAACAAGATATGACTTAGAATTCATGTTTGTTAGATTTGGACTCTTTATTTACGAAATTGCCATTATTGTTATAATTGTTTACTTAGATCTTGTTTGAATGGTTGATTGTTTGGATTAATGATTGATTTGATTGATTGATAGAAGTTAGTTGATTTATGGATTTGAGATGGACAAGTTGGTCGAAGATGATTCAAAAGCTAAGTGGAAAGGCTCTTGAATAAGGAAAGCTGCTTGTGGCATATGAAGCGGATGAGAAAGCTCATATGGATAGATTTGATGATGATGTTGAGATGGGACTTTGCTATAATACGAGGAAGCAAAGGATGATGTGAGATAGCCTTGGTTTAATCCAGACGGGATCATCCCAAGCATGTTGATAACTCGGTGGTATGGTTCGAGTTTGTGGATAATGGTGGGCTCGAGAAGTAGCTTGGGCAAGTTTGAGAATAGTCGTCAAGGAGGATGACTAGAAGGCTTGGATGTCATCGTTATTGAAGGTTCTAGCAAACCTAAAGCAAGAGTACATGGGGCGCCCAAACGACTACAGGTAGGTGGTCGGGACACCCAAAAAGACTACAGGTAGGTGGTCGAGTACTCTGGGCAGATTTGATAGTCCTAGGCACGGGTCACGATGACGTGCGGAATTATGTCTAGAACCGGGGTTACCATTAGCCCTTCACGGACGGATGAAAGAATGTGCCGGTCATTCAATTAACGGTGAAATCGAAGCAATGATAACAGTGATAGCCAGAGTCATGGATGATTGGATGCTTTGGTTGTATCGTCACTCGGTCTCAAGAGCGATGTTTTGTGGGTGTTTATCTGATCTTGGTTTAGGCCTTGGGGGTTTGTACTTGGAAAACATCGACCTTGACCCGAGTGATAATTATCTGTTTTGCTATGTTTGTTTCTGCTTAGTGTGTCTGGAGGCCATCACTGTAGAAAGAGGTGGAGTGGAATGGTTGAGTTCCTATTCCTTTTTACCCTTTATGCTCTTTTGGTATGTTTGATAGTTGATTTACTGCTCACTAGGACTTTTGTCTGACTCAAGGTTTTATGTGTAACTCTTATTACCTTGGGCTGTTCGTCCGTGTTGTGATGGGCAGACTAGGTAGCAGGTGACAGGTGCTGTTTTTAGTGACCAACGCTGTTGATGACGAAGACGAGCTAGAGGCTTTTGCATATTGTTCTTCTTACTATATGTACTGGATGTTCCGCTCTTTGTTTGATACTCTGAGTGTTATGTAGTGAGGCTTGATGTATTGACTATTTAGATGTTTGTATAAAATTACTATGAGTTTATATGATAAGATTCTGTTCTATGAAGCTTCACTATGTATAATTTTCTATTGTATTTTATCCATGCGCTGTGAGTAATACGATAGAGTTTATTGTTTTACCTTGATGATCGTCCATGGCGGCCTGGCACACCTTTCAGCGCACTATTTTCCTGTTTAGTGCGGGAGTCATGGGCGGTCGTCACAAAAAAAAGGAGAAGAAATCATTAACCTGATTCACAAAACAACTTCAACAAATTCGAGCTGGAGCAAATCAAAACTGTGAGCAAACCCACTTATCTACCTCTGTGCTTTGATATTCTGTTTTATACTTGTAGTGTGATTGTTTAAAAATGCCTTCATGTTGTCTAAATATGAAGTTGTGAATGGGCATGCCTGTATATGCTCTTGATTGCTGTTTACAGACATAGGATAGGTTTAGAAATCTGAAATCTCACCCTTCAAACTCCTTTAAGATTTGATGTTTGAACAATTAATGTTTGAATTGGCAAGATCCAAGTTTCAAGAATACTGTTAAGTATTAAAAATGAAAGGTTTACTGAGAATGTAAAAGATACAGTAAGAAGCAAATTCAAGTCAAAGTTTTGATCATCGAAATTTCAAGTTTTTATTTCATGTCTGGATTCAAACTTAGAAATCATGATTTTTGATATAAAATTCACAATTTTTAGTATAAGGGTTATCGAGATGTTGCGAGTTGAACGAATAACGAGTTTTGGCCGATTGCCGATGATCGGCAACGATGTTTGCTGCGAGACTTGGATTGGAGGCGGCCAGAGGGCGGTGGATCACAGGAAAAATGAACGTTGATTTTTCTGATGATTGGGCGGTGAGGTCGGAGCCATATTAGGGTTCCAAGTTCGAAATTGGGAGGGGGATGTTCGTGATGCAATGGCGATGGCCATGGAGGATCGGGGATGATCGCATGGTAGGGAGTAGGTGCGAAAGGTAGCGATGAAGGTTCGGTGGTGTTCGTGACTGATCTCACGATCGAGATCAACGGCAATAGTAGAGGTTTCCGATGGGTTAGTTTTTCCCAGTTTTTGACTGAACGTCGAATTTCTGATTTTGCTTTCGATTTCTTTTTCTGGGTTATCGCACTGATGGTTGAAGTCATCAGCGATGGGTTGAGAGCGGCGACGGTGACCATAGTTGATCGGCGGACATGTGCACGAGTTGATGTTGTGTCTGGGTTGATGGGGATGGGTGCTGTCTCGAAGCATGCCTCGGGAAGAAGAAGTTTTGGCCCGCGTCGTCGTTGAGTGGTTCGCGTGTAACAAGTTTTTTTAAAAAAAGACAGGAGTGGGAAATTTTTCTCGGGGGGAATTCGAATGTAACTCGAAGTTGGGTATAGGGGAAACAGGATTTGGCTCGGGTAAACATGAGTTGGTCTCGGGTCTGGAAATTGTGTATGAAACAGTTGTGTTTTTTTAAACCCAAATCTAGTAATATTTAAAACGTTTTCTTTTTGTAAAACAGTTCTTTTGCAAACAATACATGTTATCCAAGTTGTATGGGTCAGAAGTTTTATATGGATTTAAAACTACACATAGAATTTTATTTTAAAAAGTTATTTCAAATAAAAAAAATCAATTACATTAAAGGTTAGTTAATTAATATAAAGAACGTTATAATGGTTAATTAACTTGTTGAAGTTAAGTTAAATTATTTAGAGGAAATTAATCACTTAAAGTTAATTACTTAATAGAAGTTGTATAAATTAAACTACCAAAAGAAAAGTATTAACAAAATTTCAAAACAAACTCCAAACCTAAATTTAAATGATTTTAAAAGTTTTAAATAGTCATATTAAGTTACCTAAGTGCCTACAAATTTAATTTGATTATGTAATTAAGTGATAGCCGAGATAAATAATTTATCTTAAATATTTGGGGTCTTATTAATAAAAGTAATTAAAGATTAATCACTCAAAGAAAATTACTTAATTAGAGGGTTAATTAAAGATTAATCAAAGATTTATTTAAGATTGATTAAGGATTAATCATTTTTTTGCAATTAATTAAGAATAATTAATCAAAGGATTAATTATACATTAAAATTTAAATGATTAAGGAGTAATTAATCAAATTAATTTGTAATTTATTAATATTAATTAACCAGGATTAAAAATTTATTCATAAGTGATAAATCTGATTTAATTTAAATAAGATAATTCAATTTACTTTTACTATTGGATGTTTGGATTCTATTGGGTGTTTGGATGGTTGATATTCCTCATATGTGATGCTTTGTGATATTTTGTGATGTGAGTTGCTGTGTATTGATTTGTGATATCTGTGATATGTTACTGTGTAAATACCCCTTGACCCGTAGAACGGCATATGGGATTCGATGTGATAGGGAGTCGGATTCCAATTGGTTATCCGAAACCCACATCGAATCATATTAGTGAATCTTTGTGATTGATAAATTTAATTTATCTATGAATCTGTGAATAAAGGTAAGCGTTATGGGTTATACTGCTTATCGATATGATTGAATCTGTGATGATTGATGTTGTGCACTATTGTGTTGAACCCCTGGACCACACTTGTACACACACAAATATGGATTGCACAAGGAAATGTGTTACAGATTTTTGAAATATATTTAAAATTGAATTTTGAATCCAAAATAGTTTTGGAATTAAAATTGGAACTTTGAAAATGAATTTTCAAAAATACAAGTTATTTTGAATAACTTGATTAAGTTTGAAATTTAAATAATTTGATTTAAATTTGAATTCAATATTTGGGATTGAATTCTATGGCTAGGAAACTATGGTTCAAAAGGGTTATTCAACTTATAAATGGGTTTTTAAACCATTTTAAAAGCGTTGATTGGGAATTTAAATTCTAAACCCAAAGTTTTTAACTTGTATAAATATAATTGAATTTTTCTGAAACGGAAACTATATGTTTTCAAATAATAAGAGCTTTCGCATAAGAAATGAATTTCCAATTCGTGTTAAAAGGATTTCAAGTCTAAAATGGAAATAGTTTCCCAAGTTATAGATTAATCTTTGGAAATGTGTTTGAAAGCTATAAATTTAATCTTTAGTTTAAAGATTTAAGGAATAAATCCAATTGAAATGGAAATTGTTTTGAAATCTATGGATGATCTTTGTGAAATTAGGTGAACTTTGTGAAATGAATATTTTTATTTAAAGATTTAAAATGGTAATTTGTTTAACCATTTAAAAGAAAAAACCTTGGATTTTCAAGTTGTGACTTAACTGAAATCCCATATCCATATGTTTTAAACTATTGCGCTCATTATTCGGTTTAGCCGGGAGAGGACCTTGTGTCATATAGCCCATTCTGAATAGTGATACGACGTTATGGATTGCATTTGAAGACCGGTGTTGAAGACCGGGTGTCTTCGAGAACGATAGGATAACCTGTCGATTGACTCTGCACTGAGTTGCTCCGGTATAGAGTTCTCCCTTAGTGACGGGAAGTCCGATCGGTATTGTGGATACTCGGATTTGCAAGGGCTTCTTCGGAAGTGCCTTCGGTTCTGTTCGAACCCGGAACAGACTTGTATGGTTGTATGTCTGACACTACACTTTGAGATATTAAACTGATCTCTATCAAATACATTTCTGCTTGGTGGCGGAGGATTTATTCTCTTAGCTTAACACCCTTCTCTGAGACGTACGAGCTCAGAGGTTATGTAGTTGATATTTATCAGTGATATATTCCCAATTTGGTAGTGTGGCATGCTAAGTGCTGCTGTGTGTTGATGATCATTTGTTGATCATTTGTGATCAAAGCATGGCTTTTGTATAAAGCGTAGCTTTGTGGACGAGACTGCATCGGGACCTCACACCCCGAAAATGGTCGAAACAGGAAAGATGTGGCAAGGTTATGAGGGTCGCGCCCTTTAGGGTGTGTCATTCCCTTCTGGTAAAGGGTGGTATCAATGTATGGAGCCAAGATGCTTACTCATGTGGATACTGCAAATCTATTACTTTGTGATTGCTTTGTGGTTTTGAGGCACCTCGGATAAAGGTCCCAAAGGACCGGGGGATGTCATGCTCGAGTAGTAGTTACCTAGTTACAGAGGTAACCCGGCCTTGTGTTGGCAGAGATCCGGTTAGGTTCTCGGGACGTCCCGCCAGAGGCGATCCCATTGACAGTAGGAAGTTCCTTAGCCTGACCATTTGTTGGAAATCCATTCATCCAATACGCGCCTTGTACGGTTTTAGTTGTATTACCTGCTATCTACTTATGGTGGCGCCCCACTGTTTGGATGGTAGCTATAGTAGGCATAGTTCGGAATGTCTATGCTGGCTAGGATTTATATTATACTTTCGAAATGGTTTTTCACACTTTGCACTTATAGTAATAATATCAAAGAAATTTTCTCGTATTAAGCATATTTGACTATCATAAGGAGAAATCTCATCCAAGTTTGCGTTTTCATTATGTGTGTGGCGGGAGGCCTTATGGTAGTTTCATTTTCTAAAAATCATTGCGGATTTCAAATTTAAATTCCTTTGTTTGTTTTAAAAGACCAAATGTTTTTGTTTGCTCATACCAGTCCCACGACTGACCTGGAGTTTATTGTTCATTTCCTAAACTCTGGGTGCCCACTATTTTTCCCACACGGGAAGTCTAGAGTTGGGTTTTTCAGATAATCAATAGTAGGTGTAGAATCGATAGCTTTCTGCCTTAGGATTTGGCAATCGCATGTGGATCAAGTAGCTTCTCTTCATCTTGATTTGGGAGTTCGTGCTATTTCTGGATTGGCGCCTTGGAGATGAAGTTACAGTACTGGAGTTCTTTCTTGAAGACCATATTGGAGATTTTTGTTCCGCTGCTAGTGTTATCTTTTCTTGTCGCTGTTATTTCTTGTATCTCTGATGTATATTCATTGTATCATCTGTTGTATCATATTGCATCTGATATTGTATCAATGTGTATATTGATATATGCTATTCTTTTTCTTCCGCTGTGTTGTACTTAATGTGTTATAAGCTCCGGCGAACCAGATTCGACGTTTGGATCTGCGGCATTTGAATACGAGTGTCGTATTCGGTGCCGATTTTCGAAGGCCGAGTCAGGGTCGTCACACTTCGGCCCATAATTCTTTTTGGCCCGTTCCCTTTCTCCCTTTCTTTTTATTCTTCCTAGTGCTTTCTCTTTTCCCTCTGTTCTTACTTCCTACGCGTGCAAATGTTGATTTGCACCGCACACGACGCCGGCCGGCCTGTCCATGCTGCCAACTACTCTTAAAGTTCACCCATGACCCCCTCGTCCTCCTGGCCCCCTTGAAGCCTTGTCAAAACACCTAGTTCAAAAATCGAACTGCTCAACCTAGGAAGGTCAAAACTACGATCATCAAAGCATCTCGTTTCACCACCACGAATCACCATCACTTCCCATACTTCGACAGGAAGCTCACCACCATCCTCACTATCATCCCCTAAAATCTCACAGCTCGATCATCCCTCGGTGATGAAATCAACAAGTTTACATACCACAGAAAACTAGCACCCAAAACCTTATATTTGTTTCGTCCTCAAAATCCTTGCGTTAAATAATTTTTTTTAGCATTTTTCTGGGATTCGAAAATCATCAAACTAGCTTTACGACGAATTCCAACATCTAGTATTTGTCGAACCAACAGAAATTGATAAAAGTACGATTTTTACAAACTGCACCACAAACTCTTATCTAAAAATCATCATCATTGTTTCAAAAATCTTACTTTTGTATGTTTATACAAGATATAAAATCAAATTAACATTTTAAATTATTCGAATTTTACAGATAGATTGCCTTGTTACTGGAAAATTTGAACATATAGTATCTATGTTTTAATGTCAAGTTTTAAAACAAAATTTCAAGTCCTGATTTTAGTTTTAAACAAACTTAATTAGTTAAATTCCTAACTTTTAAAATGTTTATATGAAGAAGTATTAGTTTTTTTTCTTTGCTCAGATATTTGAAAATACTGAAGAACATCACACCTTTAAACAGAGGACATTTCAGAACTACATATTTACAATATATAGCATACACAAGAGTTACCTGAACTAATTTCAAGAGTTAAACCTCAAAGGATAGCATGTTTACTCACCTGCAAACCAAGAACATAGAGCCTATACTTTTGAAAACTGAGAGTTATTGTTGGGTTTAATCTGATCTAAAGGTTGTACTTTGAATCTATTCTTTTTATTTTGCTTTCCAGTAAGATTATGAACACATATTCTGATTTGAATGATTTTGAAAATTGATCTTGTTTGAGATGCTGCAGATTTGAATCAACTTGTTCTTTAATCCTCTTTTTTTTTTCTTGCCTTTCCAGATTGATGAATTTATTGAGTTGCTTATATATCTTTTTTTCTGGAATGCCAATTTATGTTCTTGAACGAGCAGAGGCTAATATATAAAGGAGAAAAGCTTTTGTATAGGCAGGTATGTTCTGGTGTAGTTTATTCTTTGACTGACAAAAGATTTTTGTTTCCTTTTCTTACTTTCTTTGACTAAGCAAGATCTTATTTCGGCTGATATGTGCTTTGGTGGCTGAGATAATTTTCTTTTCTTGTTTTCGGCTGAAATGATATGAGCTAGTACATATGTTTCTTAATTGGTTTACAGCCTACCCCATTTTCGTGTACTTAGATTACTTGTAGATAGTTGTTTTGTTGTTTTAAGTTAAATTGTTGTCTAAGTTTGAAATAATACTTGTTTCAGATTTTCTTAGCTTTTGATGGATGAAACTGAAGATGAGAGTTTATGTGTATAAATTTGAGTTTACAGGGTATCATTTGTATAAGGTGATATTATTATCTTTGTACAATATAGGTATATATTTTTGTACAGCATAAAGTCAGATATTTTTGGTCTTGTTTTGTTGACTAGCATATTTTCTTGTTTATTTTTGGTGGCTGATAAGATAATAAGGTGGCTATAGATGTTGTCATTAATTGTTGTTGTCATTTTCTTTCAAGTGTTAATACTTGAATATATAATGTTGTCTTCTTATGTCAGCCTACATAGATATTATATTTTCTTTTGTTTAGACTAATTGTTTTATAATATAAATGAATCTCTATTGTTAAGATGATGTTAGAATTTGTCTAATATATTTACTTTATATTTTACAAACTATATATTTCATCTTATATATATCCATTTGTATACTTATATGTTTACATAGATATTACGTTTATGACTCCGATATTTTTCATATGAGAAAATTTATTTATTCGATTAATAAAGTCAATATTTCCGTAAATAAAATAAATTTATTTACCAAACTTCAGATGTTAGAAAACCCGGGTCGTCACATCCCTCCCCCTTTAGAACTTTTCTTCCTCGAAAAGAAACAAAGCCAGATTTATTGAAATGCTTAAAATCAGATAAATTTTCTTTGATCATTCTTAAAACACTATAAAAATTTATATAATATTACTGAAATAGTTTTTATACAAATACTTTTATAACTCGATGTTTCGACAAGTCCATCCTCGCTCTCACAGAAATTCGGTCATACGTTGATCAGGCATACGACTGAAAATCTATAAGCGCTTGGCAGACCCGTTTCAACATCCAGTGAAAATACATGGGAAAATAATTTTATTGAAAATATAGAAAATAGTTTTTGAAAATAGAGGATATATCTTTAGTGAGAATGATCTGGAAATCATCACCCCCATCCATGGTCGCAGTTAACCCGATGGTTACGTTGCCATCCCGACAAAATCCATAGATAACTGTAGGCTTTCGCGCCCCTCAATTACACCATGGAACCCGCTACAGATCGCAGCTACAACTGGGGTTACATAGCTATCACAGCAAAAGCCCATATAACTGTAGGCATCAGCGCCCTCGAATTTCACTGCCAAAAGAATGAAACCTCTCCACTCCACTTGACCATAGATCGCAGTCTACCGATGTTGCGTTGCCTTCCCGGAAAAATCAAATGTAGACCGTTGGCACTCATCCTCCACATGATTTTCGCTATGGTCCCCACAGTAGATCGCAGTGACATCGAGTTACACTGTCGTCACAGCATAACCCAAATGCCCCTGTAGGCATCAGCGCCCTCGACTTTCGCTACCCAATAATCCTCAGGAATTAGTTTGTCCGGACTCCTCAC
This sequence comes from Allium cepa, assembly GCA_030765085.1. Taxonomy (NCBI): domain Eukaryota; kingdom Viridiplantae; phylum Streptophyta; class Magnoliopsida; order Asparagales; family Amaryllidaceae; genus Allium; species Allium cepa. The sequence goes on along the minus strand of CM060943.1, from coordinate 474,142,224 downwards.
AGGATCAACTTTAGAACCCCCCCTTTGGGGCTCAAGGCAGCACCACCCAGTGGCACTCCTGAGAAGTTCATTTCAAGGAAGCGCATTTTTCCCCAGGGTCATCATCAAAACATTTTATACTATACCCATATAGTATCTTCAAATCATACACCTAGTATGATCTTGTAACGACCCGCCTTTTTGGACAATTTAAATCGACGATCAAATACACATGTCGATTCCAAACCATTCAAAAGGGTAGATAGTTATTGGGGTAAATAAGAAAAGAAAAGAAAGAGAAATAAAGGAAATGAAACAACACAGAATCTCGCAGCGGAACGATAAAATATAATAGTCAAATAAACAGTTCATGAAGCTGTTTACTATACTTTGACAATTATTTATACAACATTTATCAGAGTTATACATATACAACAGAACAATTAAAATAATGCTGCAGATAGCATGATGCAAGGGTAATAATAGTAGTAGTATACCAAATCTTCGTCTTCATCCTCCAGAATAGATCTTCAAAAATCTGAAAAACTCAGGACTGACCCGAGCGTAATGAAAAGACAAAACACTCGAGTCAGGACTAAAATATCCTTATGAAAGTGAAATCAATCGTAAATAAATATGAGTGTAACGGCGTCAGAGATGTTTATGGTGTTTGACATCTCCTATCCAGTGTCAACGTGCGTGCAATAACTCAAGAGATGTTACGGGATTTTCCATCTCTCAAGGATCCGTGAAACTATCTACTATGTAGTAATATACGCTAAGTAGATAATGTCTATCAGTAATATAAAGTATCAAAATAGCGTTAAGGCGTTACCATAATCCCCCTTAACACATTTTTATAATGCCATAGCCTATACAACACCGTAAGCCCCACCGTAAACTGGTGGTTATCAGAAGGTACCCCATAGGTATAACACAAAGCATAACGTAGTGGTCGCGAATAGGATAATCAGTATGACAAGGTACATGAGGCGATACCAACTAGGATACTAGTAGTTGCGTGATCCGGACTGATGTTGAGCATAGCCAGCAGCTACCCCAACACCGCGAAACAACACTCCCAAATCAAGGGGTGCACCCAAATCGAATCACAAATATAATAGAAATGGTATCGAAGAAGCGTGTTCGCTAGAGGTGGCGAACTTCAATGGCCCGGCGCGGCTGCTGTTTTAGTCATGTCAGGGGTCATCCAATATCGTTCTCTTTCTTCAGTCAACGTGTTCACCAAATCATCCACTTCATTTTGGATCAACACTCCGCGTATAATAGTTATTAAAGTGGTTTTCGGTATCGACAGAGAGTATGTCCATATCCGATCCCGGTCTCTTTAATAACTACGTATTATTACACCGTTGGCTCTTTTACATTTCAAATCGGTTCATAATTGATATCAAAATATCATATTCGCTTCAAAAATCAAATCCATTTCAAATATCATCGTATCTATACAACTGTAAGATTCCGTTTCAAAAATCATTTTTCGCATCAATATCTCATTTCGTTTCAAAATCATTTCGAATTTCAATTTAGGTTGCAACTTCATTTAACTCAATTCGTATTTAAATTCAAGATTTAAATATAAACATTTCACCTTATTGACCAGCTTAGGATTTTAGAAAAATAGTTTTAAGTAGTCTAAAAGTAGTTTTAAATTAAAATAGTTAAAATACTTTAAAATCTTAACATGGATTTGAAATAGATAAATTTAGTTTAAAATAATTTAAATTGGGTTAAGTAGATTTAAAATAGATTAAAATAGTTTAAGTATCCAAAATGGTTTATATAACTGAGTAATTTGGAAAACAAAATAAATCAGCTTCAAAATCATTCCATTTCAATTATAACTTTCCAATTCAAATCAATTCCAATTTCCATTCTACCGATTCAATTTCGATTTCAATTCAATCAACGTCAATTTTTACTTCGAATTTATTCAATTTTATATTCACTTTCAATTAGTTCAATTTCAATTTATATCGATTTAGAGCTTGGTTTTTTCAAAATATCTATTTAGAACACTTACAAAATTATCCATCAATATACGAGTTTAAATCCAAATTTCAAACATGATTCGATTCCAAGCTCGATTTCAAAATATCACTTATATCTCACTTTTACTTAATTATCCTTCAATACTCAAATTTAAATCTAAATTTCAAATATGATTCAATTTCAAGCTCAATTCCAAAATATCATTTTTATGTCGCTTTTACGTAGTAATACTCAAAGTTCGAAATAATGTTCAATCTTTAAATCAAATAGATTTTCGAAATTCAATCATATCCCAAATTTTATTCTCAAAGTCTCAACTTAAATTATTTAACAATTTTCTTTTACCAAAATTTATTTCAACATTCCAAACTCAATTTCCCAATAAATTCGATTTCTATAAATTTATTTATATTTGTAACTTTTAAATCAAACATTTAAATAAATTTCAAATCGACGATTTAAAATTATTAATTTAGCCAATTCGGTGTCCGTATATAATTTTCTATCCTATGGCCAATTAGTTATTTATTTCAATTAGATGTCAGGGATGCATATATATTACTTAAATCAAATCACAGTTTCATATGTATGCATAACAATATATATAAGCGAATAAACATCCAAACATTCAAATATCAACCAATAGCATCCATCGAAATACGTCATTCAATACACAATACAATTCATGGCAATTTCATAGTTATCAATGTCAGGTAATTTAATCGCAAATCAATTTCAATTCCAATTTAACTGTCAATTTAATTTTTAACGGTTAATTCAAATGACAATCTATATGAAAATTAAATTCTATCAAACAACGACTAATAAAATTCATAACACTTCATAATATCAAATTTGACTAGCATAAAGATATTTAGTACGTTGTGAGCGTTATAAAACACTCACTTTGATTTCAATGTAGTTCCAGCGTTTTATTTCGAATAAAATTAAACGTGCGTTTAATTTACCCGAAATTTTCTCTAGCTCCAAACGACTCCAATCCAATTCCATAGCGTAGTATTCGTCCATACGATTCCAACGCAAAAAGTTTCGTCCGAATCCGACCTCGCAGCAAAGAGTTATGTTATTTCAAAGTTACACGAATTATAATATAAATAAATTAACAATTTCTTTTTTTTTATAACCTTTAACTAAATCTGGACGAACGCTACCAATAGAAGAAATCTCGGCCGCTACTTGAAGCTTCTTCCCAAACGCGTTCGTTCCCAGGTCGTATAACCGAACCCAATCAAGCGAGCTAGGGCTCGAGATTGCCGCCACCAACCTAGTCGAGACGACGATCTGGAGATGTCGTTCCAAAGCCTATCTCGTGCTCGACACTCGGCCTCAACACCGTGGAGCTCGGCCTCCCTATTCACCTCGAAACTCGTGCCGAACTGCAGGCCTTTGGACGAGCTTTGGCGACAAACCGAAGCACTATTTTCCATCATCACCGTTGATCGCGTAGAGCTCGAGGAGATCTACAATCTTCTAGTTGAAGCCTTCTGGAAATAATCGATGGATCGGAAAAAAATTGAGGAGAAAGATCATTGTTTTTCGGCCATGGAATAATAAGCGGCGGCGGCTGTAGAGAATTAGGTTTTCTTTTTTTAATTTTGTGAATAAAGGCTACTTATAGGCAACGACGAGTATTATTTATCCGGCTTTTCCAAACTTCGAATTTCGCGCTGTAACTGATGTTCCTAGGGTTTATCCCACGTTCCGGACACAATGGAATAGGTTTCAGAAGCTAATTCGATCGTGTGTGTGAGTTACGGTAATAAACGATCGATTTGAAATTTAAATCGGTTAATCAAATTTTTGTGCGTTTGGGCTCGCCCCGGACAAACGGTAAATCCGATTGACTCGAAATTTGAAATCTTACAATAATATGACATTTCGGATCCGATGAAACTTGTTTCGTCGAAATCCGAGATCGTTTGAAAAATGACTATTTTAACTCGCCAAATTAATATTAAAACAATTTCGATGCGTTTCGAGCTGCCACGGTCAAACGAAAACTCCGATTGCTACAAAATTGAAATCCGGTAATAACAAACTATTACGGATCTAATGGAACTAGCTTCGTCCAATTCTGAGACTGTTCGAAAATTGGCTATTTTTCAGTCGATAATTAAATATTAAAATATTCAATTTTCACAAATTTACTTTTAATTCTATTTTAAAAGTTCTACAACATCATTCTTACTTTAATATGATACAATAAAATTTTACAAGTCATTTTTAATCATATTAACCCATTATTCAATTATTCAATAATTTCAAATTTTAAAATCTTATTAACTCTATTATAATCACAATATAACTTATATTCACTTTGGAAACCAATCTGAATCATATTATATCAATTTCAATTATTCGCTCTATTTTCATATATTAAATTTCAATATCAAATTGATCATATCAAATTCAGAATTTAATTATTCAACATTTGTAATATTAAATTTAAACAAATTTGATTATTCTTAAATCACTATCTTTTGAAATATTCAAAACGAACTTACAAAATTTAACTAATTCAAATTATAGAACAACCATTTTCATTAAAACAGTTATTTAATTAATTCAATAAATTCCAAATATTAAATCTAAACTATTCAATTGTTCAATATTTGACGGATTTCAATATTGGATTTTTAAATAAAAATTTCATTATCAGTCGATTTACTATATTACATCAAATGAACTCTACATTATTATTTAACTACAGTTAGAGATAATTCACTCAACTAATATATAAACTTCCATTTCAATTGCAATTGGTTCACAAATTCAATTCGACTAACTAAATGAATATGTAACTTAAATAATTATCACCGTTAACTTTTAATTACTTATAAGTTTATTATTTACAAACAAGTGTCACAATTACCTATACAATACAAATTCATTCAATTACCTTTGACTACATAACATTTCAATTGATTTGGGATTTTATTCAATTCATAAATAATTAACTTAGATAAAATCTTGTTGCATTTCATTCTAGTTATTATTATTCCAAACGATTTACAATTTTTTTCTAACACTAAATCACGAAATCTTATTAAATTAGCTATTTTAATTATCGAAAATTTACGGGTCGTTACACTCTCCCCCACTCAAAACTTTTCGTCCCCGAAAAGGAAAAAGAAGGGAAAAGGAACTAAGTAAAGAATTCAACATTTGATATATTTTATTAAAAATTATCCACTTATAAACAATGAAATTCCATTTATAAAGTCATAACTACGCTTCCACTAAGTTACTCCGAACGGCTTCCTAACTTTAAAAGTTAGTAATCAAAACAAGTTATAAAAATTTTTAAAACTTGAAAATTTTTCTAACACCCGGATTTTACGGATAATTTCGGCAGAGTCTCCTTTGCACGGCTCGATCGAAAAAAAATAGCAGTATATATATCACAAATATACATCTCATCAAGTGATGAGGCATCTCGCAGGGAAAAAGTGTAAAAGTACGGTATGTAATCCGAGATATGTACCTTATATATTGTTAGCGAGCATATACGGCTAATATAGCGCGAAAGCGAGCTCCAAATGCGAAGCAAGCGCAATCCGCACCTACTAAACACTCAATAACTAAGTTAGAACCATGCATATAAAGATAGATCGATATACTTAGCCTACACAACATATATATAACATATTTAGCTTCAAAACTGAGATTCCAATTTCAGGACAGCAAACAAATCTTAGTTTTAGGACACCTAAATGATAAAATTCGGCAACAGAATCTAAACAAAAGTTGTTGCATTCATTTTAGGCTTTCCGGAATGTCAAAAATCATCGAATTCGGACCATACGGTCAAAAATTATGGCCGTTTTACTTAGAGGATACGACTCAGCCTGGGCAATGAATTGCGCAGATCAGCGATGTTCACCCACGTTTTCGACCTTCTAAACGACATCAAAACACAAAACACTTAAAACAAAAGTTTTATCTTAAGTTCTTAACTTTCCAGAAAGTGCAAGATCATCAAAATCCGATAAACCAGTCAAAAGATATGGCGAAAATACTAAGGGTGTATACTACTGGTTTTACTTATTTTTACACAGGACAACGAGTAACATTCAGGTTTTTAACCTAGTAGACGAAGGAATTTTCTCAAGTTATCTAAACAAAAGTTGTGCTATAGTTTCTAAGCTTTCCGAAAAGTCTAAGATCGTTGAATTCCATTCAGCCATTTAAAAGTTATGGTTATTTTCGTTTCAGCATATATTGGACAATTTTGGATTTTTCCAAAATTTGCTTTTATTATTTCAAAGCACAAACCATTAAAATTCCAATATTCTAAAGAACAATCATAGACACAAAGTCATTTATTTTCTTATTCATCCATGCAATAGGTTTACATTTAATTTGTTTTCGATTTATTCAAGTTTTTTCATTCACATTTTAAATTTAAGTCAATTTGCTTCAATTTAAATTGAATTCAATTATATTTAATTTAACTTTGCTTCAAATTTGAATTTTGTTGTTTAATATTTTATTCCGTTTATTCAATTCCATTAACACTAATGAATTCTACTTAATCAATTATCATCCATCTAACAACCAATGCATATCAAACATTAACATCCATCCAAAATCTACACTAAATCAATTATACATTTCCAAGTCAATTTTAATTTCATACACTTCCAACTTTATTGACATTTAGTTATATTCAAATTTAATTAGTTTCCATTTACCAATTTATATTTCATTAATTTAAATTTTATTCATTCACTTATATATATCATTCATTTTACAGCTTAAATTTCTTTTATATTTACAACTATAAATAGATCTTCATAATTTATTATTCATTCTCACACTGGTATATTATTTCTCTACTTATCCTTATTAGCATTTTAAACCTTTTAAGTATTTGGTAATTTATAGTTATTCAAATAGAACGTAGTTAAACAACATACAACTTCTTTCCATTTAAAGTTGAATTTTCAATTAATTAATTCTTAAGTCATTACTTATACTTCACTATAATTTAATTTCGCATTTACATTCACATATAGTATTTCCATTTTATATTAACACAATTGTGAATCACCCTTAAATGTTAATTTAAATTCCAATTGTTTACTAACAATTTTTATTTATATTTGCAAACCATTAATTAAATGCATATTTCATTATTCAAACCTATACTTGTATATTATCCAATTAACAATTCATATAACATTTTTGAACTTCTTAAATATTTTGGTAAGTGATATCTATGCTATAGAATGAAATTTAATACTATGCAAGTTTTACAGTTTCAATTTTATTTTAAGTTCATACTTTCCTAATTCTAAGGATTTCTACTTCAATTGATATTTTCACTTAGCTCTTAGGTTCATTTCTCATTTCACAACTCAGAAGTTCCTTAATGATTCAAGTCTACATTCATTTCAATCATTTTAAAAAAAAATCATTAATTATTAAAGGACTTAAGAACTCCAATCCCGGTTTCATTTCAAATCAAGTTTTGAAATAATATATACTTATATAATTTATATATCAAATCATACTATAGAGAATACAAAATAAAATAAAATTTGAATCAAAACAAGGTTTAGACAGGCTATTAAGTGGTCTCCCCCACTCAGACTCTCGAAAATAAACGCCGATGATGCACGCATTCATCACTGAAATCATTTTCTAGCGTCAAGAGAAGGGAATATAACACTCATCATTAAAAAATAATCCTTCGAAAATAATTTCAACTCAATTATACTATCATATAATACTCATAGTATATTTTTCAAATTCTTGTAAGTCAATTTCAAACACCGGAATTTAAATTCCCAAATCCAAGTTAAAATTCATTTATATTCATTATCAATTGTGTTTACAAGATTTCATTTTCCTAAATCCATTGTTATTTAATCAATTGTTGTAAATATTGACTGATCAAACAATAACGATAATAATCTAATATTATTATCTCCTAACAATAAATTCAATCAAAATGAATAAATATTCAAATAATTCTTTTATATAAAATATATTCCAAACGATATTGTGTTGGTTTGTCCTATTCGAGTGTTTAGAAATTCCTATCGATGCCTTGGCGTTTCAAGTATCGACCAGAATTCATAAATACTCAACGGAACAAAGTTAACACAATATAAAACCATTTTATATCAAATAACAAGTACATTCTCTCATATACACTCAACTCATTCATATAGTTTACCTCTATTTCAATGAGTTATTCCCCACTAGAGCCAAGGTTTATCGCTAAACCAAAGTTCTGATACCAACTGTAACGACCCGCCTTTTTGGACAATTTAAATCGACGATCAAATACACATGTCGATTCCAAACCATTCAAAAGGGCAGATAGTTATTGGGGTAAATAAGAAAAGAAAAGAAAGAGAAATAAAGGAAATGAAACAACACAGAATCTCACAGCGGAACGATAAAATATAATAGTCAAATAAACAGTTCATGAAGCTGTTTACTATACTTTGACAATTATTTATACAACATTTATCAGAGTTATACATATACAACAGAACAATTAAAATAATGCTGCAGATAGCATGATGCAAGGGTAATAATAGTAGTAGTATACCAAATCTTCGTCTTCATCCTCCAGAATAGATCTTCAAAAATCTAAAAAACTCAGGACTGACCCGAGCGTAATGAAAAGACAAAACACTTGAGTCAGGACTAAAATATCCTTATGAAAGTGAAATCAATCGTAAATAAATATGAGTGTAACGGCGTCAGAGATGTTTACGGGGTTTGACATCTCCTATCCAGTGTCAACGTGCGTGCAATAACTCAAGAGATGTTACGGGATTTTCCATCTCTCAAGGATCCGTGAAACTATCTACTATGTAGTAATATACGCTAAGTAGATAATGCCTATCAGTAATATAAAGTATCAAAATAGCGTTAAGGCGTTACCATAATCCCCCTTAACACATTTTTATAATGCCATAGTCTATACAGCACCGTAAGCCCCACCGTAAACTGGTGGTTATCAGAGGGTACCCCATAGGTATAACACAAAGCATAACATAGTGGTCGCGAATAGGATAATCAGTATGACAAGGTACATGAGGCGATACCAACTAGGATACTAGTAGTTGCGTGATCCAGACTGATGTTGAGCATAGCCAGCAGCTACCCCAACACCGTGAAACAACACTCCCAAATCAAGGGGTGCACCCAAATCGAATCACAAATGTAATAGAAATGGTATCGAAGAAGCGTGTCCGCTAGAGGTGGCGAACCTCAATGGCCCGGCGCGGTTCCTGTTTTAGTCATGTCAGGGGTCATCCAATATCGTTCTCTTTCTTCAGTCAACGCGTTCACAAAATCATCCACTTCATTCTGGATCAACACTCTGCGTATAATAGTTATTAAAGTGGTTTTCGGTATCGACAGAGAGTATATCCATATCCGATCCCGGTCTCTTTAATAACTACGTATTATTACACCGTTGGCTCTTTTACATTTCAAATCGGTTCATAATTGATATCGAAATATCATATTCGCTTCAAAAATCAAATCCATTTCAAATATCATCGTATCTATACAACTGTAAGATTCCGTTTCAAAAATCATTTTTCGCATCAATATCTCATTTCGTTTCAAAATCATTTCGAATTTCAATTTAGGTTGCAACTTCATTTAACTCAATTTGTATTTAAATTCAAGATTTAAATATAAACATTTCACCTTATTGACCAGCTTAGGATTTTAGAAAAATAGTTTTAAGTAGTCTAAAAGTAGTTTTAAATTAAAATAGTTAAAATACTTTAAAATCTTAACATGGATTTGAAGTAGATAAATTTAGTTTATAATAATTTAAATTGGGTTAAGTAGATTTAAAATAGATTAAAATAGTTTAAGTATCCAAAATGGTTTATATAACCGACTAATTTGGAAAACAAAATAAAACAGCTTCAAAATCATTCCATTTCAATTATAACTTTCCAATTCAAATCAATTCCAATTTCCATTCTACCGATTCAATTTCGATTTCAATTCAATCAACGTCAATTTTTACTTCGAATTTATTCAATTTTATATTCACTTTCAATTAGTTCAATTTCAATTTATATCGATTTAGAGCTTGGTTTTTTCAAAATATCCATTTAGAACACTTACAAAATTATCCATCAATATACGAGTTTAAATCCAAATTTCAAACATGATTCGATTCCAAGCTCGATTTCAAAATATCGCTTATATCTCACTTTTACTTAATTATCCTTCAATACTCAAATTTAAATCTAAATTTCAAATATGATTCAATTTCAAGCTCAATTCCAAAATATCATTTTTATGTCGCTTTTACGTAGTAATACTCAAAGTTCGAAATAATGTTCAATCTTTAAATCAAATAGATTTTCGAAATTCAATCATATCCCAAATTTTATTCTCAAAGTCTCAACTTAAATTATTTAACAATTTTCTTTTACCAAAATTTATTTCAACATTCCAAACTCAATTTCCCAATAAATTCGATTTCTATAAATTTATTTATATTTATAACTTTTAAATCAAACATTTAAATAAATTTCAAATCGACGATTTAAAATTATTAGTTTAGCCAATTCGGTGTCCGTATATAATTTTCTATCCTATGGCCAATTAGTTATTTATTTCAATTAGATGTCAGGGATGCATATATATTACTTAAATCAAATCACAGTTTCATATGTATGCATAACAATATATATAAGCGAATAAACATCCAAACATTCAAATATCAACCAATAGCATCCATCGAAATATATCATCCAATACACAATACAATTCATGACAATTTCATAGTTATCAATGTCAGGTAATTTAATCGCAAATCAATTTCAATTCCAATTTAACTGTCAATTTAAGTTTTAACGGTTAATTCAAATGACAATCTATATGACAATTAAATTCTATCAAACAACGACTAATAAAATTCATAACACTTCATAATGTCAAATTTGACTAGCATAAAGATATTTAGTACGTTGTGAGCGTTATAAAACACTCACTTTGATTTCAATGTAGTTCCAGCGTTTTATTTCGAATAAAATTAAACGAGCGTTTAATTTTACCCGAAATTTTCTCTAGCTCCAAACGACTCCAATCCAATTCCATAGCGTAGTATTCGTCCATACGATTCCAACGCAAAAAGTTTCGTCCGAATCCGACCTCGCAGCAAAGAGTTATGTTATTTCAAAGTTACACGAATTATAATATAAATAAATTAACAATTTCTTTTTTTTTATAACCTTTAACTAAATCTGGCCGCACGCTACCAATAGAAGAAATCTCGGCCGCTACTTGAAGCTTCTTCCCAAACGCGTTCGTTCCCAGGTCGTATAACCGAACCCAATCAAGCGAGCTAGGGCTCGAGATTGCCGCCACCAACCTAGTCGAGACAACGATCTGGAGATGCCGTTCCAAATCCTATCTCATGCTCGACACTCGGCCTCAACACCGTGGAGCTCGGCCTCCCTATTCACCTCGAAACTCATGCCGAACTGCAGGCCTTTGGACGAGCTTTGGCGACAAACCGAAGCACTATTTTCCATCATCACCGTTGATCGCGTAGAGCTCGAGGAGATCTACAATCTTCTAGTTGAAGCCTTCTGGAAATAATTGATGGATCGGAAGAAAATTGAGGAGAAAGATCATTGTTTTTCGGCCATGGAATAATAAGCGGCGGCGGCTGTAGAGAATTAGGTTTTCTTTTTTTAATTTTGTGAATAAAGGCTACTTATAGGAAACGACGAGTATTATTTATCCGGCTTTTCCAAACTCCGAATTTCGCGTGGTAACTGACGTTCCTAGGGTTTATCCCGCGTTCCGGACACAATGGAATAGGTTTCGGAAGCTAATTCGATCGTGTGTGTGAGTTACGGCAATAAACGATCGATTTGAAATTTAAATCGGTTAATCAAATTTCTGTGCGTTTGGGCTCGCCCCGGACAAACGGTAAATCCGATTGACTCGAAATTTGAAATCTTACAATAATATGACATTACGGATCCGATGAAACTTGTTTCGTCGAAATTCGAGATCGTTTGAAAAATGACTATTTTAACTCGCCAAATTAATATTAAAACAATTTCGATGCGTTTCGAGCTGCCACGGTCAAACAAAAACTCCGATTGCTACGAAAATTGAAATCCGGTAATAACAAACTATTACGGATCTAATGGAACTAGTTTCGTCCAATTCTGAGACTATTCGAAAATTGGCTATTTTTCAGTCGATAATTAAAAATTAAAATATTCAATTTTCACAAATTTACTTTTAATTCTATTTTAAAAGTTCTACAACATCATTCTTACTTTAATATGATACAATAAAATTTTACAAGTCATTTTTAATCATATTAACCCATTATTCAATTATTCAATAATTTCAAATTTTAAAATCTTATTAACTCTATTATAATCACAATATAACTTATATTCACTTTTGAAACCAATCTGAATCATATTAAATCAATTTCAATTATTCGCTCTATTTTCATATATTAAATTTCAATATCAAATTGATCTTATCAAATTCAGAATTTAATTATTCAACATTTGTAATATTAAATTTAAACAAATTTGATTATTCTTAAATCACTATCTTTTGAAATATTCAAAACGAACTTACAAAATTTAACTAATTCAAATTATAGAACAACCATTTTCATTAAAACAGTTATTTAATTAATTCTATAAATTCCAAATATTAAATCTAAACTATTCAATTGTTCAATATTTGACGGATTTCAATATTGGATTTTTAAATAAAAATTTCATTATCAGTCGATTTACTATATTACATCAAATGAACTCTACATTATTATTTAACTACAGTTAGAGATAATTCACTCAACTAATATATAAACTTCCATTTCAATTGCAATTGGTTCACAAATTCAATTCGACTAACTAAATGAATATGTAACTTAAATAATTATCACCGTTAACTTTTAATTACTTATAAGTTTATTATTTACAAACAAGTGTCACAATTACCTATACAATACAAATTCATTCAATTACCTTTGACTACATAACATTTCAATTGATTTGGGATTTTATTCAATTCATAAATAATTAACTTAGATAAAATCTTGTTGCATTTCATTCTAGTTATTATTATTCCAAACGACTTACAATTTTTTTCTAACACTAAATCACGAAATCTTATTAAATTAGCTATTTTAATTATCGAAAATTTACGGGTCGTTACAGATCTTATACAAAGCTCCTTTACACAAAATCGATTATCCCAAAGTCGATAATTCTCAAACTAGGCTTTCCAAATTCAATATTGATTTTACCCAAAAATCAAAATCCTTTTCAAATTCAAAGGTTCCCAAAACTTTTTTCCAAAACCCTCATATGATCCTTTATATATATACAGATATATATAAGTTTTAAAACTTTGGATTATTCAAACTTGTATAAAACCCCTTTTATACTTCAAACATTTCAAAATCATTTTTCTTCTAGCAATAAATTCAACAAGGGGAGATTTATCTCATATAACAAAGATATACAACTTTGTTTATTCAAAACCAAATATCCCAATTTAATTTCTCTTTCCAATATCAACTTCATTCAAATCCGTACGATGTACACATACCATCTGTACGCTATATCAACCTGATCGCTCGCTCGATCACACAATTTCACTTCCGAACTAGTATCGTCCACCCGACTTCCTAGTGCGGACACAGATCTGGTTTCTTGATCAGAAACCGTCATTCTCCTTACATAGCCATAACTATGATAGAGAACATCCAGAACCAATCAACAATCCATATCCAGGTTCGCCGTCGAAAATCGAGTGAAAAATCCCAGCTCGGATCGATAAACTATCTCGAAATTCTGTGCTCGAATCTGGATCAAATCACTATGCGAATAGAATAATATACATACATCTTACGTATTTATCTTTATTGATTATTAACCAAATCAATTTCCTTTCCATTCACATTCACTTATTCACATTTACATCAATCCCCATTTGGATTATCACTTCAATTCTTATCTCAGTTGGGTATTTAAATCAATAACAGTTTAAACTCCGACCAGTTTATATTTAGGAAAATAGCTTGAATTTTTTTAAAATAGATAAGTATTGAAAAATAATTAATAGTTTGCAAAATAGCTATATAATAGTTAACTAATAGTAAAATAGTTGGAAAATAGTTAAATAGTTTCGGAAATTTTAGATAATTGCAAAATAGTTGTAAAATAGTAATTAATTCGTAACATAGTTGAAAAATAGTAATTAGTCTAGAAACAGTTGAAAAATGGTTAAATAGCTCCAAAAATAATTGTAAAACAAGTATAAAATATTTTGGCTTTAAGGAAGAAGAGTTGTATATATTTAATAGCTTGGAAAATAAGTTTATATTAAACAATTTATATTGAAAATAATCCAGAGTCAAAATTGTTCACTTCCCCAACAATTCAATTTAAATTTCCACCCCCATTTAAATTAACCCAATTCCAATTTAAATAACTCCAACTTCCATTGAAATTTATTTAATCCCAATTCAAGTTGAATCAATCTTGATTCCTTTCCCAATTTAAACCAAATTCAATTTTGAACTAATTCAATTTAAATCTTGAATTTAAACCACCTCGAATTATATAAATTCGAGTTAAATTCTCAAAGGTTCGTTTAACACTTTTAAACCAAATTAACTTTTATTCAAAGTTTTTAATCAATTTAATTTCTGAGTCCAATTCTCAAAATTCCATTTTAAATTATCTTTATGTATGTATTTCAAGGTTCAAATAAGAGTTCAATACAATTTTATTTTAAAATGTTAATTTATTATTAAATTTTATCTTCCAGTTTGAAGCCAGTTCTTAAACAATTTTAATTTACAAACTCAGTTATTCAAATTTATTTTATTTATACAATACCATTCACACTTTAAAGATTTTCATTAACAACAGGATGATATCATCCAATTTATTTTAAAACGACCATTCATTTTCAATTTTTAAATCTCAAACCCATTTTGAGATCACACAAATTCCCAGTTCAAATCAACCATTTAACTTTCCAAGTTCAATTCCAATTTCATCTTGAAATTTCCAATGCGAGTTGCTTGTTAACATTTAACTTTCCCAAAGTTAAATTTCAATTTACTTAATCCAATCAACCTTACTCAAGTTGAATTCCCACTTCAAATTTCAAAATTCTTTCCCTCTTATAAGTTCAAAACTTATATCACTTTGGGTTTTTACACCACACTTCAGGGAAAATCAAAACTCAACACCTTAGAGTTTATTTCAAATTATCTTTGATATCATGTATATCCATACATATATATACATATTTATTTCTTGGCCCTCCTAGCCATGTTCTAAAATTTTAAACCACCTTTGGTTTTTAATTCAAATCAAATTTTCAAACAACCCATTGTTTGCAACAAGTCCCGGTTATTTAAATAATATTTATTTATTATTTCTCATTACTTTGAAACAAAATTTTCAAATTCTGGGCCCAGATTTAGAGTTTCATTTTCAATTAATTAAATTTTAATTTGGTTGTATATCTATTTCTACTTAATTTAATTCCAATTCAAGACTTCAATTTAGTTGCATTATCTTACTTCTTAATTTTAATTTCAATAATTTAACAACCAACCTCCTTAATATTTATTAGAAGGAAATATTGCTTTATATATCAAAATATATTTTATATAAAATCATTTAAAACCTTTATATAGGAAAATAACAAGTACGCTCTCATATATATATATATACACACACACACACACTTAACTCATTCTAGGGTATTATTGACCCTATCCTTAATGAGTACACCCACCGGAGCCAAGGTTCTCGCTTAACCTTTCAGCTCTGATACCAAATGTAACGACCCAAAATTTTCATTCACTGAAAATTCCAGATAGTTATGAAAAAGAAGAAAGAGATAGAAGCAGAAGAAGAAGAAGAAGAACAGAAACACCAAACATCTTACATTCGCAGCGGATAAAATATAATAATAAATAACAACAGTTTACCAAGAATACTATATCTGTTGATTATATTTAATATACATCAGAGTTTCACATAAATACAGTCACTGAATATATACAATTATCATGTCTCAGATTAACCATAATATAAATACAATGAAAATACTCTATACGCTATTTACATCCAGCTCGTCTCCTGAGCTCTAAAACGTACGTACTTGAAAATCTATAATACTCGGTCTGACCCGAGCATTACACCAAAGTAACACCCGGGTCAGGCTGGAAACCAGCGTGAGTAAACTCAACTAACATGGAATACCAAAGCAAAACAACTTATATAAACCCGGGGTAACTTATATCAATCTAACAAATTCACAATTTGCTATAGACAATACTTATTTTACACGTCAATTTCTAAGTACCAAATTTAGATAAAATAATCCAATTCACTAAAATCATTTCATTCCAGCCTATTTATTTCACAAATCAATTTATAAAAATTCGAAGTGGTTTCGGGTATTTCCCAATACCCGACCCCGGTCTCTTCGAAACTCATGATATTCTAACCCAAGTTATTCAAATGAAATACACAACATTTCATATCAAGGATATCGACTCATTCAAAGCATCCAATACCATTCAATCATCCATAAGCAAAGCTTAATCACATACAAATCAATTCAGTTGATTCTAATCGAAATTCAAACCTCAATCACTCAGATTCCTTCATTTAACCTTGATTAATTCCAAATCAATTAATTAATCAATCCTTCCCTATACATTCATCTTAATTAATCACCTTGGATTAATTATCTTGCAATTACATTCAAGTAATTGTCTTTAATTAATTCACGATATTAATTATTCTTAATCCAAAATCAATAAGTAATCTTAATTACTTCATAAATTAATTAACTATATTAATTACATTAATCCTTAATTACCTATATTAATTAATTTCTCATAAGTCACTTATTATGGATTAATTAATCTTAATTAACCAATCTTTAATTACATCATTAATTATATAAATTAAGGATTTCCAAATATATTTTAATTTATCCTAATCTAATTTATTTGCATTAATTAAATCACTTCATTAACCATTCTTGATCAATCTCGACCTGTATTTAATTATCTTTTATTTATCTCATTAAATAAGTTAATTATTACTTAATTTAATTATCTTATTTAATCTCTTGATTAATTTCACAAGGCAATTATATTTTATTAATTTCATTAAGTAATTACCTATCACACCATCCATTGCTTATTCTAAATAAATTAAACATCATTAATTAACTTAAACCTTCATTAATTAATTCAAATCCTTAATTACTAAATTTATCAATCCAAATTATTAATTAATTGAATTAATTAATTAATTATCCTTTTTAATTACCCTACTATTTTAATGAATCACAATCATCAAACCCTTATTAACTTTAAGAGAAACCATATCTTATCTATGATTTAAGTTTAACAATTTAAAACCCAAATACTTCGAGTCAAGTAAACAATTAACTCGAGAACCAACCAAAACCCAAGTCACATCATCATCAGTGTACATCCAATCAATTTAATCATTCAACTAATTATTTAAATTTAACCATTTAAATTTAATAAAAATCCATAAGAGTGAGATTTACTCACCTTCGATTTTGAATATGCAAATCTGATCCAATAATCATTCATATAATTACACTTAGGAATGGTAATTACTATCACTAAGTGATTATTCTTTATATTAACTTACACAAAGTAATAAATCCCAAATCACTCCCGTTCTTCGATTAATTATACCCAGTAATTACCCATCTTGATTATTTCACTAAGTAACTATTCTTCATTAACTACATGGAGTAATTCAACAAATCATCCGGTGATTATTTTAAATTAATTAAACTTAATTATTTAACTTAAACTAATCACATTAGACTTAATTAATTACCATAAGCAATTAATCCCTTAATTACTTATTTATTAACTATAATCATCAATGAATTTATTAATGACTCTTTTATTATCTTTAATAAATTTTATTCATATTATCTTAATTATTTTTAAGATAAGCATTTCCCCTTTCTTCGTTTATTTATTAACTTACGGCCCATACTTCTTTTCGGCCCGTTCCTTTTCTCCCTTTCTTTTTATTCTTCCCAGTGCTTCTTTCTTTTTTCCCTCTGTTCTTACTTCCTACGCGTGCAAATGTTGATCGTGCACCTGCACACGACGCCGGCCGGCCTGTCCATGCTACCGACTACTCCTACAGTTCACCCATGACCCCCTCGTCCTCCTGGCCCCCTTGAAGCCTTGTCAAAACACCTAGTTCAAAAATCAAACTGCTCAACCCAGAAAGGTCGAAACTACGATCATCAAAGCATCTCGTTTCACCACCACGAATCACCATCACTTCCCATACTTCGACAGGAAGCTCGCCACCATCCTCACTATCATTCCTTAAAATCTCACACAGCTCGATCATCCCTCGGTGACGAAATCAACGAGTTTACATACCACAGAAAACTAGCACCCAAAACCCTATATTTGTTTCGTCCTCAAAATCCTTGCGTTAAATATTTTTTTAAGCATTTTTCCCGAATTCGAAAATCATCAAACTAGCTTTACGACGAATTCCAACATCTAGTATTTGTCGAACCAACAGAAATTGATAAAAGTACGATTTTTGTTCATTTACAAACTGCACCACAAACTCTTATCTAAAAATCATCATCATTGTTTCAAAAATCTTACTTTTGTATGTTTATACAAGATATAAAATCAAATTAACATTTTACATTATTCGAATTTTACACATAGATTGCCTTGTTACTGTAAAATTTGAACATATAGTATCTATGTTTTACTGTCAAGTTTTAAAACAAAATTTCAAGTCCTGATTTTAGTTTTTTTTAAAACTTAATTAGTTAAATTCCTAATTTTTAAAATGTTTATATGAATAAGTATTAGTTTTTTTTTCTTTGCTCAGATACTTGAAAATACTGAAGAACATCACACCTTTAAAAAGAGGGCATTTCAGAACTACATATTTACAATATATAGCATACACAAGAGTTACCTGAACTAATTTCAAGAGTTAAACCTCAAAGGATAGCATGTTTACTCACCTGCAAACCAAGAACAGAGAGCCTATACTTTTGAAAACTGAGAGTTATTGTTGGGTTTAATATGATCTAAGGGTTGTACTTTGAATCTGTCCTTTTTATTTTGCTTTCCAGTTAGATTATGAACACATATTCTGATTTGAATGATTTTGAAACTTGATCTTGTTTGAGATGCTGCAGATTTGAATCAACTTGTTCTTTGATCCTCTTTTTTCTTTCTTTCTTGCCTTTCCAGATTGATGAATTTATTGAGTTGCTTATATATCTTTTTTTCTGGAATGCCAATTTATGTTCTTGAACGAGCAGAGGCTAATATATAAAGGAGAAAAGCTTTTGTATAGGCAGGTATGTTCTGGTGTAGTTTATTCTTTGATTGACTAAAGATTTTGTTTCCTTTTCTTACTTTCTTTGACTAAGCAAGATCTTATTTCGACTGATATGTTGCTTTGGTGGCTGAGATAATTTTCTTTTCTTGTTTTCGGCTGAAATGATACGAGCTAGTACATATGTTTCTTAATTGGTTTACAGCCTACCCCATTTTCATGTACTTAGATTACTTGTAGATAGTTGTTTTGTTGTTTTAAGTTAAATTATTGTCTAAGTTTGAAATAATACTTGCTTTAGATTTTCTTAGCTTTTGATGGACGAAACTGAAGATGAGAGTTTATGTGTATAAATTTGAGTTTACAGGGTATCATTTGTATAAGGTGATATTATTATCTTTGTACAATATAGGTATATATTTTTGTACAGCATTAAGTCAGATATTTTTGGTCTTGTTTTGTTGACTAGCAGATTTTCTTGTTTATTTTTGGTGGCTGATAAGATAATAAGGTGGCTAGAGATGTTGTCATTAATTGTTGTTGTCATTTTCTTTCAAGTGTTAATACTTGAATATATAATGTTGTCTTCTTATGTCAGCCTACATAGATATTATATTTTCTTTTGTTTGGACTAATTGTTTTATAATATAAATGAATCTCTATTGTTAAGATGATGTTAGAATTTGTCTAATATATTTACTTTATATTTTACAAACTATATATTTCATCTTATGTATATCCGTTTGTATACTTATATGTTTACATAGATATTACGTTTATGACTCCGATATTTTTCATATGAGAAAATTTATTTGTTCGATTAATAAAGTCAATATTTCCGTAAATAAAATAAATTTATTTACCAAACTTCAGATGTTAGAAAACCTGGGTCGTCACAAAATCAGTAAATCTGATACTGTTCACATCAAATTTCTTATTATGAACATGGAACCGATCGATGGAAATTACTTAAAACCTATGCCTGAAAAATACCTTATATGTCTAAAACACAGAAAAATTAATGTAATTAGCACAAGTACTAAGATTCAAGTAAAGCCGTGAAGCAGCTTCTTCTTTTCTTTTCATAATACACTCACATTGTTTGGTATATCTACATTTTAATAAATAATTTTTAGGATAATAAAAATATACAGTCTGAGATAAACTTTTCTACCGATTGCTTACCAATCAACAATTAAGTTGATTAGTGACATAAGCAGGGAAAAATACTATGCACAATTTTTTCTATTTAAAATTTTAACTTTGGTGAAAATTGTGAATTAATAAATCCAAGCAGCCATTGTTAAAAGAACGTCAATCAATTTATAAATTATTAAAGGAACATTAATTTTTTTTAATATATATAGTGTTGTTATCATAATAGGATCAGATGAGAACTTTTTCGATCAATATTTTTTTTGCAATGTATATTCTCATTCTCCACCTGATCACCAAATTCAAGTTTTTCTTCTTATCATATTTTTATTTGTCATGTCTTAATTTCTATTAAATGTATAGTCAATTTCTGACCTGTCTATATCCAAATGAATATTTAATAAGTGTAAAATTCAACATAAATGTGCAAGACTTATTTTCATCACAAACTGTTATGTTGGTGCAATAGATAAGATATCAACTAAAATGAATAAAGTTGTTGAGTAAACTTTGATAGATAATAGTCATAAAAGTTGAACTTCAGACATGGGACTCCAGATGACTACCAAGTTCATGGACTAGTGGCCTATCTTAAGACAAAAAGAGGACCTTATAAGATCTATACATCTTGAACAGACGTGAAACTAGGTATAATTGGACACATAAAGATTATACTGAACAAAGTTGAGCATTTCAAAAAATTAGCATCCTGGAACACTAATTGACCTTGAACGCTAGGGAAGCCTGAATGCCTTTGAAAGTTGGAAGTTTAAAGCGGCATGGCGACTTTGACCTTCTTGATAACTGAAAGAATATTGAAATTTTGAAGGCTTCTAAGGTCAAGGAGATTTCTGAAAGTTGGAAAACTCTCAAGGATGAAAAATTCGTTCAAGCTCCTACCACAAAAAACTCCTCAAGTGGTCAGTTAAGGGTTGAGAGGTTCATTTATGGAGGAAAAGACGAGTAGCGTTGAGAGAACAAAAAAACGATTGCCATTGCTAGGTTTGGGAAAAGAAAATAGGGTATTTGAGAGGGAAAAAAATTGGGGAAAAAGTGGAACCGAGAGGGAAAAGAAATTCGGGAGGGAAAAAGAAATTAGGGAAAGTGGAAGAGAGCATGGGCATAGAAAAAGCACATAGCCGATTTATTTTTAGGAGAAGTAGCGTTTTAGTTAAATTTAATATGATATGAGATATAATAAACTGCATACTGCTTAAAACGCTGCCCTTTAATGCTACTAAAAATGAATTTTCTTGTAGTGGCCCTATTCTCCGCATTAGAAGATGGTATTACCCCAGTAATACTCTTTGTTAATATGGGTCTCAGGGTGGGGCGTCACAGCTTGGTATCAGAGCAGAGTTCAGAACAAAATATGATAAACACAGAGCAGAAGCACATATTACGATACGTCTAAGTGTAATACAATTGTTACGAATCCCTTAATCATCGTGCCTTTGACTTTTTCTTATCCTTTGGGGTAGATAAAAGTTTGGGAATACGTCTAGGAATGCATTTTCATTCCATAGTATTCCTTATTGAATTAATGATACCTACCCAATGAATAATCTTCATCTTATCTTAACTTTCAGCTAATGGCTGGAAGAGGTAGAGGACGATGCTCAGATGCTGGGCAATCCCACGGCTCACATCTAGATGGCATTTATATGTCCTTCGATCAGTTTATAGAGTTATTTTGGAGCACTCAGCCTCCAGCTCCTACTCCATCGTCTCCTTTGTGCAAGTCTATCTTTGCGCGCATGTGCAGTGATTTCTCTCATCTTGGAGGAAAGCTATTCAAAGGCTCCGAGTCCGTTCTAGAGGTCCAAGCTTGGATTTGTACGTGCGAACGCATCTTTTCTCGCATGGATCTTTCTGACCATGATAGAGTTCTTGTAGCATTCTAGCCTGTTGCAAGAGCGTACTCTTGACTGGTACATGCTTCTCATAGCCGAGCTTGATGAGTCTACTCTTTCTTGGACTCATTTTTGAGAATGATTCGAGCTCAAGGTCGTTCCTGAATGTGAGAAAGCTTTATTAGCCCACCGCTTCCTCGAGTTGAAGCAAGGGAAGATCTTCGTCTTTGATTATGTTTCATCATTTGAGGCCTTATCTAAGTATGGTCTTGAATACATCAGCACTCCACATAATAAGAATCCGAAGTTTGTGTCTGGTCTTAAGAAGTATCTCAAGAAGTCTTTGATGCTTCCGCTCAAGATTTCTTTCGAGGAGTTGGTCAAACAGAAATTGTGAATAAATTGCTTGAAGACATGTTGAGGGCATGTATATTAGATTGGGGAGGAAACTGGGAAGATCACATATTTTTAGCAGAATTTGCATACAACAATAGCTATCACAACAGCATAGGCATGGCACCCTTTGAAGCACTCTATGGTAGGCCATGTTTATCACCCTCAAGTTGGATTGAATCTGGGGAGAAGGTGGTCTGAGGACCAGAAAATGTAAAAGAAACTTATGAAAAGATAGCTTTGATTAGAAAAAGAATTGCTTCTGCCCAAGATAGGCAAAAGAAATATGCAGATCAAAAGAGAAAGGCAGTACAATATGATGTTGGAGATTGTGTATTTGTTAAAATATCACCTATGAAGAAGGTTCTAAGATTTGGGAAACAAGGAAAGTTGATTCCAAGATATATAGGGCCATATAAAATTCTAGAAAGAATTGGAAATGTAGCCTATAAGTTAGAATTGCCAGAAGAAATGAGAGCAATACATGATGTTTTTCATGTGTCTCAGTTAAGAAGATGGGTTCATGATGCGGAGACAATCTTAAAATCCACTAAAGATGTACATATTGATCCCAGAATGATTTATGAAAAGGAGCCAGTAGGCATAGTTTCAAGAGAAATTAAGAGGTTGAGAAATAAAGAAATTAGATTGGTGAAAGTGCAATGGAGTCTAGACCCAAATGATTGCACATGGGAGGTGGAAGATAAAATCAAAAATGATTATCCACAACTGTTTGGTTAAATAAAAGGTAAAATATAAATATTTTGATGAATGTTTTGATTGATTATGCATTATGAATTTTTATCTTGATATGCATAGAGTTTGATTAAGTGATTGGTTAAGAAGATGATTGATTTTCTGGATTGATGATATTTGAATCAAGTGTGAAAGAATTGTGGGTCACAACTCCTAAAAGGAAGGGTATATGTGATAACCCTGATTTTATAAACAAGTTTTATGATTTAAATTGGTTCATGTTTGTTCAAAATTTTTGCATAGAAAAATAAACTGTTGCAAGTGTATTGTTTGAATATGGATGTGTACATGAGATAGTACACACACGTACACATACTTCTCTGCATAATGAAAATAATCAGAAATCAATGTTTAAATTAGGAAAAATAATTAAGGAATATATATATATATAGTATGGAAGACATGATTATGTCTTTAATAAGTTTGGCATAAAAGAAAATAAACATAGGTTAAAATAATAATACCTATAGGAATGTTAGATAGTGAAAAAATTATTTAAAAAAGAAAAAGAAAGAAAAATAAAAAGAATTAGATAAAAATAAGTTTACATATGATATGCATGTGCACAGGCAAGTACTGCTGGTAGAAGACAAGGCTTGCATGGAAAAAGTATGGATCTTTAAATAAACACTTTAGCTATTTTCAGTAATTCTTTTGCTTAGAAAAATTTAGTCATGCATATAACATGACCCGGGGTAGGATTAAAAGAGTAAGTTTTATTTTTATGAAAATATAATGAGGACCACATACCCTTTTTCTTCTTTCATTTGAATTAAGACTAAAGGCAGATCATATTAATGGGGTAAAACTGACATTGGGTAATTTTCTAAAACCCTAGTGGCAGCCAGGGTCTAGTATAAGAAGGCTTAAGGATAGTGAGGTCTGACCATTTTTTTAAAACAGAAAAAAAAGAGTAAAAATAAAAATATAAACCAGAGGCAATGAAAGGCCATTAGAGTTAAGAGGAAGTAGAGGATCAAAGGGAAAAGGAAGGCTTAGGAAAAGAAATTAAGGTGAGTAATCTCACTGAAAAGCTTGGCATTAAGACCTGAATATTGAGGCAGCCTAATTGGTTTTATAATTTATTTTGCAAGTTATGTTCATTTCATGATTTGGTGCTTTTGGTATGTGAATGATTTATTTAAGTACAAAATTCTGCATAGTGATTTATTCAAAGTAAAAGAGTCATGTGCTTCATGTTTTAAAATGACTACCTGATTATGGATTAACCTTGAAATGAAGTGATTTCTTTTTCTATGGGTTTCTTCCTTTAAAATGCTCATTTAAATTCCAGGATTTGGGTGATAATATATGGTAAAAAAAAAGAAATGAAGAGAAATATGGGGCTATAACAGTGTGTTGTTACTTATGCCTCATATTAAATTGGAAATTTTTTTATTATTGAAGTGCAATGTAATACATGTGCTGAGATTCTATTATTTTATGAACTTCCCAAATGATAGATCATACTTGTGGTTTAGCCAGATCCAGAAGTTAGTGAAGATCTAATTGAACCAGAGGTAAAGGAAAAAGAAAAGAGAAGAAATCAGAAAACTAAATAAGACCATATGTTTATGATCTGATCTATTGAAACCCATGGGCAGAAATAACATGCTAACTAATCATATCCATTTGTAGGATTAAATAATTGTATCAGAGAATATGATTTCTATATCCCTGTATGAAGGTACGGTGAGGTGAAATGTTTGTTTTTTTTCTCTGATTGAAATATGACCTGCAAAAGAGTTTAACACAACTAGGAAAAAGGGGGAAGATAACACTTAGTAATTCAACTAGGGAATATGGATCATAGGGCTACAAAAGGAAGCTTGACAAGAGTGCAAGCTCACACATGGTATGTTTATACCCAGGGGCCTGAGTGTGCCGGGTTAACAGAGATTTGTCCCAGGCAATGTGTGATATAGTATGAGAAAGTAGCTAAAGACCTTAAAATAACACTGGATAATGAATGATAGAAATAGGATCAAGTGAGGCTTGGGTAAAACCCTGATGGCCAGTATAAACTGAAGAGGGGATTTGAGGATTGAACTAGAGTTTGTATAGGAAGGCTATAATGTTTGTTAGTTGAATTTTATGATTGTTTTTCTCTGAATTAATTTGCTTAAAAAATATATGATCTATCTTGTATTGACCTGAGTGTATAGGTTTTACAGAATTTATGCACAGTATTGATTTTGGTTTCCTCATTCATGTAAAGTATTTAAAATATAATGAAATCAAAATAAGAATATGCTTTCAAGAAAGATTATTCATACCAGGCATTTGTCTGACCCATGTGTGTTAATGCACTATTGGGTGCCTCATATTACATGGGGCAACCCATAGTGATTGTGCAGGTAAATAGACATTTCACTGATCAAGCTCTGGATGTGTTAGCTGCCTAAGAATTTGGATGCAATAGTTACAGATTTTCTGGAAAAATTAAGAATGGAAGTTTAAGTTAAATTTATATTATGTTATGTTACTCAAGTTGTTTAGAAAGAAACTAATGTGATGTCATTTTCTGTTTGGTATGTATTGAACTTAAAGATGTAATTCAGTTGAAACCTGTAAGTTACTTTTGAAAACTGTTTTACTGAGTATTGAAGTTTCCTTTCTTAGTTTTAGAAAGATTTAATTTTAATAATAGAAAATATGAGATGTAAGCATGTAAAAACTGAATCACTCACCTAGTATATTTGATAGGAAAAACCCATGTTTAAAGAGGCTGTAAGAAGTTAGCATATGCAAGTTTTGAATCACCTTAGAAAGAATCCAGAAATACTTGTAATTTGTGTATGAAGGGATACAAGATAAGTAAGGCTAACCTAACCATTTTACCAAGCCTGGGTTCAACCATTTTCTATTGTTTTAACCCAGTTGGTAGTAAGGCATAATAACTCAGATATAGGGTAGGATTCATCATTTCAAGTTAACAATTGTTTGAAAAAAAAGTAAAAGCACCCAAAATCTTGCTAGAACATAATCATGTACAGGGACTTGCACACACACATACAAATATAAGGGCACAGTCATTTAGAAATAAAAGTATGGGGAAAGAAAAATACATACAAATGCTGAAATAAGAAGGCATAGTATTAATTGTTATGTAAAAGTAACTATGACTGGAAAAAGGGAAAAAAAAACTAGACTCTTCA
Source organism: Allium cepa (assembly GCA_030765085.1). NCBI lineage: Eukaryota > Viridiplantae > Streptophyta > Magnoliopsida > Asparagales > Amaryllidaceae > Allium > Allium cepa. The sequence goes on along the minus strand of CM060943.1, from coordinate 474,115,500 downwards.
AAAATAAAATTGCTAGGTATAAATTACTTAACCATTTTCAAAACAGATTTCTGCTTATAATTATTTGTACTCTGATTCAAATAGAAAAATAATTTACATATCTTCACATATGTAAGTCTTGACAAGTTGAACACAACAATATTTTTATATTGGTTAAAAGATCCTAGATAGAGGAAAAGTTAGAGATGAAATTCTCTTGAATAGATGACCACAGCATGACACTATAAAAAAAAATTTAGGGTAAGAAAGTGGGTCATCTCAGGTTGTGATGATAATTTGGAGATCAAATTTCTATTAATTTAGTAATCCCTTTGTTCAAAAAGACCATATTTTAGTAATATGAGATATTGTGGAAAAATATGTCTCTTTTCATTTAGAAGAGAAATTAAAGTTAAAATTAAAGAAAAATTGAAATTTGAAGTGAAACAGATTTGAAAAGGATAGCTAAATGGAAATTGAAATTGAGATGAATAGTGAAATTAAAATTGAAATCGATTTTGAAAAAGTGAAGTTTAGTTTGAGGTAGAATGGAAGTTTAAATTGAAATTAGATTTAAATCCAAGTTTTAAATGAGTTTAATTTGAAATTAGAATTGAAATTGAGTTATAATTGGAATTTAAAATTTAATATTAAAATAATGAAAATATAATAATATTATAATATGGTAATAGTGAAAATATGTACTAAATACTTTAAAAAGTGACTAGTACATTTGTCCCGCCTGTGAGATCTGGGAAGATAAAACAATGTGTTTAACTAAGGTTAGAGATGGAGCAACCAGTGTCCTGAACTTACCTGGCCTATGTTTTCTTTTCTTAGGCGAGGGGTGGAACAGATCGAAAGGAAAGCCCGAATGCTCTTAAATAAAAAAGATTCTGTTAAGTTTTCCAAAATAAAAGAGGATTGATATTATCCAAAAGTTAAGAAATCTCCAAAAATGAATGATTTCTATGATCCTATTTACTTCAAAATGTTTGTTAAGATTGATTTAGGGTTTATCGTAAACGATGTCTTAAATAACATTGTTTTTGACCCGCCTAAAAGTTAAAGAATTTGATCAAGAATTGAGTAAGGAAATTTGAGATATTTTCCAAAGAAAAAGAATGAATTTCTTAGAAATTATCCTAAGTCAAAAGAAAGAGATTTCGAAATCATCCCAAAAGAATAAAAGTGAAAAGAGACTTAATAAATCATGTATACTCATATTCACTTTCTATCGATATTGGATTTCGAAGGAACCAGGGTCGGATTTGGATAAATCTCATTCGAAAACCACTTCGATCCAATCTATATGTTCGAGCGTGAAGACATGTTGAAGATGATGATTATTGAAGACCGTGAATCTTTATAGCGTGAGGACTGCTTGTTGACTTGCTCTGGGTAGCTCCCGAGTTATATATAGCAGTGCTCTCCTCATTGTGGAGATTTTGTGTATTGCAAGCGCTTCTCGCCTAGTAATGGCCGAGGAAAGCGCCTTCGGTTTGTCCTGTTCCTGGACAACTTGTATGGACGTTTGTCTGACATTGCATTTCTAACGATTACGTACATTGGTTTTTAGAAACGTACATCAGTGGTGGCGGAGAAGATAACTTCTCTTAGCTTAACAACCTCCTTGAGACATACGAGCTCAAGGGTTGTATTTTTATGGAAGGCAATTAGTAGTTAAACAGAAATGGCAATGTGGTATTCGAAGATGTGATATGTGCTGTGAGAAAAGGTAATCATTTGCCTCAAGCCACATCAAATCGGAAATGACCGAAACAGTATTAGATGCAGCAAGGCTAAGTGGGTCATTCCCAATTAGGATATGGTCATCCTCTTCCAGATGTATTTCTTTCCGCTATGACGTCAGGGTGTAAATTAATGTGGTGTATGCTAGAGGGCCCTCGATAAAGGTCGGTAATGACCGTAGGATGTCATATTCGGTACCATCTAGTTATAGAGGCGGGCCGGTCTTGTGTTGGTAGAGGATCCTTTGTGATGGTCCTCGAGACATCCATCTAGAGGTGTACCCCTTCAGAAGGTAGATCCTGCGCCTGGCCATTTGTATGGAAATCCATTCTCCAATAAGAACGTACGGAGTTGGTTGTAAACCTATTATGCTGGAATTTAATCATTGTAACAATTTCGGCTAAGATTAATAAGTTTATTTGCAAATGTTTTCAAAGAATGTCATTAGAAATAATATCAAACGTTTTGATATAAAAGTGTTTTAGTTATCATAAGGTAAAAACCCGTCCGTGTTTATGTGTGGGCGTGGTCTTATGAGATACTCTTTTTTTGAAAGGATTTATTCAAAGGCTGATATACGACATTGTCATTAATTATTGAATTTTTCCCACACTGGTTTATCAAGCCTGATCCGGGTATTTTCAATACTCAGGTCTCCAAGTAGTTTCAGGATAGTCGAAGATGGTTGGAGTTTCCAGAGGAGAGATGGAGATATTCATCGATGTATGAACATATTCTATTATCCGCTGTACTTAGTGTATTTTGTTTGATGTTTGTCAGCATTTGTAAGGGCAGGTTTTATAACTGTCCAAGCTGAATTTAGGTTAGACTCTGATATATGTATTTAAAAGTTTTCCGCTGTAAAAATATTTGTTCAATATTATATGTTATCCCACTTAAGTGAGATTTTGTTCTGTCTATTTTTCTTTATTACCCTTAAAGTTCCGCCTTTTCGTGCAATTTGAGTTGGACATGTGCGGTTTATTGTCAATTCAAAGAGTACGAAAAAACGGGACTTTACACCCAATCAATGCCAATACACAACATTATCATCCTATGACTTCATTCAAGTTAACTTCACTTATTCAATTCATAACTTAGTTTATTAATCCAAATTAATGTTTCATTCAATTTAACTTACATATTTCATCAAGAAATCAACCACTCATCATTTAATTAAGAGATAAAGAACTCATGATCAAGCCCTAACCCAAGTAATTAAACAAGCATAAAAGTAGTAAAGGAATTCATATAGAGTAGAGAATCATTCTCACTCACCAATGCTAAAAGAAATCCCAAAATTTTCTTGAAACCAGCTCCTCAAAATTCTGCAACGACCCATAAATTTTCGATAATAAAATTTATTAAGTAAATAAGTTTTGAAACTTAATGTTGTGGAAAATTAAAAAAATTTATGATTTAATAATGAGGAAAACAAGTAGAATGTAATTTTTGCAATGTTAATGTAAAGTAATTGATCACTACTCTAGGGAAATTTCAATTAATTGAAATGATTGCAAATATAAAAATTGGTCATAAATTGTAAACAAGTAAGTAAACCAAATGTTGCATTTAAATGGTAAAATTGTAAGTAACTAATTGGAATTGATTAATATAGAATAATTAATCAATATGTGAATTTATTAACTTTTGTTTGTAGACAATAAACTTGGAAATGTGTTTAAATTTAATAATAATTTCTGTAATTATCATTCTGTTTTTAATCTGGTAAATTAATGTGGAAACTGATAAAAATTCAATATAATTGAAATGTTGCAATTAATATGGTAAAAGATGATAATTGTAGATTATTAATGTAATAAGATGTAAACCAATGTTAATTATATCCATTAGATAACGACTGACTGAATAAAATGGTTGAACTCAAATTTAATCAATTTATTGGAATATAAATTATAATTAATGGATTTATTGCAATTGAAGTTAAACATTGTAATTGGTGAAATAATTAACGTTGAATTTGACATAGGAAATTGGTTTTGAAAAATTATTAATTTCTGTGTAATTAGAAATGATAAAATTTGTTAATTATAAAAATTGAACTGAAAAGTGATTTAATCAATCTAATAATAATTTATTTAATTAACGTGAAAATATCTATTTTGGCCACTGTCTTGGATTTCGATGAAACTAGTTTCATCAGATCTGTAATGGTGAATTATTGTAGGATTTCAAGTTTCGTAGCGATCAGACTTGTCATTTGATCGTACGGGCTTGAAACGCGTAGAAATCAATTTAATGCAATCAATTTGAAATAAGATGATTTTAAAGCTGACTTCTTTATACAATGGAATTAGGACTTAAAATCTATTCCACTGAATTTAAAAACATCAAAAACATCTAGTTTGATATATGAGATGACCTACTTTCGTTCCGGAAGCGAAACGGGCTTTTCGAGTCGTTATTGCAATTTCGTACCAATTCGATACATGTTCATTTATTATCGAGCTTTGTTCATATAAATAGTTTTGTTCTAACCCTAGTAGCCATTTTATTTCTCATTACTATACGTACTGAAATTTTTGTCGCTCCTCTCTTTTCAATGGCCGAAAACCTAAATCCCTAATTCCAAATTCAAATCAAAATCAATTTCAAGAATTTAAACTCCTCCAAACCCTATCATATTATATACTGTTTTGAAGCTCTCGATGAGCGTAATCCACTGGTGCAATTTTTTTTCAATCGAATCACTATTTGTCTAGAAATCATCGATTTAACCTCGGTTGTCAATTGCTAGGGTTTCGATCCAACGATGGATCTTCGTCCGATCGACGATCGGGAATCTGCGTTGGGAATGGGACGTCGATCAGGTCTTGGGATGTGACTCACTCGTGCTAGATTGTAACAAAATTGCTAGAAATGGCCATTATTTGGAGCAGCGGTTGTGGGTGTTAGGGCCAGTTGTGGTGGGCTTCTTGGACAGGGAGGGGTCGGGCTGACCCAGTGGTAGCGGCGGTGGGTCTTGATCAGGGTGGATGTGCCTCGGGTGGCGATGATAATTGCCACAAGTTTGGCGGCGTGCGTGTACAGTTTGAACAGAGGGAATGGTTAGGGTTCTGGGAGATAGAACGATGAGGTGACGTGTAATTCTAGTTTATTATTTTTTTAATTATATTATAAATCGCACGTCGTTCAAATTTGCATAGTTTTTGCATACGAGGTCGATTCACACGCGGTTTTTTCCACTGGGATCGCATCAAAATTTCGGACATTCTAGAAATGTTTTGGATGAATTCCGAGACTATTCAAATTTGGGTTTTTATTTGGATTTTAAATCGATTTGCAATCAAAGGTGTGTGTTTTGACCCACTCACAACTTCTAAATTATCTTATGTTAGTTAAACTGAATTTATGATGCGATTAGAAATTGATTGGTTGATGTTTGTTATTTTTAAATTATCGTCCCAGTTAAATTAACTTTTATTGAATATTATCGCCATTAATTTATTACTAAATTCTAAATTGCCAGTTTATACCCATTATTGATAATCAGTCACTTGTTGTTGTTTATTGATTGTTTTGAATGGTGATTGTGATAGATGTTGATAGTTGATATTGGATGATTGGATGTTATATTTTTATATTGTTATAACACTACAAGTTCTCTATGGGTTGAAATGATGCATATCTGAACGATCTGATAGAATAGGTAGAAATCGTTATGGGTTGAAATGATAGACTCGAGCGATTTCATGGATTTGAAATTAAATTTGAGATTGCGGGTTGAAATAATATATACCCGCAAAAATTAAAATATTTGCGGATTGAAATGATAAATATCCGTATCACTTGACCACAAGGTAAAAAATTATATACGGACCCCGGATTGGTTAAATTAAATGATCTTAAATCCTTAAAATTTGAATTCAGTTAAATGACATTTTGAAATAAATTTTGATTTGTATAAACTGAATTATTTTAAAAATCCAAGTTTTAAATGTTGAAATTGTAATTGATTTAACGACTTGTTTAAAGAATTAAAATGGAAATTTCAAGGTTGAATTTTGAAGCATAAATGAAATTTATTGAAATTTAGTTACTGAAAGTGTTTGGACATAACTATGATATCTATTTAATTTAAAGTGGTTTAAATTGATAATTCAAACATGGATTTGAAATCTTTATTGATTAAATGGTTTAAATGAGAATCATCATTGAAAAACCAATTTTAGTTAGTTGATTTGAAAGCTGGACATGGTCTAGATGTGTTATAATGGAAGAAATGGCTTAATTTTCATAATAATTTCAAATTAATTATTTTAATATAAACTGTTTAAAGATTATTATTTTAAAATCCCGATTTTAAATTTTTCAAACTATTGAACTAATTTAAATCTATTTTCAAACATTTTAAACTATTTTAATTTATTTTAACCTATTTTAATCTATTTAACCTATTTTAAACTAGTTAAACTATTTAATCTATTTTAAATCTATTTAATCTATTTTGAATCTATTTAATCTAATTTAATTCTATTTAATCTATTTTAAATCTATTTAATCTATTTTAAATAAATTTAATCTATTTTAAATCTATTTAAACTATTTTAAATCTATGCAAACTATGCTAAACTATTTATATCTATTTAAATCTATTTTAATCCTTGATTTTAAAGCAAATGGATAAATGAATGTTATAACTTATGTTGGAACTTGAAATGATATTTTGACTTTGAACTGAGAACTTAACCTATTTGTGAATTTGATTTCAAAGGTGATATGATTCCGAAAGTATATAATTTCAAAAGTGATATGATTCGAATTGAATATGATATTTTGATATCAATTATGAAATGGTTTTGGAAATTTAAAAGAACTATCCGGTGTGAAATAAGCATTTGATTGATAAAGAGACCAGGATCAGATATTTTCGTACTCTCTGCCTATACCGATAACCACTTTAACAACTGTGTACGTGGTGGAGATTCCATAATGAAGTAGGATGGTTTGGCGAACGATTCTGTATGAGGTATTTACGTAGCCCTGATCCCGTGAGTCAGTTTAATGTGGCTAAAACATGAGCTATATCGGGCCAAGTGAGGTTGCTTCTCTTATTGGGCACATTTCTTTGATACCGTATTATTACTTTATGAACGATTTGGTGGCCACCCCTTGATTTTGATTATGGGAGTGTGTTCCGAGATGGGCGGTAGTTGCTGCTATGCGTTACCAATAGTCCGGGAGTGCAAATGGTAGAATCCTACCATGGCATTGCCTCGGTGCCATGTCACATGCCTATCGCACTTTCTACATGTTTGGTTTGTACCATACCTATCGAGTGCCCTTTGATTGTCCTCCAGTTTATGGAGGAATTATGGTACTATATAGACTATGGGAATATATATTCTCTTAAGTTATTGCACACACGTTAGACACTGAATAGGATATGTCAAATCCGGTAAACATCTCCGACGCCATTACACTCATATTTATTTACTATTGATTTAACTTACATAAAAATTTTTAGTTCTGACTCAAGTGTTTTGTCTTTTCAATTCGCTCGGGTCAGTCTGAGCTTTTTAGCGTATCGAAGACTGCTTTTCTGGAGGACGAAGATAAAGATTTAGTACTATTATTATTTATTACATTTATTCCACTACATCATGTTGTTCCGCTGCATTTATTTATTTATTTTTCTTGTTGTGTATAACTCTAATCAGTATTGTAAGAATGTAATCAAATATTATTTGTAAAATAGCTTCATGAACTGTTTATTTGATTATAATATTTTGTCATTCCACCGTGAGACTCTGTGTTTGTTTTTTTCTTTCTTTTCTTTTTCTTATTTACCCCATAAAAATTCACCCTTTTGAATGGTTTGAGTCTGACGTGTGTGGTTTATCGTTGATTTAAACTATCTAAAAAGGCGGGTCATTGCAAATTCTATTCCAAAAATTCTAAGATGAATGCTTCAATCATAGGAAATCCGTTTTATGGGTATTTTAGAGGAAGATCCACTTTAATTAGATTATTCCTAGTTTATTTTTGGTGAATAGAAAAAGGAATTATGATGAGAGGAAGGTGATCTAAGGCTTGATGGAGTTAGAGAAGATGGTGAAGGAAATATGGATAATTAGAAAAGTGAACTTCTCATTTCTTAAATTTGCCTCGCAAAGCCCCTCTCTTCCTTAATATCAAGTTTGCCCCTCTCGACACAATTTCCTCTACTCTCCAATTTCTTTGAGTCTTATATGTATTCCAAACGTAAATGTCCTTCCAAATACAATGAAACTACTTTTCAATCCTATTTTCATCGCATTCAAATTATGTCCAAAATTACTCTAAACTTGATTAAACTCATTATAACTTGTTAAAAAAATTAATCACATTCATGATGCTTCTTAAAAATCTTATTTGTTCATTCTCTACCTTAGAAGGATTTCGTCCACGAAATTCTCAAAGGCAGAACAATGGAATGCTCAACACGAACATAGCAAGCATACAACAACAAGAAATTATCAATTAAACAAGTCCTACCCAATTCTGTGACTGCGTTAAAAGAATACAAGTTCTATAAAGTAGAGTGAATCATAATGGTAAATTGTTTGAGTGGGAAGTTTGAACTTCTTCTTTCAGTTCCTAAGTGCTATTCCCAACGTTATCACTCATTGAACCCATACAAGCTTGACAACCATGCTACAAAGCCTTTTCATACTATGCCCAAAATATAGATAGGCCCCCTTGTTTTAGTTGCCTCCGGTTCGATACTCATGTCTACAAGCTGGCTCGGCTCATTAATGACTCTAGGAACATGCACACACTTGCAAAAACAAGGCACATGGAAGATATTATGTACTCTGGCTGTCTTTTCAGGAAGTGTGATAGATATGCAAGCTTACCGATCCTCTCAATAACGGGGAAAGGTTAAAAAAATCATAGAATTAATTTACATGAAGTACCGAACCAAACCACATTTCTCAGTGGTGAAACCTTCAAACAAAAAATCTCCTACAGCAAACTCCAAATCGGTGCACCTTTTATTGAGATAAATCTTTTTTCGATCTTGAGACGCTTTCATTTCTTCTATATCAAATCAATCTTTTTTAATGTCTATCTAATAATATCTATCCCAAGTATAAATCGATCAGTCATCTCCCATCAACATGAGTGGGACTTGCATGACCTCCATACATGGCATCAACCAGTGCCATGCCAATACTCGATTGAAAACTATTAGTATATGCAAATTACAAAAAGGGTATGTGATCTTCTTAAGATCCCTGAATTCCAATATGCAAGATCCCAACAAATTCTCAATTACTTTATTAACCCTCTTTATTTTTCCATTAGTTTGCGGATGGTATGTGGTACTTAAATTCAATTCCATGCATAAAGTAAGTTGCAAACTTCGCCAAAACTCATTATTGAACAGTGGATCCCTATCGCTCATAATACCTTTTGGAATCTCGTGCAATCTCACAATTTCTTTCACGTACAAAGTGTCTAGAGATATAGTGGTCTTTGTAGATTTAACCAGTACAAAGGGAGAATTTTTGGTCAATCGATCAATAATGATCCAAATACTCTCATTACCTCTTCTACTTTTGGCAATCCTTCAATAATCATGGAAATGCGTGTTTCCATTTCGAAACATCTAGTCGTTGTAGGAAGCCACTAGGCTTCTTTTCCTCTAACTTAAGTCTTTGACAAGTCCTACACCCATCAATAAATTCTAAGATGCCGCGCTTCATGCTCTTCCAATAAAATGAACATTTTATATCATTATACATTTTACTACCATAGGAATGAATAGTCATCCTAGAATGATGGCATTCCTAAAGCACTTCATCTCTGAGCCCATCAACATTGGGCATGCACAACCTCCAGTCCCTACGGACCTAACCATTCCAGTTAATACCAAACTGAGCCAAATCACTAACATCTACCATGCTTTTAAGCCGTACTGAAAATTTTGTCAATTTAGCATCCTACTTTTGACAAGACCTAATCTACTCAGCCAGAGTAGGGATTATCTCCATGTTTACCTATATCCAGACTTAAGTTCATATAGAGGTCAGAAATCAAACTCTATAATAAATTCTAACCATTGCCATTCCACAAAAACATAGACCCTAAAAGATATAACTTCTATGAAGAGATAGACTTAGGGGTATACCTTGGGGGCAATTATGTAATTTGCTACATGTATCTAACTCGATCACCAATCTTTTTCAAAATAAGAGGTGCTTTCTTTCTATTATATACTTGTTATATTGAGATATACTTATTATATTAAGTAATTAGTTTAAGGTATGTTAAATAGAAAATTCTTAAATGATATTTCATGTGATAGAAATTATAATATATTGTAATCATTTTAAATTTATCACATTGAAATAATATACTATTTTAAGTATTATTAGTCAAGATGTTTCAAAATAGGATATCGATACATCCTTTGACACTAGAGTTTACAACGCTCTCTAAATTTTATGTAGTGTATTACTTAGGGTTGCTGGTGGTCACCAAGAGGTTACATGTTGATAATTATTGGATAACTATGAAATGACTCACTTAAGAGTTTTCTGTTGGTTAATATAACCAAGGTTAAATAGAGAATCTCAAAGTAACAATGTTACATAATTTCCTCAACTTGAGAATACCATGGAACTTCAATGTGGGCACTCCATTTTGATTATAGTTAAATCATGGCATAATGTCTATAAAACGACTATAATTGGGTCCAAGTTGAAGCATTGAAAGTGAAACACCATTCAAAAAAGAATTAGTCTCCTTAGTTATATTTAGTTAGTATCACGGTCAACTGTAGTCAACTTGAGGTCTATGTCTCCAATTAAAGTAGTATGGTTAATAATAATTATTACTATTAAATCAAGGATATTGTGTTTGGATTAATCAAGTTGAATGTGGACAATGTTGGAATTTTGACCAAAACCAATTTCCATAAGTCCTAATAAGATATAGTATTGATAAAGAAAATTTGTGTAAATAATCGTTACTAATGGTACCGCTTATAATAGTAAAATTTAATTTAACCAAATTGACATGAAAGCATTAAATTCATCCAAAATGTTGCGCTACTAGCTAATGTGATGTATGGAAGTTGATGTTCAAATTTTTTGATATTGATCACTGATTGAATTTACACCTTTGAGTCACACAGCCATAATGATAAATACTCCAAATAACCATATGATTCGATTAATTTATAATGTTTATAAATTAACGAGTGTGAACTCGTGCTTCACACATGGGAGTGGGAAAAATATAGTTGTATAAGAAAATAATGGTGAAATACAAAAGCATATACTAATTGTTTACAAAAATGAGCCCTCTAAAATAGGGATAAAGGTGAATAAGAAAATAGTATGTCTAAATATTTCTAATATAATGAATCATAGAGAACGAAAAACAAACATATAATTATAGTATGGTATTGATTAGTGTTTTAATATAGCAATTTATTATAGTAGACATTGAAAATTTAGCAAGTAAACACTCTTATAAAAGATACTGGAACAATGATCAATTTCACTACCAGAAAATACACATCATTTTTCATGTCATGTGGTAGCAGAGAGTGCTTGTAGACATGTAATAGTTGTTCATTTATGAGTGGAAGACATAAATAAGCGTATCAAGAGCAGACAGAGAAATTATGTAACAATGTATATTTATAGCAACTGTTTTGCATTTCTAATGTACAGAAAGGAACAAAGTAGAAAACCATAAAAACCAATAAAGAGTACAATAAATATAGCCATCAAATTAGTTGGTTGCAATAAAAATTATATGCTAAATTATGAAATTTCTTATAGAATCATATAGATTGTAAAGCTGTCTCTAGTCAAGAAAAATACAGCAATCACGAAAACACTAAATATCCATTATTTAGCAAGGCTGTCAACAAAGAAAATATCATATTACACTATATTATAGAATAATATCCCTGAGAAGCAAAAAAAAGGTATGCAAAAAAAAGGTTTCTCATAACTGGAAGAGGAAGCATAAAAATTGAAAATTATCATAACAGTAAAGAGAAATAGTGTTCATTAATATGCATATCCTAAGTATTATCATAAGTATAAAAGCAATAGAGTGGACCTAAATGTTTTTTTGACAATGACAAGCCTCTATCCACATGATTTTTACTTTTCTACAGTTGGTGGTCATAAGGTCCTTTTCTACCAGTCCGTTTGAATCAATTAGCAGCTCTAGTTGTGTATCCTGGAACAAAAACCCATAGAAGTATTAGCAAGTAGTATATAGGCAGAAGATGCTAAAATGTAAAAGGGCATTTTTTTCATGTTATATACTTGCTTGTATTTGCCTGTAGTGGAGAATGCTAAAATTCATTCATTTAAAGGCCATAAAATTTAATTGGTCCATTTCATTTGTAATTATATACAACAAATCATATATAGCATAAAATAGAAATTAAATTATATTAATACTCGGTTAGCATTATACAGCATTGTGTATAACATATCTATTTATTGAAGAATACATACCACATTTGGTTTTGAATTATTGAGCTAGTATGTTTGCTACTACAAAAGCATATTGCAATCTACTCATCTAATTTGTATCAACAAATTAATAAATTGATTAGATAATTTGAATAAGAAACATTCTTGTGTCTAAGTCGATATTTTTTTATCAAATATCAAAATAGATTAGATATTTTCATGGAATTACCAAAATAATCATAACAAATACATATCTTAAGTAGACACTACTATATACGGACTATTTATAATTACTGAGAACTTTTTTTAAAAATTAACAAAATAGAGTTAGAATGACTTTGTCAAAGAATAACATTGGTTATTTACATAATAAAACACACTAAACTTGCATTATTATTTCCGTTGTTTGACAAAACTCGAACACATTAAATTGCATGTGATAAGATTTAACTGACGGTTATAAAACAAACTTTAGTTGTGAAACTTCCATATAAGCATGGGGAATCAATTAACAAAAACAATGGAGCACCCAAGAAAGACAAACTGAAATTTACCATATGGCTTTCTACAACAAAGCAGCACTAACTATGGTAAGGAAAAGGGAATAAATGTGGAAAACATCCCATTATAATGTATTTTGACAAAACAACTCTATAAACACCAAAACTTGTAAAATTTTGGAATACAAAACACTTACATAATAGAATTGAAACTTATAACATTAAAGCAATCAATACAAATTTAATTATGACATTTAATCGATTTAATCTAATCTTCAACAAAATCTAATATGTATGAAAACATTCGTTTCAGATTAGTTCATTTTTAAAAGATGATATCTTGTTGAAAACTAAATTATCTTAGGCTTGAATAATTATGCACAAAATGGATTTGGTGTTATGCATTATTCTTAAGGAGGCTTATTATGCCAATGCTCATAGCTTTGAAGCAAAACAAATTTTGCAGAAACAAAGATGTTGTCGGGTCACCATCAAATGTAATTAGGTTTACTTTAGTGGAAAAAGCACTTTTGAAGCACTTTGTATATTTGAGCCTAATAGACTCCCTATGCTAATTAAACCCATCAAAAAGGCTGAATCAACATGTCAAACATATATATAGGCCCAAAATTAGTTTCTTATTTCACATACAGTAAAAGGAAAAAAAACAAATAAAAGTAGAAGCGACGATAAATATTCAGAGGATGATATTTATTTGTCTAAGCCAATATTTATCTTTCATGCACCTATTTGGTCCTATTCCAAGTCCTATATATCATTTTCCACTTTTAATTCAGCATGATTCATAATTTGAACTTCGTAGATTATTCACACACCGAAGTCTTGAAAAGAACATGAAAACTTAAGTATTCAACACGGCTTTTGACAACACGTCATGAAAGTAAGAGAGAGAGAAATTCTCACCCAAATTCAATCCTGATATTAACATGCTTTGAAGTCAAAAGGGGGTCTTTAAGATAATTAAGGTGCTACAGCAAGATAGCGATTATGAAAAGTAATAGAAAATTTGGTACCTTTTCAATGCTGATGAAAACTGCAGAATCGATCTCGGGATAGTAGTTCAACGATCAACCGCAAGGAACGCAAGCGGGATAGCATTCGTCACTTCCATATTATATAATAACTTCTAAGCGATGCATACTTGTTGTTATAAAGAAAACTAAATATAACCTTAAAAAAGAAAACTGCATATTTTTAGTCAATAATCATCTATAACTGGACTAAAATCTTTGAAACTGATAATAAAATGTATTACAATTTATCAAATATAAAAATTGACATGCAAACCACTCATTTGGAGGTTTGGTCAATTGCCTTAGATCAAGACGGCACTCTAGAACTGAAGTCATTCTTTATATGTAATAACAAATCTGAAAATATATGAGAATGAAAAAAGCAAAGTTTCTAGATCTAATAAAAGGCATACCGCTTTCAATGAAGCTCTCAATGCCTAATTTTTGAATAGATGATTTAATCTATGTAATTTAAATATTTTATTTACTTATTTCCACCAAAATTTTCAATCCAGAAAATTAAAATGATCAACTAATATAATTTTCCTCTAACACTGGCGATTGCATACCATAAGACCACCTTCTCCTTACACAATCTTATAAACTAATCAAATATTACACTAAAGAAGGAAAATAATATTTGAAAGAACTCCCATAAAACATAACGGGAAAAAAATAACTACCACATGTCTAAGCAAATCCTTGGCTCTCAATTTGTGCTTGTCTGTAACCCAATCCTTGGATTTCATGGTTCTCCGCTTACTGACATGTTCCTTTTCTTTTGCTCGATTAAGGGTAGAAAAAATTAGGTATTTGAAGATAATCTATCTAGCTTCATAGGAGGCATGTAAAGGTTTTTGAAGATAAGCATGATCTAAACAACTAATTATGAATGAAAAGATATCTGCTACACACTTGTCAAAATTTGACAAATCCATAATTAAGCAGTGAAGATGTTTATGTTTCTTCAGCATCATTAAACTAATATTGGAGGTTTGTTGGTATTTTTGTCAAAAACATATTTCACTCCAAACATAATTTGCAATTTTAGCACTCCCTATATTGGAAAGAAGGCTTCCCCCTAAAATTTCTATTTATATGTTTCTTTATGACCAGCAAAACAAAAATATGTTAAACGCTAGTTGGACAAGAGTATGAAGCGGGAAACATTTAGAAATCATGTTGATGAAATCAACTAAAAAAGAGAAGGGAAAAAATGAAATACATAAATCAAATTAACTTGTAGCAAATAGTTCTCTACATACAGACTATAAACTTGGTACATTTACTGAGAAAAACCATCAAATTGAAATAGGGTGATATCAAGATAGTTAAGAAATATACATCTAGGTCTGAGAAAGAGATACAAAGTTGATAGATTTATTAATAAAGGTGTAGCTCATATCAAATGCATGTGTACTTGAAAAAAAAGGGTTGTTAGGAAATACATGAAATCTCTTTTTGAATACTTAAAATCCAACTAAAATGAAGAGAAGTTAATGCATATTATTTTTTTAGTTGTGTCGTTAGATTTTAAGTCAATGCATGTGAACTGACCATGAGTTGTAATGAACCCACTTCAACTCCTAATATTGATGCTTTGGATCTACTGCTTCAATACTGAAAATGTTTGTGCATATATCTTTAACAATTCATCCTGGATACAGCTAATTATTAGAGAAGGTTAAACACGTGCTACGCACACAGTTATTGCTTATATATATGTTATGTTCTTAAACTTCTCTAACGATAGGCTCAATGTTTATTTTGATGTTCATTTCTTTTAGCATATAATTGTATATTGGTTAATTTTATCGAACATAAAGGCCACATAATCAACTGAAAAAATGGATCTCGCATGGGAGAGACTTGTGCAAATTAGCTTTGCATGTTCATGTTTCTTGCATTAGAACAGTGCATTAGTCTATTGTCTTTTATTTGATATATGCATTAGGCCAATGATGTCATAGGTCAATGCATCAAAATAAGACACATTTGAATTATAATAGCTCTCCTAAAAACATTAAGACACCATTTGCTGGGTCACATTGCAAATTAAATAAGCACACGCTAAAGATATTTAAGGTTTATACAATGCTTATTCAAGCACTACACCCCTTAAAACCAAAAAAACTTGCATATCACCTGGTTCTTTTTTGTTAAAATGCTCTTTTATTTGATGATAATGACTTTCTATAAGTTTCGTTGCTTAAATTCACCTAATATCACATTCATATTTCTAAAATATACTGTTTTAACTCTATTTTTTTGAACATAAGACAATAAAAACAAAGAGGGAAAAAAAATCTTATTTGAAACGTATGTCATTGGTAGGGATACATATTGATTTAGTGGCTCTATTTTAGCAAAGAGAACATATTAAATTAAAGTTGAAAGTAGCATCAGACTAAACATTTTAGTTGCAATAGTGGCATATAAAGATATAAATTGGGAGGAACAGTGGATGTAATCCATTCAAGCATATCTCTTCAATCATCTTTATGCACATAATAAATATATGTAGCAATAGTAGGAATAAAATAAAAAGCAAGTTGATGAAATAAGGTATGGAGCTGATAAAGCAAGGGCATATGTAATAGCAAATAAATTATTGAAAGAAAATAGCTGTGACGACCCGGAATTTTCAAGCATTTATAATCAGAATATTTAATTGATTTTAAATATTCAATAGAGTAATTTTAACTTGAATTCAAATATCACAATTTATTTGATGATTTAATTATTGAATTAAATAATTTAAAGTTGGGAAAATTATTGAATCTAGAATTTTAAGCTGATTAAATATAAGTTGAAGGCTTATAAAATTTATATTGATAATACTGAAGACAATAGAAACGTTAAAATTGAAATTAACAGTGATTTGTTCGGTTTTGGAATTTTATAGTTTAAATTGAATTTAAAATAGATTTTCGAGGCACAGTCTCGGAATTTGACGAAACCAGTTCCATTGGGTCCGTAATATTGTATTATTAACGGATTTCAAATTTCGTAGTAATTGGAGAAGTTGTGCGAGTGTACGATATATAAACGCGCTGAAAGTTGAATCGAGAGTTTAAGTAATATACATATTCATACCAATGAAATCGCAGCCGTTATTCCCTGGTGTAACGTGTACGTTTCCCCTTGCCGTCTTGAGCACGCCACTATCGTACGAGTCTTTTCCTCGTTAAATCCCATTACCCCTTTTTTTCCTTTTTCGTTTCTCGGCTCCTATTATCAAATTGCCGTTCAAATAAAAAAAGGGAAACGCGAGTGAATCGCAGGCGAGCATACGAAGGAGTGGCGACATTCTCGAGTGGAGTAGCTGTCGAACTCTCGAATTGGAAGCTATCGAGCTAGGGTTGTATCGCAACCTCGTATCACAATCGAAGTTCTGCAACCTTGGTCGAGTTCGTTTGGCTACGGTTGTGTCGAGTTAGTGGCTAGGGTTTGGATTCTCTTCAGCTGTCGTGCGAATCAGGAATGGAGTGGGCTTTGGGTTCGGTGATGAGAGGATTGGGGAATCGCGGCAACGAGGAAGACGCTGATGGAGGCGGCGGTTCGAATCGCGAGCACGAAGATGCTTTGTTACGATGTTTTCAAGCTAGGGGCCATGTCTTCGTTCGATCGAAGCATTGCAGCAGGTATAAGATTTTTTGGTTATCGTGCAGATCTAGTTTAGCTTATAGGTTTAGCATTTAATCCTTTGTTAATTTAAGAAGGAGGTGGAATTCATGTTTGCCTTGTTTTTAAATTTTAACACATGTAGACAGAAATTAAAAACAGGTTAGGAGTTTTGAAATATATATATATAACTTATAATTAGTTAATACTGTTAGGATGTAGAATTGTTTTCTGTTCGAATAGTTAACTATTTCTAACACCTAAATTCAATATTACTTAACTTTATTAACTCGGACTTAAATTATTTAGTTAAAATTAAACTATTAACTAATTCAATTTTATTAAAAGGGGATTTATCAGTTTGAATAAGGTTGTTAGCAAATTAAATAATTTATTTTAGGAATTAGTTTAAGTACAAATTATTAAATTGAATTAAAGTTTATAAAGGGAAAATTAGTTTAAATTTTACTACTTCGCTTAAATTAAATTTAAGGTTAAAATTTAATCATTTGTGATCAAAATAGATAAATGGTGAATAATTGTTTGATTGGTTCAAATAATAATAAACCGTGAATTGTTATACAAGGTTTAAAAATCAAGGAAACGAGTCAGTTTGGAATGGATTTCGAACAGCAATGCAAAGGTGAGTTAATCTCACTCAGTTAAATTTAAATTTAAATGATTAAATTTAAATAATTGTTTGAATGGCTGAATTGATTGATGTGATATAGTATGATATTTTGGAATTGATGTATTATATTGTGCTAATGTGTGTGGATGCAGGGAAAACAGGTTGGAGGGATCCAACTGGACCCCTCAACTTTTATTTAAATTATTTAATATTCTCTGCTCTGGTTATTGGATATTCTATGATGAATTGTGTGGAAGTATTGAATGCCATGGCTTGGTCGATATAATTGAGAATAATGAATTACCAAAAATATAAATTTGATTTTTGAATGAAAATAAAAGAAGTGAAATTGCAAGTAAAATAATTATAGAATAAATTTAAGAATAACTTGGAAAAAAAATAAAGTGACTTTAAATTTCTAATAAATGAATCCTGAGGATGGAAAGGAAAATTTGGATAAACAGGAAGTTGATGGATTTTAAAATTCAGTGTTGTTATTTGAAAGAACAAAACATTTATTTAAAAGCTAAGATTTAAACAATTGAAAGAATAAAGGAAAAAGTTGGGAAAAATCTGGAATTTGTATATTTCAGTTAAAGGTTTTAAAATCAAATGGAAAATAATAATAATAATAATAACAATAATTAAGTCCATACTTAATGAATTTTGAAATGAATTAGGTAACTAAAGAAATTTATTTCAAATAAAATAAATTGGAAATCAATTTGGGAAATTGATTTAAGGGATTGAAGTTGGAATTTTCTCTGGATAGCCAAGTACATGTTTTAAAAGTAAATTTTTAAATATAAATTAAATGTTTTAAAGTTGTTTTTAAAGAAGCAAGTTTGTAAAATTTATTATTTCTAATATTTTAAGTCTAAAGTAAGTATTTTCTTTTAATCTATTTTAGTAGTAATTATTAAGAAGTAACTTAGTATTTTGTTTTTTTTTTTAAAGTAGAAATCTGGTTTTATATTTTATTAAGTAACCTTATTTTCAAATATTCATATAGTATGTATTTTTAACAAATTATTAAAGTAATTTTAATTTGAATGTTTTAAAGTATATTTTTAAAAGTAAAGTGTTTTAAATTAATTTAGAAAATCTAGTTTTGTGCTTGGTGATTCCAATGGAGATAGAAATACTTGGAATTTATTCTGAGAAAGGCAGATAGTTTTGGAAACTGTTTTCAAAGGAATTTGAAAAGTGAAATATATCTTGCGAAGATATTTTGAGGTAAATAAATAATTTGGTGAAATTATTTATTGTTTGATGGTTGTTTGTGAATATTAATTGATAGTTAAATCACCGACTATCAATATTAGACAATGCGTTGATCGTTTCGAAGAGACCGGAATCAAGATTAATTTCTCGAAAACCACTTCGATCCGGTTTGTACGTTTCGTAAAAACGATTTTGGATTCGAAGATGGAGCAGTGAAGTGCAAGGGCTAGTCGCTACTAATCCTGAGGATATTTCCAAAATGGATGTAGTAGGAATAGTGCCTTCGGTTCCGTTCGAACCCGGGACGGACTTGTATGGATGAATGCTTGCGAAACATCGTTAGGTGGACGATGGGCATTCTAAGGGAATATGTTCTATAAAAAGGTAATGCTTAGCCTCAAGCCTCATCAAATGGGAATGACTGAAAATCAGGGGTTATGCAGCAAGGCTAGGTAGGTAGCACCCAAGCAGGGTGAGGTCATTCCAGTCTAGATGTCCCTTTTTATTTCGGCTTAGTGGTGCGGTTGCTGATCCCAACCGCGGGGTGATCTCACTCGGGATTATCCAGTAAGGGGTAGTCTCGACCTTGTGTTGCAGGGGAGCGGGCGTACTCCTCGGTACGGTGATCTAGGCCCCGTACTGTGACAGGTGGTACCCCAGTGCCTAGTCATTAGTTGGAAATCCATTCTCCCTACGAGCCTTGTACGAGTTTTGTTTGTATTGCCCACTCTGTGGCTAGTAGCTGGAATTTAATCATGTAACAATTTCGGCTATTTTATAAGTATTTGTATATAGACCCTATTATAATATCAGAGGATTTCTATAAAAATTGTTTTAGCTATCGTAAGGTAAAAACCCGACATGTTTATTTGTGGCGTGGTCTTACGAGATGCTTTTGTTTCAAAGGATTTTTGAAAATTTAATAATCAATTGGGTGTGATTTTCTCACGCTGGTATTCAGACTGACTCGGGTATTATTTAACTATAATGTTCGGGTCAGACTGAGTATTATAGGATACAGGATACGATGCTGTGGAGCTCAGGAGACGAGCTGAATGGCGATACGTACTCCCGTACTTGTATATATATATATATATTCCGCTGTTTGAGTTGTGTATCTTGAGTTGTTGTGTATCCATTGTATGATATTGATGTTGAGCTGTGATTGATGTACTCTGATGATGTAATATATATATATATATATATATATATATATATATATATATATATATATACAGAAATATTTGATTTTTGAGTAAAGGCCATTTATTAGCTATTATATTTCATTCCGCTGCGATGGTTAGATTCTGTTGTTGATTTCTATTCTCTTCTTCTACCACTTCTTATTTAACCCAAATGGTTTGTATTTCTGTACAACTTGAGTTGATTTAGGTAGAATAGTGTTGACTCAAGGGGTACGGATTTGCGGGTTATTACACTTGGTATCAGAGCAGAGGTTGGTGATAACGTTGGCTCTGGTAGGATTACTCATTTAAAATAGAGTCCGTAGTAGTCTATAATGAGTTTGAGCGTATTAATAAATATGAGCACGTATTTGTTAGTGAATATAAATTGTTTTAATATTGTGTTGATTGGTTTATTGAGTGGCCTATGAACCTTCGTCGACACAGTCTGCGCAACTGTATCGAAGGGGTTTCTAAACACTTGAATAGAACAATCGACACGGTATTGTTTTAAATATGGGTAAATGAAATAATTTTACCCAAAAACATATTTCGATATAAAGAAAGTTTTGTAAACTATTTAACTAATATATGGTTGCTTGGATGTTAGAAATGATAATATTAAATTATTATCATCGTTAAGTGAAAATTTAACTAGAAATTGAAAATATAACCAACGTTTGAAGGAATAAATTCATTATAAAACGAAATTTATAAATATGAATTATAAATGTAATTTATGAATTGAAATACAATAAAATGGAAATTTATATAAGCATAAATTATACAAATGCATTATAGTTAAATTTGAAT
This sequence comes from Allium cepa, assembly GCA_030765085.1. NCBI lineage: Eukaryota > Viridiplantae > Streptophyta > Magnoliopsida > Asparagales > Amaryllidaceae > Allium > Allium cepa. The sequence goes on along the minus strand of CM060943.1, from coordinate 474,094,308 downwards.
TTAAAATAGAATTTGAAACTTTAAAACCTCGGAAATTTTGGAAGTATTTTGAAGATAAATTGTAGCATTGTTGTTTTTGGTGTATTTCTGAAAGGAAATTGTTTCAAATGAATTTTGGGAAGAGATATAGCATTGAATTCACTTCAATAGCTGGAAAATAACTTCGGTGATGACTACAGCATCATCGATGTTCATTTTCGAGTTTCTAAGTGACAGATTGCTGCCAAAAATTTATTCGTTCAGAAAAGCTAGTTGCTTTTGAAATTTCAAAGGAAATTTGTTGGGAATAAAAGCCAGGATTGGTTTGACTTTTGAGAAATGTGATTGAGAAGTTGAAGATTTCAAAATAAATTTGAAACCAAAGCCGGGTGTTTAAAAATCCTGATAAGATGGGTTGTAACCTTATAAATTGAGATGATTTTTAAGTCAGGAAGTGAATATAGGCTTTGAATGTTGGAATTTAAAGGAAAAGTTAAAAATGGAATTAACTTGGATGGGAAATAAAAATTTGACTAGATTGAAATTAATTGGATAGGCTGAAAATAATATCCAGTTGTATTCAAATTTAGTTGAAATTGGATTGAGTTGAATAAATCTGAGTTAAAGTAAAACTGAATTGGAATGAGAATTCAATTAATTAATGAATGAAATTAAATTCTTACATGAACAAATGGAAAATAAGTTGGATAAGAATTGGAATTGAAATAAATAAATAAGAATAACTTATAAGAATCAGAATTAGAAATCCATGGAATAAAATATTCTTGGGTTATAAATAAGCATAAGGCTTGAGTTAAAATAAAGGAAGGATATATTCAAGCCTATGATGAATGGAAATGTGTGAAAATAATAAGTTGTGACTTATAAAATTTGAAAAAAAAGTGGGATAGAAACCCAAAATAAATATTTTTGATGAATTGAAATATAAAATAAAAATCAAAACTTGGTTTATAAAATAAATTTGAACCTAAGGAAAATTAAATGAAGAGATTTTGGGGTTAAAATCAAGTTCTGGATTATAAGTTGGAGAAAAAGACAAATTAGATAATAAATTAGTTAATGAAATTGAATTGTGAGTTTATGATGAAGTTTGGAAATAAAACTCAAGTTATAAATTGAATTCGACTTAAAATGGTTGGTGAAGAAAATGTAATTGAACTGCGAGTTCATAAAATTAGGTGGTAATTTGAAAATGGATAGTGAATTCAGAACTTGAGTTTTAAAATTAAAATTTAACGTGAAGTGTTAACAAATTAAATATAATTGGAAAGGTATCGAATAAACTTGAAATTGGATTAAAATCATAATGGTTTGTACTGAGAATAAAATCCAGATATGTGGGAATAAATTGGATATGGCCTTGGAATCAACCGAGTTAAGTTGAGTAATAAAAGAGAAAAATGTACTTGTAAAATGAAAATGAGCTTATGTATAACATTTGGAATAAATTGAAGTAAATTGACTTAAGCTGAATATATGGAAGAAAGTTGAATCTAATTCAACTTAAACTAAGCTTAATAATATTGGGTTGGATTTAAATCAAGTGAAATAAATTTAAATCGAAATAAAATTGGTAGGTTATTAATAATATTTAACGAAATGAAAATTCCTAATGGATTGTGTGGATAAACTAATTATGTTGAATAAATAAATGGTTATGGAATGCAATAGCTTGGATTGTCTTCGAGCTAAATATAATAGTTTGGAATAAACAAATTTAGAATGGGATGTAAATGAATGGATTGTGAATAAAATTGAAATGGAATGTGTCGAGTTAAATAAATGGTCGTGAATGAATTCAAATAAAAAGGAAATTTAAATTGGTAATGAAGATGAACCACCCTTGTTAATGGTTTTGAATAGACTGGTTTGGTTAATAAAATGAAATGCAAGTGAATGTATTCAAAATTTAAAATGCAATGTAAATGAGAATATATGGATTGTGTATAGATTGAAAATGGAATAGATTGTCATTGGATGAAAATGGAAGTAATTAAAATTCTATGTATTGATAAGAGTAAAATAAATTGATTTTGAGAGCAATTGAATTAAATATAAGTTCAGTTTGCGTAAAAATAAAGTAAATGTAAGTTTGTGTGTTGCTAACCATTCGGATTAAGTGAAACAGTATGTGATTGGTTGTAAACAATTAAAATTAATGTTGGAATATTTAAATTGCTTATAAAAGTGTTTAATGGGCATTTCTTTAGAATTCATATGTTTTTAACCATTGCAACTAAGTGAAATATAGTTAAACTGCATATATTTGACACTTACATGTTTAAATTGAGTAAGTACAGGTACCTGGAAGCCGTGTGGCTGGATTTGGTTGTGCTATTTGCTAAAAATAATAAGTCGCTTGCTTAAAATGCTTAATAAAGGTATGCCTACGCAATAAAAATAGGAAATATGAACTGTTTTTGGTTTTTCCGACCGTGTGGGTCGATGTATATATTTATCTCTTTTGTCAAATTGCAAAAGCTCCTCCGTACAAAGGGGACTCTGCCAAAAAAATTCGGAAATTTTGGGAGTTAGAAAATTTTTGAAAATTTTTGGAGAATTTTTGTTAATAACACAACGAATTTAAATTGGCAACTAAAATTTATTAGTAGATGAAACTAACTAAAATAATGACAGGAATTAGTTATAAATGGAAAATAAAATTCAATATTTAAAGTTAAAGATAAATTGAATTCAGATGAAAATGAAAGAATCAATATGAATAGAAGTAAATATAAACTAAAGTGGTAAAGTGGGAATAAATATAAGAAACATATAAAATGCTATACCAAACTTAAGAATGGAATAGTAAATTCTTAATTGGAAATTGATACTACAATTATATTCTAAGATAACATTAGAATCAATAGATATATACATTATGTGAGGATGTCGATAAAATGTTTTGGGAATATTGTGATTGGGTATTAGTGTTATGCAGGATATGCAGGTATTATAAAGAAAAAGGAAAATTGGTTTTTATTTCAGAAGATAAAAATGAATTGCCCGACTAAAGGTATGTATTTAAATTTGATATGAAATTTGATTGGGATTTGGATTGAGCCACTTGGCTTTTTGTTTTCTTTTTGGATTTGGGAGGCCGTAGAGCCATTTTGTAGTTGTACCGAGCCAGCCGCGTAAAAGAGACGCTGGCGAAATTTTTATGGAATTTAGGGAGTTAGAAAAATTTTGAGAAAATTGTGATAACTTAAAATTTGAATTTAAGTTTAAATTTGAACTGATAAGTAGGTGATATTGTTTGGGACTTATGGATAAGTTTGAAAGGTTAGAAAGGAAATTGGGGTGTCTTTGATAAAAAGATTGTTTTGACAAGTTGTTAAAAACTGTTGGGTTTGAACTAGTAATTTCGGGGATGAAATTCTTTTAAGGGGGGAGGAATGTGACGACCCGGAATTTTCAAGCATTTAAAATCAGAATATTTAATTGATTTTAAATATTCAATAGAGTAATTTTAACTTGAATTCAAATATCACAATTTATTTGATGATTTAATTATTGAATTAAATAATTTGAAGTTGGGGAAATTATTGAATCTAGAATTTTAAGCTGATTAAATATAAGTTGAAGGCTTATAAAATTTATATTGATAATACTGAAGACAATAGAAGCGTTAAAATTGAAATTAACAGTGATTTGTTCAGTTTTGGAATTTTATAGTTTAAATTGAATTTAAAATAGATTTCCGAGGCACAGTCTCGGAATTTGACGAAACCAGTTCCATTGGGTCCGTAATATTGTATTATTAACGGATTTCAAATTTCGTAGTAATTGGAGCAGTTGTGCGAGTGTACGATATATAAATGCGCTGAAAGTTGAATCGAGAGTTTAAGTAATATACATATTCATGCCAATGAAATCGCAGCCGTTATTCCCTGGTGTAACGTGTACGTTTCCCCTTGCCGTCTTGAGCACACCACTATCGTACGAGTCTTTTCCTCGTTAAATCCCATTACCCCTTTTTTTTTTCCTTTTTCGTTTCTCGGCTCCTCTTATCAAATTGCCGTTCAAATAAAAAAAGGGAAACGCGAGTGAATCGCAGGCGAGCATACGAAGGAGTGGTGACATTCTCGAGTGGAGTAGCGGTCGAACTCTCGAATTGGAAGCTATCGAGCTAGGGTTGTGTCGCGACCTCGTATCACAATCGAAGTTCTGCAACCTTGGTCGAGTTCGTTTGGCGACGGTTGTATCGAGTTAGTAGCTAGGGTTTGGGTTCTCTTCAGCTGTCGTGCGAATCAGGAATGGAGTGGGCTTTGGGTTCGGTGATGAGAGGATTGGGGAATCGCGGCAACGAGGAAGACGCTGATGGAGACGGCGGTTCGATTCGCGAGCACGAAGATGCTTTGTTACGATGTTTTCAAGCCAGGGGCCATATCTTCATTCGATCGAAGCCTTGCAGCAGGTATAAGATTTTTTTGGTTATCATGCAGATCTAGTTTAGCTTATAAGTTTAGCATTTAATCCTTTGTTAATTTAAGGAGGTGGAATTCATGTTTTCCTTGTTTTTAAATTTTAACACATGTAGACAGAAATTGAAAACAGGTTAGGAGTTTTGAAAAATATATATAACTTATAATTAGTTAATACTGTTAGGATGTAGAATTGTTTTCTGTTCGAATAGTTAACTATTTCTAACACCTAAATTCAATATTACTTAACTTTATTAACTCGGACTTAAATTATTTAGTTAAAATTAAACTATTAACTAATTCAATTTTATTAGAAGGCGATTTATCAGTTTGAATAAGGTTGTTAGTAAATTAAATAATTTATTTTAGGAATTAGTTTAAGTACAAATTATTAAATTGAATTAAAGTTTATAAAGGGAAAATTAGTTTAAATTTTACTACTTCACTTAAATTAATTTTAAGGTTAAAATTTAATCATTTGTGATCAAAATAGATAAATGGTGAATAATTGTTTGATTGGTTCAAATAATAATAAACCGTGAATTGTTATACAAGGTTTAAAAATCAAGGAAACGAGTCAGTTTGGAATGGATTTCGAACAGCAATGCAAAGGTGAGTTAATCTCACTCAGTTAAATTTAAATTTAAATGATTAAATTTAAATAATTGTTTGAATGGATGAATTGATTGATGTGATATAGTATGATATTTTGGAATTGATGTATTATATTGTGCTAATGTGTGTGGATGCAGGGAAAACAGGTTGTAGGGATCCAACTGGACCCCTCAACTTTTATTTAAATTATTTAATATTCTCTGCTCTGGTTATTGGATATTCTATGATGAAATGTGTGGAAGTATTGAATGCTATGGCTTGGTCGATATAATTGAGAATAATGAATTACCGAAAATATAAATTTGATTTTTGAATGAAAATAAAAGAAGTGAAATTGCAAGTAAAATAATTATAGAATAAATTTAAGAATAACTTGGAAAAGAAATAAAGTAACTTTAAATTTCTAATAAATGAATCCTGAGGATGGAAAGAAAAATTTGGATAAACAGGAAGTTGATGGATTTTAAAATTCAGTGTTGTTATTTGAAAGAACAAAACATTTATTTAAAAGCTAAGATTTAAACTATCGAAAGAATAAAGGAAAAAGTTGGGAAAAATCTGGAATTTGTATATTTTAGTTAAAGGTTTTAAAATCAAATGGAAAATAATAATAATAATAATAACAATAATTAAGTCCATACTTAATGAATTTTGAAATGAATTAGGTAACTAAAGAAATTTATTTCAAATAAAATAAATTGGAAATCAATTTGGGAAATTGATTTAAGGGATTGAAGTTGGAATTTTCTCTGGATAGCCAAGTACATGTTTTAAAAGTAAATTTTTAAATATAAATTAAATGTTTTAAAGTTGTTTTTAAAGAAGCAAGTTTGTAAAATTTATTATTTCTAATATTTTAAGTCTAAAGTAAGTATTTTCTTTTAATCTATTTTAGTAGTAATTATTAAGAAGTAACTTAGTATTTTGTTTTTTTAAAGTAGAAATCTGGTTTTATATTTTATTAAGTAACCTTATTTTCAAATATTCATATAGTATGTATTTTTAACAAATTATTAAAGTAATTTTAACTTGAATTTTTTAAAGTGTATTTTTAAAAGTAAAGTGTTTTAAATTAATTTAGAAAATCTAGTTTTGTGCTTGGTGATTCCAGTGGAGATAGAAATACTTGGAATTTATTCTGAGAAAGGCAGATAGTTTTGGAAACTGTTTTCAAAGGAATTTGAAAAGTGAAATATATCTTGCAAAGATATTTTGAGGTAAATAAATAATTTGGTGAAATTATTTATTGTTTGATGGTTGTTTGTGAATATTAATTGATAGTTAAATCACCGACTATCAATATTGGACAATGCATTGATCGTTTCGAAGAGACCGGAATCAAGATTAATTTCTCGAAAACCACTTCGATCCGGTTTGTACGTTTCGTAAAAACGATTTTGGATTCGAAGATGGAGCAGTGAAGTGCAAGGGCTAGTCGCTACTAATCCTGAGGATATTTCCAAAATGGATGTAGTAGGAATAGTGCCTTCGGTTCCGTTCGAATCCGGGACGGACTTGTATGGATGAATGCTTGCGAAACATCGTCAGGTGGATGATGGGCATTCTAAGGGAATATGTTCTATAAAAAGGTAATGATTAGCCTCAAGCCTCATCAAATGGGAATGACTGAAAATCAGGGGTTATGCAGCAAGGCTAGGTAGGTAACACCCAAGCAGGGTGAGGTCATTCCAGTCTAGATGTCCCTTTTTATTTCGGCTTAGTGGTGCGGTTGCTGATCCCAACCGCGGTGTGATCTCACTCGGGATTATCCAGTAAGGGGTAGTCCCGACCTTGTGTTGCAGGGGAGCGGGCGTACTTCTCGGTACGGTGATCTAGGCCCCGTACTATGACAGGTGGTACCTCAATGCCTAGTCATTAGTTGGAAATCCATTCTCCCTACGAGCCTTGTACGAGTTTTGTTTGTATTGCCCACTCTGTGGCTAGTAGCTGGAATTTAATCATGTAACAATTTCGGCTATTTTATAAGTATTTGTATATAGACCCTATTATAATATCAGAGGATTTCTATAAAAATTGTTTTAGCTATCGTAAGGTAAAAACCCGACATGTTTATTTGTGGCGTGGTCTTACGAGATGCTTTTGTTTCAAAGGATTTTTGAAACTTTAATAATCAATTGGGTGTGATTTTCTCACGCTGGTATTCAGACTGACTCGGGTATTATTTAACTATAATGTTCGGGTCAGACTGAGTATTATAGGATACAGGATACGATGCTGTGGAGCTCAGGAGACGAGCTGAATGGCGATACGTACTCCCGTACTTGTATATATATATTCCGCTGTTTAAGTTGTGTATCTTGAGTTGTTTTGTATCCATTGTATTATATTGATGTTGAGCAGTGATTGATGTACTCTGATGATGTAATATATATATATATATATATATATATATATAAATACAGAAATATTTGATTTTTGAGTAAAGGCCATTTATTAGCTACTATATTTTATTCCGCTGCGATGGTTAGATTCTGTTGTTGATTTCTATTCTCTTCTTCTACCTCTTCTTCTTTAACCCAAATGGTTCGTATTTCTGTACAACTTGAGTTGATTTAGGTAGAATAGTGTTGACTCAAGGGGTACGGATTTGCAGGTTGTTGCAATAGCAGTGCGATGTTTCTTGCATAGAATACTAAAAGAATAACATTTTTCATAGGAGAAATGGTAACACACACTACATTAGCATTTTTTTCCAATGATGTTATTACTCTTTTGTCCTATACCAATTAGAAATTGAGCTATCTATGTTTTAGTCCAATGTGAAAATGAATCCAATATGTACGCGTGCATTTGTCATAGTTGGCAAATGTTGTGAAATGTACATGCAATGTAACAAATGAGATTTTCGACCCTCGAAAATCGAAATTTACACGTCCACTGTATAAAATGCCAAGTAATCAAATTGCTGGAAATACCAGTTCATTAAGGTGAAGAAGAAGGAGATAGAAAAAAAAATAGAAACAATAACATAGAATCTCACAATCCCAGCGAAACAAAATATAATATATAATAGTAGATTTTATAAAAAAGAATCTGTAACAGTTCATATACTTACAATCATTAGAGTACGACAATCAATAAATCAAACCAGATAGTTATATAACTTGTCCTTACACAGCGGAATATAAGTCAAGTACGGAAATGCGTCTGAAATCCTCCAACTTGTCTCCCGAGCTCCATAGCATCCTAACTTGAATCTATAATACTCAGTCAGACCCGAGCATTATAATAAAATAACATCCGAGTTAGTCTGGAAAACGAGCGTGAGAAAAACACACTCAATTTGAACTATTAGAGTTATCAAAATCCTTTGAAAAACACAGGTATTTCGGAAGACCGCATCACACATAAACACGACTGGTTTTTACCTTACGATAATCAAAACATTTTTATAGAAAATCCAGTGATATTATAGTAGTGTCTAAATGCCAATTCTTATTCAAATAGCTAAAATTGTTACATTAATTAAATTCCAGCATACTAGGCTCTACAAACAAAACCGTAAGCTCATATTGGAGAATGGATTCCAACTGAATGACTAGACATTGGGGTACCACCTGTTGCAGTACAAGCCTAGAACAACATACTAAGATCGAACCTATTGATTCATGCCAAAACAAGACTGGACTACCCTTAACATGGATAGTTTGAATAAGATTACTTCACGGTTGGGATCAGCAACCGCCACACAACCGAATAAAAGGGACTCTAAATAGGGGTAACCATATCCTACTTGGATGCGACCAACTTAGCCTTGCTACATCTCCCTTGATTTTCATTCATTCCCGGTTGATGAGGCTCGAGGCTAAGGGTTACCTTTTCGAGAACACTTTAACTTAGAATGCTCACCGTCCTTCAACGATGATTTTCTAGAAGCATTTGTCCATACAAGTTGACCTGTGTCTGGACAAACCGAATCACCGTCTTCATCATCTTCACAGTATTCATTCGTTGCGTTCAAACCAGATCGAAGTGATTTTCGAATAATTAAATCTGATCCCGGCCTCTTCGAAACGATTAACGGATTGGGTCAATATTTGATAGTCGGTTATTTAACTATCAATAAAACTTCCATGAGCAATCATCTGGCCTTATTATAAATTTTCCCAAAAATATTTGCCTTCATAATATCTTTAAAAGATATATCTATCCCTTCCAATATTTGAAAACAATCTTTCAAACACTTAAATCCGTAACACCTCAACACTTAGGAATATTTTCAAATTTCTATTTTCTATACTTAGGAAAATATTACCAGTCTTATTTTCCAAAAATCCTTCCAATATTAACGTTTTCAGAAAATTATTCTGTATCTTTTTCCCAAAATCTCTAGAATCGCAAATAGATTTCCTCCCTTCAAATCATATTCTTTTATAAGCCCCATTTTCGAATCTCTAGAAAGTTTATAATAGAATAAAATTTGCAAATTTCTTTAAAATTCTATATATATTTAATAGAGGTTTTTAGGCTCAAGGAAAAAGTTTGGGAAAAATTTAGTTTCAGGGACAAGAAGTTTGTTTTTTAGGCTGAAGGACACTTTTTAGTGTAAATCACAGAATGATAGTTGAACTATCATTTTCAGTTTACACTAAAAAGTGTCCTTCAGACTAAAAAATAAACTTGTTGTCCTTGAGACTAATTTTTTTTGTAACTTCTTCCTGGTGCCTATTTACCTGTATTTAATAAGTATCTAAAAGATAAATAATTTATTTTTAAAATATGTTCAACTAATTATTAAAATATCAAAAACACTTTCACTACATTAATAAATCATCTTTAGTTACATAAATTATTTTCAAAGCTGATTCTAAAAGTTATAATCTGTTTTAAAATTCCGTAGTTTTAAAATAAGAAAATCTCCCTTTTTAAACAATCTCACCTCTTATAGGTTGAAATAATCTTTTTTTATAAAGTCTCAATAACCAATTTTAATTTATAACTTCTTCTCGATTTCACAACATCTCGACTCATTGTAGATTCCCTAATCATTCTCATTTCAAAAATAGAATTTTCCATTTCTTTCAATCCCATTTTCGTATTCTAATATAAATTCCTTCTATGAATTTATATTCCAAATTATCATCTGCTATCGAATTTCTTCATTATAAACATCGTTTATCAATTTTACAACCTATTTTGGTTTTACCTGTTTATAAAAAAACAAATCTACTTATAAAAATTCATTATATAAATTTATTTCTTATAAATTTCATTAGTACTTCCAATCTATTTTTAAATATTGATTTCAACTTCTTTTTATATTCCCAGAATATCACTTATAAATTCTTTTATATAATTCATTTTAAAATCTTCATTTACTAATTCACAATAGTTAAGTATAACCAATCAATTATATTTTCTAATTCAATTCGTTTAAAATAACTTAATTTCGATATATACATATATATTTATTTTTCAAATTCCCTTCAGTTCCATAAATTTAAAAAATATATTTATAGTATTTAAATTATCAAAATTCAGTGCTACAATAGCATCCAATAATTTAATCACTATGATAATCTATAATAGACTATTCTACATAAATCATATATCACTATATATGAAAAATAAACAATAATTTTGAGAAACCCAGTTGGATCCCTCAAACCTATTTCCCCACAGATGTTAATACAACAAAAAATAAATACCAATCCCACTTCGAGGGGGATAACGCGGTATATAGGGCCATCCGCTATTATGCGGGACACATAATGTATCATCCGCTATAACATGAGAATATCACTCCAGATACTAGTATATATAACATTCAACAGATAATAATTCTATAAATCTATCAAGCATCCAACAATTTATTTTAACTATTTTAAATTTAATTGGAAATCAAAATGAGTGGGAATTTTCTCACCTTGATTTTGATTTTGACGAATATCCAATTTTGTATATTTTGAAGCAACAAATCCAACTTGACTGGCTCCGTTGATTTAACCTTGCACAATCAAATTTCAAGTTATATAAACTAATCAATTTTCAATTTTTGTTTTGTTTTTTAATTAATCAGCTAATTAATAAATTTAACCAATTATGCATTTCGATCTTGATTAACCTTGAAAGATAATTCTACTCAGCAAATAAAAATAAATTTCAACTTAAAAAAATGATGGGTTTAAAGTTGGTACCCTCCAATCCTCTCAGGCTTTCCACCATGCCACCCCGCCATCGAGATCGAGTCCAATTCCCATCCATCGTGGCTCGTCCAGAGATCAAGATCGAATCTTTCCCGTTCGTCGCGTTTCCCTACGGCCTTCCCCTACAACACCATGATTGCCTTCTCCCTTCGAGCGAAGACCTTCCTCTTGCTACAATGTCATAGCCACATGCCATCAATCCCAAACTACTGCTCCTTCCACGCCCTCAAATACATCGAAACGTGATAGCAAACAACATCGAGCCTCCTCCCATAATCGACGAACTTCCCCACGTTGTCGCCGTAACCTAACACCACCGCCTCCGACCAATCTTGCTCACGCACGACCTGCTTCTGTTCCCTCATCACCTTCGACAATCGTTACCTGCCGAACTCCTCTAGGCGCTTGCCTACGCCTCATCACCAATGTCGATCGCACTACCACAAAGCCCTTTCGATTTTGAATAAAAATTGATTTTTGGTTTCTTCATTTTTTCGAATGAATTTCAATGTCGATTATACTAAATTGAAGAGGAGAGAAGGGAAACGATTCAGGTAATTTCTAATTTGGAAGAGGAAATCGCGATTTGGTTTTATTATTATTTTCGTTTTGTTTGTTTATATCAACTGAAGGAAGGAAGATAGACGTGATTTTAAAATGAGCAAAAGATGCCGTGATGTTTGCTGGTTACAGTAGATTGATGGAAATATGGTCTAAGTCAACAAATTATATAAATTATTTAAATTTTAAAACATTCCGATTTCGTAGCTTAAAATCTCGAATCACTTTCAAGGCATACCGCTAGGCGTTTATAATGTTATACCCATATTTTGAACGCAATGGAAAAGGTTTTGAATCCTAACTCGGTCGTATGGAAACGACAGCTTTTTAGACCCAACTAATATATTGAACTTTCGATATAAATTCCAGCATGTTTATATCTCGCATGATCAAACGATAACTCCAAACACTCCGAAATTTGAAATCTGATAATAATACACTACTATGAATCAAATGGAAGTGGTTTCATCGAATACCGAGACAGTGTCTCGGATGGCTGTTTTTAAACGCTAATTTAAACGATATATTTTTAAAATAGGAAATTATTGTCAAGGACAAAATTTCACGGTTTTTTAGCCTCAATGACAGACCTTCAATATTTTATCCTGAAGGACAATTTTCTGTAGGTATCAGTTTTTAGTTATTGATAGCAGTTTTTAGGTATCAGTTTGTAGTTATCGGTAGCAGTTTTTAGGTATCAGTTTTTAGCTCGGTAGCAGTTTTGTTGTCCGTATGAATAATTTTGAAAAATGTTTGTCTTTATGAATAATTTTTAGAAGAATGTTTGTCCTTGTGGCAAAAATATTGAGGTCGTGTCCTTGAAGCAAAAATATACAAATCTTTGTCCTTTAAATTAATTCCCCCTTTTTAAAACTGAACAAATCACTTTTAAATTCAATTTAAAAGGTTTATTATCTTTATTATTATTAACATAAATTTTACAAGCCATTAAATTATTTTTATCGAGCTTAAAACACAAGATACCTAAATTTAAACAATATTCCATTTTAAAATTCAAAAATTAACTTATCCAATAAATTGCTACATTTAAATTCTGAATTTTTTCTTATAAATAAACCCAAATTTTCATATTCAAAATAAATATATAATTCTAATTTAATATTTAAAATCATTTAAATATTCCAAATCAAACATCGAAAAATTCGGGTCGTTACATTCGTCCCCCTTTAAAATAATTTCGTCCCCGAAATTGCTAAGGTTGGAAAAATGCCCCAAACCCATTGATTTATCCAGAAACCCACTTAGTGAAAATTTTATATTCACTTTTCCAATCTCTTTTGTTTTTCCTAAAATCATTTGTTTCAACTCTAATTCAAGAATCCTTTATTTCAATTTCAATTTGAAATCAATTTGTCATTAAGAAAAAAATTTCCATTTTTTTTTCAACACCTAAATTTTCGAAATTTTTTTGCAGTCTCCCTTGCACGGAGGACCTTTTGTAATATGTCAAGAGAGATAAATATATATATATCGACCCACACACCCGAAAACAAAATATATATCGATATTTTATAATTTCGTAGTATTTAATCCAAAAACGCACCTTATTTTAGCCTTTTTTAAGCAAGCGGCTTATTTATTTTGCAATTAGCGCGATCAAAGCCTAGCCAAACGGCCTCCAAGTACCTGCGCTTACTCCATTTAAACACATTAGTACCGAAACATGAAGTTTATTAACATTTTACTTATTTAAATAGCTAAAACACATGAATTTCATATGTAATGCGTGTTAAACAATTTTCACAAGCAATTATAGGTCCTGACACTAATTTAATTGCTTGCAACCAATCCATATACTATTGCATTCGATCAGAATGATTTTCAACTCACTTTTCTTGCATTCAATTTATTTTAAACCAAACAAATACATATTCATTCCAATTGATTTCAAAATCAATTTTATTCACATTCTAATTTTCATAGAATTTTATTTACCTCCATTTACGTCAAATGATAACTATTTCCATGCAAATTCGACGATTTTCACTTAACAAAATATCCCCTTAAGTTTATTGCAAATTTTAAATTGATTCCGACTCAATTTATATTTAATTCTATTCCATTTCTAATTGATTCTCAATCAATCCATTTGTATTCCATTCAAATCCACTTCCATTGTTTCCAAATCCATTTTATTTGGCTCAAAAACATTCCGTCCTATTGGCTGCTTCACAAATTTATCGAAGCCAAGCTTCTATTGACTTAAGTAATGTATTTCAATCATGTCAATCAACCACTTAAGTTCATCTCTACTTGCAACAAATTCCATTTCATTTTAATTTGATTTTTATTCAATCAAATTTCATCCATTTGCTAATTATTTGATTAATTCACTTAAATTTTAATTTTCAAGCTTGAATTTATTTAAACCACTGGCACAACCTTATTTAATTTATTTCCGCTTAAATTGAATTTTATTTATAACCCAAGCCATTTCTTTTTCAATCCAATTCTATTTTGTTCGACAACTTTTCAATTATATTTTAAATCCACTTACCATCTAAGTCTAATTTTCTTTATAACTCAAGTTTAACTTCAAAAACTATTTTCAATCCACAATCCAATTTTTATATTCAATCAAGATAAATTCCATTCTATATCTAAATAATCAATTATCTAATTAATTCACTTCCAATCTATAAATCAACATCTGATTTTTTCCAGAAATCACTTCAATCAATCTACTTGAGTTTAATTTATTTTATAATTCATGTTTAGATGTTATTTCTTCACTTTAAAATATCACATCATTTTTATTTGTGCTTCTATATTATTTCTCCAATTTAATTAGTTTCAAAACTTACTTTTCACATTTCCATCCATTTCATAATCAAGCACATTCACATATTATTTTTATTTGTAACCTGAAATTATACACTTATTATAGCCCAAGCATATTATATTCAATTCATTTCAACTTTTATGAGCCATTCCAATTTATTTATTCTAATTTAATTTTTTACTTAACTTACTTTTATTTATTTAAATTAAATTAAATTTTATTTTATTTCTTAATCAAATTTAAATTTTATTTTCCAAGTCAATTCATTCACATCCCATTTTAATCCATTTAACTAGTCTACTTCACTAATTTATTTCATTCAAATCACCATCAATTAAATTTCAAAATTTTAATTTCTTCAACTTAATCTAAGTTAAATTTTGTTTTAACTTTTCCACTTTTAATTTTAATCTAAAATTCAATCTCCATATTTTTCTTCAAAATCATTCACCATTTATAATTTTATAACTTATCTACTGATAATCTTTAAATTATTTAAATAAGGATTTCAGAATTTTTAAACTCTCGGTATTTATTTCAAATCATTTTGAATTCAACACACACACACACACACACACACACACACACACACACATATATAAGACTCTTTGTTTCAAACAAACCATCCATTGGAAATTTTGAACTTCACTTGGTTCCATTCCAAAACAACTTGCCTTTAAAATTTTCAGAACAAACTTGTTTTTCCTCATAACAATCAAAAAACGACGACCATGGCAGCAATCCATTACTTAGAAACTCAAAAATGAACACCGATGAGGTCGCGATCATCATCAGAATTATTTTCCAGCGACCAAAGTGATTACAGTGCTATAACATCTCCAAAATCCATTTAAAATCAATTTTCTATTCAAAATATCTTTAAAACAATATTACTATTGTACATTTTCAATCACGTTGGAAAACTTTACCAAAAATCTCCAGGATTTAATATTTCAAATTCTGGTTTTAATCAAACGTTAGTTTTTAACTCAATTGTATAATCCATACTTATACAATCTCCATTTGGTCATAATTACAACCATTTCAAATTTTATAATCTTGTTTGGATTATAATATTATCAACCAACACTCCAATATGTTATAAAAATTTCTAGAATTTTTTTCTTTATATAGAAATATAATTTTGGTAAAATTATTTCATTTACCCAATCAAAGCCATACTTTGTCAGTTTATCACATTCAAGTTCTTAGAAACTCCTATCGAATTAGTGGCATCCCACTACTCGGTCAGAATTTATATTCCACTCAACCAATAAATCAATAAAATATAAACAATTTATATTCACTAACAAATGCGCACTCATATCTATTAATACACCGAAACTTATTCTGGAGTACTACTGACTCTATCTCTAATGAGTAATCCCCACCCGAGCCAAGGTTCTTGCTTAACCATCAGCTCTTATACCAAATGCAACCAATGCCTCAAAAATGAACATTTGTAAGTCCACTGTATAAAATGTCGAGCAGTCGAATTGTCGAAAATACCAATTCATTAGGGTGAAGAAGAAGGAGATAAAAGAAAAATAGAAACACAAACACAGGATGTCACAATCGTAGCGGAAAAATATATAATATATAATAGCAAATTTTATACAAAAAAATCTATAACAGTTCATATACTTACAATCATCACAGTACAACAATCAATAAATCAAACCAGACAGTTATATAACTTGTCCTTACATAGCGGAATATAAGTCAAGTATGGAAATGCGTCTGAAATCCAACAGCTCGTCTCCTGAGCTCTATAGCATCCTGACCTAAATCCGTAATACTCGATCTGACCCAAGCATTATAATAAAATAACACTCGAGTCAGTCTGGAAAACCAGTGTGAGAAAAACACACTTAATTTGAATGATTAGAGTTATCAAAATCCTTTGAAAAACAAAGGTATCTCGTAAGACCGTGTCACATATAAACAAGATGGGTTTTTACCTTACGATAACCAAAATATTTTTATAGAAAATCCAATGATATTATAATAGCGTCTAAATACAAATACTTATTCAAATAGCTGAAATTGTTACATTAATTAAATTCCAGCATACTAGGCTCTACAAATAAAATCATACGCTCGTATTGGAGAATGGATTCCAACCGAATGACCAGGCAGTAGGGCACCGTCTGTTACAGTACACATCTAGAATGGCGTATCGTGATCGAACCTATCGATCCCTGCCAACACAAGACCAGACTACCCCTAACCTAGATAGTCCGAATAAGATTACCCCAGTGTTGAGATCTACAACCGCCACATAGTCGAATAAAAGGGACTCTATGTAACAACTCCATTATTTTACGATTATATATTTAAATGTTTTGTTTAAATATAGCGTCGTTAATTAGATTTTTAGATCCGAAATGTTACTTTTTGCAAACTGTCAAATTGGGGGTCGAAACCACCTCCATTGAGTCCAAAATGGTGTTTGCGATCTTTTCGAGTATAAACTTCGATATGTTTGGAGTTTGTAGAATTTTGCTACTTTTTTCACTTTGGGTTTGAGTTGGGTTTCAGCCCAATATCCCAACATAAGACCCTTGCTCCACCCCCCTCTCCTCTTCATTGCTTTATAACATTTCCTAATACTCTAGCTTCATCAATGATAGGGGAAGAGAGAAAGAATTAGGAAATCCTAAGCACTAGTTCCATTTGCAAACTCAAATTCTTGCTCCATAATTCAAGAGAAGCTATTGGTAAGCATCCTCTTCTTCTTCTCCAACTCTTTCTCTCTTCAATTTCAGAAATTCCTAAAACTAACTTAGGAAATGGTTCTCTTTTAAGCTTAGATTTAAGCTCCTTGGGTTGGAATTGAAGAGTGATTGTTCTCGCCTTGCTCTATAGCTGCTTCTTCTTCTTCTTCTTCTTCTTCTTCTTCTTCTTCTTTCTTTTTGAGTTAAAGGTGAGATTTTTTATCTCACATCTATGTCTATAACTATCTTTGATTGTTAGGTATGAATTCCTAACACTTATTCATGTGCAATTGCTTTTGATTTGGATTGGTTTGTGAATAGTTCAATTTTTGGTGTTTGAAGCCAAATCTTTAAAAATCATAACTTTGATGTTTGATCATGCTTTTGGTGGTGTATCGAAGAGCCTATTGGGCTGGGTTGTCGATTGGCATAAACCCCTATCCCCATTGCTCGTCCGGTCACGAATTGGTTGAGTTTGCTCTTCATTTGTATAGGCTGGAAAACCTGGAAAATAGGCACCAGTCGACTTACCCTCTGAGTCCAGTCGACTAACCTAGACCCTGAGAGTTTTCCAGGCAATTGGCCAGTCGACTGTTCTCAGAGAGCCAGTCGACTAACCTACTTATATGCGGTCTGTTTTGCATATTTAGCTATTTTGCTTGAGATTCCAATTTCAATCGATTCGTAATTATCCGATTTGTTGTTATCATTTATTATTGTCTTTGATGACTTCTTTTTAGATTTCGTACACGGGTTTTATAAATGAGTTTTGAAATGTCTTTCAAGTAAATTGGTTTGAAATAATTATATATATTATTTCAAGTATAAAATTACAAAAGCGATTTATAAAGTGATTTTAAATTGCATTAAAAACTCGTTTGTCTAACTTATAGTTTCTATATAAAATACACAAATTTGCACTACGAACGAAGAAGGAGGAGAATTAAATGATTAGATAAAACGCGTGTTATGAACGCATGCGTTCATCTTTCCAGTTAATTCCTAATCTATTCGTTTGAACGTTTTGACCTTTGGGTCTCGTTTACCGATGAGATGAGGTAAACTTGGTACTGCTTTGAGTGTGAAATTGACTAACGGATAGTAAACCGTTTAGTGCGGGTGTGTGGTATGGGACTCACGTTAACATTTTTCGGGTTCCTTTCGAGGAGTTTGTGACACACATTGCCCGTTAGTGGTGTCCAGTACTGGGCCTCCAGACCTTCACCACTATGGTTTGTTGCCTTCGGGTTTGTTGCCTTCGGGTATGTTGCGTTCGGGTTTGTTGCCTTCGGGTATGTTGCTTTCGGGTTTGTGCCTTTGGGTTTGTTGCCTTCGGGTATGTTGCCTTCGGGTTTGCACCTTCGGTTTGTTGCCTTCGGGTTTGCACCTTCGGGCTTATGGATCCTTGTTTATACAGTACTGAGCACATGCATTTCTCTTGTTTCATTGATATTTATATTCCCTAGCGTACCATCTTTCGGTGTAGGTCCTTTGAACCACACGATATATAGCGATTACCTTGTGGAACTTGTGTTACCTTCATTGGTATTTGTTATTGGCTTTTTTGGCTTGATTTGGGATATTCATTTCCATTGTTTATTTGAGTTGTCGATGATATGAGGCTTGTTATGATTCATCTATTGTTAGATGATTGAGATATCTCTTTTTGAGATATTTGTTGCAATTTATGACCTTGCAGGTTCATTATTACTCTGTTTACCTAACTGATTCGTTTAACTAGATTGACCCGTGTGTTTTCATACTCGGGTCAGACCGAGGTGTTTCAGGTTAGGTACATTTGGACTTAGCCTATTTTGCTTCCGCATGGACTATTCCTCTAGCTCCTTTTTGTTATAGCATTTTGTGTAGTCCTTTTTGGTTGTAACTCTGATATGTATTCTTTTGACTCGCCTGTATATTGTGGTCTTCTATACCACTTGACATGTATCATTTTGTATGCTCTGTTATGTATCTGTATATGTGTATATGATGATCTACTGTTCTGTGATGTGCACTACATTTGAGTTGTTATATTTTCTTCTGATAGATCCTTCAGCCATATATGGTTTTGTATTAAGTATTTATTGGATATGTCAGTCCTCTTGGTATGGCGATTGTCGATGTATTCAATAGATAGTTAAAGCAAGGCTATAGAGGGTCACTCCTATCCATCTCTATTCTCCGCATTAGCAGATGGTATTATTTATTAATACTCTTTGCTAATGTGGGTCTTGGAGTGGGGCGTCACAGCTTGGTATCAGAGCTGAGCTCAGAACAAAATATGATAAACACAGAATAGAAACACATATTACGGTACATCAAAGTGTAATAGGTGTTACAAATCTTGAATCATCATGCCTCTATTCCTTCTGTGCCTTTGAGGTTGATAGGATTGGGGAATACGTCTAGGAATGCATTTTTATTTCGTAGTATTCCACGTTTGAATTAGGATATCTACCTTTTGAATAATCTTTATCTTATTTTAACTTTCAGCTTATGGCTAGAAGAGGCAGAGGACGACGCTCTGGTGCGGGGCAATTCAGTGGCTCGCATCCGGACGACGTTTATATGTCTGCTGATCAGTTTTTGGAGTTATTTAGGAGCACTCAGCCTCCAGCTCCTACACATGTATCTCCTCCACGCAAGTCTACCTTTGCATGCCTGTGCGGTGATTTTTCTCATCTTGAGGGAAAGCATTTAAAGGCTCTGAGTCTATTCTTAAGGTCCAAGCTTGGGTTCGCATGTGCGAGCGTATTTTCTCTCGCATTGATCTTTCTGATCATGATAGAGTTCTTGTAACTTCTAGCTTATTGCAAGAGCGTGCCCTTGATTGGTACGAGCTTCTTATAGCCGAAATAGACGAGTCTGCTCTTTCCTGGACTCAGTTTCGGGAACGATTCTGACTCAAGTTCGTTCCTAAATCTGAGAAAGTTTTATTGGCTCGTCGCTTTCTTGAATTGAAGCAAGGGGAGTCTTCCATTTCTGAGTATGTTGCATCATTCGAGGCCTTATCTAAGTATGGTCTTGAATTCATTAGCACCTCCTATAAGAAGAATCTGAAGTTTGTCTCTGGTCTTAAGAAATATCTTAAGAAGTCTTTAATGCTCCAACTTAAGCTTTCTTTTGAGGAGTTGGTTGATTCGGCACTTCATCTCGAATCTATCGAGAAGGAGTGTGATAGTGGTGATGATGTTGAGGTTCGCAAGAACCCCAACAAGAAGCAGTTTCCATTTCAGAAGTCCAAGTCTTTTCCTTCTAAGAAGAAGAAGACTGGTGGTTATAACTCTCAGACTCAGTCTACCGGAACACCTTCCATTCGGAAGTGTTTCAATTGTGGTTCTCCGTATCATATGATTCGAGCTTTTCCTAAGCCTCTCTTCTGCCGCTATTGCAAAGAGGGTCATCATGATTCCACCTGCCCTACTGTTCCTGCTAGTGCCAAGTCTGGCAAGCTTAATGCTGCTAAAGCTTCTGAAGGTTCTTCTCAGCCTAAAGGTATATCTCCATCTATTTTGGAAGGTTCTATTTTATTTCATGACTATAGTATTCGAGTTCTTTTCGATACGGGTGCTTCACATTCTTTCGTATCGAAGAAGCGCGTCGATGATTTATCTTTGGATGTTTCTTGTATGGTTACTTCATTGAGGATTGCGAATCCTATTGGGGGATCCGCGACCCTTGGCATGCTTTGTGATGATGTTGAGATTGTTTTATATGGCTTTTCTTTTCGTGCGAATCTGCACGTTATTTCTTATCGGGGATTCGATATGATTTTGGGTATGGATTGGCTAGTGAGATACGATGCCAGGATTATTTGTTCTGAAAGAATTTTATATCATCGACATCCAGATTCGTTTACTCAGCTATCACTTGTTCTTCGAGATGTGGATAATTCCGAAATGGCTTTATATTCTCTTGACTCTTGATATGATGATGATATATCTCGTATTCCTATTGCTTGTGACTTTCCTGATGTTTTTGAGCCTATTTCGGGTTTGCTACCCAAGCGGGCAATTGAGTTCCGCATTGATCTCATTCCAGGCGCGCAGCCAGTTAGTCGTCCTCCCATGAGGATGTCTACAAGGGAAAATGAGGAACTTAAGAAGCAGCTTTTAGAGCTTGAGTCCAAGCAGTTGATTCAGTCCAGTTTTTCACCGTGGGGAGCCGCGGTTGTCTTCGTGAAGAAGTCGGATGGAACTCTTGGGCTTTGCATTGATTACCGCAAGCTTAACGAGTTAACCATCAAGAACAGGCATCCATTGCCTAGGATCGATGATATGTTCGATCTATTGTGTGGTGCCAAGGTCTTTTCTCAGCTCGACCTTGCCATGGGTTTTCATCAGTTATGAGTCGCGGAGGATAGCATACCTCTTACAGCTTTCCGCACTCGATATGGTACTTTTGAGTGGCTCGTTTTGCCATTCGGTTTGATGAACGCTCCTACTTTCTTTGTTGATCTAATGAATCGAGTATTCCAGGAATATCTCGATAAGTTTGTCCTTGTGTTCATCGACGACATTCTTGTTTATTCTAAGTCTGAAGCTGAGCATGCTAGTCACTTGAGAATTGTCTTGAGTACTCTCCGTCACCATCAGCTTAGAGCCAAATTCTCCAAGTTTTAATTTTGGGAGAATAAGGTTAAGTTCTTAGGCCACGTTGAATCTTCCGAGGGCATTTCAATCGATCCCTCAAAGATCGAAGCCATCTAGAATTGGAAGAGGCCTGAGAATGTTCATGAGATTCGTAGTTTCCTTGGACTGGCAGGTTATTACCGTCGGTTCATTAAGGATTTTTCCCGTGTTGTGCTTCCTCTCACCAGCCTTACTCAGAAAGGCATTCGTTATATTTGGTCCGACAAGTGTGAAGCTTCCTTTCAGACATTAAAGGAACTTCTCACTAATGCTCCAATTCTTGTGGTTCCCGAGGGGAATTATGATCTTGTTGTCTACATCGATGCTTATGGTAGTGGTCTCGGTGCTATTCTTATGCAGAAGGATCGAGTAGTTGCTTATGCTTCTAGGCAACTACGTTCGAATGAAGTTTGCTATGCCACTCATGATCTTGAGTTAGCCGCCATTGTCTTCGCCTTGAAGATTTGGCGACACTATTTATTAGGTGAGCGCTTCATTCTCTATACCGATCATAAATCCTTGAAGTATTTCTTCACTCAAAAGGAACTCAATATGAGACAACAGCATTGGCTCGAGTTTCTTGCCTCCTATGACTTTGATATCCAGTATACCCTTGGTATGGGTAATCGTGTTGCTGATGCACTTAGTCGCAAACATTCGGCTGTCGTTTCTATGATGCTTGCCGAATGAGATATTCTTGAGACTCTATCTTTTTGTGAAATTCGTAATCGAGGTTCATCTTCTGATTCTCCTATTCTATTATTTTGTTTGGGAGCTCGACCCATTTTATTGGATCGTATTGCCGATGCTCAACGGCGTGATCCTGATTTGTTGCATCTTATTCAGCTTTGTGAGACCGAATCCCGTGATGAGGTGTTGCGGGATTTCAGCATTGATTTTCATGGGTGTCTTCGCAAGAAGAACCATTTTATTGTGCCTTTTGATTTTGCACTTAGGCATGAAATTCTTAATGACTGTCATCGTTCTAAGTATACCATTCATCCTGGAAGTAGTAAGATGTATGCCGATATGCATTGCCTTTATTATTGGGAAGGCATGAAGCGCGATGTGGTGAGTTATGTGAGTAATTGCATGACTTGTCAACGTATTAAAGCCGAACATCAGCGTCCTTCGTGTCTTCTTCAGCCTCTAGAGATTCCATTATGGAAATGGGATCAGATTTCGATGGATTTCATCGATGGCCTACCTCGTTCGAGATCGAGCCATTCTAGCATTTGGGTTATTGTTGATCACCTCACTAGGTATGCTCATTTTGTTCCTATCAAGTCTAATAGGACTGCTTCTCATTTGGCTAAGTTATATGTCAAGGAAATTGTGAGACTTCACAGTATTCCTAGTTCTATTGTGAGTGACCGTGATCCTTTATTCACGAGTCATTTCTGGCAGAGTCTTCAGCAAGCTTTGGGAACAAAGCTTAATTTTAGCATAGCTTATCATCCGCAGTCTGATGGACAGACTGAACGGGTGAATCGTATCTTGGAAGATCTCCTCTGTATTTGTATTCTTGATTTAGGTGTAGTTGGGAGGATCACCTACCTCTGGTAGAGTTCTCCTACAACAATAGTTTTCAGTCCAGTATCAGTATGGCTCCTTTCGAAGCCTTATACGGAAGGCCATGTCGATCACCTTCTTGTTGGTTGGAATCTGGTGAGAAGCTTATTCTTGGCCCAGATTATGTTCGTGATTCTTCTGAGAAGATTGATCTTATTTGTCAGAGAATGAAAAAGGCGCAGAGCCGCCAAAAATCCTACGCGCACAACCGTAGGAAGCCTCTCGAGTTCTCAGTTGGTGATCTCGTCTTTATTCGTGTTTCTCCTCTGAAAAGGGTTATGTGCTTCAATACGACTGGGAAAATGGCTCCTCGCTTTATAGGACCATTTTCTATTACTGAACGTATTGGCCCTGTGGCTTATAGAGTTTCACTTCCTGCTAATCTATCTGGCATTCGCGACGTGTTTCACGTCTCTCAACTTCGAAAGTGTCTTCGAGAATCGGATTCTGTTATCGCTTCTCCGGATTTGCAAGAGCTTGAGTTCTCATCGGACTTATCTATTGTACAGCAGCCTATTCGCGTACTCGCCTCGGAGGTGAGACACATTCGAAACAAGGACGTGCCGCTCATTAAATTTCAATGGTCCGCTAATCCCAATGATTGTACTTAGGAAACCAGAGAGTTTATCGAGCGATCTTATCCGGGTTCTCTATCTTTGCTTAGCAATGGTGAGAATATCTCTGCATCTCAAGCTTATTTCCTTTTCTTTTTGGATAATGTGATTATGTAGTTGTTACAAATATCGTCTTTAGGAATTGCGTGGATGCAATTTTGTTAAGAAGGGGAGAACTATAACAACCCCATTATTTTACGATTATATATTTAAATGTTTTGTTTAAATATAGCGTCGTTAGTCGGATTTTTTGGGTCCGAAATGTTACTTTTTGCAAACTGTCAAATTGGGGCTCGAAACTACCTCCATTGAGTCCAAAATGTTGTTTGCGATCTTTTTAAGCATAAACATCGATATGATTGGAGTTTGTAGAATTTTTCTACTTTTTCCACTTTGGGTTTGAATTGGGTTTCAGCCCAATATCCTAACATAAGACCCTTGCTCCACCCCCATCTCCTCTTCATTACTTCATAACATTCCCTAATACTCTAGCTTCATCAATAATGGGGGAAGAGAAAGAATTAGGAATTCTAAGCCCTAGTTCCATTTGCAAAACTCAAATTCTTGCTCCATAATTCAAGAGAGCTATGGGTAAGCATCCTCTTCTTCTTCTCCAACTCTTTCTCTCTTCAATTTTAGAAATTCCTAAACCTAACTTAGGAAATGGTTCTCTTTTAAGCTTAGATTTAAGCTCCTTGGGTTGGAATTGAAGAGTGATTGTTCTCGCCTTACTCTATAGCTTCTTCTTCTTCTTCTCCTTTCTTTTTGAGTTAAAGGTGAGATTTTTATCTCACATCTATGTCTATATCTATCTTTGATTGTTAGGTATGAATTCCTAAAACTTATTCATGTGCAATTGCTTTTGATTTGGATTGGTTTGTGAATAGTTCAATTATTTTGTGTTAGAAGCCAAATCTTTAAAAATCATAACTTTGATGTTTGATCACGCTTTTGGTGGTGTATCAAAGAGCCTATTGGCTTGGGTTGTCAATGGCATAAACCCCTAGCCCCATTGCTCGTCCGGTCGTGAATTGGTTGAGTTTGCTCTTCATTTGTATAGGCTGGAAAACCTAGAAAACAGGCACCAGTAGACTGACCCTCTGAGTCCAGTCGACTGATCTGGACCCCGAGAGTTTTCCAGGCAATTGGCCAGTCGACTGTTCTTAGAGAGCCAGTCGACTGACCGGCATGTATGCGGTCTGTTTTGCCTACTTAGCCTATTTTGCTCGAGATTCCAATTTCTATTGATTCGTGATTTTCTGATTTGTTGTTATCATTTATTATTGTCTTTGATGACTTCGTTTTAGATTTCATACACGGGTTTTATAAATGAGTTTTGAAATGTCTTTCAAGTAAATTGGTTTGGAATAATTATATATATTATTTCAAGTATAAAATTACAAGAGCAATTTATAAAGTGCTTTTAAATTGCGTTAAAAACTCGTTTCTCTAACTTATAGTTTCTATATAAAATACACAATTTTGCTCTCCGAGCAAAGAGGGAGGAGAATTAAATGATTAGATAAAACGCGTGCTATGAACACGTACATTCATCTTTCCAGGTAATTCCTAATCTATTCGTTTGAACATTTTGACCTTTGGGTCTCGTTTACCGATGAGATGAGGTAAACTTTGTACCGCTTTGAGTGTGAAATTGACTAACGGATAGTAAACCGTTTAGTGCGGGCGTGTGGTATGGGACTCACGTTAACATTTTTCGGGTTCCTTCCGAGGAGTTCGTGACACACATTGCCAGTTAGTGGTGTCCAGTACCGGGCCTCCGGACCTTCACCACTACGGTTTGTTGCCTTCGGGTTTGTTGCCTTCAGGTATGTTGCCTTCGGGTTTGTGCCTTCGGGTATGTTGCCTTCGGGTTTGTGCCTTCGGGTTTGTTGCCTTCGGGTTTGTACCTTCGGTTTGTTGCCTTCGGGCTTATAGATCCTTGTTTATACAGTACTGAGCACGTGCATTTCTCTTGTTTCATTGATATGTATATTCCCTAGCGTATCGCCTTTCAGTGTAGGTCCTTTGAACCATACGATATATAGCGGTTACCTTGTGGAACTTGTGTTACCTTCATTGGTATTTGTTATTGGCCTTTTTGGCTTTATTTAGGATATTCATATCCATTGTTTATTTGAGTTGTCGATGGTACGAGGCTTGTTATGATTCATCTATTGTTAGATGATTGAGATATCTCTTTTTGAGATATTTGTTGCACTTTGTGACCTTGTAGGTTCATTATTACTCAGTTTATCTAACTGATTTGTTTAGCTAGACTGACCCGTGTGTTTTCATACTCGGGTCAGACCGAGATGTTTCAATTTAGGTACATTTGGACTTAGCTTATTTTTCTTCCGCATGGACGATTCCGCTAGCTCCGTTTTGTTATAGCTTTTTATACAGTCCTTTTTGGTTATAACTCTGATATGTATTCTTTTGACTCGCCTGTATATTGTGGTCTGCTATACCACTTGACATGTATCATTTCGTATACTCTGTTATGTATCTGTATATGTGTATATGATGATCTACTGTTCTGTGATGTGCACTACATTTGAGTTGTTATATTTTCTTTTGATAGATCCTTCAGCCACCTATGGTTTTGTATTAAGTATTTATTGGATATGTCGGTCCTCTTGGTATGGCAATTGTCAATGTATTCAATAGATAGTTAAAGCAAGGCTGTAGAGGGTTGCTCCTATCCAGCTCTATTCTCCGCATTAGCAGACGGTATTATTTATTAATACACTTTGCTAATGTGGGTCTGGGAGTGGGGCGTCGCACTCTATATAGGGATAACCTTACCCCACTTGGGTGTGACCCACTTAGCCTTGCTACATCTCCCTTGATTTTCAATCATTCCCGGTTGATGAGGCTCGAGGCTTAGCGTTACCTTCCCAAGAACAATTTTACTTCGAATGCTCATTGTCCTCCAATGATGATATTCTGTAAGCATTTGTCCATACAAGTTGTCTTGGGTTTGGACAAACCAAATCATCATCTTCAACATATTCATTCGTTACATTCAATCTAGATCGAAGTAGTTTTCGGATAATTAAATCCGATCCACATCTCTTCGAAACAATTAACAAATTCGGCCAATATTTGATAATTAGTTATCTAACTATCAATAAAATATCCATGAGCAATCATCTGGCCTTATTTTAAATTTTCCTAAAACATTTGCCTTCGAAATTGTTTAAAAGATATATTTACCCCTTCCAACATTTGAAAACAATCTTTCAAATACTTAAATCCATAACACCTCGACACTTAGGAATATTTCCAAATTTCTATTTTCTATATTTAGGAAAATATTGCCAGTCTTATTTTCCAAAAATCCTTTCAATATTAACGTTTTCAGAAAATTATTCCATAACTTTTTCCCAAAATCTCCGAAATCACAAATAGATTTCCTCTTCTCAAATCATATTCGTTTATAATCCCCTTTTTCGAATCTTGAGAGAGTTTATAAAATAAAATTTTCAAATTTCTTTAAAACTCTATATATATATAATAAGTATTTAAAATATTTATAATTTATTTTAGAATATGTTCAAGTAATTGTTAAAATATCAAAAACACTTTCATAACATTAATAACTCATATTTAGTTAAATAAATAATTTTCAAAGCTCATTTTAAAAGTTAAAATTTACTAAAATAAATATTTCATATTTAAAAATCTACTTACCCAGTATTTAAATTTCAACTGGTTTAAGATTCCATAGTTTTAAAATAATAAAATTTCCCCTTTTAACAATCTCAACTCTTATAATGTAGAATATTTTTTATAAAATCTCAATAACCGATTTTAATTTATAACTTTCTCTCGATTTCACAACATCTCAATTCATTGTAGATTCCCTTTCTCATTTCAAAAGTTGAATTTTCCATTTTTCTCAGCCCTGTTTCCATTTTCAAATATAAATTCGTCCTATGAATTTATATTCTCAATTATCATCTGATATCAAATTTCTTCATGATAAACATCGGTTATCAATTTTATAACCCCTTTGGTTTTACCTGCTCATAAAAAAAATCTATTCATAAAAATCCATTATATAAATTTATTTCTTATAAATTCCTTTAATAATTCCTATCTATTTTCAATATTGATTTCAACTTTTTTTTATATTTCCAGAATATCACATATAAATTCTTTTATATAATTCATTTTGAAATCTTTATTTACTAATCCACAATAATTAAGTATAACCAATCCATTATATTTTTCTAATTCAATTCCTTTAGAATAACTCCAATTCCTATATATATATATATATATATATATATTTCAAATCCCTTCAATTCCATAAATTTTAAAAATATATTTATATTATTTAAATTGTCAAAGTTCAGGCCAGTGCTACAATAACATCTAATAGTTGAATCACTACGATAATCTATAATAGATTATTCTACATAAATCATACATCACTATATATGAGGAATAAACAATAATTTTAAGGAATCCAGTTGGATCCCTCCAACCTGTTTCCCTACATCCACAAATGTTAATACAACATAAAATAAATACCAATCCCACCACGAGGGGGATATCGCGGTATGTAGGGTCATCCGCTATTATGCGTGGCTCATATGGTCTCATCCGCTATAACGTGCGGGAATATCACTCCAAATACTAGTATATATACCATATATATATTTAACATTCAACAGATAATAATTCTATAAATCAACCAGGCATCCAACAATTTATTTTAACTGTTTAAAATTTAATTGAAAATTCAAATGAGTGAG
Organism: Allium cepa; assembly: GCA_030765085.1. Taxonomy (NCBI): domain Eukaryota; kingdom Viridiplantae; phylum Streptophyta; class Magnoliopsida; order Asparagales; family Amaryllidaceae; genus Allium; species Allium cepa. The sequence goes on along the minus strand of CM060943.1, from coordinate 474,065,435 downwards.
AATTTTCTCACCTTGATTTTTATTTTGACGAATATCAAAATTTGTGTATTTTGAAGCAACGAATCCAACTTGACTGACTCCGTTGATTTAACCTTGCACAAGCAAATTTCAAGTTATATAAACTAATTGATTTTCAATTTTTATAATGTTTTTTAATTAATTAGCTAATTACTAAATTTAACCAATTACCCATTTCGATCTTAATTAACCTTGAACGATAATTATACTCAACTCAACAAGTGCAAATAAATTTCAACTTAAATAAAAATGATGGGTTTAAAATTCCTACCCTCCAATCCTCTCAAGCTTTCCACCCTGCCACCCCGCTATCAAGATCAAGTCCAATTCCCGTCCGTCACGGCCTTGTCCAGAGATCGAGATCGAATCCTTCCGCTTCGTTGTGATTCTTTACGGCCTTCCCCCACAACACCACGATTGCCTTCTCCTTTTGAGCAAAACCCTTTCCCTTGCTACCAATGTCGTAGTTACAGGCCATCAATCCCAAAACTACCGCTCCTTCCACGCCCTCAAATACATCGAAACGGATAGTAAACAACATCGAGCCTCCTTCCATAATTGACGAATAACCCCACATTGTCGTCGTACCCAGACATCACCGCCTCCGACCAATCTTGCTTGTGCACGACTTGCTTCTATTCCCTCATCACCTTCAACAATCATTCCCTACCAAACTCCTCCAGGCGCTCGCCTGCGCCTCATCCCCGATGTTGATTGCACCATCCCAAAACCCTTACGATTTTTAATGGAAATTAATTTTTGGTTTCTTCCTTTTTTTCTGATGAATTTCATTGTCGATTATTCTGAGTTGAAGAGAAGAGAAGGGAAACAATTTTGGTTTCTAATTTTGAAGAGGAAGGCGTGATTTTGTTTTATTATTTTTTCATTTTTTTTCATTTTCTTCACTCATATCAACTGAAGATGGAAGGAAGATAGACGTGATTTTCAAATGAGGGAAAGATGTCTTGCGTGCTGCTTGCTGGCTACAGTAAGTCGATGGAAAAGAAAAGTGACTGATGGGAATATGGTCAAGTCAACGAATAATATAAATTATTTTAATTTAAAAACATCTCGATTTCGAAGCTTAAATCACGAACCCTTATCGAGGCATGCAGCTAGGCGTTTATATTGTTATACCCATATTATGAACTCAATGTAAAAGATTTCGAGTCCTAATTCGGTCGTATGGAGAAGGTAGATTTTTGGCCCCAATTATTATATTGAACTTTCGATATAAATTCCAACACGTTTATATCTCGCTTGATCAAACGATAACTCCAAACACTATGAAATTTGAAATCTGATAATAATACACTATTACGGATCCAATGGAACTGATTTCGTCGACTTCCAAGACCGTGTCTCGAATGGCTATTTTTAAATGCCAATTTAAACAATATATTTTTAAAAATGAAAAAATTACTTTTAAATTCAATTTAAATGGTTTTATTATCCTTATTATTATTAACATAAATTTTACAAGCCTTTAAATTATTTTTATCAAGCTTAAAACTCAAGGGACAAAAATTTAACCAATATTCCATTTTGAAATTCAAAAATTAACTTATTCAATAAATCGCTACATTTAAATTCTGAATTTATCTTACAAAAAACCCAAATTTTCATATTCAAAATCAATCTATAATTTGAATTCAGTATTTTAAACCATTTAAATATTCCAAATCAAATGTCGAAAAATTCGGATCGTTACATATAATAATATACATAAAATTAGAATTTTTGTATTGTTATATGTGCATCAAACATCATGTGAAAGTGCAATAATAGATTGACAAAAATTATGGCTTTAAGTGCATAAAACCGAGTTGTAAGTTATGATCGGCATTGAAATAGATAAGTATGTATTAATCTCCAAGTGAGAATGAAGAAGAGATTATTAAAATTTTGATGTAGTTAATCATGATCCAATCTAGTTTTTTCTGTAAGCTAATTATAAATACAATGAAAGTCAATATTTATTGGGATTAAGTTGAGTGTTGAAATGATGAACTACATGCCTTTCCATGTGTAGCACACATGTCGATTCCTTGAATAACAAACGTACCTAAACACCTTGTGAAACTCCATGGAACACCATGGTTGAGCTTACTACACAGACGAAAGGAAACAGTAAATGTAAAACAAAAAATTGATAGAAAATTGTTGGGGAAAATATGTTTTTACGCGATTGTAATGTGAAAAATCACGTAGTTCAGAAATCAAGGTATATAATGTTATACACAAAACAACTTACGAAATGCAAAAATAAAAAATATGCAGTATTGTAACAACCTTGTATTTTGTAATTATTTTATTGTATATTTTAATTATTTTTAATGTAAGATTTTGATTTAAAAACTTATTTTACTTATTTGAAATGATTAAATCTATTATTTAAATATAATCTTGATTTTTATATGAGTTATAATTTCAAACTTGTGTAAGTTGAATATTTGCCTGAAATGCTGATTTTGGTCAAAATAGTCAAACTGTGACTTTTAACTTAAAATTTTAAAAGTTTAAAATTTTAAATTTTTGCTTTTATTATGAAAGTACATAAAATTCTAAGAACACCACTTTTCGTTTCGTTGAAATCGGATGTAAATTGTGGAAGTTATACCCTTTACAATTGTATAAGTTACTTCTTCTTGGTTATATTTTATTTTAATACGTGATAATATGTTATATTATGTATATTTTGACTTTTAAGTATTTTTAAAATGATAATATAATTTTTCTAAAGTTTATTTGAATTTATTTGAATTTATAAAGCCTAGTCTACAATTTTAAGCCATTTTCTTAATTTAATTATATATAATTAAAATTTATTTATTTATTTTATGCACTCACTTTTATTTGCTGTGTTTTACTTTATTTTTATTCATTTTACTTGTATTTAAATTAAAGTAAATTTTTCCAAAGTGTATTGAAGTTATTTCTAATTCTTAAGTCTAGTTTTCATTTTTCTGTGCTATTTTTCTTATTTAATCATATCTAATTAATATTTAATTTTTTTATTTTGTTTATCTGTTATATTTTTGAATTTTAACTGATATTTTAATTATTTTCAGTTATTTGGATGTATATAAATATATATGAGAAATTTGAAAGGGTTAAGAGCTAAGAAACGGAAAAACGTTTTATCCGTTTCTTTTGCAGTTTCTTCTGTCATTAATACATCAATTCATCTTAGCCATTCCTTTCCCCATCCTTTGCAGCCGACTTTCTTTTGTCATTCACGAATTTTTGAAGCCCTAAAATCCTAAAAATCATGGCCTCCACCTTGAAGAAAAACATTTAGGTAAATCCCTCTCTTCTTTCAACTTTTCTTACTTTTCTATGCAATTTTGCCTTGTTTCTCTTCTAAGTTTGGATCGGCCTCTTCTCCATAGACGCAGCCACAAACTCCTACATCTCTTCCATGCCTCCAACACCATCTACTCCACCAACCATGACCATGGCCGAGCCATCTATGGTGGCCAAACCCTTCAAATTACAACCTACATGCCTAAAAACAATGTTTTGACCATTGTTGCCTCATTCCCTTCATCTCCACTTGTTTCCTTGCCTATATGATGTTAAACCTGACCTATATGATGTCATACCTGAGCCAAAGCATCATCATAGCCAAGCATAAGTGTCCCTTAGGCCAAGCATTGAAGTGGTTGAAGCAAGGTCCAATCTATCTTGTTCATTTCGCTTTGTATTTCAAAATTGTTTCAATGTTATTTTATGTTGAATGTTTATATAGTGTCTGGTTTGTTTTGTTTTGGGTTGTTGATACAAAATCATATCTTGGCTATCTTTGAACTCAAATCAAAAGTCGTGAAATTGTGCTTGTCGTGCCTTTGGAGTCGTGCTTGTATGTTGTTTTGGTCTCTAGCTTTGAAAAAGGCGAGTGTTTCTCACTCTGACATATATACTTGTGAAAAGTGGATTGATGACAAGTGTTTAGTAATGTAAAATGTTTATGCAAGTTAATGATGATCATATGATATGCTATGCCGTGTTATTAACATGTTAAAACTGTTAATTTTCACCTGACATCTGATACATGACTGTATATTGTGATATTGACATTGTTTATATTATTTTTGTATATGATCACACTGCAAGTTCCCTGTTAGGATAAAAATGTTATGGGCTGAAATGATAGACCTGAGTTATTTTATTTATTTATTTAAACTTGGGATTGCGGGTTTGAAATGATAGAACCCGGATTTTTACCTTTTAAACTGCGGATTGAAATGATACATATCCGTATCACTTGACCTAGGTTAGGAAACTATATACAGACCCGTGGTTATTCTATAAAGTGCTTTGAATATTTTAAGTATTTTAAAAATATAAAATTATGAAATTTGATTTAAATAGATTTTGAAAGGTTTTAAAATAAATAAATTATGATTTTTCTATGTGTTAAAAATGTAATTTATGAATGGATTAACTTGATTTTGAAATATAACTTATGTTTGAAATTTGGAATTTTGACTAAAAATGATATTTAAGTTACATGAATAAAATGGACTTTAATTTTATTTGGAAATGGTAAATATGATAAATTGATTTATATTTGAATTTAAGTGATTTATTAAAGAATTATTGATTTTTCCATAAATTTAAGTGGTTGGATAAATGACTGTTGAAAAATGAAATTTTAAAATGTAACTTGACTTGAAAATGTGAAATTTGAGTTTTAACTAAAGATGTTAAATTAATTAAATAAACTGGAAGTTTAGTTAAATTTGTGAAATGGTAATATAAATCTGAAATGTAAGGTTTTAATTTATGAATGAAACGTACAGATTTTAATTTATGAAAGAAACGCATAGGTTTTAATTTATGAAAGAAACGTATAGATTTTAATTTATGGAAGAAACGTATAGGTTTTAATTTATGAAAGAAACGTATAGGTTTTAATTTATGAAAGAAACGTATAGGTTTTAATTTATGAAAGAAACGTATAGGTTTTAATTTATGAAAGAAACGTATAGGTTTTAATTAATGAAAGAACGTATGGTGTTCTAATTAATGATAAGAACATGTAAATTCCTAATTAACGAAAGAAAGGTATAAGTTTTAATTAATGAAAGAAACGTATAAGTTTTTAATTAATGAAAGAAACGTGTAAAGTCCTAATTAATGAGAGAACATGAAAGTTTTAATTAATGCAAGAACGTATAAGTTTTTAATTAATGAAAGAAACGTGTAAATTTTTAAGTAGTGTGGTATTGATTTAAATTAATAAATGTTCATTATTGTAATAGGAATATAAAATTTAAAATGCACATTTGACACGTAGATTTTAATCAATGTAATGGTGTATTTTAAATTGATTAAAATGATAAATGTTACTTATTGTAATAATAATGTAAGTTAATAAGGTGCTTTTAACTTAACATAAGATTTCAGTTTAAATTGTATATTACAGTAAGAAAGTTCATTTAACTATAAGGCTATGATAAATTGACATGTTAAAATTTTAAGCTTATCAATACTTTGATTATATACAATGTAAAGTGGAAAGTAGTACATTCCAAAAATGTTATGATTCCTTAAGGTAACATTTCCAAAATGCTATGATAATTTAAAGGAATATTTCAAGTTTAACAAATTTAAAGAAATATTCAATGATTTGAAAATTTGGGTTTTATTTGAATGATATAATATTGAATTATTTTTGAAATGGAAATGATACAATTGTGATATTGTTTTGAAATGAGTATGATATTTTGGTCTTGAAAGTATAAATTATTTGAAATAAATATCCATGGGTTATAATAACGATTGGTTGTTAAAGAGACCGGGATCGGATATTGTCTTATAGCCGGACAATACCGAAAACCACTTTAACAACTGTGTACGCGGTGGAGCTTCCAGAATGAAGTAGGATGGTGGCGACGTTCTCGAGGTATGTTACGTGGACCCAACTCCCGTGAGTTGGCATATATGACTAAAACATAAGCTATACCGGGCTACGCAAAGGGTCGCACCCTTTCATCGAGCATGCTCCATCGGAAACTATTCTATTACTTTTGTGATTCGATTCGGTGGCGCCACTTTGATTCGGGGGTATTGTTCGAGGTGGGCGGAAGCTGCTGGCTTGCCGTGACCACCGGTCCGGGAGTGCAAACGGTGTATCCACCCTGGCATTGCCTCGCGTGCCGTGTCATATCCTTATATCGAGCCCACTACGATTTTGGTTTTAAAGATCCGACCGCGTTAAGGTTCACCATCTCCTTAACGCTATTTTCTATATGATTATACTTTATTGATTAGACACTACCGTATATAGCGTATATTACTATATAGTAAATAGTTTAACAGATCCTTAGAGGATGGGCGTTCCCAAGCATCCTTTAAGTTATTGATGCATTTTGTTACTGTTCACTTGAGTTGATTTACAGTTTATAAGTATTTATGTCCCGACTCAAGGGTTTTGTGTTTTGCTTTACGCTCGGGTATGATTAATCGAGTTAGCATTCAAGATTCACCTTCGGAGTTGGAGCTTTCCTTGAAGATCCAGCCTTCTATTTTGTTTCAGTATCCAGTGTTTCAGTGATGTATCTTGTTACTCTTCTGTTGTATCTCATTTAACTCTTATGTATCTTATATTTTTTTAGTAGCTTCATGAACTACTATCTCTTTTACTTCCGCTGCATTATTATATACTCTGTGCCTGTGATCTGTGATTTTATTTACTGTATATTCTGAGATTTGCCAAATTTTATTTACAACGCGGTATTTTGAGCAATTCAATTCCGGCATGAGTGTCTACCTATACACTTATAATGGATGCGAATGGTTGAAAATAACGGGGTCGTTACAAGTATAACTCAGGTTATGGAAGATTTAACAACCACATATAGCCCAGATTTGTAAAAAATGTACGTGGCCCACCACCGAAAACTATGTTTTTAGCCTTGAAAACATCAAAATTTCACAAAATGCTTAAAATAAAAGTTGCAACTTATGCTATTAGCTTTTCAAAATGGGCAAAATCATCAAAATTGGACAAATCGTTCAAGTGTTGTGGTCAAACAAAGTCAGTGCTATTATGAGACATTTTCATTTTTGAAGCAGTGAGATATGGTGATTGGAACCTGTGCTTAAACCATATTTAAACTCAAAATTTTGTGAAGTGATTAACATGTAAATTTCTACTTATTAAAATATCTTACTAACCAAAGAAAATTCACTAAAATATGATCATACAATCAAAAGTTATGTCATTTTTACCACAACACTTCCGATTTAAAATTTTACAAACTAACATGAGAATATAAACACCATCCCGTGAGAATATTTCACTAATATTGAGATTGGTGCCCAACCCTTACTGACCAACCACATTTTTTGTAACTTGAAAAGATGATACGTTTCCTAATTAGATCTAAGCTGAAAAACCTAAGGACTTTATTCAGATATGGGTGGTTGTGTTTACTTTTAGGTATGTACATTTGTGGTGATTGATTATATTATTTGATTAGGTAAAATGATATTTTAGGGGGAAAAAACTTTAGTCCAAGGATATCCTCGTGGTCATAACCAAAAAGCAGCTTGTATATTTACTAGATGATCAAGATGTCCAAGAAAATTATATTCTTGCAAAGCTTCTTGTGATCATTTTTTAAGAGCTAATATCACAATGTCCTATAAATGTTGAAGTTTGTAAACATGATATTTTGGTGAAACTGCAAAGTTGTTGAATAAAAAATGTTTATAATTAAAATAAAAGAAAAATAAAAGAATGTTATGTAAGCTTTAATTTATAAATTATATTATTGAGGAAAAACTTTAGCTTTACTCTCTTGTTGTATCAAAATAAATACAACTGATGTTCATTAAACTACAGAGTAATGATTGTTTTTGAGGCAACTATGATTATTGTCATAGTTGGTCGAGCACGACTAAGTTGATATAAGATGTTAAAACTCATACTCTTTTTCTCTAAGCATATATCATTAACAACAAAGGGAATATGTTATACATAAAATTCCAACATTAAGAAACTTTTGGCATTATGCTGAGATGCGAATATAGTTTGACACAAATCAGATAAACAATTCAAGCTCTAAAAAAATTGAAAACTTCATCCAATGATTTTTTATATGTGATTTGTTTTATATATATAATAGATGCTCAATACAACATTTAAGCGTGCTAGATCTTGGACTGAAATTTCATAATGTTATCATAGTATAAGATTTATGTTGCATTAATTCACCCATTTCATAATCTTGAAATTGCTTGATGCATTCTACTTAGTTGATGTATTGCGTCTTTATTTTTCTATAGTTATCAAAGATGATAATGTAGCAATATATAAAGAAATAATTTTCTAATGACATATGAATAAAATATTAATATTTTATTCATATAACCCAAGACAAAAAATTCCCAAAACAAAAACCACATTTTTAAAATAGATTTGTAGAGTACAATGATATTGATTTTGATTTCATACATTTAGAACTATCAAATTTCTGAATAGGTTATTACAACTTATCTTACAATTTGTACATTCAAATTTCTTCAATTATAATGCATTTCTATTAAACTTTGGATATGATAACTCATTTTGTAGGGTTTGAAATAGCAGAAACGTGTTTTTAACACTTCAAGTCAAAAAACCTACATTCTACATTAAATTATTCTCGTCTTCCTACTTGAAACAAAATTGGTCAACTCATTTGCGGATTATTCCTTAATATCCTAAAGTTAATGTCCTTTTTCTTCAACTAGAGTTGTCAATCCTCTACTATAAAAAATTATCATGCTGCACAAGTGAAAAATAAAAAACATAAATTACATGATAGAAGCAAAAAAAGCAACCATAAACTAAATGCTAATGTCCAAACTTTAACCAAAACACTTAACTCATGTCTGGATTATTTTCATGTTAATCACATCAAATGATTTTTGTTTTTGTTTTGTGACTAAGAAAAACTTAAGCACCTAACCTATGCACAATAAATAAAATATACCCCTAACTTAAATAAAAACTTTCCAAATCTACCAAGCATGGTAAGAAGAGTGTGATTAAAATCAACCTCTGAAATGCTTTATAATTTTCTGAAGAGTTTTTCATAATAAACACCAAAAAATTCGTAGTCTTTTCTGATCTTTTTCATTTAGAAAAAAAATATTTGAAAAAAAACACACTCTTATTGTACTGTAATTTGGAGAAATATGCACCTACAACATAAGGATGGAAAAAAGAATTTCTTACTTCAATTTGGCAACTTTAGCACTTAGGTGTAACCATAGTAACTTTAGCATCTGCCGTCTTATTCCTCCTAAATAGAATGTCAAATGATCTATTACGGTACAGTTCACAAAAGCAACTTATATAATATAGAGAAAAAATATTAAGGTTATCTAAAATCACAAATAAATACATAAAACCGAGGGGAAGAGTTAAAAGCTACCTGAAAATGCAGTGGATAAAATGGCTTGCTATTAAGCTTGATTTAGGGCTTTAAGTTCCATTTCTGAGAATAGTTAGGATTAAGGATAAAGATTTTAGAGGGGAACGTAAGTCTGTGCGAATGATTTGAGATTGAAAGGCGTTTTAGGAGAGAGATTTTCAGATCCGAGTAGATGCGAAGAAGTAATGAACAACAATAGGATTGGCTAGAAGGAGATTGCAGAACAACAAAATAGGGATTTGATCAACTGAAGCCTTAGTTTAGTCAAAATAATCTTCACAAATAAGTGTAGCAAAGAGGAAGAGAGGCTATTAGAAAAGTGATTTTACTTAACTCATGAGATAAGGAAGTCGTAGGAGTAAAGAGGAACAAAAGAAAGAAACGGTGTGATAATTTATTTTAAAATTCATTGGGGGCTTATGCGTTATTCAAATGAAACATAGTAGTAATATATTAATATAGATTAATATTTGTAATTGTTTTATTTTGTTTTTTATTTGATTTTTGAATGCCATTAGTATTTAATGAAACTCGTATATATAAAAGTTATATATGCACATATTGATATATGATATCGATAGAATATTTAAATTTGATTTAATCAATTAAGTACTAAGTGGACTCGGGAGTGGTTGAGGCCCATTTTGCCTCTTGTTATGGTCGGCCAAATTGGGGAATTCAAAAGGTTTTCAAATGGTATTTGGAAAGGTAAAGAGTAATTAAAGGAAGGAAAGATGTCCCTCTTTTTAATTCTCAATGATTACCTTCTTAAGTAAAAGATTTTCTTTCATTCATTTATAGTTTCACTCTCTTGACAATTCATTTTCTTTCTCTTCTCTCTCTCATGGCCAAATTCGTAGCTTCCATGGAGAAAATTCCTCAAAACAAATTCAATTAAAATTAAAATAATATAAACAAAAGGTGGTGCTTCGGATCATTGCCAAATCTGAAGATGATTCAATCGGATCTAGAAGTACCCATCTTATTTTAAGTTTCGATTTATGACTACATCTATAAGGTAATTTCTAATTTTATGCACTAATGAAATACATGATGGTGATACTGTTACATTTCATACATATTGTATTGCTTTTAATTATTATTTTAACAAAGCTAAGCGGGGTGAACTAGGCCCCTACCAGTTTATTGCATAAACAATAAAGGTGAATATGCCAGATAACAAACTATGGAGCATAGAAAGAATGGAGTGAAGGAAAAACAAAATTAGATACAATAAAAAGGGAAATCAATTTTTAACGAATTTATTTGTATATATTTTATTCTTATCATTCTTTAATGAATTTATACACGCCTTAGTTGTCCGATCTATTTTGTTATTTTAGAATTATTGTTTATAATAAATGTAAACTTTTTTATATTGAAACTAATTTCAGTTAGTTATTTGTATTTTATAACGATCATATACATAAAAAGAAGTATTTAAACCATTTTGAAAGCTTATTTAATGTTTTATATATTTATTAGTTTCAAACGTAAATTATTTTGGTTATTTTTCACATATGTTTAACGTTTGTTTTGATTCAAAATTTATAAGTGGGAGTTTATGAAAAATCACTAACCTACTTTGAATCTACCTTAATTTAATGCTAGTTTTAATCTGTTAGAGTTAAGTTTTAAAACATACTAAGACTACCAAATCCATATACATAAGTTGTAGTTAATTTAAAATAAAGTTTGCAATCATATGTATGTATGTATGTATGTATGTATGTGGGCGTGCATTATTTTATCTTAAAGTTTGAGAAACTAAAATCTTCGATTTAATTTTCAATCTTTCCTAAATGAATGCAAAATATGAAATTGTTTTTTTAGATTTCAAACATATTAGTCAAAATTAGGATGTGTTTAGTGTTCAGATTGCTTTGAAATGGCATTAAAGGATTAGTAAATGGAAGGAGATAACTTCTCCACCTTCTCCTCTCCTTATTAATTGCTTATAAATAAAATTGGTTGTCATTTGAATATTAGTTACCTTTGAGTAGTTAAAACACTTTAAAATATATTATATACACGTGTAAATATATATATATATATATGTATATGTATATATATTGTTACTATATATATTGTTACTAAATATATATTTAAAAATTATATATACATATATTATATATATTGTGTGAAATGCGGATTACAGATCTTAAGGTTAGAATTAACACTAGAGGGGGGTGAATAGTGTTATAAGGAATTATTAAATCTTTTTGAGTTTATGTTAATTTGAAAACAAATGTATGCAATATTCAGACAAAGATATGATCACAGAATCAAACACAGATGCAAAAATAAAGTAAAAGTAATAAAGGAAAGAACACACCAGATTTTATACTGGTTCGGAGTTACCCTGCATCCAGTCCCGCACACAAGTACGGATTTCCTTTCAAAAGCAATTTTTACAATTACACCCTCGATTTCAAGGCCACGAGGTACATCACTCCAGATTCACAATCCTCTGGGTAGATACTTGATTTTACGGGTAACAGGTTCACCCAATTGATTTCACAGGCTATAATCACACCTTTTCTTGCTTGATTGATTTCACAGGCTACAATCACACCTTTTCTCACTAAATTTATTACAAAGAAGCCTATAACTCTGAATAGCACTGAGATCTTGTCGAGATAGTGATAGAGAATCAAACCAGAGACGATCTAGTTAGATTCAATGGTGATTTCGGCAGCGTAATGGTAAAAATATGTGTAAAGAAATGTAGAAGAAGATTGAGGAGTGAAATCAGAGAAAATATGTATAAAAATTTGTTTAAAACTGCCCCTATTTATAGTAGAACACAGCCATGTTCATTCGTGAAAGGATATGACGAACAGACACTTCTTTTGAAATTCAAAATTTTGAAATCAACTGCCACCTTGTCGACAAGGGTATGTAGGGATTGTCGACAGACGTATGGTAATTTTGGTAATTTATTTTTCTTTGAAAATAACTTCTATCTTGTATTAAAACTATTAAAAGTTAAATATATTATAATTAAAAGATAGTTTAAAACCAAGGATAATTTGATTTTGAAGATAAAGATTATTTTGAGGCTAAAAGTATTTAAAACTAGGATAGATGTTTTTGAATCTTTTAAAAGGAAGGTTTTGAAATAATTTTGAAAACAAGATATAATTTTCTAAAAAACATTTGAATAAAAGTTAGTGGATACAAAACAATGTTCCATTAGATTTTTTGTAGGTTCCATCCTACTTAGGGTTCCATCCCTTTAACAGGCTCGAAGAGGATTCCATTCCACGAATAAATTGATTTTAAGACGCCACTGCTTTTCTAGGAGTTTTAACAAAATTCCTAATTAATTTGCTTATTATTGAAATCTTGAACTCTTGATAATCTTGATACTCATGAGTCTTCAGTCTTGAATCTCTATATTGTACAGTCTTCATTCTTTGTACCTTCATGGTTAAATCCTGCATATACATATATATCTAAACTATAATGTTAGTATTTATTTTATAATCTTATTCTAAGGTTGTTGTCGTCAAAACCATCTCCTCAGGGACTAACATATATGTATATACACACACACACACACACAACTATGGACATCAAAGGCTTGTTCAAATGGACAAATGGTTATGTGGCGGCATAAATCCTAACATATACATGGCCATGTATACTATTTATATGTTGCAGTTACACTTTACACACACGTGTATACTTGATACACTCATTACAATTTATATTTAAATTTAAATTAATTCCAAACTCTTTAAAAAAATAAAATAAAATAAATTTTTATTCAAAATGTATTTGGTTGGATCTTATAAGCCTTTAGATTTCATAGGTTCAATAGATCCAAAATATGAAACTTTTTGAAATCTACCTATTTCACCTGCTTTCGACTGGCCTGGATCCTACGACGATATCGGAGCCCAATGGTTTATGCAGTATAAATTAGCAATATTAGGGCTAACTAATTAAAGCCTACCCATTTAGTAGGGTACATAAAATTGTAGTGTCAAAGGTTGGGTTAAAATAACAAGTACTCTTCCTTACCCGACTATTAGCCTGACCAAAAGTGAAGTCCAAAGATTATCCCTAATATAAGGCCTGAGTTGATTTCTAGCCTTGGGCTAATTTCAAAACTTGTTTAAAAATTTAATATTATGTTTTAAATTAAATCTTCAGTTTAAAATATAATTTTTTTATTATAAAATGCATTCAAAATTTTCAATTTTTTTGGACAAATTAAATGATTAATTTGAAATTTAAAATTTAATTAATATGGTTAACTAAATAAAATAAAATAATTAATTTAAAGTTAATTGATTAATATATATAATATATATCAATATATATGTACAACTATTATTATATATTTATTTACTTATCTTAAATTATTTACCATAAATTGAGTTAAAATTTCTAATTTATTAAATTATTTATTCAAATGTTTAATTAAAGGTTAATTAAAACGAATACATATATTGACATGTGCACATAAACAAACTATAAATGTTATAGTTGATTAACTATCATAAGTGGATTAAGATCTACGATATAAAATTTAGAAATTTTATATAATATAATATAATATAATATAATATAATATAATATAATATAATATAATATAATATAATATGATTTAATTTAATAAGAATTAAATTGATTAAATAAGATTTATTAAGTAAGATATATGTAGATATTATATAGGTAAACTAAATTATAAAAGTAATAAATAAGCTAAAACTTATAGGAAAGAAATACAAAAGAGAGTTAAGGAGTAAGTACATATATATAGTACATATATTATAATTTCAGATGTGTCTGATACTTGAGTCATGAGTGTATTTTAGAAGAAATATATTATTCACTCAATGGATATCAATCAATATAATAATATTAAGATTATCTCTAATATAAATGTGTACTATACCATTTATATATTAATAAATTACTTGCATACTCTCTTGTTGTTAAAAATCAAGCTAGAGACGTTATAGTATAATTAATGTATTAACCAAACGAGGTAAGATAACTGTACATATTTGTTGAGCAAACTCAAGATACATACATTATATTTAGGTTGTTATAAAATGGTGGGTATGAGTGAATAATCTCTTTTGATTTGTTGAGAAAACTCAATGTCAACATCTAGATTAGGACAAAGACTATAGGTTAGGAGTTATATATGACACAATATATAAAGCGTTATTTATCGTTTGCGAGCCTATGATTTGTTGAGCAAACTCCAGATCAGATTCACAAGGCAAGCGAGTTCTAACACCCACTAAAGAAGTTGAAATATTTCTATGTTTTCTTAAGGTTTTGAGTAACATAAATATCTAGTGGGAGCCTTGTTAGAAAAACGAAATGATTACATTTAACTTTTCTAATATTGTAAAAACACTTGCCGTATAAAGTTAAAATAATCTATATCGATAAATTTGTACAACTGATAAAATTGATAAAATGTTTATCAACTAAGATATATGAATGAAATAAATTAAGTACCGACATAGAAATATAAAAACATACTTACCTTTAAATCTTTTGGTATGTTGTCGCTTCACGACCCATGCAATAGCCTAACTATGCACTACTAAATACATCCATAATTTGGTAACATAATTTTTTTTGCCCAAGGATGTTTGTTTTTGCCATGAGTTTTGAACTACGAAGCAATAAAAATATGGATATTTAACCCATATTATATTGCATATAAAAAATCTATAATGAACAGTCATATTCGTAGTGTACGACATCTTGATGAAATATTTCATGTGAATTTAGAAAGTAAACCATAATTCAAGGTAATGTGTCCAATTCAATTCAATACCGTAAGAATCTTGTTATGTTAAAAGTAATACAAACCAAGATATATAAGATGTACCTAAGAACTCAATCACTGAAACGTCGGTTTGATCAGTTTACGTAAAATGCAACTCATTGATTTCCCTAAATGTAAAGGATGGCTAATGTAACGACCCGATTTTCCGACGCTCGAAAACCGAACCATTAGGGTAAAAAGAATAAGGAGATAGAAGAAGAGAAAACAAATAACACAGAATCTTACCATCGCAGCAGAATAAAATATAATAGATAATAACAGATCTTTACACAAAAGAAAAATATACCTGTTTCATACAAATATTATCAGAATACAACATCAGAGTTCAATACAATCAACAACACACTCAGGACGGTTATAATATCCCATCCTTCCAAATCTGAATACACAGCTGGAATATACATCATATTCGTTGGATACGTCTCGCCATCCAGCTCGTCTCCTGAGCTCCACAGCGGTCCATCCAGAATCTATACTCTATAATACTCGGTCTGACTTGAGCATTATAGTTAAATAACACCCGAGTCAGTCTGGATTACCAGCGTGAGAAAACCACACTCCATTGAATTATTAAAGTTTCAAAATCCTTTGAAATCAAAAGCATCTCGTAAGACCACACCACAAACAAACATGTCGGGTTTTTACTTTACGATAACCAAAACACTTTTTATCAAAATCCTCTGATATTATAATAGTGTCTATATACAAATACTCATTAAAATAGCTGAAATTATTACATGATTAAATTCCAGCATACTAGTCACAAAGTGGGTTCTACAAACAAAAATCGTAAAAGGCACGTATGGAGAATGGATTTCCAACTAATGACAAGGCATGGGGGTACCACCTGTCACAGTACCTATTCTAGATCAATGGACCGAGCATCCACCTTAAATCCCTTGTAACAAAAAACCGGGACTACCCCTTACTGGATAATCCCGAGTAAGATCACCCCGCGGTTGGGATCAGCAACCGTCCACACAGCTGAAATAAAAAGGGACATCTAGACAGGGACGACTTCACTCTAATGGGGGCGGCCCACTTAGCCGTGCTGCATAACCCCTAATTTTCAGTCATTCCCGGTTGATGAGGCTCGAGGCTAAGCATTACCTTTTTAGAACACATCTCTTGGAATGCTCATCGCCCACCTGACGATGTTCTGAAAGCATTCATCCATACAAGTCCGTCCCGGGTTCGAACAGAACACATGACACTACTCCTACTACATCCATTTTGGAATTACCCTCAGGATTAGTAGCGACTAGCCCTTGCACTTCACTGCTCCATCTTTGAATCCAAACTCTTGTTTTCCACACGAAAACGTTCAAACCCGATCGAAGTGGTTTTCAGAAAATAAATCCCGATCCCGGTCTCTTCCTTTAAACAAATTTACCCATTCCTTTAATAAATTCCCACTGTGAATTTATTCTTCCAAATATCAGCTTATATATTACCTCACTTTTATAAACCCATTTTATAAATTTCTTAGTCCCATCCTCCTTTATAAGTCTAATTTCAAACGCTTAAATCAATTTCCAAATTGATTTCCAAATTACCCCATTTTGAAATAATTTCCTTTACCTATTTCAAAACCCATTATCTTTAGATTTTTAATGCTTACTTATGATTTAAAATCTTTTAACTGAAAATACCAATTTCACATTTCTCAAATTCCTTCTTTATCCTTTCAAATAAATTTAAACCTTGAATTTTAAAGTAAATCCTTTATTCCTTTAAATAATATCACTTAAGTTTTAAAATTCATTATTTCCCCTTTTTATTCAAAATCTCCTTTCCCATACTTGGAATTTATTATTAGAATTTAAAAATTCAACTTTCATCCTTTCTAATTCACTTTTTTAATTTATCCAACCTTAAAAAAATTATTTTTACTTAAGAATTCGCTCTTTTTATTTTCTCATCAAAATCCAATCTATGTATTTTTGATAACTCAGTATACCCAAATATAATCAATCAAACATAACATCCAATATTCCAATTATCAATATAATCCATCATAGAATATCAGATAATCATAACACAGAATTATTAGAACAATCTAAATAAATTTTGAGGAATCCAGTTGGATCCCTCCAACCTGTTTTCCTGCATCCATAGACGTTAGCATAATACCAATTCCACTTCTAGGTGGAATATCGCAGTATATGGGATTGATATAATATCATCCACTATTATGCGGCGCATAGGGTCTCATCCGCTATATAATATGGGAAATCAATCACTCCAATCTATACTATATATTACTATATAATATACCACATCCAATCAATTCAATCATTCAACCAAATATTTAAATTCAACCATTTATAAATTAAACCCAAATGAGTGAGATTAAATCACCTTGATTTTTTCCCAGATTTGCTGACCGTTCTAAATTTAAATCCTTATGCACAGCCTTCACAGCTCCAACTCCACACCTTACTGATTTCGTTAGATTTTAAACCTCGTATAGGTAAATTTCAAATTTTTATAAATTAGTGATTCCCTTTTCAATTAAAATTAATCAACTACTAACCGAACTTAATTAATTGTCCATTACCGAATTTAACTCACCTATTAATCGACTTAACAAAAATGACTAGCTACTACATCATCTCATTATGCAATCGTTATTTAATTATGTCATTGAAATTTAAAGTTCCCACTCTAACAACTGATTACCAAAATTCCATTTGAATGGTAATAAAATTTCAAAGCTTACTTTTAAGTTTTAAATAGCAAAAATAAATCTGCTCACCAAAATGTTTGAACGGTAGAACCCTAAGGGTCGAACTAGACCACTAACCCTAGACACCACCTTCGATCTTCTCCAGGCAGTACCAAAGCCCCTCTCAATTGACAAACGCACATCACGATCCATCCTCCACCACCACAAGCTGTAGAATCGACACACGATTGAGCATTTCCCGGTTGGTGGCAGAAATCGAGCCTCCAGGTGGACGAGAAAAACGATGCCACGTAAACGTGGCGGAGACCGGCTCATCAGGTTATGCTTGTGGCCCGGTCGTCATGGGCCCATCGTCGGTATTGTCGAGATGGTGGCACGTCGAAGTCCAACATGAGGCCGGGGATCACGACGAAATCTCCTTTATCGATTTGGTTTTCATAAATTGGAATAGGAAGAGGTTGAGTGGCTCTCGTTCGTATGAACTGAAGAGGGTTGTGACGCCCCACCTCTATACCCACGCTAGCCAAGAACATTACGGTGAATGCTGTCGACTAGCATGGAGAATAAGGCTGTTGAGGAGCGACCATCCGTGTAATTGCTTTGCGTGAGCACCGATATGTCAGATAATATAACATGCATTCTATATCAAGAGGAAATCCGACATACCAACACAAACTCAAAGCTACTACACGGTGGCTATATAAATCCTTCGGAAACAAATATAGAAATAAACATAACACAAATCAGTCACAGACAATTCATATCACAAAGGAGGAATAAGATATGAATACTACACTAGGAAGTGTACATCAGAGTAGTGGTCTAAAAAGATCCACAATATCACAAAAGAATAGTTACACGAACTACACAAAAGAATAAGTATACATTAAGGAGTCTATATCTCAAATATATACAGCAAAATAACTACTAATCTAAGTAGTTAACCAAAAGCAAGAGAAATCAATCCCAAGAGAGAAGTCAAGCAGAAGCACCTGTAACATCTCGGTCTGACCCGAGTATTATTTAAGAAGAAAATAATAAACGGATCAGTCTAGCTATAAATATCAGATGAAGTGATATATAATAAGAGATATGACATAAACATATAATAATCACAATGCCAAGCTGTGATAAATAAGTAATTGAAAATCAACAAGAGATTAATCAATATCACACTAATCTACTCAAGAAAAAAAGGGATGCCATACTCCTAATTTCATCCACCAAGCCACAATATATGACATATATATCAATGTCAATCACAAAAGTCAAAGACGCACAAATTCCAGAAGACTACACAAGAAATCCAGAAATCACAAGGAAAGGATCAACGACGTCGTACAGCGGGACATCCGATGAACCAAATCACAATCAAAGGGAACAACGACGTCGTACAGCGGGACGTCCGATGAACCAAATCACAAAGACATAGCATGATGCTAGTCTAAAACCTAAATTGATCGTCATGATCAAAGAGAAGTGTCAATTACACTAAGCTAGTAAATATATGAGCTTAGCTTCATGTCCCAGAACCACTAGCTTAACTTAAATATTTACGAACAAATTGTAGATCTCCACTAGAAAATTGTCACAAGAGATTCAATCGAACAAGTCCAAGAATTAACCGACGAAGTAAACGCAAGCGTTTCATACCACTCGTTTTACTAAGTCGTTTAATTAGATTTCTCATACGAGTGAGGTAAAGGTTTGTATATACTGATAGATTGGAAAACGGTTTTATAAACGAATAATCGTTTGAGGAAAGAGTTTTGATATTTACTACTAGTATAGAAAACCTTTATATTTTTAAAGTGACAAAGCACAAGGGGGATTGTAGAAACAATCAATCACAAAGATCACATTCGAAGATGTGAATAAAATCCATCGAAATGAATATTCAAAAATCCCTAAAAAGAGTCATCAAGGTCATAATAGATGATAACAACAAATAGGATTATCACGAATCGATTTAAATTGGAATTTCAGTCCAAAAAGGCAAATTGGACTCAAACAGCAGGTTCAGTCGACTGAACAGAGATTTTCAGTCGACTGACCCTGTACATGGAAAATTTTCAGGTTCAGGAAACTTTCTGTTTCTAGTTTCAGTCGACTGTGCAGAGATTTTCAGTCGACTGAATCATGCCTGGAAACTCTTGGGTTTCAGGTTCAGTCGACTGAACAGAGTTTTTCAGTCGACTGAATCATGCTTGGGCTGTTTTTCAGCCTTATTCAAATGAAGAGCAAACTCTTCCAAAATGCAATCGGACGAACATTGGCTCTAAGGGTTTATGCCAATCGGCAACCCGGCCCTATATGCTCCTCGATGCATCACCAAAAGCATGATCAAACATCCATAAAAGGATTTTACACAAATTTGACTTAAAAACCCAAAAATTGGAATATTTACAAAACCAATCCAAATCAAGAGCAAATTCTCATGAAGAAGTGTTAGGAATTCATACCTAACAACCAAAGATAATTATAGTCATAGATGTGAGATAAAAATCTCACCTTTGCACTAAAATTTATGAAGATGAAGCTTGAAAGCAAAAGGGAATCAACCACTCTTCAAATCCAACTCTAGAAGCTTGAATCTAAGCTAAAAACAAGAACATTCCCGAAATTAGGCTTAGGAATTTCTGAAATTGAATGGAGAAAGAGTTGGAGAAGAAGAAGGAGATGCTTACCAAGGGGTTCTTCTTGAGTTTGGAGCAAGGAGATGGATTTGCAAGAGAAACTAGGGTTTTGGAATTTTAATTTCCAATCTCTCCCACCATTAACACTCTAAAAACTGAAATGAGAAGAGAATGAGGGTGAGTGGGGAAGAGTGGCTCAGATTTGAGCATAAGTTAACATAGGGTTGAGCCCAAAAACCAAACCCAAAGTAAAAAGTAGCAAAAATCAACTTTCTCCAAACATATCGAAGCTTATACTCAAAAAGGTCGCAAACGACATTTTAAACTCAATGGGAGTGGTATCGAGTCCTAATTCGACCGTATGCAAAAAGTAGCTTTTCGGACAAAAATCCGACTAACGATAAAATATTTAAATAAAATATTTAAATATAAAATCGATAAATATGCGGGTTGTTACAGACTCTCCTCCTTAAAGAAATTGCGTCCTCGCAATAAGTAAGAAGGAAATATATGAAGTAACAACCATGGAAGCATATTAACACAAAAGGAAATTTGAAATAGGAAGTTCACCATAAAGTGCACGAAAGAGTTAGCAAGAAACCTGGTGAAACTTCAATTTCCACAATAACACCGGGTTCAAGAATAAAAACCGGAATCATTAAGGCATTCCCATAGATAAAAGACGTGGGGAACGTCAAGAATAGCAGAAAATTGAGCCGATGCAACGGCGTAGTACAAAAAGGGTACGCCCGAAAAACTAGAAACTCAAACAATTTGGGACATCAGCGTAGTACAAAAACGGTACGCCCAATGAATCAAAAGCAAAGACATCAATGTAGTACAAACGGTACATCCGATGAATCAAAAGCAAAGACATCGATGTAGTACAACGGTACATCCGATGAATCAAATAGCAAAGACATCGATGTAGTACAACGGTACATCCGATGAATCAAAAGAAAAGACATCGATGTAGTACAACGGTACATCCGATGAAACAAAAGCAAAGACATCGATGTAGTACAAACGGTACATCCGATGAATCAAAAGAAAAGACATCGATGTAGTACAAACGGTACATCCGATGAATCAAAAGCAAAGACATCGATGTAGTACAAACGGTACATCCGATGAATCAAATAGCAAAGACATCGATGTAGTACAAATGGTACATCCGATGAATCAAAAGCAAAGACATCGATGTAGTACAAACGGTACATCCGATGAATCAAAAGAAAAGACATCGATGTAGTACAAACGGTACATCCGATGAATCAAAAGCAAAGACATCGATGTAGTACAATGGTACATCCGATGAATCAAACACAATAAAAGGACATCGGACGCTAGTCCTTAAAAGGAATGAGATAAAGCTCAATAAACGAAGTATACCAAAACGTCCGATGAACTTGATAGAAAAATAACTCCATTCAGACAACATCAAAGAATCAACCACTTGTTGCCTACGACAAAGCGCATTGGCAACACGATTTCCCCTTCGGGAATAAAAAGGAATATCAAGATCATAAGATGTCAGGAACTCGAGTCAACATGAAGTTCCTTATGAGAAAATAACTATTCCAAAGATTTATGATCGAGGTAGAGAACAAATTTCTTCCCCAAAGATGATGATGTCAAATTCCAAAAGAAAAAACATTAGCCACGAACACTAGATCATGAGTGGCATATCTAGTCCCGATAAGCTATAATGATTTAGAAGCACAAGCGATATCACGTCCTCCTTTGTAAGAGAATGGCATTCCAAACCAGTACGACTAGTATCGGTACAAATAGCAAAGTCTTGGTTCCCCTTCAGGAATCACAAGAAAGAATAAGAGTATCGAAAAGAAAGAATTTCTTTTAAATAATCTTCTTTCCTGAAAAGTTAAAACTTTCAAAATTACATTTTTACAAGTCAATATATCGTGTCTGATTGTCACATCAAAGCGTTTAGGAAATTCCTATCGATAACGTTGATCAAGCGCATCGACCAAAATTCTTAAAGCACTCAACGGGCAATACAATCACAAAATCATCTTTTATAGGATAAATAAATCTCTTAAAAAGTTTTAAGAATATTCTTTGTTCGTTTCAAGAGCAAAAATCCAGTTTTACTTATAAATAAATCTTATGAAAAAGATTTGCAAAATTTTAAATTACTATTTTCATCCAAAATCAATAAATACAAGAATGGTCTCATCGAAATATTCATAGAATATTCGATTTATAAAATGGATGAAATAAGTTGGACAAATTGAATGACAAAATAAGTCATTCATAAGAATCATAACGAGTACGGTATGCGGTAAGTGGAATGCTAATTTCCGCAACTCGTAGCAAATGAAGACCGGTGGTAAAGTCAAACTGAAAAGACCTTAACACCACACAAAAGATTTCTTAGGTGATAATCCTAAGACAAACTCAAAAATACCGGAAAATTTCTCAAACTACATGAATGAGAGAAATAACACTTTCCTTATAAGTGGGCTTAAGGAATAAAATGGTGTCATCCAGATGGAATCAAAATCACAAAGAAAAATAGAAATCTGCTTAACAGATTGAAAATGTCGAAGAATAATAATCCACTCGGAAAAATAGGATATGTCTTCACAATGATTAAGCCAATCCTTGCAGAAAGGTCAATTCCGAAGCCAAAGCAAAAATATTGGCTCGGAAAGAAAAGTCACATAAAACAAGCTCGACATCTAAACAAAAGCAAATTGAGTGTTGCGGATCTACCATCCGGATTCACAATCCTCAAAGAAGTCATCAAGCCCAAAATATTCAAAGAAAAAGAATCGACAAGTCCTTTTGATATAAAAATAATGAGATGAAACCCATATCAAAAAGAACTCAAATAGAAAGTTCACGAATTAAAACAATGCCATCGAGGATTGAATGAAAATACCTTGACCAAAAGTTGCAGCTTTCCTTCTCACTTTCTTGGAAGCTTAGGACACGAAGATAAAAGATGACCCGAACCTTTGCAATAGCGGCAAAAGAGGGATTTCGGGCACTCCCTTACATGGTGGTCTGTGGAACCACAATTGTAGCATCGTCCACGACTAGAGGTAGGAACTTTTGCTACCTGAGTTTGTTGCTTCCCTTTCTTATTAGAATCGGGGCCTTTGAATTTGATAGGCCTCTTCAAGCTATTGTCGAAGTTCTGTTGGGCACGCACAACTTCAACATCACCTTCATTATCGGCCTCTTCAAGACGAAGAGCGATATCAATAAGCTGATCAAATGAAAGCTCAAGTTTCAGGAGTAATGGCTTCTTAAGATTCTTATTCAAGCCATAGACAAATCTCTGATTTTTCTTCAATGGGGTATTAATGTACTCAACCCCGTATTTGGACAGAGATTCGAAGGATGCGACATAGTCTGTCACAGAAGATTCACCTTGAACAAGGTCTATGAAACGCCGGGCTAAGGTTACATTTTCAGCCTCCGGCACAAATTTCAATTCGAATCTTCCCCGGAATTGCTCCCAAGTAAGATCCGCCTCAACGATTTCAGAAATTAGAAGCTCATACCAATCCAATGCTCTTTCTTGGAGCATGCTAGAAGCTACTTGGACTCGATGAAGGTCAATAAGATTCATGCGAGAAAAGATGCGATCGCATGATTTGAGCCAAGCTTGAATTTCAATAACACTCTCGGATCCCCTGAATGGCCCTCCACCCAAATCGGTGTAGTCTCTGCACAAGCGTGCAAAACCGGATCTAGGATGAGTAGGCTCTGGATTGGGTCCGGCTGCTTGAGCGTTCTTAACAAGATCTAGAAGCTGCTGAGCAGACATCAAAACTCCATCCTGGGGAGTAGCACTAGATTGACCGGCGCTGGGACGGCCAGGTCTAACCATTTCTCTTCTTTAAGAAAGAAAGAAAGAAGAGGAAAAAGTTATTCTCAAAATAAATATCAAGCAATCTTGATAGATAAAACAAGGAATCATAAAAGAAAATAGGATAGAACGGTACGAAGACCCGAATAAAATCCTAAAGCACAACTCCTAAGATGGACTTAGGACATGATCCTTGCTAAATTATTCTACATTGTTCCGAAGTTTGGCTCTAATACCAAGCTGTGACGCCCCACCTCTATACCCACGCTAGCCAAGAACATTACGGTGAATGCTGTCGACTAGCATGGAGAATAAGGCTGTTGAGGAGCGACCATCCGTGTAATTGCTTTGCGCGAGCACCGATATGTCAGATAATATAACATGCATTCTATATCAAGAGGAGATCCGACATACCAATACAAACTCAAATCTACTACACGGTGGCTATATAAATCCTTCGGAAACAAATATAGAAATAAACATAACACAAATCAGTCACAGACAATTCATATCACAAAGGCGGAATAAGATATGAATACTACACTAGGAAGTGTACATCAGAGTAGTGGTCTAAAAAGATCCACAATATCACAAAAGAATAGTTACACGAACTACACAAAAGAATAAGTATACATTAAGGAGTCTATATCTCAAATGTATACAGCAAAATAACTACTAATCTAAGTAGTTAACCAAAAGCAAGAGAAATCAATCCCAAGAGAGAAGTCAAGCAGAAGCACCTGTAACATCTCGGTCTGACCCGAGTATTATTTAAGAAGAAAATAATAAACGGATCAGTCTAGCTATAAATATCAGATGAAGTGATATATAATAAGAGATATGACATAAACATATAATAATCACAATGCCAAGCTGTGATAAATAAGTAATTGAAAATCAACAAGAGATTAATCAATATCACACTAATCTACTCAAGATAAAAAGGAATGTCATACTCCTAATTTCATCCACCAAGCCACAATATATGACATATATATCAATGTCAATCACAAAAGTCAAAGACGCACAAATTCCAGAAGACTACACAAGAAATCCAGAAATCACAGGGAAAGGATCAACGATGTCGTACAGCGGGACATCCGATGAACCAAATCACAATCAAAGGGAACAACGACGTCGTACAGCGGGACGTCCGATGAACCAAATCACAAAGACATAGCATGATGCTAGTCTAAAACCTAAATTGATCGTCATGATCAAAGAGAAGTGTCGATTACACTAAGCTAGTAAATATATGAGCTTAGCTTCATGTCCCAGAACCACTAGCTTAACTTAAATATTTACGAACAAATTGTAGATCTCCACTAGAAAATTGTCACAAGAGATTCAATCGAACAAGTCCAAGAATTAACCGACGAAGTAAACGCAAGCGTTTCATACCACTCGCTTTACTAAGTCGTTTAATTAGATTTCTCATACGAGTGAGGTAAAGGTTTGTATATACTGATAGATTGGAAAACGGTTTTATAAACGAATAATCGTTTGAGGAAAGAGTTTTGATATTTACTACTAGTATAGAAAACCTTTATATTTTTAAAGTGACAAAGCACAAGGGGGATTGTAGAAACAATCAATCACAAAGATCACATTCGAAGATGTGAATAAAATCCAACGAAATCGATAAAGGATCCATCGAAATGAATATTCAAAAATCCCTAAAAAGAGTCATCAAGGTCATAATAGATGATAACAACAAATAGGATTATCACGAATCGATTTAAATTGGAATTTCAGTCCAAAAAGGCAAATTGGACTCAAACAGCAGGTTCAGTCGACTGAACAGAGATTTTCAGTCGACTGACCCTGTACATGGAAATTTTTCAGGTTCAGGAAACTTTCTGTTTCCAGTTTCAGTCGACTGTGCAGAGATTTTCAGTCGACTGAATCATGCCTGGAAACTCTCGGGTTTCAGGTTCAATCGACTGAACAGAGTTTTTCAGTCGACTGAATCATGCCTGGGCTGTTTTTCAGCCTTATTCAAATGAAGAGCAAACTCTTCCAAAATGCAATCGGACGAACATTGGCTCTAAGGGTTTATGCCAATCGGCAACCCGACCCTATATGCTCCTCGATGCATCACCAAAAGCATGATCAAACATCCATAAAAGGATTTTACACAAATTTGACTTAAAAACCCAAAAATTGGAATATTTACAAAACCAATCCAAATCAAGAGCAAATTCTCATGAAGAAGTGTTAGGAATTCATACCTAACAACCAAAGATAATTATAGTCATAGATGTGAGATAAAAATCTCACCTTTGCACTAAAATTTATGAAGATGAAGCTTGAAAGCAAAAGGGAATCAACCACTCTTCAAATCCAACTCTAGAAGCTTGAATCTAAGCTAAAAACAAGAACATTCCCGAAATTAGGCTTAGGAATTTCTGAAATTGAATGGAGAAAGAGTTGGAGAAGAAGAAGGAGATGCTTACCAAGGGGTTCTTCTTGAGTTTGGAGCAAGGAGATGGATTTGCAAGAGAAACTAGGGTTTTGGAATTTTAATTTCCAATCTCTCCCACCATTAACACTCTAAAAACTGAAATGAGAAGAGAATGAGGGTGAGTGGGGAAGAGTGGCTCAGATTTGAGCATAAGTTAACATAGGGTTGAGCCCAAAAACCAAACCCAAAGTAAAAAGTAGCAGAAATCAACTTTCTCCAAACATATCGAAGCTTATACTCAAAAAGGTCGCAAACGGCATTTTAAACTCAATGGGAGTGGTATCGAGTCCTAATTCGGCCGTATGCAAAAAGTAGCTTTTCGGACAAAAATCCGACTAACGATAAAATATTTAAATAAAATATTTAAATATAAAATCGATAAATATGCGGGTTGTTACAAGGGTGGAAATGAGAAACTAGCGATTCGAATTCTTTTGTTCCACCATTTTCAAAAAGCAAAAAGAAAAGGATGAGAAAGAAGAATGAAGGCCGCCATTTATAAATAGTTGTAATTCTTGTTTTAATTCTTCTGCGTTCGACATTGATATGAAGTAGACTTGATATTCAAAAGAGGGGAAACGTGTTCGACCCAATTTGCTACAGTGACGTGATGAGAAACGAAAAAGTTTTAATGAGAATAGAATTCCAGCTGATGGTGAAGGAAATCGTCAAGTCAAAGAATATATATATATATATATATATATATATGTATTTAAATTAAAATCATCTCGAATCTGTAGCTTAAAATCTCAACCTCCTATCGAGGTGTTCTGCCAGGCGTTCATGATGTTATATCCCTATTCCAAATGCAATGGAAAAGGCTTCGATTCCTAATTCGATCGTATGGAGAAGATAGCTTTTTGGACCCAGTTATTACATTAATTTCGATATACATTCCAACGTGTTTATATAATGTACGACCTCACGACAAATCCAAACACTATGAAAATTGAAATTCGATAATAATACAATATTGCAGATCCAATGGAACTAGTTTCGTCGAATTCCGAGACTGCGCCTCGGAAGGCTATTTTTAAATATCGATTTAACGATATATTTTTAAAACTGAACAAAACACTATCAAATTCAACTTTAAAAGCTTTATTATCTTCAGAACTATCAATATAAATTTTACAAGCCTTCAAATTATTTTTAACAGGCTTAAAACTCCAGATTCAACATTTTACCCAACTTCAAATTATTTAATTCAATAATTTAATTATCAAATAAATAGTGATATTTGAATTCAAGTAAAGAAATTAACTTTTAAATATTTAAAATCAATTAAATATTCTGATTTCAAACATCCAAAAATTCCGGGTTGTCACATTCCTCCCCCCTTAAAGGAATTTCGTCCTCGAAATTACTAGTTAAGAAGAATGGTTCACAACCCGTTAACTTTTTTCCCTAAAACCAACAATTCAACATCCTACCAACTGTCTTTTTACAAAAGACCCATTATCATTCTTACTAACTTCCCAAACACTTTCATAGTTTTTAAACAAAACTATTTTCTCAATCATTCAAATTTCAATTTAAAACCAAATTTTGAATTATCAAAATTTCTCAAAAATTTTCTAACTTCCTAAATTTTCAAAAAAATTCGCCAGCGTCTCCTTTGCGCGGCTAGCTCGGCACAACTACAAAATGCCTCTATGGGCTCCCAATTTCAAAAAGAAAACAAAAGCCAAGTGGCTAGACCATAAAATCATCCAATTTCATACAGAAATTTAAATACATACCTTTGCCGAGCAAATTTCAATTTATCTTCTGAAATCAAAAATCCTAATTTTCCCACTTGCTTTTTAATACCTATGTACCCAATTTAACCATATCTAACTACAGATTCCAAAATCATTTTATACACTTCTTTACAAAATTTTCGTTATTCATTCCATTTAATCCCGTACGATGTACTTATATCATTCGTACGCAATACTGAATCTGATCGCTTACTCGATCACACGATTTCATTTCCGAACTAGTATCGTCCACCCGACTTCCTAGTGCGGACTCAGATCTGGTTTCTTGATCAGAAACCGTCATTCTCCTTGCATAGCCACAACTATGATAGAGAATTTGCAAAATCAATCAAAAATCTATATCCAGGGTTCGTCGTCGAAAATCGAGTGAAAAATCCTAACTCGGATCGATATAGCTATCTCGAAATTCTGTGCTCGATTCTAGATCAAATCGCTATGCGAATAAAATAATATACGTACATCCTATGTATTTATCTCAATTGATTACGAACTATACCAATTCTCTTTTTCTTAACATTCATTTTGATTTCTATTCACTTATCGACGCTTATCATTTCACATATTTTTATTAAATCTTCACTCAAATGCTTATTCAATATATTTTTCCAACCCCCATATTACTTAAGAATTCTACCATTTCTTCTTAAGTTCAATATTAGTATTTTATACGCTTCTTATATTTATTTTCACTTCACCACTTTAGTTTATATCTACTTCTATTCAAATTGGTTCTCCCATTTCCTTATGAATTCAATTTATCTTCAACTCTGAATATTGAATTTTATCTTCCATTTATAACTGATTCATATCATTATTTTAAATTAGTTTCATCCACTAATTTATTTCAATTTCCAATTCATCTTATCTCGAACAATATTTAATTAATCATTCTTTAAATTACTTCACCAACTAATTTATTTTT
Organism: Allium cepa; assembly: GCA_030765085.1. Taxonomy (NCBI): domain Eukaryota; kingdom Viridiplantae; phylum Streptophyta; class Magnoliopsida; order Asparagales; family Amaryllidaceae; genus Allium; species Allium cepa. The sequence continues at coordinate 474,035,844 of CM060943.1, read as the reverse complement.
AGATCTCAAATAAAAGTTTATATGCAATTTCTTTACATCCTTTAGTTCCTTCGAACAAATTCTTTAATTTTCACTTTACTTTACGTAATTTAAATAAATTTCAATTTTCAGTTTCAATTCTATTTTCTTAACAATTTAAATTTAATTTCAATATTAAATTTCACTTCCAAGTTGAATTTTGTTTATAACACAAGTTTAACTCCACAAAATCCCTTTTTAACTCATAATTCAAATTTTTATTCAACAAATCAGAATTCCATTAACATACTCACTTAACTAATTTATTCCAATTAGTTCATTTCCCATCTTTAATTCAATATTTTATTTTCATCCTTCAAAAATCACTTCACTTAATTTTCTTGATTACGATCTATTTTATAATTCAAGTTTTGGATTTTTATTCATTTCCCAAAATACAAACCAATTTTATTTGGCTTATTTATTCTACTTCCAAGTTTTATAAGTCATAACTTATTTATATCCATACTTTCGTCCATTTACAATCAATCCCGTTCATATTTTACTTTTTAACTCGGAATTACACACTTAATTTAGCCAAGTATATATATATATATATATATATATATATATATATATATATTTAATGGGTTTTCAATTCTTTCATAAGCCATTGAAATCTATTTATTCTCATTCAATCTTATTTGACTAAACTCCAGTTAAATCTAACCTCATACTATTCTTTTGACTTCACAATCCATTTAAATTTTATTAAGTAAGAACTTAATTTCATTTAATGTATCCACCACGTGATACAGTTCCATTTCAATTATATTTCAACTTTAATCCAAATCCAATCATAATATATTAAACTTAGCATAAGTTCATTTAATTCGACGTACTCTTCTAACTTATTAACTTTTTACAAGTTAATTCCATTCCAAGAAATTTTCAAACTTTATAAATTTCCAAATCTTTTTATAATCCATAAACATTTTTAGTCAAATCTCTAGATCTTAAGCCATATTTAGACACTCAAAACATTTAAACCAATTCTAGAGTCTTCAATACTCACTCAAGTATTTCAAAAATCATTTGATATCAATTATATCCAAAATTCTTTAGTAAATTCAATTACCTCTTTGAATTTCAGAATCAAACCCAGGTTTTGCAAACAATTCCAATTTAAAACAATTTGGTAGCAATTTCTCTCTTGAAAACTCGAAAATGAACATCGATGATGCTGAAGTCATCACCGAAGTAATTTTCTAGCGGCTGAAAGAGTTCATTGCTTTTATCTCTTTAAAAACATTTTCAAATATTCTTAATTTCAAGTCTCACTAGATTTAAAATCCAATTTCAAAATATTTTCGAATAATATTCCTATTATTCCTCCCTGAAATCTTTGAAAATCATTTTCAACCCAATGGAATTAAACTTCCCCAAAATTTCAAGTTTCAAATTCTTTCAGTTCATATTCAAATATTATTCTGAAATCTTATTTCAATTTATAAATCACACTTACAGTTTACATTTACAAATTTCCTTTGTATATGAATTTATTCCTTAGCTTTAGTTATAATTTCAATATCTTATTTAAATTTACACATCAATGATAATAATTTAATATTGTCATTCCTAACAACCAAGCATCCATTTATAACTAAAATAATTTACGAAAAATTATTTCCTTTATATAAAAGATAATTTAGGTAATTTCATTTACCCTATTTAAAACAATACTGTGTCGGTTTATCTTGTTTAAGAGTTTAGAAATTCCTATCGATAATATCGCGTCCCACATATCGACCAGAATCCCTAAACATTCAACCGATAAAGTAACACAATATAAAACAATTTTTATATTCACTAACAAATACGCGCTCATATCTATTATTACACTCAAACTCATTCTAGAGTACTACGTACTCTATTAAATGAGTAATCCCCACTAGAGCTAAGGTTATCGCCAACCTGGCTCTGATACCAAATGTATCGACCAGATTTTTCGACGTCCGAAAACCGAACCATTAAGGTAAAAAGAAGAAGGAGATAGAAGAAGAGAAAACAAAAGACACATAATCTTACCATCGCAGCGGAATAAAATATAATAGATAATAACAGATCTTTACACAAAAGAAAAATATATCTGTTTCATACATATATTATCAGAATACAACATCAGAGTTCAATACAATGAATACACAACGGAATATACATCATATATGTCGAATACGTCTCGCCGTCCAGCTCGTCTCTTGAGCACCACAGCGGTCCATCCAGAATCTGTACTCTATAATACTCGGTCTGACTAAAGCATTATAGTTAAATAACACCGAGTCGGTTTGGAATACCAGCGTGATAAAACCACACTCCATTGGATTATTAAAGTTTCAAAATCCTTTGAAATCAAAAGCATCTTGTAAGACTACGCCACAAATAAACATGTCGGGTTTTTACCTTATGATAGCCAAAACACTTTTTTTTATCAAAATCCTCTGATATTATAATAGTGTCTATATACAAATACTTACTAAAATAGCTAAAATTGTTACATGATTAAATTCCAGCATACTAGCCACAAAGTGGGTCCTACAAACAAAAATCGTAAATGGCACGTATGGAGAATGGATTTCCAACTAATGACTAGGCATTGGGGTACCCTCTGTAACAGTACTTGGTCTAGATCAGTATACCGAGGATTCACCCTAAATCCCCTGCAACACAAGACCGGAACTACCCCTTACTGGATAATCTCGAGTAAGATTACCCTGCGGTTGGGATCAACAATCGCCATATACAACCGAAATGAAAAAGGACATCTAGACAGGGATGACCTCACCCTAATGGGCGCGACCCACTTAGCCTTGCTGCATAACCCCTGATTTTCAATCATTCTCGGTTGATGAGGCTCGAGGCTAAGTGTTACCTTTTTAGAACACATCTCTTGGAATGCTCATCACCCACCTGACGATGTTCTGAAAGCATTCATCCATACAAGCCCGTCTCGGGTTCGAACGAAACCGAAGGCACTACTCCTACTACATCCATTTTGGAATTACCCTCAGGATTAGTAGCGACTAGCCCTTGCACTTCACTCCTCCATCTACAAATCCAAACTCTTGTTTTCAACATGAAAACGTTCAAACCAGATCGAAGTGGTTTTTCGGAAATAAATCCTGATCCAGGTCTCTTCGAAACAATCAGCGCATTTGCCAATATTGATAGTCGGTTATTTAACTATCAAATAACATTCACAAATAACCATCAAATATATATAATTTCACCAAATTATTTATTAATCTCAAAATATCTTCACAAGATACATTTCCACTTTTCAACCCTTTGAAAACAGTTTCAAACCACACTCTTCTCATGGAATGAATTCCCAAATATTTATTTCCACTAAAAACACCAAGTATAATTATTTAGATTTTTAAAATAATTTAAAACACTTTATTATAAATTATACTTTAAAATATTTAAAATAAAAACTACTTTAATACCTTATTCAAAAATATATACTTTAAGAATATTTAAAATAAAGCTACTTTATAAAATATAAAACTAAATTTTTCTCTTTTAGAAACATAGTACCAAGCCGCCTTTAAATAATTACTACTATAATAAATTACAAAAAAACTTACTTTAGAATTTAAACATTTAGAAATAATAAGTTTTCTAAAACATACCTTTAACAACTTATAACTTTTTACTTATCCTTAAAAATTTGCTTTGAAACGTACTTGGCTATTCAGGGAAATACGCTTCTCTTTCACATCTTTTAAAAATAAATCACTATTTATTTTTAAACAAATTTACCCATTCCTTTAGTAAATTCCCACTGTGAATTTATCCTTCCAAATATCTGCTTATATATTACCTCACTTTTATATACCCAGTTTATAAATTTCTTAGTCCCATCCTCCTTTATAATTCCAATTTCAAACGCTTAAATCAATTTCCAAATTGATTTCCAAATTACTCCATTTTGAAATAATTTCCTTTACCTACTCACTTATTTCAAAACCCATCATCTTCAGATTTTCAATTCTTACTTATGATTTAAAATCTTTTAACTGAAAATACCAATTTCGTATTTCCCAAATTCCTTCTTTATCCTTTCAAATAAATTTATACCTTGAATTTTAAAGTAAATCCTTTATTCCTTTAAATAATATCACTTAAGTTTTAAAATTCATTATTTTCCCTTTTTATTCAAAATCTTCTTTCCCATACTTGCAATTTAAAAATTCAACTCTCATTCTTTCTAATTCACTTTTTTAATTTATCCAATCTTTAAAAAAATTATTTTTACTTAAGAATTCGCTCCTTTTATTTTCTCATCAAAAATCCAATCTATATATTTTTGATAACTCAGTATACCCAAATATAATCAATCAAACATAGCATCCAATATTCCAATTATCAATATAATCCATCACAGAATATCAAATAATCATAATACAGAATTATTAGAACAATTTAAATAATTTTTGAGGAATCCAGTTGGATCCCTCCAACCTGTTTCCCTGCATCCACAGACGTTAGCACAATACCAATTCCACTTCGAGGTGGAATATCGTGGTATATAGGATTAACATAATATCATCCGCTATTATGCGACGCATAGGGTCTCATCCGCTATATAATGCGGGAAATCAGTCACTCCAATCTATACTATATATTACTATATAATATACCACATCCAATCAATTCAATCATTCAACCAAATATTTAAATTCAACCATTTAAATTTAAATTAAACCCAAATGAGTGAGATTAAATCACCTTGATTTTTTCCCGAATTTGCTGACCGTTCTAAATTTAAATCCTTATGCACAACCTTCACAGCTCCAACTCCACACCTTACTGATTCCATTAGATTTTAAACCTCATATAGGTAAATTTCAAATTTTTATAAATTAGTGATTCCCTTTTCAATTAAAATTAATCAACTACTAACGTAACTTAAATTAATTGTCCATTAGCGAATTTAACTCACCTATTAATCAACTTAATAAAAAGGACTAGCTACTACATCATCTCATTATGCAATCGTTATTTAATTATGTCGTTGAAGTTTAAAGTTCCCACTCTAACAACTGATTACCAAAATTCCATTTGAATGGTAATAAAATTTCAAAGCTTACTTTTCAGTTTTAAAATAGGAAAAATAAATCTGCTTGCCAAAATATTTGAACGGTAGAACCCTAAGGCGTCGAACTAGACCACTAACCCGAGACACTACCTTCGATCTTCTCCAGGCAGTACCAAAGCCCCTCTCAATTGACAAATGCACAGCACGATCCATCCTCCACCACCACAAGCTGCAGAATCGACACGCGGTTGAGCATTTCCCCGTGGGTGGCAGAAATCGAGCCTCCAGGTGGATGAGAAACAGCGATGCCACGTAAATGTGGCGGAGATTGGCTCATTAGGTCATGCTTGGGGCCCGGTCGTAATGGGCCCAGCGTCGGTATTGTTGAGATGGTGGCATGCCGAAGTCCAACATGAGGCCGGGGATCACGACGAAATCTCCTTTATCGATTTGGTTTTCACATATTGGAATGGGAAGAGGTATGAGTGGCTCTCGTTCGTATGAACTGAAGAGGGTGGAAAGGAGAAACTAGCGGTTCGAATTCTTTTGTTCCGCCATTTTCAAACAGTGAAAAGAAAAGGATGAGAAAGAAGAATGAAGGACGCCATTTATAAATAGTTGTAATTCTTGTTTTAATTCTTCTGCGTCGACATTGATATGAAGGAGACTTGATATTGAAAAGAGGGGAAACGTGTTCGACCAAATTTGCTACAGTGACGTGATGAGAAACCAAAAAGCTTTGATGAGAATAGAATTCCAGCTGATGGTGAAAGAAATCGTCACGTCAAAGAATATATATATATATATATATATATATTTAAATTAAAATCGTCTCGAATCTGTAGCTTAAAATTTCGACCTCCGATCGAGGTGTGCCACCAGGCATTCTTAATATTATATCCCTATTCCGAACGCAATGGAAAAGTTTTTGAGTCCTAATTCGATCGTATGGAGAAGATAGTTTTTTGGACCCGGTTATTACATCAATTTCGATATACATTCCAACGCGTTTATATATTGTACGACCTCACGGCAACTCCAAACACTACGAAAATTGAAATCCGATAATAATACAATATTGCGAATCCAATAGAACTGGTTTCGTCGAATTCCAAGACCACGCCTCAGAAGGCTATTTTTAAATATCGATTTAAACGATATATTTTTAAAACTGAACAAAACACTATCAAATTCAACTTTAAAAGCTTTTATTATATTCAGAACTGTCAATATAAATTTTACAAGCCTTCAAATTATTCTTAACAGGCTTAAAACTCCAGATTCAACATTTTACTCAACTTCAAATTATTTAATTCAATAGTTTAATTATCAAATAAATAGTGATATTTGAATCCAAGTAAAGAAATTAACTTTTAAATATTTAAAATCAATTAAATATTCCGATTTCAAACATCCGAAAATTCCGGGTCGTCACAACTAAAAGAATTTGTGTAAAGATTTCATTATGGTATTATAATAAGAGTTTCATTGAATGGTTTGATATTTTGAAAGAAAGGCAAGTTTATAGGAAAAAGATCTCGTGCTAAAGCTATGATAAGGGTATTTTTTATTTGATGTACAACATCTGATCCAATAACATACACAAACCTAATCCATCTGTTAATATATTATACAATCTTATAAACTTAAAAACAAATATGTGAAGCACATAAGCCTTAGAAGATCGATGGTGCAAAGCTTGACAATCACTCCATCCTAATAAACTTTAATGGGTTATTATTATGTAAAGATTTAAGTCTAAAAGATGTTTATACTTATGCACAGGTTTTTCTGTAAAACTTATAAGTTATATTTTTATTAAAATTTTAAATTCAAATTTGAAATTCTTCTGCCTTAATAGCTCCCAATGGTCATGATATGCATTTTCTTTCTTCTTACTCCAGCCATATCTCAAAATATCTCCTACCATAAATTACATATTTATGTTTAAATAGTTAAAGTTAATGCTTAGAACATCCATATCCATAATATTGCTTTGCTGAGAGCTAGATTTTCCGAAACCATACCCTATGGAATAACAGAATCAAGGGTAAATCTTTTTGTTATCTCTATAATAGACTCTATCACAATGCAAGGGAATGTTTTGGATATGTTCGATTAGGCTATGAATGCATTTCATGTTTAAGCACTACGACCTTCAACAATCCCAATCGACTGCATGCAAGATGGCAAGTGATGGAGAAGTGTGAGCATTGATTTCAACTCCTATACAAATATATGTGGCTATAAGGAATTTTGATCAGTGGACTTTGGTTAGATAGGGACCAAGACTTTGGATTACCTGAAGACATTGATTATACTTCACCGAAGTGTTTTGGATAGTATCTGAAGATGAATAGCCAGTGCCAACATCGACACATCAAGAAACAAGTTTTTCGAAGATGTGAATCCCTCCATGTCAGGTGGAAAAAATTGAAATGAATGGAAAAGAGAGATTGTTATACCCATATTACTAAAGAACGTTATAATAATGTCATCTAATAACACGGAGATTATGGCTTGTTAAGGGCGACCAAATGTGAACATATCTTTAAACTTACACTGGCACATCATACTTACTGTTTTACTGAAGATTTAGAATAAAATTTGATGTGTACAATCTCAGAAGTCATAAACACACCAATTTCTCAAAATCAGAATAGTATGTCATATAAAAAATAGTCACAAATCACAACAGAATAATATCACATAAAAATACATATCGTGTCTAAAAAATACGATATTAGTCCTACATAATATACATCCACATAATCCTATATGAGATAATATAAAAAGTCAAAAATATTTTATCTTCATGCTAGCACACTTAACCACAAGCCTACATGTCCTGTAACCTGAAAAGTCTCGGCCCGACTCGAGTATTATAAAATATTAAATTGGTTAGACTGTCTCTAAATAAATGGATGAGAACAGGATATAACACAAGGGAATAAGACATTATAATAAATACGTATGTCATATATATAAAAAAGTCGCTAGAATAATCTAACTTGGAATCCATCTTATGACACATGAATATTTAAATCATGAAACACATAATAAGTCACATAGCCAAGAATTCTAGAATAAATAATAATATCTCAAAATCCAAGAAAACCCAACACATACTGATCATAATGATCGTTCATAATGATCATAATGATCTTCATAAAAATCACAATGGTTTTCCATACCGTAGAAAACAAAATCCTAATTCATGGCAAACTGATATCAAGGCTCGTTTATAGCGTGAAAAACAAAATCCCAACCGATCTCAAGAATCATTCATTCCAATCAAGATGATCGTAGGAAACATAGCTCAAAAACCAAAGAAGATATAACTCATACTGATCACAAGGATCATATAAAAATCCATGAGTACTGTTATCCCACCTTTTGGCAAGGCGTGCCACCAAGAAATTGACTGGAAATCAAAGACAATTCATCCTGAAGATCGGTTACACACAAGCTCACTATGGATATCGATGAATTCTGTTAGAGTCCAAATTGAGCTATAATTGACAAAACATGACAAACAAAGCCGTAGAAGCCAACATTCCGAATTTCAAGTCAATCGGAGTACGTACGCTCAAGATATGATCGACGTAATTTCAGCAATCACCATATTCGCATCCATCAAGCCTCATTGTTCGTATCCATCCACTAAAAGGCCTTATTCATATCCATCAAGCCTCGACTATTTGTATCCATCCATTGAAAGGCCTTGTTCATATCCATCATGCATCCATCTGTTCGTATCCATCATTTCGCATCCATCTGTTCGTATCCATCACGCATCCATATGTTCGTATCCATCATTTCACATCCATCTATTCATATTTGTAATGACCTGCTATTTTCAACCATTCGCATCCGCACATGCCGGACTTGAATTGCTCAAAATATCAGATTGTTAATTTAAATTTGGCAAAACTCAGCATATACAGTAAATAAATCAATCACAGAATCATAGACACGGAGTAATATAATAATAACGCGACAGAATAGATAAATAGTAGTTCATGAAGCTACCACATAAACATCAGAGTTAGAAACAAAATACAACAGAATATTTCAAATACAGTGAAGTCTCCAATATAAACCGATGACCTCTCTGAACAAATCAACCGGAAAGATGAAAGCTGAATCAATAGTTGGATCTCCAAGCGAAGCTCCAAACTCCAAAGGTGAGTCTCAAATACTATATCACTCAGTCTAACCCGAGCGTAAAGCACAACACAAAACATTAGAGTCAGGATTAACATTCTTATATTAATAAATCCAACTTAAGTGAAATATCAACTGAAATACAAGTAACTCATAGTGTAACGCCCCACCCAGAGACCCACACTAACAAAGGGTATTACAGAGTAATACTGTCTGCTAGTGCAGAGAATAGGGCAGATTAAGAGCGACCATCCGTAAACTTTGTCTTAAACAAGTATTGGATACGTCGATTGGGTGCATTGATTTTTTTTCCTCTTTACCTTTTTATTGTGGATCGACTTACCCAATAAAAGTTTAACACAAAACTTTGGTGGCTAATGGATCTATTCAAAATAAAATACGATAACAACAAATATACAACGTATCATAGAACACCAAACGCACATATATATAGATACATCGTCAGTACACTACATAGTGATACATAAGTGAGTGGTAACACGGACCACATATATATACATCATGTCTCAAAAGAATATACATAGATCAGAGTATACAAAAAGATAGCTAAATGACAACACAAAAGGTGGACTCGCATCCAAAAAAAAGCAAAGTGGACCATAGAGAAAGCAGCTACATGGGAATCTACAGCAGGCAGTTAACCTGAAACAACTCGGTCTGACCCGAGTACATAAAATACACAGGTTAGTCTAGCTTAAATAAACTGATTAGAGAATGATAGGTGAAGTGTAAGGATAATAAACAATAATTCTTCTCAATAGGGAAGAAGCAACAACAACATATGTCATCTCATAATTCATGAGATGATAACAACTAGAATATCATACGAAATTCTCAAGAAAAGGGGTAACAACAACACCATCGATTAAATCATGTATAAATGCCTCATATCATCGGCTTCAACATTGACATAATAAAAGGCTTCCATCAACAACAGTAAGTTAGGCTCCATGGCTAAGCCATTATATAATCTCAATCAACAACAAAACAACAAGATGGAAACCGCATCATAGCACCAAATATGACACATAAGGTCCCAACAACCACACAATAAATTCACCATATAAAAATCTTTGAATAGCACATAGGCTATATATATACATATAACTCCAAGAACAACATTATGGTGAACATATGGAAAACAACAAAATCTAAAAAATCAGTAAGAATGAAATCTAGAAATAGCAACAACAATGGTATAGATCCATAACAACAACAATTGCACGTGCATATGATAAGTAGCCCCGCCCGGCCTTGCCAAGTACTATACTAGTGCACTTGTCAACGTTGGCCACCTCGGCCTGATGTAAATGTGTGGTCCCTCGACCGAGCACTAGTGCCCCCCTCGCCTAGTACTGGCAACAACAACGGAATGTGTTACTAACTTCCAAATGTGTGTAGCTTCAAAGGAACAAGTCCGGAATTAACCAGTATAGCAAACCTATGTGTCCCACACCACGTGGTTTATTATACCGTTTAAGTCACTCCTCGTTCTCTCGAAGAGTGCAAAAATATGTGTTCTTTTATATAGAAAATACTTACTTCGAGAAAACGGGTTTTTAAACGATTTTGGAAATTATTTGGAAATTGTTGCTTTGAAATTCTCTTTATTATAGAGCACACACACACACACACACAGATATATATATATATATATGTATATATAGCTTTAAAATTTATTATAAACTTTTATAAAACATTTACTTTGAAAGCTTTTCCATTTTAAAAATTATTTTGAAAACGGTTTAGAAAACACTTGCACAGAAACAACAAAAATCGATGAAAATTCAAAAATTAGCATACGACAAAACCAAAATGAAACCGTCAATTCATAGTGCGAATCGACATTAATGTCGGCCTTTCTATTATTAGGAGTTAGCCTTTTAGAACCATCTCGAAAAAAATGCTCGAAATCATCGAATTCAAAAACAATTCAACGGAAAATGCTCAAACATTGCAAAAGAACTCAGGCCTGCGGCTTGTTTTGCCAGTTTACCCCTTTTAAATTCAAAATTTAGGAAAACATGAAACATAAAGTTGAAGATAATTTCCATAGCTTGAAGTCATAAAAATAAACAACTAATTCGGATATTCGAGTCAAAAGTTATGGCAATTCTAATTCTCAGGTATAAAATTACAAAACTGTGAACAATGTGCATGACAACAGGGTTGCGGCTTAAAGAGCCATTTTGACCCTGTAGAACCCAGAATTTGATAAGTTACAAAACATGAAAGTTGAAGAGCAGTGCAAAAGCTAAAAGACAGAAAAAAGTCACCTAATTTGGACAGTCGAGCCAAAAGTTATGACGATTTGAATTCTCAGGTCTAAAATTACAAAACTGTGAACAATGTGCATAACAACATGGCTGTGGATTAAAGAGCCATTTTGACCCTATAGAACCCAGAATTCGATAAATCATAAAACATGGAAGTTGAAGAACATCGCAAAATATAAAAGGCAGAAAAAGGATCACCTAATTTGGATAATTAGTCAAAAGTTATGATGATTTTATCTCTCAGGTCTAAAATTACAAAACTGTGAACACTATGCATAACAACAGGGCTGCGGCTTAAAGAGCCGTTTTGACCCTGTATATATTAGGTTTTGACAAATCATGAAACATGAAAGTTGAATAGAATTTTAATGGCTAGAATTCAAAAAAAGAATCAACTAATTTTGACATATGAGTCAATAGTTTTACCTAAAACAATTATCTGGTCTGGATTCATTGTTGCTGTCGTTCGCTCTTGGGATAGCAACAAAGATATATAGTTTTGACCAACTTAAATTCAAAGATTCATAAAAATCAAAACATGAAACTTTTATCTAAAAGCCTAAGCTTTCCAGAACATCCAAAATCATTAAATTTGGGTAAGAAAAGTGAGAGATATGATCAAATTAGTTTCAGCTTCAATTTTTGAATTTTTTTTTCCAGCAAACAACAAAGAGGACAACATAGATTTGGAAAGTAAGCTTATTTAAGTTAGAAATGTGATTTAATACTCACCTTAGAATTTATTTGCAGCAAAATTGAGAATTTAGCAAGCAAAAAGATTGATGCTTTAGACTTGAATAAGCTTTAGAAACTTGTAGAGAAGAAGATAACAAACATGCAAACTAGAAAAATCAATTACAGTAAACAACCCTTCCTCAAGAACAAAAGATGGATGAAATATGTTAGGGTTTTAGAGAGATTACCAGTAGGAGATTTTAATTATCTAATTTTATTGTGATTTAATTTAGTTTGGAGGCTTGGATTTTCGGAATCCTAGAGAGGAAGCCATTGTTTTCTCTGATATGGAGTAACAAAATACAGAAGAAGGAGGAGAGGAAAAATGTACATACAGGGAAAACTTCTGTCTCGTTCTAGACTTGGGTCTTGGGTATGGATCCTAAACCAACCTTGCCCACTAAGCTTATGTTAACTTATAATATGATAAGCATGTTATTAATTAACATATGTGTAACAAATTTTACTATTTCAACACATAATTTACCAAACTAATTACATTCTTTATGTTTTCAACTTTAGAAAAATCAAACTAACATATTTTATTTTTAATGAAATGTCCTATAAACATATAAAAGTTATTTTAGCTATTAAAATCAATTTCAATCATTAAAGTTATATTTTTACTTAAATACTTTAATTTACACAAACCAACATTTCTAACAACAAAATTACATAAAATTATTTATCTTGTTTATTTTATCCCAACAAACCATGTTAAAAATATTTTTACAAACAAATATTGATTTTAATCAATATTCCACATTTTATTTACAATATTATCCATATTTAACACATCATTAAAATTAACAAAAATCACTATTTGACCACTATTTCCACAATTATTACATTCTACCAAAATAAAACTATTCAATGTTCAATATTACCCTAAAATAACTTATAAAAGTTTTTTAAAACTTTATTCTCTCCATTTTATATTTATTTACAACAAATAATTGCTGAATTAATTGCTTTTATCTTTTATTTAATTAATTCACCACCAAATTAACATAATTCCATTATCCACATTTAATTTCCAACCAAACCATCTTATTACCATTTTATTTCACCAAGTACACATTGTTTATTATAAAACAAACAATTTTTAACAAAACTTTACATCTTAAAATTTATTTTATTCCTCCATTTTAAATTATAACCATCGTTATAATTTATTTTCATAGGTAATCATAAAACCAGGGTTGTTACAGACTCCCCTCTTATAAAAATTGCGTCCCCGCAATTTCTTAACGAAGAGCTGTATTCAAAACAATTTATTTCATCTAACAAAGAAAAATGGATAGGCTTGAGTTAAAATTCTCAACCTCAACACGAGAAGATAGAAAGTCAGGTTAGGACCGCTCGATAAATTCTCTAGTTTCCCATGTACAGTCTTTGGGATTAGCGGACCATTGAATCTTCACGAGCAGTACATCCTTATTTCGAAGGGTTTGGCCTCCGAAGCAAGCATACAGAAAGGATGTTGCACAATAGATAAATCAGGTGAGATATCAAGCTCTTGCAGATTAGAAGGATCAATAACATAATCTGAATCATGTAGGCACTTCCAAAGCTGAGAGACGTGAAACACGTCGTGAATACCAGAAAACTGGGCTGGAAATGATACTCTATAAGCAACTGGGCCAATACGCTCAGTAATAGAAAATGGTCCTATATAGCGAGGAGCCAATTTCCTGGTCCTACTAAAACGCATTACGCCCTTCAAAGGAGATACACGAATAAAAACGAAATCACCAATCGAGAACTCGAGGGCCTTCTTACGATTGTCCATGCAGGATTTCTGACGGCTCTGTGCCTCTTTCATTCTCTGACGAATAAGAACAATTTTCTCAGAAGAACCACGAATAGAATCTGGGCCAAGAATAAGCTTCTCTCCAGATTCCAACCAAAAAGAAGGTGATCGACATGGGCTTCTATATAAGGCTTCGGAAGGAGCCATAACGATACTGGACTGAAAACTATTGTTGTAGGAGAATTCCATAAGAGGTAGGTGATCCTCCCAACTACCACCGAAATCTAGAATGCAAGGACGGAGAAGATCCTCAAGAATATGATTTACCCGTTCAGTCTATCCATCAGACTGCGGGTGATATGCTGTGCTGAAGTTAAGCTTTGTTCCTAAAGCTTGCTGAAGACTCTGCCAGAAATGACTTGTGAAAAGCGAATCACGGTCACACACAATCGAACTAGGAACTCCGTGAATTCTCACGACTTCCTTGACATATAACTTGGCCAATTGAGGAGCACTCTTATTAGACTTAATAGGAATGAAAAGTGCTGATTTGGTAAGGCGATCAACAATAAGCCAAATGCTAGAATGGCCCGATCTCGAACGAGGTAGGCTGTCAATGAAATTCATCGAAATCCGATCCCATTTCCACAATGGAATCTCTAAAGGCTGAAGGAGACCAGAAGAGCGCTGATGTTCGGCTTTTATGAGTTGACAATTCATGCAATTACTTACATAACTTGCAACATCACACTTCTTGCCTTCCCAATAATAAAGGCGATGCATATCAGCATACATCTTACTACTAACAGGATGAATGGTATACTTAGAATGATGACAATCATCGAGAATGTCACGCCTAAGTGTAGAATCAAAAGGCACGACAAGACGGTTCTTCTTGCGAAGACAGAATCAATGCTGAACTCCCGCAACTCCTCATCACGGGACCCAGACTCACAAATCTGGATAAGGTGCAAAAGATCGGGATCACGCCGCTGAGCATCGGCAATACGATCCAATAAGATGGGTCGAGCTTCCAAGATGAATAATAAAATAGGAGAATCAGAAGATGGAGCTCGATCACGAATATCAAAAAGGGATAAGGTCTCTAGAACATCCCACTCGGCTAGCATCATAGAAACAACAACCGAATGTTTGCGACTAAGCGCATCAGCAACACGATTACCCTTACCAGGGGTATACTGGATATCAAAGTCATAGGAGGCAAGGAACTCGAGCCAACGCTGTTGCCTCATATTGAGCTCCTTTTGAGTGAAGAGATATTTCAAGGACTTATGATCTGTGTATAGAATGAAGTACTCGCCTAATAGATAATGGCGCCAAATCTTCAAGGCGAAGACGATGGCGGCTAACTCGAGGTCATGAGTCCCATAGCGTACTTCATTTGGTCATAGTTGCCTAGAATTGTAAGAAACTACCCGATCCTTCTGCATAAGCACGGCACCGAGGCCACATCTACTAGCATCGGCGAAGACAACAAGATCTTGATTCCCTTCAGGAACCATTAAAATAGGAGCATTAGTGAGAAGCTCCTTCAACTACTTAAAAGAAGCTTCGCACTTGTCGGACTAAATAAATCGAATGCCTTTCCGAGTAAGGCTGGTGAGAGGAAGCACAATGCGGGAAAAATCCTTAATGAATCGGTGGTAGTAACCCGCTAATCCAAGGAAGCTGCGAATCTCATGAACATTCTCAGGCCTCTTCCAATTTTGGATGGATTCGATTTTCGAAGGATCGAACGAAATATCTTCGGAGGAAATAATGTGGCCTAAGAACATAACCTTATTCTCCCAGAAGCGGCACTTGGAAAATTTGGCTTTAAGCTGGTGATGACGAAGAGTACTCAAGACAATTCTCAAGTGATTAACATTCTCGGCTTCAGACTTCGAATAGACAAGGAGGTCGTCGATGAACACAAGGATGAACTTATCGAGATATTCATGGAATAATCGATTCATAAGATCGACAAAGAAAGCAAGAGCGTTCGTCAAACCGAATGGCATAACAAGCCACTCGTATCGAGTGCGGAAAGCTGTAAGAGGAATGCTATCTTTTGCACTCGGAGCTAATGAAAGCCAGTGGCAAGATCGAGCTGAGAGAAAACCTTAGCTCCACTCAACTGATCGAACATATCATCGATCCTAGGTAATGGATACCATTTCTTGATGGTCAACTCGTTAAGCTTGCGATAGTCAATGCAAAGCCTAAGAGTTCCATCAGACTTCTTCACGAAGACGACCGCGGCACCCCACGATGAAGAACTAGACTGAATCAACTTCTTAGACTCAAGCTCTAAAAGCTGCTTCTTGAGTTCCTCATTTTCTTTTGTAGACATCCTCGTAGGAGGACGACTAACTGGCTGCGCGCCTGGAATGAGATCAATGTGGAACTCAATCGCTCGCTTGGGTGGCAAGCCTCAAATAGGCCCAAATACATCAAAGAAATCACAACGGGTTCCCAAGAAAACAAGCTTTCTTTTGTGATTTCTCAAATAGGCCCAAGTGAAATCACAATGGGTTCCCAAGTGAAAGCCTATTTGTTTTCTCAAATAGGCCCAAATCCAACGGGTTTCTTCTTCTCGGAAGGCAAAAATTTCCGCTTATGAAATGGGAACTTCTTCTTATTGGGGTTCTTGCGAACCTCAACCTCTTCACCACTGTCGCACTCCTTCTCGACGACTTCGAGATGAAGCGCCGAGTATGCCAACTCCTCAAAAGAAAGCTTAAGCTGGAGCATCAAAGATTTCTTCAAAGATTTCTTGAGGGCAGAAACAAACTTTAGATTCTTCTTATATGAAGTGCTAATGTATTCGAGACCATATTTGGACAAGGCCTCGAAAGAAGAAACATACTCGAAAATAGAAGACTTCCCTTGCTTCAACTCAAGGAAGCGACGGGCTAAGAGAGCTTTATCGGATTTAAGAATGAACTTATGTTTGAATCGCTCCCTAAATTGTAGCCAAGTAAGAGTGGACTCATCAATCTCAGCAATAAGAAGCTCATACCAATCAAGAGCACGTTCTTGCAACATACTAGATGCTACAAGAACTCAGTGGTGGTCAGAAAGCTCCATGCGAGTAAAAATGCGCTCGCATGTACGTAGCCATGCCTGGACCTCAAGAACAGACTCTGAGCCTTTGAAAGACTTGCCTCTAAGATGAGAAAAATCACTACACATGCGCGCAATAGCAGACTTGCGCGAAGGAGACGAAGGAGTAGGAATTGGAGGCCGAGTGCTCCTAAATAACTCCATGAACTGATCGGCAGACATATAAACGCCATCCGGATGCGATTCACTGGATTACCCAGCATCCAAGCGTCGTCCTCTGCCTCTTCCAGCCATTAGCTGAAAGTTAAGATAAGATAAAGATTATTCATATGGTAGATATCATTAATTCAAATATGAAATACTACAGAATTAAACTGCGTTCCTAGACGTATTCCCAAACTTCTATCTACCCCAAAGGACACAGAAAGAACAAAGGTACGATGATTCAGGGATTCGTAACACTTGTAGTACACTTTGATGTACCGAAATATGTGCTTCCGTTCTTTGTTTATCATATTTTGTTCTGAACTTGGCTCTGATACCAAGCTGTAACAGCCCATCCCGAGACCCACACTAACAAAGGGTATTACGGAGTAATACTGTCTGCTAGTGCAGAGAATAGCGCTGGTTAGGAGCGACTATCCGTAAACTTTGTCTTAAATAAGCATTGGATACGTCGATTGGGTGCACTGATTTTTTCCTCTTTACCTTTTTATTGTGGATCGACTTACCCAATAAATGTTTAACACAAAACTTTGGTGGCTAATGGATCTATTCAAAACAAAATACGACAACAACAAATGTACAACATATCATAGAACAGCAGACGCACATATATACAGATACATCGTCACTACACTACATAGTGATACATAAGTGAGTGGTAACACGGACCACATATATATACATCATGTCTCAAAAGAATATACATAGATCAGAGTATACAAAAAGATAGATAAACGACAACACAAAAGGTGGACTCGCATCCAAAACAAAGCAAAGTGGACCATTGAGAAAGCAGTTACATGGGAATCTACAGTAGGTGGTTAACCTGGAACAACTCGGTCTGAACCGAGTACATAAAATACACGGGTCAGTCTAGCTTAAATAAACTGATTAGAGAATGATATGTGAAGTATAAGGATAATAAATAATAATTCTTCTCAATAGAGAAGAAGCAACAACAACATATGTCATCTCATAATTCATGAGATAATAACAACTAGAACATCATATAAAATTCTCATGAAAAGGGGTAACAACAACAACATCGATTAAATCATGTATAAATGCCTCATATCATCGGCTTCAACATCGACATAATAAAAGGTTTCCATCAACAACAGTAAGTTAGGCTCCATGGCTAAGCCATATAAATAATCTCAGTCAACAACAAAACAACAAGATGAAAACCACATCATAGCACCAAATAGGACACGTAAGGTCCCAACAACCACCTAATAAATTCACCATATAAAAATCTTCAAATAGCACATAGGCTATATATATACATATAACTCCAAGGACAACATTATGGTGAACATATGGAAAACAACAAAATCTAAAAAATCAATAAGAATGAAATCTAGAAATAGCAACAACAACAGTATGGATCCATAGCAACAACAATTGCATGTGCATATAATAAGTGGCCCCCCGACCTTCCCAAGTACTATACTAGTGCACTTATCAACGTTGGCCCCCTGGCCTGATGTAAATATTTTGTCCCCCCCCCCCCCCCGACCGAGCACTAATGGCCCCCCGGCCTTGGCCCCCCCGGCCTAGTGCTGGCAACAACAACGGAATGTGTTACTAACTTCCAAATGTGTGTGGCTTCAAAGGAACAAGTCCGGAACTAACCAGTATAACAAACCTATATGTCCCACACCACGTGGTTTATTATACCGTTTAAGTCACTTCCTCATTCTCTCGAAGAGTGAAGAAATATGTGTTCTTTTATATAGAAAATACTTACTTCGAGAAAAGGGGTTTTTAAACGATTTTGGAAATTATTTGGAAATTGTTGCTTTGAAATTCTCTTTATTATAGAGCATACATATATATGTATATATGTATACATAGCTTTAAAATTTATTATAAAATTTTATAAAACATTTACTTTGAAAGCTTTTCCATTTTAAAAATCATTTCGAAAACGGTTTAGAAAACACGCGCACAGAAACAGCAAAAATCGATGAAAATTCAAAAATTAACATACGACAAAACACAAATGAAACTGTCAATTCATAGTGCGAATCGACGTTAATGTCGGCCTTTCTATTATTAGGGAGTTAGCCTTTTAGAACCATATCGGAAAAATGCTCGAAATCATCGAATTCAAAAACAATTCAACGGAAAATGCTCAAACATTGCAAAAGAACTCAGGCCTGCGGCTTGTTTTGCCAGTTTGCCCCTTTTAAACTCAAAATTTGAGAAACCATGAAACATAAAAGTTGAAGATAATTGACATAAATTGAAGTCCAAAAAAGAATCAACTAATTCGGATATTCGAGTCAAAAGTTAAAGCAATTCTAATTCTCAGGTATAAATTACAAAACTGTGAACAATGTGCATAACAACAGGGCTACTGCTTAAAGAGCCATTTTGACCCTGTAGAACCTAAAATTTGATAAATCATAAAACAAGTAAGTTGAAGAGCATTGAAAATGCTAAAAGGCAGAAAAAGAGTCACCTAATTTGAACAGTCGAGCCAAAAGTTATGACGATTTGAATTCTCAGGTCTAAAATTACAAAACTGTGAACAATGTGCATAACAACAGGGCTGCGGATTAAAGAGCCATTTTGACCCTGTAGAACCTAGAATTTGATAAATCATAAAACATGGAAGTTGAAGAGCATAGCAAAAGCTAAAAGATAGAAAAAGTATCATCTAATTTGGATGACCAGTCCAAAGTTATGATGATTTTATTTCTCAGGTCTAAAATTACAAAACTGTGAACATTGTGCATAACAACAGGGCTGCGGCTTAAAGAGCCGTTTTGACCCTGTAGATCATAGGTTTTGACAAATCGTAAAACTAGAAAAATCAATTACAGTAAACAACACTTCCTCAAGAACAAAAGACGGATGAAATAGGTTAGGGTTTTAGAGAGATTACCTGTAGGAGATTTTAATTCTTTAATTTAGTTTGGAGGCTTGGATTTTTAGAATTCTAAAGAGGAAGCCATTGTTTTCTCTGACATGGAGTAACAAAATACAAAAGAAGGGGGAGCGGAAAAATGTACGTACAGGGAAAACTTCTGCCTCCTTCTAGACTTGGGTCTTGGGTTTGGATCCTAAACCAACCTTACCCACTAAGCTTATGTTAACTTAGAATATGATAAGCATGTTATTAATTAACATATGTGTAACAAATTTTACTATTTCAACACATAATTTACCAAACTAATTACATTATTTATGTTTTCAACTTTAGAAAAATCATACTAATATATTTTATGTTTAATAAAATGTCCTATAAACATATAAAAGTTATTTTAGCTATTAAAATCAGTTTCCATCATTAAAAATTCTACTTTTTACTTAAATACTTTAATTTACACAAACCAACATTTCTAAGAACAAAATTACATAACATTATTTCTCTTGTTTATTTTATCCTAACAAACCATGTTAAAAATATTTTTACACACAAATATTGATTTTAATCAATATTTCACATTTTATTTACAATATTATCCATATTTAATTTTAACACATCATTAAATTAACAAAAATCACTATTTGACCACTATTTCCACAATTATTACATTCTACCAAAATAAAACCATTCAATGTTCAATACTACCCCAAAATAACTTATAATTTTTTTTCAAAACTTTATTCTCTCCATTTTTTATTTATTTGCAACAAACAAATGCTGAATTAATTGCTTTTATCTTTTATTTAATTAATTCACTGCCAAATTAACATAATTCCATTATCCACATTTAATTTCCAACCAAACCATCTTATTACCATTTTATTTCACCAAGTACACATTGTATATTATAAAACAAATAATTTTTAACAAAACCCTACATCTTCAAATTTATTTTATTCCTCCATTTTAAATTATAACCATCGTTATAATTTATTTTCATAGGTAATCATAAAACCAGGGTGGTTACACAAAGGATGTTGGGATAACCATCCTCTAAGGATCCGTGGAACTATCTACAATGTAGAAGTGTACTTTACTAACCACTAAACGTCACTATAACACCGTGGTCCTTTGAAAATAATTTATACTTCAAAACCGAAATATCATTTCCACTAAATATAAATATTTCCACAATTTCAAATTGATTCAAATCAACTCGAGTTCCAATTCAAATTTAATTCCATCTAGATTTATCCATTTTAATTCAATCCAGTTTCAAAATAAAAAATTCAAATTATATCGGTTTCAAATACTGATCTAAATCACAAAATAAACCATTCAGATTCCAATATTTCAAAGCTTTAATATTCAACATTTTCAAAGTTCAATTTTACAGTTTCATATATATCTTGATTTAACCTCATTATTATTTAGTCTTGAAATAATCACTTAATAAATTCAGTATTTTTAAATAACCTTAAATTACATTTAAACCAAATTGTTCCTTAAATTTATTTAATGAGAAATATTCGTTAAATTACATAAATCAAGACCAAGTTATAAATCATATCTTAAATCTTAATTTCGATAAGTTTCAAATCGATTTAATTAAATAAAATTCTTTATTGAATACAATTTCAACTAAATTCGAATTATTTTCCCAACCTTAACTTATTCAAATTATTATCAAAATCTATATTGAAATATAGATTTAAATACTTAAACATATTGTATGTATTAAATCAATCTTAATTAAATTAAATATTATTATGAAATCTATATATATCATTACCATTTACATATATATATATATAATAATTTAAGAATCAACATTATTAAAGCTATATATTTCCTTTCAAAACCATAGAATTTAATTTCAAAATATTTGTATATGGACCAACGGTGTCTGTACATAATTTCCTATACTATGGTCAAGTGATACAGATATTTATCATTTCAATCCGTAATTTAAATATATACGGGTAGATATCATTTCGATCCGCAATCCCAAACTCAATTTAAATGAAAATCGCTTGGGTCTATCATTTCAACCCATATCGATTTTCTCCTATTCTAAAGTCCATTCGGGTATGTATCATTTCAACCCATAGTGAATTCTGTACTAACAGGGAACTTATAGAATGATAACATATAATATAATAATATAACAGGCATATACCATCAATAACAATATAATATGAACAACATGATATGGTGTCATATCCCACAGGTGAACAGTTACAAATAATAGCATATATAACAATTTAAATAACTGCAACAACATATTTCAATTCTCGTTTCAATTGAAATCAAATTTAATAAATATAAAAACGTTATTCGTGAGTGATTACTCACCTTTTGTGGCTAGAGAAGAATAGGACAAGCACACAGATAAGTGACAAATCAAAGCCACCGACTGCTGTGATCAATTTTGGACAGTGGAAAAATCAAAAGCAAAGCATGATGCAACTGGATATGATGAAGATCAATTATAAAAGTGGACTTGTATATATAAACTATATATATACACACACATAAAATCATACTTTAAATTTAACATAAACCCAGATTAGAATAAGTATATAAATATATTAAAATCTAATATTATATTCTTACAACTCTTGTATAAACCTTTAAAAATACAATTTAAGGTTAAGATTAAAACATATAAATGGGTAGTCCATATATATATCATAATACAAGGTCATTACGTATAATAAAAATCAAAACACATATACTTTAAACACGTTAGCAATAAAGTTTATACATATATAGTTTAAAATAAAATCCTTAATTTATTTTTAAATGTTAAAACCGACGTATGCATATGTGTACATATAAACTAATATGCAAACTGCAAAATAATATATGGAGTAAAGGTATAAACTTATGCATATATCTACTGTATACAACTCACAAATATAGCGTATCTTTAAATAAAAATAAGATTTGTATAAACATATTTATATAATATGAAACTTGGTACCTATACACTTACCATACTGTCATATATATAATATCGTAATAAAAATATAATCGCCAAATGGTATAAACTCATTATCTTACTTCAAAAACAATCAAACAGCAGGCTGCACTTATAGCATAATATAATATAAGGTAGAATGATGTAATATAATATATTATGTCATAATATAATACTATATATATAACTACCCACTTCACAGCAGATACAGATTGATACCAACACATATAACACTATATATTTTTACACATATCTCAGTATATATTCATACAGTATATATAAATATATCTTAATACCAACATATATATAGTATATATAAATAAGCACACCTAGTACTACAGCTGCAAGATGCTCGGAGGTGGCACGGGATGAGGAAGGAGGTGATAAGTTGATCGGATCTATAGTAGGAAGGGTTGCATTGGTTGTAGCATGAAGGGGTGGCCATGCGGAGGAGGGTCTGGATATGGCAGTGGTCTGTGGGTCTTTGGGAGGTTGCGTGTGAGGCTAGCTGAGGTGGATTGGGTTTAGTTCGGGTGGAGGGGCAGCACGAGCCGGGGAAGGTATGAGCGTTGGAGGTGAACACGGGATCGCGTGGTAGGGATCTGGAAAAGTCGCAGTTTGACGGCTTTGGTGGCCCACTGCGGTGAGAGGGCGACGAGGTCGGGGTGAAGAAGGAGCGGCGGGGTGAGGGATGAAATCTCGGGAGGAAAATTTTGAACTGGAAGAGAAAAAAATGGAATCAAGAAAGAGATGAATGGAAATAGTGTAGTTATAAAGGGTAATAAAATAATAGCCGTTCAATTTACAAAACGTTTACCAATGCTATACGTCTTCTATTTTCAAAACGAAGTAAATAAAGGAAGAGGGTGGAAAAAATGGTATGGTAACGACTGAATTCTAGGAGATAATGAATGTTACAATAAATGCTAGTTGCTGTTCATTCACGTTTGAAATTTGAAAGGAACCAACTACTAAAAGTGGTACCGATACAATTAACCGTTTCACGGATTACACTGCGTATCGGCCATCGAAAATGACAATTCAATATACCGCCGAGATCAGCAAGACAAGACGATCAAAATGGTATACAGATATCAGTGGTACGATCACTCGATCAAAAGTCGTTAATCGTTACCGAAAATGCTGTTATTCCATATGGAAAAAACCAAATGGAGCAAGAAACGTCCGAATTTCATGAAACGAATTTGGCATTCTGATTCAGAGTGTTCTAAATAAATTTTCTCATATTGACATATATAGGTTTCGGAAAACTTTTAAATTCAACTGTTATTAACTCATTTAAATTTTAATAAAATTACATTAGACAATAAACTTCAATATTATTAGATAAAAATTTACCAGTTGCTATGTTTAAATAGACATATTTCAAATATCAAATCTATATTTCCAAATTTAATCATTTAAAATTTCATAAAATTTCAATTAAATATATTATTAAACCATTTAAAATTTTTGGGTCGTGACACTCTCCCCCACTCAAAACTTTTCAACCCTGAAAAAGAAGAAGGTAGGGGAATAGAAACAACCAGAAAGAAAAATAGATTGAAAGTAAATATTAAACAATTAATTTGAAACTATATAAAAAATTTACTTGAAATATTCATTTTATTAACATCATTTGCGATTCAATTGTCTTTAATATTTTCACACCCATTTGTAAAATTTATTGCTTCCTTTATAAATACCATTTATATGCTTAAATAACACCTTTATAAATACATGAAAACTATTTGAAAACATTAAATCCATAATTCATAAAATTACTAATTTATCTTAAGATACTTTCAACATTATCAATAAATCAATAATCATTTACTTTAAATATATTTATTTAATTAGTAACTTCTATAATATTTATAACACTAATAATTTTCTATTAAACCATCTAGTGTATAAATAAACCATATTTTAAAAGGATATATTCAAAAAGGAAAAGAAGGTAGATTCCCAAAAACAGAATGTAGGCGAGTAAATAAAGCTGAGCAAATAAGGTAGATTCAAAAAAATAACATCGAGCACGAATAGTTAATTCAAACCATAAGAATTTCAATTTCAAATATTAATACAAAATTGTCTTTGTTGGAAATTCTTTTATAATAAAATACCTTTATAATAGAATACTTCTATATTGAAACAAATTTTCCTTTCGAAAATACTTTTATAACTCGATGTTTCACCAAGTTTATCCTCGTTCTTGCAGACTCTGACCATGCGTTGATCAGGTGCAAAGCTAGAATTCTTCAAGTACTTTGTAGAACTGTTTCAACATCCGGTGAAAAATACATGGAAAACCTTCAAACCGATGTGGAAAGTACAATCCAAACAAATCACCTGGATCGCAGATACACAACGGTTACGCTGGGTCCCCCAGGAAACATCTCTACCTTTAAGCAATCATTGCCTTGCGAATTTTGCCATGATAACCAAAACTGTGAACCGTAGGATACATAACAATGGTTATGCCTGGATCCCCCAGGAAACATCCGTACCCTTTAAGCAATCTCTGCCTTGCGGATTAGCTACCATAAGAAAACTGTAAACCGCAGGATACATAAAAATGGTTACGCCTGGATCCCCCAGGAAACATCCGTACTCTTTAAGCAATCTTTGCCTTACAGATTACGCTATCCAAAAAAAACCAACCATGGGTTATGCCATGATAGGACACTCGAGTATTACATCTAGAAAACCAAAATCAGAAAGAATAATATCGATAGAATGAATCCACAACGTGGCCACAACGCGGATATCAAGCAGAAGCCACTTTCCATATCGTTACTTCAAAAATATGTATCATATAGTACTCTTTTAAAATCACTTTCAATTATCATACTTATATAAAGTCCGTTATATACATACATACATACATACATACATACATACATACATACATACATACATACACACACATACATACATTCATATATGTATATAAGATTCCATTTTCAAATCAAACACTTTCCAAAATCAAGAGTATATCAAATCATACTTATATAAACTTCGATTATGTAAAATTTCGCTTTTCAAATTGAGTACCTTTCCAATCAATAGTTTTCGAATCAACTTCATACTTATACAAATCAATTTTATATAAGTTCGATAACTCCCAAATCAAAGTATTTAGTAAAATAAGGTTCTCAATTTCAATCCATTTCAATATCAATTCAATTTCAAAATCACATACGATCTCACCAAATTATTTCTTCCAGCTTAAATATCTTCATTTTTAAAGTTCCCAAAATAATAGGCTTAGAAAATAATTCTATCTTCCAAATCAACATAATTTACGTCAAACAAATTCATTTCCAAAATCATCGTATAGATGTTTTAAATTCCAATCTATTTTCGAAACCATATTTTCTCAAAATCAATTATACCCAAAATGATTACCGAGTTTATAACCATCCCTTTAAAACCTTTAAACTATTTATTTCTATTTTAAAAGATCCAATTTACCCTTTGCATGTTAGTTAAAACTAAATTTTATTCAAACATTTGAAAACTAAATTTCATATTAATATAATTCAAAATAGTCTTATTCATTTACTTAACAAAATATTTTTAACTTATTTAAATTATATTACTTCATACTAAACTTATATACTTTATCAAATATTTATACTTTTCGAGACTACTTATCTTTGAAAATTAAACCTCGATTTGGAATTGGTCGAACATTCAAAATAGTCGGAGAACTCAAATTTCAAGTCCAAGAGATGGAAATCAGCAACAAATCATTGAATCAATTTCAGTAGATAGGGATAAATCCGAAACTCGAGGACTAAACACCGGGCTCACTTCAAATCATTTCAAATCATTTCAAATATATGTACATATCTCTTTCAAATATCAAATCATTCTTCGGAATTTGAAATCAAAATTTGGTTTCACAAAATCACTCGCATAACAAAGCTACTAAAGTGGCCTTTCCCCCACTTTGAAACTTGAAAATCAATGTCGATGATGCATGCACTCAACACCAAAATTATTTTCCAGCGATATAAGTGAGTTCTGGACCTCTATTTTCTTGAAAACTTCTTTGAAATTTCTTTAAAATCATTGGAACTCATTTGAAGTCATTTGCAACATTTCTTATTCGAAATACTTTTAAATCATATTATTATATATTTTCCAAAATCTTAAAATCAATTTCAAAAAAACCCTTCAGTTATACATTATTTTTATATAAATCCATTTCTTATATATTCTTTGAAATTTCAAATCCTTTCGAAACTTTTATATATAGAATAATCATTTCTTATTAATTTTATATATAGGTGTATAATCTTTATCGAAAACATTTTCACTTTTATATATAGAATAAAATCATAGTTATTAAAATAATAAATTTCGATATATAAAACAATTTCTAAAATACAAACAAACCCGATTTCAAAGGATGATTCTAGAATGGATTTCAAACAAAAATAGAAATTCAAATTAGAGGGACTCTAATCAATTAGAATTCTGATTCGAAGGTAGGCTCGAACGAAGGTGATATAATTAAATTTCAAAATAGGAGATGGATATATTTACATAAATCGCGAGAGACCTTAACCGGTCAACCGTGATTTCAAAATAAGATCGGTGTAGAATTTTTAGGCAAATCGACATTTAATCGCCCGAGATAGAATTCGGCATAACAAGAGATAGCAGCATCTAAGCCGAGGGATGTATAAATCTCCAGTGAATCAATGCCAATTGTAAAGGAGTTGCACCCCTTTAGAAATCATTCAAAGATTGGTGGGATCGTCCATTCTTATAGAGATCACTTGAAGTGGAGTTATAGGATACTCCAGAATCAATAAACACGGATATGGATAGAAGATAATGGATTTTGGAACCGTAGGGAACGTTCCAAAGTCCAAAGGGAAACCAAATCAAGGACTAATAAATTCAAGCTCGAAAGTAAGTGATTCTACAAATAGATTTACTATATATGCTAAGTTTGCCTAGAGCCTCAGCTCTGATACCAACTGTAACGACCTGCTATTTTCAAACATTCGCATCCGCACATGCCAGACTCGAATTGCTCAAAATATCAGATTGTTAATTTAAATTTGGCAAAACTCAACACATACAGTAAATAAATCAATTACAGAATCATAGACACAGAGTAATATAATAATAACGCAACAGAATAGATAAATATTAGTTCATGAAGCTACTGTATAAACATCAGAGTTAGAAACAAAGTACAACAAAATATCTCAAACATAGTTAAGTCTCCAATACAAACTGATGACCTCTCTGAACAGATCAACCGGAAAGCTGAATCAATAGTTGGATCTCCAAGCGAAGCTCCAAACTCCAAAGGTAAGTCTCAAATACTTTATCACTCAGTCTGACCCGAGCGTAAAGCAAAACACACGTGTTAGGATTAACATTCTTATAGCAATAAATCCAACTCAAGCGAAATATCAACTGAAATACAAGTAACTCAAAGGATGTTTGGGATAACCATCCTCTAAGGATCTGTGGAACTATCTACAATGTGGAAGTGTACTTTACTAACCACCAAACGTCACCATAACACCATGGTCCTTTTAAAATAATTTATACTTCAAAACTGAAATATCATTTCCATTTAATATAAATAATTCCTCAATTTCACAAATTGATTCAAATCAACTTGAGTTTCAATTCAAATTTAATTCCATCTAGATTTATCCATTTTAATTCAATCCAGTTTCAAAATAACAAATTCAAATTATATTGGTCTCAAATACAGATCTGAATCACAAAATAGACCATTCAGATTCCAATATTTCAAAGCTTTAATATTCAACATTTTCAAAGTTCAATTTTACAGTTTCATATATATCTTGATTTAACCTCATTATTATTTAGTCTTGAAATATTCACTTAATTAATTCAGTATTATTTAAATAACCTTAAATTACATTTAAATTAAATTTTTGCTTAAATTTATTTAAACGAGAAATATTCATTAAATTACTTAAATCAAGACCAAGTTATAAATCATATCTTAAATCTTATTTCAATATGTTTCAAATCAGTTTAATTAAATAAAATTCTTTATTGAATACAATTTCAACTAAATTCGAATTATTTTCCCATCCTTAACTTGTTCAAATTATTATCAAAATCTATTTTGAAATATAGATTTAAATACTTAAACCTATTTTGTATTAAATCAATCTTAATTAAATTAAATATTATTATTAAATCTATATATGTCATTACCATTTATAGATATATATAATAATTTAAGAGTCAACATTATTAAAGCCATATATTTCCTTCCAAAACCATAGAATATAATTTCAAAATATTTGTCTATGGACCAACGGTGTCTGTATATAATTTCCTATACTATGGTCAAGTGATATAGATATTTATCATTTCAATCCGTAATTTAAATATATACGGGTAGATATCATTTCGACCCGCAATCCCAAACTCAATTCAAATGAAAATCGCTTGGGTCTATCATTTCAACTCATATCGATTTTGTTCTATTCTAAAGTCCATTCGGGTATGAATCATTTCAACCCATAGTGAATTCTGTACTAACAGGGAACTTATAGAGTGATAACATATAATATAATAATATAACAGGCATATACCATCAATAACAATATAATATGAACAACATGATATGGTGTCATATCCCATAGTTGAACAATTACAGATAATAGCATATATAATAATTTAAATAACTACAGTAGCATATTTCAATAGTCGTTTCAATTGAAATCAAATTTAATAAATATAAGAACGTTAATCGTGAGTGATTACTCACCTTCCAAGGCTAGAGAAGAATAGGACAACCACACAAATAAGTGAAAAATCAAAGCAACCGACTGCTGTGATCAATTTTGGACAGCGGCGAAATCAAAAGTAAAGCACGATGGAACTAAATTTGATGAACATCAATTATAAAAGTGGACTTGTATATATAAACTATATATATATATACACACACATAAAATCATACTTTAAATTTAACATAAACCCAGATTAGAATAAATATATAAATATATTAAAATCTAATATTATATTTTTACAACTCATGTATAAACCTTTAAAAATATAATTTATGGTTAAGATTAAAATATATTAACGGGCAGTCTATATTTATATATATAGGTATATCATAATACAAAGTCATTATGTATAATAAAAATCAAAACGCATATACTTTAAACACATTAGTAATAAAGTTTATACATATATAGTTTTAAAATAAAATCCTTAATTTATTTTTAAATGTCAAAACCGACGTATGCATGTGTATATATAAACTAATATACAAACTGTAAACTAATATATGGAGTAAAGGTATAAACTTATGCATATATCTACTGTATACAACTCACAAGTATAGCGTATCTTTAAATCAAGGTTAAAAATAAGATTTGTATAAACTGATTCATATAATATGAAACTTGGTACCTATACACTTACTATATTGTCATATATATAATACCGTAATATAAATATAATCGCCAAATGGTATAAACTCATTGTCTTACTTCAAAAACAATCAAACAGAAGGCTGCACTTATAGTATAATATAGTATGAGGTAGCATGATGTAATATAATATATTATGTTAAAATATAATACTATATATATAACTACCCACTTCCCAGCAGATATAGATTGATACAAACACATATAACACTATTATATTTTTACACATATCTCAGCATATATTCATACAGTATATGTAAATATACCTTAATATATAAACACTACAATATACCAGCATATATATAGTATATATAAATAAACACACCTAGTACTGCAGCTGCAAGATGCTCGGAGGTGGCACGGGATGAGGAAGGAGGTGATAAGTTGGTCGGATCTGGAGTAAGAAGGGTTGCATTAGTTGCAGCATGGAGGGGTGACCATGCGGATAAGGGTCTGGATGTGGCAGTGGGCGATGGGTCTTGGGGAGGTTGCGTGTGAGGCTAGCTGAGGTGGATCGGGTTTGGTTCGGGTGGAGGGGCAGCACGAGCTGGGAAGGTATGAGCGTTGGAGGTGAACACGGGATTGCATGGTTGGGATCTGGAAAAGTCGCGATTTGACGGCTTCGGCGGTGAGAAGGCGACGGGGTCGGGGTGAAGAAGGAGCGGAGGGGTGAGGGATAAAGTCTCGGTAGGAATTTTTTGAATTGGAATAGGAAAAAGTGGAAACAGGAAAGAGACGAATGGAAATAGTGTAGTTATAAAGGGTAATAAAATAAGAACCGTTCAATTTACAAAACGTTTACTAATGCTATACATCTTCTATTTTCGAAACGGCGTAAATAAAGGAAGAAGGTGGAAAAAATGGGACGACAATGGCTAAATCCTAGGAGATAATGAATGTTACAATAAATGCTAGTTGTTGTTCATTCATGTTTGAAATTTGAATGGAACCAACTATTAAAAGTGGTACCGATACAATTAACCGTTTCATGGATTACACTGCATACCAGCCATCGAAAATGACAATTGAATATACTGCCGAGATCAGCATGACGAGATGATCAAAACGGTATACAGATATCAATGGTATGATCATCCGATCAGAAATTGATAATCGATACCGAAAATGGTGCTATTCCGTACGGAAAAATCCAAATAGAGCCAGAAACATCCGAATTTCGTGAAAACAATTTTGCAGTCTGATTCAGAGTGTTCTAAATAAATTTTCTCATGTTGACATATTTAGGTTTCGGAAAACTTTTAAATTCAACTGTTATTAACTGATTTAAATTTTAATAAAATTAAACCAGACAATAAACTTCAATATTATCAGATAAAAATTTACCAGTTGCTATATTTAAATAGACGTATTTCAAATATCAAATCTATATTTCCAAATTTAATTATTTAAAATTTCATAAAATTTCAATTAAATATATTATTAAACCATTTAAAATTTTCGGGTCGTTACAATATACATCGAAAACATAACATGAATCCACAGATCGACATGAACCGAACAATCGATCGACGCAAATAGTGCAACAACGATCGATACGAGTAGAACAATCGATCGATGCGAACTGTGCAACAACGATCGATACGAACAGAACAATCGAACTATACGAATAGTACAACAACGATCAATACGAACAGAACAATCGATCGATATGAATAATGCAACCAATGGATATGAACAAAGCCGAGACTATCGATATGAACAGTGCAAAGACCATCGATACGAACAGAACAATCGATCGATACGAACAATGCAACCAGTGGATACGAACGAAGCAAAGACTATCGATATGAACAGAGCAAGACTACTTTCGATACAAACAGAGCAAGACTATCGATATGACAAGACAATTCCAATCGATACGAACCAAACAGTCTACATAAAACCCGAATTTGCATCGATCATATCTCACAATCTACAAGTCCAAATGCTATCAAATTTTCACAACAGCTTATGCACGATCTAAAGAATGTTCCTGCTCAATTTTGAATCGATTGGGCCAAATCTTGATCGATATGAAATTAGTTCATATCGATCACGGACCAAGTGGAAATCACATAGGATCGATCGCATGAGCCCACACACGTGCCAGAAGAGGTCTCTCAAGATCTGAGCAAGATACTCCCAAAGCCTACAGAAAAGGAACTTTTGACTCTGCGACATCCAAACTCTGCCAGAATCCACGTTGTACTCAAATTACCATGCTTCACTCGAAGACTAATGCTATAATCCGCTGTAACCAGTGAGCGAAGTCAATAAAAGATTATCTTTTGAAGTGATACGTAGGCCGAAGATAGCCGAACCACAAAAAATCTTGTGTCTCTGTCTACTTCTTTCTGTTTTAAGTTTGTTATTCTTCATTTTTACCCTCTATATTATTTAGATTTGTAATCTGTAATCATATACTGCTGATCTGTGTTCATACACAGGTGCTTTCACGATATTTGGGGTTTGTGACCAATTTTGGTGCAAACACTTTGGTGCTTTCATTGAGAGCTGAACTCAG
Source organism: Allium cepa (assembly GCA_030765085.1). NCBI lineage: Eukaryota > Viridiplantae > Streptophyta > Magnoliopsida > Asparagales > Amaryllidaceae > Allium > Allium cepa. Next base: position 474,002,697 of record CM060943.1, on the reverse strand, counting down.
GGATTCTACTTCTTGGATGTTGGATTTGAAGGCTTAAATATTCAAATCTAAAAAGTTATGACAAGGAAATCTAGCAGAAGACAAAGAGCAGAAAGGAGCCAATAAGGGGGAAGTCAAGAGGCCTCTTCTGGAGCTGGAGTAGGACAAGCTTCGATCTACATCACTAGGGACAAGATGGAGGCTATGATGGATTCAATGCATGAAAGATTGTTGAAGAGCCAACAAGAGGCAATGCAGGGCTTCTTTGAGTAGATGAGAGCAACTCGAGCACAGAACCCTGGGTCAGCTACACTTGATGCAAATATAGGACAAGGAGCTAGAGTTACAAAGACCAATGGGTCAGATCCAAGATCAAAACAAAGAGCGTGAAGGCAATCAACAAGGACCTGGGGCAGAGCCTCAGAATATGACATTGGAAGACCCATAGATGGAGCTTAACATGCTAGAGCCAACGCCAACATGAATGAGCCACATGAAGAATATTAACCCGAATACCCTTCGGGACATGGATGCAGGATGTAAACATGCTAAGGAGACAACCCCAGGATAGTGATGAACGAATGGCTGGACTAGTGCGATGGATTATGAGGGGAGGATTGCCGAGCGGAGGCTTAGAGGAAGTTAGTTGGAGTATGTGCACTCAAAATATCAAAAATGCAAGGAATCCTCCAAAATTCAAGTTACCCATGCTGGAAGCTTATGATGGAAAGTCAGACCCGACCATGCATATTACCAGATATATCAGGCATATGGAAGTGCTAGGGGCGTTCGAGGAAGTGATGGCATGATGTTTCCCTTTATATTTGACAGATTTGGCTGTGCTTTGGTTCAAGCAGCTTGAGAATGGATCAATTGGAACATGGAGCGAGCTAGCGGAACGCTTCATGAGGTAGTTTAGGGTCCACGTGACGAGACCCAAGAGTGTGACGACCTTTGCGTGGAAGAATAGGACTGGAGAGTCCATAACAGATTTTCTATTACGATTCAATGCGACTGTGGCTTCAGTAGATCGCCCGGATCCATCGATGATTTTGATGGCGGCAGTAGCAGGAGTTGCAGAAGGTACATAATTTAAAGATTCTTTAGTAAGAGATCCGCCATTAAACCTTGGGGAATTCTATCATGAAGATGAAAGATTCATTTGGTTAGAGGATTCACGTGATGAGAGGCAGGAAATAAACATCGTGTAAGGCGAAGGAACCTCCAAGGAATAGTCTGGAACAGACAAAGGGAAGCGGAAGTAGGATGACAGATACGATGGTCCTGACAAACGAAAGAAATTCCGAGAACCCAGATTCAAATAATACGCTGACTTGACCATGGAGACTTGGTGGCATCTCCCTATCGAAAACCACCCAGAAGAGATCCCACAGAGCAAGAACGTAGATGTGGAAAGTGCTACCTATTCCATAAGCTGGAAGGGCATACTACTGATGAATGCCGCCATCTGAAGGATGAGGTGGAAGAGCATGTCAGAAGTGGTAGGTTTCCACAATACGTGAGAGATCAGACAGCGGCCGTAGGACCTGAGCAACTACCGCCTAAACCCAACAGAATTAATCCTGGATTGGGATCATGACTCGTCATCAATTGATCATGATAGCAAGGACCAAGTTCAGGACTTGAAATTTGGTCGATTATATAAATTTCTTAGATTTGATTTCAAAATAAAATGGCTACTCCACTTACACATGTAAGGGAACTGGAGAAATCCCTAAGCATTCTCTGAGATGGCCATAGACCGCTCTGCCCGATAAGGCAGTATTTAACTTTTCCTTTGTTTGTGATTGAACATTTGGAATTTGAATTTAATAAATGAACTTGAATTTCATAAAATAAACCTTTGACCAGAAAGTTAAAGGATGAATATTGAAATCCGATTTGAAATTGATCACTTTATGACCCTACCCAAAGAGACGGGGTCCGTAGTGCAAGAAGTGAGTTGCTTTGCCAGAGAGCGACAGGATCAACTCACTTAACGTCATCCCCCATTCACCGGAGAGTGATTGGATCGGGGTTCGATAAGAGCCCGGAGTGGTTGTAATCGGCCTAGGATTCAGGTCAGGGCATCGCTTAATGTTCAGAGACGCTGAACCGAAGTGCAGGCTGTGCCGCCGCTTCGCGAGAGAGTGACAGGATCGACTCACTCGACGCTGTTTTCCCTTCACCGCAGAGTGACAAGATAGGATCCAGGAAGGGCGTGGAGAGGCTATGATTGGTCTAGAAGGACCACGACATCGCTATATGCCCACGCTGAGGCCATAGTGCAAGGGATAGAAAGCAACAACGGAGCGCGATAGGATCTTTCTATTTGATCGTTAAGTTTGGAATGGACTTAGCAAGGGTCCGAAGTAGCCGTCAATAGTCCTAAGAGGCCATAGTATTTGATTACTAACTTCCACAAGTTGAAATGGATGCTTATTCGGCTTCAAACAGCCACGAACTTGATTGAGGATACTATAGCCATGAATAAAACAACAACTCATGAGATTGAATTTGAAGTTATCCAAAACATGCCTTTTACCAAAAGACATGTTTTGCGGGGCAAATGTCATCCCACCTTTTGGCAAGGTCGTGCCACCAATAAATTGACTGGAAATCAAAGACAATTCGTCCCGAAGATCGGTTATATGCAGGCTCACTATAGATATTGGTGAATTTCGTTTGAGTCCGAATCAAGCTATAATTGACAAGACATGACAAGTGAAGCTGTGGATGCCAACGTTCTAAATTTCAAGTCAATCAGAGTTCGTTCAATCAAGATATGATCGATGCAATTTCAGTAATCACCTTGTTCGTGTCCACCAAGCCTCGACACTTCGTATCCATCCACTGAAAGGCCTTATTCATACCCATCAAGCCTCGACCGTTCGTATCCGTCCACTAAAAGGCCTTATTCGTATCCGTAATGCATCCATGTGTTCGTATCCATCATTTCGCATCCATCTGTTCGTATCCATCGCGCATCCATCTATTCATATACATCATTCGCATCCATCTGTTTATATCCATCGAAAACACAGGACGTATCAACAGATCGATATGAACAGAATAATCGATCGATACGAACGGTGCAATAATGATCGATGCGAATAGAACAATTGATCGATACGAACAATTCAACTACGATCGGTACGAACAGAACAATCTATCTATACGAACAGTGCAACAACAATCGATACGAATAGAATAATCGATCGATACGAACAATGCAGCTAATGGATACGAAACATTCAGAGACTATCAATATGAATAGAACAGAGACTATCGATACGAACAGAACAACCGATCGATACAAACAATGCAACCAATGGATATGAACAAAGCAGAGACTATCGATACAAATAGAGCAGAGACTACCGATACGAACAGAGCAAGACTACTATCGATACGAACAGAACAAAACTACTATCGATACGAACAAAGCAAAACTACCGATACGAATAAGACAGTACCAATCGATACGAACCAAACAGCCTACATAAAATCCGAATTTGCACCGATCATAACTCACAATCTACAAGTCCAAATGCTACCAAATTTTCACAGGAACTTACATACAACCTAAAGAATGTTCCTGCTCAATTTCGACTCGATTGGGCCAAATATTGATCGATACGAAATTAGTTCGTATCGATCACGACTGAGTGCAAATCACATGGGATCACTCACGTGGGCCCACAAACGTGCTAGAAGTGGTCTCTCAAGATCAAGTGAGATATCTGTAGCCTATGCATGTAAATAGCCGTCCAAAGCCTACAGAAAAGGGACTTTTGACTCTATGACGTTCAGACTTTGCCAGAATCACCATTGTACTCAAATTTCACTGCTTTACTCGAAAATTACTGTTACAATCCGCTATAACTAGTGAGCGAAATCAAAAAAAGATTATCTTTTGAAGTGGACATAGGCCAGAGATAACCGAACTACTATAAATCTTGTGTCTCTATCTACTTCTTTCTGTTTAAGTTTTCTATTCTTCATTTTTATCCTCTACATTATTTAGATCTGTAATCTATAATCATATACTACTAATTTGTGTTCATACACTGATACTTTCATGATATTTAGGGTTCGTGACCGATTTTGGCGCAAATAAGTATACCTCTTAAGGATCTATCGGCTTGAAATCTAAACACCGAAAGAGAATAATATCTAATGTGCCAAATACCATCACTTCAGTATCATGATATTTTAACTAGAATGTCTCATACTGCCGGGTGGAATTTAAGTATTTACTAGAAGCTGGTAAGTCTCATTCATTACGTTTATCACCAGAGAACCTGAACTATATCTCTTAATATTTATTAAATAATAAGAAATCAGATTTTTAGAAAGTTAGAAACTAGTTTTAAAGCAATATCTATATATGTTGTTCTTGACAAGATTTATTTAGAACTTTTAAACTTTCACTTTCATTATAAAACCCTTCTTCCAAATAATACTTTTCTTTAAATCAAATTTAGAATTATAACTAAATCACATTATTGCTTTAAAGTACTTCCTTTTCCTTTGAAAGCTCATATATACATACTAAAAATCAACTTGATTTCTTAAGGACATAAAATCAATTTTTATTAGCTTAAGACAATATTCTAAATCATAAATTGAAAACTTATCCAAGAATCAGAACCCTCACCAAAAAGTCACAACAGAAACCAAAAATCATCACAAGTCAAATTGACAAACCTGGAGTGAAACAACTCCAGAATACTACCTAATAGCCAACTGGTTACTATTACTTGTCGACTAGTACCAGTTAGCTAGGAAAGCTTACCAGTCGGCTCTTGGAAGTTGTTCTGGAGCAATCTGCTTCATGATGAACTTCCAATCATCAGCGGATCATTTTCGACGACCCTACGCACTCCAACATAGTTTTAACTCATTCCTAAAGTCTAGTTCCAGATCTGAACAAACAAGCGGTGACCAAAATCCAAATGGATGGCATCTCTTTTGCATTCTAAGAAATCAAACATTTTAAACAAATCACAAATTCAACCATATCTAATCTAAAACGGAGATCAATTAAAAAATTAAAACACATGCAGTCCTAGTAGAGACAGTTAGTGAGGATCACTCACCTTTATAGCCTCTTATGGCTTGCTAGATCTTTAACTAAGCCTTGCTAGACCTTTAGCTTCACCTAATTGCCTATAACAATAATTATTTAGAATTTAATAGGAATTTTTGATTTAGTTGATTTTTTGCCCTAGGTTTTGGAGTTGCTTTCTTAGGTTTTAGAAGAAGATGAGAAGGAAAAGAAGAAGGAAAGAAGTAATGAAAAGAAAGAAAGTGAGGTAACTATTTATAGGTTTAGGAAGCTTTTGGCGTAAGCTAAGAACAAGTTTAAATATAATATTATGTGGATAAGCATGAAGGTTTAAATATAATATACATAGATAAGCATGAAAGTTTAAATATAATATATGTCGATAAGCATGAAGGTTTAAATATAATATATATGGATAAGTATGGAGGTTTAAATATAATATACATAGATAAGTATGAAGGTTTAAATAAAATATGTATGCATAAGTACAGATAAGTATAGAGAGTTGAAAGGTTCCACTTTTCTTCTTATAAATTAAAATATATTAATTCTCTTTAATTTAATCGCTACACATTTCAAGCCCGCATGATCAACAACACTTTGGATCATCACGAACTTCGTTGGCGCACATCAACTCATTATATCGGCTCTTATAACACTGGTTTCGATAAAATCTGAGACAGTGTTCCAAGATGATAATTCCACATCTTTCGATGTCGTTTCGGCCACCGGATCGCCCAACTTCAAATATAACGATCCTTATACTCATTTTGATTCGCAATGTCAATTCAGACACAACGGTTATGGTCTTGAGTCCTAATTCGATCATACGCAGAAAGTCATATTTTTAACAATTCAATATTTAAATTAATTATTTAAATATCCTACCTTTAAAAATACGGATCTTTACAATAATTCAAATCAATTAGTCCAAAACTAGATTTAATTATACAGTTAAATTTCATAATTCTCTGAAAAAACTAATTAACCATAATTTACCTTAATAATCAGGTAATTAACAATACGGTTGTTACAACAACCATGGTCGAATGAGGCAATTGTTTATCTTCCACCTCCAAATCCACAATAGTTTAATCCATCTATTAATTTCTTAGCTCCACAATCGATGACCCGCTCATATTTGGGCTTGGGTAAGCCCCTTAGATTGATAGTAGCAGAGTGTTTCGATACTATAGTATCTTCGATGTACTAGCGGAATTGGAAGATGACATATTTATTCCAATAGAAGGGGAAATATGTGCACTTAATTGATAGATAGTCGGCAGATGTTGTATTAGGTAGTGTAAGTGTACCATAAGGGGAATCTCAAATGTCAGCATTGAAACTTTCTGGCATTGGTAGGTAGAAGAAGGCTTTTTCAATAGGGTTTTGGAACTAGTTTGAAGAGTGGTTCTACAATAGTTAGTGGTGATGTGGAGAATTGTAAATGGGTCAATAAGGAAGTTAGAGAGGATGAGAGGCCAGTTGAATCATGGGGCTCATGGAGAGGAGGTGTGAAATAAAGGAGATGTGGTGGGAGGGTGTGCATGTTAATGAATGAAACAAGTGGGAATGAGGAAGTTAATTTAAAGCTTGATTAGGTAAGTGATGTAATATTTAAGGCAGAGAGTGGTAAGGTGGATGGAGTAGAGAATAGGCTAGCTAATATGTTTGTGTCAAAGTGCAGTGGTGTAGGTGACTAGGGTAGGAGAAAGAGTGGTAAGTGGCATCGGAGAAGGAGTGTTAGGTAGAGAAGTTGATGATTTTGAGGAAATGGATCATATATGTGCGTAGGAAAACAGAAATAATGATACTAAAGGGGTTAATTTAGCATGTGGATATTATGGGGAACAGGTTGGTGAGAGAGATGTGCACGTTGACATGATGGAGGATAATGCAACAACTAGCTTAGTGGAAGGGGAAAAAAATCCAGTCTCGGTAGATTTGTCACGGTCTAGATTTTCGACGTTCGAAAATCGACATAAATACGTCCACTTTATTACATATGGAGCAATCGAATGCTGAAAATTCCAAATCATTTGGATAAAGAAGAATGAAGTAGAAGAAGAAAAATAGAAATAACAACATAGAATCGCACAATCACAGTGGAACGATATATAATAGATAACAACAGGTCTTTATACAAAAAGAAACTATCCCTGTTTTCATACATTACGTCATCAGAGTACAACAAAATCAACAACACAATACTGGACAGTTATAATAACTTTTCATCACAAATGTTGAATATACAGCATACCATACCCAGCAGAATATAAATCTGATACGCAATATACGTCTCCATCGTCCAACTCGCCTCCTAAGCTCCATAGCATCCTATATTGTATGTAGAATACTCGGTCTGACCCGATCATTATAATAAAATAGCAACCGAGTCAGTCTGGAAAACCAGCGTGAGAAATTTACACTCAATTTAATTATTAAAGTTTAAAATCCCTTAAAAATCAAAGGTATCTCGTAAGACCATGCGGCAAATAAACACGAAGGGTTTTAACCTTACGATAACCAAAACATTTCATATCAAAATCCTCTGATATTATAATAATGTCTAAGTACAAATACTTATTCAAATAGCTTAAATCGTTACATTAATTAAATTCTAGTGATACTAGGCTCTACAATCAAAACCATAAAGGCATGTATTGGAGAATGGATTCCAACTCAATGACCAGGCACTGGGGTACCACCTGTCACAGTACATGTCCAGGATAGCATACCAAGGACCACTCCACGACTCCTGCTACGCAAGACTAGACTACTCCATAAACTGGATAGCCCGAATAAGATTACCCCACGTTTGAGATCAGCAACCGCCACACACCCGAATAAAAGAGACTCTAGATAGGGGTAGTCTTACCCTACTTGGGTGCGATCCACTTAGCCTTGCTGCATCTCCCTTGATTTTCAGTCATTCCCAGTTGATGAGACTCGAGGTAAAGCGTTACCTTTTTAGAAACATTCACATAGAATTCTCATTGTCCTCTAATAACAATGCTCTGGTAGCATTCATCCATACAAATCCACTCCTGGTCCGAACGAACTGAAAGCACTATTCCTACTACATCCATCTTGGAATTACCCTCAGGATTAGTAGCGATTAGCCCTTGCACTTCAATGCTCCATCTTTGACTCCACGCTCTGGTCTTCATTACGAAAGCATACTCGTAGGATCGAAGTGGTTTCCGGATCACAAATCCGACCCTGATCTCTTAGAAACAACATTTGATATTTCCTGGTAACTCAACCCCGATTCTTTAGGATATAAACAGACGAGAATAAGATCGTAGATCACCTCCTAACCGTTAGTGGACAGTTTCCTTATAAACATCCTAGAAGAATGAACGAGTTTACACGTATAGTATAGCACGTCGAGCGGTAACTATACCATATCAATTCCGTGCTTCTCCTAGATATTTCCACAGTTACATTTGGATTCAGATTTGATAGTCGGTTATTTAATTATCAAATAAGCAACCAATTTAGCCAAAATTTCATTTTCATTGAAAGGAAACACCAAGTCTTACTTAAATTTAATCTTAAATAAATTAAATTCTTTATCCAAAAATATACACTTATTTTTTCGACTTTAGCATATTAACAATTTACCTTTTCTTTCAAAATATTTAAAAGCCCTTTTTAAAAAATATGGGAAGTACCCCTGCGGTACTAAACCATGGATCACACTTCAATGGGTACGTCTCTATCTCAGAGAAATCCATGTTTTAACTACATGCACTCACGGCCTCTGATGTCGCCATGCGAGGATACCAATACTTCTCGAAAACTCTATTTAATAATTTTCAAAATAATACTTACAAAATTTCTATAATAATTCTCTAAGTAAAACTTTAGACAAAAACTACTTTTATATAGAAGCTATTATATAAAACATAAATATTTAATAATTATCCTTTTAAAATCATAATACTAATTTAACCTTTAAAAATAATTAACTACTATAACTAAGTCAATTAATAAATAATTTTAAAAAAATTGAATAAATTAAACAATAGATTTTCTGAAAAACTTTCTTATAAACCCCTTTAAATTTTCTAATTAATACTTAAAAATCATTCCTTTAAAATATACATATCTTTTCAGAAAAATACATTTTTCACTTTAATATAGCTAGTCTAATCATCTATAAATCCTTCTCGATTTATCTCCAGTTTAATTTACGTTCCAACCCCGTAATTTTCCTTACCCACATTTTTAAAAATAAAGCTACTATTTGTTTTTAAAAGAATTACCATCTCATTATATATTCCCACCGTGAATTTATAAATTCAAATTATCTACTGACAATTTTATTCACTCCATTTATAAACTTCGTTCATAAATTCCATAATCTTATTTTACCCTTTTCACTGTTTTCACAACACTTAGTCGATTCTTCATCGATTTTCAAATTAATTCCCATTTTTAAATTAATTTCTTAGTAAACCTAAATTTATTCCAACTCCCAATTTTTAGATTCAACTTCCTTTCTATGGTTTAAAATCTTGTTTAAATCCGGAACATCGGTTTCATAATTTATTTCCAAAATTCTCCTTTTATTTATCCTAACTATTTAAATCTTAGGTTTAAAAATATTTTATTTTATACTTAAACAATATCACTTAAGTGCTTACTTTTAAAACTCTTTTATTCATACTTATCCAAAAAAATCTCTATTTTTTCATATTCTAGAATTTATTAAATAGGATTTAAATCAGACTATTTATGTCTCCAAAATTCATTCCTTTAATTTATCCAACTTCACTATAAATATTCCACTTTAAAATTCCCTTTTTACTTTCCTTTAAATATTCAGCATTTATATTTTTGATATTTTGAAATGCCAAGATATATCCAGCAATACCATAGCCTTAAATAAATTTCAATTTCTAATATAATCTATCATAGATTATTCAAATAAATCATATCATTGAATATGAAAATTAATTTCAACATTTTTGACGAATCCAGTTGGATCCCTCCAACCTGTTTCTCTACATCGACAAATGTTATCACAATAAAAAAATACCAATCCCACTTCGAGGGGGATATCGCGGTATATAGGGTCATCTGCTGTTATGCAGGGCGTATAGGATCTCATCCACTATATAAGTGTGAGGGAATGTTAATCACTCTAATATATATATATATATATATATATATATATATATATATATATAATATCGCATCCACTGATAATAATCATCAATTCAATCAATTTATCAATATCAAATTTTGACTGTTTTAAAACAAAAAACTGATTTTGGAAATCCAAGTTAAGTGAGGTAACTCACCTTCTTTTTTTTCTTTTTTTTCCGATCAATCCAATTTTGCCTCCATTGCATGTTCCATTTGATTTAACCTTGCAAAGAATTTTCATTACAATTTTTTTGCCCATATGAATTTTAAATCCCTAACTAACTAACAAATTATAAAGTTAAACTTACTTAAAGTTTTAGATTTTATAAAACAAATTTTATGACTATTTTTATTTTACAAAAGAACACAGCCCATACCTCACACAAACCCGGCCTGATACCCACCTTCGTCCCCAACACGAACTGCCCACTACTCATCTTTAATAACTTATATTCTTCGACATATTCGAACACACTTGAATCCATAGCCAAATCCCAGTTCCTTCACTAATGTTCAGATTATCGACGTTCGAAAATCGACATCAATACGCCCACTATATTACATGCCGAGAAATCGAATGCCAAAAATTCCAAATCGTTAGGGTAAAGAAGAAAGAGGTAGAAGAAGAAAATAAAAATAACAACGCAGAATCTCACAATCGCAGCGGAACAATATATAATAGATAACAACAGTTCTTTATACAAAAAGAAACTATACTCCTTTTCATACAATACATCACCAGAGTATAACAAAATCAACAACACAATATTAGACAGTTATAATAACTTGTCAGCACAATGATGAATATACATTATACCATACTTAGCAGAATATAAATTAGATACACAATATACGTCTTCGTCATCCAGCTCGCGTCCTGAGCTCCATAGCATCCTATCCTGTATTTGGAATACTTGGTCCGACTCGAGCATTATAACAAAATATCGTCCAAGTCAGTCAGGAAAACCAGCATGAGAAAGTTATACTCAATTTAATTATTAAAGTTCAAAATCCTTTGAAAATCTGAGGTATCTCGTAAGACCACGCCACAAATAAACATGATGGGTTTTACCTTACGATAACCAAAATATTTCATATCAAAATCCTCTGATATTATAATAACTCTAAGTACAAATACTTATTCAAATAGCTGAAATTGTTACATTAATTAAATTCTAGCGACAATAAGCTCTACAATCAAAACCGTAAAGGCACGTGTTGGAGAATGGATTCCAACTCAATGACTAGGCACTGGAGTACCACCTATCATAGTACATGTCTAGAATAGCATACCGAGGACCACTCTACGATCCCTTGCTACACTAGACCGGACTACCCCATAAACTGGATAGCTTGAATAAGATTAACCCATGGTTGGGATCAGCAACCACCACACAGCTAAATAAAAGGGATTCTAGATGGGGGTAACCTTACACTACTTGGGTGCGACCCACTTAATCTTGCTGCATCTCCCTTGATTTTCAGTCATTCACGGTTGATGACGCTTGAGGCTAAGCGTTACCTTTTTAGAAATATTCTCTTAGAATGTTCATTGTCCTCTAAAACAAAGTACTGATAGCATTTAACAACCCTGACTCGACCTTCAAAAATTGGCAACCATACTTCACTTGTACTCGAATGCCACAGATTCAAACGCCGAATCTGGCTCGACGGAGCTTATAACATATTAAGTATAACAACATAGCGGAGGAAATAACAAATATATCATATAACTCCAATGACACAATATCCAATGATATACAAAAATGATCACAAATACATATAAGAGATCTACAACACAGCGGAAATACAAAGGCACTAGCAGCGGAAAAAACTTGAACTCCAAATGGAACTCCAATATCGGCAACTCCATCACAAATCTCTAATCCAAAGATAGCTCGAACTCCCAATCAAGTTGGACTTAAGCAAGTCCGGTCTAAGTGAAAAATTGCTATCGCCAAATCCAAAGGCTGGACGCTATCGATATCTACACCTACTATTTGATTATCTAAAAAAAAACCCAACTCTAGATTGCCCGTATGGAAAATTGTGGGCACCCAGAGTTTAGGAAGGGAATAATAAACTCCGGGTCAGTCATGGGACTGGTATGATCAAATAAAAACAGTGTATCTTTATCAAAAGCAAATAAAAGATTTTAAAAGAAATACGCAATGCTTTTTGGAAAATGAAACCACCATAAGGCCTCCCACCGCACACACAATGCAAATGCAGAATTGGGGGAGATTTCTCCTTATGATAGTAAAACATGCTTGATACGCAAAAACGTTTTGATATTATTATTAGCGCATAGTGGAAAACATTTGCAAGTATAATATTAATCTTAGTCAGCATAGACATTTCGAACTACGCCTACTATAACTACCATCTAAACAGTGATGACCACCATAAGTAAATGGCATGTTCTACAACTAAAACCGTACAAGGTGCATATTGGTGATTGGATTTCCAACAAATGGTCAGATTAAGGAACTTCCTACTACCATATGGGTACGCCTCTAAAGGGATGTCCCGAGAACTTAACCAGCTTTCTGCCAACACAAGGCCGGGTTACATCTGTAACTAGGTAACTACTACACAAGTATGCCATCCCCCGGTCGCTTGCGATCTTTATCCGAGATACCTCTACACCAACAACCACAAAGCAATCACAAAGCAATATATTTACAGTGACCACATGAGTTAAGTATCTGGGCTCCATACCATGATGCCACCCTTTTCCAGAAGGGAATGACACACCCTAAAGGGCACGACCCTCATAACCTTGCTGCATCTTTTCCGTTTCGACCATTTTCGGGGTGTGAGGTCCTGATGCAGTCTCATCCACAAACTACACTTTTTCAAAAAGTCACGCTTTAATCAAAAAATGATCAACAGCACTTCGTATGCCACATTACCAAATTGGGAATGTACCACTAGTGACTATCAACTACATAACCTCTGAGCTCGTACGTCTCAGAAAAGGGTGTTAAGCTAAGAGAATAAATTCTTCGCCACCGAACAGAAATGTATTTGATAGAAACTACCTTTACATCTCAAAGTGTAACGTCAGACATACATCCATACAAGTCTGTTCCGGGTTTGAACAGAACCAAAGGCACTTCCAAAGAAGCCCTTGCACTCCGGGTATTCACAATCTCGATCGGACTCCCCATCACATATGGAGATCTCTATACTAGTGCGACTCAGTGCAGAGACATTCGACGGGTTATCCTTTCATTCTAGAAAATACCCGGTCTTCACCACCAGTCTTAAAATGCTATCCATAACGTCGTATCATTAGTCGGAATGGGTTATATGACACAAGGTCCTCTCACGGCTAAACCGAATAATGAGCGCAAAATTTAAAAACATATGGATATTGCGATTTTAGTTAAGTCACAACTTAAAAACCAAACTTTTCTTTCAAATGGTTTAAACAAATTACCATTTCCAAATCTTTAAACAAAAGATTTACTTCACAAAGTTCACTCATTTTTCATAAAGATTCATTCACAGGTTTCAAAACAATTTCCATTGCAAATCTATTATAGAAAGGATACACTTTTAAGATCCCTTTCACTTTGAAAACAAAATATACCAGTCTTTAACAAAGATCCACTCATATTCTTTCAAACAATATCCCATTCAAATTGGATTAACTCATCCAATATTTAAATCAAAGATTTAATTCATAACTTTCAAACCATTTCCAAAGATTCATTCATAAGTTGGAAAACCATTTTCATTTCAACAAAAATTGGAAATTCATTCCTTATGTGAAAGCTTTTATTATTTGAAAACAAACAGTTTTCGTTTCGAAAAAATCCGATTTCATTTATACAAGTTAAAGTCCTTGGGTTAAATTCAAATTTCTAAAACAATACATTTTTTAAAATGGTTTAAACCCATATAAACACGTTTATATCTCGTATAATATTTTTGAACCATAATTTTCAAATATGGAATTCAATTTCGAATTTTGAATTCAAATCAAATTATTTATAATTTATAATTTATCAAGTTATTCAAAATAACTTTTATCTTCAAAACTCCTTTTCAAAAGCTTGTCACTTTTAACCCAATTCCACTTCCAAAACCATTTGGAGTCAAAATTCAATTTTTAAAACCATTTCAAAAAATCTGTGACTTATCCAATTTCCTTGTGCAATCCATATTTGTGTGTGTATGGTATAGTCCAGAGGTTTTACACAAAGTGCAACAACATCAATCATCACAGATTCAATCATATCAATATCCACAAGCGGTATATTCCTATAACGCTTACCTTTATTCGCAGATTCACAGATAAATGTATCACAGATAAAATGAATGCATAAATAAATTTCACACAGCTCAATTCACAGAACAGAGTATTACAATCCAGAGATAACAATCAATCCAAGACATTTCATACAATACAAACATTCATAAGCAATCCAAGCATACAATAACCATTTATAAGCAAGATTAATTATTTAATCCTAAATTAATTCAATTTAATATATTTTTTATTTAACTACTCATGAATTAATTACTCAATCCTGATTAATTAATTACAAATCATTTAGTATTAATTAATTAATAAATTAATACTTAATTATCTATCTTAATTAATAACCCTTAATTAATTAATTAGTCCTTAATTAATCACATTTATTAAAATTAACCTTTAGGTTAATTACATAATTAATTAAGCATTAATTAATTATCATTTAATTTATTATCCTTAATTATAATAAGTGATTATCCCTAATCAATTTCATTAACTAAGTAACCTTTAATTAATTAATTATCCTTTAATCACCTGATTAATCAACTTTAATCATTTAATTAATTACTTTAAATTAAGTAATTATCTTTAAGTAATTAATTACCTTTAATTACGTATCATTAATTGAACTTTACTTAATTAATCATCCTTAATTATAATTACATAAAGTAATTATCTTTAATTATTTAATCAACCCTTTAATTTATTAATTAATTAAATTCCTAATTACCAAAGGCCTTAATTTACTTAAGATAAACTACTTATCTTAACCTCATACTTAATCACATCATCAAATCTTATTTGAGAACACTTAAGAATATTTTAAATAATCATTCCAATATAATTATTCAAAACCCAAAACAAGTTTTAATTCATATTTATTTTTTTCTTAAAAATCAAATCTCTTAAATCTCATTATAATTTTTTTTTAAAATTTACCTTGGAAAACTATACTTATTTCAAACACTTGCTTAATTCAAGCATTATCAAACTCCATTTTAAAAATACTTCGAAATTTATTTGTTACCATCATAAAAATT
The DNA here is from genome assembly GCA_030765085.1 of Allium cepa. Lineage (NCBI taxonomy): Eukaryota > Viridiplantae > Streptophyta > Magnoliopsida > Asparagales > Amaryllidaceae > Allium > Allium cepa. The sequence goes on along the minus strand of CM060943.1, from coordinate 473,987,180 downwards.
TCTCCAAATTCAATTAAATTTTCAAAACAAATTTTAAAATATTTAACCTTAACCATTTTCCTTTGAAACTTATTCATATCTTTAGTTTAAACCTTGGTATCATATTTGTTTTATAATTAAAACCTGGTACAAATTTTATCTTCAAAATTTTAAAACCTGTTAAAATTTTAAACTTTGGTATCTAACCAACCGAGCTCGAGAACAACTTCGAGCTACATCGTCATTTTTCCAAGTTCGACTTCGAGTCGCCCCCTTCTTCTTCCTTTTCAAATTTCTTGACACATAGGTGCACACATGAACTTGTACGCCTACTCCGACCATTATTGATCGTCGTCGAGACCTTCAGCAAGTCACCTACGACCATGGCAACGAATTCGACCACCCAGCTATGCGAGATCATCAGAGAATCGAAAACGAGCCATCAACCCCCTTTCCTGGAACAACATAGTCAACCAAACCACTTCCTTTGCCGATGATCTCAGTCACCATCGTCCACACCATTCCGACCCAAGCTCCGTCACTCACTTACGCCTCTAACCACCTTGGTCTGGTCATGTCCGATGCTCCTTAGACGATGCAAATGCCTGGACTATGATGTCGACCAAAATGGTCGTTAAACCCTATTTCGACTTCGACCAGCCATCGTGATGAACTAGAATTCAAGTGGGTACTTTTCCCGAGTTTTCCCAACGTCCAGCTAGCACCAGCTATGATTTCAAGATCCACTACTTAACCGATCACCAGGATTTTGACAAAAACCCATCTCTTTTCATCTACGCGTTCCTCCCTTAATATCAAACAAAAAATCTTGAAATTTATTTTAAAATTCATGTTTTTCGGAGCCGAACTAAATGATGCAAGTAAATCAAGAACTCTCAAACTCGAATTTTTAACATGTTTTTTTAAGCTCTACTGTTTTTCTTCTTCCCAGTATAAATTATCCTCAAGTTTATCTTAAAACTACTTTTAAAACTTAGATCTGGATTTGTATAGACAAATTTTATTTAGATTCTAAGTTCTAAAATGAAATTAAGAAGGGGATTTTGATTTATGCATAGGGTTCGAAAGCCTATAATCAAACAAAGGCCAGCATAGCCTATAAATCAAACATGCACATACAAACACATTCATATTCATACGAGAAATTCTCACAGCACACTTGCAAGATCAAATTGGATTTTAAGCTTTAACAAGGTAGTTTGCTTACCCGAGGGATGAAGATAGAGGACACAAAGCCTAGGAAAAGATGTAGAAAAATCTAGAAATGCATTTTAAATCTGATCTGATTGAAGTTGATCAGGTCTTGTTTTTGATCCAAGCTTCCAGGTTGTAAATTATGAACAAATTTTGATTTTTGAACTGCTTTGTTTGATTAGGCATCCTGTTTTTGTTGAAGTTCGATTCCAGACTAAAGCTTTGCCTTCCAAGTTTTTTAGATTAAATGCAGTTTGATTTCATGGACTTGTTTTGTTCAGGTTGAAACTGAAGTTGTTGATAAATCTTTGTTTTTTAGGTTTGCTTATTTATCCTGGATTTTATTCCCAAGTTTTTATTTTGTATGAGTTGAATTGATCTTCCATATGCTGTTAAAACTGATCTTTGTTTGCTTTGTTTTCTCTGGTTCAAACCACCCATGTTAAAGCTTAATTGCCTGATGTCTGCATGCTTCAGTTCTTGAATGTTTTTCAAGTTGAAGTTTGATTTTTCAGGTTTGGATTTGAAAATTGTTTCAGGTTTGAAAACAACCCTCTACTTGATTTTATTCTGATTTCCAGGCTTTGATTTTTTTGAGATTGAAAACTTCATGTTGAGTTTGAATTTTATGCTTGCTTTTTTCTTTGTTCAGGTTTTGATTCTAGATTTTGAGAAGTTTAAACTGAGAAGTTTGAAAATGACCTGGTTTATTTCTTTCTTTCTTTTTCTATACCTATTTTCTAAAATTCTAAGAGAAAAGTTTATTTTCTTGCCACTTGTTTCATCCATTAGTTACACTTGTAAACACATATTTTAAAAAAATTCACTTGTTAATTTTCCAAATCTCATGGCTTACAAATGTTAAAACACTTCAATTTTATGTTTAAACCCTTCTTTTTAATTAATTTAATACAATTTATTTTAAACCCTTTTCATCTTATATTTACATGTTCATATAAATCTTTAAGTATTATGTTTTACAAAACATTCTCTTTTTATATTTTGCACTCATATATTATATTTTATACTTTTATAACTTTAAAACAAATGATTTGAAATCAAATTATTCATTACTAATAAATATTTATATATATTAGTCCCTTTGAAATAATAAGTTAATAAATCCAATTTTTATTTTCAATACATTTGTTTTTAAATTTCAAATTCAAAAATTAACATACAATCAATTTGTATTTATAAATGAATAAACAAACAATATCTTTTTATAAATATATATTTTATTCATTCACATTCTATAAATATTTATGCATTTGAATTTCAATTTCAAATTTCAAATTACAGTTTGTTTATAAAATATTTAAATTTCCAAATCAGATTCTTTTGATCTATAATCATTCAAGTCTTAAAATTAATCCATAGTTAAATTTATAACTAAATATTATTCAAATATTTATTTTTTGAATTTTCAAATAAGAAATTCTATTTAAAATCATATTTATATACATTTATATTAATAAACAGACAAATATCTATTTAAATTTGGAAAATGCCAAATTAATTCACAATTTAATTTCAAATTTTAAATTAATTGCTAATTCAAATTTAGCTTAAAAATTGGGAATGTTACATAGCATTTATCCATACAAGTCCGTTCCTGGTCCGAACGGAACCGAAGGCACTATTCCTACTACATCCATCTTGGAATCACCCTCGGGATTAGTTGCAATTAGCCCTTGCACTTCAATGCACCATCTTTGACTCCATGCTCTGGTCTTCATTACAAAAAAAATACCAATCCCACTTTGAGGGGGATATCGCAGTATATAGGATCATCCGCTATTATACGAGGCGTATAGGGTCTCATCCACTGTATATATGTATGCGGGAATATCAATCACTCCAATATATATACTACTACATATAATATCACATCCACTGATTATAATCATCAATTCAATCGATTTATCAATATTAAATTTTAACTAATTTAAAAAAAAAACTAATTTCAGAAATCCAAGTTGAATGAGGTTAGCTCACCTTCTTTTTTTTCTTGAATTTTCTGATCAATCCAATTTTTTCCTTCATTGCACGTTCCCTTCGATTTACCCTCGCATAGAATTTTCATTACAATTTTGTTGGCCATATCAATTTTAAATCCCTAATTAAATAAATAATTATAAAAGTTAAACTTAAATAAAGTTTTAAATTTTATAAAACAAATTTAATGACTATTTTTATTTTACAAAAGAACACAACCCATACCTCACACAAACCCGACCCGCTACCCACCTTCGTCCCCAACACGAACTGCCTACTGCTCATCTTTAATAACTTACAATCTTCGACATCTTTGAACTCACTTGAATCCATAGCAAAATCTTGGTTCCTTCGCGTTTCTTTTCTTCTTCTTTCTTTTTGCTATTGTGTTCCCCTACAGCTACACATGAACACATCGGCCAACGCACACAACCGCCGCTGCACCTATACCTCTCCTGAATCCGATCCACTAATGCCAAAGGAACCACCTCCCTCTGTGTAACCCTCGCCCATGACACTACCACACTATGTGCTTCCACCATCTTGAAAAACGCACGCAACCGAAGTGCAACCCCATCAACACTTTGACTTCCGTGCTCCACTAACTCGATCACCTTCGAGTGGATGGGAAGCCCTTGCGAAACTCTTGTATACTATAATAAGAGATGCTTGCTAAAATTGATAGGGTTTTGAACGATTTGAGGATGGTAGCCGATTTATTTTCGGCCGTGCCTTTTCTTTCCTTTGTTGAAATGTGGAATCGCCCTTCGAATGTAAATAAGGAGATAAAAACGTACAGGAGAATAATACACGATCGTGTACTCTCGTGCACCATATTTTTATTTTATATTATATAAAAAAATGAATAGGGACTGATGTGATTTTAGATAGAATAGGTAAGATGATTTGCTGGAGAAGATAAAAAGCCGATAAAAAGGCTTTGAGGCTGATTGTTGAGTGAAATAAAATGACACCAAGTTAAATCGATGAAAATAAATTATTTAAATTAACAAATACCTAGCTAAATTTCAAACCCCGATCGAGGCATGCCACTAGAGATTAATATCGTTATACTCCTATTCCAAACACAATGGAAAAAGTTCCGAGTCCTAATTCGATCGTATAGAGTAGATAGCTTTTTGGACCCAATAATTATATTGAAATTTCGATATAAATTTCAGCATGTTTCTGACCCTCACGACCAAATGATAACTCCAAACATTACAAAATTTGAAATTCGATAATAATACACTATTATGGATCTAATGAGACTGGTTGCATCAAATTTCAAGACCGTGCATCTGAAGGCTATTTTTTAAATGCCAATTTAACCTATATATTTTTAAAACCGAACGAATAATTTTTAAATTCAATTTTAAAGCTTTTATTATCTTCAGTATTATCAATATAAATTTTACAGGCCTTCAAATTATTTTTAACAAGCTTGAAATTCAGGGTCAATATTATATTCAATTTTCAATTATTAAATTCAATAATTTAATTATCCAAAAATATTTATATTTGAAATTCAGGTTAAAAATTAACTTTTAAATGTTTAAAATCAAATAAATATTCCAATTTCAAATATCCAACATTCCGGGTCGTTGCAAGATTAGTGCTCTATGTGGACGTGGTGTTCCTAGACTCGTTAAGCTTGACCAATCCTGTGGATGTTTAAATTGATGTGGTAGATTTGGATATAGGTTGTAACATCACGTAATTTTTATTAGTAATTAATCTTAGTTAACTACTTAATTGAAGATAAGGCAAACTAATGAGTTAAAAAAATAATTCTCAAAGATGAATGAATTAGGACTCAAGACTTATTCCGTTGAGTTTGTAATGTCATTTACATATGGAATAGTCAAGTTCGTTAAAATTGGATGAAGCTTCCAAAATGAAGAGAAAAGGGAAAGGAGGGGTAAAATTGTCTTTTGGCCATACATCTATATCACTTCAGAAATAAGCCTCCTTCCCCTTTGCCTCCTCACTTCTACTCTTCCTTCTTCAAAGTTAAAAAGAAAATTTAACTTCCTTACTTTAAATCTTCATAAAATTTTCAATTCTCAACCAAAATTTTTGAAATAAATTCTTATATTCAAGTTGGGAGGTTCTCCACAAACCTATACCTTTAAGTCCACATGTTTGAGAAGATTTAGGCTAAATCTAGGGAAATAAAGGAGATCTTTAAGCGGGTTTCATTGGAGCATGGATTTTTAAAAGGTTTGGTGAGTGTAATCTATTCTCGATACTCTATAATCACTTGCTATGTTAAAAATCATGTTTTAGTGGTAATTTTGGTTATGCTGTGAGTAATGGACTTGATTTAGGATTTTAAAAACGATAATTTAGTTAAGTATGTGTTTTTGAAGTATAAGTCATATAACTTAATGTGTTAGGATGTTTGGTATGAATAGAATTTTGTTGTTAGGATTGTTGAGTAGTATTCCAACTATAGTTGAAGTTGTCATTTAAATGGTGGGAGAATGAAATTGGAATAGTGGATCAAGTTATTAAATTCAAATGATGTAGGAATAGGTTAATTGTCTCACTTTTTTTATTGATAGTGAAGTAACATTTGAGCGAATGTTGAACGGCTAATAATAAGGGGGCAAATTCTAGTGAGATGATGGTCGAGCAACGTACTTCAATGATATGGAACCATATGTCAAAAACACTCAAGAGAAAGAAACTACTAAAAAAAGTGAGATTTTGTGTCTCTAGAATAATTTCTCCACAATCGCAACAGAAGAAACGATAAGTTATTTGGAGCAATAAATCAAAAGTTATGGACATTTGAAGTTCCTGCATCAGGAAAGTAAATTCAAACAATTGAATTTCGATGGATTTTTCCTAAAACTTTTCTATGTATTTTTTTGGGATTTCAAATTTTGAAATTTTAGTTAAACATCTAAAAATTAATTTCAAACATATGAAATGCTGCTTCGGCTATTTATCATCCAATTCGGTTGAAATATCAGAATGTGATAATATTCGCATACGAACTCGGATTAGGACGTGGCTTGGACTAGTGTTCATAATTTTTCAAAGGATATAATTCATGAAGTTTTTTCAAGCTATGGATCATTTTGATTTTTGAGCCCATGCGGGATCCACTCCATCACATATTCCAAAATTGTAGATTTTGAGATAGATCGAGAGGATTAACTAGAGAAGTAAGGTGACATGAAGGTCATAGTTGATGATTGGGGATACATTGGAATTGCATGGTAACTTTTGTTGAGCCATCTGGTGGCTTTGAGATGTGAAGACTAGGGTGTTGCGATGTATGGTTCTATATGATATTGCATATGTAGAGTAATTCTGTTTTCCATGCAACTGGCCTTAGGATTCGGTAGTTATAGACCATTTGTAGCTTGAGTAGTTTTTATTTTATTTGCGCGACTTAGGCGGTGGCGATCGGAGGATAGGAGACGTCGTATCTTGTTACTATGACTATAGACCTTGGGTAATGTTGTAGCAGGGGTTATAGGCCAAGACGTGCTTGTCATTAGTTCTCATAATAAACCAATGGTAGTAGTTAGACACGTGTCTATATCAATTTAGATTTGATACGACTCTTATGTGGTCGACGATGCGTTGGAGCGTTGTAAATATTGATCTTATATTGGTTCCTATACATGATAGTTTGTAGCCTTATTGGGAAACCCACGGCCCACTAGCCTAGCACATATGATGACCGAGTCATGATCGGTGCCGTGTTGTTTTGTATATAGTATTTCTATCGTATAGTGTAGCACGATAGTAGAAATGTGCAAACATGTTAGATGCATGCGAAGATACAGGTTGAGGTATGGTTTTATTACCTTAGGTATAACCATTTGGTATTATTCAAGATATATTAGCATATTTTTAGTGGTGCAGAATAGTGATAGTTTCTTTTCACTATACTTTATTTCTAACCATCTCTCTATTTTTTTATTTGTTTTCTATTCTTTGAGTGGGTTGAACATAGAGATGGAGATATTTACTGGCCAGAGGTAATTTAATAAAGCTATGGCTATTTTACTACTATGATTATATCTATCCTATTTTTGGTGTACTTACATGTGTATATATGTGTGTATATATATATATATATACATATTATAATGAGACATTTTTTAGATAGGATTTGATTGTACCATCTGTTTTTGTAGTATGATGTTGGAACTTATGTCTCTTTATATGATTTACCTTTAATCATCTACATGTTATGCTAATATTATATTTTATATCTTTTCTCTATAAAAATTAGATGTGTAGTGATAGATATGCTCTATGATGTTTGATGATGCTTACATACCTTACTCTTAACAGAATGTTGTCTGTGACACCATTGGAGAATCAAATTGCTTCGGTGCATGGATTATAGGTGTTACGAGAGGCAGGTCATCACATTACTGCTCTAGATTCAAGATCAAAATAGGTAGTCAAGGGTAAATCTATACATATACGAAGGTCGGTAAGGTGGAATTTTAGGATCTAAGTTGCCTCCACTTCCTCATCCACTATAGTCGCCAAATCTAGCTCAAGTTGGTTGTCTTCTAAGGTAGTACTTATTGATCTTCGATATTAAATTATATGTCCACGTCATCCATGCTTGACTTAACTAGGAGATTGGGTTATTTTTCCCAACATCGATCATGGTGATATTGACAATATTAAAAACAAGGAATGTGAGGGTTAGAACACTTTGATCATGAAATATGCCGGTTGCAATGTTAGGGGTTTAAATGATCTATGAAAATGCAATAAAATTAGAACTTTCTTAAAAGATATTAATATTGACATAGTCCTATTGCAAGAAACTAAAGAAAGTGTCATGGTTTTTGCTTCTACTGTAGTTTAGGGAAGCTCTACATTATTAAGTGGGTTTTGTTCCTCACTATGGTTAGTCGAGAGGCATAATGGTGGATTGAAAATTATTTGATGTCAAGCTCATACACTTATGAAAGTTAATTCGATGCATCTCATTTTCACAGACTTAAAAGACGACTCTTTATATAATGTATTGAATGTATATGAGCCACACAATAAGATTAATAAAAGAATCCTTTCGAGCGAGTGTTTAGCTTTGATATCAATCATCATTGGTCCATTGGCCCTTGGGTGAGATTTTAGTTTTTCAACACCACTGGATTTTTAAGTAAGCGCTCGCCTTGAGAAGGAGATTTTTTTGTCATGGAGGAGTTCGATCAATTTATTACCAACGGTAATCTAATTGAACTACCACTTAGTAATAGATGATTTACTTGGTCAAACTCAAGAGAAAATCCTTCTTTAACTCTCCTTGATCATTTCTTCATTAGTGAGGAAATGAAAGATAAATTCATGTTTTTTCAGTTAATGGGTTATCAACCATTTATTGTATCAACATCCCCTTATTTTGTTTTATGAAGTCCAACAACTAGCTCATAAATCTTTTAAATTTAAAAAGATGCCGGTCTTTGAAACTAATTTCATGAACTTAGTTGCCAAAAAATGCTCTCTATGGCTAATAATAATAATATTACACATTCAAGCAATATAGCCAAAACACTTATTGGTAAGCTTAGGGGCCTCAAGTTACTTCTAAAAAATGGAATAGAAAGGATTCTGGTAACATTAGAATCAAGAAAGAAAAACCTCATTTTGAAATCCTAAAACTAAACAAATTTGAAGAAATTAGGGCCCTAAATTCTTCGAAGAAAAATGTTCTTCAAAATTATCACAAAAGAGGAAATAAAGTGGAAAAAAGGTTTAGAGTACAGTGGATGGACGAAGGTCACAAGAATAATAAGTTTTTTCACAAAACAGGCAATGGTCGTAAATTTATAATACCATAAACTCCTTAATCGTTAATAATGTCAAATTTTTTTAGTCAAATTGAAATCAACAATGCATTCGCTAACTACTTAAAAGATATCTTTGGAACTAGTAGGCATCTTAGAATTACAACTAGATGGAACGGTTTATACCTTGCTCGTACTAGGATTTAATTTGACGACTTGGACATCCCTTTTTTAGAAGAGGAAATCTATAAGGCTATTAGTGATATGCCTAGCGATAAATCGCTTGGGCCAGATAGCTTCTCCATTTTATTTTACAGGAAAATTTGGGATGTTGTAAAATTTGACCTTATTAGAATCTTCAGCGAGTTTTATATTGGTAATCCACAATTAGGAAGATTTAACTTCACTAATGTAATCCTCCTTCACAAGAAAGTTGGAACTGTAGAATCCAATGATTTTAGGCTTATCTATCTAATAAACTATTTGGTCAAAATTATTTCTATGGTCTTAGTTAATATATTAAGTAATAAAATGAACATCTTAATCAACATAATGCAAACAACTTCTACAAAGGATAGGAACATCACTGATGGGGTTGCTGCATTCCAAGATCTTGCAAACTATTATTCTAAAAGTAATACTACCTATTCCATGTTAAAAATAGACATTGTTAAAGTTTTCAATTCTATTGATTGAGGATTCTAAAGTACCTCCTATTGGCATTGGCTCTAGAGAGTTCGGTGGATTATGTCTTTATTAACAATAGGAAATTTTAGTATTATGATCAACGGTTCCTTAGGAAATAAAATTCAATCTAAACATGGCTTATATACGGCGATCCTTTATCTCATTTTCTATTCAACGTAGTTACGAATATTTCTCTGGAGTTATAAAATTATCTATTACTAATGGTGTAACGGCCCGTAAATTTCAAAAATTTAATTTTTTTATTTAATAGGATTTTTGTAATTTATTTTAGTAGAAACAATAAAGGGGATAAATAACTGTTAGAATGAAGGCTAAAATAAATTATGTAAATGGTGAATTAGAACCTATTTATAGAAATTTGAATAAAATCCAAATTGAATTAAGAAGAAAAAGGATTCTTACCTGGATATAAAATTTAATATGAGAAACTTATGACAATATTAAATTGATTTAATGCAATAAAAGAGTGTAAACGGTAATTGGAATAAATTAAGGAATCATGTTATTGCAAGTTAATAATTTACGACTTGAATGAAATTCCAATTCATTAAAATCATCTAAATGTTATGATTTGATTTTAAATGGAATATGAGAAAGACAAATGTAAGGATTTGATTAATATATATGTTATTTATTCAGGGTATTGAATAAAATTGGAAATCCAATTGTAATTAATGGTAATAATGTTGGTATTAGCTAATAAATTAAATTTCAATGCAATACCCATAAATGAATGGAATGAAATGAATGTATGTAAATGTATACTAGCTTATTTATCAAATAGAAGGAAAGAAAAGTAAATATCGAATTGATTGATGAATAAATATGCATTGAATAGTAATTGAATGTAAAGTTAATGGTAATGGTATAAAATCAATATAAGATAATGAATTGCAATAATTGTGGGTTGATAATAAGGTGTGAATGGGAAAGTGATTGTATGGTAAATGAATGAAATTCAAATTTATGTTAGACAAGGAATTTCAATAATTAAAGTTAATAAATTAATGGATTAAATGGAATAATTAATTGGATTTAGAATCTTAATTTGTATGTGAGCATTTATTTATATTGGAATATAAAAGGGTAAATTTATAGTATAAAATGTTGACATCACCTTTAAGATGATGGGTTTATAATTGATGCATAATAGGGAAATCAAATGAATGGGTTTAATTGAATAACAATTAGCAATTAATGAATGAATAAAAAAAATTTAAAGGGCGTAATTGATTTCGTTAAATAAATTTTGGTAAAAATTTGTAATGAATATAGATTTAACGTTTTGTGATGTATTTAAGTAATAATTGGAAATGAATGTAAATTATACCCGTAAATGGTCAATTCAATTAAACAACAAGGTTTTTAAATAAATAAATGTTTTATTTAGGTTTCAATTTGATAATTTATGAAGTTTAATGGGAAATCAATTTCAATAAATTGCCCTAATTTATACAGTTAGAGGAGATTGGATTTGCATTATAGATGGAAGTATAATCGAAATTGATAGGTAACAAACTTAAGAATAAAAATTAAGAGCTAATAGGTGGAAAATTTATGTAGTTGTTTATTTACGTAATGTGTATGTAAACTTTGGTAAATTGATTTCTATCGATCCAAATCTAACGTTTTGTTAATATAGAGTTAAGTATAGAAAGCAATATTTATTAATTTAATTGAAGTATTTCAAAATAAATGAAATTTAACGTTTAAAGTATTACGTTTATAGAGATTTAACTGAAATTCAAGAATATTAAAATAATAGTTTCTGAACCCAACATTTGAATCCATCTACTTAAAATTTATAGATGGAATAATCATTGATTATTTAACATAATAGAAATTTTGGGGAACTTAATTTATAATTTTGAATATAATGAAATAGAAGTTTTGGCACTGCAACTGATAATTTTATCAACTCTAAATTTACATAAAGATTTGTTACGTCATTGTAAATAAGTGAGAATATATATGGTAATAAAATTTGTGAGTTTTAAATTTTAAAATTTGAAAGTTGATTTAATAATAAATTTTAAATTTATTTAGTTAATATAAAAATAGCCATTTTGGCCACTGACTCGGATTTCGACGAAACAAGTTTCATCGGATCCGTATCGGTGAATTATTTTAGGTTTTCAAGTTTCGTAGCGATCGGACTTGTCGTTTGATCGTACGAACACGAAACGCCTTGAAATCGAGAAATTGAAATCAATTTGGAAAATTTGATTTCAGCATAACTTCTTCATACGATGCAATTTGAACGTGAAACTTTTTTCCATCGCGTTCAGAATATTTTAAAATACCTATTTTGATATATGGGTTTACCCAATTTCGTTTCGGGGACAGAACGGGCTTTTTGGGCCAATTATCGTTCAGCACGTTTGTTTATCGGATCCATCTTCTCTATTTCTAACCTACCTATATAAACCCAGTCATAAACCCTAGCCTCCATCTATTCTCATTTGTTTGTGCGTTCATTTCCTCAGCTCCTCCTCTTCCCAATGGCTGCAAACCCTAGATCTAAATTCAAATTTCAAAAATCAAATCCAAAGTCAAAAATTTAAAGTCCTCAAAAAAATTCCAAAAAAATACATGTTGTAGATTTCATCGATACGAATCTGCACGTAGTTTCTGTTTTTGTAATCGATGCACGAATCATCCGAAAAACTCAGTCAAAGGTCAAAATTCACGATCCCTACGCGACGATTTGGGGGTTTTTGATTTTGGCCTCAATTAGAGAAATTATGATATGGGTTTTGGAGAGGAAGGCTTGTGGAGTTAAATGGTGGTGGTCGCATCGCCTATAGGGGCTGGTGGTTGCCGGAATCTCGCAGTTAGGGTTTGATAACCGGTGGCTCATGGAGGCGGCGTAGCACGTGGGCGGCGAGCTCGTTTGGGAGCGGGGTTCTTGGAGGCGCACGAAGCAGAAGCGGCCGCGGCGTCGTGATCAAGGCGGCTTGCGAGCGGTGCGTGGGTTTGACTGGGTCGGGATGCGTGAGCGAACGTATGGGAGGAGAAGAATCTGTTGCGTGTGTTATGGGTGCTGACGTAGCAAGGGTATTATTGTTTATTTTATTTTGATTTCAAATCTTCTAACTTCAATATCTTTCACATACGAACTCCGTTTCACGCGAATTTTTTTTTGTTAGGATCGTAATTAAATTCCAGATCTTTTGCCACTTGTTTAGACAGATTTGGAGACCATCGAATTTTTGGGTTTAAATCGGATTTAAATTCGATTTAAATTCAAAAGTTGAGTGTTTTAACCCACTCACAACTTCTAAAATTTCCTATGTCTGTTAAATTGACTTAAGATATGAGTAGAAATTTATTTATGACTGTTTGACATGTTTTATTCATCATCTCTGTTAAATCGCATTTATTTAATTTAACTGTTAATTAAATTTTTTTATTGCATATAAATTGACAGTTATGATTTATTTATTTGCATATAAACCGATAGTTAAACAGTTAATAAATTTATTATTGAATATAAACTGTTAGTTATTAACTGTTAGTTATTACCTGTTATATTTTATATGCTATATATTGATGATTGGTTAAATTGATAATGATTGCAATAAATTGGTTGATGATTGATATTGGGTGAATGGATGATGTGTTCTACATTTTATAAACTGCAGGTTATTATGCATTTTCATTTCATTCGGGATTGCGGTTTGAAATGATATACAACCGCATTTTTATTTTAAATTGCGGATTGAAATGATAAATATCCGTATCACTTGACCATAGGATAGAAAATTATATACAGGCACCGCGGTATATATATATATAAAATTATTTTTGAAATGATTTTTATGGTTTGGATATGATACGGTTTAATAAATATTAAATTTGGATATGATATAAATATATTTTATATATACATCTATAGTTAAGTATTGAATTTAAGCTATGTATGGATTTGTTAAATAAAATAAATAAGTTGAATAATGGAGTTTGATTATTTTATATGGTTAAGTACATGTTAAGATAATTGAAAATATATAGAATTTTAAATGATTTAAATCAATTAAGATTGGGAATTTAATTGGAAAATTTATTTGGAATTGAGCTAAATTAATAATTTAAACTTCATAAGTTGATGTAAAACTTATTAACTTGAAATTTTAAAAAAAAGGTATGATATTTATAACTGAATTTTTATTCAAGGTGAATTAATTGGATAATTCTAGTATAAATAAATTGAAGGAATTATTCCTTTATAAGTAATTTGAGTTTTACTTAAATGATTACAGGTTTATTATGCAATTATTTCAAAACTAAATAATAGAATGGTTGAATAGAAATTTCCAACCATGGTTTTGAAATTTATTAAATATTCAAAGTTGAAATATATTGAAACTGAAGTGGTTATTGAAATTGAAAGCGATTTTGAAATTTATGGATTTTGACTTAATTTTAAATGATATAAATTGTATGTCGCGGAAATTATTTTATTTTATAAAGTTTAAATGCAAACTATTTTATTCTATATACCGTTTGAATATCCAAACCATCCAAGTATTAGAAGTTATGGTTTTAAAGCTATGAATTTCGAAGTATTATGTTTTGAAAGCTATAATTCAAATATTTGGTTTCGAGATATTATAAATTTTAAAAGTGGCATGATTTTGGAAAGAAATATATTTGAAATAAAATGATATCATATTATTTGGGTTTTAAAAGGAGATGATATCGTATTTATGGGTTTTAAAATGGATAATTATATTCTGGCTTTGAAAGTATAATTATTTTTAAAATGACCATGGTGTTATAATAACGTTTGGTTGTTGAAGAGACCGGGTTCGGAAGTTGTCATACTCTCTGCCAACTCCGAAAATCACTTTAACAACCGTGTACGCGGTGGAGATTCCAGAATGAAGTAGGATGGCAGAGGCGTTTCCTTTGAGGTAAATACGTGGACCCAACTCCCGTGAGTTGGCATAAGGTGGCTAAAACAGGAGCGATTCTCGGGACAATGAGGTCATTCCTCTGATCGGACGCACTCCTTCGATATTATACTCTGACTTTTGGATTTGGATTCGGTGGCCACTTTATTTTGATTTGGGGGTGTTGTTCGAGGTGGGCGGTAGTAGCAGCTACGTGTTACCACCAGCCCGGATAGCAATTGGTATATCTACCCTGGCATTGCCTAGTTGTGCCATGTCAACTACCTTATCGCGCCTTGTACGAGTTTGGTTTTCTCCCGTAGCCCGTGTGGTATCCTCTGGTGGCTTCCCGATCAGGAGGGACTATGATATTGGATGGACTACTGGGACTATTACGTGTTAAGGGCTATATGAGTAACCCCTTAATGCTAAGAAAAGAGTAAGTTTATTTTGTAAATAGACACTATTATAATAGCGCAATATACTACTTAGTAAATAGTTTAACGGATCCTTAGGAGATGTAAATCCCGAGCATCTCTTGAGTTACTGCACTCATATTTATTTCTGTTAATTTAACTCACATAAGATCTTTTAGTTTTGACTCGAGTGTTTTTGTCTTTTCAAATTCGCTCGGGTCAGTCCGAGCGTTTCAGGATTTGAAGATTTAGCTTTGGAGGACGAAGACGAAGATTCGTATTATTATTATTTATTCTATTGCACTACACTCATACTGTTTCGCTGCATTGTTATTGGTATGTGTAACTCTGATATGTAGTATGTGAATATAATCAAATGTTTTTTTTAAACAGCTTCATGAACTGTATATTTGATTATTATATTTTATCCTTCCGCTGTGAGATTCTGTTTTGTTTTTTTTCCTTCTTGTTTTTCTCATTTACCCCATAACAATCCGCCCTTGCGTATGGTTTGAATTGGCATGTGTGTCGATTTAAAGTGTGCGAAAAGGAGGGACGTTACAAATGGGGTTCCAGGTAGTGTTGGGAATGAGATCACTAATGAGGGTTTTTTTATTTTGCAATTCACTAATGGCACCTGGCTTTTTACCTCACATCTACCGCAACACATCGCAGCTCATAAATTTATTTTATATAATTTCAAAATGCTTTCGGACTTAAGATTAACTATGACCAGAGTTCCATCCTAGTACTAAACGATGTTGAATATGACTAGAATTCAATACTTAAGGTTTTGGTTAGACCTACAAAACTAAAAAGGAATGCTGATATTTAGGATTGATAAGATAAATAGAAAACTATCTAATTGAAAATATAGGTTTTTATCAAGAGAATGGAGAATCATTCTTATCAACTCTGTTTTTGTCAGCACTACCGATTTACTGGATGTTGTATTATAATTCCAAAATGGATCATTGAAAAAATAGATAAAATTTGAAGGAACTTCATTTTGAAATGGTGATAGAAACTAACTATTTGGTTGGTTGGGAAATGATTTGCAAATCTAAAGAGGATGGGTGGTTAAGGATTATAAACTTACACGACCTCGATTTTTCACTTCTAGGTAAAGGGCTCGGAAATTCAAGAATGATAATGAAACTTTATGAAGGTAAATTATTTTAAATCAATTTTATGATAGAACTCATAACCTATACTTCATCTCTCCTAACTATAACAATATGTCCTACTTATGGAAATCCATCTTACAAAATCTTAGAATCAATATTATATTTCACTTAGGTAATAACACTTCATTTTGACACAATAACTGGATTTCAGTTATTCCATTTAAAGTTGAGTTTACAGAATTATTTGGTATTTTTAACTTCAGAAATGCAAAAATATCTAAGGCTTGCAAACCTCACATCGAATTCCTATGGAACTTATATTCAACCGGGCTCTTGCAGTCACTACCTTAGTCGAATTTGTCTCAGTTTGTACCAAGTTTAAATATTATAACACAAATAATAAGAGGGACACTAAAATCTATTGCTAGGATAAAAGTGGAACTATACCCTAAAATTGACATACAAGTTTTTAAACTTCTCAGAGACCTCTTCAAGCATGTTCAAAGTTATTTGGAAAGTAAATGCTCCACCTAAGGCAAATCTACACACTTGCTAATCCTACATAAGAAGTATAATGCAGTCAAATTCTTGGGAAAAAATAATATTCTCATAGATAAAAAATGTTCTTTTTGCAACTTAGACCAAGAAAACATAAAGCACCTTTACTACAATTATCCCGTAACTAGTTTAGTATTTGTCAACACTTTTAACATCTTTGACTTAGCCTTAATCAATACTAATCTTTACCATGACAATTACTTGAACAATCTAAGATTCCAATGGGGTAAAGATTATACCACTTTACAAGATACAATCTACACTATTATCTATTGGCATATATGGTTTGAAAGGAACCCAAAAATATTTAATAATGTTAACACGCTACCTGATAACCTAGTTTACACTATTGCAATATTTATATATAACTGGGTAGCCAATCCAAGCTATTAATTGGCAAGTAGGGTGTAACATCTAGGAATTTTATCATTTTCATTTTGAATATTTAAATAATTTTAAATATTTAGTCAATTGGTTTCTAAAGTTTAATCACTTGAGTTTAGATATAGGGATTATTCAAATATTTGAATTGTGAATTAACTATTGATTAAATGGATTTAATAGCCTAATTTAACTCCTTTTAATTAACGAATAGTAATGGTGAACCCATTTTAGATTGAATCAGAATGCGAAAGCGTCAATTGAATTCGGACGTGGTCAGTTGCGTTGGACTTGTACTGACGTTATCTTTATATTGGAATTAATACATCAAAAATTAGAGCTATTAGAATTTCGAGCTAAAAATGTCGTTTGAATTTAGATCGAACCAGAATGCGAAAGCGTTAACTGGAATTTCGGTTAGTTTACACACATTTAAATAAACAATATGATATCAATGTTACTATAGATTATTATTGAAAGCTTGGATGATAGTTGATAGTTTTTAATGAAGTGTAGATTAGTAATGTGATGACCCGAAATTTTGGCAATATTAATTTGGTAATCTTCTTATTTGAAATTGGCAAAATTTATCCTTTTCAAAAAAAATAGAAATATGTTTTCTAATTATAATATACATATATATATATATATTGTGATTTGGAAGCATTGTTTCGAATTCAATATAATAATTTTCAAAAGCTATTTAAAGTTAAATTCTATATTTTAAAAACTCTAAGGATAAATATTTATTTATTTAAAAGTATGATAGCTTAAAATGAGATTTGATAAAAAGGGTTTAATATACTTTCTTTTTAAATTTTACATGAACAATGTGGTTTGTAAAAATATAAATATATATTAATAAAAACGTAATATATAAATTAAATATAAAAAACATAAGAAAAAAATAAAATATTGCTTTAGGACATTTGTAGCTTAGAGTGACATGCAAAATAACAAGTGGCGTATCTCATCTTTCTTTTAATTTGAAAATGTAAATAATAAGAAGTAAGAAACCAGGCTGGGTATATTCATTTTCATTTCTCAATCAATCTCTTCTTTCTTCTTCTAAAACTAAAAACTAAAAAGAAATCAAACTAAATCAAAGCCCGTTTCAAGTCTTCAACTAAGCTAAAGCAAAGTAAATATATAGAATCAGTTCAAACTCAATCAATAAGAAGATCAGATTCCAAATCAACTCAAACATAAAAAAGATCAACATTCAAGTTTCAGTTCAAAAGTAAAGCTCTATTTCTCTGTAATCTCTGAGTAAACAACCATTCTTTTAGTTTAATCTATTTTATATGTTGTTGCATGTGATAAATAATTAAAGTAAAGATGTAGAAATGTTTGCATGGATGTATTTTGTTTGAAATTTGATGAATTACTATGGTATATCCCTATGCCTATCTGTGTATTTGTTTATTCATGCTTTGTCCTTTAATCACAGGTTCAGCTCAATCAAAATTAATTAATATATCTTCTTCTAAGCAATTTCTAGCTATGATCCTTAAAGAAAAAATGATTGTAAGAATGTAATATCATTTTTGAAAATAGTCTCAAGTGTATATATTAAGTAATTGTTTCAAAAATAAGACATTACAGTGAAAATTAACTCAAGTCAAAATTTTGATTATTTAAATTCCAAGTTTTGATTGCATGTCTGGATTCGAGCTTAGAAAACATGATTTTTGATAAGATTTCATGATTTTTAGTGTTGTGGTTGTCGAGAATTTGCAAGTTGAACGATATTGGGGATTTCGTCAATTTTCGACGACCAAAGGGAAGATAAGCTTTGGGTCTAGTGCTGGAGGAAGCCTGGATGGTGGAGATCAACGGAAAAATGGCCGGAGGATTTGTAGGTGGTCGGAGTGGCTTGGCGACGTTGAACTAGGGTTTTATAGCCTGTTTTGTTCGATGATGAAGTCGAGACGATTGCTTCTTCCTGGGTGCATCGGTGCCGATCGAAGTGAGGTGGATCGAGGCGTGGGACTGGGACGGAGGTTCGGATGTGATGGCGAGGTTCTCGGTGGACGTAGGCGGTGGCGCGAGGCATTTTTGGTCGATCAGTTTTGGGTTCCAGGTGCTCGAGTAGTTCGATTTCGTTTGGCCGAGTTGATCGATGTTCTATGTGTTCGCGACGACTAAGGGGTAGGTCGGCGACTTGATGGTGGTCGGAGCCTTGGTTGGAGATGGTTTGATCTCGTGTACACGTGCACATGTGCCATTCGTGTATGTTGTTGCTGGGTCGATCAGGGATCGGAGAAGAAGAGTTAAGCCCGGGGACGGGCTCGAGTAAATGAGGGTTTGGCTCGAGTGATTGTTTGGGGAATTTTTGTTGTGCTCAGTCTTGTTTTGTTAGTTAATTGGTTTTAAAATGCGAAGTAAATTTTTACCAGGTTTAAAAGTAAAAGAAAACCAAAGTTTTAAAGCAAAAGGAAAATGCAAGTGTAAAAGCAAATTTGTTAAACAAAATTTTCAAAGCTAAACATTAAACAAATTTTCAAAGCAAAAAAGTATTTAACAAGGTTATTTTCAAACAAGTTTCAAAGGTTAAATTTTTAAAGATTCAATGTTGTTAAAGTTGATTGATTTGGTTTTGGAATAATTATATATTAAGTTAATAATAAATAATTTCATAAATGTTTTCAAATGGAATTTAATATTGATTGGATTAAGTAGATGATTAAGATAAGTGTATTAATTTAAATTAATTAAGGGTCTCAAGTAATTTTGTATGTTAATAATAAATTAATTTCAAGCATTTGATTTAAATAAGATTTAAGTGGTAATTAACTAATTAATTAAGGAAAATGGTTTATCTAAGATTAATTAAGGACTTAAGTAATTAAGGATTAATTAATAACTTAAGTAATTAAAGGATAACTACTTAATGTGATTAATTAAAGGATAATTACATAAAGGATAATTACTTAATGTAAGTAATTAAAGGATAATTAATTTATGTAAGCAATTAAAGGTTAATTAATTAATGTGAATAATTAAAGGATAATTAATTAATTTAAGTTTAATTAATTGATATAAGTAATTAAAGGATAATTAATTAATTAAAGGCTAATTAGTTAATTAAAGTAATTAAAGGATAATAAATTAATTAAAAGTTAATTAATTAATGTAAGAAATTAAGGGATAATTAATTAATCTAATTATTTAATGGATAATTAATTTATGTAAGAAATTAAAGGTTAATTAATTAACGTGAATAATTAAAGGATGATTAAGTAATCTCGTTAATTAATTAAAATAATAATAAATGGTTTATAATTAATTAAGGTAAATTTAGCAGGATTTAACTGTAATTAATTTAATTTATTTGGTGATTAAATTAAATTAATTTGGAATTGTATGACTAACTAATCTTGCTTATGAGTGATAAACTATAATTGAATGCCTTGGATTGTTGATATCTGGTATGTAATTTGTGATGTTCTAAGATATGAATGCTTTGGTTGAACTGTGATAATGTAAGTTATCTACCTGTGATGAATTGCTATGTGGTTGATATATTGAATTGAATTGAATTGTTTAAGCTCAAACAACTTGGCTTTTAAGACGGCGTTTGGATTTCGATGAGACCGGGATCGGATATCAAATTTGTTATCCAAAAACCACATTTATCCAAATTAAACGATAGGTCTTGAAATCTTAAGTGAAGATCAAGATGAAGATTCAGAGTGCAAGGGCTATTTGTCATTAGCTCTGAGTGTGATTCCAAAACGAGTGTAGCGAAGATACCGCCTTCGGTTTCGTTCGAACTCGGAACGGACTTGTATGGATGAATGCTTTCAGACCATCGTCACTGGAGGACCATGAGCATTCCAAGTTTTGCATTCTAAAAAGGTAATCATAGCCTCAAGCCTCATCAACTGGGAATGGCTGAAACAGGGGAGGTGTAGCAAGGCTAAGTGGGTAGCACCCAAGTAGGATAAGATTTCCCCTGTCTAGAGGTCCCTTTTTCGGCTGTGTGGGCGGTTATTCATCACAACTATGGGGTTTTCTTATTCAGAATTATCCAGTAAGGGGTAGTTTCGGTCTTGTGTTGCAGGGAATCAGGGTGGACCCTCGGCACTCTGATCTAGACCAGGTACTGTGATGGGCGGTACCCCAGTAGCCCTGCCATTGTATGGAATCCAATCTCCAATAAGTGCCGTACATTTTGATTGTGCCTAACTACGTTGGAATGTGAGATGTAAGCGTTCCAGCTATTTCCTATTTTAATTGAAAACCGTAGACACTATTATAATATCACTGGATTTCCTATCGAATGTTTTGGTTATCGTAAGGCAAAAACCCGACATGTTTATTTGTGGCATGGTCTTACGAGATACCTTTGTTTTCAAATGATTTTCAAAGTTAAACAACTTAAATTGTTTACTCACACCAGACCTTTGTCTGATCTAGAGTTTATTTTCTGTTTTTCTTAAATTCTTGGGTACTCAAATTTTTAAGAGTAGCCAAGGGATTCAGGTTAGCTTTGACGAATTTATGGAGAAGACTTGGAGCAGGAGGCTTCAGCGTATCCAGATATTGTGTTTCCGCTGTGTTGATGTCTTGTTTGGAATTTTGGGTTGTATGATAGACAGGTCTTCATGACTGTCTAATATGTTATATAATTTGTATGAATCTGATAAATGATGTCTATTATGTAATACTTATGTGATGCAATATTTTTTTCGTTCCGCTGTGAGATTCTGATGTTGTTTAGTTTTTTCTTTCTATCTATTCTCTTTTTCTATCTATTTCCTTCTTAATCAAGATACGTCTTTCTATGGAATGAAAGGCGGGTCGTCACATTTGGTATCAGAGCTATAGGTTGAGATAATACCTAGGCTTTGGAGTAATATCTATCTTCAGAGAGCGTATTTGTACTTTATGTATATCTATATACCTACCTGATTTGTTGGTAACGTGGAACAAAATGAATTCTAGAGGTAGAAGGGGCAGAGGTGTGGGTAGCACGACTACCATAAATGGAAGAGGCCCAAATGTTGAAGGAGGAAAAGTATATGCCTAGGCTGTGAACCCAATACCGCCTCGAGTAAGCTTTGCAGCATTGTGAAAGGATTTCACCAATCTCCGAGGGAAACCTTTTAAAGGTAAAGAGTCCATCATTGAAGTGCAAGCTTGGTTGCGCTCGTGTGAGTGGATTTTTAAGAGTTTAGATCTGTCGGATGAGAAGAAGAGAGTTATGACATCTTGGCAACTTCAGGAAGAGCATCTGCATGGTGGGACGCAGTAACAATGAATGTTTCCGAAGATGATTTCTCTTGGAGCAAGTTTATGGAAGTATTTGAAGAGCAGTTTATACCCACCACAGGGAAGACTCGGCTGCATAGGAATTTTCTGGAATATAAGCAAGGAAATTTGTGTGTGAGACTTAGTTCAACGAGTTGTCTCGCTACGGACCTGCTCTTCTTGACATACCCCTTATGAAGAACGAGATTTTTGTGCTTGGTATGAGGCCCAAGTTTCAGGAGAAGATGACTGCCCATCTCATAGCCTCATTTTTGGAATTGGTTGATATGGCCTTGAAGTATGGAGAGCTTATGGAAAAGAAGCCCATGGCATTTGTGGCAGCACCGAGTGGGAATTCGTCCAATCAAAAAAAAGGAAATTCAATCCGACTTGGAAGAGGTAAGGTAAAAGGAGACCAGGAAGCAACAATGCAGCTCAAAAGTGTTATGTGTGCCAGTTGGAAGTTCATTTAGCTAAGTAATGTCCTAGAGGTGGAGCTAAGAAGCAGCAGAGTGGACCCATTTCTTCGATGGTTCCGAAGTCTTTGTGTTTCAACTGTCAGCAGCTTGGGCATAAGGTGAAAGCTTGCCCATTTCTTCAAAAAGCTCAGCAGAATAAAGTGATTGCTACTGAAGGTGGACCGTCAACTTCTTTTAATGGGAAAGGCAAAGGAGTTCTTGAAGGTACTTTGCTTTTAGATGGCATTTATGTTAGAGTTTTGTTTGATTCTGATGCTTCCCTTAGTTTTATTTCTTTGGAATTGGTAGAGAAATTTCATCTTACCCCTAGTGTTGTAGACCGTCCTATTTTTGTATCTAATCTTTTAGGAGTGACCAAGCTAGACTTGATCTGTAAGGGTTTAAGAATTTCTTATCTATCCCATAATTTCTCATGCGACCCTTATGTATCGAATTTCAAAGGATTTGACCTTATTTTGGGAATGGATTGGTTAAACAAGCATAAAGCTGTTCTGATTTGTGAAGAGAGAATAGTGTATTTGAAAACTGAACTGGGTAGGGTTGCAAGAGTGACTTGCAGTAGTTTAGGTTTTCACCTGAGTATTCTTTTGCATGGTATCAAGGCATCTCAAGAAGAAGTAGGAACTATCGAGGTGGTCAGAGACTTTTTGGATATTTTCGAGGAAGTCAAAGGTTTGCCCCGCATCGGGAGATTGAGTTCCATAGCGATTTAGTTCTAGGAACGGTACCGGTAGTTCAACCAAGTAGATGAATGGATCCTAGAGAGAGGGAGGAATTGGTGAAGTGGACTTAGGATTTCTTGGAGAAAGGATTGATCAGACCTAGTTTTTCTAGTTGGGGTTCTACTGTAGTATTTGTGATCAAGTCGGATGGGTCACTAAGATTTTGTGTAGACCATCAAGAGTTGAATAAGGTGACCATTAGGAATAAGTACTCCTTGCCTCGTATTGGCGATCTTTTTGATCAACTTCATGGAGCTTCTGTGTTTTCTCAATTAGATCTAGCTTCGGGTTTTCACCAGCTAAGGGTAGCTAAAGACAGTATACCCTTGACCGCATTTAGAGGACCCAATTGTTTTTATGAGTGGTTAGTTATGCCTATTGGGATAACCAATATTCCAACTTATTTTGTTGATCTGATGAACCATGTCTTTCGATATGTGTTGAATAAGTTTGTGCTCGTGCTCGTCGACGACATTCTCATATACTCCAAATCTGAAGAAGAGCATATGCGTCATTTGAAGATAGTATTGGAAACTTTGAGGGGACATATACTGAAAGCTGAGTTCTCGAAGTGTCATTTCTTAAAGTCGAAAGTAAGATTTTTAAGACATATCTATCTGGAGAAGGTATTTCTGTGGATCCGGTCAACGTAGCAGCCGTTTGAGAGTGGAACCACTACAAACTCTTATAGGAAGTTCATCCGGTATTACTCTAAGATTTCTTCTCACTTGACCAAACTGACTAGGAAAGGAGCGAAGCTCAAATGGGCCCCTAAGTGTGAAGAAGCTTTTCAGGATTTGAAGGCGAGGTTAACAAATGCTCCTGTTTTGGCTATTCCGGATGGGAGAAGTAAGTTCGAAGTCTACACTGATGCTTATAGAATAAGACTTGGCGCTGTTATGATGCAGAATGGAAGGGTGAATGCGTATACGAGTAGGCAGTTGAAGCCGCATGAGAAAAACTACACTATGCATGATTTGGAACCGCTAGCTATCGTATTTTCTCTGAAGATATGGAGGCATTATCTGTTGGGTGAGAAGTTCGAGCTTTTCACTGATCATCAACCCTTGAAGTGTGTTTTCTACCAAAAAGATCTGAACCTGAGGCAGCATATGAGTAGAATCTGGAAATTGTCTTATTCTTGGTCCATACTTGATTCGAGAGATATCTGTGATCGTTGGGCTGATTAAGAAAAGGATAAAGGCAGCCAGGATCGTCAGAAGAGTTATGTAGATGAGAGACGAAGGAATTTGGAATTCGAAGTTGGAGACTTGGTTTTTGTTAAGATTTCCCCAATCAAAGGACCAACCAGATTTGGTAAGACGGGGAAGCTAGCTCCAAGATATATTGGACCCTTTCGTATTCTCGAAGGGATTGGTACTTTGGCCTACAGGATTGAATTACTAGATCGGATGGCTGGGATTCACAATGTATTTCATGTATCTCATTTGAGGAAGTACGTGCATGATCCATCACTGGTTGTAGAACCAGCAGTTCAGGAGGATTTGGAAGTTGAGCCAGACTTGACTATGGTCAAACATCCAGTTCAGATTGTAGATCACGATGAGAAGGAGCTCAGGAACAAAGTGGTGAGGCTATTTAAGATTCAGTGGAGCGAGGATCCCATAGATTGTACCTGGAAAACTCTAGATAGTATTGGGAAGTCCTATCCAGAATTATGTCTAGATAGTTAGATTTGTTTGTTTGAATAATTGATTGCTATGATTGTTAGTATATGGTTGATATGTATGCCTTGTTGTTTGAATATAAAAGTTTTTGATGGATTATTAAATTATCTTTGCTTTTAATTTTGGGGATGAAATTCTTTAAGGGGGGGATGTGATGACCCAACATTTTGGCAATATTGATTTGATACTCTTCTTATTTTAAATTGGCAAAATTTATCCTTTTCAAAAAAATAGAAATATGTTTTTTATTATAATATATATACGTATGTATGTATGTATATGTAATTGGAAGCATTGTTTTGAATTCAATATAATAACTTTCAAAAGCTACTTAAAGTTAAATTGTATATTTTAAAAACTCTAATGATAAATATTTATTTATTTAAAAGTAAATAATATTTAATAAAAAGGGTTTAATATACTTACTTTTTAAACTTTACATGAACAATGTGGTTTGCAAAATATATAAAAATATAAACATATATTAATAAAAACATAATATATAATTTAAATATAAAAAACATAAGAAAAATAAAATAAAATATTGCTTTAGGATATTTGTAGCTTAGAGTCACATGCAAAATAACAAGTGGCATATCTCATCTTTCTTTTAACTTGAAAATGTAAATGATAAGAAGTAAGAAACCAGGTTGGGTATATTCATTTTCACTTCTCAATCAATCTCTTCTTTCTTCTTCTAAAACTAAAAACTAAAAAGAAATCAAACAAAATGAAAATCTGTTTCAAGTCTTCAACTAAGCTAAAGCAAAGCAAATATATAGATTCAGTTCAAACTCAATCACGAAGAAGATTAGATTCAAAATCAACTCAAACATAAAGAAAATCAACATTCAAGTTCCAGTTCAAAAGTAAAGCTCTGTTTCTTTGTAATCTATGAGTGAACAACCATTCTTTTAGTTTAATCTATTTTATATGTCGTTGCATGTGATAAATAATTAAAGTAAAGATGTAGAAATGTTCGTATGGATGTATTTTGTTTCAAATTTGATGAATTACTGTGGTATATCCCTGTGCATGTTTGTGTATTTGTTTATTCATGCTCTGTCCTTCAATCATAGGTTCAACTCAATCAAAATTGATTAATATCTCTTCTTCTAAACAATTTCTGGCTAGGATCCTTAAAGGAAAAATGACTATAAGAATGTTATATCATTTTTAAAAAGAGTCTCAAATGTATATATTAAGTAATTGTTTCAAAAATAGGAAATTATAGTGAAAATCAACTCAAGTCAAAATTTTGATTTTTCAAATTCCAAGTTTTGATTGCATGTTTGGATTTGAACTTAGAAAACATGATTTTTGATAAAGATTTCATAATTTTTAGTGTCGTGGTTGTTGAGAATTTGCCAGTTGAACAAAATTGGGGATTTCATCGATTTTCGACGACCAGAGGGATGACAAGCTTCGGGCCAGGTGCTAGAGGAAGCCTGGGTGATGGAGATCAATGGAAAAATGGCCGGAGAATTTATAGGTTGTTGGAGTGGCTTGGCGACGTTGAACTAGGGTTCTATAGCATGTTTTGTTTGATGATGAAGTCGAGACGATTGCTTCATCGTGGGTGCATCGGTGTTGATCGGAGTAAGGGGATCGAGGCATGGGACCGCGGTGGAGGTTCAGGTGTGATGGCGAGGTTCCTGGTGGACGTAGGCAGCGGCGCGAGGCGTTTTTAGTTGATCAATTTTGGATTCCTGATGCTCGAGTAGTTTGATTTCGTTTGGCTGAGTCGATCGACGTTCTGGGTGTTCCTGACGACCAAGAGGAAGGTCGGTGACTTGACGGTGGTTGGAGCCTTGGTCAAAGATGGTCTAATCTCATATGCACGTGCACATGTTCCATTCGTGTATGTTGTTGCTGGGTGGATTAGGGATCGGAGAAGAAGAGTTGAGCTCGGGGACGGGTGCGAGTAGATGAGGGTTTGGCTCGAGTGATTGTTCGGGGAATTTTTTATTGTGGCTCGGGCTTGTTTTGTTAGATAACAGGTTTTAATATGTGAAGTAAATTTTGTACCAGGTTTAAAAGAAAAAGAAAACCAAAGTTTTAAAGCAAAAAGCAAATGCAAGTGTAAAAGCAAATGCAAGTGTAAAAGCAAATTTGTTAAACAAAGTTTCCAAAGCTAAACAGTAAACAAATTTTCAAAGCAAAAGGTTATTTATCAAGATTATTTTCAAACAAGTTTCAAAGATTAAATTTTTAAAGATTAAATGTTGTTAACGT
This sequence comes from Allium cepa, assembly GCA_030765085.1. NCBI lineage: Eukaryota > Viridiplantae > Streptophyta > Magnoliopsida > Asparagales > Amaryllidaceae > Allium > Allium cepa. Next base: position 473,959,749 of record CM060943.1, on the reverse strand, counting down.
TAATTGATTTGGTTTTGGAATAATTATATATTAAGTTAACAATAAATTAATTCATGAGTATTTTCAATTGGAATTTAATAATGATTGGATTAAGTAGATGATTAAGATTAGTGTATTAACTTAAATTAATTAAGGGTCTCAAGTAATTTTGTATGTTAATAATTAATTAATTTCGATCATTTGATTTAAATAAGATTTAAATGCTAATTAAGTGATTAATTAAGGTAAACGTTTTATCTTAGATTAATTAGGGACTTAAGTAATTAAGGATTAGTTAATTAACTTAAGTAATTAAAGGATAACTACTTAATGCGATTAATTAATGGATGTTACTTAAAGGATAATTACTTAATGTAAGCAATTAAAGGATAATTAATTTATGTAAGTAATTAAAGGTTAATTAATTAATGTGAATAATTAAAGGACAATTAATTAATTAAAGATTAATTAATTAATGTAAGTAATTAAAGGATAATTAATTAATTAAAGGTTAATTACTTAATGTAAGTAACTAAAAGATGATAAATTAATTAAAGTTAATTAATTAATGTAAGCAATTAAGGGATAATTTACTGATGTAATTAATTAAAGGATAATTAATTTATGTAAGCAATTAAAGGTCAATTAATTAATGTGAATAATTAAAAGATGATTAATTAATCTCATTAATTAATTAAGATAATAACATATGGCTTATAATTAATTATGGTTAATTAAGCAGGATTTAAGTGTAATTAATTTAATTTATTTGGTGATTAAATTAAATTAATTTGGATTTGCACGACTAATTAATCTTTCTTATGAGTGATAAACTATAATTGAATGCCTTGGATTGTTGAAATCTCTAATATTAATTTGTGTTGTTCTGAGATATGAATGCTTTGGTTGAACTGTAATGACGTAAGTTATCTATCTATGATGAATTGCTATATGGTTGATATGTTGAATTGAATTGAATTGAATTGTTTAAACTTAAACAAATTGGCTTTTAAGACAGCATTTGGATTTCGATAATACCGAGATCGGATCAAATTTGTTATCCGAAAACCATATCGATCCAAATTAAATGATAGTCCATGAAATTTGAAGTGAAGATCAAGATGAAGATTCAGAGTGCAAGGGCTACTGGTCGTTAACTCTGAGGGTGATTCCAAAATGATTGTAGTGAAGATAGTGCCTTCGGTTTCGTTCAAACCCAGAATGGACTTATATGGATGTATGCTTTCAGACCATCATCACTGGAGGACTGTGAGCATTTCAAGATTTATGTTCTAAAAAGGTAATCGTAGCCTCAAGCCTCATCAACCGGTAATGGCTAAAACAGGGGAGGTGTAGTAAGGCTAAGTGGGTTGCACTCTAGTAGTATAAGATTTTCACTGTCTAAAGGTCCCTTTTTGGGCTGTGTGGGTGGTTGCTGATCAAAACTACAGGGATGTCTTATTCGGAATTATCCAGTAAGTGGTAGTTCCGGTCTTGTGTTGTAGGGGATCAGGATGGATCCTTAGTATCTGATCTAGACCAGGTACTGTGACGGGCGGTACCCCAGTAGCTATGTCATTGTATGGAATCCAATCTCCAATAAGTGTCGTACGTTTTGATTGTGCCCAACTATGTTGGAACGTAAGATGTAAGCATTCCAACCATTTCATATTTTACTTGAAAACTCTAGATACTATTATAATATCACTGGATTTCCTATCAAATATTTTGGTTATCGTAAGGTAAAAACCCGACATGTTTATTTGTGGCATGGTCTTATGAGATAACTTTGTTTTCAAACGATTTTCAAAGTTAAACAACTTAAACCGTTTACTCACACCAGTCCCATGTCTGACCCAGAATTTATTTTCTTCTTTTCTTAAACTCTTGGGTACTCAAATTTTAATGAGTAGCCAAGGGATTCAGGTTAGCTTTGATGAATTTAAGGAGATGACTTGGAGAAGGAGGCTTCATCGTATCTAGATATTTTGTTTCTACTATGTTGATGTCTTGTTTGGAATATTGGGTTGTATAATAGACAGGCTTCATGACTGTCTAATATGTTTTATAATTTATATGACTCTGATGAACGATGTCTATTATATAATACTTACGTGATGTAATATATTTTCTCGTTCCGTTGTGAGATTTTGATATTGTATAATTCTTTCTTCCTATCTATTCTCTTTTTCTACCTATTTCTTTCTTAATCACTATACGTCTTTCTATGGAATGAAAGGCGGGTCGTCACAAGTAGTAAAATTATAGTGATTAAATTTAATTATGTTTAACATGGTTAAATTAGTTATAATTCATTTGGGATATCTATTTAGCAGAATAAAACCCGATCTGCTATAATTAAATTGAATGGATTATTTAGAAATTTATGGAGCAGAATAAATCACCATTCTGTGCTTGCAAAGGGAGTATTATTATTTGATTGTTTGTTTGGATTTGAACTCCCACTTGATGGCGGATGACATAAATAACCATTGTGTTGGAGGGGACAAAAAGGAAGAAGTTGGAGTGTTTTTGCTAGCGAATAGGTTGTTACGGCACACTTCGAAGTGCATATATACGTATGAGATTTACATGGTACTTTTGTAAAAAGACCCTTAGGGGTTTCTCACCATTATTAATTTACTTCTGTATGCATTTTACTTGTATTCTTATGCTGCTTACATTGGTGTTTGATTGAAATATTTGGGACATACTGTTTGAATTGTGTAAGTGTTGTTGTAGCGATTTTCGCTATACCGTCACTTATGAAATATCAACTGCTTAAACCCTTGTATGTGTTAAACTTATGCTTGTACTTTTAAAAAATAATTATTTGTCATATTTTTGCATTTTGAAAGTTATTTGAACTATATTTTTAAGAATTTTGAGAATCTTGAAAATAAAGGATAAGTATGGACTAAAATTGATATAAGAAGATATAAATTTGACTAGTTATCTTTCAGGATAATTAAAATTGTTTCAAATATAAAAAGGATTTGAATTTGATTATTTTCCATTGGGATAATTAATGTTGGTTAAATTTATAAAAGAATAAATTTGATCTATTTTCCTTTGGGATAATTAATGTTGTTTAAATTTATAAAAGATTATAAACTTGACTTAATTTCCTTTAGAATAATTAGTATTGTTTAAAATTTATAAAATATGGCTGTAAATAAGAAAATCCTTTAAAAATGAATGACCGTTTTGGGTTTAGAGTAATAGTGTTTTAACGACAAATGTTTTTGGGCCTTTGTTTTTAACACACTTGGAAATATAATTTTCCCTTTTAAAAGAATATTTTTTAACAAGTGTTATTAAAGTGTTTTACAAACATTTTTGAAATGAAAATCGGGTATAAGTAAGAATTAAATGTTTCAAAAGTTTGATTCGTTTATTGGTGACGTATATGCGATCTAATTTCCATATACAATCATTTGTTTACTTTCGATAGTTGATTTCTTAACTGTCAATTTTGATATAATTCTTTGTGCTTTGTCAATCTGAGCCGATTTTTCGTCTATTTTAAGCATTGGCATCCAACATCGTGGATGACTAAAACTAAAGAGCAAGTGCGAGCCATGCCATATGGTTCGCACCTATTAGGATATATTCACATTTATCTAAAAAGTTGTTAGTAGCATGCATGCGTTGATGTGAGTATATTCGGATGCTCGTGTGAGATTGGATCCAGCTTGGAAGTTCCCAAGAGTAATATGTGTTTGGTGTGGGTTCTCAAGTATATTTTATTTAGAGGTATACTTTCGGTATAGGGGGCACATACTCCTAGTCATGTTAGCTAAATTCATTTTCCTTGTTTCGATTCAAACTTTGGAATTAATATTTTCTTCTTTTTTGTTGTGTCAATCCAAGACGATACGATGCTCATTTTGAGCGATGATATTCGTTGTCAAAGATGACTAAAACCAAAGAGTGAGTAGAAGCCAAGATATGTAGGGTTACTCCCATTAGGGTATCTTCACGTCTACTCTAGATTGGAATCGGCGGTATGTGCTCGTTGTAACAACCATGGTCGAGATTACTTGAATATAAAGTATAAAATATGATTTAATTAATTATACTTAATTAATTGAATTAATTTTGGGAATTTATAGTCATTATCATTTCAAATTTTGAATGGATTTGAAATAAATTAAATTAAGAGTTTAATGAATTGTCCTTTTATGTAATTAATCCTTATATTTAACAATGTAGGAACAATCCTAGAGAAAATGAGAAAAAATTATATAGAAATAAATTTTATAATTTATAAATGAATTTCTCCAAGGGTTTATTTGCTTATTTGTTTGAATAGGAGATTTATAAGAAAAATAATTTGTTTTCAAAAATTATTAGAACAAATGTTGTAAATTTAATAAAATGTTAATATTGAGGTTTATTTTTTAAAATGAGGTTTTTATAATTAATAGTTTATTTTATAAAAATAAAAATAAAAATAATATGAATAGTTTTAATTTCAGAAGTTATATTTAATTTTACAAAATATCTCAATATTAATAGAAATAAGAATTTTAAATATGTTGGAGCTTTGGTAAAATTTGAGCAAAATTAGTCTATGCTTTCGTAATCATAGTTGAGTATTAACTACTGTTTTACGAGAGTAATCAATAGCAATTAGCAACATTTTCTTATTTGGTTATAGGATACCCATTAGGCCCATGTAGAAGATGAGTAATAATCAACATACTCTTATTTTCCTTCATCACTTTCTCATTTCAGCCGAGATCAAGAATTAGAAACTAAACTAACCTTATTTGCAAATCCTAGAAACTAGATTAAATCCCCAAATCAAGTTTAAATCAAAAGGCTTTTAATTATTTATAGAAGACGTAACGTTAAGGTAATCTTTACCATTATATCTTGCATCTTTTGGGTCTTTAATCTTAACTTTGATCACGATTGTAATTCATGCTTTTGCAATTGATCAAAATCAAAACTAGGTAATAATTGAAAGTTTTTAGCTAGGTGTAATCCAGGTTCTAATCATCTATTCAAGTTCAATTTGGTGCGTTAATCTCACACTTTCTCGCCTATAGATGAATGCTTATTGCTGTTGTTGTTATGGATGAATTTGGTGTTGAATTGATATCGTTTTTGTTTTGGTTTTCTTGTCATATGAAACTTGATTTTCTGTTTGATGAAAACCCACTTCATATTATCATGAATTGCATTCCATTGTAGTTGTTTTTATGCTCACATGTTAGCTAATTTAGTGTATTAGAGGTCAAGATGAAAATCAGCAAAGAAATCACTGCTAAAGGGCAATTGGAGCACCGCCAGAGATGCTTGGGGCTCAGCCCATGCATGCTTGGTGGTGCACCGGTCATGGTCATCGTTGGACTAGTCGTGATCTAGGCTGAGGCCCAGGTCACTCCGTTTTAAGCTCCATTTGTTCCTATTTGCTCCTCCGTTCGCCCGTCTGATCGCTTGAACCTATGTGCTAGATTTTTGTGTTGTTTTCAATGCTGATTTCAATGCTATCTCCAGATTTTAATTTATGCATTTAGGAATTCATCTTGGAGTTTATTATACCATAGGACTGCTCTACGGGTCTATGACATAACACACACTTTCCGTCGCACTTTTTCATCTAAAGTTTTCCAAAGAATGATTTTCAATCCAAACCGTCTTCTCAAATCATTTTAAGTATGCATATATTTTCAATAAAAGATATTTGGAATATTTGTAAATTCAAAATATATTTATTTATGATAATAATGGCTTTAAAGTTGATTTGGAACAATGGTTTAAATTTTATGTATGTGTGTTCACATACGTAAATATTAGCAAGGGCTTTCCGATACACACACACACACAGATATATATATATATATATATATATATATATATATATATATATATATATTAGCAAGCGCTGTCCAACACACATACACACACATAAAAATATATATACATGTATATATTCTAGTTATAAAACAATATTTTCAAGAAGGATTTTAAAGTTTTTTATTTTATAAAATTGCATGATATTGATCAAATAAAGAATCAATTTAAATGGATTGATAAAACAAGTGGTATGAAATGCTCGTGTTTATATTTCTTATTAATTCCTAGGCTTGTTCGATTGAGCCATTTATATGCACGAGCGGAGTTTACTAACCTATAGTAAATGTTTAAATAAACCCTTGTGGCATGGGACATACAGTTGTTATTTATTCGGTTACAATTTTGGGGTATAAACACTTATCGACGAGTTTATGACTCGCCCATAGAGTTTTATAGGACTTGTTCCTATCTTGATGTTTATAGGTATCATATCTATCTTGATGTTTATAGGCTTCGTACTTATCTTGATTTTTATAGGTCTCGTACCAATTTCGAAGATTATAGGACTCGTTCCTATCTGTACGTCTATAGGTCTCGTCCTATCTTAATGTTTATAGGTCTCATACCTTCGTTTATCTTTATAGACTTACATCCATCTTAGAGTTACATGTATGTAGGTGAATTCATTTCATTAATCTTAGAGTTTTGGCACATTTCCCCTTTTTATGTGATTTTTGAATTTTTGTTATGATTTCCATATTCGTTACTATTTGTGTTATCACCAAATCATTCTGAGGGTTTTTGCTTTTAGAAGCTATTTTAGGTTTTGATATTTGGTGATCACACCCTTAGAGTTTAATGAAGCATTCTTATTGTTATCCCTTCCTGGCTTTGTGTTCATCTTTTATATTTATATCATTACATCCTTTCTTATTTTGCTTAACCCATTCATTATAGTCTAGACGGTCCCTTCTGTTATTTTATAATACTCGAGTCGGACCGAGATATTTTAGGTGCTCTAGTTTGATGGTTCTATAAAGGATTCACTCCAGTTGTCGAGTTATCATTCATTCTACGTTCACCTTGTATATGTGTACATATTCATATAGTGTTGTATCTTATATCAAGTTTAGACTCATTTATTGTACATATTTGCACCTATGGTGTAATGACGCAGGATTTAGTTACTTTAATTATGGATATTTAAATATATTTTTATAATTAATTAATGGATTTTATAAAATTAATTAAAAATCTTTTAAATAAAAGATAATGATGTTGAAATAGTTTTTAAATTTTGTTTACAAAAATAATTAGTTCAAAACAAAATAGAAAATATGGCCGAAATCATATTTCAAATTTTCAACATTAGGTGTCAAAAAATTGTCGGAAAATGTCATGCACAATTGTGTAACATATATGCATATTTATATACAAGTTAGAATACATTTTAGGAAATACATATATATTTATACTTTAACTTATTAAAATCTGAAATGACATTTTATGAAAATTAAATAAGTTCAAAAATTAAAAGGGAAATATTGTCATAACATGTCATGTCTTCAAAAACATAAGTTCCATAGTAAATAAATGTATGTTGGCTTTGAAATGAAAGGGAGGGGGACAAGAAAATGACGCGTCAAAAATCTAGTGGAGGGTATGTACTCTTATGCTATTTTTAGAAATTTAATTTTTGCACTAGTATATAAACTCATTTCCTCCACTTTCCTCATTTCTAACTTCATTTCTTGTTCCTAAATTCTCTTCCAAGCTTTCTTACACAATTTAATGGCTTCTTAAAAATTCCTAAAATCCTAAAAAGTTTAGTACATCCACTTTTAAATTTTTAAATTTTTGTTTATAGATTTATTCCCTCGTTTCGACACCTCTCCTCCACAAAACAAGCACATATCAACCATTAACCATCTTAAGCCAAGCCCATATGCCCCTAAGACAAACACTTTTGTCCACTTGAACCCTCTAAAAATCTCATGTTTCCAAACTAAAGCGAAGACCTAGCTCATATACAATATATGGAGGAAGTTGCCTTGATTTAATCAACTTTTTATGAGTAAAGTTCTCACCTTTTTACTAAGATTCTAAAACATATGTCACCGCTTAATTTGTTGTATATACGAGTGTTTGGGTGAAAATAATTATTGATTTGTATGAATATATAAGCGCTTGAATTATAGTGATGTTTGGTTATGGTTCATATATGCTTATGTGAAATGATTAAGAATTAGACTTGAAATGAAGTCTAATGTTTATATTAGTTAGAAAGTTGAGATCTTGGCACATGTTAATAATTGTGATTTAAATATGAATGTTATGGTTTGAATACATGGTGTATGCTAAGAAAATTGGAAGCTTTGCTCGTTTAAGCGACATGTAATTCCTTGTGTAAAAGCTTTGAACTTGGGTTTTAAATTTAAAAAAATATTTAAGTTAAACTTGTTTGGTTTCGGAAACATGCCTTTATGATTTACAATGTGGTAAAGTATCCAAGAAATAAAATTTAAAAGACTTAGAAAAACTCAAATTCAAGTTTTGAAATCATGGGTCATATAGCAATAGTCGCTATGGAAGCAGTTCATAAAACAAACTAGTTTTTCAAATCTATAAGTGCTTTACTGTAACGCCCCTGACTCGACTTTTGAAAATCGACAACCAAATACATAACAATCGATACAACACAGCGGAAACAGAATAAATAACTTTATTGATACATAACATTTGATACAACAATGATACAAATGAAATGATCAACATATATCAGAGATAAACAATAGCGGAAGACGTCGTAGAAAAAACACCAGCAACACTAGCGGAAAGCAACATCTTCAATGCCAAAACTCCAAAACACCAAAACAAGAAGCTCGAACCACCATCATGCTGAACTTGAAGCAACTCGATGAAGAACGTTGAAGTGAAACAAATGCAATCGTGAATTCAAAGACTGAAGGCTACCAAATCTACACCTACTAGCTGGCTATATGATAACCTGACTCTAGGCTGCCCGTGTGGAAAATTATGGGTACCCAGAGTTTAGTAAAGGAACAATAAACTTCAAGTCAGTCATGGGGCTGGTGTGAGAAAAAAAACATTTTATCTTGAACAAAACAAACAAAAAGAAATAGAAAGAAATTCACAATGCTTTTTGGAAAATGAAACTACCATAAGGCCTCCCCGCACACACATAATGCAAGTGCACACTTGGAGCAGATTTGTCCTTATGATAGTAAAACATGCTTAATATGCAAAATTCTTTTGATATTATTATTAGTGCATAGGGTAGAAAACATTTCGAAAGTAAAATATTAATCCTAGCCAGCATAGGTACCATTATATTATGCCTGCTTTAGCTACCACCAGAGGTGGCAGATTATACAACTGCAATCGTAAAGGGCTCATATTGTTTTGTTTGGATTTCCAACAAATGGTCAGGCTAAGGAAATTTCTCATCAAATGGGTACACCTCTGGAGGGATGTCCCAAGAACCTAACTGGCTCTCTGCCAACACAATGCCGAGTTACCTCTGTAAAAAGGTAACTACTACAGAGGTAACTACTGACACGAGTATGGCATTCCCCGGTCGTCACCGACCTTTATCCGAGGTACCTCTACACCAACAAATTCTAGCAACCCATAAGTTAAATATCTGGGCTCCATACAATGATACCACTTTTTATCCAGAAGTAAATGCACATACCCTAAAGGGCGCGACCCTCGTAACCTTACCGCATCCTTCCTGTTTCGACCATTTTCGGGTTGTAAGGTTCGACAAAGTCTCATCCACAAAGCTAGGCTTTTCACAAAAGCCATGCTTCGATCAACAAATGATCAGCAGCTCTTAGCATGCCACATTGCCAAATTGGGAATATATCACTAGTAACTATCAATTACATAACCTCTGAGCTCGTATGTCTCAGAGAAGGGTGTAAAACTAAGAGAATAAATTCTCCGCCACCTAATAGAAATGTATTTGATAGAAACTAGCTGTACATCTCAAAGTGTAACGTCAGACGTACATCCATACAAGTCCATTCCGAGTTCGAACGGAACCGAAGGCACTTCACAAAGAAGCCCTTGCAAATCGGGTATTCACAATCCCGATCGGACTCCCCATCACATATGGAGATCTCTATACCGGAGCAACTTAGCGCAAAGACATTTGACAGGTAATCCTATCGTTCTCGAAAACACCCGGTCTTCACCATCGTCTTTAAATGCTATCTATTTAGTCGTATCACTATTTGGAATGGGTTTTTTGACATAAAATCCTCTCCCGGCTAAACCGAATAATGAGCGCTTATTTTAAAAGCATATTGATATATTGGGATTCTAGTTAAGTCACAACTTTCCAACACTTGTTCCCCAAAACCTTTCTTTTGAATGGTTCAAACAAATTTCCACTTTTAATCTTTTAAACAAAAGATTCACCCTTTAAGATCCTCTTCAATTTGAAACAAAGTCCATCAATCTTTAACAAAGATTCATTCATAGCTTTCAAAACTATTTTCAATTCAAATTTGATTTACACACAACCTGAAATATTTTCAACAAAAACTAGAAATCCTCTTATTATATAGTCATTATCATTTGAAAACAATGCTTTCCACTTCGGGAAAATCCGATTAAATATGCTCAAGTTATAGCCTTTCAATGTATACATTAAAAAATCAGCGAACTATCGTATCCTCTGCAAGTCCTATTTGAATTAAATTCAAACTCCCAAAAAGAATTATTTAAAACAGTTTTAAAATGGTTTAAAATCCACATATATATCTTGTATAACTTATATAACCTTTTCAAACCAAAATTTTCAAAATAATTTCAAAACTTAAATAAGATATATTATGTTCAAACTAAATTTCAATTTCAAAACTTCCTTTTCAAAAGCTTTTCATATTCAACTCAATTTCACTTCCAAATCAGTTGGATTCAAAATTCAACTTTTAAACAAAATAATATTTAAATTCAAAATATCTGTGACTTAACCAATGCCTCGTGAAATCCATATTTGTGTGTGTGTGGTGTAGTCAAGGGGTTTTATACACAATAATAACATATCACAACCATCATCAATTCAAGCACAACAATATCGATAAGCGATATAATCCTATAACGCTTATCTTTCATTCACATATAAACAATAATATCATCACAGATAAATAAATCACAGTTCACAGCTCAATCATATCACATGACATCACACATCAGGGATATCAAACAATTCAAGGCATTCAATACAATCCAAACAACTATAAGCAAGATTAATTAATCACACACTTATAATTAACCAAATAAATTAATTACTTATGAATTAATTACTTAACTCTGATTAATGAACATTAATTATTTACAAACCAATTGTTATTATTTTAATTAATGAAATTAATTAATCAATCCTTAATCATCCATCTTAATTAATTATCCTTAATTAATTAATTATCCCTTAATTAATCACATAAATAAATTAACCTTAAGTTATTACATAATTAATTAACCACTAATTAATTATCATTTAATTAATCAATTATCCTTTATTACTTTCATTAAGTAATTATCTTTAAGTAATTAAATACCCTCAAGTACTTAAATTAATTAACCTCAATAACTTAATTATCCTTAAATGTAATTACATAAGTAAATATACCTAAATTACATTAAGTAATAAATCTTTTATTAATTACATTAAGTAATTATAAATTTCCATTAAGTAATTTTTCTTTTATTACTTATCATTAACTAATCACCCTTTAACTAAGTAATTAACCTATAAACAGTTACTTACATTAATTAATCACATAAATCAATCAACCATTAATTAATTACATTAAGTAACTATCATCATCTTTTACATTAAGAAATTACTCAAGGCCCTCATTAATAAAAGGATAAACCATTTATCTTAAAAATCTTATTTAAAAATAATTCAGGAATTTATTTAAAATAATAGGTATATAATAAAATACTTTAAACTTAATAAATTTAAAATAATTTATTTTAAACCTTTTATAATTCCAAAATTTAAAATAGAACATTCATTATTTTACAAAAATTAATCAAGAAAACATTTAAACTCAATTTAATTTTTGAATTTGAAAACTTGATATCTTAGACTTCTGACCCGAGACTAGTTCGGGAATCACCTCGAGCCGCTTCACAGTTTTCCCAAGTTTCCCCCGAGCAATCCTTCTTCTTTTTTTTCTTTGAAACTTTGATTTAAATTTTTAAATCTATCAACAGTTAAATATATGCGAACAAACCCAAGGAACACCCCGAGACATCTACCCAAATTCCCGAGTCCTCCTTTGAGCCTTTACCTCATCTTCTTCCTACATCATCACCCAGGTACTTAAATACATGCGTGCACGTGTACACCAAGTCCGGTCATCTTCGACCGGCGCCGCAACCATCAGCACGTCGACGACATCATCCACGATTGACACGACTACCCAGTATCATCAATTTCTCCAAGAATCAAAATTGAACCAATCGATATGAACTGGAACCCAACACGATCATCAAAGAAGCACCTCGCGCCGCCACGTCAAGCCACCAGCAACCACAAAACTCCAACCAGAGTTTCATCGATCATCCACGCACCTTTTCCCTTTGGTCCGGTCCACCCCGATGTACCGACGACATTGAAATCCCCTTGTCAACCTCCTCGACCCAAACAGTTCTTTAAACCCTAAATTGACTTCATATGGCCACCACGGCAAACTAGAATTTAAGCGAATATTTTTTTCGATGATCTCTTATCCTCCAGCCACCCCCTGCCTCAAGTTAAACGACCATCACCGCGTTAATTGTCGGGAATCGATGAAATTACGTTTCCTGTTCAACTCAAGGATTCTCGACATATCCAACACTAAAAATCATGATCTTCATATCAAAATTCCTTATTTTTTACTTGCGAATCAGAGTAGATAATCCAAACTTGAAATTAACATGGTTGGATCTTCTGATATTATACATTTTGACTGTGATTTCATATTTTCCGGTCGATCTTTAACTAATTATACCTATAATTATTTTTAAATTAAGTTTACACTCCTACCATCATCTTTTATTTAGAAAACAAAGCCTAAAATCAATTGTATATAGAGAAATTTAATTTATATTGAGTGTGCTAGAGCCTGTATGTAACAGAGATATGTGTATATATGTATATACGGACACGCACACATCCATATATATATACACACACATGCGACCATATTTTTATATTTATACAAACAATTTCCACCACATACTTCAAGTATTAAATCAAAAGCATCCAGTTTAGGTCAATAGTTTGCTCACCTGAAATTTGATATACAGAGAGAGAGATTTTTGCAAATTGAAAATAAATTTGATCCTGGAAACTGAAAGTTGGCCCTGAACTTTGATCTACATGCTTGATTTGAATTTTCTTTGATTAACCGATTGCTGGTTAATCTTGAATCTGTTTTGTTTTGAAAGGAATTTGAACCGAAGCTTGGTATTTGAGATGATTTGCTACTTTGAATTCGATCTTTGTTGAGTTGATTCTTGCATGCTCTTTGATTTTACAGAGCTATATGATTTTGGTTGCTTTCAAGCTTCCAGGTTGAACTTGTTAAAGATTGTTTTTGATTCTTAAGTTTGATCTTCTATTTCTTTCCTGGTTTATATTTTGAGCTGGTTTGTATTTTTTGTTTTAAGTTTTTATTTTCCAGGTTTTGTTTTGCTTTGGATTTCATTTAGTTTTGAACAAAATGAGAAAGAAGTATAGATGTGTGTATATATAGGTTATTTTCCTTTTATTTTTAAAATTCAAAAATGGAAAGAAAATCTAAAAGATGACATTTATATAATGCATGGCGTTAATCCTTTACATTTGTTTATCTTATGGCATAATAATCCTACACTTGTAATTTATATGTATTAAATGTTTAAATATGATTTATATTTATATTTTCAATTTAAACAAATCCATTTCCTTTTATTTATATATTTATAACTTTAAAGAAAATGATTTTAATATTTAATTATACATTAATAAATAAACACACACATATATATATATATATATTATATTATAACTCTTAAAGAAAATGATTTTAAAATATAATTAGACTTTAATAAATAATTAATATATATATGTACTAGAATTTAATCCTTAAATAGTTCTTAAAAACTTATTTTATTTAATTTCAGATATAACTTCCAAATAAAAATGCATATTTAAATAAAATTAGAAAACAAATTTTTATTAATTTTAAAATATGGAGTTTTTAAATCCAATTTATTTTTAAGATATTTATTTTTGAATTTCAAATCAAATTTCTGTTAAAAATCAATTTATATATATATATATATAAAACAAATATCTTATTTAATCTGGAAAAATTCAAATTAATCTCAAAAAATTTAAATTAATTACTAAATTTAATTCGACTAAAAAACGAGATCGTTACAGATTCTCCCTCTTAAGAAAATTCCATCCCCGAAATTTGGCAAACAGGGAGACGACAAAGAATAGATGAACATATAGAAAGATAGTGAAATGGTTCACTAGAACAAACTGAATATTTTTTCTACATTTGGCTTACCAAATCAGGATATCATCAATAAATATAAGAGCATCTCATACAATACTTCACGAAATATTCGGGTCATCAGGTCTACGAAATATGCATGGCCATTGGTTGGTCCGAAGAAATAACTAACCATTCGTAGAATATATCTAGACCCCAAAAGAATATGCAAATGGATACAATCCAATTTTGGCTTCATATTTAATTAACCAATTTATTCCAATTGAAATTTCAAATTCATTAAAGTTAAAAACGAAAAGCTGAGGGAAAACTGATGAAGAGAATACGAAATAGGGACCTTTTTATAATGTACCAAAGATTCGGAGAGCCATCACCACACCAAAGCTTCTTCTTGTAGCTTCCACGAAGCCATCAAAGAATTGAAAGTGAATTATGAACAGAAAAGATTAATGGAAAAAGTTGTTTCCTTGTTGTTACAGGGTATTGACCAATTGTAGTGGTATTCCCCTGTCCCCTACCTCGTCCTCTTCTTGCACTCATACTCACTATTAGTGAATGGCAAGAGAATTGACTGGGGCATACGGACAAGATACCTTAGGGATACTCATTCTAGGGTATTTACCCTATCTCTAATGAGTCACCTAATGTGTTATACTCCTGAGCTAAAGTTCTTACTCAACCTTCAGCTTTGATACCACTTGTAACGCCCCTGACTCGACCTTCGAAAATCGACACCCAAATACATCATCCGTATTTGAATACCGCAAATTCAAATGTTGAGTTTGGTTCGCCGGAGCTTATAACAACATTAGGTGATAACAACACAGCGGAAACAGAACGAATAACTTTATTGATACACAACATTTGATACAACAATGATACAAATGAAATGATCAACATATGTCAGAGATAGACAATAGCGAAAGACACAGCAGAAAAAACACCAACAACATCGACGGGAAGCAACATCTTCAATGCCAAAACTCCAAAACACCAAACCAAGAAGCTCGAACCACCATCATGCCGAACTTGAAGCAACTCGATGAAGAATGTTGAAGTGAAAAAATGCTATCCCGAATTCAAAGACTGAAGGCTACCGAATCTACACCTACTAGCTGGCTATCTGATAACCTGAACCTAGGCTGCGCGTGTGGAAAATTGTGAGCACGTAGAGTTTAGAAAGGGAAAAATAAACTCCAGGTCAGCCATGGGACTGTTGTGAGAGAACAAAAAACAATTTATCTTGAACAAAACATAAAAGGAAATAGAAAGAAATTCACAATGCTTTTTGGGAAATGAAGCTACCATAAGGCCTCCCCGCACACAGACAATGCAAGCGCACACTTGGAGGAGATTTCTCCTTATGATAGTCAAACATGCTTAATACACAAAATACTTTTGATATTATTATTAGTGCATAGTGCAGAAAACATTTCGAAAGTATAATGTTAATCTTAGCCAGCATAGGTACCATTATATTATGCCTACTATAGCTACCACCTAAGGTGGCAGGTTATACAGTTTGCAATCGTAAAGGGCTCGTATTGCTTTGTTTGGGTTTCCAACAAATGGTCAGGCTAAGGAACTTCCTCACCGAATGGGTACGCCTCTGGAGGGACGCCCCGAGAACCTAACCGGCTCTCTACCAACACAAGTCCAGGTTACCTATGTAACCAGGTAACTACTGGCATGAGTATGCCACTCCCCGGTCATCACCGACCTTTATCCAAGGTGCCTCTACACCAACAAATTCCAACAGCCACATAAGTTAAATATCTGGACTCCATACCATGATGCCACTTTTTATTCAGAAGGAAATGCGCATAGCCTAAAGGGCGTGAACCTCATAACCATGCTGCATCCTTCCTGTTTCGACCATTTTCGGGTTGTGAGGTTCGACGAAGTCTCGTCCACAAAGCTACGCTTTTCACAAAAGCCATGCTTCGGTTAACAAATGATCAGCAGCACTTAGCATGCCACATTACCAAATTGGGAATATATCACTAGTAACCATCAACTACATAACCTCTGAGCTCGTACGTCTCAGAGAAAAGTGTTAAGCTAAGAGAATAAATTCTCCACCACCAAACAGAAATGTATTTGATAGAAACCAGCTTTACATCTCAAAATGTAACGCCAAAAATACATCCATACAAGTCCGTTCCGGGTTCGAACGGAACCGAAGGCACTTCACAAAGAAGCCCTTGCAAATCTGGTTATTCACAATCTTGATCGAGCTCCCCATCACATATGGAGATCTCTATACCCGAGCAACTCAGTACACAGACATTCGACAGGTAATCCTATCATTCTCGAAAACACCCGGTCTTCACCATCGTCTTCAAATGCTATCCATTTCGTCGTATCACTATTTGGAATGAGTTTTATGGCATAAAGTCCTCTCCTGGCTAAACCGAATAATAAGCACTTATTTTAAAAGCATATGGATATATTGGGATTCTAGTTAAGTCACAACTTTCCAAAATCCAAAAACCTTTCTTTTGAATGGTTTAAAAAAACTTTCACTTTTAATCTTTTAAACAAAATATTGACCCTTTAAGATCCTCTTCAATTTGAAACAAAGTTCATCGATCTTTAACAAAGTTTCATTCATAGCTTTCAAAACTATTTTCAATTCAAATTTGGTTTACACACAACTTGAAATCTTTTCAACAAACACTGGAAATCCTTCCGTTATATGAAAGCCATTATCATTAAATGCTTTTCACTTCGGGAAAATCCAATTAAATATGCTCAAGTTATAGCCATTCAAAGTGTACATTGAAAAATCAACGAGCTGCCGTATTCTTGGCAAGTCCTATTTGAATTAAATTCAATTTCCCAAATAATTTATTTAAAATAGTTTTAAGATGGTTTAAAATCCACATATATATTTTGTATAACTTATATAACTCTTTCAAACCAAAATTTCCAAAATAATTTCAAAACTTAAATAAGATATATTATATTCAAACTAAATTTCAATTTCAAAACTTCCTTTTCAAAAGCTTTTCATATTCAACTCAATTTCACTTCCAAACTAGTTGGATTCAAAATTCAACTTTTAAAAAAAATAATATTTAAATTCAAAATATCTATGACTTAACCAATAGTTATTATTTTAATTAATGAAATTAATTAATCAATCCTTAATCGTCCATCTTAATTAATTATCCTTAATTAATTAATTATCCCTTAATAATCACATAAATAAATTAACCTTAAGTTAATTACACAATTAATTAACCCTTAATTAATTATCATTTAATTAATCAATTATCCTTAATTAGTTTCATTAAGCAATTATTTTTAAGTAATTAATTACCCTTAATTACTTCTATTAATTAACCTTAATTAATTAATATCCTTAAATGCAATTACATAGGTAATTATCCCTTAATTATATTAAGTAATAAATCTTTTATTAATTACATTAAGTAATTTTCCATTTATTACTTATCATTAATTAATCACCCTTTAACTAAGTAATTAACCTATAAACAGTTGATTAATTAACATTTAATTAATTACATAAATTAATCAACCATTAATTAAATACATTAATTAATTATCATCATCTTTTACATTAAGAAATTACTCAAGGCCCTCATTAATCAAAGGATAAACCATTTATCTTAAAAATATTTTAAAAAAAAAACTCAAGAATATATTTAAATAATAGGTATATAATAAAATACTTTAAACTTAATAAATTTAAGATAATTTATTCTAAACCTTTATCTAATTCCAAAATTTAAAATAAGACATTCATTATTTTACAAAAATTAATCAAGAAAACATTTAAACTCAATTTAATTTTTGAATTTGAAAACTTGTTATTTTAGACTTCTGACCCGAGACTACTTCGGGAATCACTCCGAGCCACTTCACAATTTTCTCGAGTTTCCCCCAAGCAATCTTTCTTCTTTTTTTTCTTTAAAATATTGATTTAAAATTTTAAATCTGTTAACAGTTAAATATATGCGAACAAACCCGAGGAACACCCCGAGACACTACCCAAATTCTCGAGTCCTCCTTCGAGCCTTTAACTCATCTTCTTCCTACCGCATCACCCAGGCACTTAAATACACGCGTGCACGTGTACACCAAGTCCGGTCATCGCCGACCAACGCCGCAACCATCAATACGTCGGTGACATCATCCTCGACCGACACGACCACCCAGTATCATCAATTTCGCCAAGAATCGAAATTGAACCAATCGATATGAATTGGAACCCAACACGATCATCAAAGAAACGCCTCGTGCCACCGCGTCAAGCCACCAGCAACCACAAAACTCCGACCCGAGCTTCATCGATCATCCATACACCTTTTCCCTTTGGTTCGATCCACCCGATGCACCAACGACGACGAAATCCCCTCGACAACCTCCTCGACCCAAATAGTTCTTTAAACCCTAAATCGACTTCGTATGGTCACCACGGAAAACTAGAACTTAAGCGAATATTTTTTCGATGATCTCCTATCCTTCGGCCACCTCCTGCCTCAAGTCCAACGACCATCACATAAGCATCGGGAATCGACAAAAATACGTTTCATGTTCAACTCGAGGATTCGCGACATACCCAACACTAAAAATCATGATTTTCATATCAGGATTCCTTATTTTTACATGCGAATCAGATTATATAATCCAAACTTGAAATTAACATGGTTAGGTTTTCTGGTATTATACATTTTGACTGTGATTTTAGATTTTCAATTCAATCTATAACTAATTATAGTTATAATTATTTTTAAAATTAAGTTTACACTCCTACCATCATCTTTTATTTAGAAATCAAAGCCTAAAATCGATTGTATATAGAGAAATTTAATATATTTTGAGTGTGCTGCAGCTTGTATATAACAGAGATATGTGTACTTATGTATCTACAGACATGCACACATCAATGTATATATATACATGCAGCCATATTTTTATATTCATACAAACAATTTTAACCATATACTTTAAGTATTAAATAAAAAGCATCCAGTTAGTTCAGTAGTTTGCTCACCTGAAATTTGATAAACAGAGAGAAAGCTTTTTGCAAACTGGAAATAAATTTGATCCTAGAAACTAAAATTGGCCCTGAACTTTGATCTACTTGCTTGATTTGAATTTTCTTTAATTAAATAATTGCTATTTAATTTTGAAACTGTTTTGAAAGGAATTTGAACTGAAGCTTGGTATTTAAGATGATCTGCTACTTTGAATTTGATCTTTGTTGAGTTGATTCTTGCATGCTCTTTGATTTTATAGAGCTATATGATTTTGATTGCTTTCAAGCTTCCATGTTAAACTTGTTAAAGATTGCTTTTGATTCTTGAGTTTGATATTTTTTTTCTTTCCTGATTTATATTTTAATCTGGTTTGTATTTTCTGTTTTGATTTTTTATTTTCCATGTTTTGTTTTGCTTTGGATTTCATTTAGTTTTGAAAAAAAATGAGAAAGTAGTATAGATGTGTGTATATATAGCTTATTTTTCATTTTATTTCTAAAATTCAAAAACGAAAAGAAAATCTAAAAGATGACACTTGTATAATGCATGGCATTAATCCTTTGCACTTTTCTATCTTATGGCATAATAATCCAACAGTTGTAATTTATATGTAATAAATGTTTAAATATGTTTTATATTTATATTTTCAATTTAAACAAATCCATTTCCTTTTATTTATATATTTATAACTTCAAAGAAAATGATTTCAAAATTTAATTATGCATTAATAAATAAACACACATATATATTATATTTTAACTCTTAAAGAAAATGATTTTAAAATATAATTATATTTAATAAATAATTAATATATATACGTATTAGAATTTAATCCTTAAATAGTTCTTAAAAAATTATTATATTAAATTTCAAATATAACATCCAAATAAAAATGCATATTTAAATAAAATTAGAAAACAATTTTTTATTAATTTTAAAATATGAGTTTTTAAATCCAATTTATTTTTTAGATATTTATTTTTGAATTTCAAATCAAATTTCTATTTAAAATCAATTTATATATATATAAACAAACAATTATCTTATTTAATTTGGAAAATTTCAAATTAATTCACAATTAATCTCAAAAAATTTAAATTAATTACTGAATTTAATTTGACTCAAAAACGGGATTATTGTATTTACTTAAGTATATTTTATAAAAGTCATTCCTAACTTATGTTAAGTAATTACAAAGGTATTTATTACTTAATTAAGTATTTTATTTAATAGATGATTATATAATTAATTAATTAAGGTAATTAGCACCTAAGTGTTAATTAAGTAAGTTAATTATAATTAGTCAAATAACTAAAATTAATTATTATTGAATTACTAATTAAGGATTTATTTATTATTTAATTATTTATTTAGGATGAATTAATAATTATTTATTTATTTAAAAGAGGGTTTAATTATTAATTAATTACCGATTAAATTGAATTTAATTAAGACTTAATTAAGATTTAATTATTATTTAATGAAGGTTTAATTTATTATTTAATTAATAAATAGGGGTTTTAAATTTATTGGTCTCTAAAATATCGATTTTGTTTAAAATTATTTTTCTTTTTCGAAAATATTTTATATCAAAGAATTTCTTTGTCGATTACCCTTAAGTAACCTCAAATAAATATGAAACCAAAGTTAATGTGTCATGTTTAAATTAAGTACATAGTTATCTGTATGCAAACTTTGTATAATTAACCTAAGTAACCGATTGTCCACTATTTAGAACTTGTCCTATTTTAACTCAAGAAATATGTTGTGCATATTAGAGTTCCCCAGTGAGGACTCGATTACCGGTTATATACTTCCAAAAGTACCAGAATTGAGTTAACTAGAAATTATCGCATAGTTTGGAGACACCGGTTTCGGATATGTATAATTTATCCGAACCCCTCCAAACTAATAATGCTTGTTATGGACTGTTAGAAATATGCCATAGAGATGTACTATTTTTCCTAAGGATGATTCCAAAATGGAAGATGGTAATTGTTGAATGTCTGTTCGATTATGGAACAACTTTTATGGATGAATGCTAGCATTTTATTGGTTGCCTAGAGGGTAGTGTTATCATTCTAGGATGGTCTGTTTAAAGGAAAGGTAATTGTAACCTCAAGCCTTACACTCAAGAATGACTAAAATCAAGGGATATGCCAAAAGGCTATGTGGTTCGCTACCATTAGGGTATGGTCATCATCCAATCTACATCGATATTATAGATTATGTATGACCGGGGCCTATTTAGGTTGTTAATTCCAACCAGGGTGATGACATATGCCATCCAACAAGGGTTAAGGCCGCTCTTGACTCGTAGAGAGTCCATGTGAGGCTCTCCATGTATTTTATCTAAAGATGCATTGTGGTAGGTGGTACCTCATTGCCTTGTCATTATAGGGATCCATTTTCCAATATGTGCCTTTACGGACTTCGTTATACCCAACTACTAAAATGTGAGATGCAAGCATTTCAGCTATATTTTTTTTTTTAAATTAGGACATTATGATAATATCAAATGATTTTATACATAAATGTTTTGGTTAATGTAAGGCAAAAACATCCGTGTTTATGTGCGGCATGGTCTGACGAGATACTTTTGGTTTGAAGGTTTTTTATGAAATAAAAAAAACTTATGCTTTATTCACACTAGACCTATGTCTAACCCAAAGTTTTATTTTCTTTCCTAAAAACTCTTGGATATTCAAATTTGCATGAGTAGCCAAGTGATCCAGGTTTCTTACAAATGCATTTTCGAGGAGTGTGGAGCATGTGGTTTCACCGATAGCTAGTTATTATCTTATTCCGCTATGTATTTATGTATGTACTTTGTGTCGGTTATGTTGGGATAGACAGTTATAACTGTCCCAATTTGGAATTTGTGCTGTATGGCTCTGATGTAATATTATTTTGGTAATGACTCTGTATGATCTTATGTTGATTGTTGTATTTTATTCCATTGCGTTATGAGGTTCTATATTGTTAAGTTTCTTCTTATCTTTCTTTTGTTTACCCCAATGACTCATCTTTCGAAGTAAGAAAGGCAGATTGTTACACTTGGTATCAGGGCTTTGGTTGAGCGAACACCTAAGCTTTAGGTAGGGATCAACTTTAAGAGCACATATTTGTAAATTTTATTTGTATACTTATATCTCGATCGGTTAGATTAGCTTTGATAGGTTTAATTACTACCCTTACTTAAAGTTTTATCTCTTCTAAGAACCTTAAAGATATCTTACTTTATTCAGGTAGTAAGAATGATTTCGAGAAGGGGATGAGGAAACAGTAGCACAACAACCACAAATGGAAGAACACCGAATGTTAGAAGGGGTGGAATAGCTGTTGAAGCCGTAGCTCTAGTATAGCCTTGAGTAAACTTTGCAACTCTGTGTAAGGACTTCACAAGTTTAGGACGAAAACCTTTTAAGGGTACTAAATCTATCATTAAAGTAAAAGCTTGGCTATAGTCACGTAAGAAGTTTTTCAAAGATTTGGACAATTCTGATGATCAGAAATGGTTCTTGGCACCATGGCAATTGCAAGATGGATTAGCTGCGTGGTGGCTTTATATCATTGCAAATGTTCTAGAAGATGAGTTCTCATGGGATAGATTCAAAGTAGTATTCGAAGACAAATTCATGCTAGCTATGGGAAAAACTTGATTGTATAGAAGTTTCATGGCTCTCAAGCAGAGGGACCTGTCGATGGCTAAATATGAGACGAAGTTTAATAAGTTATCTCGTTTCAATTATAGACTTATTGATACCTCGCTAAAGAAGAATGAGAGATCGTATTGGGTATGAGAGAAGAGTTCCATAAAAAGATGACTGCTCATATAAAGGAATCATTTGTGGATCTAGTAGACATGGCCCTGAGATATGAAGTGCTTTGAAGAAGAGCCATCAGCAGCAACAGCACCCTGGCAGTATCGTTAATCAAAATAAAAGGAATTTTAACCCAAACTGGAAAAGGAAGCAGGATAAGGGAAAATTAGCAAGAGGAGATCAGGGAAACAAATATAAAGATGTTGTTTGTTTCAATTGAAATAAAATGGGGCATATTTCAACACACTATCTGTATGTGAAGGCTATCTCTCCAATGGTTCAGAAGATGCGTTGCTATAGTTGCCATCAGCCATGATACATGGTTAAGGGCTGCTCATTATTGAAGAAGGGTCAGCACATTAAGGTCTATGCTATTAAAAATGAGCCCTCAATCTCTGAAAATGTTAAAGGGAAGTAGGTCTTAGAAGGTACTTTACTTATTAATAGCATTTGCTAAAGCTTTATTTGACACCAGATCTTCCTATAGTTTTATCTCTATAGAATTGGTAGATAGGTTAGAACTTACCCCGGAACTTTTAGAAACCCCAATCTGTGTGTCAAAGCCCATTAGTGGTATGACGTAACACCCCTAATTTTAAATAACATTATTCGAAAGATTTAATTAGATAAATTAAATAGAATAATGTAGAGATAGAGTGGTAAGGTAATTGAGATTTGAAAACCAATTAGGGTCATGCCTTAACTAAATGAATTTATAAGAATAGTTCATAATTTAAATGCTTAAGAAAAATAAGGCAAGGATAATATGGGGAATAGCCGAACCCAAAAACCCTAAAAACTATACAACCATTCCATTCTGTCAAAAACATAAACTAAGGAGAGCAAGGCCAGCCGTAATCCTAGGAGTAAAAGAGATCAAAATTAATTAAAAGCTAAGATTCCAGCAAGGAAGAATTAGCACGAACAAATTTCAAGTCCTTATCCAAACAAGGTGAATAATAATCTAAACCATCTCAGATATGTCCTATTGAACATTTTAATTTCGGGTTTAAGGTTAAATGTTGTTTGGATGAATGAATGATGATATGCTCTGATTATATGGCATGTTTTGATTTAAACAAGGATTTTTGTGTAAAGGTATAATTCACTGTTAAGTTAAAAATCATGAAAAATGGGTTTCAAATGCCATGATGGTTGAATATGTTATGTAAATCATTATTTTGGAGATGGTTTCAAATTTTCATAATATTCCAAGCTATGGATAATTTATTATGAATTTTGAGTGGAAGAAATAGATAATTTTTAGTTTAATTATTTAAGGCCAATAGTTAACGTTTTTAGGTCAAGAATTTATATATGTCAGAAAACATATTGAAAGTGAATTAAGGTGATTTTTGGTGATTTTTCCTAAGTGATTTACTATGGAAATTAAATTATTTGAGTTAGGGGACTTATATGTTTTAATTGTTTCATTAAGGAGAATGGCTTATTTGCTAAAGCACTTCCAATTATTAATTGATTAATTCCGCAGCCTTTTTATAGAAGTATTTTGATAAATGATTGGCAACTAATAATATTTCGACAAATTGGCAAGTTAGGTAAAAGTGAATTATTTATAAGATAAAAAAATCAGTTTTGTTTTGAATTACAACCCTGCCGCTTCCATTTGCTCGATTCTAAACAAAGCCCAGTAGGCATTTCGAACAAATTCGAAATCAAGAAACCAGTATGTCTTGTATTGGAGAAAGGCGGATGGGACGATGTCGAAGGCTTGCTTTCGAAGAGGTTGAAGCTACTTTTAAATGGCTTTCGAGTCAATCAACGTGCCTTTATTTTTAATAGAAGCTTTCTAATGAATTGCTGCTTGCCTTTATTTTTAAAAGAAGCTTGCAAATGAGTTGCCACTTTTTTATTTTACAAAGGAGCTTTCGAAAGGGTAATCGCATTTGAACCTGTTCGAAACCTAGCTGGCGCATTCATGCCTTTCGAATTAATTTAAGGCCGCTTTCTTTATAACTTTAAATCAATGATTTCTAAAGGGAAGCTTTTGTCCTAGAAAAAATTTGAAGCCGCCTTCTCGTTTCTTTTGAAAGGGCTATTGAGCCGCTTTTAATAAGAGTCGCGGAGGCAATTGTTTCGAAAGGCGTTTCGTAACTATCCTCTTCCCCAAATTCTTTTATTAAGTGCAATGATTTCAAAAGGGGTACTTTCGCTTCTATTCAATTTGACCCAACGGTTATATTAAATGTTAAACCTAATGGTTTCCAAAAAAACACTTTTAAATGATTTAGAAATTATGTTTCCACAAAACCTTACTTGAACTTAATTCTTTCGAAAGGTAAGCTTTAAGTATTTCGAAAGGTATATCTTTAATGGTTTTGAAAGGGATGTTTTGTGTGTTTCAGAAGGTAAATCTTTAAATGGTTTGAAAGTAATGTTTGAATACTTTCGAAAGGTATGTTTTTAATGAATTCGAAACAGAAGGCTTAAGGTTTCGAAAGCCTTAGTTTCCAAACAAGAAATCCGATCACAATTTCAAAGAGTAAACCCATGGGAATAAGAAAGATTTTGAAATGGATTTTAATTTTGGAGTTTTTAAATAAGCTTTCCTTGCTAAAGATAGTAGGTTAAGGGTATTAACCCTGTTTCATTTGAAAAATGATTAAAAGGAAATTAAACCATAGATGTTTATATTATTGTGTTATGATCAGTTATCATGTATGCTTCTTCTATAAACATGGTCACTTTATAATTAACCCATAACTGCATTTTGGGGTGCTAAGGGTAGGATAAATAGCTAGGCTAACCCAGTAGTGAATATACATTGATTTAACTCCTATGTTAGTATGCATCTAGGAGGTCAGGTAGACCAGAATATAGGATGCCTAAAGACTAGTCAAGGAATTATTGGTTTAGATAGGTTCTTAGTAAGCCCATGATAACTACGTATGGAAATTGATATTAGTAGGGCCCGATAGGTTCGTAATGATACCATGAAAACTGTGTACAGAAATAGTTATTGACAGGGGCCAATAAGTTCTTAGTGGTCCCATGAAATCTATGTCTGGATTAAGTTACTGAAAGAGATCAATAGGTTCATAGTGATCCTATGAAAAGTATCACATGAGGGAATTTATTGGAGAATCCAATAGGTTCATAGTATGCCCATGAAAACTATGATTGGTGAAAGTTGTTCGTTGATACCAATAGATTCGTAGAGATCCTATGAAACTATGATTGGATGATAGTATTGGTAGAAACCAATACGTTCATAGCGACCCTATAGAAATTATGAAAGCGGGAGGAATTGCATAAATAAATAACAAGTTATTAGTCAGCCCATGAAAAATAATGGGTTAATCGTGACCTTGGAAACTATATCTTGAAACAGATAGTCATGTAAATTTGGATGGGAAATCCGGAGCATATTGCATGTTTGCATATCATCATAATACCTCTTATTATGTTATGTATTGACCATTGTGGGTGCAGGCGCACGGTATATGGTTTTTATGAATTGGGTTAACATACTAGTGAGGGGAAACCCAGTCCGCTAAGTGGCTTGGTCTCACTAGATGTTTATATGGTTTGAGATGTAGGTTATTATTCATACTAGACTTTTTGTTCGACTCAAATTTTATGTTTTTCTCTTAAATTTTCAAGTGCTCAATTGATTTTAAGTATTTTGAGAGTTAAGGTTTTCAGGTTCTCCTTTAGACAAATAAGCTTTTGAAGATGTGCACGAGGCATGCTAGCTAGTAGGAGTTCTTCTGTTCGATCCACTGTGTCTAGATGTTATGGAAAAGTTGTTTAATTGCCTATATTTTGATTTTGATCAACTAAGGGGTCATCTTTATATATCGCTCTTGGCGTATTTTTTAACAATTATATAATTGTTGGAACGTGTTTAAGAATTGGAATTATGTAATGAATTTGAAATGTGATTTGATGTGGAATGAGAAACTTTTTTATGATTTTATATTTTTTTGTATCCACGTGGATCTGTCATATCAATGTATCTAACGTTACCGTATTTGGTCATCAAAAATTAATAACTATGGATAACTGCAACATCCATAGCAGTTAGTTTTGGACCTTCAAATGAGGGATGTTACAAGTTCGTTTCAGACCATAGGTTTATGAAAATTTAAAAGAAACTCAAAACGTAATCCAATGAACCACAAAATAAGATCAGGGTTTGGGTTAATGCTATAATAACGTACTTGCATTTGATATATATATATAAGTACGTATTCCCCTCTTTCTTAGACCATTCTTCTGTATCTTACTAAGATTCATACGTAGATTTACGAAAAAGGAATGTATCGAGACAGGAAACGAAAGAGGAAATCTAGGTGGAGGAAGCCCCATAACTAATGGAAATGCTTGACTAAACACCAGGAGAAATTTGAGTCCACAGGAAAATGCTAATTCAAATGCAAATGCCAACGCAGGTGCCGAAACCCCACCAGTATATATGGGGATAATGTATCAGTTCTTTGTCAAAAAGATGCAAGCTGGAGCAGCTGCAGGAGTAACTGGAGGTAATGCTGTTGGAGAAGTTAATCCCATGGCCCCAATTGGTAAAAACTATGCTAAGTTGAGCATAGATTACATCTGTCTTAGTGGGAAGCCATTTTTGAGCATAGAGGGTGCAATTGAAGTAGAAAACTAGTTACTGCACTACGAAAGGATTTTTGCTGATTTGGGATTAGATGATGAGCCGAAGAGGAGATTTGCTACATGACAATTGTAGGGAGAAGCACTTTATTGATGGAATAGTGCTACTGCAAGGAGTCCCCGAAGAAGAGTTAACTTGGGAAAATTTTCGAAGGAGAGTCGAAGAGTGGATTTTTTCTGAAGTTGCTAAGTCAGTATTGCTGAAAAGTTCATGGACTTAGTGCAGAGTGAGATGTCGGTGATTGATTATGCTACGAAGTTTGATGAGTTGTCCAAATATGGATATGCTACCATTGACACTATCATTAAAAGAAACAAGAAGTTTATTCAAGGGTTAAGACCTGAGTTTTCTAGGAAACTATGATACATCTCCAGAACCTAAGTACAATTGTGGTGAAGATGGCAATCGGGAATGAAGAGATGCTTTCCACTTATGGGAAAGAGAAGTAGGTTGGAACCTATGATTCTTAGGGCAAGAAGAGGAAATTCTTTAAGAATAAAGGAGCTCGAAAAGGAGGAGCTTCCAAGAAGGTAAAAGCTAGTCTAGTATGTTTCAAGTCTGATAAGAAGGGATATTATGCTCATGAATGTCGAAATGGAAAAGGGAAAAAGATTGTAGATGAGAAAGGAGTGAAGTTCTTCAACCGCGACCAGATTGAATACTACAAGAATCAGTGTCCAAAACCAGTCAGAGTGGACAGGGGGAAAGTATTTACTTTGGAACCATCCTCTTCTAAGTTAACTGCTGCTGAGAAAGGGAAGAATGTGATGGAAGGTATGCTTTTAATTCATAGAATTCTAGTTAGAGTACTATTTTGTACCGGTGCATCGTAATCATTTATATTTCAGTGTTTGGTAGATAAGTTATGTTTAGAATCCTCATACCTTGTTACATCCTTAAGGGTTGCGAATCCGATAGGAGGATATGCAGCTCTCGAGATGAGATGTGACTATATAGAACTTGGTTTGTTAGGTCATAAGTTTGCATGCAATTTGTATGTTTTGGATTTCGTAGGTTTCAAGATCATTTTAGGTATGGATTGGTTAAGTAGATATGATGCAAGGATATTTTTTCCAAGGTAGGAAAATATCACTAAGACATCTTAATAGTCATAATCGAGTTATATATTTAGTGGATAATTCAAATCTGAGTTCTTATGCTTTATTGGGTGCTATGGAAGTAGAAGAAGAGTTGAATCAGGTTTTGATAGCAAGAGAGTTTGCAGATGTTTTTGAGCCAATCAGTGGACTACCACTGAAGCGAGCCATTGAGTTTCAGATGGATCTTGTGCCAGGAACAAAGCCTAGCAGGATGACACCAACCGAGATGAACAAATGGAAAGTGCAGTTATTGGATTTAGAAGAATTTTTTTTATTAGACCAAGCAGTGCTCCTAGAGGGGTGGTCCCGGTGTTCATGAAGAAAATAGATGGTTATTAAGGATGTGTATTGATTATCATAAGTTGAATGAGAAGACGATCAAGAGTATGTATCCTTTGTCGAAAATTAGTTATTTATTTGATCAGTTGAGCAGAGCCAGATTGTATTCCGAATTGGATTTGGCAATGTGTAATGACTCGCCTTTTTGACCATCGAAAGTCGACACCAACCGCTGCCACTTTATTTCAATGTCATGCATCTAATCGACAAAAGGGCAGATTTTTAAGATTAATAAAAAGAAAAGAACGGAGAACAGGGAAATCAGAATCTCTCAATGGAATTAACAACATATAGTATAACAAGAATAGTAGAAACTGTCACTCCAAACATATAGAGTATATCAGAGTTAAAAACAAACCTTATCAGCTGGACAGTTATAAAATTCTGACATTACAAATGCCGATACATAAACTATATAATACAGCGGAAAATAAAAAACTATGATAGGTGAAACTTCAGCTCCCTTCCACGATCTCCGAAACTTCAAGGACAACCTGAAAAAATACTTGTTCAGACCCGAGCATTATAATTAAATGACACTCGAATCAGTCTGGGAATACCAACGTGAGATAACTCAGATAATGGGAAACATATATAAAAATTCTGTGAGACCATGCCGCTTACGCGGAAAGGGATTTTACCTCATAAGAATAACATCCATAAAAGCAAGAGGGGAAATAAATATATAAAAGCAAATCCAAATTTGATTGAGCAGAAATAATATTAAACCAGACTTGAAAGAATTGAAATAAACCGAGTGAAAGCCAAACTGGACAGAATGGATAGAACAAGGGAAAACAGTGCAAACTCGATAGAATGGGCTAAATAAGGTAACAGTCCAAACTCGATAGAATGGGCTAAATAAAGTAACAGTCCAAACTCGGTAGAATGGGCTAGATAAATAACATTCCAAACTCGATATAATGGGCTAAATAAAGTAATAGTCCAAACTCGATAGAATGGACTAAATAAATACTTAAATGTCGTAATGAGGAGTTGTCTCTACTCATGGAAATTTAAAGCTAAAACGAATTCAGGGATACGAATCAAATAAGAAGGGAAATTTTCCAACAAAAGACTTGGAGTGTGCTCTCCTCTCACCAAAAGAATGCCTCTAGAAATATATTTGAGAACTCCAATGGCTTTCGGAAACCTCCAAGCCAGACCCCGTCAACTGTTACTGAGTATTCGAGTATTTCACATATTAGTGCGCAACACCGAATCCAGTCTAGAGTGGATTTGAAAATACCTAATGGGAGCAACCTTACATAGCTTGGCCCCCAATCGCTCTTTGGGTTTATTCATTTTCGACAAAGGACAATAAGGCTCAAATGAGCAACACATCGTCTTAGAGTGACGAAATAAAGTGGCTGGAGTAACCGATAGCTAAGATACCAACTATCGAGGACATAAAACGATCGTATATGGAAATTAAGTCTTGTATACTTATCACCACACATTGAATTTAAAATTATACTATTTCTGGGTTAAAGATAATACCGGACAAATCAAGATAGTGTTACCTCAAAGTCATGTCACCCGATTACTCAACTTTTCAAAATAGTGACAAGTCTACTTCTTCCATGTTTAGTGCAAATTATACAAATAAATCATTTCCATGTAAGTGATTCGCTTTACAAAAATAATTTATTTTCATAAACGAATCAAAAAATTTCTTTTTAAAAACGAATTGAACTTGTTGGCCTGATTTCCGTATTGGTGAAACACTTTTAGAATTAATTCCAGATTGTTAAAATGTTAAGAGTATAATTTTTCCAAGTGCGCGACCCCGAAGGCCTAAGCCAACATCAAACCGAAAATCAAGAAGATTATCCAACTTATCATCCCAATAATCGGGTTCCAATTCCTTTTTATACTTTCAAAACAAGATTAATAATCCCAAAAAATAATTAACTGCATTTAAAATCCCTTTAAATAAATAATTCATTATCTAAAATAAAATAGATAATTATTTCCAAACACTTTTATAACACTGGTAAATCAACTTTAAAAATCTTTATTAAATCAATTTATTAACTTGAAATCGGTTGATTAAAGCAATTTTATTATATTAGGAAATTTACTTCATCACTTTTATTAAAAAAATTAATTGACTTTAAATACCATTAAATAAAAGATTTATTAACTTCAAATAATCATTAATTAAATTAACAATTAATGTTGAACATCATTAATTAAAATGATAAGTAATTCTAAATTCCATTAATCAAAAAAATTAATTAAGTTCAAAATAATCATAAATTAATCGGATTAATCAAAACCAAAATTCATTTGTCAAACCGATTAATTAAACTTCGTTTGTTAAAATGATTTATTTAATTATAAAATATCATTAATGCTAATGATTTAACTAAAATCAAAATATCGTTAGTTAAAACAATTTATTAAATTCAAAACAATCATTAAGGAAAATGATAAATAAAATTCAAATATCATTATTTAAAATGATTTATTACCTTTAAATATCATTGATTAAAATGATTATTAATTTCAATTATCGTAAATTAAAATAATTAATTAACTCCATTATCATTAATTAAATTAATTAATTAAACTCAAATAATTATTAGTTAAAACAATTAACTAAGTATAAAACATCATAAAAAAATGAATAATTCAATCTAAAGATAAACCAATTTTAATCATTTTTATTAAATTGTTTAATTATTCTCAAATTGATTAACTTAAAAGATTAATTAATTTAAACTATCATTAACCAAAATGATTAATAAATTTTACATTTTCTTCTTAGCGAAAATACAAGCTCAAGTTCATGTGACAGGGTTTTGGGTTGAAATTTAATAAATAATGATATAGCAAAAATTGCTATAACGACATTTAAACTATAAAAGGGAATATCAGTAATTAATTTCAATAAACTATCAATAATAGCGTATGAGTGTAAATAAATAATTATGGTAGAAAAACCCCTCTTTGGGTCTATCTATAGATTTTTCCTGCAAAACAATGGTTATGGATAACAAATAGATGATCATATGGGCTTATA
Source organism: Allium cepa (assembly GCA_030765085.1). NCBI lineage: Eukaryota > Viridiplantae > Streptophyta > Magnoliopsida > Asparagales > Amaryllidaceae > Allium > Allium cepa. Next base: position 473,927,486 of record CM060943.1, on the reverse strand, counting down.
ACGATCAGTTTAGTGTGTCATCCATTTTCCAAACGGAAATTCAACCGAACAAAAAATCAAACAATTTTAACTAACGTCCAAACAATCAATAAACGATTTTAACATCATTAATATGATATAATAAATTAAATGTGAGTTAAACTCACATTGATTCCAGTTTCCGCCGAAACGCCCCTATTTCGGACTAAAACCGAATGGCCGCTCGATTTTAGCTAAAATTTTCACTTGCTCCAAATCCAACTGAACCAACTCCATCGTGAAATTCTCGACAACACGAGTCCAACGCATTAAATGGTGTTCAAATCCGACCTTGTATGAGCAAAATATACAATTTATAATTCATCGAATAATTTTGAATTTAAAATTAAATAACTTGTTTGAATATACAATCCTACCCCTCTCCCAATCTTCATCTTCTTCCACCTGATCAAAGGCAACCTGTACACGAACAGCAAAACCACCTCGTGCATGCACGGCCAAGCCAACCCCTCAGGCGATGAAATCGAAATTCGAATCCATCATCCTCTCTCCGTTCGTGAGCTTGACCCAATTGACCAAAATATTTCCAACCCGCGTCCCTAGAGCAAAACGCGACCTGGTGGATTCTCTCCATTTCCATACAATGTCGCGACCTACCAAACATCGCCACATACCACCAAATCACGCCCACGCGAGCGCCCTCCTCCCTCTCGAGGAAGCTCCGCCGCCTTATGAATCGCCTATCACGGCCCCTATCTCCATATAAGTGAAACCCTAGTTCAGCTTCCCTTAACGAGCGCCCTCCAAACACTAACGCATATAATATCAAAACCATAGACGAGCAACAATTCACCATACAAATCGATAGAATCTGATTTGCAGTTTTTTAATGGGGTATATTTTCATATTTAAATTTTTGAAGATGCGACAATTTATTTGGTTTACTGTACAGAGGAAGAGAGGGGAGAGAAAAAAAATAAAGAGATCTTATGTTCCATAAGCTACCTATTTTATAACCAAATAAAATAATATACATAAAAATACAAAATAATTATGTCTACACTTTCCATAGCAAAATTTTTCTCGAGCCGCCAAAATGTTTGTGGGCTATGAAAGGATGGGTGTATGGGTTATTAAATGGTGGGTACGTGCATATAAATATTTTTTACTTTTAAATTATCTAGCAAAATATACTCGAAAATGTCGAACACTAAATTAGATGTGTCGTCTGGCGTTCCTAATGTTTTACCCTTATTCCGAACACAATGGAACTTATTTCGAGACCTAATTCAACCGTATGCAGAAGATAAGTTTTTGGACCTAGTTATTATTTCAAATTTTCGATAGTACATTCTCCCCCCTTAAATGAATTTCATCCTCGAAGTTCCTAAGGAAGAAAATGTTCCAAATCCTTTAAAATGAGTTATTAAATTTATTTTCAAAACCCATTGGCTGGAATAGATTTCAAAGTTTCCAAGTCTTTTAAATTCATTTATCTATAACAACTGATTCTTTTCTATTCATTTATTCCAAGATATAGTCCAGAAAATCAAATTTTAGTTGTAAAAAATTATCCAAAATTATTAAAAAAAATTCTAACTCTTCAATTTTTGAAGCCAGCATCTTCTTTGCACGGCTCGATCGGTACAACTACAAATGGCCTCAATGGGCCCAAACCAATCAATGAAAACAAAAGCCGAGCGGCCTTCCATATTTAAGGCATAAAATCATCAATAAATTCAAAATTTCTAAATTTATTAGGTAGCTTTTTCGAGTTTGATTTATATTTTGACAAGTAATTTATTATCTTCTATGTAAATGCAGATGCACAAGAATCAAATAGCTCTCTTGCATCCCTATGATTACAAAATCTAAAGAAAATCAGGCTCACAAAAGTAATATGATGTAACACTACATGCAAAACTAATCTGATATAAATCTACATGCAATCAACAACCATATCTCAATCATATGCAACAATATACAAAGAATATCCTGTAATAGATGATATGCAATCAATAATATTCTCATGATAAACTTAGATCTAAATACATGGGTTTTCAATCAAAAATTTATTTTTAAATTTCTCAAACGAGAAAACCAAAGCTCAAAATCAAAATGACAAGGAAGGAATTCCTGTAAATAAATGGTGGTGAAATTCTAGAATCAAAACAATATGAAGCGTCTAGTGGTTTTCTGGTTCCTCCAAAAACATCAACTAGAGTGAATAAATATCATTCTTTTCCAAAAATCTTAAAAAATCTCCTTTTTCAAAATCACTGGGATTTGGCTCTTAATAACCATAATTTAAAATCCTTTGTCTATAAATTTAAACTTTACGGACAATGGTATGTGAAATCACATAGCCAACCAATTTAATTCAACCAAATTCAATTAATCAAATTCTATAAAGGAATAAACTAACATTAAACGTCAATCAAATTCCATAAGGGAAAATTTATCATCTAACATTGTTTTAAAATGTCCAATGATTAAGTAGCAAATTTTAACTTGGGTTCAAAACTTTTTTAATTGTCCAAAAATGTAGATAATTATCTAAGCGTTCCATTTTTCTCATTAGCCTTTGGTTATTGCTTAGAATATTATCCAAACTCACTTGGACAAGACGGAAAGTTATATTCTATATTTTATTAGTTTTCTTAACTATATTGATTTCCAATTCGCTTATATTTCCACTTAGTATTCTATATAATACTAAAATTATTTATAAATTGTAATGACCTGGATTTTCTGTCTTTTGATTTCGAATAAACGGTTTTAAATATTGGATTTGGAATTTAAAATTGATTTTTAAATGCGAAGATTTTGGTGGAATTTATAGAATGAATTAAATTTTCAAATATAACAATTTATCGTAATACGTAAAGGGTGAATAATTGAAATTGGAAATGAATATGAATCAAAACAATTTCTATGTAAGTATAAATTCTATTGAATTAGAATTTAGTTAGTAAGTTTATAAATCTGCAATTACTAGTGATTTTGTCAATTTTTGAAATCATCGATTTAATTGATGCATTAAAATAGCGATTCGGGGCACAGTCTCGGAATTCGACGAAACCATTTCCATTAAATTCGTAATAGTGTATTATCATCGGGTTTCAAATTTCATAGCATTTGGATTTACCGTTTGGTCGTACGATCTGAAAACGCCTAGAAATAATTTAATTTAATTTAATTAATATAGTCAATTTAAAAAGCTATCGTCTCCATACGATCGGATTAGGTTCTGAAACTTGCTCCATTATGTTTGGAATAGCGGTATAACATTAGGAACACCAGGTAGCACACGTCAATAGGGGTTCGAAATTTCAAAATATATAACGCGATATATTTTGAATAATATAAAATGAAAAGTTTCAAATCAGAGCCGATCTAACCTTTCGCCTCAATACCACCCTACATCTAAATGTAGCCGCCCTCTTTCTCCTCAAATCGCATATGTTTTCCTTCTCATTCATAAGATGAATTCAACAAAAAATAATAACAAAAAATGAATGGACTTCATTAAAAATAAAAGGAAACGTGGTAGGGAGAATAGCGACAACACTAGGCAACTCGGGCAAATGCATGCGAATGTTTGGAATCGAGGGCCGCTGATGGGGTCAAGGGAGATGGGCGTGAAGCGATGGGAAAGGCGACGTTTTAGGGTTTCGGGCGATGGAGGGTTGGGCAAGTTGCGACTGTTCAATTTTGGGATGGTATTCGCAAGTATGGGTATGGTGAGGTGCCGAAGTGGGTGGTTCGATGTGGTGGGTTCTGTTTGAGGAGGATGCCGTCGCACTTTGTTTGTGAAGGCAGAACTTGAAGGCAAAGGGCGGATCGCGGAGCCTGGGTGGTGGGGAGCGGAATGGCGCAGTCAACTGGTGATGTCCTATGCTAAGGAGATGGCGATGGTCATGCGTGTACATTTGAGTAAGAGGTGGTGTTCTGTTTTAGGTTGAGAATTTTTAAAGAGGGCCAAGTGCTGACGTTTAGGTATAGACACGTGGTAGTCGTCGAGAGATAATCCATGGTGATGGTGGATTCTAGTTTCCTAAGGAATCGAGCATGGAAGAAGGTTTGAAAAACATTAATTTTAAAGTTAATTCCAAAATATTTTTATTTATTACAACTCATAATCGATATTTATAAAATTCATAATTTTTCTGTATGAGCTCCAAAATCAATGGAAAGAGTCTATTTGGTTCGTAGATGTGAGATCTACGGAATAAAATTGGGTTGGAGATTTTCGGAGTCAACCAGGATTTTAGATAATTTAAAATTAGAACGCAACGCAAATAAAAATCAAGATGGGTAAATCTCACTCATTTGGATAACTGGGGTTATTTTAAAATAGTCAAAATTATTTATTGGTTGATTGGTTGAATATATAATAATTTATCAGTTGAATATTATTATATAGTAGTATATATTAGTAGTTGAATATATTTCTCTTCTATTGGAGCGGATGAGACCTAATGCGCCCGCATAATAGCGGATGACCCTATATTACCGTGATATCCTGCGTCGAAGCAGGATCGATATTTTATAACATTTGTGGATGCAGGAAAACTAGTTGGAGATATCCAACTGGATTCCTCAAATATATTTATTGTTTTTTACATATAGTGATATACGAAGAATTGAATAATCTATTATGGACTGTTGCATGATTTGATTGTTTGGATGCTATAGCAGCACTTGCCAAAAAGTTTGGTATTGTAGATACTATAAGTAATATTTTTTATTTTAAAATGGAATTTAATAGCGATATTAGAAATTAAAATATTTATATTAAAATTTGGGATTTGTGCTTACTTATTTCGTAAAAATATTTTAAATAGAGATTTTGAAAATAATTTCAAGGATTTTCAACAATGGATTTTTACCTAATATTACAGGATTTACGTAAAAAAAATTGAAATCGATATTAAAATAGATTTGGAAAATAATGGGCTTTATTAAGGAATGGATTTGTAAAATACGGTTTTATAAGCGAGATTATTTTTATAAACAAATGATACTCAGAAAGGGGTTTATACATTTATAAACGATGTTTATTAATAAGGGAAACGATATAAGTTGATAAATTAGAAATATAAATTCACAGTGTAAATTTATATCGAGATATGAAAATTGATTTTTAGAAAAATAGTGGATTCTGTTTTGAAATTTTTTTTTTGCTCTTTCCACAAGATTTTTCTTTTACGGTGAGAATGGTTAGGGAATCAGAATGAAATCCATGTGTTCTGTATGGAGAGGGATTATAAATTGAAATGGTTATTGGAATTTTAAAAATATATTTCCAGCGAGGAGGTAAGTTGTTTTAAAAGGAAAATTTAATTTATTTAAATTATGTAAATTTAAGTTATTTTTTTATCGAAAAACATCGGAAAGTGGATTTTTCAAATATTCAATAATTATTGAAATGAAATTCTATTTTTATAATTACCTTTGTAAGTTGATTAGTTTTATTTAAAAATGAGTTGGAAATGAATTATTGATGTTTTATTTAAAGTATTTTGATATTTTAAATAATTATTTAAACATGTTTTAAAAATAAATTATTATTATTTTAAAATACTTATTATTTATATAGAGTTTTGAAATGATTGTTATTTATTTATAGATTCTCTCAAGATTTGGAAATGGTGTTGATTTAACGGATATGATTTTTATATGAGAAAGCTTGTGATGAAGTTTTGGAAACTTAGGTAAACTTCCGAAATGTTGAAATATGATAACTTTGAAAATGTATTAGAATTCATAAAAGAAGTTAGAAATGAGTATTTGAAATTATGGACAAGAGTAATCGATTTTGGAAATTTTAAAGGAAACTAATTAATGAATTCCAGGAACTTATAGAATTGATTATAAATGAGTTGAAGAATTTACAAATAAATTGTAAAGGAATTTGAGAAATAAGGATAAATGGAATATTTCCTTAGTATTGGAAATAAAATGATTTTAGGAAAATATAATTATAGATATTTTCTAAGTATCGAATTGGGAGAATTTTAAATATTTAACCACGAGATTATAATTTTAGAAATATTTCTCAAAGAGTTGAATTATAAATGGAAATGAAAGAAATATTCTAATTGTTGATATGGATTTAAATATCCTATTATGGATATAAGAATTTGAACCTGTTTTCAATTATTTAATATACAGGAAGAGATTTGAATATATATCTCTGTAAAGATATTTTGAAATGATTGTTTAAAAAAATTATAAAAAGAGGACCAGTGACTGCTTATGGATGTTATTTGATAGTTAAATAACCGGCTATCAAATTTGTCCAAATTCGTTGACCGTTTCAAAGAGACCGGGATTAGATATAATTATCCGAAAACAACTTCGATGAGGTTACGAATTATGATATCTCAAAGATAATGGAGATGGTGATCTTAAAGGAGATTCGGTTTGTCCAGACTCTGGACAACTTGTATGGATGAATGTTATCATTGAATTGCTTGCTCGGAAGGAAGTTTTGCATTCCAAGTATGAATGCTATTCTAAAGGTAAACGCAGCCACGAGCCTCATCAACCGGGAAGTGACTAAAACAGGGCATGTAGTAGGGAAAAGTGGGTCGCACCCATGTAGGGTATGCTATCACTTTTATAGATGTCCTCGGATATGTTATAATTATGGAAATGGTTGTGCATGGAAAGAGAGCGCTTGATTAAGGTGGGAACAACCGAGGTGATAACATATTCGGTACTAGTAGTCATGTGCTGGCTGGTCCTGTGTGGCAGGGTACAAGATTTTCTTGTCAGATCCGGGTGCATTGATCTAGAGATGCACTCGCTGAAGGTATTTCCTTACCTGGTCATAGTATGGAATCCAATATCCAGTATGAGCCTGTACGGTTCTGATTGTACCCAACTATGCTGAAATGTGAGATGCAAGCATTTAAGCTATTTTCTAATTTATTTTCTATAGACGCTATTATAATATCAGATGATTTTGATATAAAAAGTTTTGGTTATCATAAGGTAAAACCCATCGTGTTTATATGTGGTGTGGTTTTACGAGATACCTTTGTTCTAAAAGGATTTCGAAAATAGTTAAATTGAGTGTGTTTTTCTCATGCTGGTTTTCCAGACTGACTCAGTTGTTACTTTACCTTAATGTCCGAGTCAGACCGAGTATAACAGTTTTAGGTTAGGATGCTACTCAAGAGACGAGCTGGAGGATTTCAAGCGTATATCACGTATTCGATTATATTCCGCTGTGTGTATAATTTTTATATCCAGCACTTGTGAGGACAAGTTATTATAACCGTCCAGATGGATTGGTGATTGTTGTACTCTAATGATTATGTGTATATTAACTGCTACAGATTCTTTTGTATAAAATATTTTATTCTATATTATATTTTTGTTCCTCTACAATTGTGAGGTTCTATGTTATTGTCTCTGTTTTTCTTCTATGTCGTTTTCTTCTTCGTTCTAAATGATCCAGTATTTCTAGCACTTGATTGCTCGGCATGTTATACGGTGAATATATTGATGTCGAATTTCGGAGGTCGAAAATTCTGGTCCACTACATGAGTTATCTCATAATTTCTGACCCAAGTTTTCAGTTATTTTATAAAGTTATTTCTTTATAAAATATCAAATTATAACTTATTCCCTTTATTTACCTATATAATATTCTTTTATATCCTTAGAGTACATATAAATTTTGTTTTTAACCTTTCCAAAGATCTAGATGGAAAACAAATCAAATTTCAGTTTTCTTAAAACCGAGTCAACCTATTAACCTTTTTAACTTAAAGTGTTAAAGCAAATAATATTTATGGGTTGACTCAATAAACAAGTAGTTCATACTACTTAGATGTTTCAAACAATTTATTAGTTTTAATAAAAACAATGTTTATCAAACTTCTTTTTTAATTTAACCCAATTTAAACCTGTGTTAAATTATCCCATATCTTCTTTAATAGAAAAATCTGATTTATCAAAGCAATCTTTTATTAGAGGTGCTCTTCATTGTCAAACCGGTTTTCATTAGGGAACTCAAAAATTAGATACCCAGTTTTAATTTCAAAACTTATTTTAAAGGCATACTCATTTTTTCATATGTCAAATGATTTATTAATTAAATCTCACTTTGGTTCATTTGGATTTAAACTCATTTCGATCGCACAATGATAATGAGAATAATTTACTAACTATTCCACAAGTTCGCCTAAGCAAACATCAGATCGCCACTTAGAAGATTATTCAGATTACCACAAAACTAATCGAAACAATTTCCTCCTAATTATCCCAAAGAAAATGCATCCCTTTAAAATTTTACTTCCCCAAATAATTTCATTTTCAATTACTTTCAAATGTATTGCTGCTTCATTTTTTCTCGAAAACCTTTTTGAAATTATTTTCAAAATTGAAGGGATTTAAATTCAAAATCATTTTTAAACTCATTTTACAAACTAAATCTATATAAATTTTCTTTATATAAAAATGATTTCATATTATAATAATCCTTCTTTATTATAATAGAATCATCTCCAATATTTATTCTCTAAATGTCTTATACCTCTATTTAGATTATATTACAACTTTTTATAAAGTTTAATCCTTAACCCACCATTATTAAAAGGTGAATTTTCAAGTTAACATTTTCTTTGAACGCTTTATAGTCAAATTGTGAAAATTAATTCCTAAAAGGTTCATTTAAATCAAAGCTATAAATGCTCCCAATTAGACCAAGCACAATTTAACAATCAATTAACAATAGTTAATGCTTCTTATATAAGTTAAGCATAACCGAACAAACAATAGTGATAATAAATACATATTATCATATTTTAACCAACTCACCGTATAACTAAATAAAGTTTTGAAAATTATTTCTTTATATATGTGAAATATAATCCTAGGAAAAATATATAATTTGCCAAAAGTTTCAAAAAAAATTCAATACTATTTCCGTTGGCCTTGGTCGAAGATTTAGAAGTCCCAATCGATACTGTGGCATCCCACATCTCGACCAGAATTTGTGAAAACTCAATAAACCAATTAACATAGTACGTTTTTATAACATTAACAAATAGGCTTTCATATATATAATACTCTCAAACTCATTCTAGGGTGCCACTTACCCTATCTCTAATGAGCTAAACCCTACCAAATCCAAGGTTCTCGCTTAATCTTGCGCTCTGATACCACTTTGTAATGACCCGCCATTATAACCATCGCAAATCGACACCAAACACTACCACTGTGTTCCAATGTCGCGCATCCAATCGACAAAAAGGAAGATTGTTACGGTGAATAAAAAAGAAAAGAACAGAGAACGGAGAAAATCAGAATCTTTAAGCAGAATTTACAACATATAATATAATAAGGACAGTAGAAATTGTCACTCCAAACATATAGGGTATATCAGAGTTACAAACAAACCTTGTGAGCTTGACAATTATAAAATCCCGACCTTACAAATGTCGATATGTAAACTATATAATACAGCGGAAAATAAAATACTACGATAGGTGAAACTTTAGCTCTCCTCCACGATCTTCGAAACTTCAAGGACCACCTGAGAAAATACTTGGTCTATCCCGAGCATTAAATAAATAACACCCAGATCAGTTTGTAAACACCAGCGTGAGATAACTCGAATAACGGGAAACATGTATAAAAATTCTATGAGACCATGTCGCTAACAAGGAAAGGGCTTTTACCTCACAAGAATAACATCCATACAAGAAAGAGCAGAAATCAATAGCAATAAACAAATCCAATATGATTGAGCATAAATAATATTAAACTAGACTTGAATGAATGGAAATAAACCGAGTAAAATCCAAACTGGACAGAATGGATATAACAAGGGAAAACAGTCCAAACTCGATAGAATGGGCTAAATAAGGTAATAGTCCAAACTCGAAAGCATGGGCTAAATAAAGTAACTGTACAAACTCGAGAGAATGGGCTAAAAAAAGTAACAGTCCAAACTCGATAAAATGGACTAAATAAACAATTAAATGCTGTGATGAGGAGTTAGCTCTCCTCGTGGCAATTAAAAGCTTAAACAAACTCGGGGATACGAATCAAATAAGGAAGGTAAATTATCCAACAAATGACTAGGAGGGTGCTCCACCCTCACCGAAAGTACATCACTAGAAATATACTTGAGAACTTCGATGGCCCTCGAAAACCTCAAAGCCAGACCCCACAAACTATTACCAAGTATCCGAGTATTTCACATCTCAATGCGCAACACCAAATCCAATCTAAAGAGGATGTGAAATACCCTAATGGGAGAAGCCCCACATAGCTTGGCCCCTACTCGCTCCTTAGGTTTAGTCATTTCCAAAAAAGGATAACAAAGCTCAAACAAGAAACACATCGTCTTAAAGTGATGAAATAAAGTGGCTGAAGTAACCGATAGCTGAGGCACCAACTATCGAGGACATAAAAAGATCGTATATGAAAATTAAGTCTTGTATACTTATCACCACTCATTGAATTCAAACTTGTACTATTTCTGGGTTAAAAATACTACCGGACAAGTCAAGGTAGTGTTACCTCAAAGTCATGTCACATGATTACTCTTAACTTTCGAAATAGCGATAAGTCTACTTCTTCGATGTTTAGCGCTAACTATACAAATAAACCATTTCCATATAAGTGATTCTCTTTACAGAAATAATTCATTTCCATAACCGAATAAAATCATTAATTAATGCAATTAATGAAATTAATCAAGGTTGATTAATGGAAGTTATTAATTAAAGTATGATTGATTAATTGTAATTAATTAAGGATCATGTGTAATTAATTATAGTTAATCAATTAATTAATGGAAGTAAATGGAGGATCATTAATTAATGTAATTAATGATAGTAATTAAAGATTAATTACTGTAAATGGTTAAGGATAATTAATTTTTGAAATTAATTAATGGCTAATTACTTGAATGTAATTAAAGGATAATTAATCAAGGGAGATTAATTAAGGAAGATCACTAAGAGGTGATTAATTAATTAATTTGTAATAAACTAATGAAGCAGGATTAAGGTGCTCCAAGTGATTAAAGGTTAATAAGTAATTTAACTAAAGGTTAATTAAATTGATTAAGAGTTAATCAAATTTGCTTATGGATGATTGATATTGGATGATTTGGATATGATATCTCTGATATGTGATAGTTGGTAACTTTTCTTCTAAAAATTGAACTGAACTTTTTTGCTTTATTTCCATATTGGTAAAGCACTTTTATAATTAGTTCTAGATTGTTAAAACATTGAGAGATTAATTTTTCCAAGTGCATGACCCTGAAAGCTTAAACTAAATCAGACTGAACACCTAGAAGTTTATCCAACTTATCATCCTAATAATCGAGTTTCAATTTCTTTTTATACTTTAAAACAAGATTAATTATCCCGAAAGATAATTAACTACATTTAAAATCCCTTTAAATAAATAATTCATTATCTAAAATAAATTTGATAATTATTTCCAAATTTTTTTATAACATTGGTAAATCAACTTTAAAACCTTTATTAAATCAGTTTATTAACTTGAAATTGGTTGATTGAAGCAATTTTGTTATAGTACATAATTTACTTCATCACTTTTATTAAATAAATTAATTGACTTTCGATATCATTAAATAAAAGAGTTATTAAATTCAAATAATAATTAATTAAATTAATAATTAATGTTAAACATCATTAATTAAAACGAAAAGTAATTCTAAATTCCATTAATTAAAAGAACTAATTAAGTTCAAAATAATTATAAATTAATCGGAATATCAAAACCAAACTTCATTAGTCAAACCAATTAATTAAACATCTTTTGTTAAAATGATTTATTTAATTATAAAATCATTAATGCTAATGATTTAAGTAAAACCCAAATATCGTTAGTTAAAACAATTTATTAAATTCTAAACAATCATTATTTAAAATGATAAATAAAATTCAAATATCATTATATAAAATGATTTATTAGCTTTAAATATCATTGATAAAATTGATTATTAATTTCAATTATCATAAATTAATTAATTAAACTCCATTATCGTTAATTAAATTAATTAGTTAATTAAACTCAAATAATCATTAGTTAAAAATGAATAAGTAGGTATAAAACATCATTAAAAATGATTTATTCAATCTAACGATAAACCAATTTTAATCATCACTTATTAAATTGGTTAATAAATCTCAAATTAATTAACTTAAAAGATTAATTAATTTAAACTATCATTAGCCAATAATAAATTTTCCATATTCTTTTTAGTGGAAATATAAGCTCTAGTTCATAAGATAGGGTTTTGGGTTGAAATTTAATAAATGACGATATAGCAAAAATGGCTATAATGACATTTAAACAAGAAAAGGGAATACCAGTAATTAATTTCAATAAACCATCAATAATAACATATAGGTGTAAATAAATAATTTGTCGCCGAGAAACCCTCCTTTGGGTCTCTCTACAAATTTTCTCTACATAACAATGATTATGGATAATAAATAGATGATCATATGGGCTTATAATGATCAATTTAATATGTCATCCATTTTCCAAATAAAAATTCAACCAAACAAGCAATCAAACAATTTTAACTAACATCAAACAATTAATTAATGATTTTAACATCATTAATATGATATAATAAAATTAAATGTGAGTTAAACTCACATTGATTCCAGTTTCCACAGAAACACCCTGATTTCAGACTAAAACCGAACAACCGTTCGATTTTAGCCAAAATTTTTGCTTGCTCCATCCAACCAAGCCAACTCCATCATGATGCTCTCGATGACACGAGTCCAACGCAACAAATGGCATTCGAATCCAACCTCATACGAACGAAATATACAATTTATAAGTCTTTGAATAATTTTGAATTTAAAACTTGTTTAAATTTACAGTCCTACCACTCTCCCAATCTTCGTCTTCTTCTACCTGATCAAAGACAACCTGTATACAAACAGCCAAACCACCCCATGCACGCACGACAAAGCCATCCCCTCTGGTGATGAAATCGAAATTTGACTCCACTGTCCTCTCTCCCTGCGCAAGCTTGACACGATTGACCAAAAAATTTCCAACCCGCGTCACCGAAGCAAAACGCGACCTTGTGGAATCTCTTCCCTGCCGTACAATGTCGCGGCCCACCAAACATCGCCACATACCACCATATCTCGTCCATGCAAGCGCCTCCCCCCAAGAAATGCTTAGCCACTCTGGGTATCGCCTAACATGGCCCCTATCTCCATATAAGTGAACCCTAGTTCGGCTGCCCTAAACGAGCACCCTCCAAACACTACATCATACAATACCAAGACCATAGACGAGCAAAAATTCACAATATAAATCGATAGAATCTGATTTGAGGATTTTTAATAGAGTATATTTTCATATTCGAATTTTTTAAGATGAGGCCATTTATTTGGTTTAGTGTACAGAGGAAGAGAGGGGAGAAAAACAAAAATAAAGAAATCTTGTATTCCATAAGCTACCTAATTTATAACCAATAAAATAATATATAAAAAAACAAAATGATCTTGTCTACTCTTTCCATAGCAAAAATTTTCTCGAGCCATCGAAATATTTGTGGGCTGTGAAAGGATGGGTGTGTGGGCTATGAAATGGTGGGTATGTGTGAATATTATTTTAATTTAAATTACATAGCAAAATATACTCGAAAATGTCGAACTCCAAACGAGACATGCCGTCTGGCGTTCCTAATGTTTTACCCCTATTTTGAATGCAATGGAACTTGTTTCGAGACCTAATTCGATCGTTTGTAGAAGATAAGTTTTTGGACCTAGTTATTATTTTAAATTTTCGATATTAATTTCAACGCTTTTCGATATCGCATGACCAAACAATACGTTGGATTGCTACAAAATTCGATAGTGTAATATAATTCACCATTACGATTCCGATGAAACTGGTTCCATCAAAATCCGAGACTTTGCCCCGGAAGGCTAATTTCATCGGTTTAAATATTTAACTATCTATATTTATTCGACCTGTTTATATTTGTATATAAATTAACAAATTGGATGTCCAATAATATTTATTGGTTAGATGGAGTTAAATAAAATTATTGTATCCTTTTAATTAACATTTAATCCATAGTTCAAATATTTATATATACTCTATATTTGATTTATAAATTATTAAATTCCAAAACTCAATTATTTAAATATTTAAATTTATTTAAATATTTAAAATCTAATTACCAAAATTTTAGGTCGTTACATGATGGATTTCCATCAACTAAAAGAGGTAAAGGACAGTATTCCATTGATGGTGTTTCAGATTAGGTATGGTTCATACGGATGGTTAGTAATGCCATTTGGATTAACTAATGTGCAAGCATTCTTCATAGATTTGAAGAATCGAGTTTTCCAAGAGCACTAGGATAGGTTTGTATTGGTATTCATAGATGACATTTTAATATACTCTAAGGATGAATTAGGCGTGAAGTTCATCTTAGAGTAGTGCTTGAGACACTAAGGCAACATCAGTCGAATGATAAGTTTTCAAAGTGTCATTTCTGGAAGAAAGAGGTTAAGTTTCTTGGTTCCATGGTTTCAAAGAAGGGTTTGTCAGTAGATCCATCTAAGATCGATGCAGTGAATAGTTGGAAGAGACTAAAGACAGTGACTAAAATTAGAAGTTTTATTGGACTCTCTAGCTATTACTAGAGATTCATTAAGGATTTCTTGCTGATAACAACACCTTTGACTATGCTAACCAGGAAGGATGTGAAATTTAATTAGTCTAAAATGCGAGGAAGCATTCCTTAAGCTAAAGCATTCGTTGAGCAACACACCTGTGTTAGTAGTTCAAAATGAAAACCAAGGTTAGTGGTGTATCCGACGCCCGTGGAACTGGATTTGGGGCTGTGTTGATGCACAAGGTAAAGTTCTTGCCTATATTTCATGACAGCTTAGACCGCATGAAGTGAGATATCCTACTAATGATCTAGAGTTGGCAGCGCTGATCTTCACACTGAAAGTATGGAGACATTATCTATTAAGTGAGAGATTTAAGCTGTACACAAATCATAAGTCCTTAAGATATTTATTCTTTTAAGTGGTGTTGAATATGAGATAGCAGAGGTGGCTAAAGTTTAGCAGCTTATGATTTTGGTATAAAGTATACACTTGGAAAAGGAAATAAACTAGTGGATGCCCTTAGTGGAAAACATCATAATGTGGTGTTATCTACGTTAGCAGAGTGGAAGGACCTTGAAGCTTTGACTATTTGTAATATGCAATTGAGATCGACGACTAGTTCTAGTCAGAGCACTACCATGTTATCCTTCTTGGAAGTTCGACCAGTTCTAATTGAAAGGATTGCTTCTAAGAAGAAAGAAGACCTATTTTTAGCTGAGAAGACTAAAAGGCTTGAGGTTAAATCAGATATTGATGATATAAAATATTTTAATCTTGAATGGAGGAGATGGTTGAGAAAGAAGGGACGATTATGTATTCCGAATGTTAAGGACTTAAGGAGAGAAGTTCTTAAAGAATGTCATTGATCCAAATTTACGATTCATCTTGGGGAACCAAGATGTATGAAGACATAAAGAGAATTTTCTACTAGGATGGTATGGAGAAGGATGTTGGCTTATGGGTAAACCAGTTATAAATTGTCAACAAGTAAAGGTTGAAGATCAAAAGCCGAGTGGGTCGCTTCAACCTTTGGAGATACCGGTTTAGAAATGGGATTTGAAATCCATAGATTTTATAGACAGATTACCAAGGTTGAATCAAGAAAAAAGAAAGTATATGGGTCGTGGTGGACAGGTTAATCAAGAATGCCCATTTCATTCCGATTAAGTCAACCGGACGTCACATGTTTTTGCTAAATTGTTTTGAAGAACATAGTTAGACTGAATGGAATTCCTAGTGGTATAGTAAGTGACCGAGGTATAGTTTACTAGCGAGTTCTGGAACAATCTACATGAGGTATTAGGTACCAAGCACAAGATATGTACTACTTATCACCTTGATGGGCAGACAGAGAGAGCCAATAAGGTACTTGAGGATTTGTTAAGAGCCCGTGTGTTAGATTTTGGTGGACCTTGGGAAAATCACCTACACTTAGTTTAGTTTTTCTATAATAATAATTATCAAACTAGTATAGGAATAGCGCCTTTCGAAGCTTTGTATGGGAGGCCATGCAAGTCACCAGCATGTTAGTTGAAAACTAGAGACCGATTAGTCTTAGGTCTAGATCTGGTAAAGGAGGCAACAGAGAAGATTGAGTTGATATGAAGTAGGATGAAGGAAGCTCGGTCTAGACAAAAGAATTACGCAGATAAGAGGCATAAGGATATAAAGTTCTTAGTTGGAGATAGGGTTTTCATTGAAGTATCACCGATGAAGGGTGTGGTAGGATTCCGAAAGTCTAGGAAACTAGCACCAAGTTATGTTCAACCGTTTCCAGTTATAGAGAGGATCGGAATGCTTGCATATAGAGTAGAGTTGTTAAGCAGTTTGGCAGGTGTCCATTATGCATTCATGTGTCTCTTATTCGTAAGTATGTGCATGATCCAGAGACTACTATTTCTCCAACTGCATTGGAAGACTTACTAGTAGAGTTGGATTTGACTTCTGTTAGGCAGCCATTTTGGGTTGTAGCGAGAGATGAGAAGAAGTCAAGAAACGAGACAATATAGTTGGTGAAAGTTCAGTGGAGCGACAAAGAGAGACACTGTACTTGGAAAACCGAAGACAGAATTAGAGATACTTATCATGATCTACTATAAGAGTATGTTTAATTATCATTACAGACTGTTCACTAGTTAGGTAGGATAGTATGGTAGTTGGAAGATGTTACAGATGATTGCTATGTTTAGTATTTAGTCCTTATTGAATTTTTAGGATAAATTCTTTAAGGAGGGGAGCCTGTAACACCCCTAATTTTAAATAAATTTTTCAGGAGATTTAATTGGATAAATTAAATAGAATAATGTAAAGATTAGAGTGATAAGGGAATTGAGATTTGAAAAGCAATTAGGTTCATGCCTTAACTAAATTAATTTATAAGAATGGTTCATAAGTTAAATACTAAAGAAAAATAAGGCAAGGGTAATATGGGGAATAGCCAAACCCCAAGACCCATAAAACCCCTACAACCATTCCGTTCTCATTTCATTCTTTTAAAAACAAAAAAATAAACTAAAAAGATCAAGGCCGGCCATAACCCTAGGAGAAAAGGAGATCAAAATCAATTAGAACCTAAGATTCAAGCAAGGAAGAATTAAGCAAGAACAAATCTCAAGTACCTTATCCAAACAAGGTGAATAATATTCTAAACCATCTCATATATGTCTTATTGAACATTTTAATTTTGGGTTTAAGTTTAAAATTATTGGGATAGATGAATGATGATATGCTCTGATTATGTGCCATGTTTTGATTTAAAAAGGATTTTTGTGTAAAGGTATAATTCGATATCAAGGTTAAAATCGTGTTAAATGGGTTTTAGATACCATGAAGGTTGAATATTTTATGTAAAACATTATTTTGAAGATGTTTTTAAATTTTCATAATATTCCAAGCTATGGATAATTTATTATGAATTTTGAATGGAAGAAATATATAATTTTGGGTTGAAATAATTTAAGGCTAATAGGTAATGTTTTTGGGTCAGAAATTTACGTATGTTAGAAAATATATTGAAAGTGAATTATGATGATTTTTGGGTATTTTTCCTAAGTGATTTACTATGGAAATTAAATTATTCAAGTCAAGGGGCTTGTATGTTTTATTTTATTTTGTTAAGGAGAAGGGCTTATTTGCTAGAACACTTCCAATTGTTAATTGATGAATTCGGTAGCCTTTTTAGAAAAGTGTTTTGATAAAGGATCGACAGCCAATCGTATTTCGACAAATTGGTGAGTTATGTAAAAAGGAATTATTTTAGAAGGTAAGAAATCAGTTTTTTTTGAAAACAACCCTACCACTTCCATTTGCTTGCTTCCAAAACCAAGCCCAATAGGCATTTCGAGCCCATTCAAAACCAATGCATATGGTATCAAGAAATTGGTATGTAGCGTATTGGAGAAAGGTAGAAGGGACGGTGTCGAAGGCTTGCTTTTGAAGGGATTGGGGCTACTTTTAAATGGCATTTGAATCAATCACCATGCCTTTGTTTTTAATAGAAGCTTTTCAATGAATTTCCGCTTGCCTTTATTTTATAATGAAGCTTTCGAATGAGTTGCCGCTTGTTTTGTTTTAAAAGGAGCTTTTGAAAGGGTAGCCGCTTGTGAACCTATTCGAAAGCTAGCTAGCTTTTGCATTCATGCCATTCGAATTAGTTAAAGGTCGTTTCCTTAATAACTTTAAATAAAGGATTTCGAAAGGGAAGCTTTTGTCCTTGAAAATTTCAAAGTTGCCTTCTCAATGCTTTCGAAAGGGCTATTGAGCCGCTCTTAATAAGAGTTACAGAGGCAATGGTTTCGAAAGGGGTTTCATAACTGTCCTCCCCTCTAAAATATTTTACTTAAGAGCAATGACTTCGAAAGGGGTACTTTTGATTTTGTTCCTTTGACTAATAGTTATATTAAATGTTAAACCTAATGGTTTCTGAAGAACACTTTTAAATAAATTAGAAGTTATGTTTCCACAAAACCATACTTGAACTTTATGCTTTCGAAAGGTATCAAAAGGCTTGTTTTAAGCATTTCAAAAGGTAAGCTTTAAGTATTTCGAAAGGTATATCATTAATGGTTTTGAAAGGAATGTTTTGAGTGTTTCGAAAGGTATATCTTTTAGTGTTTTGAAAGGATGGTTTGAATACTTTTAAAAGGTATTATTTTAACGATTTCGAAAGAGAACCTATGGTTTCGATAGCGTTAGTTTCAAACAAGAAACCCGATCTCAATTTTAAAGAGTAAACCCATTGCAATATGAAGGAGTTTTGAAATAGTATTTAACTTTGGAGTTTTTAAAGTAGCTTTCCTTGCTATAGATAGTGGGTTAAGGGTATTAACCCTATTTCATTTGAAAAATGATTACAAGGAAATTAACCCATAGATGTTTATATTATAGTGTTATGATCAGTTACCATGTATGCTTCTTCTATAAACATATTTACTTTATAATTCACCTATAACTGCATTTTGAGGTGTTAAGGGTCAGATAACCAGCTAGATTAACCCAATAGTGAATATACATTGAGTTAACTCTTGTGTGAGTAGAATTGCATCTGGGACGTCAGGTAGACCAAAATATAGGATACCCAAAGACTAATTAAAGAATTATTGGTTTAGACAGGTTATTAGTAAGCCCATGAAAACAATGTATGGAAATAGATATTGGCAGAGGCCAATAAGTTCTTAGTGGTCCCGTGAAAAGTATGTATGGAAATAGTTAATGGCATAGTGATCCCATGAAAACAATGTCTGAATTAAGTTACTGAAAGAGATCAATAGGTTCATAGTGATCCTATTAAAACTATGACATGAGAGAAGTTATTAGAGAATTCAATAGGTTCATAGTAAGCCCTTGAAAACTATGATTGGAGAAAGTTAATAGTAGATATCAGTAGGTCCATAGAGATCCCATGAAAAGTATGATTGGATGATAGTATTGGTAGGAACCAATAGGTTCATAGTAACCTCATGAAAACTATGAAAGTGGACAGGAACTCAATAAAGAATTAATAGGTTATTAGGTAGCCCATGAAAACTAATAGGTTAATAGCTACCCTAGAAACTATAACTTGAGACAATAGTCCAGTAAAGTGGAGATGGAAAATCCAGTGCATGCTGCATGTTTGCATATCGTGATAATACCTCTTATTATGTTATGTCTTAACCGTTATGGATGTAAGTGCATAGCATATGGTTATTATGTATTGGGTTAACATACTATTAAGGGGAAACTTGCTCCGCTAATCAGCGTGCTCTCGCTAGATAGTTATATAATTCGAGATGTAGGTTATTATTCATCCTAGACTCTTACTTAAATTTTATGTTTTCCCTTTAAACTCTTGGGTGATCAATTGATTTGGAGAAGTTTGAGAGTTAAGATTTTAAGGTTCTCCTTAAACGAATAAGCTATCGGAGACATGGAGGAGGCAAGCTAGCTAGTAAGAGTTCTTTTATTCGATTCTGCTCTGTCTGGATGTCATGGAAAAGTTGTTTAATTACCTATATTTAGGCTCTGATCAATCAAGGTGCATTTTCATATGTCGCTCTCGGCGTATTTTATAATAATTATATTTCTCTAAACGTGATTTACGAATTGGGATTACGTAATGAATTTGAAATGTCATTTGAAGTGGAATGAGAAATTTGTTTAATGATTTTAAATTTTTTTATATCCATGTGTTTCTTTTATATTAATGTATCAAACGTCACCGCATTTGGTCACCGAGAATTAATAACTATGGATGACTGCAGCATCCGTAGCAGTTAGTTTTAGGCCTCTAAATGAGGGATATTGCATATGACTAGTCTATGTTTAATTTGTAAGAATGTTCAAATTTCCTACCTTACTCACCGTTTCCCATGGAACATTTTTGTGCTTGATTTTAAAGGTTTTGATTTTATTCTTGGAATGGATTAGCTAGCTAAGTATAATGCCTATCCTTGACTGCACCATTCAGAGTATAGTGTTGTAAGCCAAGACAAGAGGAGTATTGAAAAAAATATCGTGTAAGGTCCCAGATAATCGTATGAATAGTTTTCTTTATTCCTTGGAATCATCCGAAGAAGTGCTAGAATCTAAATTAGCGGTTAAGGTTTTCCTGGATATTTTTGAGCTGATGAGCTGTTTGCCTCCCCATCGAGAAATTGAATTTCGTATTGATCTAGTTCCAAGTGCGAAACTTGTTATTCAACCCTTACGTAGATTGGCCCCGAGAGAGAAGCAGGAGTTATTAAGTCAAACCAATGATTTGTTAAAAAGAGGTATAATTCGACCGAGTCATTCAAGTTGGAGATCGATGGTAGTTTTTGTGGATTAGTCTGATGGTTTTTTAAGATTGTGTGTGGACTATATGGAGTCGAATAAGCAGACCTTTCGGAATAACTATCCGTTACCCCGAATAGATGGTATGTTTGACCAACTTAATGGGGCTAGAGTATTTTCCCAATTAGACCTCGCTATGGGTTTCCATCAGTTAAGGTCAGTGGAGGATAGTATAACCTTAATTTCTTTTAGAGGGCCGAATCTTTTCTACGAATGTTTGGTTATGCCTTTTGGTCTAACCAATGCACCTGCATTTATCTTTGGACTTATGAATCAAGTTTTTAAAGATGTTCTAAATAAGTTCGTGTTGGTTTTCGTTAAAGACATCCTTATTTATTCCAAGACAGAAGAAGAGCATAAGCTCCATATGGAACTGGTGTTAGAAATCTAAGGTAAAACGTTTTGAAGGCTATGTTTTCCAAGTGCCACTTTTGGCAGTTAGAAGTGAGATACTTAGGACATGTTGTATCGAGAGATGACATTTCAGTTGACCCAGTTAAGGTAGCTGCTATACAAGACTTCAAAAGACCCCAAACTCCCACGAAAGTGAGAAGCTTTTAAAGGATAGCGGGTTATTATAGGAAGTTCATAAAGGATTACTCTAAGATCGCCTCTCATCTAACCAAGCTGACGAAAAAGGATGTTAAATGTTAGTGAAATCCAAAGTGTGAAGAAGTATTCCTTGAGTTAAAAGAAAGGTTGACCAGTGCCTCTGTTTTAGCTATTATAGATGGAGGAAAGGGTTGACTGTTTATACCAATGCTAATAGATTGGGTTGGGTGCATCGTTGATGTAGATGAGAAGGTCATAGCCTGTGCAAGTAGGCAGTTAAATCCTCATGAGGAGAATTATGCAAAGCATGACTTGGAATTTTTAGCCGTAGTGCTTTCATTGAGAATGTGGAGGCACTACTTGTTGGGTAAGAATCCTTCTATTCCTCTTTAGATTATCACTAATCTTTAAGGATCCTTGTAGTGATTTCCTTCATTAAATAGGTGAAAAGTTTGAGCTCTTCACAGATCACAAGTCCTTGAAGTACCTTTTCAGTCAGAAGGACTTGAACTTGAGGGGGCAACGATGGCTAGAATTCCTGGCGGCTTACAACTTAGGTATTCTTTATACATCAGGAAAAGCAAATGTGGTGGCAGACGCTCTAAGTAGGAATATAGTTTTGTCCCTCTTGGAAGTCCTCTGACTCTCTTCGAAAGAATTGCGCGTAAACAAAGGGAAGATGGTATTCTATTGGAATTTATTCAAGGCACTGAGAAGGGCCAAAGTTCTTATTTCAAGATTGATAGCCATGGTACTTTAAGGATGAATGGAAGATTATGTGTTCCTAATATAGATGGTCTTAGACAAGAAGTTTTAAAGGAATGTCATAGGTTTAAGTTAAGTATCCACCCTGGAGTTAATAACATGTACAAGGATATGAAGAGAGTGTTTTGGTGGCCCCGGGATGAAGAAAGATTTTTAAATCTATGTTAACCGATGTCTGATCTGTCAATAGATAAAAGGCGATCACCAGAAGACCGCTGGTTTACTTCAACCCTTGGAAATCCCAAATTGGTAATGGGAAATGATGTCAATGGTTTACCCAAAACCAGAAAAGGAAATGAAGGTGTGTGGTTCATTTTAGATTTGCTAACGAAGAGTGCTCATTTTATTCTAGTAAAGCCGACAAAAACCGCAACTTCTTTGGCAGAAATTTATGTAAGGGAGATAGTAAGATTGTATAGAGTCTTAGTAAGTATAGTAAGTGATCGAGATCCTACCTTTACTAGTCAGTATCGGGAGGTGTTGCAAGTAGCTTTAGGAATAGAATTAAGCTTGAGTACATCATGTCACCCCCAAACGGATAGACAAACAGAGAGAGTGAATCAAATTCTTGAAGATCTTTGTAGGGCATGTATTTTGGATTTTGGAGGACCATGGGACTATCATCTTCATTTAGTAGAATTTTCCTACAATAATAACTATCAAGCAAGCATTGGTATGGCACCCTAAGAAGCTCTCTATAGACGTCCTTTTAAGTCGCCAAAATGTTAGGTCGAAACTAGAGATTGACTATTACTTAGGCCGGACATGATTCGAGAAGTTATTGAAAAGGTTGCAGTGATAAAGAGAAGAACGAAGGAAGCCCAAGATCGCCAAAAGAGTTATGCTGATAAATGGAGAATAGAATTGGAATTTTAAGTCGGAGACTTTATATTTATAAAGATCGCCCTAATCAGAGGAGTTGTGCGATTTGGAAGGGCTAGGAAGCTGGCACTCCGGTATATTGGACCTATTTTAAAAGGATTGGACTGCTTTCCTACAAGGCTGAATTACCAGAATGGTTTTCAGAGGTCCATAATGTTTTCCATGTGTCTCATTTGAGAAAGTATGTTCATGACCCATCATTGATCGTAGAGCCGTCGGTTCTAGAGGATTTTGAGGTAGAATCGAACTTGACAATGGTCAGGTATCCAGTTCATTTTATAGATCAGGACGAGAGGAGGTTGCACAATAAGGTGGTGAAGTTAGTAAAGATTCGGTGGAGTGAGGATCCCTGAGACTGTACTTGGGAGATGGTGGATCACATAAGGGAAGCTTATCCAAAATTGATGTTAGGATAGTCATTGTTTGTATGTATAGTGTATGCATTATTGTGTTATGGATGCAAGCTCATGTCCTTTGTATGGATTTCACGTTATATAATATATGAACTTTTGAGTTATTATGAGTTATCTCTTTGTTTGCTAATTTCGGGATGAAATTCCTTTAAGGGGGAGAGTGTAATATCCCAAGATTTAATTACTTTAATTAAAGATATTTAAATATATTTTTATAATTAATTAATCGATTTTATAACTCAAATTAAAAATCTTTTAAATAAAAATTAATGATGTTGAAATAGTTTTTAAATTTTATTACAAAAATAATTAGTTCAAAACAAAATAGAAAATGTGACCCAAAATCATTTTTCGAATTTTCAACTTTTAGGCGTCGAAAAGTTATCGGAAAACATTGTGTGCATTTGTGTAAGATATATATACATTTATATACACGTTAGAATATATTTTAGGATATATATCTATATTGATACTTTAATTTATTGAAGTTTGAAATGACATTTTATGAAAATAAAATAAGTTTAAAAAAATAAAAAAATAAAAATTTTCATCACTTGTCATGTCTTTAAAAACATAAGTACCTTATTAAATAAATATATGTTGGATTTGAAATGAAAGGGATGGGGAAAAGAAAATGATGTGGAAAAAATCTAGTGGAGGGTACGTACCTTTAGGCTATTTTAGTAATTTAAATTTTGCACTAGTATACAAACTCATTTCCTATCATTTTCCTCATTTTCTAAATTTATTTCTACTTCCTAAATTCTCTTGCAAGCTTTCATATACACTTTAATGGCTTCCTAAATATTTCTAAAAGCCTAAAAGTTTAGTACATCCACTTTTAAGCTTTTAAATTTTTGTTTAAAGCTTTCTTTCTTCGTTTCAACATACTCTTCCATAAAAAAGCACATACCCACCCCTAGCCACCTTAGGTCAAGCCCATACACCCTTAAGCCGAACACTTTTTTCCACTCGAACCCTCCAAAAATCTCATGTTTCCAAACTAAAGCGAGGACTTAGCTCATATACAATATCTAGAGGAAGTTGCCTTGATTTGGTCAACTTTTTGTGAGTAAATTTCTCACCTTTACATCTATCATTGCTTAGTTTGTTGTATATATGATGTGTGTTTGGGTTAAAATAATTGTAGGTTTGTATGAATGTATAAGTGATTGAATTATAGTGATGTTTGGTTATGATTTATATGTGCTAATGTGACATGATTTGAAATTAGACTTGAAATGAAGTCAATTCTTTATATTAGTTAGACAGTTGAGATCTTGGCTCATGTAAGTGGTTGTGACGTGAATATGAATGTTATGGTTGAATACATGATGTATGCTAAGAAAGTTGGCTCGTTTAATGACATGTAATCCCTTGTGTAAAATCTTTGAACTTGGGTTTTAAATTTAAAAATATATTTAAGTTAAACTTGTTTGGTTTCAAAAACACACCTTTATTATTTATAAAGTGGTAAAGTTTCCAAGAGTTAAAGTTTAAAAGATTAAGAAAAACCTAACTTCAAGTTTTGAAATTACGTGTGGTATATCGATAGTCGCTGTGGAAGCAGTTCGTAAAACGAACTAGTTTTTCAAATCTATAAGTGTTTTACTTAATTATATTTTATAAAAGAGATTTATAACTTATGCTATATAATTAGAAAGGTATTTATTATTTAATTATTCAATAATAAATGATTATTTAAATAATGTAAGGCAATTAGTATTTAATCAATTAACCAACGTAATTAGTACCTAAGTGTTCATTGAGTAAGTTGATTATAAATAGCTAAATAATTAAAAGTTAATTATTATTTAATTATTTATATAAGATTAATTATAATTAATTATTTACTTAAAAGAGGGTTTAATTATTAATTAATCACCAATTAAGTTGAATTTAATTAAGATTTTAATTAAGACATAATTAAGATTTAATTATTATTTAATTTATAAATAGGGGTTTTAAATCGCATTGTTCCTAAAATATTGGTTTTGTTTAAAACTATTTTTCTTCTTCGAAACTGTTTTAAATCAAGGAATTTCTTTGTCGATTACCCTTAAGTAACCTCAAACAAATATGAAACCAAAGTTAATGTGTCATGTTTAAATTAATTATATGGTTATCCAGATGAAAACTATGTATAATTACCCTAAGTAGCGGATTGTCCGCCATTTATAACTTGGTCTATTTTAACTCAGGAAGTATGTTGTGTATACCAGAGTTCCCTGGCGAGGACTCGAAGACTGGTTACATACTTCCAAAAAACCGAAAATGAGTTAGCCAAAATTTATCGCTTAGTTTGGACCACGATTTCGAATAAGTATAATTTATCCAAACCACCTCAATTAATAACGCTCGCGATGGATTGTTAGAAAGTATACTATGGAGATGTGCTATTCTTCTTGAGGGTGGTTCCAAAATGAAAGATTGTAAATGTTGAGCGTTGTTCGGTCCCGGAACAACTTGTATGGATAAATGCTAACATTATATTGGTTGCCTGGAGGGCAGTGTTAGCATTCTAAGATGGTTTGCTTAAAGGAAAGGTAATCGTAACCTCAAGCCTTATACCCGAGAATGACTAAAATTAGGGGATATGCTTCAAGACTATGTGGTTCGCTACCATTAGGGTATAGTCATCACCCAATCTAGATCGATATTATAGATTATGTATGCTTGGAGCCCATTTAGGTTGTTGATCCCAACCAGGGTGATGACATATTCAGTGCTATCCAACAAGGGGTAGGGCCGGTCTTGACTCGCAAGGAGGCCATGTGAGGCGCTTGGCGTATTTTATCTAGTGATGCACTGGGGTAGGTGGTACCCCGATGCCTTATCATTGTTAGAATCCATTTTCCAATGCATGCCTTTACGGACTTAGTTGTATCGAATTACTAAAATTTGAGATGCTAGCATTTACGATATATTAAATTTTATTCAAAACTTAGACATTATAATAATATCAAATGATTTTATATAGAAACATTTTGGTTATCGCAAGGTAAAAACCAGTCCGTGTATGTGCAGCGTGGTCTTACGATATACTTTTGGTTTGAAACTATTTTTTATAAAGTTAAAAACTCATGCGTTATTCACACCAGAATCTTGTTTGACTCGAAATTTTATTTTCTTTCCCTAAAAATCTTAGGTACTCAAATTTTATGAGTGCCCAAGTGATCCAAGTTTCTTACCGATGCATTTTGGAGGAGCTTGGAGTAGGTAGCTTTGCCGATAGTGTAACAACCCTGTATTTTGTGATCATTTTAATTTTATATTTTAACTGAAACTCCTGATTTAAAAACTTTATTTTATTTATTAAAATGGATAAATTTTGTTATTTTAAATAAAATTTTTGATTTTTGTGTGAATTATAATTCCAAACCTGAATAAATGGAATATTTCCAAAAAGGTGGATTTTCGGTCAAAATGGTCAAACTTTGACTTTTAAATTTAAAATTTTGAATTTTTTAAATTTTATCTTTTATTATGAAATAGATTTAATTTCAAGAATACTACTTTTCGTTTTGTTGAAATCGGATTAATATTGTGAAAGTTATGTTTTTTACAATATTGTGTGTAAATTGTTTTATTTAACAAATTTTTTTATTTTAAATCCATATAAATAATATTTTTGTTTGTAAAATCATGTTCTAATTTGTGTAACATGATATGTTAAGCATATATTTTATTTTTAAAACGTTTTTAAAGTATAGCTACAATTTTCAAATGTTGATTGTATATTGTTTTCAATCTTTAATTATAGTTTCCATTAAATAAAGTATTTTCTTTATTTATTTCCTACTTTTCCTAAAACTATTTATTTATTCTTCATAATATCTATCTCTACCTTATTTTTCTTATTTATACATTCATTTAGTAATTAAAGGGATAAGTATTTAGATCCCTATTTATTTCTTGGAAAGAAATTTCAAATTTATATATACGTTATTGTTTTAAAAGGCATACCTTTAAATGTTTATTTTAATTAATATAAGTAATATTTTTGGTTGATATATCATGTTATAATTGCGTATGTATGTGTAACGTTACATGTTATGTATATATTTACAGCATTTTTTTCGTTTTGTTTCAATTTATTTGGTTATATACTTTGTAAATTAAGTAATAAACAATGTTGTAAAAAGCAATTTATTTATACGTTTCTTTTATATGTTTCTACATCTGTTTTCTTAGGTAAGTAATAAACAAATCAAAGGGATATGTAACAAATCAATTTCGTAAATTAAGTAATAAACAAAGTTGTAAATTATGTAATAAACAAAGTTGTAAATAACAATTAATTTATACATTTTATTTCATACGTTTCTATATTCGTTTTCTTATTTATTTCTCTGATATTTATATATATGGTATGTTATTTATTGAAATTCTTCTTTGGCACATATTTTATTAAATAAATAGGAAATAAATAAATTTAAGATACGTTACTTTGTTATTAGTTTTGGGCATACATTTCAATTTATTCCCTGCCTTTATAATACACACCCCTTTGATTCCTTTCCATAGCCGTTCAAAATTTGCTGCCGTGCATTACAAAAAGAAAATTAAAACCCTAGCTTCCTATTGTACTTCGTTTCTATTCATCTGCATATTTTTGACGTGAAGAACTTCCTGTAGGTAATGGCTTTCTCTCCCTTTTTCTTATTTTCCTTTTTCTTCTTCCTTTTGCCTCGTTTTGGCCATGATTTCTTCACATATTTGCATGCTCTCCACTCTAGTGCCTTGGCCATCACCTCCACCACCTCCTCCTCATCATCATCAACCACCTATCACATCATCTTACTCTGACCAGATCGGGCCATACCTTTCCCATGACCAAAAACTCCATAAAAATGTTGCAAACTCCTTAGAACATGCCTAACCAAGCCTAGTCTTCATCACCATCACCTTGGATTGCCTTGGCCACCTCCCCATGCTCCACCACCACCATGATATGACCATTTACCCTCAGCCTTACCTCTGTCCAGATCAGAAACATGTCATGGTCGAGCCCTAGGACCATGTAGCCGAGCCCAAAAGTTGACCAAAACTCCACTATGTTGCCTTGTCTCCTCCCCTTCATGTGTTGTGACTCCTTTGCCACTTCTAGCACATGTAGCCGTGTCTGGATAGACTCAAACCTGATCCAAAACCACACCAAACCCGACCATATCCACCCCCTAGGCCGAGTAATTAGATGTTGAAAGCATGGAAAAAACTATTGTGCTCAATTTGCTTTAATTTCAAAGTTGTTTCAAATTCAGTGTGTATTGAATTTATATTTATATTTGGTTCTGTTTATGGGTTGTGACAAGATCACTAGCTTGGTTCTCTTCCACTTGAATCTATTGTCATGTCATCATGCCTTCTGGAATTCATTCGTGTTGTTTGTTTTTCTAACTCCAGCATAAAAGATGAGTAATTCACACATGACATCTGTACTTATATAATTAGTAAACTGACACCGTGTGAATCTGTCGATTTTATTATCATGTTATACCTGCTTGTGTTATAAATTATATAATGTTAATCCTGTTTATTTATCTGTCATATCATATGATACTGCTATATGTTGTTACTATTCTGTATATTTTGATCATCACTGCAAGTTCCCTGTTAGTATAGAAATCACTATGGGTTGAAATGGTACATACCCGAACGGACTTTAGAATAGGGAAAAATCATTATGGGCTGAAATTATAGGCCTGAGTGATTTTTATTTTTTTTTATTTGTCTTGGGATTTTGGGTTTCAAATAATGAGAACCCAGAAATTTTACTGATTACGGATTTAAATGATAATTTTCGTATCACTTGATTTAGGTGTGAATTATTATCCGGACCCATGGTTGATTTCAAAATATGTTTTCTTATAAATTTCATGTACTATAAATGAAAGAAAAAAAATGTAATTTGACTAATATTGGATTTAAAATGGTTAAGCAGTGATTTTCTAAAAGGTTAAATGTTATGAGTTAATAGATGGGTTGAGTGTAGTATAAAAGTCCGATTTAACTAAATAATGGGAATTTAAAAAAAAATGGAATTATAAGATTAACTTGGTAATTAATATAATTGATGTATGAATTGGATAAATATAAAGTAATATAAAATATGTTAAGCAACTTAAAGTGTATTTTGAATTTAGGTAATTAGTTTAAAATGTTAAATAAATGGATAGTTAAATGGAAATTTTGAAATTTAACTTAACTTGAAAATGTGAAATTTGGTTTGAAATTAAAGGTTAAGTTAAGAAATTAAAAATGGAATTTACGTTATATAAATAAAATGGAAATTAATTTAAATTTGGAAAATGGTAATAAAAATTTAAGTGTTAAGTAATTTGTTAAAATGTGAAGAATAGGAAATTGTACACTTGAATTTATTGAAGTGAATTATTGAAAATTTGATTTTATTTATAGGAAATTTACTTTATAAAAATCATAAGTTAAAGGTATTTTAATGAATATTTTTTGCGTGTTAAAATATGATTTTTATAATGTTTAAAGGGTTAAAATCAAAGTTTATTTGTGCTTGAAATTTCAATATTTGAAGTGTTTAACTGAATAAATGAACTCGGAAAAGGTTAAATTTTGGGAATTGAATATTTGATTTGAAGGAATAATGAATTCACTTTTTAATGGTTTAAATGAATGATTTTAATTCGGAATTATGAATCATTTTGAAATTTATAACCACGGGTACACTGCTTTGTGTGTCACGTGATTTCCTTGTGATTGTTTGATGCGCACCTTTGATTTTAAGAGTGTGGCTAGAGGTGAGCGGTTACTGCAGCCCTACGCTACCCTAGTCACAGTAGCACTGTCATTTGCACTGTTTACTTTAATATGGATATTTCTAGGATAGTTTTTATTACTACTAAATTGATGGTTTGACTGATCCTTAAAGGATGGACGATCCCAAGCATCCTTTAAGTTATTGTGCATTGCTATTACAGTTCACTTGAGTTGGTTTACATTTTTTAAGTATGTATGTCCTGACTCGAGTGTTTGTGTTTTACTTTATGCTCGGGTCAGCTTGAGAATCACAGCTTTGGATTCATCTTCTGAAGCTAGGGTTTTGCTGGAGCTTATCTATCCATCTATTCGTCTACTTCTTCCAGTTGGTTCTTATTCGGTATCTGTCTCGGTATTGTTGTTTATGTATCCCGACTTTTATTGTATCTATTTTACTATGAGGTTTTGTATATGTTTCGAGAGTATGTATATAGTAGCTTCATGAACTACCATGGTATTTGGTATTTTATTTCCGTTGCGAGTATTCTAATATTTCTGTGTCTGTGATTCTGTAAATGATTTTATTTTCTCCAAATTTCTTAACAATCCACTGTTTTGAAGTATTCAAGTCTGACATGTGTGGATAATTGTCGATTTGAATGGTCCAAAATAGTGGGTCGTTACATTTAGTATCAGAGCTTTGCTTTTAGGCAAACTTAGTCTGAGGAGCAAAAACTCATTAGAGATAGGGTAGAAATACCCTAGAATGAGTGAAATCAATCTCCGAATCATTTTCTTGTGAGAGAACATATTTTCGAAGTATAAAATGATTTCCAAATGATTTTTAAAGGATTTTCAAAGATTATATTGGTATAAATTTTCTTTTTTTGAAATCAAGGGTTTCTAAACTTCATCCCTTCTGTATCTACCTTGTTAGTAATCTCTTTGGGTAGGATTCTTGTCGATTAGGATTCCTTGAATTTTGGAACACTCCCACTTGTTTTGAAATCTAGTCTTGTCTTTCCTATTTTTATCCTTTTGATTTTGGGCATTTCATAACTCCACTTTGGAATGACCTCTATAAAGATCGGTGATTTCGCAAATTTTTGAATGATTTGTAAAGGGGTGAAACTCCTTTACAATTGGCATTGATTCACCGGAGATTTCCGTATCCTCGGTTTACGATGCTATATACCTTTTGCTATACCTGGATTCTATCTCTGGCGATCGAATGTCGATTTGCCTTAGATTTCCGCATTGATTATATTCCTGAAGTCACGGTTGACTCGGCTAAGGTCGCTCACGATTTGTATAGGCTTATCCATCTTCTATATGGTAATTTAATTATATCATCTTCATTTGAGCTTAACTTTGAATCAGAATTCTATTTGAGTAGGGTTCCTCTAAATTTGAATCTCTGTTTGTTTTGAAATCCATCGTTGAATCATCCCTTGAAAAAAATTTGTTGATTCTATTTTGAAACTGTGTATGCTTCGAAATTATTATTTTGATAAGGATGAGCGCATTTTTATATAAAAGTGAAATGTTTTCGATAAGGACTATATACCTTTTAAAAATGAAAGTCTGAAATTTTGAAAATTTATGTGGAATTCGATTATATGAAAGGATTTATAACTGAAGGGTTTTGAATTTGAATTTCGAGGAATTGAACTTCGGTATTTTGAAATTTGGTTTTGAGATTTCAAAAATATATAATAATACGATTTAAAAGTATTTTTCGGATAAGAAATGTTTCAAAAGAGTTCAAATGAATTCCAATGATTTAGAAGAAATTTCAATGAAGTTTTCAAGAAAATAGAAGTCCAAAACTCACTTCTGTCGCTGGAAAATAATTTCGGTAATGAGTGCACGCATCATCGACATTTATTTTCGAGTTTCAGAGTAGGGGAGAGGCCACTCTGGTAGCTTTGCTATGCGAGTGATTTTGTGAAACCAATTTTGATTTCAAATTCCGAAGTATGATTTGGTTTTCGAAAGATGTATGTATCTATATTTGAAATGATTTGAAGTTAGCCCAGTGTTCAATCCTCAAGTTTCTGATTTTATTTAGTATAACTCTATTTAAAAAAATTGATTTACTGATTTATTGCTGATTTCCAACTCTTGGATTTGAAATTTGATTTCACCGACTATTTTGAAGGTTCGAACACTTCCAAATCAAGGTTTAATTTTTAAAGCTAAGTTATTTTGAAAAGTATAAAATAATCGATAAAGTATATAAGTTTAGTTTTGTACGTTTAAGTTATGAAGAGTATGACTTAAATAAATTTGGAACTTTTGTTAAGTATATAGTTTGCAAAAAGGAAAATTGGATCTGTTGAATAGAAATAAATATTTTAAGGGTTTTAAAGGGATAGTTATAAATTTGGAAACCATTTTTGGGTATAATTGATTTTGAGAAAATATTTGGTTTTGACAATAGATTGGAAGTTAAAACTTGTAATTATATGATGATTTTGGAAAGGAATTTGTTTGACCTAAATTATGTTAATTTGGAAACCAAGATTTTTTTCGAAACCTATTATTTTGGAAACTTTGAAATTGAAGATGTTAATTTGGAAGATTGGTGAAATCGTATACGATTTTGAAACTGAATTGATATTGAAATGATTTGAAATTGAGAACCTTGTATTACTAAGCACTTGATTTGGGAGCTGTCAAACTTATATAAAATGGATTTGTATAAGTATGAAGTTGATTTGAAAACTATTGATTTGAAAGGTACTCAATTTGGAAAGAGAAATCTTATATAATCGAAGCCTATATAAGTGTGATTTGATATGCTATTGATTTGGAAAGTATTCGATTTGAAATTGGACTCCTATATACAATGGACCTTATATAAGTATGATATTTAAAAGTGATTTGAAAAGGTTACTATATGATATATATTTTCGAAGTAAAGGTATAGAAAGTGCCTTCTACTTGATATCCGCTTTGTGGCCACACTGTGGATTCATTCTATTAATATTATTCTCTCTGATTTTTTGTTTTCCGGATGTGATACTCGAGTGTCCCACCATGGCGATCTCCATGGTTTTTCTTTTGAGCGCGACTGCATAGCGCAATTCACCTCACTAAGCAGACCTAGGGGCACAAATTGTTTCCTGGGGGATCCAGGCGTAATCATTGTGTATCCTGCAGTCTACTAATCATCATGGCGTAACTCGCAGGGCTAAGAAAGCTTACGGATATGGATTGTTTCCTGGGGGATCTAGGCATAACCATTGTGTATCTGTGAACCATAGTCAGACAAAGGTTGTGGTTTGGTTGTTTTGTTTGGATTGTACTTTCCATATCCATTTTTAAAAGTTTTCAGTATTTTCACTGGATGTTGAAACAAGTCTGCTAAGTACTTGGAGAATTCTAGCTTTGCGCCTGATCAACGCACTGCCAGAGTCTGTAGGAACGAGGATAAACTTGTTAAGACATCGAGTTATAAAAGTATTTTGATAAAGTATTATATAAAGGATATTTTGATCATTTATTTTACCCTTCCAAATAATTGAAATTTATATATCTTTAGAATAATGGTTCATCCTTGTCTTTCAACCTATTTTCCCTTCTAGCCATTCCTACTTTCCACCTTGTCAAATTTACCTATAACAATAGTTATCAGGTATAATTTAATCTTCTTATCATCTTATCTTAATCCTATTTCATTCTATCTTTTTCTGTGTTTTCCGTACCTCGTCCCTTTTCGAGGACGAAAAGATTTGAGTGGGGGAGAGTGTAACAGCCCTGTATTTTGTGATCATTTTAATTTTATATTTTAATTATTTTAATTGAAATTCATGATTTAAAAACTATATTTTATTTATTAAAATGGATAAATTTTGTTATTTTAAATAAAAATTTTGATTTTTGTGTGAATTATAATTCCAAACCTGAAAAAATGGAATATTTCCAAAAGGTGGATTTTTGGTCAAAATGGTCAAACTTTGACTTTAAATTTAAAATTTAAATTTTTGAAATTTTAAAATTTTATCTTTTATTATGAAAATAGAATTAATTTCAAGAATACTGCTTTTCATTTCGTTGAAATCGGATTAATATTGTGAAAGTTATGCTTTTTACAATATTGTGTGTAAATTGTTTTATTTAACAAATTTGTTTATTTTAAATCTATATAAATAATATTTTTGTTTGTAAAATCATGTTCTGATTTGTGTAACATGATATTCTATGCATATATTTTATTTTTAAAACATTTTTAAAGTAAAGTTATACTTTTCAAATGTTGATTGTATATTGTTTTCAATCTTTAATTCTAGTTTCCATTAAATAAAGTATTTTCTTTATTTATTTCCTACTTTTCCTAAAACTATTTATTTATTCTTCATAATATCTATCTCTACCTTATTTTTCTTATTTATACATTCATTTAGTAATTAATGGATAAGTATTTAGATCCTCATTTATTTCTTGGAAAGAAATTTCAAATTTATATATACGTTATTGTTTTAAAAGGCATACCTTTAAATGTTTATTTTAATTAATATAAGTAATATTTTAGGTGCATATATCATGTTATAATTGTGTGTATATGTGTAACATTACATGTTATGTATATATTTACAAAATTTGTTCAGTTTTGTTTCATTTAATTTTGTTATATACTTTGTAAATTAAGTAATAAACAATGTTGTAAAAAGCAATTTATTTATACGTTTCTTTTATATGTTTCTACATCCGTTTTCTTATTTATTTCTCTGATGTTTATATATACGGTAAGTTATTTATTGAATTTATTCTTTGGCACATATTTTATTAAATAAATAAGAAACAAATAAATTTAAGATACGTTACTTTGTTATTAATTTTGGGCATACATTTCAACTTATTCCCCGCCTTTATAATACACACCCCTTTGATTCCTTTCCATAGCCGTTCAAAATTTGCTGCCGTGTATTACAAAAAGAAAATTAAAACCCTAGCGCCTATTGTATTTCATTTCCATTCATCTGCATCTTTTTCACGTGAAGAACTTCCTGTAGGTAATGGCTTCTCTCCCATTTTCTTATTTTCCTTTTTCTTCTTCCTTTTGCCTCGTTTTGGCCATGATTTCTTCACATATTTGCATGCTCTCCACTCTAGTGCCTTGGCCATCACCTCCACCACCTCCTCCTCATCATCATCAACCACCTATCACATCCTCTTACTCTGACCAGATCGGGCCATACCTTCCCCACGACCAAAAACTCCACAAAAATGTTGCAAACTCCTTAAAACATGCCTAACCAAGCCTAGTCTTCATCACCATCACCTTGAATTTCTTTGACCACCTTCCTATGCTCTACCACCACCATGATATGACCGTTTACCCTCAGCCTTACCTCTGTCCAGATCTGAAACATGTCATGGCCGAGCCCTAGGACCATGTAGCCGAGCCCAAAAGTTGACCAAAACTCCACTATATTGCCTTGTCTCCTCCCATTCATGTGTTGTGACTCCTTTGCCACTTCTAGCACATGTAGCTGTGCCTCCATAGACTCAAACCTGATCCAAAACCACACCAAACCCGACCATATCCACCCCCTAGGCCAAGCAAGTAGATGTTGAAAGCATGGCAAAAACTATTGTGCTCAATTTGCTTTAGTTTCAAAGTTGTTTCAAATTCAATGTGTATAGAATTTATATTTATATTTGGTTTTGTTTATGGGTTGTGACAAGATCATTAGCATGGTTCTCTTCCACTTGAATCTAATGTCACGTCATCATGCCTTCTAGAATTCATTCGTGTTGTTTGTTTTGCTAAATCCAGCATAAAAGATGACTAATTCACACATGACATCTATACTTATATAATTAGTAAACTGACACCGTGTGAAACTGTAGATTTTATTATCATGTTATACCTGCTTGTGTTATGAATTATATAATGTTAATCCTATTTATTTATCTGTCATATCATCTGATACTGCTACATGTTGTTACTATTCAGTATATTTTGATCATCACTGCAAGTTCCCTGTTAGTATAGAAATAACTATGGGTTGAAATGGTACATACCCGAACGGACTTTAGAATAGGGAAAAATCATTATGGGCTGAAATGATAGGCCTGAGTGATTTTTATTTATTTGTATTTGTCTTAGGATTTTGGGTTTCAAATAATGGGAACCCAAAAATTTTACTGATTACGGATTTAAATGATAATTTCCGTATCACTTGATTTAGGTGTGAATTATTATCCGGACCCATGGTTGATTTCAAAATATGTTTTCTTATAAATTTCATGTACCGTAAATGAAAGAAAAAAAATGTAATTTGACTAACATTGGATTTAAAATGGTTAAGCAGTGATTTTCTAAAAGGTTAAATGTTATGAGTTAATAGATGGGCTGAGTGTAGTATTAAAGTCTGATTTAACTAAATAATGGGAATTTAAGAAAAAAATGGAATTATAAGATTAACTTGGTAATTAATATAATTGATGTATGAATCAGATAAATATAAACTAAAAGAAAATATCAAGTTATTTGTAAAATAAAGTTAAGCAACTTATAGTGTATTTTGAATTTAGGTAATTAGTTTAAAATGTTAAATAAATGGATAGCTAAATGGAAATTTTTGAATTTAACTTAACTTGGAAATGTGAAATTTGGTTTTAAATTAAAGGTTAAGTTAAGAAATTAAAAATGGAATTTATGTTATTAGATGGAAATTAAGTTATATTTGCAAAATAGTAATAAAAATTTAAGTGTTAAGTAATTTGTTAAAATGTGAAGAATAGGAAATTGTACACTTGAATTTATTAAATTGAATTATTGAAAATTTGATTTTATTTATAGGAAATTTACTTTATAAAAATCATAAGTTAAAGATATTTTAATGAACATTTTTGAGTGTTAAAATATGATTTTTATAATGTTTAAAGGGTTAAATCTAAGTTTATTTGTGGCTGAAATTTCAATATTTGAAGTGTTTAACTGAATAAATGAACTCAGAAAAGGCTAAATTTTGAGAATTGAATATTTGATTTGAAGGAATAATGACTTTACTTTTTAATGGTTTAAATGAATGATTTAAATTCGAAATTATAAATCATTTTGAAATTTACAACCACGGGTACACTGCTTTGTGTGTCACGTGATTTTCTTGTGATTGTTTGATGCACACCTTTGATTTTAAGAGTGTCGCTAGAGGTGAGCGGTTACTGCAGCCCTACGCTACCCTAGTCACAATAACGCTGTTATTTGCATTGTTTACTTTAATATGGATATTTGTAGGATGGTGTTTATTACTACTTAATTGATGGTTTGACTGATCCTTAAAGGATGGGCGATCCCAAGCATCCTTTAAGTTATTGTGCATTGCTATTACAGTTCACTTGAGTTGGTTTACATTGTATAAGTATGTATGTCCTGACTCGAGTGTTTGTGTTTTACTTTACGCTCGGGTCAGCCTGAGAATCACAGCTTTGGATTCATCTTCTAGAGATAGAGTTTTGCTCGAGCTTATCTGTCCATCTATTCGTCTACTTCTTCCAGTTAGTTCCTATTTGGTATCTGTCTCGGTATTGTTGTTTATGTATCCTGACTTTTATTGTATCTACTTTACTATGATATTTTGTATATGTTTTGAGAGTATGTATATAGTAGCTTACATGAACTACTATGGTATTTTATTTCCGCTGCGAGTATTCTGATATTTCTGTGTTTGTGATTCTCTAAACGATTTTATTTGCTCCAAATTCCTTAACAATCCACTGTTTTGAAGTATTCAAGTTTGACATGTGTGGATAATTGTCGATTTGAATGGTCCAAAATAGTGGGTCGTTACAGATAGTTAGCTATTATCTTATTCAATTATGTATGTATGTATGTACTTTACATCGGTTATGTTAGTATAGACAGCTATAACTGTCCTAGTTTGGAATTTGTACCGTATGACTCTATTGTAATATTATTTTGGTGATGACACTGTATGATCTTATGTTGATTATCGTATATTATTTCGTTGTGTTGTTAGATTCTGTTTTGTTTAGTTTCTCCTTATCTTTCTTTTCTTCACCCCAACGACTCGTCTTTCGAAGTAAGAAAGGCAGATTGTTACATATGGGTTATTGTATTTGTATATTCTGTGGTTTATGATGAACACAGTTTGTATTCAATTTTATGTACCTATTCTATATGATCAACTTGTGTATATTTATATTCCACCGTGAATATTATATGATCTGTATTTATTATATATTGTTTTGGATTGTTATTTTAGCCATCGTAGTTATGATTAAGCCTGGATTGCATATGTTGTTTCCACTTGTGATAAAAAATATAGCATATTAGTTGACATATCAATTCCCACTCAAAATAAAACTCTGGGAAGGTCACTCTTAACCATCCCTATTCTCTACAATAGCAGACGATATTACTATGTAATATCCTTTGTTAGTGTGGGTCTTGGGGTGGGGCATCATAGTTTGGTATTAAAGCTGAGTTCAGAATGAAATATGATATTACAAACACAAATATTGGCCTAGGAGAGTCTTAGATACCATCCAAATGGATGGTTTCGCTTGGTATATTATTCTGTAAATTTTTAATTTATTATATTGGTTGATTGAATGTATATTTGCATATGAGTCCTAGTGATAATTCTATTTCAACTTAGAAACATTTCTTGATAATTAGATTCCTAATTCTAGATTAATAATTGAATCTTACGGTATTTTCGTATTGGAAATCACTTCATGTGAAATTGAATTTCTTGGGTATAAAATAAACAAGGATCAAATCTTGTTGTTATAAATATTAATCTATTGGAGACAAATTTGATTAAGAATTTTTTTAATGTAATCATCTCCTTATTAGAAAACACTGTTCTATAAATTTTCTATAAGATATTAAATGTTGATGATTATAAGGTTGTTGTTATATACATTAATTAGAGTATATAAAGATATAATTATTCTTCTTTTCAAAAAAGGATTTTGAAATATATATTCATATTTACGAGTGTTAAATTGCCCGTTGTGTGCTTTAAGGATTCTAGTTAACGACGTCTGGTCAACGTGTTTCATAGGAATTCCTAAATATTTAAATGAGACAATTGGACATACACTTTCATTAAAATAAGCATTTTGGAAAATCATATTTTTATGAATATGTTAATTTAAGAAGGAATAAAAACATTTTGAAACTAATGTGATTTAAAATAAAATTATATTTGGATCTGCATATAAAGGTATATAATTATAATTATATATTAAGGTTTTGGAAATATAAGGGTATTTTATACCATAGAAAAAATAGAAATATCAATGAAGATAAATAATATTTAGAAATCATTCTTTATATGAAAGAGTATATTATTGGATTTCTAAATTATAATCTTATAAGTAAAATGTTTTGAGAAGTTCTGTGATATGGGGAAGTACTATTAATTGACTCAGTGTTACCATTTGGTTTAAATTCTATCGATTAACGCTTCATCGAATATAGTATAACTCGTTGAATAAAATATTTGAGTGGAACTTACTAGCCAATCAGTGAATACTCGACTTTCAACGAGTAGTATGAGATGCCTTGGTTAAATTCTTGTAATTGCTATTAGTAATTATTTAAAACTTTAGGATTGTATTTCTTTCGGTGTTTGGTAGAACCGATAAGTCCTTAAGGGAATATAATTCAAGTTTTCCAGTGGTATCGTAGCAAGTGAGATTTATTAACTTCTAGTATATACTTGAATTTCACCTAGCGGTATGGGACGTTTAGGTAAAATTCTAGTGATTACTGAAAGTGATAGTATTTGGCACTTTAGTGTATATTTCCTTTTGGTGTTCGGCCGAGCGGCCGATTGGCCTTAAGAGGTACGCTTTCGATAGGCTTTGAAAGACCATTATAATCTAAGTATAAACACATAAGTGTAAATCCTTAAATAGCTAAATCAGCAAAAGCTAAAGAGAAGCATTATTCTTGTATTTAAAATCAATTGGAAACGAATTTTGAATGCTTAAGCTTAGGTTAAATGATTGTGAGTTAAGATGCCATATCTAATAGTATGTGAAATAACAAATTGTGGAAATGATTTTATGGATTTATTTATCTCTTGGATATTAATTAAAATATTAAGAGGAAGTAGAACTAAGAAGAGGTTAGTGAATTGAATCCGTAGGATATATATGTATTGTATATATAAATATTGATTTAACCTTAAATTAGGCATTGCCTAAAGTTTCAAACTTGCACTAAGGAAAGGATTTATTTCAAAATAAAAATAATTTGGCATTTGGAAATATTTTTGGGAATCAAAAGATGAGAAACAGTAAATGATTTTTGGATGCAAAAATGAATTTTTGGGGACTTAGTTATTATAATAATTTTATGGGAAGCTAATTCTTTTATTTTATCGATGAAAGCAAATGGAAAATTTAATTAGTAAATTCTTAAATAGGATGAGATCTAATTGGAGGATCCTATCAATTTATATACATGTTATCTAATAAAGGTAAAGTGCCTAAGTAAAAGATAATGGTTGAACTTTAGGGACTTTAACCACCAAAAACCTCTTTTGGAAAATCTTCAAGTTTCTAAAACTTAACGCTAAGTTTACAAATAACTAGTGGAAGTTTCTGTATTTGGTAAATAAGTATCTAGCAAAGCAAAATGATTGGGATTTCTTTATTATGAAAGTTGTAGTGTACTATTATAAAGGAAATTTAGTTAAGTAACATGAATACATTAGAATTAGTTATATAATTTAATCCTTTCAAATTAAAAACTAACTTAGTTTTATTTGATACAGAAATAAATAAGAGGTAATTTGAAAGGAAAATAATTGTCATTGGGGGTTTGTGTGAATTTTGGAAATTCAAAAACCCCATTGGGAAGGAATTTCATGATGAGATAAATTTATATTAAGAATCTTGAAATTTAAATGAGGAGAAATCCTAGAATTAATCTGCAAATCTTGAATATGATGAATTTAGAAAGTCCCTTAGAACATCAAGGATGCTAAGTATTTCTGAATAGAAAATACTTTTAATAAATTGAGATATGAAAATTTATATTAAACTTGCTTAGAAATTTACCAATAATGGCCTCTTTTTGGGTGCTTTGTTTGATAGAATGAGGTTGGAATTTGTAAAATTTTCAATCCTTTAATACAAGTTATTTGAGTAATCTATAGTGAGGTCTAGGAATGGGAAAATTAAGAAATTTCTAAAAATGAAATATTATAGAAATTTTGAGAACTAAACCAATCATTTGAATTTATCTTAAACAACTAATAAACAAAACAGTATTTCACGAGAAAATTTAATAGAGAGCTTCTAAGAGATTTGAATGTAGATAAATTCTTCGAAATCTACCTTATGATTGTATTCTTGACTTAGGTAACCCTAGGAGGATCATGTCTACCTTGATTGGATGTTCCTATTGTTGATAAATTCCGATCCGATGTCGGTATGGCTCCTCTCGACACTTTATTTGGGAGTGCTTATAGATCATTCTCTTGTTATTTTGAGTAGGGGAAAAGAAATTGATCTTAGGTCCCGACTCTATGAGTCCTTTAGAAAGACTTGGGATTTATATTGGAGATAAAATCTTTATTCATGTTTCTTCCTTGATTAGATAACTGGTATTTCAGACAATTTGGTATGATAGCCCATTGATACATGGAACCCTACCCAACTATTGAGTGTAGCGACTCTGTTTCTTACTGAGTTTCTTTTCCAGTTCAGTTCTCTGGCATTCGTGGTGTCCTTCTTGTGTTTGAGCCTTGGAAACGTTTAGAAATTCTGATTCTATTCTTAGGCATAGAATCCT
Organism: Allium cepa; assembly: GCA_030765085.1. Taxonomy (NCBI): domain Eukaryota; kingdom Viridiplantae; phylum Streptophyta; class Magnoliopsida; order Asparagales; family Amaryllidaceae; genus Allium; species Allium cepa. Next base: position 473,885,394 of record CM060943.1, on the reverse strand, counting down.
TGTTGCACTTGAGACCTCACAAAAGTCTAGCTTATGATCAGAGCTCAATTCCTTTTGTTACCACGAAGCTGGAATGCCTCAAGATATAACTGTTTCGCTTATCTAAGTCTAATGGCCCGATGAGCCTGAGGACTATTCTTGTGGAACAAAAGAGTTCATCGAGTGAACCTATCCAGTAAAATTTCCTTATTTCATTTATGATGAGTCTCTTGTTTTGAGTTATCTCTCGTTCATAATTCAATTTCTTTTGAGAAAATATGTTCTTGGTATTTGTTATAGAATTAACAACTCTAGTCAAAATTATTTGAAATTAAGAAATAAAATATGATAATTAATTTTAATTAATTGGATGAATTTTGGAAATTTATAGTCATTGTGTTTCCAAATTTTAAATGGATTTGGAATATATTATATTGGAATTTAATGAATTGTCTTTTTATGTAATTCAATTCTTATATTTAATAATATAAAAACAATCTTGGAGAAAATGAATGAATAATTATATGTAAATGATTTTTATGATTTTTAAATGAATTTCTCTAAGGGTTTATTTGCTTATTTATTTTAGTAGAAGAATTATAACAAAAACCTTTTGCTTTAACAAATTATTAGAAAAAATGTTGTAAATTTAACGAAATGTTAAAAGTGAGGTTTATTGTTTAAATTGAGATTTTTATAATTAATAGTTTATTTTGTAAAAATAAAAATAGAAATAATAATAGCTTTTAATTTCAAAAGTTATATTTAATTTTACAAAATATCTCAATATTAATAGAAATGGCAATTTTTGATATATTGGAACTTTGGTAAAATTTGAGGAAAACATTCCATGCTTCCATAAACATAGTTGATATTAATTAGCGTTTTATCAAAGGAAAAAGTAGCTATTAGTAAACATTTTCTTATTGGGTTATAGGATACCTATTAGGCCCATGTAGAGGGTGAATAATAATCATTATGCTCTTGTTTTCCTTCATTACTTTCTCGTTTCAGCCATAATCAAAGTCTAAAAATTAACTAACCTTATTTGCAGACCCTAAAAACTAGATTAAATCCCCAAATCATGCTTAAATCAAAAGGCTTTTAATTATTAATAGAAGATGTAAAGCTAAGTAATCTCTACCATCATATCTTACATTTATTGGGTCTTTAATCTTAGTTTTGATCATGATTGTAATTCATAATTTTGCAATTGTTCAAAATCAAACCTAGTTGTAGCTGAAAGTTTTTAGCAAAGTGGAATCCAGGTTCTTATCTCCATTCAAGTTGAATTCAGTGAATTAATCTCATACTGTAGCCCATAGATGAATGCTTATCGTTGTTGTTGTTATGGATGAATTTGTTGTTGAATTGGTCTTAATTTTGTGTTAATTTTCTTATCATATAGAACTTGATTTTCTATTTGATGAAAATCGACTTCATATGATCATGAATTGCATTCCATTGTAATTACTATTATGTTCACATGTTAGCTAATTCAGTGCATTAGAGGTCAAGGAAAAAAAATCAATGAAGAAGCTACAACCAACGGGCAATCGGAGCACCACCGGAGACGCTTGGGGCACAACCCAATCACAACTAGTGCACCTATCATGACCTAGGTCACTCTATTTCGGGCTTCGTTTGTTCTCATTTGCTCCTCCGTTAGCCTGTGTGATCGCTTGAACCTATTTGCTTGATTTTGATGTTGTTTTCTGTGTTGATTTCAATGCTATTTTCTGATTTTAATTTATGAATTCATCTTGGAGTTGATTATATTATAGAATTTCTCTATGGGTCCATGACACGAAACACACTTTCCATCGCATGTTTCCAGTTACAGTTTTCAAAAGAATGATTTTCAATCCAAATCGTATTCTCAAATCATTTTAAGTATGAATATATTTCCAATAAAAGATATTTGGAATATATATATATACACATATATATACAATATTTATTTATCTATATATAATGAGAATACCCTCATTTGAAGCTTTTGGAATATCTAAATTATCCTCTTGAATTATTCTAAATGACAGGGATATTTTCGTAATTAATACCAACCATGTTCTTATGCCACTAACAATAACTGCAATGGATATTTTCCTTCACCAAATTTGTAATTCATAATCCCCAATCCAAAATTTCTTTTCCCATAACAAAATGTCAAGGTATAATCATGAATTACACAAACTTTTTTTTAATCACTGAAAAGCCACTAGAAAATTATTTAAAGCATCATCTTAGGTTATAAAAGATCCAACAACATAAAAATCGTGCATTCGCTCGAACCAAATTACATTTAGGCAAGTGAGAAATTGTTTTAGGTACAGTTGCAACAATTACAACACTAGTTCAAGTAAAGTTTCAAGCATATTCTATTATAGCCAGCATGTGATGCAGTTCATATATCTTTTTTAGGAGAAGGTAATAATAATAGTTTATTCACATTTATGAACAACTAAAATGATGCGTGAGAAATAGTTTTGAACACAACATTTCTAAGTAGTTGGATAGGGTATCATTTTTGTCATTTTGAAGCTCACATTATCTATTTAATTAGAACTATTTTGATCCTGAATTTTATGTTAATGAAGATTACAATAAAATAAATGAAAAGTTTACACTTTTCAATAATCCACATGTAATCCTTTCCATAAACTGAGAGACCATGTCATTTATTACATTTAAATTCCCACTTAATCTCACACAAAGAAAAATGCCACTTATTAAATTGATGTTTATTATGGTGTTCAAACTTACTGATATGACTTTTAAACGCAAATATGAATCAAACTGAGTATGGCGTAGTACAACTCAAAGGAAAATGATATCAGCAAAACGAATGTATCATTAGAATTTTGAAGCATCATCACTCATGAATAAAGATAAAGTTTGGTTCCTTCACATAGTAGTGTAGTATAAGTTCCTTTCAGGGTGAAGGGTTTGTTGCATTTACTATAGTGTCTATTTACCTGAAACATTTATTAATTCGCAAAACAATTTTTGTGGGTTAACTTATTTGCTATAAATGGTGGAAGTTGTGTTGCATTAATAACGTAAACGTGTCCCTCTTTTCTTTCAATTCACTATATATTTTCTTCATCCTTCACTTACGGTACATCTATAAAATTTAGAAAAACATCTATAAAGGTCGTCCTCCTCTTATAGGGGTTCCCATCTCAATGTGACCACCAATGATGAAACATGGGTTTGATATTGATCCTTGGTTGTTAGAAATGTTGATACCTTCAAGCGATTGTAAAACAGTAAGCTTTTGATCTAATTTTGAGTTACTGATATCTTTACTGTTATTTTATAATTTTGAATAAAAGGTTTCTATTTAGTATTTTTTACTATCTAATTCTTTGTCATCTTCTTTGTGAATGTTTATCAATTTAAATTTAAATCATTTTTTTGTAAAATTGATTTTTATCATTAATGGAAATATGAGTTACACAATGAATTTGATTAAATGTGATTCTAAATCTAGCCCAAGCAAGATATGGTTTTGAGCTAGATGGAACACTACCTTTCTAAGTTTAGTTTTGTTCTATGTATTTTCTATGTTGTTGACTGTTTTTTAACTAAATTGATTGTACTACTTGTACTAATTTTCATTAATAGGTTGCAAGCTACGAAGTAGACACACGTAGTTCTAAAATTGATGAAGTATTGACACGAGATAGAGAGCTTTGAGAAGATTGTTATGAACAACAATCATTGAGATATCAAGTTTCTAAAACACAAAGCTACAAGATGCATAAAGTGGCTTATTTTTTTTCCCACATAAGCATACATGATGGAGATGTAGAATATTTTAGAGAAGAAGCCACACATCCAAAGATTGGGGAGGGAAAAAGGAAAGAATCAACCAAAAAAGTTCATACTGGGAGCAAGACAAGTAGGATAAGCAGGAAAATAAGAGAGCTAGAAAATGCCACATTTGAGAGAGAAGGTATGCTATAATTACCATGTACCAATATTCTATAGTACCAAAGGATGACCAAAATATAAATTTTCAAATATGATGGTAAAAACATGCATGCAGTATCTAACACTATTATAACGGTATTGTTCTCTCTACGTTACATGTCTTTCATTTGGTATGGTCGTGTTATAAATTTGTCATTGTATATTTTAACATTTTTGTTTTATAGATTTTCTAAATGTGTTAATTTTGGAAGAGAAAAGTGTTCTATATGTGATGTATATTCGATTTACTTAGCAAATATGTGATTGATTCCTGAAGCTAATTAATGATACGACTTATGTAAATATTTAATCTCAAGAGTTTTTATATATCTGAAATATGATCCTAAATAAGTTATACAGTTAATGAATGTGTACTTTGTGACCTTTTTGGTTCAAGCACATTTGATAATCATAATAATCAATACGAAATAATTATTTTTTCCTATTCCTCATATAACTATTAAAGTATGGTGAATACCGACCTTATTTTTTGTTCAAGTCGCAACAGATCAATGGCTTATCTACATCAAAAACTTGTAAATGTCTGGTTCATTCCAAGCTAAGATTGCAAATCATGATACGTTTGAAGCAAACGTAATAAAGTAGGCTGTAAATAATTTTTTCATCTATGTCGTTAATTAATGGAAAATCCATATTAGCATTACATGTACAATCGACTTGTTTATTTCATGTATCTCTAAATGGTTATATATAGTGATAATTAACCTAAGGCCGTAGAGCAATAAAACTATTTCCAAAGGCATATACGACCACCTACTTTCAACATATACACGCAATATTATCAAAGAGTATTTTCTTGAATAAAGAAGTTTAGTCTACGTTTTTCTTTGCCCATGTCCAACGGACATGCCATACATACTACTAATAATAACGGCATTAAAGTTGATTTGGAACAATGGTCTAAATTGTATCTATATACACACACACACACAAACATATACATAGGTACACACACACACATATATATATGTATATTATCAAGTGCTTTCCAATATATATGTGTGTGTGTGTATATATATATATTTTAGCAAAGGCTTTCCAAAACACACAGAGGTACATATATATATATATATATAGATATTTACATATATATTCTAGTTTATAAAACATTATTTTCAAGAAGGATTTTAGAGTAACTTATTTTATAAAATTGCAAGACATCGATCAAATGAGGAATTGATTTAAACGGATTAATAAAACGAGTGGTATGAAGTGCTCGCATTTAATTTTCCAATTAACTGTGACGACCCGGAATTTTGAGCAATATCAATTTAATAATCTTTGATAATAATTAAATTTATTGATCATTTTATATTATAAATTGAAAAGTTAAAATTTCTTTTAAAAGGCTAATAATGATAATTTGATAATATCTATCAACAATTTTCTCAATAATATAAATTGGCAAGTATAATTCTTTTGAAAATTTATAATATTTTAATTTGGAAATATTTATTTTAGCAATTTAAAATTGGTAAGATTTATTTTTCAAAGGCTAATCAGAATATTTTCTATTTATTATAATATATATATATATATATATATTGATATATCCTGTAAATAGGAAGTTTTAAAGTAATAAAAACTTTATATTTAAATTGTAATATATATGAATATATATATATTATGACTTGGTTTGTGTTTTAAAATTCAATACAGTAATTATCAAAACTAATGATTAAAAATGTTTTTCCATTTGGAATATATATATATATATATATATTTGTGTATATATATTAGAAATAGGAATTATTTTGATTTGAATTTAATAAGAGTTTTCAAACTTTAATGTATATAATTTGTAATTTGAAAATTTTAATTTGATTTAATACTTTTGAAATTGATATTTGAGATTTAAATAACAAAGTTCATTTCTTATTTAATGTAGATATATATTTTAAGATTTTGTTTTAAATAAGATTTAAATTAAAAGTTTAATTGTTTTAATAATCTTTCCTTTTAAAATTTTAACATAAGATAAGTTTTTTTTAATTTTTTATATATAGAGTTAAATTAAATTTCTCAAATTTATAAACACATGTTATATAGATTTGAATCAAAAACATAAGTTATTTGTTAATAAATGTTTATTTGAATTCTCATGAGTATTTATTGAAATCCAAAGCTAATTTATATAAAATAAATTCACATTTTATAATTATCTAAATATTACATAAATACATGTATATAGCTTAAATAAATTATTAAAAAGAAAATAACATTTAAAACACTAATAAAACATTTGAAAATAACTTTTGTAAATATTAATTTAACATTTTAACACTTGTAAACATTATAGTGTTTATTAAAGACACTTGTGAATCATTATGCATAGGTGTAAGATAATTAGAGCTTTATAGTGACAAATGTCATTCTTTTGATAAATTAAAATTTAAAATTTTAAGTTGAAAATTAAAAGAAGAATTTAATCTTTAGCAAATTACTTTCTTCTTTCAGCAATTTAATGCAAAACAAAGATCAATACAATAAAAAAAAGAACAGGTAATGGAAGAAATCTGAAAACAAAAAAGGGAAGTCATGAAACTGTTGAAATCTGGAAAAAAGGGCAAATGCAAGTTCATCTTCAAGTACAAACAGAAAATTCAGAAAATTCATCAACATGCGAAACATAAATATAGCAACAACAGATTGGAATTCAACATGCAAAGAAGAATGCAGTAAAATTTCAAGCCTGGAAAACATTTTGTCTTTTGCTTTTATACAAAAGTGAGCAAATGCAATTTTAAAAACAGTTTAAATATTAAATTCCATCTTTTTCTTGTGAATGAAATCATGATGGTTTATCTGGATTCTTGGTTTTAAACTGTTGCATGTTGGTGTTTGAGTGATTGATGATATTGAGATTTCCTGTAATCATAAAATATGCTCTGTGTATTACAACAGGTTTCAAATAAGATCAATAACTCAAAGTTAAATTTGAATTTGCTTGTGGTTTGTAAATAAAAGATGTTTGAAATCATGTAATCTTTCACCTAAAAATAATTTAAGGTTTTTAAATTGAAAACATGCGTTCAGAAATTTAAAGTTACAGTAAAATCTTGATTTTGGTCAAAAAATTTTGAATCCAAATTTGAGTTTTGATTTTATAATCGAATTACAAATAACAAATCATGATTTTTGAAGCTTGTATCACGAATTTTAGATTAGTAATTTGTGTGAATTCGGGGTTTGATTGTTTTGGGCATTTTGGTCAATTGGCTTCGATCTACGGCGTGTTTGTCGACGTCGTTGGGCATGGAGGTTGAGGGAATGTAGAAGATCATCAGAAAAATACTCGTGTATTTTATTGATGATCGAGATGGCCTGGATTCGATTGAATAGGGTTTTGTACTGTGAGTTCGATGACGATGTTCCTTAGGTTTTCACGGTGTCAATAGGCAACCGGAGTTGATCGCGGTTGGTTCTGGTGATGCTGGGGAGCGAGGCGGAGCTAGGGCTAAGGTGGCGGGGTTTCTCGAGTTTAGTGTCGCCGTGGTGGGGTGGTTTTTGGGTGATGGTGGTTTCGAATAGTTTGGGTTCGATAGTCATATTTTGATTCTCGATCAATTTGAGATTTCTGGGTTTCGTTAGTGGTTGTAGAGGTCGATTGCGACTTAGTGGAGGCCAGCGTGGAGTTCACCATCGACCGGCGGCGACGTGCACGTAGACGTGCATGATTTTATGTTTCTATAGTGGTTTTGGGGAGAAGATGGTAGGAGCTCGAAGATGACTACGGGTACGTGATGCTTTGGCTCGAAGCAGGTGTAGGGTTGGGGTTACTCGGGTAAGTCTCGGGAATTTGTAGGGTTGGCTCGGGTTTTTTGACAGGTTACTCGAGATCAACTGGGTTCTGTATTTTAAGTAACCAGATTTTTATAAAAATCAGGGAAACAATGAATAGATGATATAGGGATTTATTTTGGAATGTTTATAAAATTTTAAACCAAAAGTTAAACGAGAATTTACTTATAAAAAAATATTTTGTTTCAAGATTAAGTTTTAAAATAAGTTATATATATATGTATTAAATATAATGTTTTTAAAATAAACAAGTAGATTTCAAAATATAAGGATTGTATTAAATTTATTAAATAACTTTGGGATGTTTTAAAGATTTAAAAGTTTAATTTAAAATGTATTTAATTATAAATTGATTTCTAAAATGTTATATTTTATTTTAAATAAAGTGTAATGACTAAAATTTGGAAATCAATTATAATGAAGATTTATCTTATGTAAATTTAGAATTTTGATATAATTAAAGATAAATAAGATTGTGAAAATAATTAAGATAGTTCAATTTTTATTAATAATCAAAGTGTTTTGGTTAATATAAATGATTTAATTAAGAAAATGATTTTCTTAATTAAGTATCTTTTTAATATAGTAAATTAAAGAATCATTTAAATTAATTTAAATGATTAGTTAAATAATTAATTAAGTAATTAATTAGTGATTAATGAAGATAATCATTTTGAAGTTAATTAAGTATAATTACTGGGTGAAGTAATTAAGTGGTTAATTACTGGAGGTAATTAAGTAATAGATAATTACTTTATGGAAGTAATTAGGTGGACGTGATTAAGAGTTAATCACTTATGTTTTTAACTAATGAATTAATTAATATAAGTAATTAAACGTTTAAATTATTTAATTAATGGTTAATTAATAAAAGGATTAAGAGTAATTAATTAAGTGATTAATTACTTGTTAAAGTAATTAATAAAGGAAGAGATTTAATTAATGGAAGTAATCATTAATTAATGGAAATAATTAATTAATTGTTGATTAATAATTTAAGGATAATTAATTTAAACTTTATTTTAATTACTAAATGTAATTAAAAGTAATTAATCAAATATGATTAATTAAAAATAATTAATTAAATGTGATTAATTAAAAAGTAATTAATCAAGAGAGTTTAATTAAAAGGTGATTAATCTGGTATGATTAATTAAAGGATAATTAAGGAATAATTATCAGAATAATTAAAGAATAATTAATCAGGTGTGATTAATTTTAGAGGGTAATTAAGAGATAATTACTTGGTATAATTAGGAAGTAATTAATCAAGATGATTAATTAAATTTGTAATTAAGGAATAATTACTTAAAGTAATTAAGTAATAATTAATCAAGGATGATTAATTCAAGATGGATAATTAAATGATGTTTATTAATTAATTTGGAATTAATTAATGAATAGTAAGATGGACTGATGATAATCCAAGTGTTTAAGTAAGAATTAATTTAATTAAGGATAAGTTAAATTAATTAAGTTGGATCAAGCCTTGTTATGAATGATTAATGGTTGGTTGATAAGTATCATTGGATGAGTTAACGATATTGGATGATATCGTATGTCATTGGCTGATATGTGATGATATGAATGTGATATATCTGAGATGTGATATTTATGCTGCTTTGTGATATATATGGATGAATGTGATAATAGTGGATTATCTATCTGTGAAATGTGAATCATCCATTTATGTTCAAGTGATATTCTGAATATCTACTGTTTAAAACCCTTAAGTACAACTTGGACATTAAAATGGCGTTTGGATTCGGTGAGACTGGGATCGGGTTTCCATATTTGGATATCCGAAAACCACATCGATCCAAATTAAACGTTAGGTCGTGAATCCAAGTGGAGTGCAAGTGAAGACTCGAGGTGTAAGAAATATTCGTCAATATAATTCTGGGGGTGATTCCGTGATGAGTTTGACGAAGATAGTACTTACAGGTTCGAGATGGTGATTCAGAGTGCAAGGGCTATGGTCGTTGACTCTGAGGGTGATTACAAAATGAGTGCAACGAAATAGTGCCTTCGGTTCCGTTCGAAAGCGGAACGGACTTGTATGGATTGAATGCTTTCAGAACATCATCAGGTGGACGATGAGAATTCTAAGATAGATGTGTCCTATAAAGGTAATCGCAGTCTCAAGCCTCATCAACCGGGAATGGCTAAAACGGGGGAGGTGCAGCAAGGTTAAGTGGGTCATGCCCAAGTAGGACAAGATTCATCCCTGTCTAGATGTCCCTTTTTATTTCGGCTTTGTGGGCGGTTGGATCTGCAGCCAACTACGGGGTGGTCTTGTTCGGGACTGTTCAGTAAGGAATGGTCTCGGCCTTATGTTGCAGGGGAGCGGGCGTACTCCTCGGTATGGTGATCTAGGCCACGTACTGTGACGGGCGGTACCCCATTAGCCCTGCCATTGTTGGAAACCCATTCTTCCGACGAGACCCTACGATTTTGTTTGTATTACCCACTTTTGCGGCTAGTAGCTGGAATTCAGTCATGTAACAATTTCGGCTATTTCATATTTACTTGAAAACCCTAGACACTATTATAATATCACTGGATTTCCTATCAAATGTTTTGATTAGCGTAAGGTAAATTTTTTTCCATGTTTATGTGTGGGAAGTCTTACGTGATGCCTTTTCTTTTCAAAGGATTTTCTAAAGTTAAGCAACTTTAAACCGTTTACTCACACCAACCCTGTCTGACCCGAGTGTTTATTTTCTGTTTTATTAAACTCTTGGGTACTCATATTTTGTATTGGTAGTCAAGTGATTCAGGTTATCCTTGACGAATTCTGGAGAAGCTTTGGAGGAGGAGGTTTCAGGGTGTAGATATATAGATAGAGTTTCCGCTGTGTGTTATTCTGTATAGTTGTTCTTGTATTGTACATTAGACAGAAATGTTATAGCTGTCTAAATTGAGATGTATAGTTGTGTACTCTGATGTATATGATACTATATATATGTTATATATTATATTTCATTCGTTCCGCTGTGAGATTCTGATGTGTTATTTTTCTTTCTTCTCTTTCTTTTCTTCTTCTATCTCTTTCTTTCTTAATTAGTGATGCGTCTTTCTAGTGTTAGAAAGCCGGGTCACTATAGTTGGTATCAGAGCATTAGATTGAGTGAATACCTAGGCTTTGGAGTGGTGTCTATCTTGAGAGAGCGTACTTGTAATTTATTTATATTTATATTTATATATCTACCTAATCTGTTGGGTTATCTGTTCAGATTTTCCAACATAGATTATAAAGGTAGATAAGATAGGAGTGTGTGGAACACGACTACCACTATTGGAAGAGGCTCGTATGTTGTGGTTGAAGGTGTATCTGTCGAGATTGTAGATCTAATACCGTCTCGAATAAGCTTTGTAGATTGGTGAAAGGATTTCATTGATCCCAGAGGAAGTTTTTTTTATATTCTGGAAGTGTGAGGTTGATTTTCTCTTGAGTGAGCGGGATTTCCAAGAGTTGAATCTGTCAGATGAGTAGAAGCAGGTGAAGGTATCTTGGTGACTTCAGGAAGGAATAGCTGTGTGATGGGATGCATTATCCATGGATGGTTATGAAGATGTTCTTCTGAAGCAAGATTTAGATGGTATTGGAGGAACGTTGATGCATACTGCAGGGAAGATTCGAATGTTTAGAGATTTTCTGGATCCCAAGTAAGGGTGACTTATCTATATTGAAGTATGAGGCTAAGGTCGATGAGTTATCTCATTTCGGACATGGTCACATTTGTTTTCCTTAAGAAGAAAAAGTGTTTGGTGTTTGGTTTGAAGCCCAGTTTCTTGAGAAGATGTCTACTCGTCTCAAATATTTTTAGTGAAATTGAGTGATAGTTTTGAGTTTCAAAGAGCTTGTGGTTAAGGATGATCTTTTAGCTTAGTAGGGTCATTGAAGTAAAGACTTAGAAGCAGCAGCGTGGATCCGTTTCTTCGATGATTTAGAGATCGTTGGGATTCTACTATCAGCAGACTAGGCAGATAGTGAAGGCTTATCCTTTTCTTTGGGAGGCTCAGCAGAGCAGGATATTTGTTGGAAGTGATCTATCAGTTTTTATGGTAGATAAGCCATTCTTGAAGATTGATCTTGATTAGGAAAGCTGTTTTAGTTGGTGAAGACAGTTCTTTGAAATCTGAACTGGGTTGAATCGCAAAAGTGACTTGCGATTAGTTTGGGAATCTTTTTAATATTCTTTTATTTGGAATTGAGGCATCCCAAGTAGAGGTAGAAGCTATGAAAGTAGCCAGAGATTATCCGGATGTTCTAGAGGGAATCCGAAATCTACCCACATCAGAGATTGAGTTTTCTTATCGACTTGGATTCTAAGAGCAATACTGATGGTTCAACCATGTAGAGGAATGACTCTTGGAGTGAGAAGAGTTTGGTGAGGCAGCTCAGGGTTATTTGGAGAGGGATTGATCATCTAGCTCTAGTTAAGATTCTGTTGGGAAGTTTTGACCAAGTGGAATGGTTACTAAGATTTTATGAGTCGGATGAACAGTGTATGGAGAAAGATTGTGCTCGAGTTCTTCGGTAGCATTCTCATCTACTCCAGATCAGAGTTGTGCAGCGGAAGCGAGATAGCAATTGTTCTAGCATGGGAGCAACCAGAAGTTGCAGTTTCCTTGGATTAAAAGGATTTCTACTGGAAATTCAAGTATGAAGAAATTTTCTGGATTTGAAGGTAAGGTTGTCAAGTACAACTGTTTGGCTATTCCCGATAAGAGAGGTAGGTCTGAATCCACTAATGCTTGTGGAATAGAGTTGTGTTTTGGATTTCAGCAAATTTTTAAGAGATTCATTTTGTTGAGTAGGACCTGGAGATTTGGTTTGATTTTGATCCAGATGTTTCATGAAGCAATCAGCAAGGGTTAAGCTGATCAGGAATATTGGAGGTGACTCAAAGCATCGGAAGAGTTGGGCAGTTAAGAATTGAGGAAATTTGGAATGAGAAGTTGGAATTTGGATATTGTTTTAGTTTTATCCGATCAAAGGAGATATAAGATGTGGTAAAACTGGAAAGCTCGTTCCGAAAGTATTTTGAATTTTCCTGTGTTCTCTGGAGATTAGATTTTAATCTACAGGATTGAATTGCCAGTTCGTATAGCTGGAATTCATTGTAATTCACATATCTCTGAGGAATATGTGTATGATTCATCGAGTGATAGAATCAGCAGTTCAGAAGGATCTAGTAGTTGAGCTGGTTTTGAGTTTAGTCTGATATCTTGTTCAGATTTGTAGGATCAGATGAGGGAGTTCTTGGTTATAGTAGTGTAGTCACTTAAGGTTCTGTAGAGCGAGTATTCCAGTATAGATACCTGGAAAACTCTAGATAATATTAGGAAGTTCTATTCAGAATTTTGTCTGGATAATTAAAATTGTTTGTTTGAATTGGTTGCTATGATTGATAGTGTATGATTGATTGTGTGATTGCTGTTTGAAATTTAAATATTTTTGCGGGGTTATTAAATTATCTTTGCTTTTAAATTTCGGGGACGAAATTCTTTTAAGGGGGGAGGAATGTGACGACCCGGAATTTTGAGCAATATCAATTTAATAATCTTTGATAATAATTAAATTTATTGATCATTTTATATTATAAATTGAAATGTTAAAATTTCTTTTAAAAGGCTAATAATGATAATTTGATAATATCTATCAACAATTTTCTCAATAATATAAATTGGCAAGTATAATTCTTTTGAAAATTTATAATATTTTAATTTGGAAATATTTGTTTTAGCAATTTAAAATTGGTAAGATTTATTTTTCAAAGGCTAATCGGAATATTTTCTATTTATTATAATATGTGTATATATATATATATATATATATATATATATATATATATATATATATATATATATATATTGATATATCTTGTAAATAGGAAGTTTTAAAGTAATAAAAACTTTATATTTAAATTGTAATATATATGAATGTATATATTATGATTTGGTTTGTGTTTTAAATTCAATACAGTAATTATCAAAACTAATGATTAAAAATGTTTTTCCATTTGGAATATATATATTTGTATATATATATATTAGAAGTAGGAATTATATTGATTTGAATTTAATAAGAATTTTAAAACTTTAATATATATAATTTGTAATTTGAAAACTTTAATTTGAATTGATACTTTTGAAATTGATATTTGAGATTTAAATAACAAAGTTAATTTCCTATTAAATGTAGATATGTATTTTAAGCTTTTGTTTTAAATAAGATTTAAATTAAAAGTTCATTTGTTTTAATAATCTTTCCTTTTAAAATTTTAACACAAGATAAGTTTGTTTTAAAAAAAATTTATATATAGAGTTAAATTAAATTTCTCAAACTTATAAACACATGTTATATAGATTTGAATCAAAAGCATAAGTTATTTGTTAATAAATGTTTATTTGAATTCTCTTGAGTATTTATTGAAATCAAAAGCTTATTTATATAAAATAAATCCACATTTTATAATTATCTAAATATTACATAAATACATGTATATAGCTTAAACAAATTATTAATAAGAAAATAACATTTAAAACATTAATAAAACATTTGAAAATAACTTTTGTAAATATTAATTTAATGTTTTAACACTTGTAAACATTATAGTGTGTATTAAAGACACTTGTGAATCATTTTGCATAGGTGTAAGATAATTAGAGCTTTATAGTGACAAATGTCATTCTTTTGATAAATTAAAATTTAAAATTTTAAGTTGTAAAATTAAAAGAAGAATTTAATCTTTAGCAAATTACTTTCTTCTTTCAGCAATTTAATGCAAAACAAAGATCAATACAATAAAAAAAGAACAGGTAATGGAAGAAATCTGAAAACAAAAAAGGGAAGTCATGAAACTGTTGAAATCTAGAAAAAAGGGCAAATGCAAGTTCATCTTCAAGTACAAACAGACAATTCAGAAAATTCATCAACATGCAAAACATAAATACAGCAACAACAGATTAGAATTCAACATGCAAAGAAGAATGCAGTAAAATTTCAAGCCTGGAAAACATTTGTTGCCTTCTGCTTTTATACAAAGGTGAGTAAATGCAATTTTAAAAACAGTTTAAATATTAAATTCCATCTTGTTCTTGTGCATGAAATCATGATGGTTTATCTGGATTCTTGGTTTTAAACTATTGCATGTTGGTGTTTGAGTGATTGATGATATTGAGATTTCCTGTAATCATAAAATATGCTCTGTGTATTACAACAGGTTTCAAATAAGATCAATAACTCAAAGTTAAATTTGAATTTGCTTGTGGTTTATAAATAAAAGATGTTTGAAATCATGTAATCTTTCACCTAAAACTAATTAAAGGTTTTTAAATTGAAAACATGTGTTCAGAAATTTAAAGTTATAGTAAAATCTTGATTTGGGTCAAAAAAATTTGAATCCAAATTTGAGTTTTGATTTTATAATCGAATTGCAAATAAGAAATCATGATTTTTGAAGCTTGTATCACGAATTTTAGATCAGAAATTTATGTGAATTCGGGGTTTGATTGTTTTGGGCATTTTGGTCAATTGGCGTCGATCTACGGCGGGTTCGTCGACGTCGTTGGGCATGGAGGTTGAGGTAGTGTAGAAGATCATCAGAAAAATACTCATGTATTTTATTGATGATCGAGATGGCCTGGATTCGATTGAACAGGGTTTTGCACTGTGAGTTCGATGACGATGTTCTTTGGGCTTTCACGGCGTTGATAGGCAACCAGAGTTGATCGCGGTTGGTTTTGGTGATGCTGGGGAGCGAGGCGGAGCTAGGGCTAAGGTGGCGGGGTTTGTCGAGCTTAGTGTTGCCGTGGAGGGATGGTTTTTGGGTGATGGTGGTTTCGAACAGTTTGGGTTCGATAGTCATATTTTGATTCTCGATCAATTTGAGATTTCTGGGTTTCGGTAGTGGTTGTAGAGGTCGATTGCGACTTAGTGGAGGCCGGCATGGAGTTCGCCGTCGACCGACGGCGACGTGCACGTTGACGTGCATGATTTTGTGTTTCTGCAGTGGGTTTGGGGAGAAGATGGTAGGAGCTCGAAGATGACTTTGGGTACGTGATGCTTTGGCTCGAAGCAGGTGTAGGGTTGGGGTTACTCGGGTAAGTCTCGAGAATTTATAGGGTTGGCTCGGGTTTTTTGACAGGTTACTCGAGATCAACTGGGTTCTGTATTTTAAGTAACCAGAATTTTATAAAAATCAGGGAAACAATGAATAGATGATATAGGATTGATTTTGGAATGTTTATAAAATTTTAAACCAAAAGTTAAACAAGAATTTACTTATGAAAAATATTTTGTTTCAAGATTAAGTTTTAAAATAAGTTTTATGTATATATATTAAATATAAAGTTTTTAAAATAAACAAGTAGATTTCAAAATATAAGGATTGTATTAAATTTATTAAATAACTTTGGGATGTTTAAAGATTTAAAAGTTCAATTTAAAATGTATTTAATTATAAATTGATATCTAAAATGTTATATTTTATTTTAGATAAAGTGTAATGATTAGAATTTGGAAATCAATTATAATAAAGATTTATCTTATGTAAATTTAGATTTTTGATTTAATTAAAGATAAATAAGTTTGTGACAATAATTAAGATAGTTCAATTTTTATTAATAATCAAAGTGTTTTGGTTAATATAAATGATTTAATTTAGAAATGGTTTTCTTAATTAAGGATCTTTTTAATATAGTAAATTAAAGAATCATTTAAACTAATTTAAATGATTAGTTAAATAATTAATTAAGTAATTAATTAGTTATTAATTAAAGATAATCATTTTGAAGTTAATTAAGTATAATTACTGGGTAAAGTAATTAAGTGGTTTATTACTGGAGGTAATTAAGTAAAAGATAATTACTTCATGGTAGTAATTAGGTGGATGTGATTAAGAGCTAATCACTTGTGTTCTTAATTAAAGAATTAATTAATATAAGTAATTAAAGGTTTAAATTATTTAATTAATGGTTAATTAATAAAAGGATTAAGTGTAATTAATTAAGTGATTAATTACTTGTTAAAGTAATTAATTAAGGAAGAGATTTAATTAATGGAAGTAACCATTAATTAATGGAAATTAATTAATTGTTAATTAATAATTTAAGGATACTTAATTTAAACTTTAGTTTTAATTACTAAATGTAATTAAAAAGTAATTAATCAAATATTATTAATTAAAAATAATTAATTAAATGTGATTAATTAAAAAGTAATTAATTAAGAGAGTTTAATTAAAAGGTGATTAATCAGGTATGTTTAATTAAAGGATAATTAAGGAATAATTATCAGAATAATTAATGAATAATTAATCAGGTGTGATTAATTTTAGAGGGTAATTAAGAGATAATTACTTGGTATAATTAGGAAGTAATTAATCAAGATGATTAATTAAATTTGTAGTTAAGGAAAAATTACTTAAAGTAATTAAGTAATAATTAATCAAGGATGATTAATTCAAAATGGATAATTAAGTGATGTTTATTAATTAATTTTTAATTAATTAATGAATAGTAAGATGGATTGATGATAATCCAAGTGTTTAAGTAAGAATCAATTTAATTAAGGATAAATTAAATTAATTAAGTTGGATCAAACCTTGTTATGGATGATTAATGGTTGGTTGATAAGTATCATTGGATGAGTTAATGATATTGGATGATATCGTATGTCATTGGTTGATGTGTGATGATATGAATGTGATATATCTGAGATGTGATATTTATGCTGCTTTGTGATATGTATGGTTGAATGTGATAATGTGGATTATCTATCTGTGAAATGTGAATCATCCATTTATGTTCAAGTGATATTCTGAATATCTACTGTTTAAAACCTTAAGTACAACTTGGACATTAAAATGGCATTGGGATTCGGTGAGACTGGGATCGGGTTTCCATATTTGGATATCTGAAAACCACACCGATCCAAATTAAACATTAGGTCGTGAATCCAAGTGGAGTGCAAGTGAAGACTCGAGGTGTAAGAACTATTTGTCAATATAACTCTAGGGGTGATTCCGTGATGAGTTTGACGAAGATAGTACTTACAGGTTCGAGATGGTGATTCAGAGTGCAAGGGCTATGGTCGTTGACTCTGAGGGTGATTCCAAAATGAGTGCAATGAGATAATGCCTTCGGTTCCGTTCGAACCCGAAACGGACTTGTATGGATTGAATGCTTCCAGAACATCGTCAGGTGGACGATGAGCATTCTAAGATAGATGTGTCCTATAAAGGTAATCGCAGCCTCAAGCCTCATCAACCGGGAATGGCTAAAACCGGGGAGGTGCAGCAAGGTTAAGTGGGTCATGCCCAAGTAGGACGAGATTCATCCCTGCCTAGATGTCCCTTTTTATTTCGTCTTTGTGGGCGGTTAGATCTGCAGCCAACTGCGGGATGGTCTTGTTCGGGACTGTTCAGTAAGGAATGGTCCCGGCCTTGTGTTGCAGGGGAGCGGGTGTACTCCTCGGTACGGTGATCTAGGCCACGTATTGTGACGGGCGGTACCCCAGTAGCTCTACCATTGTTGGAAACCCATTCTTCCTACGAGACCCTACGGTTTTGTTTGTATTACCCACTTTTGTGGCTAGTAGCTGGAATTCAATCATGTAACAATTTCGGCTATTTTATATTTACTTAAAAACCCTAGACACTATTATAATATCACTGGATTTCCGATCAAACGTTTTGGTTAGCGTAAGGTAAAATTTTTTCCATGTTTATGTGTGGGAAGTCTTACGTGATACCTTTTCTTTTCAAAGGATTTTCTAAAGTTAAGCAACTTTAAACCGTTTACTCACACCAGACCCCTATCTGACCCGAGTGTTTATTTTCTGTTTTATTAAACTCTTGGTTACTCATATTATGTATGAGTAGTCAAGTGATTCAGGTTATCCTTAACGAATTCTGGAGGAGCTTTAGAGCAGGAGGCTTCAGCGTGTAGATATATAGATAGAGTTTCCACCGTGTGTTATTCTGTATAGTTGTTCTTGTATTGTACATTAGACAGAAATGTTATAACTGTCTAAATTGAGATGTATAGTTGTGTACTCTGATGTATATGATACTACATATATGTTATATATTATATTTCATTCGTTCCGCTGTGAGATTCTGATGTGTTGTTTTTCTTTCTTCTCTTTCTTTTCTTCTTCTATCTCTTTCTTTCTTAACTAGTTATGCGTCTTTCTAGTGTTAGAAAGCCGGGTCTCTACATTAACTCTCAGACTTGTTCAACTGAGTCATTTGTACACACGAGTGGAGTTTACTAACCTATAGTAAATATTTATATAAACCCGTGTGGTATGGGAAACAAGGTTGTTATTTATTTGGTTAATATTCGGGGGTATATGACACTTATTGACGAGTTTATTTGCCATTGGAGTTCCTATCTTGATGTTTATAGTTCTCGTACCTATTTTGAATATAGGACTTGTTCATATCTTGATCTTTATAGGTCTCCTAACTATCTTGATGTTTAAAGGTCATGTACTTATCTCGATGTTTACACACTTATACGTCTATCTTGGAGTTACAACCATGTAGTGAATTTATTTCACCAATCTTGGAGTTTGGCACCTTTCCTCCTTTTATGCGAGTTTCTGGATTTCTGATATGATCTGTAGATTCAATGCTTTTTGTGTTATCACCAAATGATTTTAGGGGTTTTTGTTTTTAGACGTATTTTGAGTTTTGATATTTGGTGATTGCACCCTTGGAATTTATTGAAGCATTCTTGTTGTTATCCAATTCTTAGCTTAATGTTCATCTTTGAGATTTATATTATTCATCCATTGTTTATCTTGCTTAACCCATTCATTATAGTATGGACTGATCCGTTTGTTATGTTATAATACTCAGGTCAGACCGAGATATTTTAGGTGCTCCAGTTTGATAGTTCTAGAGAGGATTCACTCTAGTTGTCAAGTTATCACTCATTCTATCTTCATCCTATATATGTATACATATTTGTATAGTGTTGTATCTTATATCGAGTTTAGACCCATTCATTGTACATGTTTGTATCTATGGGTGATTATGTTTGTCTATTATGTGGTTCGTGATGACCATAGTTTTGTAGTCAACTTTATGTACCCATTCGTTATGATCAACTTCTATTTATTCATATTCCGCTGTGTATATTCTGTGATCTACGTAACTATGATTTGTATTTATTATGATTGTTTTGGATTACTATTTTAGCCATTGTAGTTTTTTTAAACCTGGATTACAAATGTCGATTCCAATTATGATAATATATATATATATAGCATATTAATCGACGCATCGATGCTCGCTTAAAATAAAATTCATGGATGGTCACTCTTAACCAACCCTATTCTCACTATGTAATATCCTTTGTTAGTGTGTGTCTTGGGGTGGGGCGTCACAGCCAGAGATATGATATACTTGGAATCTCAGTACGGTTGGGGTGACCGGCTTGGACATATCTAAGAGCCATCGTAGTTCTCAAGTGTATTTATAGAGGTATACTTTCAGTAAGAAGGTATTCCCTTCTAACCATTGTTGGAAAATTTCCCTTTCCTTATTTGATTCAAATCTTTGAATTGCTTTCTTAATTGCATCAAGAAGCGTCTAGAGCGCTTCTCGATGTTTAATTATTTATGTCTGTTCTTTAAGTTTGGATTTTGATATTGTCTGTGTTCATCTTTTCTTGTTTAGATTATTGTTCTAGTTTATTTTCCATTTCTTCATATGTGGAAGTTGTACTAGTAAGGAAAAACCCATTCTGTGTTTAGTGGCATAGCCTCATAGAATTATTAAAATTTGGCCATATTGCTTGAGATTTCTCATGCTGGTTTTCCAGACTGATCTGGGTGTTATTTTATTATAACGCTCGGGTTAGACCGATTATTTTTCCACGTTGTCATTGCTTGGACATGGAGCTCATGGAGTAGACTTCGATGCTCACCTGCCGTAATATTTTTGTTTTTCGCTGAATCATTATATATACACCTATCAAAAGCTGTAAGATCGGGAAATTATAACTATCCAACTGATGGGTTTTTTCGACTTTGACGTACTTTGTACTTTGGAGTGATAGTTTATAATGTCTTTGTTATATTACATGTTGTCGTTTCCGCTGTGAGATTCTGTTTTTGTTGTTTGTTCATTTTATTTACTCTAACAATCTGCCTTTTCGACGATTGGATGTTTAGCATTGGAATACCGTGTATGTATTTAGTGTCGATGTTCGAAAAGGTAAGTCGTTACATTCGGTATCAAAGCCTGAAGGTTAAGCGAGAAACTTGACTTTGGTGGGGTATGGCTCATTAGAGATAGGGTAAGTGACACCCTAGAATGAGTTTGAGAGTACTATATATACGAGAGCATATATGTTAACGCTATATTATGTTAATTAGTTTGTTAAATAGTTTTTGAATTCTAGTCGAGACGTAGGATGCCACGGTGTCGATATTGATTTCTACACACTCGAATAAGGAAAATGGGCAAGATATTCATTTTTGAATAGTTGGTAAATAAAATATTTTATCTAGGATTTTATATTCTATATATATAAATAAATTTTCAAATTTATATGGTTATTTATAGTGTTTGTTCGGTAATGATAATATTTGTTTATTATCATTATTGTTTGAGTTGTCGTGCTCAGATTGTTTAAGAGCATTATCTATTGTTCGATGATTGTTAATATATGCTCAGTAAGTTTATGGACATTTATTTTTTGATAATTCTGAGTGATTAGAATGAGCCTCTTTACGAGTTAAGTTTCATAATTTGGCTGTAAGGTGTTTGGTGAAAATGTTCATTTGAAAGTCATCATTGAACAAAGTTATTTAATAAAATCTAAATGTAAAGATAAGACATATGGAGAATAAATTTTATAAAAAGTTTATTATAATAAAGGAGGATTATTATAATATGAGATGATTTTATATAAAGGCAATTTTATATAAACTTGGTACATAAATTTGTTTTAAAAAGGATTTTTGATTTTAAATCCCGATACAGATTGAAATGATTTCAAAAAGATTAATGAGAAAAGCAGTTATGGTATTACTTGTGAGTATTCATAAGTACGTATATTTTGAAGAGAATTTTTAAGAAAGATACATTTTCTTCGGACAGCCCAGCGAAAACATCTCGATTGCTTTTGTAGTAATTTGAATAATCTTCTAAGTAACGATCAAATATTTTCTTAGTTGAACATTGTTTGCACAAAAAATGGGCAAACACCTCCAAGTCGTATGATTTAGTTGATTATATGTTGTTCTTATTGATTTGGGCGATTTATGCAAATAATAAAATAGATGGACTAAACTGTAAAAGACACACAAATTTATAGTGGTTCGGCCAGAATGTGCCTACGTCCACTTTATATGTTATTCTCCTTTTCTGTTCAGGTTACAAGTACAAAGCTTTGATTACAAATGTATGAAAATTGTTTGAAAGTTCTATCCGTGCTTGAGCTCTCAAACTTGTCTGCCATTGTTGTACCCCTGCCCCTCTATTTATAGAGTGAGGCTGGGGGTAGGGGTTCCGGATGTATATAGCTGCTGGTGGGCCTGGGCTGATACAATCTGGCCTGGCAACGTTGGTTCGGCAACACCTTGGTTTGGTAGTAGATGGTTGGAGTTGAGACCTTGGTCCGGTAGCACTTTGGTCCGGTAGTACCTGGGAGATGGGTTGGTTCGGTGGCAGGTAGAGTGGCTTTGGTTCGGTGGTATATGGGAAGTGGTTGGTGTAACGACCCGTATTTTTACGGATCGAAGGATCGTAGAATTGTTGTTATTAGGTCGTTAGTATTGTTAAGTCGTTCAGAGTTAAGTCGTCTAGGGTTTAGGTCATGCAGTGGCTTAGGTCGGTGGAGCGACTTAGGAGTTGGAGCGACCTATAGGAGTGACCGACCTATAGGAGTGGGCGACTTAGGGGTTTGGCCGACCTAAGGGAACTAACGACTTAGGAGTTAACGGCTTAAGTTAGTAAGCGACCTAGGGAAGTTAGTAGGATTAGTTAGCGGCTTAATGTTTAACGACCTAAGGGATAGTGGTATAGGAGATAGGTCGGTTGAACGAGTTACCGACCTAAGGAAGATGGGTCGGTGAAGAGACTTAAGGTAGTTAGCGGCTTAGGTCGTGGACGAAATAAGGCAAGGGTGTTAGGCCGCTGGGTCTCTTAGCCGTGTGTGTTGTTAAGTCGCTAGGTCATTGAGTCGTGAGTCGGTAGGTTGTTAAGTCGTCCAGACGACTTAGGATGGAACGCGGTTTGCATGTTAGGTCGCGTGTGTGTTGAGCCGTGTTTGTGTTAGGCCGCGTAGAGGCATGAGTCGGTAGGTCGTGAGGCCTTGTTAAGTCGTGACCGACTTAAGGGGGCGAACGACTCATAGCTTTGGCCTATAAATATACGACCTTATCTCACTTTTTGGGATCCGGATTTTGAAGCGACGAAGTGCTACCATTTTGAGAGCTCGAGTGCTACACTTCTTCACTTCTTTTCTCTTCTTTAATCTAGTGCTTCCTTCCATCCAAGATTGAAGATCAAATCGAAGATCCAAGAGCCAAGATTGAAGATCTACATTCTTCAAAGAGAGGCTTCATCGTTTGAAGCGGAATTTTGACGGATCAAGCTAGATCCTTCGCTGTCCGGATCTGGAGTTTGTTGCTTTTGAGATGTTTAGGTGATTCGGTGAGTGGTGGTTATCTCTCACACGGACCCAAAGGAGTATATCAGATTAGTGGTTTGATTTTGTGTTGAAGTAGTGGTTTCATGCATTTCTGTAAAACCTAAGTATAGATTCATTGTTCATGAAGATTTGACATCCATTTTAGTACATGTTAACCTATGCAAGTTCATCCATTAAGTTGTAGAGATAATACTTATGATCCATGCTTGTTAGATTTGGACTCTTTATTTACAAGATTGCCATTTTGTTATAATTGCTTTTAGATCTTGTTTGAATGCTTGATTACTTGGATTAATGATTGATTTGATTGATTAGTTGATTAGTGATTGAATTTGGACAAGTATGGTCGGAGATGACTCAAAAGCTAAGGGGAAGGCTCTTGAATAAGGAAAGCTGCTCATAGCATATGTGGCGGATGTTGAAGCTCATATGGATAGATTTAATGATGATGTTGAGATGGGACTTTGCTATGATGCGATGAGGCAAAGCATGATGTTGAGATGGGACTTTGCTATGATGCGATGAAGCAAAGCATGATGTGAGATAGCCTTGGTTTAATCCAGACGGGATCATCCCAAGCATGTTGATAACTCGGTGATATGGTTTGAGTTCGTTGATAATGGTTGGCTCAAGAGGCGCTTGAGCTAGTATGAGAATAGTTGTCAAGGAGGATGACTAGGAGGCTGAGATTTCATCGTTGTTGAAGGTTCTAGCATGCTCAAAGCAAGAGTACGCTAGGCAGATTCGATAGTCCCAAGACCAATAGTTGAAGGTCTAGTACTCTGGGCAGATTCGATAGTCCTAGGCACAGGTCACGATGACGTGCGGAGTTATGTCTAGAACCGGAGTTACCATTAGCCCTTGACGGACAGATGAAAGAATGGGCCGGTCATTCAATTAACGGTGATATCGAGGCAATGATAACAGTGATAGCCAGAGTCATGGATGTTTGGATGCTTTGGTTGTATCGTCACTCGGTCTCAAGAGCGATGTTTTGTGGGTGCTTATCTGATCTTGGTTTAGGCCTTGGGGGTTTGTGCTTGGAAAACATCGACCTTGACTCGAGTGATAATTGTTTTACTTTAAATGTCTGCTTTGCTATGTTAATTTCTGCTTAGTGGGTCTGGGGGCTATCACTGTAGAAAGAGGTGGAGTGGGAGGGTTGGATTCCTATTCCTTTTTCCTTTATGCTCTTTTGGTATGTTGTTAGTTAATTTACCGCTCACTAAGACTGTTGTCTGACTCAAGGTTTTATGTTCAACTCTTATTACCTTGGGCTGTTCATCCATTTTGGGATGGGCAGACTAGGTAGCAGGTGACAGGTGCTGTTCTTAGTGACCAACGCTGTTGATGACGAAGACGAGCTGGAGGCTTTTACATATTGTTTTCTTACTATATGTACTGGATGTTCCGCTGCTTGTATGATTCTCTGAGTGTTATGTAGTGAGGCTTGATGTATTGACTATTCAGATGTTTGTATCAAATTGTTTTGTAGTGTATTGATGAGATTCTATTTAGTGAAGCTTCACTATATATATTTCTCTATTGTATTTTATCCCTGCGCTGCGAGTAATACGATAGAGTTTATTGTTTTACTTTAACCCTGACGATCGTCCATGGCTGCCTGGCACACCTTTCAGCGCACTATTTCCTTGTTTAAGGCAGGAGTCATGGGCGGTCGTCTCATTTGGTATCAGAGCTTTGGTTAATCGATTTTAGCCAATGCTCGCTGATGTAACTACGTATGAGAGACGTAATTGTATTTTGATAGATGATTACTATATATAATATAGTAGCTTAGAAGGATTTGAACCTCTTATGCAGTTGTTTCTCAACGTGTACTAATCACTCTTTTATAGATATTAAGAATGAGTCGAAGAGGGAGACCAGCTGCTAGGGAAGGCCGTGATTCTGAGGGTGCTGCTGATTATGCTGCTATGTTTGAGGCCATGATGACTTCGATCATGAGAAGGATGCCAGCTCCAGGGCCAACGGTAGATGTTGGAGTTCAAGTTCAAACTCCAAAATAGGTGGATTTTGCTAAGCTGTGTAAAGACTATACTGCTCTTGGAGGAAAGGTTTTCTTGGGAATAGAATCAACCAAAGAAGTCCAAAGATGGATAGATGCTTGTAGAAGGATCTTTGGTGATTTGGGAATCGAGGATGCAACCAAAAGGAAGCTTGCATCAAGACAGCTTCAGGGAAGAGCTTCTGATTGGTGGAACTCTATCACCATTGATACTCCAGAGGAAGAAATTACTTGGTTAGCAATTCCAAGTCAGATTTGAAGCTAAGTTCATTTCTACAGCTCAGAAATCTGTTCTGTTTAAGAAATTTGTGGAACTCAAGCAAGGTGGAAGACCAGTTCTTGAGTATGTTTCGGAGTTTGAAGCCTTGTCCAAGTACGCTCGGTCATATATTGAATCTACTTATCAGAAGAATGAGAAGTTTGTGACAGGCTTGGACACTTACCTTGGGAGGCAGTTGGTGGATCATTTGGACGATCCGTTTGAGAAGCTTGTGGAGAAGGCTCTCAGGCATGAGAATCTGTTTCCTAAGGAAGGGTCTGTTGTTGCTGTGACCAAGGAAGATTCTAAACCACAGCAAGGTGGGAACAAGAAGAGGAAGCAACAGCAACAGAAGGGTAAGGATGGCCAGAAGAAGACGAAGGGTGAGGTGACCTGCTACAATTGTCAGCAGAAAGGCCATTTCTCCAGAGACTGTAAGAATCCAAAGGTGCCGGTGAAGTGCCACAACTGTGACAAGCCGGGGCATATTAAGAGGAATTGTCCGGAACCGAGGAAGGACAAGTAGATTGTGCAAGCTTATGCTTTGGGGGCTGTTCCATCGTCTTCGAAAGCTCCTACTGCCGAAGAAAAAGGAAAGAGTGTGGTGGTTCAAGGTACTCTTTCCATTTGTGGTGTTCCAGTTAGAGTGTTATTTGATACTGGGGCATCGCACTCCTTTGTTTGTAATGAACTTGTAGGCCGGTTGGGTTTGGAACCGGATATTGTTGATAGACCATTGGTTGTGACTAATCCAGTTGGGGGTTCGTCCTGTTTGTGTATGCTATGCCGTGGTCTGATTGTATCGAGTCATGATTGCTCTTTTGTCTGTGATTGTTTTGTTCTAAACTTTGCGGGGTTTGGAATTATTTTGGGTATGTACTGGCTTAGGAAGTATGCGGCAAAGGTTGATTGTGAAAGGCTGGAGGTGACAGTCGAGAATGTGGAAGGGCGAAAGGTTGTGATACGATGTAAGCATGAGGAAGGCGTCTTCATGAGCTTCATGTATTCGCTGGTTGTTCCACGGGATGGACTGTCATCGGTGCCGGTCGCAAATGGATTTGAGGATGTCTTTGATGAGGTCAAAGGGTGACCGCCGCATAGAGAGATCGAGTTTCGCATCGATCTAGTTGGGGGAGCCAGACCTGTTGTGATGCCTCTTAGGAGGATGGCGCCTAGGGAACAGCAAGAGTTGAAGGTGCAAGTTGATGATCTTTTACAGTAAGGATTCATTCGGCGTAGTGTGTCCGAATGGGGTGCACCAGTTGTGTTTGCAACCAAAGCGGATGGATCGTTGAGATTGTGTGTGGATTATCGTGAGCTGAATAAAGTGACTAAGAAAAACAAGTATCCATTGCCGAGAATAGATGACTTGTTTGATCAGCTTCACGAAGCCAAGGTGTTTTCTCAGATGGATTTGGCAACGAGATTTCACCAATTAAGAGTGGCAATGGATAGTGTGCCGAAGACTGCTTTTAGGGCACCATCAGTTTCTTTGAGTGGCTGGTAATGCCATTTGGATTGACCAATGCACCAGTATATTTTGTGGATCTTATGAATAGAGTGTTCAGGGATCAGTTGTACAAGTTCGTACTAGTGTTCGTGGATGATATTTTGATTTATTCCAGAACTGAAGAAGAGCACAAGACGCACTTGCGTATTGTTTTGGAGACCCTGCGAAAACAACAGTTGAGGGCTAAGTTTTCGAAGTGTCACTTCTGGAAGAGTGAAGTGAGCTTCTTAGGCCATATTATCTCTGGAAATGGGATAACGGTTGATCCCGCCAAGGTGGCAGCAATCCAGGATTGGGTTAGACCTAAGAATGCATCTGATGTGAGAAGTTTTCTTGGATTAGCAGGATACTATCGTCGGTTTATCAAAGACTTTTCCAAGGTAGCTGCACCATTAACAGGATTGGCGAAAAAGAATCAAGTATTCGGATGGGATGCTAAGTGTGAGCAAGCTTTTGGAATCCTGAAAGAGCGACTGACAAGTGCTCCTATTTTGACTATTCCAAGTGGAAATGATGAGATGGTGGTTTACACCGATGCATGTGGTACTGGACTTGGAGCAGTGCTAATGCAGAAGGATAAAGTTGTTGCATATGCAAGTCGACAGCTGAAGCCGCATGAAAGGAATTATCCGACTCATGATTTGGAGTTAGCGGCGGTTGTATTTGCTTTGAAGATGTGGAGACATTACCTATTGGGGGTCCGATTTGAGTTGTTTACAGATCATAAGTCATTGAATTATCTTTTCTCCCAGAAAGATTTGAATCTTCGACAGCAACGATGACTAGAGTTTTTAGCATCATATGATTTTGGTATAGCCTATACTCCGGGAAAAGGTAACGCAGTGGCAGATGCGTTAAGTCGAAGACATGCAGGATTGGGATCCATGTTTTCAGATTGGAAGAGTCTCAAGTTTTTGGCTGGATTTGACTTCAGGCCCAAATGTGAATTGGAACCTGAGATGTTGGCAAACTTATCAATAAGACCTACTCTGGTGGAAAGAATTGGCGAGAGCCAAAAGCGAGACGATAAGCTTGTCAAGATTATCCGTGATTTGGAATCTGGATTGGATCCAGAGAAGGATAAAGGATTCGAGGTCGATCAAGAGGGTTGGCTTCGGAAGCAAGGACGACTAGTTGTTCCCGATAGAGATGAATTGAGAAATGAAGTTCTGAAGGAAAGTCATCACTCGAAGTTGACAATTCATCCAGGTGGAAATAAGATGTATCGGGATATGAAGAGAACCTATTACTGGGAAGGTATGAAGAAGGATGTTGGAAATTTTATTTTCAAATGTATGAACTGCCAGTTGGTAAAAGCCGAACAGAAGAAGCCAAGTGGATTGCTTCAGCCGTTAGAAGTTCCTACATGGAAGTGGGAGCAAATATCGATGGATTTTATCGATGGTCTACCTAGAACAAGGGCGGGAAATGAAGGGATTTGGGTCATCGTAGATCGATTGACTAAGAGTGCAAGATTCATTCCTGTTCGATCAAGTAGGACTGCATCGAAATTGGCTGAGTTGTATGTTAAGTGGATAGTTCGATTCTATGGTATTCCGAAGAGTATAGTGAGCGATCGAGACCCATTGTTCACTAGTGGATTTTGGAAGAGCTTACAGGAAGTTTTGGGAACCGAGTTGTGTTTGAGTACAGCTTATCATCCCCTATCAGATGGTCAGACCGAGAGAGTCAACCTAGTTTTGGAAGATATCCTCAGAGCATGTGTTTTGGACTTCGGAGGATCATGGGAAGATCATCTCCATTTGGTGGAATTTTCATACAATAACAGTTACCAGTCAAGCATTGGTATGGCGCCATATGAAGCATTGTATGGAAGACCGTGTAACTCTCCGACATGTTGGTTGGAAACGGGAGAAAAGTTAATACTTGGGCCAGAAATGATTCGACAGACTTCAGATTGCATAAAGATCATTCGGCGACGAATGAAGGCAGCCCAAGACCGTCAGAAAAGTTATGCCGATAAGCGTCGTAAGGATTTGGAATTCGGCGTAGGCGATAGGGTTTTTGTGAAGATTTCTCCACTGAAGAATGTTATTCAATTCGGGAAGAAAGGAAAATTGACTCCGAGATTTGTTGGACCATTCCCGATCGTCAAGCGAATTGGAAAGCTCGCTTATAAGTTGGAGTTACCAGAAAAGATGTCGGGTGTGCACAATGTTTTTCATGTATCGTATCTACGGAAGTATGTGCACAACTCGAATACGGTGGTTTCTGCTGATAGTTGTGAGGACTTTGAGATTGATCCAATCGTTGAGAGACCTCGTAAACCGCTTTGTGTTGTGGAAACTGACACGAAATAGCTTAGGAGGAAGGTAGTCAAGTTGCTCAAGGTACAATGGAGTAATGATGTTAACGACTGTATATGGGAGGAGGAAGAGAGGATGAAGGCAACTCATCCTGAACTCTTCAAGGTATGACCGTGAGGTGTCGTGACATCGCATGACATTGTAACTTGTTCTAGTCTTAGAATTCTGCATGCTAGGCAAGTAATTGGATGCATGGTTTGTTGATTGCTATGGATGGTAGGCATGCAGAATAGTTTTGGTTGCTCTTTTTTGTTTGGAATTTCGGGGGCGAAATTCCTAAGGGGGAGAGAATGTAACGACCCGTATTTTTACGGATCGAAGGATCGTAGAATTGTTGTTATTAGGTCGTTAGTGTTGTTAAGTTGTTCAGAGTTAAGTCGCCCAGGGTTTAGGTCGTGCAGTGGCTTAGGTCGGTGGAGCGACTTAGGAGTTGGAGCGACCTATAGGAGTGACTGACCTATAGGAGTGGGCGACTTAGGGTTTTGGCCGACCTAAGGGAACTAACGACTTAGGAGTTAACGGCTTAAGTTAGTAAGTGACCTAGGGAAGTTAGTAGCATTAGTTAGCGGCTTAATGTTTAATGACCTAAGGGATAGTGGTATAGGAGATAGGTCGGTTGAACGAGTTACCAACCTAAGGAAGATAGGTCGGTGAAGCGACTTAAGGTAGTTAGCAGCTTAGGTCGTGGACGAGATAAGGCAAGGGTGTTAGGCCGCTGGGTCACTTAGCCGCGTGTGTTGTTAAGTCGTTAGGTCATTGAGTCGTTGAGTCGTGAGTCGGTAGGTTGTTAAGTCGTCCAGACGACTTAGGAAGGAACGCGGCTTGCATGTTAGGTCGCGTGTGTGTTGAGCCGTATTTGTGTTAGGCCGCGTAGAGGCATGAGTCGGTAGGTCGTGAGGCCTTGTTAAGTCGTGACCGACTTAAGGGGCGAACGACTCATAGGTCTGGCCTATAAATATACGACCTTATCTCACTTTTTGGGATCCGGATTTTGAAGCGACGAAGTGCTGCCATTTTGAGAGCTCGAGTGCTACACTTCTTCACTTCTTTTCTCTTCTTTAATCTAGTGCTTCCTTCCATCCAAGATTGAAGATCAAATCGAAGATCCAAGAGCCAAAATTGAAGATCTACATTCTTCAAAGAGAGACTTCATCGTTTGAAGCGGAATTTTGACGGATCAAACTAGATCCTTCGCTATCCGGATCTGGAGTTTGTTGCTTTTGAGGTGTTTAGGTGATTCGGTGAGTGGTGGTTATCTCTCACACGGACCCAAAGGAGTATATCGGATTAGTGGTTTGATTTTGTGTTAAAGTAGTGGTTTCATGCATTTCTGTAAAACCTAAGTATAGATTCATTGTTCATGAAGATTTGACATCCATTTTAGTACATGTTAACCTATGCAAGTTCATCCATTAAGTTGTAGAGATAATACTTATGATCCATGCTTGTTAGATTTGGACTCTTTATTTACAAGATTGCCATTTTGTTATAATTGCTTTTAGATCTTGTTTGAATGCATGATTACTTGGATTAATGATTGATTTGATTGATTAGTGATTGAATTTGGACAGGTCGGAGATGATTCAAAAGCTAAGGGGAAGGCTCTTGAATAAGGAAAGCTGCTCATAGCATATGTGGCGGATGTTGAAGCTCATATGGATAGATTTGATGATGATGTTGAGATGGGACTTTGCTATGATGCGATGAGGCAAAGCATGATGTTGAGATGGGACTTTGCTATGATGCGATGAAGCAAAGCATGATGTGAGATAGCCTTGGTTTAATCCAGACGGGATCATCCCAAGCATGTTGATAACTCGGTGATATGGTTCGAGTTCGTTGATAATGGTTGGCTCAAGAGGCGCTTGAGCTAGTATGAGAATAGTCGTCAAGGAGGATGACTAGGAGGCTGAGATTTCATCGTTGTTGAAGGTTCTAGCATGCTCAAAGCAAGAGTAGGCTAGGCAGATTCGATAGTCCCAAGACCAATAGTTGAAGGTCTAGTACTCTGGGCAGATTCGATAGTCCTAGGCACGGGTCACGATGACGTGCGGAGTTATGTCTAGAACCGGGGTTACCATTAGCCCTTGACGGACGGATGAAAGAATGAGCCGGTCATTCAATTAACGGTGATATCGAGGCAATGATAACAGTGATAGCTAGAGTCATGGATGTTTGGATGCTTTGGTTGTATCGTCACTCGGTCTCAAGAGCGATGTTTTGTGGGTGCTTATCTGATCTTGGTTTAGGCCTTAGGGGTTTGTGCTTAGAAAACATCGACCTTGACTTGAGTAATAATTGTTTTACTTTAAATGTCTGCTTTCCTATGTTTATTTCTGCTTAGTGGGTCTGGGGGCTATCACTGTAGAAAGAGGTGGAGTGGGAGGGTTGGATTCCTATTCCTTTTTCCTTTATGCTCTTTTGGTATGTTGTTAGTTAATTTACCGCTCACTAAGACTGTTGTCTGACTCAAGGTTTTATGTTCAACTCTTATTACCTTGGGCTGTTCATCCATTTTGGGATGGGCAGACTAGGTAGCAGGTGACAGGTGCTGTTCTTAGTGACCAACGCTGTTGATGACGAAGACAAGCTGGAGGCTTTTACATATTGTTTTCTTACTATATGTACTAGATGTTCCGCTGCTTGTATGATTCTCTGAGTGTTATGTAGTGAGGCTTGATGTATTGACTATTTAGATGTTTGTATCAAATTGTTTTGTAGTGTATTGATGAGATTCTATTTAGTGAAGCTGCACTATATATATTTCTCTATTGTATTTTATCCCTGCGCTGCGAGTAATACGATAGAGTTTATTGTTTTACTTTAACCCTGACGATCGTCCATGGCTGCCTGGCACACCTTTCAGCGCACTATTTCCTTGTTTAAGGCAGGAGTCATGGGCGGTCGTCTCAGTTGGTTCGGTGGGACTTGGTCCGGTAGGTTTTGGTTCGGTGGTATATGGGAAGTGGTTGGTTCGGTGGGACTTGGTCCGGTAGGTTTTGGTTCGGTGGAGAATGGCGTTGGTTCGGCTAGGCGTTGGGAGTGGGTTGGTTCGGCCCTGCCTTGGCTCGGTGGTGAGAATACGCCCAACATTTGCCCCCCAAAGTGGGGCATATGCCTGCATATGTCGCGCTTTGTTTTCTCCCCATTCGGCCTAAGTGCTGAACTATGTGGTCTGGTCATTCTATGCTTGCCTATAAGTAGGGGATTTATGCTTTCGTTATTCCTTACTACCTGAAATAGCCGAACCAAATTCTTGCCTGCCGAATCAGTCATATCACCGAACCATCTTTAATTGCCGAACTAGGTGAGTTTCCCTTCCGCCGAATACACTTTATGTTTGAACTGCCGAATGAACATAGTGTGAGTGCCGAATGAGCTCTAAGGTTCGGAGTTACTGAATGACATTCATGGAGAATTAGTGCCGGATGAACTCTAAGGTTTGAATCACCGGGTGACACTTATGGAGTATGAGTGCCGAATGAACTTTATGTTAGGAATACCGAACGAGATCGGGGAGTTTGAATGCCAAATGAACTTTGAGCCTTTTATGTTTTGAATTGCAAATGAAATTCCAGACTGTATGCACTTGCTTGTTTATACCCCTTCTTTCCTTGTTCTAACAATATTTTTTGTCGTGTTGCAGATAAATGTCTCGCAAAGTGGAAACTCGATCAGATAAGAAGAAATCCACGGACAGAGAAGAGTCCTCCACAGTGCCCTCAGCTCAGTCAGGATCGGGACGTCATGGACCTCCCCTGAGATCACTAGTAGATGGGTACGGCCCTTAGGAGCTCCTGAACTCGCCACCTAACTGCTTTCCTAGCTCTCTTAAAGAGGAGCAGCTTGATGTTATATCTCGTTCTTTCGGGATTGATAGAGCACACATGGTGCTGCCAGGGAATGGAGTTATGCCGTATGACCCTCCTGAAGGATATTCCGCTTATAGTAGGTACCATTGCATGTGCGGGACCATTCCCCCGATCAATGCTTGGATAGTCAGCTTCATTACCTATTTGAAGGTGGCCCCTTTCCAGCTTCAGCCCAATTCTTCTGCTATCTTGGTGAGTCTATTCATCATTTTCCAGAGAAAATAAGGGCGTCCCCCTTCCAACCGGGAGATCCAGTATTTGTACAACTTGAGGGGTTATAAGAAGGGGCCTCCATACATCAGCTTGGAATCGGCCGTGTCCTTCAAGCCGGTCCTGGACTTATATTCGAAGTTCAGCATGTTCAAGAAAGAATGGTTTTTCGTCAAGGATGACTCTGTTTCTATCCGTCGCTTCACCTCCGGCTATAAGTTAAAGTTTATTTATAATTTCTTTTCTAACTGCAATGCTTCTCCTTATGTGTTTTTATTTCTTGCTAGCGAAAGGTGGCTTTGCGGTTGTGGAGAACGATCGCCTGGTTCAGATGACTGCGGAGATAGAAGCCATTTCGGGAAGGGAGAGGTCAGCTTCTTACCTGATCAGGAATGCTACTCTTCTGCAGCACAACTTGATTCTACCGCGTCAGTCTGTGGTCAAGCAGAGAGACACAGCTGAGAAGAGGGCTGTCAAAGCTAAAGGAGGGGCCACGACGAAGAGCAGCAAGAGGAAACCCTTCTCGATACCTCCAGTCAGCGGGGGGAAGAAGCTCAAGAAATCCGATGGACCCTCCCCTAGCACATGTCTAGATGTTCCGGAGGAGGAAAATGTAGAGGAGGAAAGAGGCGAGGAGGAGAGCGGAGGTGATGGAGAAGGTGATGGTGGTGATGGCGGCGAACGACGGAGCGGTGATGGCGCCGGGGCTTTGTCTTCTGGGCAAGCAGGAGAGATTCAAGAGTGGACAAATGATGCTTTCCGCCAGGCTTTTGAGGGGTTGGAGGAAGGATCGGCCTTGGTGGAGAAGCCAAAGAAAACTAATAGGGCCGGGGCTGGTGCCGGTTCACCTTCCAAGAGCATTTCAGCTAGGGCAACTCCGGCGATTTAAGGTGAATTTTTGACTCCTCTTTTAACTTCACATGTTCCTTGGATTATAGTCTCATGCATGTTTGTAACACTTGGTTTTTATTCTAGGAACGGGTAAGGTGTCCAAGACATCAGACATTTGGCACCGTCTCGAACAATTCAAACTTCTCAAAGCTTCCGCTAAACCAAAGCCTCCGACCAACCGTTCCGGGGACGTAGTCGGCTACCGTCCTCTTCTCGGAGTTATTGAAGAGGATATTCAAAAGAAAAAGAGGAGGCGCTCCTTATTCGAACCTTCACCTGGACCTCAGCCCCCAACCCAGCATATTCATGATATAACGGGGAGGATACTGAGTTCATACCTTCTCCGCATCCATCAGAGAATCCTACCGTTACTCAGATTGATCGTCCCGGCTTGGCTCGTAATCCATTTGCGGGTCATCCAGATCTGGATACGGGTTCTCATGATATTTCCTTTGACGAGGTTACTGGTGAGCACCTTCTCCCTTGCAATCCTATGGTGAGGGTGCTTGATGAGGCCAAGTCCCTGGACCTTGATTTGCTTACTACTCGGATTGTAACTATGGGGGATGAAGCCAAGGCAAATATCGACCGGGTTGCTGAGGAGACTAGGAAGTTGATGGGGCATCACGCCCGACTGGTCAAGGCCGGGGAGGAAATTGGGAGTGCCAACATAAGATTGCGGTTAGTGGTTGTCGACCAGGCCAAGCAACTCGCCGATCAGGCCATCTAGATCTCTCAGCACGAGGCTGCCTCCAAATGGCTAAAGAAAACCATGAAAGAGGCTAGCAGAGCTGAGCTGCGGAAAATGGAGGCCATCTGCAAGGAACGGATCGATATGGCCATTGCAACGGTGGATGAGGTTCGGAAAGCGGATCTCGAGCGGGTAGAGGAGTTATCGGGGAAGCTTGAAGCCGCGGAGCTTGCTCAAGCCAAGCTGAAGGAGGAGATGGAGGCGATGAGGAAATCCCTTCAGGCTGACCGCTCGCGATACTGATCGAAGAGGGATGCTGCGTTGCAAAGCTGTTGGCTTCTGTGGTCCGAATGAGGGAGTTTGAGGGGAACGAGGGGATGATGGATGAGATGCTCCAGGATATGTATTTCCGTACTTGGAAGTAGGGCAACTTATTCTGGATGGATGGTTATCCCCGGATCATGGCCAGGATTTATCTCCGGGCTCTGGAGGAGGCCAAGGCCGATGCGGATAAGGAGAGTGGCATGGCCTTCAGAATGGATGTGGTTACGACCCAATTCACTAAGGAGGAGAAAGTGGCGGTGAAGAAGGGCATGCGGCTGCTCGCTGCTGAGGAGGTAGGTATGGAGTTGGGGGATGATGATCAAGGAACAGATGCTGGTAAGTCTTCCCTTTTAGCCTTTTCATAGCTTGGTTGCTTATTGTTTATTCAATGAATTCTTCTCCTGAATTGGACAGGCGGGACCTCTGAAGCGCCAACTACCTCTGGTCAGCACGCTGGGAGTTCTGATCCGGCGGTTAAGTAGACCTCGGAGGGCCAGCAGGATAGAGGCGAAGCCCCGATGCAATCAAGCTCCTTGGCTTGATCTGGACATTTTTCAGTTTACTTGACATCACTGTCTATGATAGTCTTAAAACATTAATGTAATTTTCAGGCTGTAATTATGTAACGAACAACTTGATTTTTGGCATGTGACTTTATAACATAAGCTGATTTTGTCATGTTTGAATGCTGTCGTTATTTTGATGTGTTGCATAAAATATAGCTGTGCATGTGTTAGTGATTCAATTGTGTTTGACGCTAAGTCCTTACTTAAAATACAGTTTCATGTCTTGCAATGTTAGTGTGATGTGCGAATAAATTATAGTTACATATTTATGTACAAGAGAAGAAAGTAACGCCCTTCAAGTTTTAGCTGTAGATGGTAGCTTTGAATGCCTTGTGTAATCGAATATGGAATGCAGCTGAGTGACCTGACTTCCGGCTGTGAGTTCTTATTCCCATTAGTGAGTGTCTCCTATTTTGTGTCCTGTACTTTAGTGATCGTTATAGAGGATAGGAGGAAAGTTTTTATAAATAAAATGAAAATATAAGAAATAGTAAAACTTCCAATCACGGAAGGCCTTCGATGTGCTTAAGTTCGTGGCAAACGGGTTTTGTAGTCACTTTCCCTAGCTATGGGTCTTGGAGACATTTGTCACCCATCTTACACCTCCGTGGGGAGTTTTCTTTTTTACCACAGCCATACTTAAGATTCATCGGAGCCGAGATCGTGCACAGTAACTACCCGGGTCATTATGGCCCGTAATCGTGGGTATTATTCGATTTACCGTGGCCGGCTAGCGTGGGTGCCGATCGTCAACCGTGAACTACCCCTGGCTGGCCACACCTTATGTTGGGGCTTATAATCGGTTCACGGCTGCCGGCGAGCCGAACGCCGTAATGAGCTGCCTAGGCTATGGTTGGCCTTCTCGGCGGCTTATAATCGGCTCATTACAGTTGGCTTTAAGGGCCGTCACGAGCAATGAGTTAACCCGCGGCAGAGGGATGCTGGAGAAAAGGTGTCTCATTGGCGAGGGCATAGATTCGTATAATACCTGTTAGGTTTTGTCCAGGTGAAGTTATGCTGTGATGCCCTGAATGGAGATGTCGTCTACACAAGATTTTGTTCAACAGAAAAGGATAAAGCTCAGCAAATAGCCAAGATATAAAGGAACAAGTTAAAAAAGAGACAAGTTTTTAAAGTGGTTCGGCACGAAAATGCCTACGTCCACTGATTCTCTTTGTTAATTCACTTTATATGGGCTGTACAAGTTAAGAAAAGTATCGACGAAGGTGTTGTATGTTCCATGCCCTCTGGTACACCTCTCTGTCCACTGTTGACAAAAGCTCCATTGTGGAGATCTTTATGAATCACATATGGTCCGTCCCAGATGGGATCTAGCGCTCCAGGGCGCGGGAAGATTCGCTTGAGGACAAGATCTCCTTCTTGTAAGCTGCGATGCTTGACTTTGGAGTTGTATTGTGCTTCCACTTTTTCCTTGTGAGCTGCTGCTTTAAGTGCTGCATCATTTCTTCTTTCTTCGATTAGATCCAAATACATGCGGAGGAGTTCTTCGTTCTCTTCTGGGTTGTAGTGGATCCTACGGTGGGATGGCATTACAGTTTCAACTGGGAGCATGGCCTCCGATCCGTATGCCAAAGAGAAAGGAGTATGCCCTGTTGATGTTCTGAAAGACGTGCGGTAGGCCCAAAGTGCCGTAGGAAGTTCATCCACCCAAGCGCCTTTTGACTTTTCAAGCTTCTTCTTGATTAGAGATTTAAGAATTTTGTTGACAGCTTCGACTTGTCCATTTGCCTGGGGATAAGCCACAGATGAGAAGCTTTTGTGAATTCCGTGCTCTTGGCACCAGTCGGCGAACTCCTCGCTGTCAAACTGAAGTCCATTGTCCGATATGATTTTGAGTGGAACCCCGTACCTGCATAGAACATTTTTGATCAAGAAGTTAATAACTTTTGCCGAAGATATTTTATTTAGAGGTTCCGCTTCCACCAATTTGGTGAAATAGTCGGCTGCCACTATAGCATATTTGGCTCCGCCTCGACCCATCGGCAGTTCGCCAATCAAGTCAATTCCCCATACTGCAAAGGGCCAAGGGCTGGTCATTTGAGTAATCTCATTTGTTGGTAGTCGAGAAATCTTAGCAAATTTCTGACATCTGTCGCATCTTTTGACGAAGTCTAAGGCGTCTTTGTTTAAAGTGGGCCAGTAATATCCATATCGGAGCGTTTTCTTTGCCAGTGTCTGCCCACCAGTATGATCTCCGCAGCTCCCTTGATGGATGTTGGATAAGGTTTTCTTGGCTTCCCTTCCAGCAACACACCTTAATAAGGGGTTAGAGAAGCCACGTCGATAGAGGATGCCTTCTTGTATTGTGTAGCGGGAAGCTCTCCTCAAGATTTTCCTGACTTCGTTACGCTCGTTGGGTAGTGTGCCATCTTGTAAGTATTTTCGGATAGGAGTCATCCAAGTTTCTTCTTCGATTGCAGCTATCGGATCTTCTTGTTTGAAACTTGGGGCTAGTTGTTTCGAGATGGCTACTGTTTCGAAAATGGTGCTGTTCTCCATGCTAGCTTGCTTTGCCAGTTCGTCGGCCTCTCGATTCTCTTCTCGAGGAATGTGTTTGATTAAATAGTGATCCAATTGGTCGAGCAGCAGCTTGGTCTTCTTTAGATATGCTGTGAGTCGTTCTCCTCGAGTCTGAAACACTCCTAGTACTTGGTTTACGATAAGTTGAGAATCACTATGAAGACATAAAAAACTGACTCCAATTTCTAAGGCAAGTTCTAATCCTGCTATTACTGCTTCATATTCTGCATCGTTGTTGGTGACAGCGAATACCAACCTCAGGGCATAGTGCAGCTTCCCTCCCCTGGGGGTGATTATCACAATACCTGCCCCCGAGCCTTGTTCGTTTGATGCTCCATCTACAAAGAGATTCCACTTGATATTTTTTGTTATTTCAGATGGATCCTTACCTTTGTTGGTAGTGAATTCGGCAATGAAATCGGCCATGGCTTGTCCTTTGATGGCGGTGCGAGGATGGTATGTGATATTATATTGACTCAGTTCAATGCACCATTTAAGTAGTCGCCCAGAAGTGCTGGGGCGATGGAGTACCTGCCTTAGCGGTTGATCGGTTAAAACTCTGATGGAATGAGATTGGAAATAGTGTCGCAGTTTCCGTGACGTGATTAGCAAACAGTATGCTAGCTTCTCAAGTTTAGGGTATCTGGCTTCTGCCCCTGTAAATCTCTTGCTTACAAAGTATACGGGCCGCTGCACGCGGTTGTCTTCTCTCACCAAAGCGGCGCTTAGAGCATGGGACGATTCAGCAAGGTATAGGTATAGTTCTTCGCCTTCATTTGGAGTTGAGAGTACTGGTGGTCTCTGGAGGTGTTCGATTAGGTTAAGGAAGGCTGTTGAGCATTCGTCAGTCCATTCGAACTTTCCTTTGTCCTTCTTTAGAGCTTCGAAGAAAGGGATGCATTTGTCGGTTGCTTTAGAGTTGAATCTGCTTAGGGCGGCCACCTTCCCGTTTAGGCTTTGCATCTCTCTTCGAGTGGATAGTATCTTGATATCTTGTAAAGCCCGGACTTGTTCGGGGTTTGCTTCAATCCCCCTGGCATTAACGATGAATCCCAAGAACTTTCCCGACGATACTCCGAAGGAGCACTTTAAAGGATTCAGCTTCATTCCATATTGGCGAAGTACTTGAAACATCTCGTCCAGGTGGCTTACATGATCGTTGGCTTTCCTCGATTTTACCAGCATGTCGTCCACATAAACTTCCATAGTTCGTCCTATTAGTTCCACAAACATCTTGTTGACAAGGCGCTGATAAGTAGCTCCGGCGTTTTTAAGTCCAAAAGGCATTACCCTGTAGCAGTACAATCCCCGGTCAGTGATGAAACTAGTGTGGTCTTGATCGGGGGCGTGCATAGGAATCTGGTTATATCCTGAGTATGCGTCCATAAAAGATAAGAGTTCGTGCCCGGCTGTGCTGTCCACGAGTTGATCGATTCAGGGGAGTGGGAAGCAATCCTTCGGGCAAGCGTCATTTAAGTTGGAGACGTCAATGCATGTTCGCCACTTCCCATTAGCCTTCTTTACCAGTACCGGATTGGCGATCCATTCTGGGTAGATGGCTTCTCGTATGAAGTTATTGGCAAGTAGGTTCTTTACTTCTTCCTCGAGGGTTGCTGATCGTTCTACCCCCATACTTCTCTTTTTCTGCTTTACTGGCACCTTGGTGGGATCGATGTTCAGTGCGTGGCATGCTACGTCTGGGGAGATTCCAGTCATGTCGGCGTGCGTCCATGCAAATACATCCAAGTTGTGGCGAAGAAAATCGACGAGTTGATCCTTCAACTCTGCTCTTAACTGAGACCCGATTCTCAGCAGTCTACTTGGGTCGCGTTTGTCTATAGATACAAATTCCATAGCCTCTGCAGGCTCGGCGATGGCCTCCTCCTCTTTGTCCCTGGAATCTAATTCATTGAAAGGATCACTGCTATATCGAAGAGGAGGGGCTTTCTTTGGTTGCTATGCTTCCAAGTTTTTCTTGCAGAGAGTAGTCTCTGCATCCTTCCCTTTATCCTTCCTGCTGTTATTGCGAAGTTCAGTTACATAGCAATCTCGAGCGGTGTCTTGATTTCCTTCTACTTCCCCTATCCCATTAACTGTTGGAAATTTCATCTTCAGGCACCAAGGGAACAGGACAATCTGGAAGTCAGACAAGGTTGGTCTTCCTAAAAAGGCGTTGTAGGCCGAGTGGTTATCTATCAGCACAAATGTTTGTTTCCGCACAACGGAGCGGGGATGACTTCCTATTTCGACAAAGAGGTCCAATTGCCCGAGGGGCATCTTCGCATCTCCAATGAAATCGTGTAGTGGTTTGTTGCAGGGAGACACATCCTTCATTGACTGCTTCATTTTTTCGAAAGCATGCTTGAATAGAATGTTTACGGAGCTTCCAGTATCTACCAGAATTCGAAAAACTTCGGCCGGGCCGAACCAGGCAGAGATAACCATAGGATTCATGTGAGGGTACTGCCTTCCTTCTAGGTCTCGCCTACTGAATGTGATTTCATTATCCTCTTTCCGCTTCGGGCGGCGTTCTTCCATGACGGAATTGATGCAGTCTACATTGTTTCTAAGTGACTTTCCATATCTTTCTATTTCTGCCCAGTTTCTGTCGGCGATGTGTGGTCCTCCCGATATTGTATGGACCACTATCTTCTCTTGACTGGAACCGCTGGTGTTGTGATTTCTTCCGCCTGTCTCTGGGTGGAGTTGCCATGGGTTCTCCTTGGCAGGAGCTGGAGTCCTGTCCTGACCCTTTACATAGTGTTCCAATCTCTTCCTTCTGATGTGTTCTTCAATCAGGTCCCGGAGATGACGACATTCATTGGTATCATGCCCATGGGATTCGTGGAAACGGCAGAACTTCTCAGACTTGATTGCGTGATCTGGTTCCTTCTTATACGGGGGGCGTTTGTATTTAAGCTCGTCTTAGGTGGCCAGGAAGATGTTTTCAACTATTTCATTCAAAGGAGTGTAAGCGTCAAATCTTGGTCCTGGCCGATATAGGCGTTTTTCTCCCTTCCTACCCCCAGCATTGTCTCGTGAGTCATTTCTTCCGACGCCCTTTGCTGCAGCAGGTGCGTTTCCATGAGCTGCCATGGCTTGTTTCCCTGTCTGCCTTTCGGTGGCAGCGTCTTCAAGTCTCATGTACTTTCCGGCTTCATGGAAGAAATCGGGTAAGGTAGCTGGTTTTTCTTTCGTTAATCTTCTAGCAAACTTGGTATCCGGATGTACGCCACTACAAAGAGCCATTAGGATAAGTTTCTCATTGGCATCTTGGACTGCGGCCGCTGCGGCGTTGAATCGGGTTAGATATTGTTGCACTGTCTCTCCGGGCTTCTGTTTGATATTGGATAAGGAATAAGCGTCCTTGGGTTGTTCCACATGAATGCGGAATTGGCTGATGAACTTTTCTTTCAACATTTCCCATGAACTGATGGACCCTTGGGGCAGATGGCAGAACCAAGAGGTAGCTAGATCTGCCAAGAATAGTGGAAAGCATTTACACAATACTCCTTCTGTCGCTCCGCTCATGAGCATATGCTGTGTGTATCTCTGTATGTGTACGATGGGGTCAGAGGTTCACTTGTAAGGCTCCATGGTTGGCATTTTCCATTCTCGGGGGGTGATGGCAATTTCGATATTGCGGGTGAAGGGGCTGGTTACCCTAGCACCTATCCCTTGATCTCTTTGATCCCGTCGGACGCACTCTCTGAACAATTGCGCCATCCTTTCATCAGAATTTGGAGCAGATAGAAATGAGTTTGGTTCTTCTCCGCGGGATTGATTCCGTCCAGATGACCTGTAGTGATGGTATCGTCTATTACTCCTAACAATTTCCGGTGGCTGTCTTCGGTCTTCTGGGGGCATGCTGGGGTCAGCCACAGTTGGCCCTTGCCTCGATCTCCCCCTGCTGGGCTCTGTTCTAAGCATTCCCTCGGGTCCAACTTCGGGCTGGACTCCAGCTCGGCGTCGTCCATTGGTGTTCCCATGGTTAGGTAGCATGACAGGCTCAGTCATATCCGATCCCTTCCTGGTACCTTCCCCGTGGGGTTCGGTTCCAAGTGTCTCCTCGGGTCGGAATTCGGGCTGAGTCTGGGCTTGGCTCCTACCATTGCTGTTTCTATTGTTAGCCTCTTCGAAGAAGAAAGATCTTTGTTGCCTCCTAGATCCTTCAGACCGGAACTCACCCCATGACTCGGTGTTGCGGTTGGATTTTTCAGCATCCCTTAAGCGCGACATGAGCTGGTCCACCAAGGCTTCTTGTTGAGATGCGAAGCGGTTAGTTACTTCACCCACAACCCTGTCCAGATCTGCCCTAGTAATTGGTTGTTTCATGGCAGGGGCTGTCGGATTTGCCTGATTTCCATTTGCTGTTGGAACAGGACGATTCTCTTGATCTCTGATTTCTGGATCTGGGATACTGCTAGTTGCGATGTTCTGTCCTTCGCTAGCATCCTTCCTCTGCCTGGGAGGCATGTTTTCCAAGTAATGAATGATGCTGTTGGGAAGAGGGTTGAGTGGGAGAAGCTGAAGCTTCTAGCTCAAGTTCTCAGTGAAAGCACCAAAAATGTTTGCACAAAAAATGGGCAAACACCTCCAAGTCGTATGATTTATTTGATTATATGTTGTTCTTATTGATTTGGGTGATTTATGCAAATATATAAAGTAGATGGACTAAACTGTAAAAGACACACAAATTTATAGCGGTTCGGCCAGAATGTGCCTATGTCCACTTTATATGTTATTCTCCTTTTCTGTTCAGGTTACAAGTACAAAGCTTTGATTACAAGTGTATGGAAATTGTTTGAAATTTCTATCCATGCTTGAGCTCTCAAACTTGTCTGCCATTGTTGTACCCCTGCCCCTCTATTTATAAAGTGAGGCTGGGGGTAGGGGTTCTAGATGTGTATAGCTGCTGGTGGGCCTGGGCTAATGCAATCTGGCCTGGCAACGTTGGTTCGGCAACACCATGGTTTGGTAGTAGATGGTTGGAGTTGAGACCTTGGTCCGGTAGCACTTTGGTCCGGTAGTACCTGGGAGATGGGTTG
Source organism: Allium cepa (assembly GCA_030765085.1). Classification (NCBI taxonomy): domain Eukaryota; kingdom Viridiplantae; phylum Streptophyta; class Magnoliopsida; order Asparagales; family Amaryllidaceae; genus Allium; species Allium cepa. The sequence continues at coordinate 473,841,666 of CM060943.1, read as the reverse complement.
GTTCGATGGCAGGTAGAGTGGCTTTGGTTCGGTGGTATATGGGAAGTGGTTGGTTCGGTGGGACTTGGTCCGGTAGGTTTTGGTTCGGTGGTATATGGGAAGTGGTTGGTTCGGTGGGACTTGGTCCGGTAGGTTTTGGTTCGGTGGTATATGGGAAGTGGTTGGTTCGGTGGGACTTAGTCCGGTAGGTTTTGGTTCGGTGGAGAGTGGTGTTGGTTCGGCTAGGTGTTGGGAGTGGGTTGGTTCGGCCCTGCCTTGGTTCGGTGGTTAGAATACGCCCAACAAACATTATTGTACACTTTGTGTAACATCCCAACTTTTTGTACGCTTTAAATCGACGATAAGCCACACATGTTAGACTCAAACCATACATAAGAGCAGATTGTTATTGGGGTACATAAGAAAAACAAAGAATGAAAGAAAATAAAAAAGATTCTCGCAGTAGAATGACAAAATATAATAATAAAATAACAGTTCATGAAGCTGTTTACAGAACATTTGATTTTACTTATACAATACAAAATTAGAGTTAGATCTACCGGAGAAAAATAAATAACAATGTAGCGGAACAATGTGATGCAGTGAAATAATAATAAATAGTAATAATACAATCTTCGTCTTCGTCCTCCAGAAATAAGATCTTCATGCCCTGAAATGCTCAGACTGACCCGAGCGAATTGAAAGACAAAACACTCAAGTCGGAACTAAAAGATCTTATATAAGTTAAATCAACGGTAAATAAATATGAGTGTAAACGGCGTTGGAGATGTTTACGGGATTTGACATCTTCTATCCAGTGTTTAACAAGAGTGCAATAAATTAAGAGATGCTCGAAATTCACATCTCCTAAGGATCCGTTAAACTATTTACTATGTAGTAATATACGCTACTATAATAGTGTCTATAGTAAAATAAACTTACTTTTAAATAGCGTTAAGGCCTTAGATTTTCCACCTTAACACGTAATAGTCCTAGTAGTCCATCCAGTATCATGGTCCCTCCTAATCGGAAAGCCATCAGAGGATACTCCACGGGCTACGGGAGAAAACCAAACTCGTACAAGGCGCGTTAGGGTAGGTGACACGGCATAACTAGGAAATACCAGGGTAGATATACCAATTACGCTTTCGGATCGGTGCTAACGCATAACAGCTACTACCGCCCACTTCGAGCCACACCCCCAAAATCAATCCCCAATCAATCACAAAGTAATAGAATGGTATCTAAGGAGTGTGTCCGATAAAAGGTGCTACCTTTTTAGCCCGTCAATCGCTCCTGTTTTAGCCACCTTATGCCGACTCACAGGAGTCGGATCCACGTATATACCTCAAAGGAATGCCGCCGCCATCCTACTTCATTCTGAAATCTCCACCGCGTACACAGTTGTTAAAGTTGTTTTCGGAGTTGGCAGAGAGTATGACAACTTCCGATCCCGGTCTCTTTAACAACCAAACGTTACTATTACACCATGGTCATTTCAAAATAATTTACACTCCAAAACCAGAATATAATATCCATTTCAAAACCATATAAATACGTTATCATTTCCATTTCAAAAACCGAATCAGTATGATATCACTTATAAAACCCAAATCAATATAATATCATTTTATTTCAAATATATCATTTTTCCAAAATCATAGCACTTTCAAAGTTATAACACTTCGAAATCAAAATACTTAACGTATAACACTTTCAAATCATAATACTTTGAAACTCACAACTTTGAAACATAACTTCACCACTTAGATGGTTTAAATATTAGAATACTTTATATAATAAAATATCTTCTTAAATTTTACAAATCAATTCCAAAACAACTTGAGTTTCGATACTTTAATTTAACCATCCCTAATCATAAATTTCAATTCAATTCAGTTTCCAAATAAATTATTCCAAATTTTATGGATTTCAAAACAGATTTGATCCACAGAATAAACCAATTCAAATTCAATATATTTCAAACTTTAAGTATTCAACAATTTCAAAACTAAGTTTGGTAATTACGATTCAACAATTCAATTTTCTATTATTTAGTTTTTGAAATATTTTACATAATAAATCCATTATCATTTAAATAAAACTCAAATTACAAATAACTAAATATTTCCTTTAATTTATTTATAATTGACATATTCGTTTAATTCATCTTAAACCAAAATCAAGTTATAACAGTCATACCCTCTAAAATTTCAAATTTAATAAATTTCACATTAAGCGAGTTTAATTCTTAAATAAATTCAATTTCAAATAAATCTCAAATTTATCTTCCAACCTTAATTTTTATTTAAACATTAATTATAAACTCTGTATTAAAATATAATTTAAATGCTTAACCATATTATCTTCAAAAAAAATCAAACTTATTATTAAGCTTATTCTATATTAAAAAAATTATATATAGCTTAAAATCAAGGATAAAGTGACATTTATATAGTATCTAAAATCCGTATTCATCTAAAACCATGTATTCCTTTACAAAACCATAGAAATCATTTTCAAATATTTATATATATAGACCACGGTTTCTGTATAAAATTTTCTATCCTATGGTCAAGTGATATAGATATTTATCATTTCAATCCGTAATTTAAAATATAAATACGGTTATATATCATTTCAAACCGCAAACCTGAATAAAATAAAAATCCATAACAACTTGCAGTTTATAACAGTTATAAATACAACATCCATTCATCCAATATCAATCATCGAACATTTATCACCATTATCATCCAATTCAGTCAATATCATCAATATAGAACAGAAAATAAATAACAGGTATATACTGGCAGTTTATATTCAGTGATGAATTAAATAACTATTTTATCCAAATAAATTAAAATAAACTGAGATTGTAATTCAAAATATGCTAAACAGTCATAAATAAATTTCTAATCACATCATGAATCAATTTAACAAACATAAGAAGTTTCAGAAGTTGTGAGTGGGTTAAAATACTCACCTTTTGAATTTAAGTTTAATTTAAATCCAATTTAAACCCAAAATTCAAACAATCTCCAAATTCATCCACCCCAGCGCCAAAATGTCCTGAATTTCAATACGATTCTAGCGGAGAAAATCACGTGTAATTTCAACCTCGTATGTGAAAGTTATGGCTGTGAGAAGTTATACGATTTCAAATTGAGAATAAATAAAAATAAGATGTAATTTTCTTTACCACGTGAGTGCCCAATACTACGAACCCTAGATCCAAAAAAATTGCGACTCGTCCCTGATTCACGAAGCTACAGCCGTCAATGCTCGAACTTTGACCATCAAAATCACGCGCCTCCGGCCACCGACACGTCCCCGACCAACTTCATCCTGCTCGACATGCCGAGCCGCACCATTCGACCCCCTTGCGTGCCACCTTCGTGGTCCACAGAGGTCGCCGCCGTCAAAAGGTTTAGAAACCCTAATCTATAATCGCCGCCGATCCAACCGATGACCTGCAAAACTAAATTCTATGATGAGCTCCACGTGTCGGCGCCGACCTACCCTATTAACGCCAAGGTACGATCTCGAAGTTTGCGAAACCCTAAACTGGGTGCTCCAGAATCAAATGCTAATTTCTGGCCAAGTAGAAATCCAAGACGAAAAATAGACTGCTGATTTGACATGTGCTTGTCGAGAGCTTCAAATCCATATAAAATTTGATATTATTCGAGAAGTTTGAATTTTTGTTGTTGGGTTTTGAATTGGAATTGAATTGGAATATTTAAGGGTTTTCAGCCATTGAGGAAGAGGAGTAACAAAAGTTTCTATATGTACGGAATGAGAAATAGAAAGTTTGCTAGGATTTATAACTGGATATATATAGGTAAGATTGAAAATAGAAAGAACGGATCAGATTTGATTGAACGATATCGGCCTAAAAGTCCGTTCTGACTCCGGAAGGAAATTAGATCAACCGATATGTCAAAATAGATGTTTTTAAATATTTTAAACATGATGGAACATGTTTCAAGTCCAAATTCCATCGTATGAAGAAGTTATGATAAAATCAATTTATTTCAAATTGATTTCAATTAAATTTATTTATAGGCATTTCGAGCCCGTACGATCAAATAACAAGTCCGATCATTACGAAACTTAAAACCCTACAATAATTCACCGTTACGGATCCGATGAAACTGGTTTCTCAAAATCCGATTCAGTGGCCAAAATGGCAATTTTCCGATTAATTAAATAAATTAATATTAAATTAATTAAATCAAATTTTCAATTTCAATTCTATAATTAGCAATGTTTATCATTTTTGAGTTCTTAAACCTTCACTATAATGTAGACAAGTTTAGATATCAATTTTAGGTTAATTAATTTTCCCATTACCGTATTAAATCTCAATTTTAAATAAATTCACTAATTATCAATTGGAATTCCAATAAATCCATTTATTTGATTTTAAATCTTTTTATTCAATCAATCATCATCTTATGGGTATAATTATCATCAGTTTATATTTATTACATTAATATTTTTTCATTTCATATTAATTCCCATTAATGTAATATTTTATTCCAGTTAATTTCAATAATCCATTTAATTCAGCTTAAAATCCAATAAATCAACCAAACATGAATTCCAGTTTCTTTTATTCAATCCATTGCATATTATAAATTGGATTTACATTGGTTACTTCAAATATTGAATTAACATGCTCCAATTACCAATTTAATCTACATTAACTTCACAAATTAAGTGGATTAATTGCAATTTGATTTCAATTTTAATTTAGCAAACTAAATAAATGGGTAATATATAATGATTGTTACCGTTAACCTTCAGTTACATCTATAAGTTTATTGTTTTCAACCACTTATTCTAATTACTTACCTAATACTGAATTCATTCAATTACCACTAATTATACTTATTCTTTTATTCATACACCCCATACGCTTCTTTCTTATATTCAATTGTATAACCAAGGGCAACAATTTCACTATTTTTTTATTAGGATTTCACTTCAATTATCAATAAGTAGCTTTAATTTCCACTACTACATTTCATTTTTAACACTCACTTCATTATAAATTATAAATTTTTTATTTCTTTCTAAATTTAGTTACAAAAATCTTATTAAATTAACCAATTTAATTATTGAAATTTACGGGTTGTTACACTCTCCTACACTCAAAACTTTTCGTCCCCGAAAAGGAAAAAGGAGGGAAAAGAAAGAAGTCAAGTAACTAATACATCTTATTCAAAAATATTAACTTTATAAACAAATAAATTTACAAAATTAATTAATTTCAATAAAATATACCAATTTATAACCATTAAATCTTTTTATACTCAAATTAATAAAGTTTCGAAAACATTTTCAAAAATTTTCTAAGTCCAAAATTTATGGAAAATTTTGGCCGAGTCTCATTTGTACGGAGAGGCTCGGGTGAAAATATAATATCAAATATAACAATATATATCATAATATTTCAAAATAATATGTCCCAACAACGGGAAAAACAATATAATAATGCTATAAAATCGTAATTCGAGAACATACCTATTTTCGAGAAATTAACGCTTACTTATGAAACCACAAGCAGTAGCAATTGCTTACATAATCTTTATTTCACTTATATAATCCAAAAGGAGTTAATAATTATATAGAATGAAATATTTAAAGTTGTTTCAACCACAAACCAAATAAACAACAGTTTCAAATAATAGATTCAATTCGTACTTATTAATTTCATTTCATAATATTTGTTGTTTGATTTTCCTTTTTTCGTATAATATGATTTATCTTTTTAAATTTTACATTTATTTCTTGCAAATTTTCATATTTCCATTCATTCATTCTATGTTCATTTCATTTATTTATAATACTTGCCTTTCTATTATATTTAATTAGTAGCCTTTCATCTACACATCAAATTCTTATTTATTAAAGAATTCCATTGAATACTTTCTTTAGTTAAAGTTTTACTTGTATAATATCCATTACATTTTATTATTAACATTTCAAATTTTAACATCTTTTGGTAAGTTATATATATGCCTTTAAGAATGTAACTGAAAGTTATATAAGTTTTTCTCATTAGTGTATTTTAACTAAATTAATGTTCACTAATCCTATCCTTTGTTTTACAGGTTACAATTTCAACTTTCTTGATATTTCATTTATAACCTAGCATTTAATCTCTTATTTTAATTAGAGGTTCCAATTATTAATTAGTTACAACCCATTTCACTACAATAATTGAAAATATTAATTAACGGAAACTTAAGAACTAAATACCGGGTTGGAGGGATCCAATCTGATTCCTCACAATATAGAAATTATTTCATATTTGATGATGCATTTTATTTATATACTGTGAAATATTAATTTGGGAATTTAATTGTGCTATGTTATGGTTGGATAAGTATATTTTGGGATTCTAAAATATAAATAGAATAAATTAGGAGGTTGATAGGTAATTACTTAATGTAATTAATAAAATATAATTACGTAGGGAAGTAATTAATAAATAATTATTGGATATAATTAGTTGAATGATAATTCGTTAATAGAAGTAAATTGGGTATAATTACTTTGTGTAATTAATCAAGAGATTAATTAAGATAATAAATTAGGGAATAATTAATTTATTTAATGAAGTAAGTAAAAAGGTAAATAATTACAGGATGAGATAAATCAAGAGTGATTAATATTTGTGGTTTAATTAATGATTAATTATTTAATGTAATTAAATTTGATTAGGATAAATTGAAATGTAAATGGGAAATCATTAATTTATATAATCAATAACGTAATTAAAGATTGATTAATTAAGATTAATTAATCAATACTAAGTGATTTATGAGAAATTAATTAATATAAGAAATTAAGGATTAATGTAATTAATTATAGTTAATTAATTTATGACGTAATTAAAGATTAATTATTGTTTTTGGTTAAGAATAATTAATTTGTGTAATTAATTAAAGATAATTGCTTGGATGTAATTGAAGGATAATTAATCCAGGGTGATTAATTAAGATGGATAATTAAGGGATGATTAATTAATTGATTTGGAATTAATTAAAGTTATGTGAAGAAATCTAAGTGATTGAGGTTAGAAATTCAATTAGAATCAATTGAATCAATTTGGAAGTGATCAAGTTTGCTTATGGATGATTGAATGGTATTGGATGTCTTGAATGTGACTCGAAGAGACTGGGGTCGGGTATTAGGAAACGCCCGAAACCACTTCGAATTTCTATAAATTGATATATGAAATCAATAGGCTGAAATGTAATGATTTAAGTGAATTGAACTATTTAATCTAAGTTTTTGGTACTTAGATATCGATGCGTAAAATTAGAGATGTTTATAACAAATTGTGAATTTGTAAATTGATACGAGTTACCCGGGTTTTATATCAGTTGTATGCTTGTATTTCATGTTAGATGGGTTTACTCACGCTGGTTTCCAGCCTAACCCAAGTGTTACTTTGATGTAATGCTCGGGTCAGACCGAGTATTACAGATTTTCAAGTAAGGACGATCTGGAGCTCAAAAGGCGAGCTGGATGGCAAGAACGTATGGAGTGTTTCCGCTGTATTATATTGCTGTATATCTGTGACATGATAATTGTGTATATTCAGTGGCTGTACATGTAGGTCTAACTCTGATGTATTAAATGTTTTTTGACAGGTACAGAATTCTTTTGTAAACTATTATTATTTATTATTATATTTTATCCGCTGCGAATGTGAGATGTTGATGTTTCTGGTCTTCTTCTTCTAGCTCTTTCTTCTTTTTCCTAACTATCTGGAATTTCGGGATTGAAAATTACGGGTCTTTACAGACAAATAAGTACGTTCTCGGATTACGGTTTTATTGCGCAATTATATTGTTTTTCCCGTATTGGGATGTATTATTTTGGAAAATATTTGTTTTATAATGTTATATTTGATATTATATTTTCTCCAGAGCCTCTCCGTATAAAGGATACTCTGTCGAAATTTTCCGTAAATTTTGGACTTAGAAAAATTTTGAAAAATGTTTTCCAAATCCTGTTAATTTGAGTATAAAAAAGATTTAGGGGTTTTTAGGCTCAAGGAAAAAGTTGAAGAAAAATTTAGTCTCAGGGACAACAAGTTTGCTTTTTAGGCTGAAGGACACTTTCTAGTGTAAATCACAGAATGATAGTTGTAACTATCATTTTATGTTTATACTAGAAAGTGTCCTTCAGACTAAAAATCAAACTTATTGCTCCCGAGACTGAATTTTTTTGCAACTTCTTCCTTGTGTCTATTTTCCTGAAAGATTTAATGGTTATAAATTGGTATATTTTATTTAAATTAATTAATTCTATAAATTTAATTGTTTATAAATTTAATATTTTAAGTAAGATATATTGATTTCTTAATTCTTTCCTTTCCTTTCTTTTTCCTTTTTGGTGATGAAAAGTTTTGAGTGGGGAAGAGTGTAACAACCCGAAATTTTCGGTAATTATTTTATTAATTTATTAAGTTTTGGTAATTTAATTCAGAAAGGAAATAAAAGAATTTGCAATTTAATAATGGAATAACTAAAATAAAGGTGATAATGCTAATGCAAGTTAATAAATAACTAAATTAGTGCAAACCCAATTAATTGAAAAAAATTGAAAGGTTATAATTGACTGTATTTAGTTAATTGGGAAATAAATTTCAATAAATGTAATTAAATATTATGTTAATGTAAATTAAGATAATATTTGGAAATAGTGTCAATTCCATTTATAATATGACGATTGGTTGATAAAAGAATAGAAAATCAAGATTTATTAATTTATGGGAATTTAAATTTAATATTTGGATTTAACTACAAATAGTTGAAATTTAATATTTAAATATTACGTCAGTCGAAAATAAGATGAAATCTGAGAATATTAACGTAATAAATCGTGAACCAATGTTAGTGCATCCTTATTGTGATAAAAGGTGTGAATAATAAGGTGTAAAAACTTAATAAATGGTTTTTTGGGAATTTAATTTATAATTTCTAAATTTAATGAAATTGAAATTAAAAACTGAAATTGATGGATTAATGAACTTAAATCGACAGCTAAATTTGTTTAAATTATTTGTGAATGTTTAAGAAATCAGAATTGATAGAAGTTGTAAATTATTAAAGGTTAAATTTGAAAGTGATTTAATTAACTAATTTTTAATTTACTTAATTGATAGGAAAATAGCCATTTTCGCTACTGACTCGGATTTCGATGAAACTAGTTTCATCAGATCCGTAACGGTGAATTATTATAGGATTTAAAGTTTCATAACGATCGGACTCGTCATTTGATCGTACGGACTCGAAACGTCCAGGAATCAATTTAATTGAAATCAATTGAAATCAATTTGAAATAAGTTGATTTTAGCATAACTTTTTGATACGATGGATTTTGGACCTAAAGCCTGTTCCATTGATTTTAAAATATTTTAAAACATCTATTTTGATATATGGGTTGACCCAATTTCGTTCCAGAGTCAGAACGGGCTTTCGGGCCATTATTCGTTCAATGGTCTAAACCAATTTGATCCGTCCTTTTATTTTCAACCCTGCCTAAATACATATCCTGTTATAAACCCTAATTGTTCCTTATTGTCATTCGTCTGTATGTACAATTCATTCTGTTCATCCTCTTCCTCAATGGCAGACAGAACCCTATATCCCAAAATGCAATTTCAAATAAATTCCAAGCCAAAAATTAAATCTCTTCAAACTATATCGAATTATATATGGATTTGAAGATCTCGACGAGCACAAGTCAAATATATGATTTGTTTTTGAATCTATGTTTCGTTGTGGCCGGAAATCGATGATCTATCCACGGCTGTTCATCACGCTACGACCAAAATCGTTCGATCTTCGAATCTATTTCTGGGTATTATAGAGGGGACTGAGGGGAGTCGATCTAAGTGGTTCGTATGGCGAATTGATGGCTAGATCGTCAGCAATCGGTGGATTAAGGTTGCAATAGGGGTGGAGACACACGACGTTTGGGCAACCGATGGCGAAGTGGCGGCCATTGGAAGTTGCGCCATATCGAGGGCGTGGCGATGGGATCGGTCGGCAGGCCTTTGGTGGTCAGCGGCGAGCATAATTCATGGTCAATGGTCGGTAAAAAGGGGGAGAGCTGCTCTGTTTTCTCGGTTGCAAACGATGGTCCTGTGCGCGTGAAGGGAGATGCTGACGTGTCGGCTTGGGTTAGGTAGCGTTTTTTTATTTTATTTTAATTTCGCATTCGTATGTTCTAACGTGCATAACTTTTACATATGAGTTCCGTTTCATTCGTGGTTTTCTCCGCTAGATTCTTATTGGAATTCCAGACATTTTGACTTTAGTTTCGATGAATTCTGTAAATTTTGAAATTTTGAGTTTAAATTGGATTTAAATTCAATTTAAATTCAAAAGGTGAGTGTTTTAACCCACTCATAACTTCTAAAAAATTTTATGTATGTTAAATTAATTTTTGATGTGATTAAAAATTTATTTATGACCGTTTGTCATATTTTTATCATCATTCCAGTTAAATTGAATTTTATTTAATTAAATTGTTATTTAATTTATTATTGCATATAAGCTGCCACTTAAATTGTTATTTAATTTATTATTGAATATAAAATACCAGTAAATACCTGTTGTTTATTATCTGTTTATATTGATGTTATTGATTTGATTGGATGATGATTGTGATAAATGGTTGATGATTGATATTGGATGAATGGATGTTGTATGTTATATTGTTATAAACTGCAAGTTGTATGGATTTTTATTTCATTCGGGATTGCAGTTTGAAATGATATATAACTGTATTTTTTATTTTAAATTTCGGATTGAAATGATAAATATCCGTATCACTTGACCATAGGGTTGAAAATTTTATACAGACACCTTGGTTTATATCTAAAATATTTTGAAAATGATTTCTATGGTTTTGGAGAGAAATATTTGGCTTAATGACTATTGATTTTTGACATTATATAAATATTATATATATATATATAGTTAAATGTTTGAATTTAACCTATGCATAAGTTCGTTAAATAAAAAATTAAGTTTAATAATAGAGTTTGATTTTTATTAAAATAAATGTGAGCAAGTATTTAAATCTTATTTTAATATAGAGGGTATAATGACTTAAATAAATTAAGGTTGGGAGATAAATTGAAGATTTATTTGAAATTAAATTTATTTAAGAATGAAACCCAAAAAGGTTAATGCGAAATTTATTAAATTGGAAATTTTAAAAGGTATAATTATCATAACTTAATTTTGGGGTCAAGGTGAATTAAATGATTATTTCAAGCATAAATGAATTGAAAGAAATATTTAGGTATTTGTAATTTGAATTTTATTTAAATGGTAAGGGATTTATTATGTAAATTATTTCAAAAATTAATAATAGAAAATTTGATTATTGAATTGAAATTATCAAATTTAGTTTTGAAATTTTGGAATATTTAAAGCCTTGAAATATATCGAAATTGAAATGTTTTATCGAAATTGAAATGTGTCAAAGTTATGAATTTCAAAGCATTATGTTTCAAAAGTGCTATAATTTCAAGTGTTTGGTTTCGAAATATTATAACTTTGAAATTTCTATGATTTTTGGAATTATACCGTGTTTGGTTTGAAATGGCATTGTTATTTGCTTTTAAAGTGTATATTTTTTTGAAATGACCGTGGTGTTATAATAATGGTTGGCTGCTAAAGAGACCTGGATTGGTAGTTGTCATACTCTCTGCTAACTCTGAAAACCACTTTAACAAACGTGTACGCGGTGGAGATTCCAGAATGAAGTTGGATGGTGGCGGGATTTCCTTTGAGGTATATACGTGGACCGGACTCCCGTGAGTTGGCATAAGGTGGCTAAAATAGGAGAGATCGACGGGCTAAGAAGGTAGCACCTTTTATCGGACACACTCCTTCGATACCATTCTATTACTTTGTGATTGATTTGGGCCCTTTTGATTTTGGGGGTGTGGCTCGAGGTGGGCGGTAGTAGCTGCTACGCGTTACCACCGGTCTGGAAGCGTAATTGGTATATCTACCCTGACATTGAATAGTTGTGCCGTGTCACCTACCCTAGCACGCCTTGTACGAGTTTGATTTTCTCCCGTAGCCCGTGTGGTATCCTCTGGTGGCTTTCCGATCAGGTGGGACTATGATACTGGATGGACTACTGGGGCTATTACGTGTTAAGGGAAATATTGGGCCACTCCTTAACGCTATTTTAAAGTAAGTTTATTTTACTACTATACATTATTATAATAGCGAAATATTACTACATAGTAAATACTTTAACGGATCCTTAGGAGATGTAAATCTCGAACATCTCCTAAGTTACTACACTCATGTTTGGCACTGGATAGGAGATGTCAATTCCCGTAAACATCTCTGATGTCGTTGCACTCATATTTATTTCAGTTGATTTAACTTACATCAGATCTTATAGTTCTGAATCGAATGTTTTGTCTTTTCAATTCGCTCGGGTCAGTCTGAGCATTTAAGGATTCGAAGACTTTATTTTTGGAGGACGAAGACGAAGATTGTATTACTATTATTTATTATAGTATTCCACTACATTCATACTGTTCCGCTGCATTATTTATTATTATCCGGTATGTGTAACTCTGATATGTATTGTATAAGTATAATTGAATATTTTGTAAAATAGCTTCATGAACTGTTTATTTAATTATTAAATTTTATTGTTCCGCTGCAAGATTCTGTTTAGTTTTATTTCTTTCTTCCTTTTTCTTATTCACCCCAATAACAGTTCGCCCTTTTGTATGGTTTGAGTCTGACGTGTGTGGTTTATCGTCGACTAAAGCGTACAAAAAGACGGGATGTTACAATTTATATAATATCTAAAATCAATATTTATCTAAAACCATATATTCCTTTACGAAACCATATAAATCATTTTAAAATATTTATATATATAGACCACGGTGTCTATATAAAATTTTCTATCCTATGATCATGTGATACGGATATTTATCATTTCAATCCGTAATTTAAAATATAAATACGGCTATATATCATTTCAAACCACAATCCCGAATGAAATAAAAATCCATAACAACTTGCAGTTTATAACAATAATAAGTAACCATCCATTCATCTAATATCAATCATCAAACACTTATCACCATCATCATCCAATTCAGTCAATAACATCAATATAGAACAGAAAATAAATAACAGGTATTACTGGCAGTTTATATTAAATAATGAATTAAATAACTATTTTATCGAAATAAATTCAAATAAACTAAGATGGTGATTCAAAATATGCCAAAAAGTCATAAGTAAATTTCTAATCACATCATAAATCAATTTAACAAACAAAAGAAATTTTAGAAGTTGTGAGTGGATTAAAACACTCACCTTTTGAATTTAAATTGAATTTAAATCCAATTTAAACCCGAAATTCGAACAGTCTCCAAATTCGTCCAACCAGCGCAAAATGTCCTGAATTTCTGATCCTAGGAGAGAAAACCATACATAATTTCGACATCGTATGTGAAAGTTATGGCTGTTAGAAATTATACGATTTCAAATTAAGAATAAATAAAAATAATATGTAATGTTTTTTACCACGTCAGCACCCAATTGTACGAACCCTAGCCCCATAAAAAAATTGCGACTCGTCCCTGATTCACGAAGCTACAACCGCCGATGCTAGAACTTTGACAATCAAAATCATGCGCCTTCGACCACCGGCGTGTCCCCCGGCCAACTTTGTCCGGCTCGACATCCCGAGCCACACCATTTGACCCCCTTGCGTGCCACCTTCGTGCCCCACAGAGGCCGCCGCCATCAAAGGGTTTTGAAATCCTAATCTATAATCGCCACCGATCCAACTGATGACCAGCAAAACTAAATCCTCCGATGAGCTCCACGTGTCGGCGCCTGCCTACCCTATTAACGCTAAGGTCCGATCTCGAAGTTTGCGAAACCCTAAAATGGATGCTCCAGTATAAAATGCTAATTTCTTGCCACATAGAAACCCAAGATGAAAAATAGACTGCTAATTTGACTTGCGCTTGTCGAGAACTTCAAATCCATATAAATTTTGATATTATTTGAGGAGTTTGAATTTTTGTTGTTGGATTTTGAATTGGAATTGAATTGGAATATTTAGGGTTTTTAGTCATTGAGGAAGACGAGTAACAGAAGTTTCTGTACGTACAGAAATGAGAAATAGAAATGCTGCTATGGTTTATAACTGGATATTTAAAGGTAGGGTTGAAGATAGAAAGAACGGACCAGAATTGATTGAACGATATTGGCCTAAAAGACCGTTCTGATTCTGAAACGAAATTAGATCAACCCATAATCAAAATGGATGTTTTTAAATATTTTAAACGCAATGGAACAGGTTTCAAGTCCAAATTCCATCGTATGAACAAGTTATGCTAAAATCAAGTTATTTCAAATTGATTTCAATTAATTTCAATTAATTTCAATTAAATTGCTTTATAGGCGTTTCGAGCTCGTACGATCAAATGACAAGTCCGATCGTTATGAAACTTGAAACCCTACGATAATTCACCGTTACGGATCCGATGAACCTAGTTTCATCGAAATCCGAGTTAGTGGCCAAAATGGCAATTTTCTTGTTAATTAAATAAATTAATATTAAATTAATTAAATCAAAATTTCAATTTCAATTTCAATTCTATAATTAGCAATCTTTATCATTTCTGAGTTCTTAAACCTTCACTATAATTTAGACAAGTTCAGATATCAATTTTAAGTTAATTAATTTGCCCATTACCGTATTAAATTTCAATTTTAAATAAATTCACTAATTATCAATTGGAATTCCAATAAATCAATTTATTTGATTTTAAATCTTGTTATTCAATCAATCATCATCTCATGGGTATAATTATCATCAGTTTATATTTATTACATCAATATTTTTTCATTTCATATTAATTTCCATTAATGTAATATTTTATTCCAGTTAATTTCAATAATCCATTTAATTCAGCTTAAAATCCAATAAATCAATCAAACATGAATTCCAATTTCTTTTATTTAATCCATTGCCATATTATGAATGGGATTTACATTGGCTACTTCAATATTGAATTAACATCCTCCAGTTACCAATTTAATCTACATTAACTTCACAAATTAAGTGGACTAATTGCAATTTTATTTCAATTTTCATTTTATAAACTAAGTAAATGGGTAATATATAATGATTGTTACCATTAACCTTCAATTACATCTATAAATTTATTATTTTCAACCACTTATTATAATTACTTACCTAATACCGAATTCATTCAATTACCATTAATTATACTTATTCATTTACTCATACACCCCTTACCCTTATTTCTTATATTAATTGTATAACCAAAGGCAACAATTTCACTATTTCATTATTAGGATTTCACTTCAACTGTCAATAATTAGCTTTAATTTCTATTGCTACATTTCATTTTTAACACTCACTTCATTATAAATTATAAAGTTTTTATTTCTTTCTAAATTTAATTACAAAAATCTTATCAAATTAACCAATATAATTATCGTAATTTACGGGTCGTTACACTTTGTAAATCATTCTCTTTTTCATTTTGTGATCGAAATGAGTTCAAATTGAAAGTACGTATGTTGTATAGCTAATACTTAGGAACCTGTAATATGGAATGTATTATAATTCTAATGTGGAAATAGATAATAATAGTAAGGTAAATAAGAATAAGCACACCAGGAATTTATATAATAGTTCGAACTTCCCGTTCTACATCTAGTCCTATACTTCCCTCTGGATTTCTCTCAATAACCCCTCACTTAACCCAAAGGAATAAATATACAACACCTGAGTAGCCAAACAGAATTTTTCCACCTCAGTAGTCGAAGAGGACTTTTCCGCCTGATACAAACCAACAGGACTTCTACCATTTCTATAAAGTTGTTGACTCTTTGTGTTCTTGATAACACTGATTTGTCTTTGATAGTACACCCTTCCTATAATCAACTCCTTAAGTATATATTGTGTGTGTGAAGATTAGAAAGGAAGATATTGCTTTGAATCGAAGTATATAATAATTAACTCTGAGATTCAAGCAATAATCAATGATTAGAAAGCTTTTAGAATGCAGAAATATTGTCAAGAAATATAGATCAAAGAATATAATAGATTGAAGTAAATTGGATGATTAAAATCATGAATTTAGATCTATATATATAGTATATAAGATTGCTACTGTTCACGAAGAGTTTCAATCAAGAATTGCATTCGTAACTCTTCGAATTGGATCGTTACTCTTCGCAAGGAGAAGCAACCCTTCAAGAAATATGGCAGTTGCATACGGTCAGTTGACTGGTCAAAAATATCTAGTTGACTGAATATTCAAAGTGGTATGCACGTGTGCATGTCAGTGTAAAGAACACAAATTCAGTCGACTAGTGAAATCAGTCCAGTCGACCGAACTGTGCTTTTTTGCATAGTGAGCACTTGTGCACACTATTATATATATATATATATATATATATATATATATATATATATATAAAACTTTTGTATAGTGTGTGTAAAATAATTGAGGATTCATTTTAACAATTATAAACTATAACTACGACTCAAACACAAAAGATTTTAATAGCGTACTCGGGTTTGAAGTATAGTTTCCTTTGTAGCTCACTACATGTGTATAGGTTTCTCTTCTTTTGTCGCTTTGATCGTCTAATCTCATCGTTGATCATCGAAGCTTGTCATGAATCAAAACTCATGATTCAACATTCTCCCCCTTTTGATTGATGACAACCGATTTTGATGATTCTTTATATATGGAAATATATAACTTAGATTATATATTCCTCCCCCTGAATGTGTGGTGACTTTTCTATTCCTGCATGAAAAGTTAGTACACAAATTTCTCCCCCTTTTTCATCGACAAAAAGAAATACTTAATTCAATAATCAAAGAGTACTAAGGAATATTTGTAGAATGATACATTACGAATCATTGTAGATATGAACATAAACATTATCATATAAACATTCACGAACATATCACATTACAGACATCGTTTTACGAACACAAACATCACAAAAGCATAAACATTTGTTCACAACTTCACAGACATAACATCATAAAGCATATCATAGTTTTTCACAAAAGAAAACTTACCAAAAATCAAATTTTCCCCATCAATCTTCGGATTTTTCTCCTTCGTCATCTTCTGGAATGATTGGCCTCTTCACCTTATCTTTTTCCATGTCACTGTCTATTTCCTCATCTGATGTTGTCCACGTAAATTCTGATGCCGGTTGTTTTCTCGACGAGGTAGACGAACTAGTGGTGCAAGAGATCGCTTCTTATAATATGCGAAAGAAGTTCTTTATCTTATTGAACTTCTTATCAATTTTCTTGTCGAGGAGTTTGACACGTGAATCTAATATCACTTGATTACGAGCTATAAGATCGATTGCTTCACGTGTTCCTTTGGAAGGTGCAGTGGTTCAAGTTTCATCACTTTGCCTTTGTGGTGGTGCTTTTTCTTGATGTTCTTGGGGATGGTTTTGCCATTCTTGGAATGTCATGATACGGAGGGGTATTGGGGGAAAATTTCATGAGGCTTATCATCCGACTATTAAGTTTTTTTACAATTGAAATATCCGAGTCAGGTATTAACTTGAAGAACCATAAGCAATCTTATAATGTATTCTCCATAGTAGATTATATTTTGTTTCCCTTAAATGAAGATTAGAAGTTCATCAATAATAAGTTTTAGCCAATTTATTTGAACATTTCCATATACAGTGTACAATGCTCTATAGTTCTCTGGGTATACCAATTAATATGATCCGGTTCTTGGAAGTATTGTTTTCATTAAGGCATGATGCAAAATTCTTGTCGTCGGTCGTATAGAAATAGATTTTAGTTCTTTCACATTATCTTCAAGGAAACGATGGTTTATCTTGTCTTGAATATTGATATCACAATTCAAGTCTTCCAATGGTATTCCATCTGTCGAAGTGTGAAGTATGTGTCCTATTCTTTATAAAGAGAAAAATATTGGATGTCCATAAACTAGACTCCAAACACAATTATCTCCGTCCCGTGGAGTTTGGTGATTTAGATTGAGATTAGCAAGAATTAATTTCACCATGGTGTGATTAATTTTTACCTTGTTTTGATTGTTGTCTAATAGTGATTCCAAACTACTTTTTCTTGCCAAATCTTGAATTTCATATGCGTTGAAGTCAGGGTAAACCACAAACGATCCTTCTAGAAATCTTGATTCCTTCATTTTGTTCCACCTTTCAACCGCTACATGATTGTAAAGCCATTGACCAATTTGAGTATCAATTGGTTCTTGAGAGGTTGAGGTTGCTCTTCTTTGTCTTTTCTGAGGTCTAGGAGCCATGATGTTGAACGATTTGGATAATTTTTGATTTGTGAATGCTTTGAAGTGTTTTAGGGAATTGAAAGTTTTGAGTTTAAAAGAGTTTATGAAAGAAAATGAATGTGGTTTCTTTATAAACTAGGGTTTTCTGGCACCTCTGCTATGTCGTTAAGTCGACTGAGCTAAAAAGTTCGATCGACTAAACACTTTTCCTGAAGCTATTTGCTCTAGAAATGTGTTCAGTTGACTGGACATTTTGGTCCAGTCGACCGACTTCTGTCAGTGACTTTTACTTGCTTTATAATGAAACTAATTTTATACGACGATTTCATATAATATAAAAATAAATTTAAAATACCAATTAATTTTTTTTTATATTTATTAAAGATTTCACGAAGATATGCATTAATAATAAAATTTCAAAATTTTTTTATCAACAAATATGATTTATTTTGATGGTGATTTCTTTGGAATCTTAGATTTCTCCTTATAATCCTTCTTTGATGACGTGATCGCTGGTGATAGTTTGTGATCCCATGAGTTTGGAGTTCGAGGAAAGTATCGTGGAGAAGGATCCCATGGATTTCGATATCCAGCTGATGGGTCGAGCGTGAACATGGCTTTGGTAAATGTTCATATGCGTCTATCGTTTAGAGTAGCAAAATTTGACTGCAATTTGTTCCAAAAAATTTAAGCTTCTTGTCGTCACTTTTTGTTTGAAATATAACTCACGATATAGGTCCATTTGTTGTTGTTGGTAGTGATGAATATTGTCGATCTTCTCTTTAGTCAATGGCGAGATGAACATAGCTTGTTTTCCCTTCTTATTATCCGGTGTATAACCGGTATGATAGCTCTCACACTTACGTACCGGTTTATATTCCGGTGTTGGAGTAGGTGATAGATGGTTGGAGCTATCTGAGGAAGGTGTTGCGTAGGAGAGATGTGAGTTATTTGAGGATCGCGATACCATTATGATGTGATAATAAAACATATGAAGCTTGTATTTTAATCGTATTTGAAAAGTGAATGCAACATTTTTTTTAAAATTCATGTATATATAGTAGAAACCTGTATTTTCTATGGTCAGAATATGAAATTATTTTTAGACCATATATAGATAAGTTAATGATTTAAGGTAGGAAAATGATTTGAAAATGTATGGTTGACAGAATTTTGAGCTCATTTAATATAGGATGAGCTGGTTTATACTACTGAACAAAAAATAATAACTGCTAAAATGGCAGACACATGAGACTTCCAGCAGAGAGACCATAGTTCAATCCCTGTCAACTTCAATATTTTTGAATGTCGATTTTTTTTTTAACAAAAAGTGAATTCTTTGTTATGACAAGAAACACCCATAGCTCAAGTGGCTATAGACATTAGAAATTTAGGAATGAATGGAGTTCGAATCTTATCATGGTTAGACATTGTATATTTATTTTTCATGATTTTGCCTTCTTATTAATAAATATTATTATAACTCTTTAATTGACATTATTCCAAGTTCTCTTCTTGGTTTTATAAATATATTTTCATTTAATGGTTTAGTGAAAATATTAGCTAGTTGATTTTTTGAATTTATAAATTCTAAATTTACTAAATCCTTTTCAATACAATCATGAAGAAAATGATGTCGTATATCAAAATGTTTTGTTTGTGAGTGATTTATTGGATTTTTAGAAAGATTTATTGCACTAGTATTATCACAATATATCATTGATTTATTTAAATTTATATCGAAATCTTTTAGTGTTTGTCGCATATAGACGACTTGAGCACAAGTTAAAGCAACAGATATATATTCTACTTCACACGTCGATAAGGAAACTCAGTTTTATTTCTTGCTGAACCATGAGACTAAGGAACGTCCAACAAAGTGACACATCCCAATCGTACACTTTCTATCCGTCCGACTTTCTCCAAAATCAGCGTCACTATATGATACTAATTTGAAAGACATTCTTTCAGATAAAATAGTCCGAAATATTTGGTTTTGCTTAAGTAACGAATAATGCGTCTTACTGATCGCATATGTGATTCTTTAGGGCCTGCTTGAAATCGAGCATATAAACAAACACTCATCATTATATCAGGTCTACTACCAGTTAAAATGATCCAATTATGCTATGATATAGTTTTTGATCGACACTTTTTCCTTCTTCATCTCTATGGAGATATGTTGTTGTACTCATCGGAGTTGGTTTGGCTACAATGTTTTCCATACCAAATCACTTAATTAAATTATTATAGTATTTTTCTTGATTAATAAAAATTTCATTTTCTAATTGTTTTATTTGTAATCCAAGAAAATATGATAATTCTCACATATGTGACATTTCAAATTCATTAGTCGTTATAGTTGAAAATTCCTGGCATAACTTTTTATTAGTTGACCCAAAAATAATATCATATACATATATTTGAATAATTAAAATATCATTTTTAGCCTTTTTAATAAATAAAGTTTGATCAACCTTTCAAATTTCAAAACCAGAGTCTATTAAATATTTCTTAAGACGATCATACCAAACACGTGGTGTATGTTTTAAACCATATAAAGCTTTCTTAAGTTAATAGACGTGATTTGGAAATTTTTGTGAATAAAAAGAGGAGGTTGTTCAACATAAACATTTTCTCTAATATATCCATTTAGAAAGGCACTATTTATGTCCATTTGAAATAATTTAAAGTTATGAAAACACGCAAAGGTTAATAAAATGCGTATGGCTCCTAATCTAGCAACTGGAGTGAAGGTTTCTTCATAATCAGTACATTCTTCGTGATTATATCCTTGCGCTACTAGTCTAGCTTTATTTCTAGTTATATTACCTAATTCTTTGGCTTTATTTTTAAATACCCATTTAATACCAATGACTAATTGATCACTCGGTCTCGGAACAAGTTCCCAAACTTCATTTCTTTCGAATTGATTTAGTCTTCTTCCATAGCAAGAATCCAATAGTCATATGTTGAGGCTTCTTTTATATTTTTAGGTTCTATAGTAGACAGAAATGCTTTATAACCCATTTGATTTAATTGGTGCCTAGTTCTAACGTTTGAATTTACTTCTCCAATTATATTTTGAATAGGGTGATCCCGTAAAATTCTAGGTGAAGATCTTGTATTTTCTTCATTATGAATAATGTTTTCATCTTCTCTATTATTATTATTATTATCATTAACTTTTTAAATAATATCATTATCATCTAAGTGATTCTTGATATTATTTATATTTTCATTGATAAAGTTTTCAGTAAAAGAAACATGAAGAGTTTCTTCAAAAAAATTAGTTCGTTTGTTAAAATTTCGATAAGCTTTACTTCGTTCTGAATAACCTATAAATATTCCTTCATTGAATTTTGGATCGAATTTACCGAGTTGATCTTTAGTGTTTAAACTAAAACATTTTGAACCAAAAACCTTAAAATATGAAATATTTGGTTTTCTTCCATTTAGTAGTTCAAATCGAGTATTTTGGTTAGTGGTCATATAGAAACACGATTCAAAACATAACAAGTAGTTGCTACAGCTTCTGCCCAAAAATATTTTGGTAAAGTGGTTTCATTTAATAATGTTCTCGCGCATTCCTGTAATGTTCTATTTTTCCTTTCTACAACTCCATTTTTTTGTGGTGTTCTAGGAAAAGACAAATTGTGATTAGTTCCATTCTTATTACAAAAATGTTCAAAAAAAATTCATTTTCGAATTCTCGTCCATGATCACTTCTAATATTTTTAATTTTTAAATCTTTAATATTTTCAATTATTTTGACAAATATTTTAAAGTTTTCAAAAGTATCACTTTTATTTTTCATGAATATAGTCCATGTATGTCTAGAAAAATCATCTACAATAACAAACACATATCTATTATGATTGATCGATTGAATTTGAGTAGGTCCAAAAAGATCCATATGTTATAGTTCAAGTGGTTGTTCTATAGATATTACTTTCTTAGATTTAAAAGAAGATTTTATTAATTTTCCTAATTGACACGGATGTCGTCAAGTTTCAATTTTATATCGGGTAAACCATTTACTAGTTCGTTTTTGGCTAATTTATTCATAGTTTAATATTTATATGACAAAATCATTTGTGCCATAGCTAAGAATCATTTTCTTTTATACCAGACACATATTAGAGTTATTATTTATATTCATATTTAAAATATAAATATTTCTATCTCATATACCTTCAAAGATTAAGTCTTGATTTTTATTAGTAGTATTGCATTTATTTTCTAAAAACGATATATTAAAACCTTTATCGCATAATTGACTTAAACTTAGCAAATTATGTTTTAAATTTTTAACTAATAAAACTTCAGTAATGAGAGGTAAATTAGAGATACCATTGCTGCTGACATTGCTTTTGCCGATGGTATAGCCTTTGGAGTTATCTCCAAATGTGATTGATCCTCCTTTCGAGTAGATAATGTTGGTTAGCATATCTTTATTGCCAGTCACATGCTTAGAGCAGCCGCTGTCCAATGTCCATTTTCCTCTCTTTTTAAGTGGTGCCTACAAAAAATAAGGAATAATATTGGTACCCACTTCCTCTGTTAGGATCCTAAGGATTAAATCTTAGGAATCCAAACCCAATAGGGTTAAGAGTTCCCTTTAAAATATAATTATCATTATAAATATAATTATCATTATAATGAACAGTTTCCATGAATGATTTAATATATTTATTCCTAATCAAATTATTATTTGTTTTAGGAATCCATATTTTTATAGTTTTAATTTCCTTAGAAACGGTTGATTTAATATCCTTTCTAAACCTATTTTTAATGTTGTTCTAACCTTTTCCAAATTCTGGTTTAGATAATTTTTTATATCCTAGTCCTGATTTATTTGAGGTAGATTGAGAATTTTCTATAATTTTAGAAAGATTCTCTTTTCCGCTATTAAAATTAGAATACTTTTAGAAATATTTTCTAATTTTGTTTTGAGACTAGAATTTTCTAAATCAAAAATTTTATAGCTAGATTTTAAATCTTTAATATCTACTGATAGACCATCATTCTTATTTTTCTGAATTTATAATTCTTGAATAATCAAAGATATTTGGGAAGCTAAATTAGAATTAGATTCTTGAGTATTCTCGAGTTCCTCTTCTAGATTTTTCTTTTCATCTTTTAGCATAGTCACTTCTAATTCTGATCTATACAGTTTTTCTATTAATTCCTTATTCTTCTTTTTAATTTGTTTTACTAAATCTTTCGATTCAGAATTAATTTCTATTAAATCGTCAAAACT
This sequence comes from Allium cepa, assembly GCA_030765085.1. Taxonomy (NCBI): domain Eukaryota; kingdom Viridiplantae; phylum Streptophyta; class Magnoliopsida; order Asparagales; family Amaryllidaceae; genus Allium; species Allium cepa. The sequence goes on along the minus strand of CM060943.1, from coordinate 473,818,033 downwards.
TAAATCACTTACATCATCTTTTGTGGCCATGAAGCATATATTAGCTTGTTCATTGTCGCTATCGTTGTCGCTATTACTATCTGATGAGTCTGATTCATCCCAAGTGACTGAAAAAGCTTTCGTTCTGAATTTGTCCTTCTTGAGTTTGTTCTTTTAACATTCTGGACAATTTCTCTTCATATGGCTGTAACGCCCCACCCCGAGACCCACGTTAGTAAAGGGAATTAACGAGTAATTCTGTCTACTAACGCAGAGAATAAGGCTGAATAGGAGCGACCAACATAGTATACAATAGCTATGAACTAAACATGTCAAGTATGTGTCAATTTTTTTTTTTCATAACCTCATGTGTGGTTGACACGTCTAGTGCATAACTATTGCACACTACGGTGGCTATATAGCATTTCAGAAACAATGTAATATAATGTGCGGAATAATCAAAGTCACAGAAAAGCAAACCCAGATCAGTTATATACATACATAACCGTCACCATACATATCCATATAATACATCATACAAGAGTAACTACTAGGTAGCTAAGTGTCAAAATATACATCCCAAAAATATACAAATGATCATAAAGGAGTAGTCCCAAAAGACGAAGACTAGCTAGCCAAAATATACATATATGCGTCCCACAAAAAGTATCAAGCTGAACTGGAGGCAAAAGAAATCCAAGCTAACCTGCAACTCGGTCTAACCCGAGTGAATAAAACACACGGGTCAGGCAACTAAACTCATCAGTAGATAAGGAACTCTAGGATAATAAGTAAAGGGAAGCATTCATTCTGTTGTACCCAACAGAATAAATGAAAGGTTCAATGATAATCAAGGGAGGTGTCAAGCTAATATTCTAATGTCATGCGTAAGGGGAAATGTGATTAAGTTAAGTAAATTATTAATAACATCCATGAAATCATAAAATCTCATAAATCTCCAACAAGTCATGAAACGATATAAATAATCATGGACCATAAAATAATATCGCCTTATTCATATATAAGGCTATAGAAATCATCAAATTCCGATAAATCATAAAGCATCAAAAGATAATTTTGCACGTGCTTTTGAATCTCCACTAGTACTATACTTTGGTACCAACAATCGTGATGATCGGGATCATGTCATCTAGATAAATCTTGACAATCTTGACGACTACGTAGCCTATAATTTAATCAATCCCAATCGGTGACGTCAAAGACCCGAGTAATAGTAAATTCATGATTTGGGGCATAATTTCAAATCTTGATTCCCCAATAAACTCGTGGTCTCATAGTACTAGTCCAATCTTGAATGTGTATCAACATCGAGACTAGGAACCCATAAGGGTATAATCCACGTCCCATACCATGAGTTATCACCTAATGGTTTACTAATCACTTGTTGGTTCCACATTAGGAAAAATCATAAATCAATACAATCACAATGCCTCATTTCATCGGCGAATGTAAATAATCAAGTCGTAGCAATTCCGCTACGATAAACCAAAAATAAATTCAAACTTGTCTCATTTCATCGACAAGTGAAAACCTCATCAAAATTATAAAATCATAATCAACCATAATTGGTTTTGCCTCATTTCATCGGCGGGAGCACTACAATCTTGATAGTCCATAATTAATATACTCCAATCGGGAGTTCTCGGACTACTTCCACATATTAGCTAATCTTGTTAATACGGGACAAATGCTCTAAATAAATCTCAAGGTACCACATAGTGGTTAACAATCTTGGAGGATCTCAAAAGATTCCTCGAATTCATTTCGATCGTACAAGTTTGTATTTAAACGATAAAGCAATTACGCACGAGTCCCATACCTCGCGGTTTTTACTAAATCGTTTAATATACTTTCTCATACGTCCGAACATTCACGAAAAATGATTAAAATAACTAAAATTATACATAAAAGATTTTAGAAGAGAAAACGGGATTAAAATATATAAAATATAGGTTAAATATAAAATAATTGTAGTATAATACTTTTAAAATGTTTAAAATGAAATGTTTAACATCATATTAATGAGATACAAATTGCATACACATGTTCATAGATGCAAACCACTTTTAATAGTTTAAAATCAACACTAGTCCATGCAACCAAAACACAGGACAGCGAGAAACATTTGCAATTTTAGCATAGCAAACGTCAAAATCACAGAAAACACAACAAATGAAAGTTGTATCCACTGAAACAAGCTTTCCAAAACATCCAAAATTATCAAATTCCGATTAAAAACGAAAAAGTTATGGAAGATTTCATTTCTGCATCAACAACAGAGCAGGTTTGATTTTTGCTCTCGGGTTAGCAGTAGAAAGGTTCAATTTTGACACAGATAACCTCAAAATTGCAGAAAGCTCAACAAACAAAAGTTGTAGCCACTGAAACAAGATTTCCAAAACATCCAAAATTATCAAATTCCGATTAAAAACGAAAAAGTTATGGAAGATTTCATTTCTGCATCAACAACAGAGCAGGTTTGATTTTTGCTCTCGGGTTAGCAGTAGAAAGGTTCAATTTTGACACAGATAACCTCAAAATTGCAGAAAACTCAACAAACAAAAGTTGTAGCCAATGAAATAGGATTTCCGAAACATCAAAAATTATCCGATTCCGATTTGAAACACAAAAGTTATGCCAAAATTACTATTCAGCGAAATATATTTTCTGTGCAAAACCCTCTCGGTTTGCAACTTTCACAGCAAATACAGAGGTCCAAACAAACTCAAAAATGGATGAAATTTGACATGAACAAACTAGATCAAGTGCAGTACAATCTGAAAAAAGAATGGCATCAATCCGACACCGGATGAGCCAGATATGATCAAAAGAACAATGGACAGTTTCAGCAAAATATAGCTTTTCAAATCAAAGTTTTTATGTCTAAAACATCAAACTAAGCATCAAAATGTTTTCAAGCATCGCAATTCCTATTGCTTATAGTTGTTGTAAGTGTTTTACTTACCTTTACAGCGAAGGAGGAGATTGATTGGGGCTTCAAGATGGAGTATTTCAGCTGGTAGTGGCCTCTAAACTACCTGTAGGAGCTGGAAAAAAAACATGCAGAATGGAATAAAACAAGTTACAGCAAATTCACACCTAAATCAAAACTTTTGATGAAATTTATTGAGTATTGGATTTGATTACCTTTTTCTATTCTTATTTTGGTGAATTAGCTTCTTGAATTAGCAGCAAATTGAATAAAGATTGATTTTAATTGAAGGAGGCCATTGATTTTTTTTTCCTCTTGTTTTCAATGTACTGTAACTTTCTGTTTTGAGAAAGAAAGAGATGAAGAGTACGTACAACTCTTTCTCTCCAACCAGAAGTCTCTAGATTAGGTAAATGGATCTCATTTCTTACCCAAAAAGCCCAATAGAAAATACTTAGTGAAAAATGCAAGGCTATGTATACATTTTATCTTATTTTAACACCATATACATACAATACTACATTTTTAATGCCAAATAAAATACATACATCAATTTATTTTGGAATAAAATAGTTATTCCAATAAAATAAAACTTATTTTAACAATAAAAAGATAATTTTTACAATACAACCCCATTTTAACAAAATTTTACAATTTACACAAATTTTAGGGTAAAAACACCATTTTTAACATAACAAACTAAATGAAAATTTCTTCTTCTTATTTTTTTTTTTTACAAATAAATTTGCAATAAACAATTACAACACTTTTTAGTCATCAACTCTTATTTTTAAACCATATTTCATCTTTTATTTCAATAAAATACTTAATTTCTCCCCTTTTAAATTCGATAAAAGCTTTAATACAAGCAATAACTTACAACATTATTGCATAACTCAAATAAAAATCAACATTTGTTCATTTTCTTTTCAAACTTAACAAAATAAAGCTTTAAAACTTTATTTCCATCTATAAATACTTATTCCAACCATTAAATGTTGAAATAAATACTCAATTGATTTATTAACTTAAAGTTAACAAAAACCCAACGTTTATTCTTAAGTCACATTGTTTATTTGAAATAAAAAAAAATCAAATTTATTTTTTTCCATTTTATTTTCAATATTAAATCATAACTAACGTTATAATTTAATATCATTGGTAATCACCAATACCAGGGTTGTTACAAACTTCCCCCCTTATAAAAATTGCGTCCTCGCAATTTCTAGAGGAAATCTGTATTGAACACAATTCATTTCATCAAACAAAAGAAACTTGATAACTTGAAGTGGAAAATTCTTACCTTTGGAGTGGGAAGATAAGAAATCAGGATACGATCGCTCAATAAATTCTCTGGTTTCCCAAGTGCAGTCATTGGGATTATCGAACCATTGAATCTTCACGAGCGGAACACTCTTGTTTCGAAGACGTCTAGTCTCTGAAGCAAGAAATCTCACAGGATGCTGCACATAAGATAGATCTGGAGAAACCTCCAACTTTTCTAAAGCACGAGAATTAAGCACAGAATCTGGATCTCGTAGACACTTCCTCAACTGAGAGACGTGAAATACGTCGTGAACTCCAGAAAACTGATCGGGAAGTGCTACACGATAAGCAACAGGACCGATACGCTCAATAATCGGAAATGGTCCTATAAAGCGAGGAGCCAATTTCCCCGTAGAGCTAAAGCGCATCACTCCCTTCATCGGAGAAACATGGATAAAGACATGATCACCAATAGTGAACTCAAGAGGCCTCCTACGGTTATCCGCGTAGGATTTCTGACGGCTCTGAGCCTCTTTCATTCTCTGTCTAATAAGGAAAATCTTCTCCGAGGAATCACGAATCGAATCCGGTCCAAGAATAAACTTCTCGCCAGATTCAAGCCAACAAGATGGAGAACGGCACGGTCTGCCATAAAGAGCCTCAAACGGCGCCATGCCAATACTAGATTGAAAGCTGTTATTATAAGAGAATTCTACCAATGGAATGTGGTCCTCCCATGAACCACCAAAATCAAGAATACAAGCTCGAAGGAGATCCTCAAGAATACGATTCACCCTCTCCGTCTGACCGTCAGACTGAGGATGATAAGCAGTCGAAAGATTAAGTTTTGTACCCAAAGCTTGCTGAAAACTCGTCCAGAAATGACTAGTGAATAATGGATCTCGGTCACAAACAATCGAAGAAGGAATACCATGTAATCGTACAATTTCCTTTATGTAAAGCTTTGCCAAGAGAGGGGCATTCCTATTAGATTTAATAGGGATAAAATGAGCAGACTTCGTAAGACGATCAACAACGACCCAGATACTAGAATGACCCGACCTCGAACGAGGTAGGCCATCGACAAAATCCATCGAAACTTGGTCCCACTTCCACAGTGGAACTTCAAGAGGCTGAAGAAGACCAGATGGCCGCTGATGCTCGGCCTTAACAAGCTGACAGGTTGGGCACTTGCTCACATAACTCGCAACATCACGCTTCATGCCCTCCCAATAGTAAAGACGACGCATATCCGAATACATCTTACTACTACCCGGATGAATGGTATACTTAGAGCGATGACAATCATCAAGTATGTCACGCCTAAGTGCTGAATCAGAAGGCACAACAATACGGTTCCTCAACCGAAGGCAACCGTAAGAATCAATCGAATAATCCCGCAATTCCTCATCACGGGACTCAGATGAGCAAGACCGAATGAGACGCATACAACTATCATCACGCCTCTGAGCCTCTGAAATACAATCTAAAAGAGATGGACGAGCGTCCAGACTAAACAATAAAGCAGGAGAATCAGACGATGGAGCTCGATCACGAATATCACAAGAAGATAGGGTCAATAGAACATCCCATTCAGCTAACATCATAGAAACCACAGCCGAATGCTTGCGACTAAGCGCATCTGCAACTCGATTACCCTTACCAGGGGTATACTCAATATCAAAATCATATGAGGCGAGAAACTCTAACCATCGCTGTTGCCTCATATTCAAATCCTTCTGTGAAAAGAGATACTTAAGAGATTTGTGATCGGTGTAAAGGACAAAGTGCTCTCCCAAAAGATAATGACGCCAAATCTTCAAAGCGAAGACAATGGCAGCAAGCTCAAGGTCGTGGGTAGCATACCGAACCTCGTTCGGACGTAACTGTCTCGAAGCATAAGCAACCACCCGATCTTTCTGCATCAGAACTGCGCCAAGGCCACTAAGGCAGGCATCGGTATAAACGATAAGATCTTGGTTCCCATGAGGAACCACAAGAACAGAAGCATTAGTGAGAAGCTCTTTCAATCGTTGAAAAGAAGCCTCACACTTATCGGACCAAATAAATCGAACTCCTTTTCTCGTAAGGCTAGTCAATGGAAGCACAATACGGGAAAAGTCTTTGATAAAGCGGCGGTAATAACCTGCTAAACCCAGAAAAGAACGAATCTCGTGAACATTCTCAGGCCTTTTCCAATTCTGAATAGCCTCTATCTTAGAGGGATCAACTGATATACCCTCCGAAGATACAACATGACCTAAGAACTTCACTTGCTTCTCCCAAAAGTGACATTTAGAAAGTTTTGCTTTGAGTTGATGTTGTCGAAGAGTACTCAAAACAATTCTAAGATGTCGAGCATGGTCCGCTTCGGATTTTGAATATACAAGAATATCATCAATGAAAACAAGCACGAACTTATCGAGATATTCACGGAATACTCGATTCATAAGATCGACAAAGTAGGCAGGTGCGTTCGTCAATCCGAACGGCATGACGAGCCACTCATAAGAACCATAGCGAGTGCGGAATGCGGTGAGAGGAACACTATCTTCCGCGACTCGGAGCTGATGAAAACCAGTGGCAAGGTCTAATTGTGAAAAGACCTTAGCACCACTTAATTGATCGAACATGTCATCAATTCGAGGCAAGGGATAACGATTCTTGATGGTTAATTCGTTAAGCTTGCGATAGTCAACGCAAAGCCTAAGAGTCCCATCGGACTTCCTCACGAATACAACTGCAGCACCCCACGGTGAAGAACTAGAACGAATGAAATGCTTAGCTTCAAGCTCAAGGAGTTGCTTTTTGAGTTCCTCATTTTCCCGTGCAGACATCCTTGTAGGAGGACGACTAACAGGCTGAGCACCTGGAATAAGATCAATACGAAACTCGATAGATCGCTTAGGAGGCAAACCAGAAGTAGGCTCAAATAAATCAGCAAAGTCGCAAACAACTGGAATAAGAGATATATCGCCATCAATGTCATGAGAACCGAGAGCAAATAAGGAAGCCACAGAGTCACAATCAGAATCACGAAGCGAGAGAGATAGCTGATCGGGACAATCAGGATGTCGAAGATAAAGAACTCGCTCCATGCAAAGAATCCTGGCATCGTATCGAACTAGCCAGTCCATACCGAGAATCATATCGAAACCAAGGAAAGGAATCACGTGCAGATTCGCATGGAAGGAATAACCACATATCAAAATCTCAACATCATCACAATATAAGCTAAAAGTAGCGGATCCTCCAATAGGATTAGCAATCCGCAATGAAGTAAGCAAGCAAGACACATCCAACTGTAAAGCATCAACGAGTTCCTTCGATACGAATGAGTGGGACGCACCCGTATCGAAGAGCACTCTAATATAATGATCATGAAATAAAATAGAACCTTCCAAAATAGACGAGGATGTACCTTTAGGCTGAGAAGAACCACCAGAAGCAGATGCAACATTAAGCTGACCCTGACGAGGTCCTTTCCCCTTCTTGGGGCAAGAAGCAACTAAATGTCCCTCTTTCTTGCAATAGAGGCACCTTTTGGGTTTGGGACAGTCTCTGACATGATGATCAGGGGAGCCACAATTGAAACAAGCAAATGGTTTAGCTGAAAGAGCTGGCTGAGACTGAGAAGAGGAACCACTAAACTTCTTCTTCTTCTTAGAAGGAAAAGACTTAGGCTTGCCAAAGAACTTCTTCTTGTTCGGGTTGGCCCGAACACTAGTATCATCATCACTATCTTTTTCCTTCTCGACCACTTCAAGACGAAGGGCCGTATCAACAAGCTTCTCGAAAGAAAGCTCAAGACGAAGCATAAGGGCCTTCTTCAAATACTTCTTGAGCCCGGAAACGAACATAAGATTCTTCTTGTAAGGAGTGGAAATGTGCTCAAGACCATACTTTGAAAGACTTTCGAAAGAGGCAACATACTCAGAAACAGATAGCTTTCCTTGCTTAAGCTCAAGGAAACGTCGAGCTAGAGTAGCTCTCTCAGAATCAGGGATAAACTTGAGCTCGAACCGCTCACGGAATTGATCCCACTCAAGTGAGGACTCATCAACCTCAGAAATCAGAAGATCATACCAATGAAGGGCTCGTTCTTGTAACATACTAGATGCTACAAGAACCCGATGGCGGCTAGAAATCTCCATACGGGTAAAGATACGCTCACAAGAACTGAGCCAAGCCTCGACCTCAATAACAGACTCGGTGCCTTTGAAGGGCTTGCCACCGAGATGAGTAAAGTCACTGCACAAACGTGCGAAGGCAGACTTCTGCGGAGCAGAATAAGAACCAGAAGTGGGAGGCTGAATGCTTCGCACAAGCTCTAGAATCTGGTCGGTAGACATGTATACGCCTTCAGGACGGGAACCACTGGACGGTCCCGCCGCTGAAGAACGTCCTCTACCACGTCCAGACATAGCTGAAAGAAAAGATAAGGTTGGATTATTCACAGGGTAAATATATATATTCATAAGAAATTCGAATGCGAAAATTAAGGAATACTACGGAATAAAATATACATTCCTAGACGTATTCCTTTCTATTTACCCTAAAGGAATCGAAAAGGGACACACTTGAATCATGGGTAAAGACAAAGATAAGTAAAGGTGAAACGGGTTGTGATTTATGGGATGACACATGTAGATGTATAATACTAAATGTATGGTATCTCGTGTGCTGTTCCGTGTATATTACATTATTTTCTGAAATAATGCTCTGATACCAAGCTGTAACGCCCCACCCCGAGACCCACGTTAGTAAAGGGAATTAACGAGTAATTCTGTCTACTAACGCAGAGAATAAGGCTGAATAGGAGCGACCAACATAGTATACAATAGCTATGAACTAAACATGTCAAGTATGTGTCAAAATTTTTTTTTCATAACCTCATGTGTGGTTGACACGTCTAGTGCATAACTATTGCACACTACGGTGGCTATATAGCATTTCAGAAACAATGTAATATAATGTGCGGAATAATCAAAGTCACAGAAAAGCAAACCCAGATCAGTTATATACATACATAACCGTCACCATACATATCCATATAATACATCATACAAGAGTAACTACTAGGTAGCTAAGTGTCAAAATATACATCCCAAAAATATACAAATGATCATAAAGGAGTAGTCCCAAAAGACGAAGACTAGCTAGCCAAAATATACATATATGCGTCCCACAAAAAGTATCAAGCTGAACTGGAGGCAAAAGAAATCCAAGCTAACCTGCAACTCAGTCTGACCCGAGTGAATAAAACACACGGGTCAGGCAACTAAACTCATCAGTAGATAAGGAACTCTAGGATAATAAGTAAAGGGAAGCATTCATTCTGTTGTACCCAACAGAATAAATGAAAGGTTCAATGATAATCAAGGGAGGTGTCAAGCTAATATTCTAATGTCATGCGTAAGGGGAAATGTGATTAAGTTAAGTAAATTATTAATAACATCCATGAAATCATAAAATCTCATAAATCTCCAACAAGTCATGAAACGATATAAATAATCATGGACCACAAAATAATATCGCCTTATTCATATATAAGGCTATAGAAATCATCAAATTCCGATAAATCATAAAGCATCAAAAGATAATTTTGCACGTGCTTTTGAATCTCCACTAGTACTATACTTTGGTACCAACAATCGTGATGATCGGGATCATGTCATCTAGATAAATCTTGACAATCTTGACGACTACGTAGCCTATAATTTAATCAATCCCAATCGGTGACGTCAAAGACCCGAGTAATAGTAAATTCATGATTTGGGGCATAATTTCAAATCTTGATTCCCCAATAAACTCGTGGTCTCATAGTACTAGTCCAATCTTGAATGTGTATCAACATCGAGACTAGGAACCCATAAGGGTATAACCCACGTCCCATACCATGAGTTATCACCTAATGGTTTACTAATCACTTGTTGGTTCCACATTAGGAAAAATCATAAATCAATACAATCACAATGCCTCATTTCATCGGCGAATGTAAATAATCAAGTCGTAGCAATTCCGCTACGATAAACCAAAAATAAATTCAAACTTGTCTCATTTCATCGACAAGTGAAAACCTCATCAAAATTATAAAATCATAATCAACCATAATTGGTTTTGCCTCATTTCATCGGCGGGAGCACTACAATCTTGATAGTCCATAATTAATATACTCCAATCGGGAGTTCTCGGACTACTTCCACATATTAGCTAATCTTGTTAATACGGGACAAATGCTCTAAATAAATCTCAAGGTACCACATAGTGGTTAACAATCTTGGAGGATCTCAAAAGATTCCTCGAATTCATTTCGATCGTACAAGTTTGTATTTAAACGATAAAGCAATTACGCACGAGTCCCATACCTCGCGGTTTTTACTAAATCGTTTAATATACTTTCTCCTACGTCCGAACATTCACGAAAAATGATTAAAATAACTAAAATTATACATAAAAGATTTTAGAAGAGAAAACGGGATTAAAATATATAAAATATAGGTTAAATATAAAATAATTGTAGTATAATACTTTTAAAATGTTTAAAATGAAATGTTTAACATCATATTAATGAGATACAAATTGCATACACATGTTCATAGATGCAAACCACTTTTAATAGTTTAAAATCAACACTAGTCCATGCAACCAAAACACAGGACAGCGAGAAACATTTGCAATTTTAGCATAGCAAACGTCAAAATCACAGAAAACACAACAAATGAAAGTTGTATCCACTGAAACAAGCTTTCCAAAACATCCAAAATTATCAAATTCCGATTAAAAACGAAAAAGTTATGGAAGATTTCATTTCTGCATCAACAACAGAGCAGGTTTGATTTTTGCTCTCGGGTTAGCAGTAGAAAGGTTCAATTTTGACACAGATAACCTCAAATTTGCAGAAAGCTCAACAAACAAAAGTTGTAGCCACTGAAACAAGCTTTCCAAAACATCCAAAATTATCAAATTCCGATTAAAAACGAAAAAGTTATGGAAGATTTCATTTCTGCATCAACAACAGAGCAGGTTTGATTTTTGCTCTCGGGTTAGCAGTAGAAAGGTTCAATTTTGACACAGATAACCTCAAAACTGCAGAAAACTCAACAAACAAAAGTTGTAGCCAATGAAATAGGCTTTCCGAAACATCAAAAATTATCCGATTCCGATTTGAAACACAAAAGTTATGCCAAAATTACTATTCAGCGAAATATATTTTCTGTGCAAAACCCTCTCGGGTTTGCAACTTTCACAGCAAATACAGAGGTCCAAACAAACTCAAAAATGGATGAAATTTGACATGAACAAACTAGATCAAGTGCAGTACAATCTGAAAAAAGAATGGCATCAATCCGACACCGGATGAGCCAGATATGATCAAAAGAACAATGGACAGTTTCAGCAAAATATAGCTTTTCAAATCAAAGTTTTTATGTCTAAAACATCAAACTAAGCATCAAAATGTTTTCAAGCATCGCAATTCCTTTTGCTTATAGTTGCTGTAAGTGTTTTACTTACCTTTACAGCGAAGGAGGAGATTGATTGGGGCTTCAAGATGGAGTATTTCAGCTGGTAGTGGCCTCTAAACTACCTGTAGGAGCTGGAAAAAAAACATGCAGAATGGAATAAAACAAGTTACAGCAAATTCACACCTAAATCAAAACTTTTGATGAAATTTATTGAGTATTGGATTTGATTACCTTTTTCTATTCTTATTTTGGTGAATTAGCTTCTTGAATTAGCAGCAAATTGAATAAAGATTGATTTTAATTGAAGGAGGCCATTGATTTTTTTTTCCTCTTGTTTTCAATGTACTGTAACTTTCTGTTTTGAGAAAGAAAGAGATGAAGAGTACGTACAACTCTTTCTCTCCAACCAGAAGTCTCTAGATTAGGTAAGAAATGAGATCCATTTACCTAATCTAGAGACTTCTGGTTGGAGAGAAAGAGTTGTACGTACTCTTCATCTCTTTCTTTCTCAAAACAGAAAGTTACAGTACATTGAAAACAAGAGGAAAAAAAAATCAATGGCCTCCTTCAATTAAAATCAATCTTTATTCAATTTGCTGCTAATTCAAGAAGCTAATTCACCAAAATAAGAATAGAAAAAGGTAATCAAATCCAATACTCAATAAATTTCATCAAAAGTTTTGATTTAGGTGTGAATTTGCTGTAACTTGTTTTATTCCATTCTGCATGTTTTTTTTCCAGCTCCTACAGGTAGTTTAGAGGCCACTACCAGCTGAAATACTCCATCTTGAAGCCCCAATCAATCTCCTCCTTCGCTGTAAAGGTAAGTAAAACACTTACAGCAACTATAAGCAAAAGGAATTGCGATGCTTGAAAACATTTTGATGCTTAGTTTGATGTTTTAGACATAAAAACTTTGATTTGAAAAGCTATATTTTGCTGAAACTGTCCATTGTTCTTTTGATCATATCTGGCTCATCCGGTGTCGGATTGATGCCATTCTTTTTTCAGATTGTACTGCACTTGATCTAGTTTGTTCATGTTAAATTTCATCCATTTTTGAGTTTGTTTGGACCTCTGTATTTGCTGTGAAAGTTGCAAACCCGAGAGGGTTTTGCACAGAAAATATATTTCTCTGAATAGTAATTTTGGCATAACTTTTGTGTTTCAAATCGGAATTTGATAATTTTGGATGTTTTGGAAAGCTTGTTTCAGTGGCTACAACTTTTGTTTGTTGAGCTTTCTGTAATTTTGAGGTTATCTGTGTCAAAATTGAACCTTTCTACTGATAACCCACAGCCAAGCTGTAACGCCCCACCCCGAGACCCACGTTAGTAAAGGGAATTAACGAGTAATTCTGTCTACTAACGCAGAGAATAAGGCTGAATAGGAGCGACCAACATAGTATACAATAGCTATGAACTAAACATGTCAAGTATGTGTCAAATTTTTTTTTTCATAACCTCATGTGTGGTTGACACGTCTAGTGCATAACTATTGCACACTACGGTGGCTATATAGCATTTCAGAAACAATGTAATATAATGTGCGGAATAATCAAAGTCACAGAAAAGCAAACCCAGATCAGTTATATACATACATAACCGTCACCATACATATCCATATAATACATCATACAAGAGTAACTACTAGGTAGCTAAGTGTCAAAATATACATCCCAAAAATATACAAATGATCATAAAGGAGTAGTCCCAAAAGACGAAGACTAGCTAGCCAAAATATACATATATGCGTCCCACAAAAAGTATCAAGCTGAACTGGAGGCAAAAGAAATCCAAGCTAACCTGCAACTCGGTCTGACCCGAGTGAATAAAACACACGGGTCAGGCAACTAAACTCATCAGTAGATAAGGAACTCTAGGATAATAAGTAAAGGGAAGCATTCATTCTGTTGTACCCAACAGAATAAATGAAAGGTTCAATGATAATCAAGGGAGGTGTCAAGCTAATATTCTAATGTCATGCGTAAGGGGAAATGTGATTAAGTTAAGTAAATTATTAATAACATCCATGAAATCATAAAATCTCATAAATCTCCAACAAGTCATGAAACGATATAAATAATCATGGACCACAAAATAATATCGCCTTATTCATATATAAGGCTATAGAAATCATCAAATTCCGATAAATCATAAAGCATCAAAAGATATTTTTTTTCCATTTTATTTTCAATATGAAATCATAACTAACGTTATAATTTAATATCATTGGTAATCACCAATACCAGGGTTGTTACAATGGCCCTTCTTGTGACATTCATAGTATGGTTTATTGCTATCAGTATTGTTGTTGGATTTAGTTTTGTTACTCCTGAACTTGTTATTCATTTTTAATTTCAAAAATTTATTGAATTTTTTTGTGATAAGTGTCATATCCTCTTCGTCTGAATCGAAATCATCTTTTTCTACTTGAAATGCTAGATTCTTCTTATCCTATGCTTGAACTTTCTTTGCCTGCAAATTCACTTCATATGACATTAGACTTCTTATTAACTCTTCTGGTTTCATAGTGGAAATATCATTTGCTTCTTTAATAGCTAAGACCTTTCTTTCCCATTCATCCATTAAAGAGTTTAGGATTTCTGACAGTATATCAAAATCAAAAAAAATTTCTCATAGTCCTAATAATGAATGATAAATATCTTGGAATCTGGAATACATGTCATTAATGGACTCATTTTCTTTCATTCTAAAATTTTAAAATTGATTCTTAAGCATAGATATCCTACTTTGTTTAAAATTGTTAGTACCTTCATGAGTTATTTTCAGTGGTCGCCATATTTCGTATGCAGTATTGCACACGCTAACACATTTAAACTCATTCTTGTCCAAGGAGCAAAATAACATATTCATAGCTTTAGCATTTGCAGTAGCATCTAATTTTTGTATGTTTGATCATGTAGAAAATTCAGTTGTGGGTACATGATATTTAGATTGTGTGATATTCCATGAATCAAAATCATTTGCTTGCATATAATTCTCATACATGTAGACCAATAAGTGTAATTCATGCCGTTGAATAGTGGTGGTCATACAGTGAATTGACCTTCTTTAAAACTGCTGTTAGTGTTATTTTCCATATTACTAGAATATATCAAATAATTGTGTAACGGTTATTAGATGACCTTGCTCTGGTACCAATTGAAAGTACATATGCTGTATAGTTAATACTTAGGATCGTGTAATATGGAATGTATTATAATCTAAATGCGAAAACGGATAATAATAGTAAAGTAAATAAGAATAAGCACACCAGGAGTTTTTATACTGGTTTGAACTTCCCGTTCTACGTCCAGTCTCAGACTTCTCGATGGAATTTCTCTCAATAACTCCTCACTTAACTCGGAGGAATAGGTATGCAACACCTGAGCAGCCGAACATGATTTTTCCGCCTGATATAAACCAACAAGACTTCTACAATTTCGATAAAGTTGTTGACACTTTGTGTTCTTGATAACACTGAGTTGTCTTTGATATTACACCATTCCTATAATAAATTCCTCAAGTGTATATTGTGTGTGTGAAGATTAAAAAGGAAGATATTGTTTTGAGTCGAAGTATATAATAATTAACTATGAGATTCAAGCAATATATCTTCGACTAAAAAGCTTTTAGAATGCAGAAATATAGTCAAGAAATACAAATCATAGAATAGAATCGATTGAAGTAAATTGGATTATTAAAATTATGGATTTAGATCTATATATAGTATATAAGGTTGCTACTGTTCACGAAGAGTTTCAATCAAGAGTTGCATCTATAACTCTTCGAATTGGATCGTTACTCTTCGCAAAGAGAAGCGACCCTTCAGGAAATATGGCAGTTGCATACGGTCAGTCGACTGGTAAAAAATATCCAGTTGACTGAATATTCAAAGTGGTGTGCACGTGTGGATGACTGTGCAAAGAACATTGATTAAGTCGATTGGTGAAATCAGTCCAGTCGACTGAACTGTGCTTTTTGCATAGTGAGCACTTGTGCACACTGTTTTGTGTGTGTGTGTGTCTATGTAATGTGTGTAAACTCCTTGAGGAGTGATTTTAACAATTATAAACTATAACTACGACTCAAACACTAAAGGTTTTAATAGCGTACTCGGGTTTGAAGTCTAGTTTCCTTTGTAGTTCACCATGTGTATAGTTTTCTTTCTTTTTTAACGCTTTGATCGTCGAATTTCATCGTTGATCATTGAAGCTTGTCATGAATCAAATCATGATTCAATACAAACGTCAACGATTCCAAAGTGAGTGTTAGTGAATAAATTGTTACATTTTTTTATATATAGAAATATACGTAGAATGATTTCAAAAAAGGTTTTGAAAAAAAAAACTAAGTTTTCAGCCTTAAGTTACATAAAAGGAATTTATTTAAAATATAAAGGTATTTTGATAAATGAAATTTTTTAAACTCTTGGATAGGAAAGAGATAATTTAACTCGAGTTTGAAATGGGCTAAATTGGATAGAAGGTTTTAATAAGCGTTATTTCATTAAAACCATAGTTTTGTTAATTATCTAATCTATGTAAACTATTTTGGTGATATTGGCCCAATCTATAAACATCTTTCCTTAGAACATTCTAAGGTAAATGGGTCGAAAGGTTAGCTCAGTTTTAAGGACTCATATTTCAGTTGCGTCTCCTTTTGAATTTTAAAAAATAAATTAAAATTGACATTTTGTACATACTCTTAGGATATAGAAGAGTATTATACAAGTGAATAAAAGTGGATTAAATTTTAAATATATTGATTTATAAAGTTGTGTCATTATAAAATGATTATAAACTTATGTGAAAATTTATGAAATAATTCGTAAATAATTTTAGTAATGAAAGAAATATTAGAAATAAAAAATAAAATGATCCAGAAAGAGATTGGTGTAGATAAGAAACTAATTGGATTAAGTATGTAAGTTACATGTAGATCATTTCATTCGCACGGTTTTGATCTAGGATTTGAATACATTACTTTAGGATCATTCACAATGGTCCAAAAAAGTATTTCTCACTTGATTATTGTTAGCTAAAACTTGATTTGGATTTCTAATATGATACTACGGTTTTCTATCATAGTATATGACTATGTAAAGAGTATAGAGATACCTAATCAAGGAACCTTACCAGAATCCGCATTATAGAGGTCGAGTGAGCGGTACTAGTTCGAAAGTGAAGTCTAGGTATCCGAGCAAGTGGTCTGATCATATATTTCATATGAATGATTTATGTACATCATACGGGTTGGCATATTTGTATACTTGTTGTGTGACTTAAGAAAGTTGTAAACCTGAGTAAAAAATTTAAATCTTGTGTAACGACTTGAAATTTGGTCGCTTTAATTAAAAATATTAAAATTACTTTAAATATTCAAATATAGATTATTTTTCATAAACAAAAAGGTTTAAGTAATGAAAAATGAAAATGAACTTCTTTTTGGGAAAATGTTTCGACAAATATTTCCTTTGGAAAAATACCAATAAAATGGCCGAAAACCATTTTATCGATAAACAGCTCTAAAATCGTAAAACGTCGTGCATGGAGCTAGTTACATACTTATTTTTTTAAACTAGAAAACAAAATAAAATTATTTATTTTATTTTTGGAAAATAATCAGTATATATGACATCATCAGTGATGCCTCTATATTTAATAATTGATTTACTAAACTAGATTGAGAGTTAATGATATAATAGGTAATTTAATTTTCTAAATAATGGTTATAAAATGATTATAATTCATTTTAATTAGGTATATAAAGTAATTATGAATGATTTATAATGGTTTTAATAAAGTTATAAAAGTAATTTGAAATTATAAGGAAAATCAATTTCGGTTTATCAGTATAGTAACACTTATAATAACACTTTTTGTAAACAACGGTTTATTATTGATTTAGATCCTTTTTTGTTTCAAATACGATCATTTATATTCATTACAATAATGGGAAATTAGTTCTCAATTTTTTTTATATATACGCATATTAGCTAATAAGTGAAAATGTGATCGAGAATCGAAATCGATAATCGTAACAGTTTGACGTATATAAGATATACAATGTTGTTCAAATTACTTATGCATATACATGTACATGTATATGCATTTCACATGCACAATTAAAATATCTAAGGATACATATATATACATATATATATGTATATATATATATACCATTTATAAATAAATAACATATGGTAAAAATATCAAAATATCTAAGATAATGTAACGACCTGTCTCTTTGGATGGTTTAAATTGATGATAAACCACACACGTCAGACTCAAACCGTTCAAACGGATAGATTATTATCGGGTAAATAAGAAAAAAAATAGAGAAAGAAAGAAAACAAATACAGAATCTCGCATTGGAATGGCAAAAGTATAATAACCAAATAAACAGTTCATGAAGCTGTTTACAAATAACAATTATTAAACTTTCATACTACAGATCAGAGTTACATATAAAAAGAATAAATTATAAGTAAATGCAGCGGAACAACATGATGCAGTAGAAAAATAATATAATAAATAATAATAGTACAAAATCTTCATCTTCATCCTCCAAAAGGCAGTCTTTGATAAACCGAAAAGCCTAGATAGACCCGAGCGAATTGAAAGACAAAACACTCGAGTCATAACTAAAAGATCTTATGTAAGTTATATCAAAAACAAATAAATATGAGTGAAACGGCATTAGAGATGTTTACGAAGTTTGATATCTCCTATCCAGTGTCAGCATGAGTGCAATAACTTAAGAGATGTTCGAGATTTCTATCTCCTAAGGATCTGTTAAGCTATCTACTATGTAGTACAATACGCTATTATAATTGTGTCTATAGTAAAGTATCAAAATAGCATTAAGGCCTTACCCATATCCCCCTTAACACATTTTATATATTCTCATAGTCTACACAGTATCGTGCGCTCCTCTGTGAGGTTTACCCATAGGGTAACTCCATAGGTATGGTGCAAAACAAACTCATAGAAGGCGCGTTAGGGAATGTGAACACGGCACTCGAGGCAATGCCAGGGTAGATATGCCAATTGCCAATCCGGACTGGTGGTAACGCATAGCAGCTACTACCGCCCACCTTGAAACACACTCCCATAATTGAAATAAAGTAGTGGCCACTAAATAATCATAAAATCATGATATGGTATCGAAGAAGCATGTCGGATAAAAGGAATGACCTCACTTGGCCTTGCGTTGCTCCTGTTTTAGTCATATCTAAGCCGACTCACGGAGTCGGGGTCACGTAATTACCTCATACAGAATTGTTCGCCAAACCTTCCTATTTCATTTATGGAACCTCCACCATGTATAAAGTTGTTAAAGTGGTTTTCAGTATTGGCAGAGAGTATGACAATATCTGATCACGGTCTCTTTAACAATCAAACGCTTATTTCATACCAGATGGTTCTTTTACATTTCAAAAGTCAATTCACAATTTATATCAAAATATCATATTCTCAAAACCATATTTCTTTCATAATCATATTCACTTTCGAAATCATATTTTCAAAATAGGTTAAACCCTTATTTCAAATCATCATTTTTACTCAAATTGCGTTATTAAATCCCAACTTAGGTTATTACATCATTTAGTCGTATTCTACTTAAAAATCAAGGATTTAAATATAAACTTCCACTTTACATATCTGAAATTTAGTAAATAGTTTAGAGAGTTTAAATTAGTTCTAAAAATAGTTTAAGATAGTTTAAAATAGATTAAAATAGATTAATGTAGTTTAAAATAGGTTAAAATGGATTAATATTGTTTAAATAGATTAAATAGATTTGAAATAGATAAATATTTTAAAATAGATTAAATAGATTGAAAAAGGTTTAAAATACTTAAATAGATTTAAAATAGATTAAAATACTGTAAATAGATTTTAAATAGACTAAAATAAATTAAAATAATTCAAATAGATTTAGAATAATTTAAAATAATCAGAATAGATAAATTTATTTTAAAAGTTGAAAATCTTAATAATTTAAAATTTTAAAGAATATTTAAAGTTTATGTTAAGAAAATAAATTTTAAATTTACACCAAATTTAATTGTTTCTTCCATTTCAACCATTCTGGACCATATCCAAATTTTAATCACAAACAATTTCACGTCTTGAAATATCAATTTTAGCTATTCTAATTCCAATAGATTTCAAAGTTACAAATTTCGATGTTTCAATAAATCAATTTCGATAATTTCATTTATACTTCGAAATCAACTTTAGAACTTCTATGCAAATCCTTTAAGTAATTACTTAAAACAATTCAATTTATATAAATCAAATTCTATTTCTTACATCATTTAGCTGGGTTCAAGGTTAAAGATTAAAATCATTTTAATTTAACTAATCTGGTATCTGTATATAATTTTCTACCCAATGGTAAAGTGATACAGATATTTATCATGTCAATCCGCAAATATTTAAATTTACTGGTGTATCACTTCAACCTGAAATGCCGAATTTAATTAAAATCCAAAAAATCGCTCGAGTCCATCATTTCAACCCATAACGATTTTTCCTAATCTATAAATCATTCAGGTATGTATCATTTCAATCCATAGGAAACTTGCAGTGTTATAACAATATAAAAATACAACATCCAGTCATACAATATTAACAATCAAACATCCATCACAATCATCATCCAAATCAACCAACAAACATCAATAGATAACTATCATTAACAAGTATTAAATTGAGAATTAAATTCAATATTAAATTAAATGATGATTAAATACAGTGAAAGTCAACTTTAACTAGAATGACAATTTAAACATATTAAACATTAATCAAGTAATTTCTAATCACGTCATAAATTTAATTCAACTAACATAAGGTAATATAGTATTTATGAGTGGGTTGAAACACTCACCTTTGATTGCAAATCGATTTAAAATCCAAAATAAGGCCTAAATTTAAACAGTCTCAAAATTTGTCCAAACTAGCTCCATAATGTTCAGAATTTTGACATTATCCCAATGAAATAAACCGCATCAAAATTCGAGTTTGCAAGCAAAAGATATGCTACTTAGAACATTTGAATTTGAAACTTAAATAAATAAATAAAAAAGAAACAACTTTCGCATGCAGACACATCACCCGGCAAACGCGCACGTCGACCTACCCCCCGCTAAAACCCATGAACACGACCAGACCCCGACTTTGACAGATGAGCCGCACCTGCAGGCCCCCACCAAGAGCCCTCCGGCCTCCCCAAGGCGCCGCGCCGCCACCTTCAAACTTAGGATTTTCGATCCCAAATCGCCCAAATTAGACCACCACACTCCACTTCAGGCCAATCGACCACCAGCAAAATACTCCATTCAACGACCTCTCCAATACCCAGAAATCGTTTCCTCGATTGTTGCCCCAATCAAAAATGCCCAATATGGCTTTGACCATGATTTGACGTTAATTTGTGCTCTGCTATGAAGAACGAACATAAGACACAGGTTCTATTCGTCGATACCTTCCCAACGATATAAAATTCGATATAGTTTGAGGAGATTAAAAAAAATTTCGATTTGATTTTGATTTGCAATTGAATTTTTGGAATTTGGATTTCCGCCATTTGAAGAGGAGGAACAGACAGAATTTGACGTACGTATAGAATAAGAAAAATGACTGCTAGGGTTTTGAGAAACAAGACAATATATAATAACAAAGCCCGATAAGAATGAATAACATATCGAACTGGTTCGAATTGACAATAACGACCCGAAAAGCCCGTTTCGCTTCCGAAATGAAAGTGTGTCATCCCATATATCGAAATAGATGTTTTCGATAATTCTAAATTCAATGGAATAGGTTTCAAGTCCTAATTCCATTGTATAAAGAATTTAGCTTACAATCATCTTATTTCAAATTGATTTCAATTAAATTGATTTCTAGACGCTTCGAATCCGTATAATCAAACGACAAGTCTGATCGCTACGAAATATGAAATCATACAATCATTCACCGTTATGGATTTGATGAAACTTGCTTCGTCAAAATTTGAGTAGTGGCCAAAATGGCTATTTTCACGTTAATTAAATAAATTATTATTAAATTGATTAAATCACTTTTTAAATTTCAAATTTAATAAATAACAATTTTTATCATTTTTGATTACTTAGTCATTTAAAAAAATCTATATATCAAGTCGGTGTTAAGTATTACACTATTCATAGTATTCAATTTCAACTGTAATTAGATCCAGTTAATTATAATTTCGTTCAAATAAATTGATTTAATTTGATTTCAATCTTTTTATTCAATCAGTTATCGCTCTATAATCATAGTTTAACATTTTTTTATATCTAATTTTACTAATATTATGCAATTATCATCTTTTACCACATTACTTGCAGTATTTCAGTTGCATTGAATTTTTGCCAATTTTATTATAATTTAAAATCTTAATAAACTAATTTATCTTTGTTTCCCTCTTTTTATTAAATCAATTATTTCCTTGGGAATAAAATTAACATTGCTATACATTTATTTCATTCATAATTTGCAGTTATCGTCTTAACTCATATTAACGTAATATTTATTTACATTTAATTTGCAATTAATTTCAAATTTAATTCAACAAATTAAATAAATTGGTAACAAATGATAATAGTTACCTTTTCTTAATTTAATAACATTTGTAAGTTTGTTATCTACACAAAATGCCATAACTACTACCACAACGCTATTTTTATCGATTACAATTTATTACATACTATTTCATTAATTAATACAACCTTTAAATTAAAAATTACTCCAAAAATTCAATTTATCAATTAATATCCACCTTATTACAAAATTTACAATCTATAACCAATTATAACTCTTTAATCATTTCAATTAATTTGAATTACAATTAAAGCAGTTATCAATTACCTTAAGTTTATACTATTACATTTCATTCCAATTATATTATTATTAATAAATCACAAATATTTTTCTTCCAACATTAAAACACAAAACCTTATTAAATTAACAAATTTTAATTATCAAAAATTATAGTCGTTGCAGATAATTACACACTCTTCACCCTTAAGCTAACTCAAAGTCAACCAAGGATAAACCATCATCACAACACATGGAGGGAATGTAAGATGATGATAGGGTGGAGCACGCAGGTGATAAAGTGGTGAGGTAGGGGGTGCAATAGATATTTATAGAATTAGGCTATAAATAGCCCACCCTCTCAACACATTTTTTCATCCTCTTCATTCTATCATATCTTCATCAAACCTGAAACAAATGGGGTAATTCAATTTTTCTAACTATGTAAAATTCAAGTGGCTACAACATTCATGCGTACCACTTCTTACCAATTTGAGCTTAGTTGTGCCAAAATCTCCATTCTTTGTAGTGCGTTTTTGGGCCTAGAATTTTAGGTCTGAGAATACCTCTTGTTCTTTTGATCATATCTCCCTCAAAAAAAATTGAAATCAAGTTATTTCAAATTTTCAAATTGTAGAGAAAAGAATTTGCAAGAACTTTTGTTATGACCACTTTTCAAATTCCTTGAGCAACATGTCCAAAAATCAGTTAGAAGTCGACCCATTCTTGGGTTTAATTTTTGTGAATCCGAGAATACCTCTTCTTCTTTTAACCATATCTTCCTCAAAACCACTCTAAATTGAGTTTTTTTTTCTAATTCAAGATAAAAGAATTTTCAAGAACATTCCAGTTGATAACATTTTCAAATTTTGAGAGTAATAAGATCAAAAACTTAAAGAAAGATGACCTAGTTTTCGGTTCAAGTTTTGAGAATTCAAGGTCGAAGCTCCACCACTTCTCTTCCATACTTTTGGCCACCCTCCATCTCAAGCTTGACGCCAAACCTCCACCTCCTTCAAGACTTGGCCATGACTTTCCAAGGGTGTAAGGGTCAATCCCTTTAGCTTTCGAGCAATTATAGCGGAGCTATAGTCCGTATAGCGAAGTTAGAAACCAATAAAGGAGAAACTCTAAATTTATATTTATGTATAATATAATGCTATGATATGATTGTTATGGTTGTTTAATTATGCTTGATCATTAAGTTTAGATATTGATTATATGTTGTTTGATTGTATCAACAAGTCATGTTTAATACATGTCGAAAATATCATGGAAAATCGCTTTCTTTTAATAAATGAAATGGTCTATATGAGATTGTTAAACCTCTTTAAATTGTTTAAAATGACTTAGAAATTTTTATAAGCATTTAAAAGTGTTTCAATGAAATTGGAAAAAATATTAGAAAATGAGTTAAAATAGGCACATTGCGTAACGATTGTTCGCGATTTCGCACTATAGAAAATTAAATCCTTTTAAATGATGGATTCGGAGTCGCAATTCCATGTGCTAAGAATTTTCCAAGCCCTTACAATCATAGTTTTCAAAAGAAGAAAGAAAATCGTGATTTCATTCAATAGATTTTGAAATAGGAGCAAAACAAATTTTCAACGTTGTGTGGTGTGGCAATTCGGAGACCAAAGCGATAAATTCTTTAAAATTGATATTTTTAATTATTCAAAAATTTGAAGTAATATCATAAGTCTTTTAAATTTTTTTAGAGATATTTAAATTATTAAAATGGATTTTAAATGATTGGAAAGTTGTTTTAACAAATAAGCTTTTAAAACACTATTTGCAACACTTTTTCGCTGCATTTTTTAATAACTTTTGCAAACAATGGTTTAACTTAATCATTCTTCCCCAATTTTTTGTTAACATTTTCAAATATATAATTAAGTAATTTAAAAATGAGTATGCGAAAATGACTAGTACATTTGTTCCATTTGTGAGTGTTATAAAAAAATTCAACCAAAGAATGGATTAGATCAAAGGAAAAGCCCAGATATTCTATAATAATTAAAAATAAATTAAGTATGTTAAAAGATTTAGAGTCAATCAAATAACTTGACCGCCTTATGGGTAATAGAGAGGTAGTCTCTAGGCTTAGGTTTGGGAAACCAGTTGCCTGACCTCCCTAGCTACCCGAACTAGCCAACGGAGGGGATAGTAAATCTGATTTACTCGAATAAAAATTTCCCAAAGCATAAAAGATATAATTTTCCAAATTCAAAAAACTTGGATTGCATAGAAATAATCTTCATATACTTGGTACTAAATTCCGAGGAGGTAATCCGTACAATCCATGAGAATTTAAATGATGGTCTCACCGTTATTCGATGAATAGTAAAGTTTAAATATGAAAATTGATATTGAGTAGAATTATATTTATTTTCATGATCCTATTTATTTAATAATGTTTTCAAAAATGATTTATGAAATTGATTTGGTAATTCCAAAGTTAAAGAGAGGTTTAATGATTCCATATATATACCGAAAAGAATGTTTTAAAGATATATATCTGTAGAAGAAATTTTGTGTGACGACCCGTCTCCTCGACCCATAGAAATCAACACTGATACATCCACGTTATTCAAGTACTGTAAGTCCAAGTGTCGGGGAGGCAGATTATCATGGGTTTAAAAGAAAATAAAGATAGAAGATAACACAAAAATAGAATCTCACATCGCATTCAACATTTTAATTATACATAAATGATCAGAGTCAAATACAAATCCTGCGAGATAGTTATAACTGTCTATCCATACATATGTTGGAAATACATACTACATAACATAGCGTTAAATAAGTAGATATCTACATAAGGTACTTCAACTTCATAGCTCGAAAAGACTTCTCCAAAATGTTCCCCTACATGCTCCAAAGTGTTTCTAAGGTATCTGGCTACACGGCTGCCCGAAATGTCACGACCCGAAATCCAATGTTCAAAAACTGACATCAAATACCTCACTTGTATTCGACTGCCAAAGATTCAAACATCGAACTCCAGTCGGATGAAGCTTATAACAACATTAGATGAATATAAAAACAGCGGATACAGAATGAGTAACATTCATTACATCACAATTACAACATCATCATAATATCCATTACAACATCAGAGTGTTTTTATACATATATCACAACTCCAAATAGAACATCATGATAGAACCACAAGTAATCATATGCCAAAAAGTCTTCAAGGAAATAAAGTGATAGTGAATTCCCAAAACTAAGCACCTTGAGATCCAAAAGCTTCCAAAATATCTCCAAGGTAATGTCCTCCAAAAACCGATAGCCTCCAAACCAAAAGACTTCAAAATCCAGCTAACACCAAAACACGGAAAATGTGCTACTAGGCTGCCCGTGTGGAAATTATGGGCATCCAAAGTTTAGAAAGGAAAAAATAAACTTCGGGTCAGTCGTGGGACTGGTATGAGTAAACAAAAATGGTTGATTTTAAATAAACAAGATTTATAAAAGAAAATCCGGTATGCTTTTTGGAAAATGAAACTACCATAAGACCTCTTGCCACACACACAATGCAATTCGCAGAATTAGAGGAGATTTCTTCTTATGATAGTCTAATATGCTTGACACGGGAAAAATTCTTTGATATTATTATTAGTGCATAGTGTAGAAAGCCATTTCGAAAGTATAATATTAATCTTAGCCAACATACAACCATTATTGCATGCCTACTATAACTACCATGTTTTGTGGTAGGTTACCGCCACGCTGCATGGAAGGTTATACAACTAAAATCGTACAAGGCTCGTATTGTTTCTTTGGATTTTCCAACAAATGGTCAGGCTAAGGAACTTCCTACTACCACATGAGTACGCTTCTGGAGGGACGTCTTGAGAACTTAACCAGTTCTCTACCAACACAAGGCCGAGTTACCTCTGTAACTAGGTAACTACTACATGAGTATGCCACCCCCCGGTCGTTTGCGACCTTTATCCAAAGGCCCTTTATCACAAAGCAACAACCACAAAGGTAAAATATATGGGCTCCATACAATGATACCACCTTTTTCCAGAAGGAAATGACATACCCTAAAGGGTGCGACCGTCATAACCTTTCCGCATCTTTCCTGTTTCGACCATTTCTGGGGTGTGAGGTCCGATGAGGTCTCGTTCACAAAGCTACGCTTTACACGAAAGCCATGCTTTGATCACAAATGATCAACAAATGATCATCGACACACAGCAGTACTTATCATGCCACACTACCAAATTGGGAGCACATCACTGATAACCTTCAACTACATAACCTCTGAGCTCGTACGTCTTAGAGAAGGGTGTTAAGATAAGAGAATAAATTCTCCACCAACAACAGATATGTATTTGAAAGAAATCTGCTTTATATCTCAAAGTGTAGTGTCAGACAAACAACCATACAAGTTTGTTCCGGGTTCGAACAGAACTGAAGGCACTTCGTCCAATAAAGGAAGAAGCCCTGCAAATCCGGGTATCCACAATTCCGATTGGACTCCCCATCACATGTGGAGATCTCTATACCAGAGCAACTCAATTCAGAGACATTCGATAGGTTATCCTATCGTTTTCAAAGACATCCGGTCTTCAACACCGTCTTCAAATGCTATTAATTTCGTCGTATCATTATTCAGAACGGTTATACGAAAAAAAGGTCCTTTCCCGGCTAAACCGAATAGTGAGCGCTTAATTTTAAAACACGTGGATGTATCAATTACAAAGATTCACATTCAGGGTTAGATGTGGGTTTTGGATAACTAACTGAAATCCGACTCCCTGTCGCATCGAAGTTTAAATGTCGTTTTACGGGCAAAGGGATTTCACATAAATACAGAAACAAATCACAAATCATAGTTCAACACAAAGCAATTCGTATCACACAGTATCACAATCACAATAGAAATATCAATCTAGTACACAACATTTGATAATAGTTAATCATCTTTAATTAAAGTGAGTGTGATTTAAGTGAATTAATCACATAACTATATTTTTTTTGATTATTTTAAATCAATGATTAATTATTCTTAATGATAAATTAAATAATCTTAATCAACTTTATTAATTAATTATTCCTTATTTATTCATCTTAATTAACTACTAATTATAAATTAATTAACTTTAATTATCTAGTTAACAATTCTTAATTACAAATAAATTAGGCACTTAATTATTAATTAACCAATCTTTAATTAAAAATTGATTAATCTCTAATTACTTAGTTAATTACAATTATAAATTAATTAACCATTCTTAATTACCCTTTTTAAACAATTAATTAATAATAATAATTTATCTTAATTAACATTTAAAAAGCTTCCTTAAACTTTGAAATCAAATTATTACTACATTGAAAATTTTAATGGTAATTAACTTTAACACTTAACTTAAGTTAACTACTTAATCAAAGTATTAATTGGATTTTAAAAACATTCTAAAGTATTAACTTAAACAACTAAAACTTATAATAAATTCTTAACTTAAATTGGTAAACATTTATTAAGTCGACAATACTTAAAACTTGTTGAAAAATAGTTTGCTTAACTTTACTTTTATAATATTGCAAGTTTTAAAACCAACCCGAGTACTTCCCAATTTTTACTCGAGTAAACACTCGAGATTCACCCTACATTTCCTCGAAGCCTTCTCTCTTCCTCATGTACGTTTCTTCTTCCTCTCTTTTTAAAACTTAAGTTTAAACTTAATAAACTGTTCCAGGCTCGAGAATTTCGCGTTCCAACCCGAAGCACGCCCTTCATTTACTCGAGTAACAACTCGAATTGCTCACCACTCAACAACTACTGACACCATAACATTGCCATACACGTGCACGTCACCTCGCCGACCCTTTGGCAAACTTCATGACCTCCGACGAGTCACGAATCACCCCTATATTCGATTACCACAATCAACTCGACGCCAAAGTTTCCAAATCGAAATTTAGCATTTCGTACGAAAACCTGAAACTCAACCCATCCAACAAAATCACCTCGCCCCAGTTGCTCAGACCACCGGAGATGCTCCAACTCCGTCCACACCACGTTAACACCCCATTCTACCATCCCTTAGAATACCACACAACTCGATGCATCAGAGGCAATGAAATCACCTCGTTTCCAGACATGTCCAAACAAACCCTAAATTCACCTCGTTCCTTCAATTCATGCAATAGAAAAATTATTTGACAATTTTCCAGGAATCATCGATGATCAAACCTGCTTCACGCAAAATTTCAGCATCCAATATGGGATCGATCATCAGAAAATGGTTAAAATTCATATTTTGTTCCACTGTGAACTGCTCGTAGCATACTAAACTAAAAATTACCATTTTTGTTTTAAAAATCCTTTTTTGCGCTGTGGATTCAAGTTATGAAATTGAATTAGCTTTTTAAGACACTCGAATTCAACATATAATTATATGTTGTACTGTAAAACAAGTTTCCAGTTGATGTATTTCACTAACATGTTTTAAAACAGATTTAAAAATCTTGATTGAGGTTTGAACGTTTTGTTTGTTTGAAAACTCTAAGCTTAACAATGATTAAATGAAAATATTTTGATTTTTAAATAAATATTCAACTCTGTAACAAAAAACAGAGAAGTACAGTATATTCAATATTCATAGAACAACCTATATATAACACAGAACTATATTCAAAAATAAAGCATATACGAAACCATATTATCAATGAATCGCCTGTACTGTTTTTAATTGAGCTTGAAACTTTAAAATCTATGTTTACTCACCTGAAAAGTTTGTGAACAGAGAGCTGCTTCTGTTTTGAAAACCTTTAGTTTTGATCTGCCTTTGAATCCTGTTGCTTACTTTGTTGAATGAACGATGATGCTTACTTCTCTTTTTTTTCTCTGGTTTTCTAAGTTATCACTGAACGAACTGGAACAAAAGGTTATATATATAGAAAAGGGTTTTTACAGGGTAGGTGTTTTCTGGTGCAAGCTCATTTCTTTGGACAGATTTTTTTTCTTCTGACTAAACTAGATTTTATTTTCTGAAATTGAAAGGATTTGTAAATATTTGAAATGACTTTGTTTTGGCTGGGATGATAGCATTTAATGTAATTGTTTCCTTCTAAGTTTACGTACTTATTATATTTTTTATATGTACATGACGCTTGCAGGTAGATATTTTTTTTTTATGTACATAGATATTGTATTTGCCTTGCATTCACATACATACATTTTTTCTGGTTTTGGTTTGCTTAATAAAAAAAATTGATTTAGTTATTTGTATTGGTTTAACTTATGTTGTATACACACAAACTCACTTATTTCTAACATAAACCCTTGTTTTTTTATTCTTAAGCTTAACTATCAACACTTAATTTATATTCATATATATTAACACATATTTTATTTGTTTTAAAATTTTCAAATTAAATTCTAAAAGTTCAAATAAGTTACCAAATTTAAATTAATAAATTTTGGAATGTTACAGATATCCCCCCTTAAGAAAATTTCATCTTCGAAAATTGAAAGAGGAAGAAAAGCAACAAAGAATATACGAATTCAGAAAAGGATAGAGAAATGGCTTACCAATTTAAGCCGAGATATCCACTCTGCAGTTGGGATATGATTTCTGCATGCTATCTTCAGTTTCCCAAGTGTAGTCCTTTGGATTGCCACTCCACTGAACTTTAACTAGTTTCACAACTTTGTTTCTCAATTGCTTTTCATCACGATCTACAATCTTTATCGGTTCTCTTTTAACTGTTAAATTGGGGGTGATTTCGAGATCCTGCTGAGCAACTTCTTCAATAATACTATCTGGATAGTGCACATACTTCCGAAGATTAGAAATGTGGAACACATCATGCACGCCAGATAACCCACTAGGCAACTGCACTCTATAGGCTAAAGAACAGATCCTCTCCAGAATAGGAAAAGGACTAATATATCATGGTGCCAGCTTACCGGTCTTCCCGAACCTTAATACTCCTCGCATTGGAGATACTTCGAGAAAGACAGAGTCTCCAATCTGGAATTCCAAATCACTTCTTCTGCGATCATAATAACTCTTTTGATGACTTTGAGTCGTTCTTAATTTCTTTCGTATAAAATCAACTTTCTCTGTGGCTTCTTTAATCATATCCGGTCGAAGGACAAGTCTATTACCTACCTCAATCCAGCTAGCGAATGATCGACACGGACGACCATATAAAGCTTCAAAAGGAGCCATCTCTATACTGGCCTGATAGCTATTGTTATATGAGAATTCGACCAGATGTAAATGGTCCTCCCAAGAACCACCAAAATCAAGTATACAAGCACGCAATAGGTCTTCCAAGGTTCGGTTAATCCTCTCAGTCTGCCCATCAGATTATGGGTGATAAGTAGAGCTGAAATTCAGTTTTGTTCCCAATGCGTCTTGAAATGCCTCCCAAAATCTACTAGTGAATATCGGGTCACGATCACTCACTATACTTCTAGGAATACCGTGGAGATGGACAATTTCTTTTACATATAACTCGGCTAAACTTGCTGCCATGCGGGTAGATTTCACTGGCAAAAAGTGGGTTGTCTTTGTCAAACGGTCCACAATGGCCCAGATTGCTTGATTGCCTTTCCGAGTACGAGGCAACCCGTCGATGAAATCCATCGATACTTGGTCTCATTTCCACTTGGGTACCTCTAAAGGTTGAAGTAAACCCGCCATTTTCTTTTTATCGCTTTTGATTTGCTGGCAAGTAGCACAACGACTCACATATATAGATATGTCCCTTTTCATTGTCTTCCACCAGAAAGTTCTTTTGATATCACGATACATTTTATTGACTCTTGGATGGATGCAAAGTCTAGATTTGTGACATTCATCTAAAACTTCATATTTCAGCTCAGGAATGTCCGGGACACAAATCTTGCCTTTCATCCTTATAACTCCATTATCATCAATTGCAAAATTAGAATCTTCACCTCGACATGTTCTTCTACGAATTTCCCGAAGAAACTTGTCTTCAATTTGCTTGCTGGCGATCTTTTCAAGGAGAGTAGGAGCGACAACAAGATATGCAAGAACAGAATGTCTCCTACTTAAAGCATCAGCAACTACATTGGCTTTTCCGGGCGTATATTGAATATCTAGGTCATAAGATGCCAAAAATTCCAACTAACATTGTTGTCGCAGATTTAGATCTTTCTGGGCGAAGAGATATTTCAAATATTTATGGTCGGTGAATAATTCGAATTTTTCACCCAGAAGATAATGTCGCCATATTTTCAAAGCGAAGATAACAGCTAAGAGTTCCAAATAATGGGTTGGGTAGTTTCTTTAGTGAGGACGTAATTGTCTACTCGCGTAGGCAATTACCTTCCCGTTCTGCATTAATACCGCATCCAAACCATCACCGCAAGCGTCAGTATAAATAGATAATCCCTGATTCCCGTTGATAATAGCAAGAACAGGAGCATTGGTTAATCTCTTCTTCAACTCCTGAAAAGCTTCGTCACATTTCGGAGTCCAATTGAGTTTTGTATTCTTCATCGTTAGCTTAGTCAATGGACTAGCTATCTTAGAAAAGTCCGGAACAAACTTTTGATAATAACCTGCTAAACCCAAAAAGCTTCGAACTTCTTTTGTGGTAGTGGGTTTCCTCCAATCAAGAATAGCGGAAATTTTGCTAGGTACAACAGAAATTCCTTCTTCATTAACAATATGGCCAAGGAATTTAACTTCTTTGACCCAGAATTGGCATTTGAAAATTTTTGGGAATAGAATATTCCTCCTTAATATCTCTAAAACGATTCTAAGATGCTCGGCATGCTCCACTTCGGTCTTGGAAT
Source organism: Allium cepa (assembly GCA_030765085.1). Classification (NCBI taxonomy): domain Eukaryota; kingdom Viridiplantae; phylum Streptophyta; class Magnoliopsida; order Asparagales; family Amaryllidaceae; genus Allium; species Allium cepa. The sequence goes on along the minus strand of CM060943.1, from coordinate 473,785,721 downwards.
AGACCAAAATATTGTCAATAAACACAAGCACAAATTTATTCAATACTTCCCGGAACACACGGGTCATAAGATCTACGAAGTATGCTAGAGCATTAGTTAGCCCGAAAGGCATGACTAACCATTCGTAGAACATATTAGGACCCCTGAAAGCGGTCAAATGAACACAATCTTCGGCGATTCGTAGTTGATGGAACCTCTGGGCTAGATCCATCTTCAAAAAGAAACAAGCGTCGTGCAATTGATCAAACAGATCATCAATTCTAGATAGTGGAAATTTATTTTTGAGAGTCAGCTTATTGAGATCGCGGTAATCCACACACAATCTCAAAGCTCCGTCCGATTTAGCAGCAAACACGACGTCTGAACCCCATTCAGAAACACTAGGATGAGTTAACCCTTTATTTAGCAAATCATCAGTTTGCTTGACTAATTCAACCCTTCCCCTGGGTGCCATCCTGCGACTTGCATGAACGACAGGACGAGCATTGGGTACTAGGTCAATTCTGAATTCTATTTCTCGATGTGGAGGTAAGGATTTCACTTCTTCAAACATGTCCGAAAAATCTCTAACAATGGGTATGGACTCCAGACTGGGTTCGGGATAACCCAAGTTATACATCAAACCATCTCTTTTAGGACTAGGGCCTCACAAGAAATCTCAATAGAATCTCCAAATTTGGTTTTAATCGAAATTAATCGATTATTACAATCCAATTTGGTTTTATATTTTGCTAGCCAATCCATTCCGACTAAGACTTCAAACTCGTTAAAATCAAGGACAAAGCGACTGATAGGGAATTGGCAGCAAGCATATGAGATAGGAATGTCTCTACATCGAAGAAAAGGTTCGCGGGACCTCAACTGGATTCTTTACGCATATAGGCTTATCAACAAAATCAGGTTCAAGACATAATTCATTAATAGCTTGCTGAGAGATAAAACTATGTGTAGCGCCCGTGTCAAACAGAAATCTAACAATGCTATCATAAATAGTGAGATTACCTTCCAGAACTCCTTTCCCCTTTTCTGCTTTGGAAGATGCAGGTTTGTCTTTGACTGTGTACACTTTGGCTGTCTGAGCTTGCTTCATGACTGGGCAGTCTTTAACATCGTGTCCCAATTTCTGACAATAATAACATTTCCTGGGTTTTGCTTGAACGGATTGATTGACTTGTTTCTTAGGCTTCGTACATCTGCTCGAATAATGGCCCTTTTCTAAACAATTAAACAAAGTAATTTTCTCTGCCATGCTTCCCTGATTGCTCTTCTTTTTCTCCTTACCCTGCCATGGTTTCTTGCCTCCAAATTTCCTCTTCTTCCAATTTTGATTGCTCGAATTTCCTTTCTCCACCGGGGCTTCTTGCATGCCAAGTGTGTCATATCTGTATCCCACATCAACCAAATCTGAAAAGGATTCGTTGACGTAGCCAGTCATCCTTTCGTGGAACTTCTTATTTATCCCACGAATGAACCTTTCATTCTTCTTTAAAGGTGTGTTCACCAATTCTGGACCAAAACGAGAAAATTCATTGAATTTGTTTGGATACTCCTCGAATGACAAACTCCCCTGCTTTAAGTCCATGAATTCCTGGTACATTCGAGAAATTCCAGCTGATGGCATGTAGAGCTTCTCAAATACTTCTTTAAATCTCTCCCAAGTAAACTCGTCTTCTGGCTTATCTACAGTACTATCTCCCACCATGCTAAGGCTTCTTCTTGAAGTTGCCAAGAAGCTATGAGTCGCATCTGATCGTCTTGGAACTTTAGCCCGCTAAAGATTTTTTCACATGATCTAATCCATGATTGGGCCTCAACAATCGACCCCTTGCCGGTGAACGGCTTACCACAAAGCCTTGAGAAAAATCTTATATAAATCAGCCAAATTCGACTGATGCTGAATAGATAAAACTGCTTCTGCTGCTAGGGGAACTTGGCTAGGTGCTGTGGCATTTCCTCGCCCCCAGCTCTTCCTCTTTGTCCGCTCATCCTTACTATCTGTAATTAGTAAGAAAATTGGTTTAGATATTCGGACGAGATATCTTAAGGAATATCAACAGTTTAAGGAAATAGACTAAGAAAATTTGGGGTTTCGGTCTTGGTTATATTCATTCTAGGGTATACCTTACCCTATCTCTAATGAACCATCTAATGTGTTATATTCCATAGCTAAAGTTCTTACTCAACCTTTAGCTCTGATACCACATGTCACGACCCGAAATCCAATGGTCAAAAATTGACATCAAATACCTCACTTGTATTCGACTGCCAAAGATTCAAACATCGAACTCCAGTCGGATGGAGCTTATAACAACATTAGATGAATATAAAAATAGCGGAAACAGAATGAATAACATTGATTACATCACAGTTACAACATCATCATAATATCCATTACAACATCAGAGTATTTTTATACATATATCATAACTCCAAATAGAACATCATGACAGAACCACAAGTGATCATATGCCAAAAAGTCTTCAAGAGAATAAAGTGATAGTGAACTTTCAAAACTAAGCACCTTGAGATCCAAAAGCTTCTAAAATATCTCTAAGGTAAAGGCCTCCAAAAACCGATAGCCTCCAAAAACCGATAGACTTCAAAATCCAGCTAACACCAAAACACGAAAAACCTGATACTAGGCTGCCTATGTGGAAATTATGGTCACCCAGAGTTTAGAAAGGAAACAATAAACTCCAGGTCTATCGTGGGACTGGTATGAGTAAACAAAAACATTTTCTTTTAAATAAACAAGATTTATAAAAGAAAATCCGGTATGCTTTTTGGAAAATGAAACTACCATAAGACCTCCCGCCACACACACAATGCAATTCGCAAAATTGGAGGAGATTTCTTCTTTTGACAGTCAAATATGCTTGATACGGGAAAAATTCTTTGATATTATTACTAGTGCATAGTGTAGAAAGCCATTCCGAAAGTATAATATTAATCTTAGCCAGCATACAACCATTATTGTGTGCCTATTGTAGCTACCATATTTTGTGGCAGGTTACCGCCATGCTGCATGGCAGGTTATACAACTAAAACCATACAAGGCTCGTATTGTTTCTTTGGATTTTCCAACAAATGGTCAGGCTTAGGAACTTCCTACTGCCACATGAGTACGCCTCTGGAGGGACGTCTCGAGAACTTAACCAGTTCTCTGCCAACACAAGGCCGAGTTACCTCTGTAACTAGGTAACTACTACACGAGTATGCCCTCCATCACAAAGCAAAAACCACATAGTAATTAAGATTGCAGCAATCATATAGGTAAAGTATCTGGGATTTATATCATGATACCACCTTTTCCAGAAGGAAATGGCATACCCTAAAGGGTGCGCCCCTCATAACCTTGCTGCATCTTTCCTGTTTCGACCATTTCCGGGGTATGAGGTCCGATAAGGTCTCGTTCACAAAGCTACGCTTTACACGAAAGCCATGCTTTGATCACAAATGATCATCGACACACAGCATCACTTAGCATGCCGCACTACCAAATTGGGAGCACATCACTGATAACCTTCACTACATAACCTATGAGCTCGTACGTCTCAGAGAAGGGTGTTAAGCTAAGAGAATAAATTCTTCACCACCAACACGTAAATGTATCAATTACAAAGATTCACATTCAGAGTTCGATGTGGATTTCAGATAACTAACTGAAATCCGGCTCCCTGTCGCATTAAAGTTTAAATGTCGTTTTATGGGCAAAAGGTTTTCACATAAATACAAAAACAAATCACAAATCACAGTTCAGCACAAAGCAATTCGTATCACACAGTATCACAAATCACAACAGAAATATCAATACAGTACACAACATTTGATAATAGTTAATCATCTTTAATTAAAGTGAGTGTGATTTAAGTGAATTAACCACATAACTTTATTTTTTGATTATTTTAGATCAATGATTAATTATTCTTAATGATAAATTAATTAAATCTTAATCAACTTTATTAATTTATTATTCCTTAATTAATCAACTTGGTTAACTACTAATTATAAATTAATTAACTTTAATTATCTAATTAACAGTTCTTAAATACAAATAAATTAGACACTTAGTTATTAATTAACCAATCTTTAATTACAAATTGATTAATCTCTAATTACTTAGTTAATTACAATTATAAATTAATTAACCATTCTTAATTATCCTTTTTGAACAATTAATTAATAATAATAATTTATCTTAATTAACATTTAAAAATCTTCCTTAAACTTTGAAATCAAATTATTACTACATTGAAAATTTTAGTGGCAATTAACTTTAACACTTAACTTAAGTCAACTACTTTAATTAAAGTTTAAATTGGATTTTAAAAACATTTTAAAGTATTAACTTAAATAATTAAAACTTATAATAAATTCTTAAATTAAATTGTTAAACATTTATTAAGTCGACAATACTTAAAACTTGTTGAGAAAAGTTTGCTTAACTTTACATTTATAATATTGCAAGTTTGAAAACCAACCCGAGTACTTCCCAAGTTTTATTCAAGTAAACACTCGAGATCCACCCTACATTTCCCCGAAGCCTTCTCTCTTCCTCACGTACGCTTCTTCTCTTCTCTTTTTAAAACTTAAGTTTAAAATTAATAAACTGTTCCAGGCTTTAGAATTTCGCGTTCCAACCCGAAGCATGCCCTTCATTTACTCGAGTAACAACTCGAGTCACTCACCACTCAACAACCGCTGACACCATAACTTTGTCATACACGTACACGTGCACGGCGCCTCGCCGACCCTCTGGCGAACTTCACGACCTCCGGCAAGTCACGAATCATCTCTATATTCGATTACCACAATCAACTCGACGCCAAAGTTTCCAAATCAAAATTTAGCATTTCGTACGAAAAACTGCAACTCAACCCATCCAACAAAATCGCCTCGCCCCAGTTGCTCAGACCACCGGAGATGCTCCAACTCCGTCCACACCACGTCAACACCCCATTATACCATCCCCTAGAATACCACGCAACCCGATGCATCAGAGGTGACAAAATCACCTCGTTTCCAGACATGTCCAAAACTTGAACATAAACCCTAAATTCACCTCGTTCCTTCAATTCGTGCTATAGAAAAATTATTTGACAATTTTCTTGGAATCATCATGATCAAACCTGCTTCGTGCAAAATTTCAACATCCAGTATTAGATCGATCATCAGAAAATGGTTAAAATGCATATTTTGTTCAACTGTGAACTTCTCGTAGCATACTAAACTAAAAATTACCATTTTTGTTTTAAAAATCCTATTTTGCTACAACGACCCGTAAAATTCGACGATTAAGATGAATTAAATTAACAAGATTTTTAATTAAAATTTTGAAAGAAATAAAAATCTTATAATTTATATTGGAACGAATGGTAGAAATTAGATGTAGCAGTTGAAATTAAAATTAACAATTTAAAATTTATATTGCAATTAATTGGAAATAATGTAAATTGAATAGAAATGTAAGTTTATTTATATGGCAGTAATTGAGGAATAAAAAGTTTGAAACCAAGTAAATAAATTTATGGAGAACATTTAATAGTAATTAATGTATATATTCGGCAATTGACAATTTATGGATTTTTTAAGATTGCAAAGTTATAATTGAGTGTAAATAGGAATATTTGGCAATTAATTAAAATAAGAAAAATAAATGTAAATGTTATAACTTGGTTACCAAATTTATATACGGAAGTGGATGTAAATATGAATTAATTAATGTGCGCATTAATTTATAATGGGATAAAACGTAAATTAATGTAACAAGGATGATGCAGGTTGGTAAGTATTCATAATGTTTGTGTTGATGATAAACGTTACTTTAATGATTGTTATATAAAATAACGGAAGTGTGAATGGAAATTAATAGAAACGTAAACTTATTTTAAGGTAGTAATTGGATGTAGATTTATGGAATGGAGTTAATGCAAATCAATGGAATTAATAAAGACGTATACATAGCTATGTTATTTAATATACGAAAACAAAATGTAAGCAATGGATTAAATTAAGGAAATTAAATATTAATAAATGGCCATTTAATAAAACCAATGTTCTAGGAGTAATTATAATAGGTGTTTGAAATACGTATAAACTTTGATTTGGAAATCAATTGGATTTAAAATGAAATTTGGTATTACATTGATGAGTTTAAATGTTATTTTATTTTATAAAGTAATAAATGGTGTAATAAAAGAATGAAATAAAGATAAGTAAATTTAATTGAGACTTTAATTATAAATAATGGGTGAAATAATAGGATGGATGGTAACTGTTTGTGGAGAATAACCACACAAGTATTATAAAGAGTATATTGGTGATAAACGGTTATTTCGAAATAAGGTAATTAAATATTACTTTAATGGATATAAATGTAGTAATGGATAGAGGGAATGAAACTAGCATTATGAAAATAAATGTTAACATTGTTTTATAAGCAATAAAAGCCTATTAATGTGACTGAAGGTTAACGGTAACGATTATTGTATGTTACCTATGTATGTAGCTTGTAAATTTAAACTTTGAAATTTGTTACAATAATTATAATTTAATATTACGTTAATGTTAATTAAGGTCATATTTGTAAGTAATGTTAAGGTTCTTTATATTGGACAATTTGTTGAGTTATAAGGATAGGGAATAAAGCTTTATTAATTTATTGGAATTTAAAATTTAATAAAAGGATTAATTACAATTAAATGGATTAAATATTTAAAGTGGGAATTTAAATGAAAAGTGAGAATGTTAATGTAATGGATTTTGATTCCAATATTTATTTAATCGATTTGTTAATAATGAATCGAATAATAAAATGAAAAGTAAATTAAATTTATAATTTTCGAATTTAATGGAATTGAGGTTAATACCGAAATTTATAAATTTATCAACTCTAATTTGACATTTAAATTGGTTTAGGTCACTGTAAATGATTGGAAAATTGAAAATGATAAGAATTGGCAATTATCGAATTGAAAATTTGATTAAATTGACTAAATTTTATTTATTTAATTAATATAATAATCGCCATTTCGGCCACTGACTCGGATTTCGATGAAACAAGTTTCAACGGATCTGTAACGATGAATTATTGTAGGTTTTCATGTTTCGTAGCGATCGGACTTGTCGTTTGATCGTACGGACTCAAAACGCCTTGAAATTGATGAAATTGAAATCAATTGAAATCAATTGAAATCAATTTGAAAATATTTATTTGAGCATAACTTCTTCATACGATGGAATTTGGACTTAAAACTTGTTCCATCGCGTTTAAAATATTTAAAAACATCTATTTTGATATATGGGTTGACCCAATTTCATTTCGGAGTCGAAACGGGCTTTTTGGGCCACTTTGGCGTTAACGCATAAATCTATCTTATCCATCCATTCAAATGTCAACCCTGCTTATAAATATCCTTCTATAAAACCTAACTGTCTCTGTTGCTTATTTCTTTACATTCTATTCACCTTCTCACTTCAATGGCAGACAAACCCTAATTCCAACTGCAATCCCATCTCAGATCCATGATTCATTTTTCGTTTTGGTTCATCGACTGATCAGTAAAAATCGAAGAAGTTTCGGCCGTTCATCGCTCGACGATGAACTTCGTCTGGTTGGAAAACCAATTCTGAGTATTAGAGAGTGGACTGAGGGGATCGCATCGGCATAGATTGTTCATCGTTTGGACGGTTAGATCGTCGACATAAATTCAAATAGGGTTAAACCCTAGTGGCGGCTGCTGGCATTTTTTTGAACTGGAGGTATCGCGTAGGGGCGCGAAGCTGGGGAGAGAGGGTCGCGCGAGTGAGTGGGGCGGTCGGCCTGACCGGAGTGTAGTCACGGTGGCTGGAAATTCGAGTTGGGATGGCGGTGTTTTTCGTGCGTTCGTTATCCTGGTGCATGCATTCTGTAGCCGACTACTGTAGGGAAGGAGAGTAATGACGTGGCAGGTGATGTAAATGAATGTGTGTTCTTTTTATTTTATAAATTGAAATTCAAACACATTTATTGCCATATCTTTCACATACGAACACCAATTCACTTGCAGTTTTTTTGTTAGGATCGTATTGAAATTCCGAACATTTTGGCTCTAGTTTGGATGAATTCTGAGACTGTCAAAATTTTGGGTTTAAATTGAATTTAAACCCAATTTAAATTTAAAAGGTGAGTGTTTTAACCCACTCACAATTTCTAAAATTTCTTATGTTTGTTAAATTAATTTATGTTGTAATTAAGCATTTATTTATGACTGTTTCGTATATTTTTAATCATCATCTCAGTTAATTGCATTTATTGAAATTAAATCGTTATTTAATTTATTTTTGAATATAACTGCCAGTTAATTACCTGTTGTATATTATCAGTTATATGTTGATATTGATTGATTGTTTTGGATGATGATTGTGATGGATATATGATTTTATGATGGATAAATGGATGTTTTATTTATATCATCAAAGACTGCAAGTTATTATGTTTTTTTTCATTCGGGATTGCGGTTTGAAATGATATAACCATAATTTTTATTTTAAATTACGGATTGAAATGATAAATACCCGTATCACTTGACCATAGGATAGAAAATTATATACAGGCACCGCGGTCTATATATAAAAGTATTTTGAAATGATTTTCTATGGTTTGTAAAGAAATATACGTTTTATGAGGTATGGATTTGGATATTGTATAAATGTATTTTATATATATAGTTAAATTCCTGAATTTAAGCTATGCATAAATTTGTTTAATAAAAATAAGTTTAATAATAAAGTTTGATTTTATTAAAATAAAAATGGATAAGTACTTACTTAAATTATATTTTAAATATGGAGTTTATATTGATTTTTATAAATCAAGTTGAGAAGATAGTTTTGAAATTCATTTGAGATTATATTTAATTAAGAATTATATTTAATAAGAATTCATTTGGAACTTATTGGAATTGATATTTTTGAAGAATATGTTTTATAACTTAATTTGGGTTTAAGGCGATTTGAGTGAATAAATCGAGGAATATTCAGTTATTGGAATTTGAAGTTTTATTTAAAGGATATTGGGTTTATTAAGCAAATATTTCAAAACTAAATAATAATAGAGTGAATTTGGCATATATATATATATATATATATATATATATATTATAAAATTTAGTTTTAAAATATTGAATACGTAAGCTTTGAAATATATGGAATTTGAAATGGTTCATTTGAGGATTTAAATATGTAATTGGAATTTATTTGTGGAATTAAAGAAGCTATTTTATTATATAAAGAAATTTAATATTTAAACCATTTAAGTATTAAGAAGTCATGTTTCAAAGCTATGAGTTTCAAGATATATAGATTTGAAAGTGCTATGATTTTGGAAAAGGATATATTTTGAAATAAAATGATATCATATTGGTTTGGGTTTAAACGGAAATGATATCATATTTATATAGTTTTGAAATTGATATTATATTCTGGTTTTGAGATATAATTTTTTTGAAATGACCGCGGTCTTATAATAACGTTTGGTTGTTACGGAGACCAGGATCGGAAGTTGTCATACTCTCTGCCAACTTCGAAAACCACTTTAGCAACCGTGTACGCGGTGGAGATTCCAGAATGAAGTAGGATGGTGGCGGTGTTTCCTTTGAGGTAAATACGTGGGCCCAACTCCCGTGAGTTGGCATAAGGTGGCTAAAACAGGAGCGATCGACGGGTTAATGAGGTAGCACCTTTGATCGGGCACATCCCTTTGATATTATACTTTGACTTTTGGATTTATTCGGTGGCCACTTTTGATTTTTTTAGTTGGGGTTGTGGCTCGAGGTGGGCGGTAGCTGCGCGCTACGCGTTACCACCGACTCGGAAGCGTAATTGGTATGTCTACCCTGGCATTGCCTAGTTGTGCCGTGTCACCTACTCTATCGCGCCTTGTACGAGTTTGGTTTTCTCCCGTAGCCCGTGGAGTATTTAGGGTAGTCTCCCAATCTGGAGATGCACTGATACTGGATGGACTACTGGGACTATTACGTGTTAAGGGCTATAGAGGTAACCCCTTAATGCTATGAAAAAATTAAGTTTATTTTACTATTTAGACACTATTATGATAGCGAAATATTACTACATAGTAAATAGTTTAATGGATCGTTAGGAGATGTGAATCCCGAGCATCTCTTAAGTTACTGCACTCACGTTAGACGCTGGATAGGAGATGTCAAACCCCGTAAACATCTCCGACGCCGTTACACTCATATTTATTTCAGTTGATTTAACTTACATAAGATATTTTAGTTCTGACTCGAGTGTTTTGTCTTTTCAATTCGCTCGGGTCAGTCCGAGCATTTCAGGAATCGAAGACTTTATTTCTGAAGGATAAAGACGAAGATTTCATTATTATTAATAATAATAATATTATTATTATATATGTTATATTGTTCCACTACACTGTATTCCGTAGCATTGATTATTATTCACTGGCATGTGCAACTCTGATATGTATTGTAAAAATATAATCAAATGTTTATAAAACAGCTTTATGAACTGTATATTTGATTATTATATTTTATCATTCCGCTGCAAGATTCTCATTTACCCCATAACAATCTGCCCTTCCGTATTGTTTGAATTGAAACGTGTGTCGATTTAAACTGTGCGAAAAGGCAGGATGTTACATTTGCACTGTGGATTCAAGTTATGAAATTGAATTAGCTTTTTAAAACACTCGAATTCAACATATTATTATATGTTATACTGTAAAACAAGTTTCCACTTGATATATTGCACTGACATGTTTTAAAACAGATAAAAATCTTGATTGAGGTTTAAACTTCTTGTTTGTTTGAAAACTCTAAGCTTAACAATGATTAGATGAAAATATTTTGAATTTTAAATAAATATTCAACTCTGTAACAATAAACAGAGAAGTACAGTATATTCAATATTCATAGAATAGCCTATATATAACACAGAACTATATTAAAAAATAAAGCATATACAAAACCATATTATCAACGAATCACCTGTATTGTTTTTAATTAAACTTGAAACTTTAAAATCTATGTTTACTCACCTAAAAAGTTTGTGAACAGAGAGCTGCTTTTGTTTTGAAAACCTGTAGTTTTGATTTGCCTTTGAATCCTGTTGCTTACTTTGTTGAATTGAATGATGATGCTTACTTCTCTTTTTTTCCTCTGGTTTGCTAAGTTATCATTGAACGAACTGGAACAAAAGTTTATATATATAGAATAGAGTTTTTACATGGTGGGTGTCTTCTGGTGCAAGCTCATTTATTTGGACAGATTTTTTTTCTTCTGACTAAACTAGATTTTATTTTCTAAAATTGAAAGGATTTGTAAATATTTGAAATGACTTTGTTTTGGCTGAGATGATAGCATCTAATGTAATTGTTTCCTTCTAAGTTTACATACTTATTATATATTTTTTTATATGTACATAGACACTTGCAGGTAGATATTTTGTTTTCTTATGTACATAGATATTGTATTTGCCTTGCATTCACATACATACATTTTATCTGGTTTTGCTTTGCTTAGTAAAAAAAAATTGTTTTAGTTATTTGTATTGGTTTAACTTATGTTGCATACACACAAACTCACTTATTTCTAACATAAACCCTTGTTTTTTTATTGTTAAGCTTAACTATCAACACTTAATTTATATTCATATATATTAACACATATTTTATTTGTTTTGAAACTTTTCAAATTAAATTCCAAAAATTTAAATAAGTTACCAAATTTAAATTAATAAATTTTGGGATGTTACACGAAAAGTGGGGAATCCAGAGTTTAAAGGGAAAAAAACTTCAAATCAGTCATGGGACTAGTGTGAGAACTCAAAGTATGATGTTTTTTAAACAAAAAGGTATCTCATAAGACCACGCCGCACATAAACACGGAACGGGTTTTTACTTTATGATAACCAAAACTCTTTATTACGTAAAATTTGGGGATATTATTTTTAATGATCATCTTTGAAAACATTTGCAAATAAACTTGTTAATCTTAGCCGAAATTGTTACCATTATTAAATTCTGACATTCTAGGTTCTACAAACAAAATCGCAAGTTCTTATTGGAGAATGGATTTCCATACAAATAACCAGATGAAGGGACTACCTTCCGATAAGTACACCTCTAGATGGATGTCCCGAGGAACCATCACAAAGCACCTCTACCAACACAAGACCGACCTATCTCCATAACTAGATGGTACCGAATATGTCATCCCGCGATCGTTACCGACCTTTATGTGAGAGCACTCTTCGCATACATCCACATTAATTTACATTCTGAATGTCATAACGGGAAGAAATATATCTAGAAGGGAATGATCATACCCTAATTGGGAATGACCCACTTAGCCTTGCCGCATCTGACCCTACTTCGGTCATTTCCGGTTGATGAGGCTTGAGGCAACGATTACCTTTTCACATAGCATATCTTCTTTCACTTTGAATGCCACATTGTCGTTCCATATTCACATGACTGATTACTATAAATGTATAACTTCCTGAGCTCGTATGTCTCGAGAAAGAGTGTTAAGCTAAGAGAAGATGTCTTCTCTGCCACCGACTGATATACATCTATAGAGACCACTCATTGTGATTTGGAATGCATGGTTAGACACTCATCCATACAAGTTCTTTCTATGAATGAATGATACCGAAGGTACTTTCCTTGGCCATTACTAGGCGAGAAGTCCTTGTGGTTTTGAGGTTTTTCGTAACAAAGAGAGCACTGTTAAAGTATAGTGAATCGGGAGTTTATCCCCAATTAATCAAAAATTAGTCCCTCTTTATTATTCGTCTCAATATCTCTGTCTTCAAATATCTTCAGTCTTCGAACACGTAAATTGGTTTGACATGGTTTACGGCTAGGAATCACCCAAATCCGACCCCGGTTCCTTGGAAATCCAATCATCGATAAAAATAATTTAATTAGGTGATTTTTTTTGATTCATTCATTTTTCTTTACCAAAATATCTTCGAGAGATACACAGTTTCAAATCTTTTTCTTTAAATACAAAATCATTTAAACCTCTCTTTTGAATATTTCTCAAATCATTTCTAAAGAATATCTTTTGAGAAAATAGGATTATAGAAATCATTCTACTTTTATCCAAAATCAACTTTCTTATTCAATGAGTGCTATGGACGGAATAACGGTGAGATCACCTTTTAAATTCCACGAATAGGACAAGTTTCCTCTTCGGATTTTAATAATGAGTATAAGAAGACTATTTCTATAAAATCCAAGTTGAGCATCTGGGCTTTCCTTTTGATATGTTCCACCCCTTGCGTAAAAGAGAAAACTGAGGCCAGGTAAGTTCAGGGCACTGGGTGCTTCATCCCTAACCTTAGTTACACACCTTTATTTCACTTTTAGATCACACAGGCGAGACAAATGTACCAATCATTTCCGTATACTCATTTTTCCTTTTTAAATCACTTAACTATTTGTTTAACCATCTTTGAAATAATATTAAATTGTTAAAATTTATTTTAAAATGCTTTATTATTTACTTAAAAACATTTACTAAGGATTTTCAAAGAATATTAAGTTTCACCCTTTATTTCAAAAGCTTAGGAATAATGTTGCGAAAAGTTTTGCAAATAGTGTTACAAAAAATGCTTCAAAAGCTGTATTCTTTATATCATTTAGAAAACCATCTTTACAACTTAAATCGCTTTCAAAACATTTTAAAAGATTTTTAGAATTTATTTCATATTTTTAAAATGGTTATTTTGTTAATTTTCAACTTTGGTCATTTTGTGGAAAAACTGGATATTTCTTGAAAATTGATTTTTCCATATTTCAAAATATACAAGATGAAATCTTGATTTTCTTTTTTATATGAAGGATATGGATATAAGGATTCGGAAAATTCTTACTTCAAAGAATTGCGGACTATATTCCACTTCATATATTCATTTGAACTTTTGACGTGAAAACACGAACTATTGTTAAATTCATATCTGAACTTTGACGAAACAAGTTTAAACATTTAAGAATCATTTCTAAAGCATATTCAAACAATTTTTTTCGAAGGTATAAATGATTTCATATCACGTTTTATTTTATTTTGGAAAGTTTTTTCCATGTGAATCATTGTTGTGTATATCGTGACTTGTTTCAATATTTCCATCCAATAAACAACATATGAAAATCAATATCATAACCGAACATCCAAAAAAACATATCGCAACATCACAACCAAATATATACATCTAAATTAGGAGTTCTCACCTCAGTTGCAAATGAACTAACTTTAAAGTGATTATAACTTTCATAACTTTAATCGGGTGCTCACGAATGCTTGTTTTAAGGTTTCTAGGTGGCTTGACTTGACTTGTGAAGGTCTTTGGATCTTTAGGACATGAGTTTCAAGGTGGATTTAGGCTCGACTTGATGGTGAAGGTGTTGATCGTGGGTTGTGAAGGAAGGAGGAGTTTTGGTGAATATTTAAGGCGATTTGATGATTATTTTCTTTAGTATATTTTTGGAATAAATTTTGGCATTATTTTATTAAGACTAGAAGCCATTAAAAGATTGAGAAGAAGCTTGAAAATTTGAGAAGATGAAGTATGCAAGGAAGTGAGAACATGGGTGTGTATTTATAGAAATTTTTTTGGATTAAAATGTTATATTTATAAAAGACTAAAATACCCTTTACTTACTTTTAAAGTAATCTTACTTTTCAACATTTAACATCACATTACAAATCTTCATTTTATGTTTTAATCACCTAAGGAGTAAGAAAAGATAAAGTAATAATGATGTTTCTTTTAATTTGGCATGTTTTGTTTTTATTAGTTTACTTCTCCTAATTATATCTAGAATTTCCTAATTGTGTTTTAACAAAAGTAAACCTAATTAGAAATTTAATTAATACTTACTACATTTATATAAGTGTACATGAAAATTATAATAAAGATGCAACAACGTTGCGACAACTTTAAATCGACAAAACGTTGATTTTTGACAAAATGTTCTACGGTCATATTTCGACGTTTTAGTTAAACTATTTATTTACGTAAACCAAATTTAAAAATAAATTTGTATAATGTTATTTAAAAATATAAACACTCATAAATAAATTAAAATTATTTACTAAACCATTTACATTTACTTTTCTGAAATCAGGATTTTGTCACTTTTGTTGATATAAGTAAATGTTACTATTTTTATGTATATTTCTATTTCCAAATCCTATCGAATATTGTTTAAATCATAAAACCTTCTATGTTTTATATTTAAAATCACTTTAAATATTATATTTTAAAGTGGTTAAGATTTGGATCATTACATTCTCCCCTACTTAAGAGAATCTTGTCCTCAAAATTAGGTAAGAAGAAAATAGCTTAAAAGGAAATATATATTCAATAAGGTAGAATATATGCAATAAGCGACTACACCATAGGCGTTGAGTACACTCAAACGATAGACAAAGTCTATACAACGATCTAATCTTGGGGTATGCTTTTCTCATTCTGTCTTCTATTTCCTATGTGTAATCATTAGCATCCCCGCTCCATTGAACTTTGACCAACCTTCCTTCTTAATCTCTTTTCATCTTGATCCACGGTTCGAACGGGCCTTCTAATCACCGCTAAGTTTGGTTCTATCTCTAAGTCATCGTGGGCAGCCATTTCTATGATTTGCTCTGGTTCATATACATGCTTACGTAAATGTGATACGTGAAAAACATTGTGTACACCAGACAATCTTTCAGGCAATTGTACTCGATAAGCTAGGCCGATTCGTCCAAGAATGGTAAAAGGTCCAATATATTGAGGTGTTAACTTTCCAGCTCTTCCAAATCTTACTACTCCTCTCATTGGAGAGACTTTTTAAAAGACTGAATCTCCAACTGTGAATTCTAGATTTCTACGCGTTCGGTCTGTATAACTCTTCTATCTACTTTGGGCATCTTTTAGATTCTTTCTAACCATATCAACTTTCTCTGAAACTTCTCATATCATATTTAGGCCAAGCACTAACCGATCTTCGGATTCTATCCAACATGTTGGCGATTTACATGGACGACCATACAATGCTTCATATGGTGCCATGCCGATACTGGCTTGATAGCTATTATTGTAGGAGAACTCTGCTAAATGTAAATGATTCTCCCACGAACCTCCAAAGTCTCGAATATGTGCCCTTAAAAGATCTTCCAAAACACAGTTGACTCTTTCTGTCTGTCCATCTGTTTGGTTGTGATAGGCTGTGCTTATAATTAGCTTGGTTCCCAAAGCTGTCTGTAGTGCTTCCCAAAACTGACTAGTGAAGATTGGATCATGATCGCTTACTTTACTGCTCGAAACTCCATGCAATCTGACAATCTCCTTCATATGTATATCCGCAAGGCTTGTTGTAGTTCTTGTTGGCTTAACTGGAATAAAGTGTGCACTTTTGGTTAATCGGTCTATGAAAACCCAATTGCCCTTCCTTTCCTTGTTCGAGGCAAGCCATTAATAAAATCGATGGATATTTGATCCCACTTCCAAAGCAGAATCTCCAAAGGTTGAAGTAATCCTGTCATATTTTGTTGGTCACTTTTGATTCTTTGGCAATTTTCACAACGGCTGACAAAGATAGATATGTCACTCTTCATACTTTTCCACCAAAATGTAAGCTTCATGTCCTTGTACATCTTATGAATTCCTAGATGGATGCTAAGTTGGCTGTATGGCATTCAACTAGTACTTCTTGCCTAAGATTTCCAACATCCAAAACACAAATCCTTCCACTTAACCGCAATACTCTATGGTTATCTATTTTAAAGTTTGAATTTATTCCTTCTTCAGCTTCTTTAATGTATTTCTCAAACCGTTTATCTTCTCCATGTTTACTGGAAATTCTTTCCAGAAGAGTTGGAGTTACCACCAAATAAGAAATAGTAATAAACTTTCTACTCAATGCATCAGTTACTAGGTTGGTTCCCGGGTGTATATAGAATATCTAGATCATATGATGCAAGAAATTCTAGCTAGCGTTGTTGTCTCATGTTTAAATCTCTCTGGTGAAAAGATACTTCAAAGATTTGTGGTCCATGAAGAGTTCGAATTTTTCACCTAAAATATGGAATATTATTTACTAAGGTCAATTCAAAGTTGTATCGAAATAAACTATGAAAGATTCCTACCCAGCAAATAATCTCCATATCTTTAGAGCGAACACAACGGCTAATAATTCTAAGTCATGTGTTGCATCATTCTTCTCATGCGTCTTCAGCTGTCTACTTGCATAAGCAATCACCTTTCCGTCTTGCATTAAGACTGCATCAACTCCTTCTCCACAAGCATCACATAAATGGTCAATTCACTATTTCCATTTATAATTGCTAAAGCTGGAGCAGTTGTTAACCTCTTCTTTAGTTCTTGGAATGCTTCTTCATAGTTAGGAGTCCAAATAAATTTAGCATCATTCATTGTCAACTTCGTTAGGTGATAGGCACTTTTAGAGAAGCCTTGAACGAATCTTCTATAATATCCTGCCAAACCTAAGAAGCTACGAATCTCTTTAGGAATTTGTGGCTATTTCCAATCTTAAATAGCTGCAACTTTCCCTGGATCTACTAAAATTCCATCCCTTGATACTATATGTCCAAGGAATCTTACCTCCTTCTTTCAAAAATAACACTTTTAGAATTTGGCTTTAAGCATATTATTTCTCAATATTTCCAACACAGCTTCTAGACGCCTTACATGTTCTTCTTCTATCTTTGAGTAGATGAGGATATCATCGATATAGACTAACACGAATTTTTTTAGCACATCTCTATACACTCTATTCATAAATAAACAAAATAAGCGGGCGCATTAATCATCCCAAAAGGCACAACCAAACACTCATAGAAAGTGCTCGAACCTTTGAATGCAGTTAGATGGATGCAATCTTCTGCGATCCTTAACTGATGGAATCCTGCGGCTAGGTCCATTTTAGAAAAAACTCAAGCTCCGTGTAACTGGTCAAACAAGTCATCTATTCGAGGTAAATGATACTTGTTCTTAATGGTTTTCTTATATAGATCTCAATAGTCTACACACAATCTCAAAGATCTATCTGACCCAGCAACAAAAACTACAACCGATCCCCCGCTTGAATGGCTGGGTCTTATCAATCCTTTCTTTAATAGCTCTTGGGTTTGGTTATTCAACTCATCCCTTTCTTTCGAAGCCATCCTTCTATCTTGTTGTTCAATTGGCATCACACTAGAACTTAAATTGATACGGAATTCGATTTCTCGATGTGGGGGTAAACATTTAACTTCCTCAAAGACATCTGCAAATTCTTTAACAATGGGTATTGTTTCTAATCCTATCTGGGATGTATCCAAAGCATAAATAAAACTATCCCTTCTTGGACTAGGACCTTCATAGGAAATTTCTATGGTTTTCCCAAAGACGGTCCATAAAGATATCATTCTAGTTTCGCAATCCAGCATAGCTTTATACTTAGCCAACCAATCCATACCGAGTAAAATTTCAAATCCAATAAAATCTAAGATGAAAAGATCAAAAGGAAACTGAAGGGGAGGATAGGAAATTAGGATTTTTTTCACAGTGCATACAAAGATTAGTGGAACCTTCTATAGGATTCATCACGTGAATAGGTTCGTCAACAATTTTAGATTTAAGTTCTACTTCTTCTATAGTTTTTTAGCAATAAAACTATGAGAAGCTCCTATATCAAATAATACTCTAACTAAAACATCTTTGATAAAACTATTACCTTCCAACACTCCTTTGCCCTTCACATCATGGGACGTTGAAGGCTCATCTTTGATAGCATGAACTTTGGCTTGTTCTTCTTTCTTCATTAGGGGACAATCCTTTATCATGTATCCTAATTGATGATAATTAAAGCAACTTCTTGGAGTTGATCCTTGAGTTTTGGGTTTTCTACAATGAGTTTATAGGTGGCCCTTTTGTTGGCAATTATAGCAAGTGAAATCTTTAAAGCTGTTATCTTGAGATCCTCCTTTGGTTTTTCCCTGCCATGGCTTCTTGCCATTGAACTTCATCTTCTTCTAGTTACTGTTGTTGCTTTCCTGTGCTACGAATGGATTTATCTTATCCAAAGCTTCGTATCTATATCCCCTGTCTATTAAGTCTACAAATGGTTCTTTCACATGCCCAGTCATTCTGACATGGTATTGCTTCTTCATTCCAGAAATAAAGTTTTCATTCTTTTTAGCAGTGATCTATCAATCCAGGTCCAAAATGAGATAATTCGTTAAACTTGTTAGCATGCTCCTCAAACGACATCTCCTACTCCTGTTTGAAATCCATAAAACTTCAATAAAGATAGAATTTTCCTACTTCCAGCATATATTACACCTTTAGAACTTATTTGAATCATTTCCAAGAGAAATCATCCTCTGACTCATTCTGAATAATAGATTCCCACCAAAGTAGAGCTCCCTCTTGTAGTTGCCAAGAAGCTAAGAATCTCTTCTGTTCATCTCCAATATTTAGTCCTTTGAAAATTCTTTCACAAGAGCAGATCCAAGCTTGTACTTCAATGATGTTTTCTGTTCCTTTGAAAGGTTTACTACCAAGGCTAGTACAGTTCTTGCATAAAGGTGCAAAGTTGATTTGGGGCTGTACCGGAACTACTACTTCCTCGACTACTGTAGCTGCGGAAGTTTGACATTTGTTGTATTACTTCCTCCCCTACCTTATACTCTTCTTCCACTCATTTTCTACTATCTGTATATAGTAAGAAAATAATCTTTAGA
The DNA here is from genome assembly GCA_030765085.1 of Allium cepa. Classification (NCBI taxonomy): domain Eukaryota; kingdom Viridiplantae; phylum Streptophyta; class Magnoliopsida; order Asparagales; family Amaryllidaceae; genus Allium; species Allium cepa. The sequence goes on along the minus strand of CM060943.1, from coordinate 473,765,967 downwards.
ATATATAGACGAGATATCTTAGGGAATGTTGTACCATATGAATATACTTATTCAAGTTAAAAGTTTCAATTATGCGCTCTCTCAGACTAAACTCATTCTAGGGCATTACTAACTCTATCTCTAATGAGTCATATCCCAACAAAGCCACGGTTCTCACTTAAACTTAAGCTCTGATACTAAATGTGAACAACCCGTCTCCTCGACCCTTAGAAATCAACACTAATACATCCACGGTATTCACGTGCCGTAAATCCAAGTGTTGGGGAGGCAAATTATCAGGGGTGTAAAAGAAAATAAAGATAGAAGATAACATAAAAATAGAGTTTCACATAGCATTCAGCATTTTAATCATACATAAATGATCAGAGACAAATATAAATCCTGCGGGATAGTTATAACTGTCTATCCGTATGTTTGTTGGGAAATACATACTATGTAACACAACGGAAAATGGGTAGATATCCACATAAGGTACTTCAGCTTCATAGCTCCAAAAGACTTCTCCAAAATGCTCCTAAAGTATCCTGACTACACGACTACCCAAAAAATAGGGCACCTGGAGTTTAAAGGGAAAAACAAACTCTGAGTTAGTCATGAAATTAGTGTGAGAAATCAAAATACGTTGTTTTGAAAACAAAAAGGTATTTCATAAGACCACGCCGCACATAAACATGGAACAGGCTTTTACCTTATGATAACCAAAACTGTTTATTACGTAAAATTTAGGAATATCATTTTTAATGACTTTCTTTGAAAACATTTGCAAATGAACTTATTAATCTTAGACAAAATTATTACCTTTATTAAATTCCAGCATACTAGGTTCTACAAACAAAACCGCTAGTTATTATTGGAGAATGAATTTCCATACAAATGACCAGGTGAAGGGACTATCTTCCAATGGGTACACCTTTAGATGGATGCATCGAGGAACCATTACAAAGCTCCTCTACCAACAAAAGACCGGCCTATCTCTATAACTAGATAGTACTGAAGATTTCATTCCCCTGTCGTTACCGACCTTTATCCTAGAGCTCTCTTTGCGCACATCCACATTAATTTACATCCCGAACGTCATAGTGGGAAGAAATATATCTAGAAGGGAATGATCATACCCTAATTGGGAATGACCCACTTAGTCTTGCCGTATCTAACCCTGTTTCGGTCATTTTCGGTTGATGAGGCTCGACGCAACGATTACCTTTTCACATAGCACATCTTGTTTCACTTTGAATGCCACATTTCCATTCCACGTTCACACGACTGATTTCTATAAATGTATAACTTCCTAAGTTCGTATGTCTCGGGAAAGGGTGTTAAGTAGGAGAAGGTGTCTTCTCCACCGTCGACTGATAAACATCTATAGAGACCACTCATTGTGATTTAGAATGTAAGGTCAGACACTCATCCATACAAGTTCGTTCTAGGACTGAACGAAACCGAAGGTACTTTCCTCGGTCATTACTAAGCGAGAAATCCTTGTGGTATTGAGGTTTTTCATAACAAAGAGACCACTACTACAACGTAGTGAATCGGGAGTTTACACCAATTAATCAACAAATAGTCCCTCATTATTATTCGTCTTAATATATCCATCTTCAAACATCTTCAATCTTCGAACACGTAAATTGGTTCAAAGTGGTTTTCGGCTTAGAATCAACCAAATCTAATCTCGGTTCCTTTGAAATTCAATCATCGATAAAAATGATGTAATTAGGTGATTGTTTTTCGATTCATTCATTTTCCTTTACCAAAATATGTTTGAGAGATATACATTTCCAAAATCTTTTTCTTTAAAAATGGAATCACTTAAACCTCTCTTTTAAATATTTCTCAAATAATTTTTAAGGAGCATCTTTTAAGAAAATAGCATTATAGAAATCATTCTACTTTTATTCAAAATCAACTTCCGTATTCAACGAGTACTATGGGTGGAATAACAGTGAGATCGCCTTTTAAATTCCACGAATAGGACAAGTTCCCTCTTTGGATTTTAATAATGAGTATAAGCAGATTATTTCTATAAAATCCAAATTAAGCATCCGGACTTTCCTTTTGATATGTTCCACCCATTGCCTAAAAGAGAAAACAAAGGACAGGTAATTTTAAGGCACTGGTTACCGCTTCCCTAACCTTAGTTACATACCTTGTTTTTACTTTTAGATCTTACAGGCGAGACAAATGTACTAGTCGTTTTATTATACTCATTTTCCCTTTTCAAATCACTTAACAATTTGTTTTACCATCTTTGAAATAATGTTAAAATGTTAAAATTTCTTTTAAAATGCTTTATTATTTACTTAAAAATATTTACTAATGATTTGGAAAAGAACTATTAATCTTCAACCTTTATTTCAGAAGTTATTGAAAAGCGTTGCGAAAAGTGTTGCAAATAGTGTTACAAAAGTGCTTTAAAAGCTATATTCTTCGAAACGAATTTTATATCATTTAGAAAACCATCTTATCAACTTAAATCAATTTTAAAACATTTTAAAAGATTTTTAGAATTTATTTCATAATTTTAAAACAATTATTTTATTAATTTCAAATTTTGGTAATTTAGTGCAAAAACGAGTTTTTTTTTAAAAAAAATTGATTTTCCATATTTCAAAAAATACAAGATGAAATCATGATTTTCTTTTTTTCTATGGATGATATGGATATAAAGATTCGTTAAATTCTTACTTCGAAGAATTACGATGTAACAGCCCGCAAATCCGTACCCCTTGAGTTAACACTATTTTACTTAAATCAACTCAAGTTGTACAGAAATACAAACCATTTTGGTTAAAGAAGAAGAGGTAGAAGAAGAAAATAGAAATCAACAACAGAATCTAGCCATCGCAGCGGAATAAAATATAATAGATAATGAATGGTCTTTACTCAAAAATCAAATATCTCTGTTTATATATTACATCATCAGAGTACATCAATCACAGTACAACAACAATATCATATAAATGGATACACAGTAACTCAACACAGCGGAATATATATATATATATATATATATGAATAAAGTACGGCAATACGTATCGCCATCCTGCTCGTCTCCTGAGCTCCACAACATCATATCATGTATTCTATAATACTCGGTCTGACCCGAGCATTACTATTAGATAACACCCGAGTCAGTCTGGAATACCAGCGTGAGAAAATCACACTCAATTGATTATTAAGTTCCAAAAATCCTTTAAAAATAAAAGCATCTCGTAAGACCACGCCACAAATAAACATGTCGGGTTTTTACCTTACGATAGCTAAAACAATTTTTATAGAAATCCTCTGATATTATAATAGGGTCTATATACAAATACCTATAAAATAGCCGAAATTGTTACATTCATTAAATTCCAGCTACTAGCCACAGAGTGGGTAATACAAACAAAACTCGTACAAGGCTCGTAGGGAGAATAGATTTCCAACTAATGACTAGGCACTGGGGTACCATCTGTCACAGTACGTGGCCTAGATCACAGTACCGAGGAGTACGCCCGCTCCCCTGCAACACAAGACCAGGACTAACCCTTACTGGATAATCCCGAGTGAGATCACCCCGCGGTTAGGATCAGCAACCGCCCACTAAGCCGAAATAAATGGGACATCTAGACAGGGATGACCTCACCCTGCTTGGGTGCTACCCACCTAGCCTTGCTGCATAACCCCTTATTTTCATTCATTCCCATTTGATGAGGCTTGAGGCTAAGCGTTACCTTTTTAGAACATATCCCTTAGAATGCCCATCGTCCACCTAACGATGTTTCGCAAGCATTCATCCATACAAGTCCGTCCCGGGTCCGAACGGAACCGAAGGCACTATTCCTACCACATCCATTTTGGAAATATCCTCAGGATTAGTAGCGACTGTTTGCACCAAAATTGGATACAACACTCTTCGGGAGTCGTTGAAGAGATAATAACGAAGAATGTAAATTCAAAACAGATATTATCTAACAAAAACTCCAATCCGCAGCAAAGTAAATGCGTAGACAAGCGATTTATAGTGGTTCGGCGTGTTGCCTACGTCCACTGTGAAGTTTTTTGATGTTTTATTGATTCTCTTTCAATGATTACAAGTTGTTACAGCGATCAACAGCAAGTTACAACTGGAAATTCAAAATCAACAGCACAATTATGATGTAGGATGATGGAGATCTCGATCCGGCAGAGTCTGGGCGCTTGAGAATCGAAAGATCCCTTTTCTGTTGGCTCTGGGGCTCTATTTATAGGCGTAGGCTGCTGATATTTTGCTAAAAACTCGGGAGACCGCTTCTGGCACGTGAGGGGGCCTGCATGCCCAGCCTTAGGAAATTTGGGCCCACTTTGGTATCGGTTCGAACTCCATTCGAATCGATCAAGAATTCATCCAATTGAGGTGAAATTTGGTGTGGACACTCTTCGACATGAATGCGAGCTTCTGTGAAAATTTCGTGGCATTTGGATCAGTGGATTGAGAGATATGATGGATTCGAGATGGGGTTCATTGCGTGGCTGTTTGGTTCGAAACCATCCATTTGAACCGATGGTGGCACGCGCCTTCGTGGTGACATGGAGCGCAAACTTCGAACCGATCCGGTCTTCACTCCGAGTTGACCGCTTCGACTCCATGTATCTCGGCGCATTCAAACCGATGGATGACACGTCATTGTGGCTAGTTGACCCAGTGGATTCGAATGAAGCTTCACAGATGGTTTCGAACAAGGCTTTATGGGTGGGTTCGAACATGGCTCCAGTAATGGGTTCGAACAACTGAAGCTCAGTGAATTTGAACAAGGATTTTCTGGATGGATACGAGCTTTGCAACCGCTCCATGAACATATGGCCTACCAACACGAACTAGATGGGTTCGAAGTTGATGGAGTCGAACCGAGGCATTCCGATGGGTTCGAAGTCCATCGGTCGAAGGTGATCGGTTCGAATGGTGTTGGATGATGGGTTCGAAACCAGTGTGTTCCCTTCAAGTTGAACCGATCATAACTTGAGCGTATGAACTCAGATTGACTCGAAATTTGAGATGACGGCTTCTATGATCTCTCTTGTCATGTCCTATCAATTGTAGCACAATTCGGACTCGGACAAAATTCAGTGATATCCATAGCGAAACGAAGTATGACCGATCTCTGAGACGAACTGTTCTCCGTTTCTGATCGATCTTTTGGTATCGCGGCTTTACCAAAAAGCGGGATAACATTTTGCCCCCCAATGTACGTCTTGTGGGAACATGACGTGCTTTGAATAGCTGCAATTTCTCTCTGAACAATCGTTGCTCTTTTTTTGTTGAGATTTGTACCCTGTATTGCTGCAACCTTGCGTTGATATGGTTGATTGTTGTATGTTAGCGCTTAGCCGTTGGCTGTTGCACTTGTGGCAAGGTGAGTAATCGATCCATGATTTTTACGCTCAGTACAAAGCATGGTCGAAAGCAGCTGGCAAAGCGTCGGCATTGGCCTTTGAGCGTGAGGCCACCATCGAGAGATTGCAGGCTGAGTTAGCTCAGAAGAGCCGTATTATTGATGTGCTAAACACTGAAGCTGAATCTTCTCGGAAATCTGAAATGGAGGCTATCAAAAAAGCCGACGAAGCCCAGGCAACAATGGATAGAATGAAACGTGAGCATTACGCCACGGTAGAGGATATGGGCCATCGAAACACCCTGGTCACTGCCGAGAGGGACGCAGCCCTAAAGGAGTTGAACGAGCTTAAGTCTAAATTTTCCGAAATCGCCAAGGATAGGGATGATGCGAATAACGCAGGCCAGGAGGCGTGTGAACTATCTGTGATTCTCCGGACTGAACGGGATGCGGCAGTAGCCAAGGTCCACGTGGTAGAGATGGAGGTTGAGGAGAAAGTTCGACAAGCGGAGGCCAGGCTGGAGGCCGATATTGAAGATTAGCTCATCACTTACAATGCCAATGTGTTGAGACACAGAAATTTGGCCAGGCTCCAGGATTACCCGGTACACCTCCACAGCGCTTGGGGTCGATTGGTTGAGGAAGAGGAGGAAGCGCATCCGGATGAATCGGTCGACCGATTCGAACTCGAAAACCGGTTGCTAATAAATGACGAGAAGAAGATCCTCCATGACGCTATTATTGTTCATGAGAAGGAGATGATAGGTGGGCGATCTCTGGAAGTTGGAGAGGGATCAGGTGTTGAGCATCATTCTACTGTTTTTGAATTCACCGCTCCACCTCCGTTAGAGCCTGTATCTGTGGTCGGTTCACAATCTGTTCCTGCTTATGACCCAGAACAGCCGCGGTTATCTCCCATTCGGGAGCACGTCTCCGAGGCCGTCCAACCGTCAACGAGTCAAACTGAGGAAGGTACTTGAACATATCTCAAATGTTTTCCGAATAGAAAGTTAGTTCGGAAGCAGTTGCTGATAACTTCTTCTTATCTTTGCTTAGCAACCGAGACTGCTCCGGCATCTTCGGCTCTGATATGCACGTAAATGTGCATATTCTTACCACCATATTTATTCTATTTAAATTAAATAAATGATCATATTGGGTATTTTAACTTGTTTTAACCAAAATTCATATTAATTCCAAATTTTCACATATTCATCTTCATATAAGGGCAAAACGGTCATTTAAGTGCATATATTTCTTTAAGAAAAATTGATTGGAAATTTATATATATATTTTTGTAGGAAAATTGTCTCAAATAGGAGTGGTTTCATGAAGAAATATGCATGCACAAAGAATATAAAGGAATGAATATGGAAATAATTCAAAGTGAAGATCATGGAGGACCCCACCTATCTACCTACCTTAATGTACAAATTGAAGGCTAATGCACATGCTTATGAAGTTAATGTTTTCATGTACACTTAATGGGGGATTAAGACATGTTAATGGTTACTTGGCCTCCACACTTCCTAAGGGGCATTTTGGGCATTCCCCAAAAAGTGAATTAGGGTTTCTAACTTGTATAAATACCCCTTATGTTTCATGTAGCCATCTTTCTCTTAGTTAGTTAGTTTTAGTTGAGAAAATAAAAGAAAACTCTCTTTCTCTTTTCATGGCTACTTAGCCATTTTTCTTCATGTATTTTTCTTTTTTTATGCAATGTTATTTAGTGTTTCCTTTTAGTTACATTTCATTTCTTTTCTTGTTTATTTTCTTTCATGTTCTAGTATAGATCTTTTTTATTTTATGCAAGTAGAATAATTTTTCTTTTCATTTTGCTCTTTTTCTCTCTTCTTGTTTAATGTTGTTTTCTACATTTGTTCATATGATAACAAATATGAGAGCTTAATCCCTTCAATTTAGGGGTAATGAAGCTCTCTAGTATGTAGATCCAACATTTTGATGTTTATGCTCTCTTTTTGTGCTTAATGAGAATGATTGAAGTGGTTTAACGATGTTGTTTAGCTTTGAATTTGATAGTCTTTGTTGTTCATAACAAATAGGCTATACTTAAACAAACAAAACACAAATTGCCTCTTCATTTACATATGATTATGGCAAGGAAGTGATTGTTGAAATTAAAATTTGATGGCTTATATTTCTAATTAATAATTAATAGGCCATGCTTAAAATAGATTTTGCTTTCAACTTTGTTGTCGTATTTTATGAAATTTAAAAGTGTATTAGTGGTTGTGTTATAGTTTGATGGTTTATATTGAGCTAATTAATAGCACAAATATACCATACTTATGATAAGCACATCAACTAATTCACTAATGACAAGAAAAGAGAGATCATAACTTCATTTTATTGATTTATGTGATCTAGAGAGTGGAAATTGCCTCTAAATTGTCTTAACACTCATATTTTTATCAATTTTCTTTTGCTTGTTTTTCTTCTTTTCTAGTTTAACATTCTCTTCAAGAATGGTTTAATTTGATTGAATAGAATTTTAAAATCATCAATTCCCTGCGGATCGACCCGTATTCGCCGCGTGCTACATTCGTACACCGTGCGCTTGCGGTTATTTTTAATTTAAATTCGTTCGACGGTTTTCTAAACCGATAGAATTTCCGTCGACGAACAAGTTTTTGGCGCCGTTACCGAGGAGTTGCTTTGATTTTGATTTTCTATTCTTCGAATTATTTCGTTTGAATTTTCATTGTGTGTTTGTTGTTGTGTTAATTTGTAGTTCCAAAAAAAAATTTGTTTGTGTGTGATTTTTGTGGTATTTTGTTTGTGTGCTTGTTTTTCTTTTCAGTTTGCATTTCCATTTCCATATAAAAAAACACACAATTTCATTGCTAATTTCTTTTTTCCATTACACTTTGCAAAACGTTTACAACTTTTAATTTACAATAGCTTTTGAATACAAATTATCAACAAGATTTTGGTGAAACTGTTGCTTCTGCCTCCACAAATAACCACCCTGCACCTCTACATTTTTCTTGACCAAATTCCACCATTCTCTGCTTCACTCAACTGCTCCAACAACAGGCTTCACTCAATCAGTTACTGCTCCTCAAACAACACCATTCAATACAAACCAAACAGAGCAACCCTCCACCATAACTTTTGCAGCCACCAACATACTTCTCTCAATACCACTGCTCCACTACCTTCTGTAGCTTCCTCCCCCTTCATTTCCACTCTACCATCAAAAACTGCTTCAAACATCCCAAATACAACTGACAAAACAAACCAGTCCTCTACAAGCAGCTTGAAACACAAGAGAACATACTCATTCACTTAACATTCAACTGCCTTGCCTTCTTCCCCCCTTCTGCAATCACAGCATCTGCTACATCTTCAACAAATCACCATCGCACTTCCGATATCACCTACATTCCGATATCACCTACCTTTCATAACAACTTCTGCTCTGCATAATACAATTCATCTGCTTACCGCTCACTGCCCATAACTGTTTATCACCTACATCACCCGACCACATCTCCTTCACAAACATCTGCACAACTATACGCTGCAGAGACTCCCCTCTGACAACAGTTACATCAATGCCACCCTAAACTACATCGTTTCTAACCACAGCCTTCTCTGCACCACTATCTTACCCATCACTTCCTCTAAAACAACTGTTGCTTCCTACAAACCAATTCAAGTTCACAGTTCAAGTTCACCACACAACCATAATTGAATGAAAGAAATAAAAAAATTCGTCGTCACCTGAACCACAGCCTGCTATATTACATCAAACTCATTCCATTTCAACATTCACCCACTGTGTGCAATAGCAAGTTCACCTGCCTTCATCTCTATCAACTCAAAACTGCTCAACATTCATCTGCCACCCACATCTACAAAACTGCTCAACATTCACATCAACATTCATATTCAAATCCGTACTCAATTCTCTACTTTCTACCACACATTCATCACTTCTCTGATATCCACCACAACCAAACATCTCTGCCACACTTCCCTGTTACTTCGACTCACATACAAACTCCACCCCCCTCTGCATACATACACCTTCATCCTACAACTTCTCCTGCTATTAACCAACCACACTGCATACAAGCACACTTCACCAGAGAAACCCACCATCTGCTACTGCCCTCCTCACCTACATCACTGAATATCCTTCAGTGCTGCCTATCTCCTCATCTTGCCATACCTCTAATACTGCCACACATCACCTTATTTCCCTTATCAACTGAACTGCTACCACAACCCCAAACCACTACATTCTCCTTATCACCCAAAATTCTGTACCAGTTTCCTGAACCCCCTCGCAATCACCACACTGCAGCCACAAATTCGCTTCCCATCGTCTCCAAATCACCACCACGTCAACCCTGAAATCCAATTGCTACAAACCCAATCGAATCTGCCTCCTTCAAGAACATCCAAATCGCTAACCACAACTCCGATCGGCCATTGCCAGAAAACCCCTTCAACTCCACCCTCGCACCCAAAAATCAAACTCCACCTCTGTAGCATCTTCGACACAACAACAGCCACTCCTCACTCGACTCACGAAAACCGCATCACGTCAGAGATTGATTTCATTTTTTTTTTGAGAATGTTGACTTAATTTTTGGAACGAGTGATAGATTTTTGCTTAGGAATTGAATTTTTTTTCTTCAGTTCGAGTTGATTCGATTTGTTTGGTTTTGGGGACGATAAAAGTTGGGACAGTTTTCTTCTTGGCCGGGTTTAAGTTAGTGGGCGAACCTTTTTTTTCCTTCTTTTGTTTGTTTTTAATTTTGTTTTGTTAATTTGTTAAATTTTTTTTTTTTTAAGTAAAACCCTACTTTTAAGTTTCCTTTCAAGAAAAAAAAAATTATACATATTCTTGTTTTATATTTCAGGTTGCCAAAGCAGAATTTCAGAAGGAAGACTGCTGCCAAAAAAAAATTGCCTGCTTGCTAATAGTTTTTTTTTGTTTTATTTGCCTTGCATTGTATATATCTCTTGTTTTTATTAGTTGCATTGTTGATTGCTTGCATTTGAATTTTTATATATATATATATATATATATATATATATATATATATATATATATATAAACAAAAATCATTTGTAGTTGCATTGTTAATACACGTTTAATTTCTGCTTTGCATTTCATCTTAGATTTTGATTAATAATAACGGTTAGAAATCAATAACACTAAATTGTATATTGACAATTTGTCCTTTTTCGACAATTTAATTTCTCTGTGTCTAGGCTACGGCAGAGCAATAATTAGTTATAAATATTACGGTGATTCGTAAATATTATACTGAATTGTTTCTCTGAAGGTACTTAAACCTTCGGCTGCGTTGCTACGGTGATTCGTGGTGCACCAATAAATCCTGTCCGTTACCTGGCTGAGAACTATCTTGTTGATTTAAGACAATTTGTAATTATACAATTTTGGGTTAACTTAGGATAAATTATTTGTAATTAACCCTTGCATTCATTTAGTTGCATTAATTCATGCATATTTAAAAAAAACAAAAAAATCAAAATCCAAAACTAAAAAAAAATTGTAAACATTCCTTTTCCTTTGAAATTTTTAAATCTTTTTCTTTGAAATTTCAAAAAACAAAATCCAAAAAAATTTAGAAAAACCAAAATTCGAAAAAAAAATTGAAAAATAAAAACAAAACAAAAATCGATTTCCCTTTTCAAAAATAAATTTTCTTTGTAAATATTTTTCGTTTATAAAAAAAAACATTCTTGAAAATGTCTGAATATGCATATCCACTTGAATTTTACAATAGTTGTGAAAATCAATATAATCCATATGATTTCAGTCCAAATTCGTATGGATATTTTAACAACAACTATTTTGTAAATAATTCAAATTTCGAACAACAAAATTTTCAAAACGATGACCAACCCTCGAATCTCGAAAATAGCATTTCGTCTTTACTTGAAATCTCTACACAACAAAATCAAATGATAAATGAGTTGTGTAATTCATATTTGTGCGATAACTCGAATCAAAGTTTTCAAAATAATCAAAATTTGAACTCACTTCAAAATTCAAATGATTTCGAGTATAACCCATGCCAATTCAATTTTGAACTCCAATATGAAATTCAAAATCAAAGTGAAAATGTGAACCAATTTTCAAATAATTTTGGCAATGGGAATAGTTTCAATAACGATACAATTGAAAAGTTTGGTTATCAACAAATTCAAAGTGAAAATTTTCAAATCAATAATCATGAATTTGACTTTGTTGACCAAATGGAAGAAGATAACGGGGATTTATTACTTGAAAAATACAAAAATTTTCGTGAAAATCATAATCAAATCTCAACTTGCGCAGAATCAAATAATAATCTACCGTTTATCGAAACTGATAATTCTTGTTCTCAACAAGTCCAAATCAAAAATTTTCAAGTTAATAATTACAAATTTGACTTTGTTGAGCAAATGAATGAAATCTACGACGATCACACGAATTTGTTGATTAAAACATTGGAAAAAATTTGTGAGAAACAAAATCAAATTTCAATGTGTGACGAGTCAAACGATAATCCATCTTTTACCTAAATCGATGATTTTCAAATAACAACTTTTGAAATTGATAATGAAGATCTTAATCAAGTTGTTGAAAATACGGTAGTTAAGTTGGATTTTAATTCTTTTGAGGGTGAGAAACTAGATTTAAACTTCGATCTTCCTTTTTCTGAAAATTTGAATACGACAACTTTGAAACTCGATTTACATGATGAAGTTGTTGATAATCCAACAAAGGAAGACGAGTTTAATGAACGTGAATTTTTTGGACTTTTGGATGACAAGTTGTTAAATTCCGAAGGGGAAGATGAAAATCACCATTTTGATTTTGAAATCAATAATTGTGAAAATGTTTTCAATGATAAGCTAGAATTTCAAATTGGTGAAAATAAACTTAAACTTCAATCAAATGTTTTGTCGACCCTGAAAATCATTGAAAATAAAACAACTCGTACGATTTTTAATAAAACGACGTTCGTTTTTCCAAATCGACAATCAACTTCACATTCTTTTACGATTTGGTTTTTCGTGCTTAAGCCGTGTCTCACACATTTGACGAGACAAATGAATTGGTCTTTGAAAGACCGTTTCATTTACTTTTTGACTATATACTTTCTCATCTCTTGTAAATAGTAATCTTTAATGTAAATATCGGTTTTTTATTTTATTTTTCTCCTTTCATTTGGGTTGACTGTGGGGACACGGTAAAAATCAAGTGTAGGGGGGAGACTCATCTTCAATTTTTTTTATTTTTCATGGTTTATTTTTTCTTTAAAATCACCAAAAAATTTTTTTTTTTAAAAATCCCAAAACCAAATTTTCTTTTGATGTATTTTTAAAAGAAACAGTATAAGATAAATATATGGCTTTGATTTATTAAATTGAAATTTTTGAAAATTTATTGGTCTTAACAAAAATAAAAATGAAGTTTGATTACAAATAATAATGGTTTAACTACTATATAGGAAGATTCATACGTGTTAATTATGAAGTACATCCTAATTGAAAATCTTTGTTTCAAAAAGTGGTTGATTTAAAGTAAAGGAGATAACATTTTTTTGTCTTCCAAGTTAAATGGTTCTAAGATGATTTTGCAAAATCCCTCTCAAAAAAAAAATATAAAAAAATAATAATAATAACATCCAAGTATTCACTCTCATTTAGAAGTCCTCACGGTTATGCAGAGGTGATTACTTGGAATTTTTGATTATGTGCTTTCATACTCATTTAAAAGTCCTCACGGTTATGATGTATGGAACACATGTTAAAAAAAAGACTTAATAAAAACCACCTACATTCGATAGTGTATGCATGAAGGTGTGTGCACTCTCCATGCTCTGTACTCCCCTCACATAAGCCCGAAAGGCAGTGCATGGGTGGTATATCTGGCCTCAGTTTACCTGAGCTAGGTGTGTAATTTTTCTTGCAAATAATGAGAGAGCAAGCAATCGAAATCCTAGCACTATTTTTATTTATTTGATTTGATTTGTTATTGAAAAGAAATGAAAATACCACTTCGATAAACTTTGATAATCAACTAAGGATCCATTTCATAGTTACACTTTGTTATTAACCAAAACAACGAGTTAAACTATAGTCTATTTGTTATGATAACTTGATTTTTGTAGAAAATTTTGACGAGTAAATGACATAAATTTTCAAGATAATAACCAAAACTTATATTTAACTTATTTGTGTCAATTTAAAAAATAAATCCTATATTTGTAAATATTTTCAAAAATTCGCATTCATCTCTTTGTAAATAAATCTTGCATTTTGTAAATATTTTCATCCTGCATGTGGATTTTGTGGGTAGTATCCGCTGAAAACCCTCACGAGACAACACTCGTCCTACTAGGGACACCCAGAGGTTTAACGGCTTGTTGCATACGCTCAATGCAATCGTGCTTCCTTCGAAAACGGATTTATCTTAGTTTTAGTTTATTCGAGGACGAATAAAAAGATAAGTGTGGGGGTATTTGATATGCACGTAAATGTGCATATTCTTACCACCATATTTATTCTATTTAAATTAAATAAATGATCATATTGGGTATTTTAACTTGTTTTAACCAAAATTCATATTAATTCCAAATTTTCACATATTCATCTTCATATAAGGGCAAAACGGTCATTTAAGTGCATATATTTCTTTAAGTAAAATTGATTGGGAATTTATATATATTTTTGTAGGAAAATTGTCTCAAATAGGAGTGGTTTCATGAAGAAATATGCATGCACAAAGAATATAAAGGAATGAAGATGGAAATAATTCAAAGTGAAGATCATGGAGGACCCCACCTACCTACCTACCTTAATGTACAAATTGAAGGCTAATGCACATGCTTATGAAGTTAATGTTTTCGTGTACACTTAATGGGGGATTAAGACATGTTAATGGTTACTTGGCCTCCACACTTCCTAAGGGGCATTTTGGGCATTCTCCAAAAAGTGAATTAGGGTTTCTAACTTGTATAAATACCCCTTATGTTTCATGTAGCCATCTTTCTCTTAGTTAGTTAGTTTTAGTTGAGAAAATAAAAGAAAGCTCTCTTTCTCTTTTCATGGCTACTTAGCCATTTTTCTTCATATATTTTTCTTTTTTTTATGCAATGTTATTTAGTGTTTCCTTTTAATTACATGTTCATTTCTTTTCTTGTTTATTTTCTTTCATGTTCTAGTATAGATCTTTTTTATTTTATGCAGTAGAATAATTTTTCTTTTCATTTTGCTCTCTTTCTCTCTTCTTGTTTAATGTTGTTTTCTACATTTGTTCATATGATAACAAATATGAGAGCTTAATCCCTTCAATTTAGGGGTAATGAAGCTCTCTAGTATGTAGATCCAACATTTTGATGTTTATGCTCTCTTTTTGTGCTTAATAAGAATGATTGAAGTGGTTTAATGATGTTGTTTAGCTTTGAATTTGATAGTCTATGTTGTTCATAACAAATAGGCTATACTTAAACAAACAAAACACAAATTGCCTCTTCATTTACATATGATTATGGCAAGGAAGTGATTGTTGAAATTAAAATTTGATGGCTTATATTTCTAATTAATAGTTAATAGGCCATGCTTAAAATAGATTTTGCTTTCAACTTTGTTGTCGTATTTTATGAAATTTAAAAGTGTATTAGTGGTTGTGTTATTGTTTGATGGTTTATATTGAGCTAATTAATAGCACAAATATACCATACTTATGATAAGCACATCAACTAATTCACTAATGACAAGAAAAGAGAGATCATAACTTCATTTTATTGATTTATGTGATCTAGAGAGTGGAAATTGCCTCTAAATTGTCTTAACACTCCTATTCTTATCAATTTTCTTTTGCTTGTTTTTCTTCTTTTCTAGTTTAACATTCTCTTCAAGATTGGTTTAATTTGATTGAATAGAATTTTAAAATCATCAATTCCCTGCGGATCGACCCGTATTCGCCGCGTGCTACATTCGTACACCGTGCGCTTGTGGTTATTTTTAATTTAATTCGTTCGACGGTTTTCTAAACCGATATAATTTCCGTCGACGAACAGGCTCAAGAGTCTATTCAAGGGCAAAAGGCCATCACCACCAAAACGACTGTCGTGACGACGACAGTGTCTACTGAGATGGCGCAGGGGAGATCCTTATCTCTCGACGAACAAATGGTGAGCGAGCTGCTTGGCCAACAGGGTGACCCTTTTATAGACTTGCCATTTATTATTAGTGACCTCCCGCCAACCTCTATCTCTTCAATGCAGATTGCGGATGCCCCCAGCCAAGCCCAAACGATTCGTGATGAAGAGATCTTGGCCGAGATTCATGCAGAATTAGAAGCTGCGGGCAAAGTAGTAGTGTTGGCGGCAGTACGACAGCTCATAGCCCAATGCCTTTAAGGACAACAACATCAGGTGGCACTATCCCATCTTCCATCGCGGGTCCGGTCCCTCCTACTCCTCCGGCAGGGAGCCTTCATTTAGATTCGAGCTCTGAGGAGTACATTGACATTATGCCCCCTGCCGAAAAGCAGCCACCGGAGAGGAGGCCGTCCAAACGAAGGATTTCCGTTCCTAGTGATTCTGATGATGAATCGCTGATAAGGAAGCCAAGAAAGAAGGAATAGATAGGCTTCCCAAACAGATTTTTTGGTAGATAGGAACTTGTTTTCGTTTTTTGTTAGTAGGCCGTGCATAGATGCAGGTTCGGCCCCTGCTAGTAGCGATTCTTTTTTGGGAGAACTTATTTGCATGTAAGTCCTTGTCTTCAGTTAGTTGAAATAAAATTTAGTTTCTTTGTTTCAACTCTCATTTCTTTTGTGCTTAAGTGTTTGTAGTGTTTTGTTTTCAGTCCGGTGCACTTGTGGTGTTTTTACCGTCAAATAGAATTCGTTTTTATTCGCCAAGTCTAAGAATCTTGGTCGCAAGTTGTGATCGATGAATAATCGAACTTCGGACATTGTATCACTTTAGTTAGCGATTAACACTTAGCTTTTTTGCCCCCTAGTCTCAGGGAATAACATTTGTGTTCCAGTGGTTGACTGCGTTTATTGAAAACCTTAAGCACATGTCCACATTCTGGGGACTTAAGATAATTTGAGATCGATAATCCGGTTCGCACTCCGGGAATTCGAATGTTATCGATGTTTGTAACACGGTTCGCGCTTCGGGAACTTTGACTTGGTATTTGTGCTCCAATTCACACTCCGGGAACTTGGAGAAAACATGTATGTTTGGGTTCGCACTTCGGGAACCTGGAATTGATGTTTATACTCCGACTCGCGCTTCGGGAATCTGGAGTTAGCCGCTGGATGGTCGGTTACATCTATTTGGGCTTTTTAGGAGCCCGTTCACACTTTGGGAACGATAGATTTAACGCTTATACTCCAATTCACGCTTTGGGAAGTTGGAGTCCGTTCGCACTCCGGGAATGAATTGTTGAATGTTTATACTCCAATTCACACTTTGGGAAGTTGGAGTTCGTTCACGCTCTGGGAACGAATTGTTGAATGTTTAAACTCCAATTCACACTCTGGGAAGTTGGAGTCCGTTCGCGCTCCGGGAACGAGTTATTGAATGTTTAAACTCCAATTCACGCTCTGGGAAGTTGGAGTCCGTTCGCACTTCGGGAACGAATTATTGAATGTTTACACTCCAATTCACGCTCTGGGAAGTTGGAGTCTATTCACGCTCTGGGAACGAATTGTTGAATGTTTATACTCCAATTCACGCTCTAGGAAGTTGGAGTCCGTTCACGCTCTGGGAACGAGTTATGGAATGTTTATATTCCAATTCACGCTCTGGTAAGTTGGAGTCCGTTCGCGCTCTGGGAACGAGTTATGGAATGTTTATACTCCAATTCACGCTCTAGGAAGTTGGAGTCCGTTCGCGCTCTGGGAACGAATTATTGAATGTTTACACTCCAATTCACGCTCTGGGAACGAATTGTGGAATGTTTATACCCTAATTCACGCTCTGGGAAGTTGGAGTCCGTTCGCGCTCTGGGAACGAGTTATGGAATGTTTATACTCCAATTCACGCTCTGGGAAGTTGGAGTCCGTTCGCGCTCTGGGAACGAGTTATGGAATGTTTATACTCCAATTCACGCTCTGGGAAGTTGGAGTCCGTTCGCGCTCTGGGAACGAGTTATGGAATGTTTATACTCCAATTCACGCTCTGGGAAGTTGGAGTCCGTTCGCGCTCTGGGAACGAGTTATGGAATGTTTATACTCCAATTCATGCTCTGGGAAGTTGGAGTCCGTTCGCGCTCTGGGAACGAGTTATGGAATCTTTATACTCCAATTCACGCTCTGGGAAGTTGGAGTCCGTTCGCGCTCTGGAAATGAGTTATTGAATGTTTATACTCCAATTCACGCTTTGGGAAGTTGGAGTCCGTTCGCACTCCGGGAACGAATTGTTGAATGGACTGTCGTGTGTTGGTCCAATTCAGCCTTCGACGTGATGGCTTGCCCCCGAGCTGGGGTTTCACTTAGTGAGTGGCCGGTCGTATCACAATCACTCGCTATTTGAATAAATTCCATTGTTTGATGGAACTTAGCTCTTCGTGCGTTGTGATTGTTGAACGTTGTATTCGGTGAACCACAGCTCTAGCTCGAAGAGATAGCATTTTATTGCTGAAATAAGAAAATATGGCAAAGTCAGTGCCTTATTACAAATTCAAATTTCAGAATGTAAAGGAAACTGCAAAGTATTCATAGGCTGAAAGAGCCTGTCATGTGTGACAGTGACGAGGATTTCGTCGTTCCACGCTCCTGAGTAAGTAGGTCCGCCACTGATGGCGTTTATCACCAATCTTCCACAGGGACAAGTCGAGTCCTCCTTTCTTGGTCGATTGGTCCATTGTTTGGATTTGATAGTCCCGCTTCTCTGGGCTGCGGTGTCCGCACAAACTGTTCCAGCTTCCTTTCTCTGATCAGTTTTTCAACAAGATCCTGTAAGTGACGACACTCGTTCATATTGTGCCCGTAGCTTTCATGGAACCTGCAAAACTTTCCCGTCTGGATTTGTCTCTCTGACGACGGTCTTGGTGTAGGTTTTTGATATTGAATTGTGCCACAGGTTTGTAAGTACAGGTCCTCTAGTGATGTATTCAGAGGAGTGTAACTGTCAAACATTGGATTCTTGCGCTGCGAGCCACGATTTTGATCTGGTTTTTTAGTTTGATTCACGCTCTCTCTTCGCCGAGCTTGTTTATTTTTAATGTTCAACTGAACTTTTCCGGAGCTTTCACCGGACTGTTTGATCGCTACATTGCTTTGGATCCCTTCCGCATTTGGTCCTGCGTCAGTTTGCTTCCTAGACTGTTTCGCGTCTTCCCGTCTCAGGAATTGAGCTGCTTTGGCGTGGAAACGATCCAATGATGCAGGTGGTTTTCCAGCTAGCCAATTGCCAAATTCAGAATCGGGGTCGATCCCCTTAGTCAACGCCATAAGGATGGAGTTATCGTTTGGATTACTAATCTCCGTGCATGCAGTATGGAATCTCTCTAAGTAGTGTCTGAGCGTTTCTCCACGAGCTTGAGTGACACTAGACAGAGTGTTGACATCTTTGGGCCTTGCGACGTGCATGTGGAATTGCTCAACGAATTTTGTGGCTAACTGGTCAAATTATGAGATGGATCGAGGTGGCAGCCGGGTGAACCACATGGTAGCGATGCCCCCCCAAGGATATAGGGAAACTATGACATTTCACTGCATCGTCAGCCCTGGCAGCAGTCATAGACCATTCATATTTCAGAATATATTGGTTGGGGTCGGAGTTTCCCTCGTACATGGGTAGAGTGGGCATTCGGAATCGCCGTGGGGGTTCAGCAGCAAGAATATCGTCCGTAAAGGGAGTGTGACTTCGGAAAACTCCCCAATCGTCCTTTGTGAATCCCTGACTCTCATGGATCATCTGACGTATCATAGTTGATAGATCCGGCATTTGTGTGTTTTGTGCGGCCTGCACCGGAGTATGATTACGTTCCATTCTTTGGGGTTGGGCCGGATATTGTTGACGGTCCAAGTCTCGCCTTCTTGGCTCATAGTCTTCTGGGACGTACAGTTCAGGAGTACGCCCGCTATGATGACGGTCCAGGTCCGACTGATCTTGGGCGTCGACCCCTGGTTCAGCCGCAACGTTAGTGGTGCGGTGTTCTGCGGTGTGGTGAAGAACGGCACCTCCTCAGGAGGAGGGTCCGGTTTGGAAACTGGCTGACGGACCAACTTTAAGTTGCCCAACGGTCAGTGTCGGTTGATTTCCAATGGGTGGCATACGACTCCCATCTAGCCGGGGTCGTGGAGGCCGGTTATGATAATCAGAGGATGAAGAACTTTCGCTGGATGAGCGAGAAGCATGGTCTCTCGTGGATCTCTTTCGTTTCGGGCGATCCAGCTTGTTGATTAGCTCAGCGTTAGCGCATAGCTGTTCTTCTAGCTGTTGCCGACTCTGGGTCAGCTCTTGGAGTAGCAACTGCAACTCCTGTCGAGTAACCGGACCGGGCGGTTCAGAGTGCCCAGTAGCATCCTGATTAGATGGAGGTGGGGGCACAGGATTTTATCTATCCTGTTCTTCTTGATTGACAGCGTTTGAGGTGGTTCTTGTGCTAACCATATTGATAGTTGAATTCCTTTGCTAGACTTTATGCAAATCTAAATAGAAGGGAAGGAAGTTGGATTCAATGATCTGGATCTCTCTCTTAGATTTATTCAATCCGGTATCGATGACAGATCCAACGAGCAGGAGAAAATCTGGGTTTTCTCAATGAAAGCACCAAAGTATTTGCACCAAAAATTGGTCACAACACTCTTCGGGAGTCGTTGAAGAGATAATAACGAAGAATGTAAATTCAAAATAGATATTATCTAATAAAAACTCAAATCCGCAGTAAAGTAAATGCGTAGACAAGCGATTTATAGTGGTTCGGCGTGTTGCCTACATCCACTGTGAAGTTTTTTGATGTTTTATTGATTCTCTTTCAATGATTACAAGTTGTTACAGCGATCAACAACAAGTTACAACTGGAAATCGAAATCAACAGCACAATTATGATGTAGGATGATGGAGATCTCGATCCGGCAGAGTCTGGGCGCTTGAGAGTCGAAAGATCCCTTTTCTGTTGGCTCTGGGGCTCTATTTATAGGCATAGGCTGCTGATATTTCACTGAAAACTCGGGAGACCACTTCTGGCACGTGAGGGGGCCCACATGCCTAGCCTCAGGAAATTTGGGCCCACTTTGGCATCGGTTCGAACTCCATTCAAATCGATCAAGAATTCATCCAATCGAGGTGAAATTTGGTGTGGACAATCTTCGACACGAATGCGAGCTTCTGTGAAAATTTCGTGGCATTTGGATCAGTGGATTGAGAGATATGATGGATTCGAGATGGGGTTCATTGCGTGGCTGTTTGGTTCGAAACCATCCATTCGAACCGATGGTTTCGAACCGATGGTGGCACGCGCCTTCGTGGTGACGTGGAGCGCAAACTTCGAAACCGATCAGGTCTTCACTCTGAGTTGACCGCTTCGACTCCATGTATCTCGGCGCATTCGAACCAATGGATGACACGTCATTGTGGCTAGTTGACCCAGTGGATTCGAATGAAGCTTCACAGATGGTTTCGAACAAGGCTTCATGGGTGGGTTCGAACATGGCTCCTGTAATGGGTTCGAACAACTGAAGCTCAGTGAATTCGAACAAGGATTTTCTGGATGGATACGAGCTTTGCAACCCCTCCATGGACATATGGCCTACCAACACGAACTAGATGGGTTCGAAGTTGATGGAGTCGAACCGAGGCATTCCGATGGGTTCGAAGTCCATCGGTTCGAAGGTGATCGATTCGAATGGAGTTGGATGATAGGTTCGAAACCAGTGTGTTCCCTTCAAGTTGAACCGATCATAACTTGAGCGTATGAACTCGGATTGACTCGAAATTTGAGATGACGGCTTCTATGATCTCTCTTGTCATGTCCTATCAATTGTAGCACAATTCGGACTCGGACAAAATTCAGTGATATCCATAGCGAAACGAAGTATGACCGATCTCTGAGGCGAACTGTTCTCCATTTCTAATCGATCTTTAACCGATGCTGGCACGCGCCTTCATGGTGACGTGGAGCGCATACTTCGAACCGATCCGGTCTTTACTCCGAGTTGACCGCTTCGATTCAATGTATCTCGGCGCATTCGAACCGATGGATGACACGTCATTGTGGCTAGTTGACCCAATGGATTCGAATGAAGCTTTACATATGGTTTCGAACAAGGCTTCATGGGTGGGTTCGAACATGGCTCCAGTAATGGGTTCGAACAACTGAAGCTCAGTGAATTCGAACAAGGATTTTCTGGATGGATACGAGCTTTGTAACCCCTCCATGGACATATGGCCTACCAACACGAACTAGATGGGTTCGAAGTTGATGGAGCCGAACCGAGGCATTCCGATGGGTTCGAAGTCCATCGGTTCGAAGGTGATCGGTTCGAATGGTGTTGGATGATGGGTTCGAAACCAGTGTGTTCCCTTCAAGTTGAACCGATCATAACTTGAGCGTATGAACTCGGATTGACTCGAAATTTGAGATGACGGCTTCTATGATCTCTCTTGTCATGTCCTATCAATTGTAGCACAATTCAGACTCGGACAAAATTCAGTGATATCCATAGCGAAACGAATTATGGCCGATCTCTGAGACGAACTGTTCTCCGTTTCTGATCGATCTTTTGGTATCGCGGCTTTGCCAAAAAGCGGGATAACAACGACTAGCCCTTGCACTTCACTGCTCCATCTTCGAATCCAAAATCATTTTCCTGGAATGTACAAACCGGATCGAAGTGGTTTACGAGAAATAAATCTCGATCCCGGTCTCTTCGAAACGATCAACGTATTTGGCCAATATTGATAGTCGGTGATTTAACTATCTAGTAATATTCACAAACAACCATCAACCAATAAATAATCATCCAAATTATTTATTAATCCCAAAAATATCTTCACGGGATATATTTCCACTTTTCAAACCCTTTTTGAAAACAGTTTTCAAACTATCTTCCTTTCTCAGAATAAATTCCAAATATTTGTATTTCCACTGGAATCACCAAGCACAAGATTTTAGATTTTTTTAAAATAATTTCAAAACACTTTAATTGTAAAGTATGTTTAACATTTAATTTAGAAAATTTAACTTTAATACTTAATCTAAAATAATACTTTAAACAAAATACCAAATCATTCTTTAAATAATTATTACGATAATAGATTAAACAAAAATACATACTTTGGAATTTACCTTTAAACACTTAAGTTAAAAATACTTTAATAACTTACTAAAAATACATACTATGTAAACATTTGAAAATAAAGTTACTTAACAAAATATAAAACTAGATTTCTACTTTTTTTTGAAAACAAAATACTAAGTTACTTCTTAATAATTACTGCTAAAATAGATTAAAAGAAAATACTTACTTTAGACTTTAAATATAATAAATTTTACAAAACTTGCTTTCTTTAAAACAATTTTAAAACATTTAATTTATATTTACAAATTTACTTTTAAAATCATGTACTTGGCCATCCAAAGAAAATTCCAACTTCAATCACTTAAATCAATTTCCCCAAATTGATTTCCAATTTATTTTATTTGAAATAAGTTTCTTTAATTTCTCAATTCATTTCAAAATTCATTAGTTATGGACTTATTATTAATGTTATTATTTTCCGTTTGATTTTAAACCTTTTAACTGAAATATAAAAAAATTCCAGGCTTTTCCCAATTTCTTCTTTATTCCTTTCAATAATTTAAATATTAAATATTAAATAAATGTTTGGTTCTGTTAAATAATATCATTGAAGTTTCAAACTTCATTAACTTCTGTTTATTCAAAAATTCCTTTCCATATAAAGAATTTTATTAATTAGCATTTTGAAACCACTAATATTCTTATCCAATTCACTTTAATTTATATACATTCTTTATAATTATTTCTTAAGAGTTCACTTCTTTTATTTCCTTTCAAAGTCCAATTCTATATATTTGGATAAAACAGAGTACCGAAATATTCAAGCAGACTATAACATTCAATATTCTAATATAATTCATCACAGAATATCAATTAATCACAGCTGTGGGTGTTTAATAATTTAAGTAAATGTTGAGGGATCCAGTTGGATCCTTCCAACCTGTTTTTCCTGCATCCACAGACGTTAGCACAATATAATACACCAATTCCCAAAATATACCATACTATAGTACATCAACCAATTCAAGCATTCAAACAATTATTTAGATTTAATCATTTAAATTTAAATTTAAACTGAGTGAGATTAACTCACCTTCGATTTTATTTGCACTCCACTTCAACATTGGCTTGGTTTCTCGATTTTTGACCTTGAATAAGCATTATATGGCTTTATTAATATTTGAAGAAATCGAGCAAATCAATTTACTTTTAATTAACTTAATTAACACTTGAATCAAACAATTTATTAACATTCACTTATTTAATTTAACTTATAACTTGACTTAAATTCTTAACTAAACATTTCCTTAACCCAATTATTTTTAGTTCAAAAATTTATATAAGTTACTGTAAACAGTTTAACCACCACATCTATCATTTTCCCATTTAAATCCTTATATTTTCAAAATCCGTAGTAACTTCTGTTACATAAATATGTATATACATTATACAAATTCATATAAACTATATAGTATTTAAAATCCTATGTTTTTCTCTCTCTTATCCACATCTATATTTCAGATTAAACCTTATAATTTTTCAAAATCCAAACCCCCATGTATATATACTTTATTTTCCTATAAACAGTTTCTGTTTTACTGTTAACAACATTTTTTTTAAATATACAATAATAATATACCTTAGAGAATACCTCAGACCTACCAGCCTCTTCCTTACGAGCTTCGGACGTCACCACTCGAACGAACACCTCCACCGGCCCATACTCCAGGCGAGCCACCACTTCACAACGTCGTCGCTTCGATAGGTACTTGCGACAAGAAACTCTACCGCGAGCGAGTCCAGGCAATCGCCCACGCGACTTCGAAATCTCGCCGCCGTTGCCAAACGAACTCGAGCTCCTCTCGACTCAGACACCTCATCCCCAATCTCAACACCAAGTCGTGACATACACTCTGATTTAAATTGAAGAGGCCCAAAGCAGAAAACGTGGCCGAAACCAAGGCGCGGCGGCCATTAATTTTGTAAAAATAAAATTTGAGATGTTTATCTTGATTTTGATTTGAAGGAAAGGGAAAGGTTTCGGCTGTTTTAAAAAGAAGGGCAAGGAAAGTTTACGATTAATTGAAGAAGGAATAAGGGCTTGTTATACGAGATGATATCGATTTGGGGGAGAATGAACTCGCTCGGCTTTCATAAGAAGGAACGAGAAGTGTGCGATGGAAGATAAGGGTAGCGTGTTAAAACGAATATGAGATGGCGTATACAAGAAGCTTGTCCAATTAAATTAAATTTCATTAGATTATTATCAATTAAATTTTCAACGCGTTTATATATCGTACACCCACACACTAACTCCGATTAATATGAAATTTGAAATCCGGTAATAATTCAATATTACGGACCCAATGGAACTGGTTTCGTCGAATTCCGAGACTGTGCCTCGGAAGGCTATTTTTTAAATTCAACTTAAACGATATAAATTTTAAAACTGAACAAACCACTGTTAATTTCAATTTTACAACTTCTATTATCCTCGGTACTATTAATATAATTTTTTTTTCAAGCCTTCAAATTATTTTTAACAGGGTTAAAATTCTAGATTCAACAATTTACCCAACTTCACTTATTTAATTTAATAATTCAATTATCAAATAAATTGTGATATTTGTAATTCAAGTTAAAATTACTCTATTTAATATTTAAAATCAATTAAATATCCCGATTTTAAATGCTAGAAAATTTCGGGTCGTCACATTCCTCTCCCCTTAAAAGAATTTCGTCCCCGAAATTACTAGTTAGGAAGAATGGTCCAATACCCGTTTACTTATCTCCAAAACCAAACGGTTTCTAACAATTCAACATCATACCAACTATCTTTTTATTAAAAGACCCATTATTATTCTTATTAACTTTCCAAACTTTTCCAAAACCTTCTATAGTTTTCAAATAACATACTTGTTCAATATTCAAATTATAATACAAAACTTAATTTTGAATTATCATAATTTCCTCAAAATTTTTCTAACTCCCTAAATTTCCGAATTTTTTTGCCGGCGTCTCCTTTGCGCGGCTAGCTCGGTACAACTACAAAATGGCCCTACAGCCTCCCAAATCCATAAAGAAAACAAAAAGCCAAGTGGCTCGATCAAAAACCCAATCAAATTTCATACCAAATTTAAATACATACCTTTTTGTCGGGCATTTCAAATTTATCTTTTGAAATCAAATCCAATTCTCCTTTCCCTTTATATTACCTGCATATCCTACTTGACAATAATATCCAATCATAATATTCCAAAAACATTTTATCGACTTCCTTACGAAATGTCAATATTAATCCATTCCAAATATTAACCTAGAATATATTTAAAGATCAATTTCCAATTAAGAACTCACCATTTCTTTCTCAAGTTCAGTATAAGCATTTTATATGTTTCTTATATTTATTTTCACCTTACCATTCTAGTTTATATCTATTTCTATTCAAATCGATTCTTTCATTTCCATATGAATTCAATTTATCGTCAACTCTAAATTTTGAATTTTATTTTTCATTTATACTGATTCATGTCTTTATTTTAATTAGTTACATTTACTAATTTATTTCAATTTTCAGTTTGAAATTGTTTGTCGTTAACAAAATTTTCCAAAATTTTAAAAAAAAATTCAACTCCCAAAATTTTCGAAAAATTTTGGCAGAGTCTCCTTTGTACGGAGGAGATTTTGCAATTTGACAAAAGATATAAATACATATACATCGACCCACATGGTCGGAAAAACCAAAAACAGTTCATATTTCCTATTTTTATTGCGTAGGCGTACCTTATTTAGCATTTTAAGCAAGCGGCATACAATTTTTAGCAACTAGTGCAACCAAATCCAGCCACACGGCTTCCAGGTACCTGTACTTACTCAATTTAAACATGTAAGTGCCATATATATGAAGTATAACAACATTTCACTTATTTGCAATAGTTAAAACATATGAATTCTAAAAGAAATGCCCATTAAACATTTTTTACAAGCAATTTAAATATTCCAACATTAATTTTAATTTCTTACAACCAATCACATATCGTTTCACTTAATACGAATGGTTAACCACTCACAAACTTACATTTAATTTATTTTTAAGCAAACTGAACTCATATTTAATTCAATTTCTATCAAAATCAATTTATTTTACCCTTATCAGTACATAGAATTTTAATTACTTCCATTTACATCCAATGACAATTTATTCTATGCAATTTGACGAGATCCATGTGAATAAATAAGTACTTATGTTTTATAACCAATTTAAATTGATTTCAACTCCATTTATACTTAATTCTATTCCATTTTAAATTTATTCACAATCCATATATTCTCATTTCCATTGCATTTTAAATTTGAATCCATTCACTTGCATTTCATTCCTTATTTGTTTATTCCAAACTATTTTATTTAGCTCGAAAACAATCCAGGCTATTTCATTCAATAACCATTTCTCAACTTATTTAAACCTCACTTCGTTTGATTCTTATTTATTCCATCCATTTATTTATTTCAATATAATTAGTTTACCCACTCAAACCATTATAAATTTTCATTTCCTTAAATATTATTTATAACCCACCAAATTCTATTTCGATTCAAATTTATTTTCACTTGATTTAAATCCAACCTAATATCATTAAACTTAGTTTAAGTTGAATTCAATTCAACTCTTTTCCATTTGTTTAGTTTTAAGTTAATTCACTTCAATTTATTCAAATTTTATTCTTAAGCTCGTTTTCATTTTACAAGTAAATTTTCTTTTCTATTCAACTTAACTCTATCACAATCAAATCTCATTTTAAATCTACAATTCCTTTTTTTAGTTATTATAAAACTTAACTTTCATACTCAACTCATTCAATTGATTACATGGCCATCTCCAATTTATTTCCACTTATTTGGATTTTTTTTGCAATACAAACCATTACAATTTTAATCCATTTACATTTTTTTTTCGATACATTTCAATTATATTTAATTTGTTAACACTTCAAGTTAAATTTTTATTCGTAACTCAAGTTCTGATCCCACCATTCTCTTTTAATTTACCAACCAATTTATTAACTTACAATTCAATTTCATACTCGATTCATTTAATTAATTACAAGGCCACCTCCAATTATATTTTCTTCACTCATGATTCAAGTCGAATTTGATTTATAACTTGAGTTTCATTTCCAATCTTCATTATTAATTCACAATTCAGCTTTATTTAACATATCATTAACCAATTTATTATCTACTTAGTTCTTCCCCTTGTTAAAATTCAACACTTGATTTTTAATTCCAAATATCACTTCATTTAATTTTCTTAGTTCAATTTATTTAATAATTCAAGTTTGGATTTTCTTTTCATTTTCCAATTCATCAAAATATTAATTTTGGGCTTTGTATTCCATTTTCAATTTTATAAGTCACAACTTACTATTTTATACAATCACATTCATTCCAGGCTTGAATATATTCATTTTTTATTTTTAATTCGAGTTTTACACTTATTTATAATCCAAGCATATTTTATTCTATGGATTTTTAATTCTGATTCTTTTATAAGTTATTCTAATTTATTTACTCCAATCCGATCTTTAACCAATTTATTTTCCAGTTCAATTTTATTTAACTCAATTCGATTTCAACTTAATTCGAATACAACTTGATATTATTTTTAGCCTATCCAATTAATTTCAATCCAGTTAAATTTTATTTCCCCAATCCAAGTTAATTCCATTTTTTAACTTTTCATCTTGAATTTAAATTCCGACATTCAAGGCTTATATTTCCTTGATTTAAAAATCATCTCAATTTATAAGCTTACCACCTATCTCTTCAGGATTTTTAAACACCCGGCTTTGGTTTCAATTTATTTTGAAATCTCCCACATCTCAAATCATATTTCGCAAAAGTCAAACCAATACTGGTTTTATTCCCAACAAATTTCCTCTCTAGATTTCCAAAAACAACTAGCTTTTCTGAACAAATCAGTTTTTTGGCAGCAATCCGTCACTTAGAAATTCGAAAATGAATATTGATGATGCGGCCGTCATCATCAGAATTATTTTCCAATAATCCAAGTGATTTCAATGCTATATCACTTTTAAAATCCCTTTAAAACAATTTCCTTTCAGAAATATCTCCAAAACAATTGTGCTATTATTTATCTTCAAAACATTTCCAAAATCTCCGGGATTTAAATTTCGAAATCCTGCTTAAATCAATTTTACTATAATTCATTTGCATTGCTTATGCTCATACAAATTCTTTTTTTTAAATTATATTTCAATTTATAATTTATATTTATAAATTTTATTTTATAATGAATTTATTCCCTTAACCTTTTGTTATATTTTCAATTTCTAGTTAAGGTTTTACACAGATGATAATAATGTAATATTATCATCTCTAACATCCAAGCAACCATATATTAGCTAAAATAGTTACAAAAACTTTCTTTATATCAAAACTATATTTTGGGTAAAATTATTTCATTTACCCACATTAAACAATACCGTGTCGATTGTTCTATTCAAGTGTTTAGAAACCCCTTTGATACAGTTGTACAGACTGTGCCGACGAAGGTTCATATGCCACTCAACAAATCAATCAACACAATATTAAAACAATTTATATTCACTAACAAATACGCACTCATATCTATTAATACGCTTCAACTCATTCTAGAGTATTACGGACTCTATTTAAATGAGTAATTCCCACCAGAGCCAAGGTTATCACCAACCTATGCTCTGATAGCAACTGTAACAGCCCGCAAATCCTACCCCTTGAGTCAACACTATTTTACTTAAATCAACTCAAGTTGTACAGAAATACGAACCATTTGGGTTAAAGAAAAAGAGGTAGAAGAAGAAAATAGAAATCAACAACAGAATCTAACCATCGCAGCGGAATAAAATATAATAGATAATGAATGGTCTTTACTCAAAAATCAAATATCTCTGTTTATATATTACATCATCAGAGTACATCAATCACAGTACAACAACAATATCATATTAAATGGATACACAGTAACTCAACACAGCGGAATATATATATGAACAAAGTACGGCGGTATGTATCGCTATCATGCTCGTCTCCTGAGCTCCACAGCATCATATCCTGTACTCTATAATACTCGGTCTGACCCGAGCATTACAGTTAGATAACACCCGAGTCAGTCTGGAATACCAGCGTGAGAAAATACACTCAATTGATTATTAAATTTCAAAAATCCTTTGAAAATAAAAGCATCTCGTAAGACCACGCCACAAATAAACATGTCGGGTTTTTACCTTACTATAGCTAAAATAATTTTTATAGAAATCCTCTGATATTATAATAGGGTCTATATACAAATACTTATAAAATAGCCGAAATTGTTACATTCATTAAATTCCAGCTACTAGCCACAGAGTGGGTAATACAAACAAAACTCGTACAAGGCTCGTAGGGAGAATGGATTTCCAACTAATGACTAGGCACTGGGGTACTACCTGTCACAGTACGTGGCCTAGATCACAGTACCGAGGAGTACGCCCTCTCCCCTGAAGGGAAAGCCCGGGACTACCCCTTACTGGATAATCCCGAGTGAGATCACCCCGCGGTTGGGATCTGCAACCGCCCACTAAGCCGAAATGAAAGGGACATCTAGACAGGGATGACCTTATCCTGCTTGGGTGCTACCCACCTAACCTTGCTGCATAACCCCTGATTTTCAGTCATTCCCATTTGATGAGGCTAGAGG
This sequence comes from Allium cepa, assembly GCA_030765085.1. Classification (NCBI taxonomy): domain Eukaryota; kingdom Viridiplantae; phylum Streptophyta; class Magnoliopsida; order Asparagales; family Amaryllidaceae; genus Allium; species Allium cepa. The sequence goes on along the minus strand of CM060943.1, from coordinate 473,735,612 downwards.
CTAAGCGTCACCTTTTTAGAACATATCCCTTAGAATGCCCATCGTCCACCCAATGATGTTTCGCAAGCATTCGTCCATACAAGTCCGTCTCGGGTCCGAACGGAACCGAAGGCACTATTCCTACCACATCCATTTTGGAAATATCCTTAGGATTAGTAGCGACTAGCCCTTGCACTTCACTGCTCCATCTTCGAATCCAAAATCATTTTCCTGAAACGTATAAACCGGATCGAAGTGGTTTTCGAGAAATAAATCTCAATCCCGGTCTCTTCGAAACGATCAACGTATTTGGCCAATATTGATAGTCGGTGATTTAACTATCTATTAATATTCACAAACAACCATCAACCAATAAATAATCATCCAAATTATTTATTAATCCCAAAAATATCTTCACAAGATATATTTCCACTTTTCAAACCCTTTTTGAAAACAGTTTTCAAACTATCTTCCTTTCTCAGAATAAATTCCAAATATTTCTATTTCCACTGGACTCACCAAGCACAAGATTTTAGATTTTTTTAAAATAATTTCAAAACACTTTAATTGTAAAGTATGTTTAACATTTAATTTAGAAAATTTAACTTTAGTACTTAATTTAAAATAATACTTTAAACAAAATACCAAATCATTCTTTAAATAATTATTACGATAATAGATTAAACAAAAATACTTACTTTGGAATTTACCTTTAAACACTTAAGTTAAAACTACTTTAATAATTTACTAAAAATACATACTATATAAACATTTGAAAATAAAGTTACTTAATAAAATATAAAACTAGATTTCTACTTTTTTTAGAAAAACAAAATACTAAGTTACTTCTTAATAATTACTGCTAAAATAGATTAAAAGAAAATACTTACTTTAGACTTTAAATATAATAAATTTTACAAAACTTGCTTTCTTTAGAAACAACTTTAAAACATTTAATTTATATTTACAAATTTACTTTTAAAAACATGTACTTCGCCATCCAGAGAAAATTCCAACTTCAATCACTTAAATCAATTTCCCCAAATTGAATTCCAGTTTATTTTATTTGAAATGAGTTTCTTTAATTTCTCAATTCATTTCAAAATTCATTAGTTATGGACTTATTATTAATGTTATTATTTTCCGTTTGATTTTAAACCTTTTAACTGAAATATAAAAAAATTCCAGGCTTTTCCCAATTTCTTCTTTATTCCATTCAATAATTTAAATATTAAATATTAAATAAATGTTTTGTCCTATTAAATAATATCATTGAAGTTTCAAACTTCATTAACTTCTGTTTATTCAAAAATTCCTTTCCATATACAGAATTTTATTAATTAGCATTTTGAAACCACTAATATTCTTCTCCAATTCACTTTAATTTATATACATTCTTTATAATTATTTCTTAAGAGTTCACTTCTTTTATTTCCTTTCAAAGTCCAGTTCTATATATTTGGATAAAACAGATTATCGAAATATTCAAGCAGACTATAACATTCAATATTCTAATATAGTTCATCACAGAATATCAATTAATCACAGCTGTGGGTGTTTAATAATTTAAATAAATGTTGAGAGATCCATTTGGATCCCTCCAACCTGTTTTCCCTACATCCACAGACGTTAGCACAATATAATACACCAATTCCTAAAATATACCATACTATAGTACATCAACCAATTCAATCATTCAAACAATTATTTAGATTTAATCATTTAAATTTAAATTTAAACTGAGTGAGATTAACTCACCTTCGATTTTATTCGCACTCCACTTCAACATTGGCTTGGTTTCTCGATTTTTGACCTTGAATAAGCATTATATGGTTATATTAATATTTGAAAAAATCGAGCAAATCAATTTACTTTTAATTAACTTAATTAACACTTGAATCAAACAATTTATTAACATTCACTTATTTAATTTAACTTATAACTTGACTTAAATTCTTAACTAAACATTTCCTTAACCCAATTATTTATAGTTCAAAAATTTATATAAGTTACTTTAAACAGTTTAACCACCACATCTATCATTTTCCCATTTAAATCCTTATATTTTCAAAATCCGTAGTAACTTCTGTTACATAAATATGTATATACATTATACAAATTCATATAAACTCTATAGTATTTAAAATCCTATGTTTTTCTCTTTCTTATCCACATCTATATTTCAGATTAAACCTTACAATTTTTCAAAATCCAAACCCCCATGTATATATACTTTATTTTCCTATAAACAGTTTCTGTTTTACTGTTAACAACATTTTTTTTAAATATACAATAATAATATACCTTAGAGATTACCTCAGACCTACCAGCCTCTTCCTTACGAGCTTCGGACGTCACCACTCGAACGAACACCTCCACCGGCCCATACTCCAGGCGAGCCACCACTTCACAACGTCGTCGCTTCGATAGGTACTCGCGACAAGAAACTCTACCGCGAGCGAGTCCAGGCAGTCGCCCACGCGACTTCGAAATCTCGCCGTCGTTGCCAAACGAACTCGAGATCCTCTCGACTCAGACACCTCATCCCCAATCTCAACACCAAGTCGCGACATACCCTTCGATTTAAATTGAAGAGGCTCGAAGCGGAAAACGTGGCCGAAACCAAGGCGCGGCGGCCATTAATTTTGTAAAAATAAAATTCGAGATGTTTATCTTGATTTTGATTTGAAGGAAAGGGAAAGGTTTCGGCTGTTTTAAAAAGAAGGGCAAGGGAAGTTTTCGATTAATTGAAGAAGGAATAAAGGCTTGTTATACGAGATGATATCGATCTGGGGGAAAAAGAACACGCTCGGCTTTCAAAAGAAGGAATGAGAAGTGTGCGATGGGAGATGAGGGTAGCGTGTTAAAACAAATATGAGATGGCGTACACAAGAAGCTTGTCCAATTAAATTAAATTTCATTAGATTATTATCAATTAAATTTTCAGCGCGTTTATATATCGTACACCCACACACTAACTCCGATTAATATGTAATTTGAAATCCGGCAATAATTCAATATTACGGACCCAATGGAACTGGTTTCGTCGAATTCCGAGACTGTGCCTCGGAAGGCTATTTTTTAAATTCAACTTAAACGATACAAATTTTAAAACTGAACAAACCACTGTTAATTTCAATTTTACAACTTCTCTTATCCTCGGTACTATTAATATAATTTTTTTTCAAACCTTCAAATTATTTTTAACAGGGTTAAAATTCTAGATTCAACAATTTACCCTACTTCACTTATTTAATTTAATAATTCAATTATCAAATAAATTGTGATATTTGTAATTCAAGTTAAAATTACTCTATTTAATATTTAAAATCAATTAAATATCCCGATTTTAAATGCTCGAAAATTCTGGTTCGTCACATACGAACTATATTCCACTTCGTATGTTCATATAAACTTTCGACGCAAAAACATGAACTACCCTTACGCGACGCGTTAAATTTTTTTGCGTATTTTGAGATTCACGTCCAAACTTTGTCGAGACGAGTTTAAACACTTAGGAATCATTTATAGAGCATATTCAAACATTATTTTTCAAAGGTGTAAATGATTCCATATCACATTTTATTTTATTTTGGAAAGTGTTTTCCGTGTGAATCAATGTCGTGTATATCGTGACTTGTTTCAATATTTCCATGCAATAAACAACATATGGAAATTAATATTATAACCAAACATCCAAACAAATATATCACAACATCACAACCAATTATATACATATAAATAAGGAGTTCTCACTTTGGTTGCAAATGAACTAACTTTAAAGTGATTATAACTTTCCTAACTTCAATCGATTGCTCACGAATGCTTGTTTTAAGGCTTCTAGATGGCTTCACTTGACTTGTGGAGGTCGTTGGAGCTATGGGCTGTGAGTTTCACCAAGGATTCGGGCTCGATTTGATGGTGAAGGGGTGGGTCATGGGCTGTGAAGGAAGGAGGAGGAGTTTTTGTGAATAGTTAAGATGATTTGATGATTACTTTCTTTAGCATATTTTTGGAATAAATTTTGGAATTATTTTATTAATATTGGAAGCCATTAAAAGAGCGAGAAGAAGCTTGAAATTTTGAGAATATGAGGTGTGGAAGGAAGTGAGAAAATGGGTGTGTAGTTATAGAAAAAACTTTGGATTAAAATATTATATTTCCAAAAGACAAAAATAACTTTTACTTACTTTTAAAGAAATCTTACTTTTCAACACTTAACATCACATTTCAAATCTTCACTTTATATCCTTATCACTTAAGGAGTAAGAAAAATAAAGTAATAATGATGTTTCTTTTGATTTGACAAGTTTTTTTTACTAGTTTACTTTTCCTAATTATATCTAGAATTTCCTAATTGTGTTTAATAAAAGTAAATCTAATTAGCAATTTAATTAATACTTAATACATTTATATAAGTGTACATGAATATTAAAATACAGGTGCAACAACGTTGTGACAACTTTAAATCGACAAAACGTAGATTTTTGACAAAATGTTCTACGGTCATATTTTGCGTTTTAGTTAAACTATTTATATGTAAACCAAATTAAGAGTAAATTTTGTATAATGTTATTTAAAAATGTAAACACTCATAAATAAATTAAAATAATTTATTAAACCATTTAAACTTACTTTTCTAAAATCAGGATTTTGTCACTTTTGTTGATATAAGAAAATGTTAGTATTTTTATGTATATTTCTATTTCCAAATCCTATCGAATATTTTTTAAATGATAAAACCTTTTATATTTTATATTTAAAATCACTTTAAACGTTATATTTTGAAGTGATTAAATTTTGGGTCTTTACATTTTGATCAGTCAATCAAAGAATAATTCCCTATTTACTTAACATCTTTTTATTGTTGATTGGTTCGAAGGAACATCGGTTGGATTTTGGTGATTCCAATGCGAAGACCACTTCAAACCAATTTACGTGTTCGAAAATAAAAGTCATGTGATGATATGATTTGGAAGATGGAATGTAGGGCTGCTTTCTACTGACCCTTGGGGGAAATTTTCCCATATATGTGTGTGTGTGTGTGTGTGTGTGTGTGTGTGTGCGTGGCAGTAGTTCTTCATTTGATATCTTTGATACAAAGACATCTCGCTACTAATCCTTTGGGTAAATCCCAACAAGGTGTGATAGGAGAGTACCTTCAGTTTATCCCGTTCCTGGATAACTTGTATGGACAAATGTCTAACATTGCATTTTCAAAATGCAATGTACATTGATTTTTACAAACGTGCATCTGTTTAGTGGCGGAGAATACAACTTGTCTTAGTTTAACACCCTTCTCCGAAACATAGGAGCTTAGAAGTTATACATTTGTGGAAATCAATGAAGTGTGTGATAGAATTGGCAATGTGACATTCAAAGTGGAATGTGCTAGGTAAAAGGTAATCGTTAACTCAGGCCTCATCACCTAGTAATGGCTTAAACAGGGTACGCCGTAAGGCTATGTGGTTTGTAACTATTAGGGTATGATCATCACCTTTGTAGATAACCCTCTATATTTTTGGTATGTGGTGTATTCTACGATATGTCTTGAATAGGTTGGTGATGACCAGGGTGATGACATATTCGGTTCCTATCCAGGCCATGTTTTGTGTGCCGAAAAGTGATAGACCGGTCCTACCAGATGCGCAGGGTTGTTTGTCTATCTTCGATACCTCCCTTTAGAGGTGTACTGTATGGAAGGTAGTCCTTAAACCTATCATTATGTGGAATCCATTCTTCAATAAGTGTCTTCAGATTTGATTGTAGAACCTAGTATGCTGGAATTTAATTCTGGCTAAGATTATGTATATTTACTTGAAAAGTGTTTTCAAAAGAAAGTCATTAAAATAATATCCTTAGATTTTGCATAGTAAAGATTTTGGTTATGACAAGGTAAAAACTCATTCTGTGTTTATGTATGGCGTGGTCTTATGAGATTCCCTTTGTTTTCAAATATCCATATTTTGAGTTTCTCATACCAGTCATGTGACTGTCATAGAGTTTATTTTATTTTCTCCTTAAACTATGGGTGCTTTATTTTTTTCTAGGCAACCAAGTAGTTAGATTATATGGAGCATGGAGCATGGAGAATGGATCATTTTGGGTCTTTTGTTGAAATTATCTATCACTTTCTACTGTGTCTATATTATGTATAAGTATCTACCAACATACGGATAGGTCGTTATAACTATCCTAGGTGAGTTAGTACGTGCTATGACTATGATATCTCATTTTGAGAATGATTGTATGTACTATCAACATGTATAGTTACAAGTTGTTAAATACGATGTGAGATTCTATTATTATCTTTTATCTTTGCTTTCTTTACCCGATTATATTCTGCCTCTCCTACACTCGGATTTACGACACGTGAATACCGAGGACGTATTAGCATCGATTTCTAAGGGTCGAGGAGGTGGATCATCACATTGTGTATCAGAGCTTAGATTGAGTGAAAAATTGAGCCTGATAGGGGTAAAAGTCTCATCAGAGATAGGGTTAGTAATGTCCTAGGATGAGTTACTCGATAGGGATAGAGTTAGTAACACCCTAAAATGAGTTTGAGAGTGTTATATATGAGCACGTATTTATTAATGATATATACAAATGATTTTGATTCTGAAAATTTGTTAATGAAATAATTTTACCTAGGATTATATTTTGAATATAAAGAATATTTTTTAATATAGTTATTTGATTAAGGAAATGATAATACTCGGTTATTATCGTTGATCGACTAGTTGTTTGATTTAAAATTTTAAGTATGAACATCTTCTAAATTTAGTTTCACAATTCGACTATGGGGTATTCGATAAATAATAATCTTGGTTTAAGATTAAAGGAATTTATTTATGATAAATAATTCTTATGGATATGTTTAATATAAGTGATTTTATAAACTGGACTTATAAAATGTGCTTTATAAAGGAATTTTTTGTGAATTTAAATTCTGGTATTTCTAAAAGGAGTTTCAAATGATTTTCTTAGAAAAGGAATAATAATAGTATTATTTCTAAATGTGATTTTGAAAAAAAAACAATCTTATGATTAATTGATTTGAGTGGCTTGAAAGTAACTAAAAATGGGTAGGAGATGTGTCCGGATGGTAAATGCTTCTCTTAAGCATTCCCCTTCTCATTAAGGAAATATGTGATACTATGGTGGTATCCAGTTCCTTGGTATCATTTTTGAGTTATCTATCTATATAATTTTCTAAAGTTAAAAAGGATAATATGAATCATTAATTGATAAATTAATTGATGGTTGCCAATTTTTATTGAAGTGCAGTATCTTAATTGATAAGCATGGATATGCTTTGATCTTTAAAAGAAATGGTTAAAGTTATTAATGAATGATTTAGGATTTGTTGTAAATGATGTTTTAGCAACATTTGTTTTTAAACCCTTGAATGACGCTTTGGAAGAAGTCTTATGGGTATATTTATATCTTTAATAATGGGATTTTAAAGATAATAACAAGTATTGGAATCTTTTATAAAAAGATAAAAAAATGTTATATGTTTAATTTATAAAGGAGTTTATTATAACAACATTTTGGTAATAATTATTTCAATCTCTTTAATGAAACTATTATAAGTGGATAATTAATAAAAGGAGTATTAATTAACAAAATAAGTCTTGATTAACAAAAGGAGTTTTATTAAATACAAAGGTGTTTGAATTTTAAAACTAGTTAAAAAAAGCAAATTATAATATAAGAGGTAAATTATAATAAAAGGTAAGTTATCTTTAAATTGAGTGATTATTTTTAATGAGATGGAAATGTTAACATATAGTTAAATATAAAGAAGCATCTTTATGAAAATGTTTGAATAAAGAATGAAAGTTTTATGAAATGTTGTCATTTAATTTTTTGGAAGATTATTAAATCCATACGAAGTATGTGGATTATTTCATCACTCAATTTGATCTAAGATTCGAGTATAAGCTTTGAGGTGTTTACACTGATCCAAAAAAGTAATTATCACTCGATCCTTGATGGCGAACATTCATAAGGGTTTATGGTTGAATACTTATGTTTTCTATCAGTTGAGAGAAATGTAATGAAAACAAGGGTTTTCATCATGAAGACTGATTATAGTCCACACTAAAGAATCATGGGATCAATACTAGTTTGAAAGGTAAATTATGAACTTAAATAGAAGATCGAGTTAGATATAGCGTATGGATGATCAGTATGCATCATATGAATGTAAGTTTAAAAATATAATGTTTTGCGCAAACTCTTTTGGGTTTCTTGTTTTTGGGGTAATTTCGAGGACAAAATTCTTTTAAGGGAGGAAGTATGTAACTACCCGAAATTTCGTCACTTTAATTAAAGATATTTAAAATACTATAAATATTCAAATATAAATTATATTTCGTAAATAATAATGGTTTAAGTGGTGAAAAATGATAATGAGCTTATTTTTTGGAAAATGTTTCGACAAATATTTCCTTTGGAAAAATACTGATAAAATAGCCGAAAACTGTTTTATCAATAAACAGTTCTAAAATCATACACAGAGCTGGAAACATACACTTATTTTTTAAATAAGAATATGAAATAAAATTATTTATTTTACTTTTGGAAAATAAAAGGTATATATGGCATCATCAGTGATGCCCTTATATTTAATAATTGATTTATTAAATTATTGAGAGTTGTTGATCTAATAATTAATTTAGTTATTTAAATAATGGTTTTAAAATGATTATAATTCATTTTAATTAGTTGTAAATTACTAATGAATGATTTATAGTGGTTTTGTAAAGTAATAAAAGTAATTTGAAATTATAAGGAAAATCAATATCGATTTATCATTATAATAACACATTTTGTAACCAATGGTTCAATATTCATTTATATGGTTTTGTAATTCAAATGTGGTCGATTTAATTTATTATAAAAATAAAAAATCAGTTTTCAAATTTTATTTATAAATATATGTATATTAGCTAATAAATGAAAATGTGACCGAGAATCGAAATCGGTAATCGTAAGAGTTTGACGTATATAAGTTGTACAACGTTGTTCAAATAACTAATGCACATACATGTACATGTATATACATGTCACATGCATACATGAACATAGCTGAACATAAATATATATTTACCATTTACAAATAAATAAACATAAGGTAAAATGATCAAAATATCTAAGATATTTACACACTCTTCACCCGTAAGCTAACTCAAAGTCAACTAAGGACAAACCATCATCACCAAACATGGAGGGAAGGTCATTTTGGATGTCTAAGGCAATGATAAAACGTGGGTGATGAAGTGGTGAGGAATAGGGTGCAAATGATATTTATAGAATTTGGCTATAAATAGCCTACCCTCTCAATACATTTTTTCATCTTATTCATTCTATCCTATCTTCCTCAATCAATAATTAAATGGGGAAATACCTTTTTTTCAAACCATGTAAAATTCCAGTGGCTACAACATTTATGTGTATCACTTCTTCCTAATTTGAGATTAGCTATGTCAAAATATCGATTTTCCATTGCATTTTCAAGCCCTGAATTTTAGGCCCTGCTTGTTCTTTTAATCATATCTCCTTCAAAAATATCGAAATCAAGTGTTTATTTTTTATAAAACTATAGAGAAAAGAATTTTCAACTAAATTTTTGTTAACAGCGTTTCAAAATTTCCTAAGAAACATGTCCAAAAATAAGTTAGAAGTCGACCTATTCTTGGGTTTTATTTTTGTGAATCCGAGAACACCTCTTCTTCTTTTAACCACACCTCCCTCAAAACAACTCGAAATTGAGTTATTCTTTTTTTTAAATTAAAGAGAAAAGAATTTGCAAGAACTTATGTGAAAAAATATTCAAGTTCGAGAGTAAGAGGGTCGAAAACCCAAGAGAAGATGACATATTTTCCGGGTCTAGTTTTGAGAATTCACGGTCAAAGCTCCACCGCTTCTCTTCCATACTTTCGGATGCCCTCCTTCTTAAGCTTAAGGCCAAAAATCCACCTCTTTCAAGCCTTGGTCGTGACTTCCCAACGGTTTGAGGATCAATTCCATTAGCTTTCGAGCAATCGTAGAAAAGCTATAGTCTGTTTAGCTAACTTAGAAACCAATGAAGTTGAGAAACTCTATATTATATTCATATATGATATGATGATGTGATATGATATTGATTAATCAATCAAAGAATAATTTTACATCTTTTGATTAATCAATCAAAGAATAATTTCCTATTCACATAACATCTTTTTATCGATGGTTGATTCGAAGGAACCAGGGTCGAATTTGGGTGATTCCTATTCGAAGACCACTTCAAACTAATTTACATGTTCGAAAATAAAAGTTATAGGATGATATGATTTTTAAGATGAAATGTAGGGCTGCTTGCCACTGACCCGCAGAGGAAAATTTCCCATATTATATATATATGTGTGTGTGTGTGTGGCGGTAGTTCTTCATTTGACATCTTCGATACAAGGGCTTCTCGCTACTAATCCTATAGGTAATTCCCGACATGATGTGGTAGGAGAGTACTTTCAGTTTATCCGGTTATTGGATAACTTGTATGAATGAATGCCTGACATTGCATTTCTAAAATGCTCGTACATTTTTTTACATACACGCATATGTTTGGTGGCAGAGAAGCAAACTTTTCTTAGCCTAACACCCTTCTTTGAGACATACAAGCTCAAAGGTTATACATTTGTGGAAATCAATAATGTTGATGAAATTGGGAATGTGGCATTCAAAGTGGAATGTGCTGGGTGAAAGGTAATCGTTACCTTAGGCCTCATCACCCTGTAATGCATTAAACAGGGTACGTTGTAAAGCTATGTGCTTCTCAACCATTAGGATATGATCATACCTTTCTAGATAACCCTCTATATTTTGGATTTGTGCTGTATGTTATGAGACGTCTTTGATAGGTCGGTAACGACCAGGGTGATGACATATTCGGTTTCCATCCAGGCCATATCTGAGTGCTAAAAAGTGATAAACCAGTCTTGCCGGATGGGAGGGTGTTTGTGTATCCTCGATACATCCCAATAGAGGTTTACTGTATAGAAGGTAGTCCCTTACCTTGTCATTGTATGGAAACCATTTTTCAAAAAGTGTCTTCGGATTTGATTGTATGACCTAGCATGCAGAAATTTAATAATGTAACAATTTCGGCTAAGATTTTGTATATTTACTTGAAAAGTGTTTTCAAAAAAGGTCATTAAAATTAATATTCCCAGATTTTGTGTAGTAAAGATTTTGGTTATCATAAGAAAAAACCAGTTCCGTGTTTAAGTGTGACATGCTCTTATGAGATACCCTTTGTTTTCAAATATCTGTATTTTGAGTTTCAATACCAGTCCCAAGACCGACCCTGAGTTTATTTTCTTTTCCCCTTAAACTTTGGGTGCCTTATTTTTTTTGCAACCAAGTTATTAGATTATGTGGAGCATTTTGGGATGGATCATGGAGCATTTTGTGTCTTTTATTAAAGTTATCTATCATTTTCCGCTGTGTCTGTATTTTGTATAAGTTTCTACCAACTCCCATAGGGATAGGTCATAATAATTATACTAGCTGGGTTAGTACCTACCATGACTCTGATATCTTATTTAGAGAGTGATTATATTTACTATCAATATGTATAATTACAGGTTGTTAAATATGATGTGAGATTCTATTATGGTCTAGTCTTCTATCTTTATTTTCTTCCGCCATATGATAATCTGCCTCTCCAGCACTTGAATTTATGGCACATTGTGACGCCCCACCTCTATACCCACGCTAGACAAGAACATTACGGTGAATGCTGTCGACTAGCATGGAGAATAAGGCTGTTGAGGAGCGACCATCCATGTAATTTCTTTGCGCGAGCACCGATATGTCAGATAATATAACATGCATTCTATTTCAAGAGGAAATCCGGCATACCGACACAAACTCAAAGCTACTACACGGTGGCTATATAAATCCTTCGAAAAACAAATATAGAAATAAACATAACATAAATCAGTCACAGACAATTCATATCACAAAGGCGGAATAAGATATGAATACTACACTAGGAAGTGTACATCAGAGTAGTGGTCTAAAAAGATCCACAATATCACAAAAGAATAGTTACACGAACTACACAAAAGAATAAGTATACATTAAGGAGTCTATATCTCAAATGTATACAACAAAATAACTACTAATCTAAGTAGTTAACCCAAAAGTCAAGGAGTTAATCCCGGATGAGAAGTCAAGCAGAAGCACCTGTAACATCTCGGTATGACCCGAGTATTATTTAATAAGAAAATAATAAACGGATCAGTCTAACTATAAATATCAGATGAAACGATATAGAATAAGAGATATGACTAAACACGTAATAATCACAATGCCAAGCTGTGATATATATATATATACTTAGTTGATAATCATCAAGAGATTAATCAATGTCACCAAATCTACACAAGAATCAAAGAAGTGTCATACTCATTATTTCGTTCATCAAACCACAAATATTGACGATAATATCAATGTCAATCACCAAAGTCAAAGACGCACAAATTCCAGAAGACTACACAAGAAATCCAGAAATCACAAAAGTCAATGACACACAAATTCACCAATGCACAAATATTGATAAAACTTATCAATGGAAATCACGAAAATTGGTGAAACACAAATTCTAGAAATCTACACAAGAAATGCAGAAATCACAAAAACAGAGGGGGGGAGGCCTATCACAAACGGGAGCATAAAGCTCACCAACACATGTATCACAAACGGAACGCTAATTCCATGGTCGCTAACCATCACAAATTGAGCCGAAGCTCCACAAACGGCCCGAAGACCATGGGTTGCTACCCCATCACAAATTGAGTCGAAACTCCACAAAACGGGGTTTAGTCTCCCTCGCAGACAAAGAGACATCGCACATTGCTAGTCTAAATCACAAAGATGATCGTCATGATCAACGAGAAGTGTCAATTACACTAAGCTAGTAAATATATGAGTTTAGCTTCATGTCCCATAACCACTTGCTTAACTTAAATATTTACGAACAAACTGTAAATCTCCACTAGAAAATTGTCACAAGAGGTTCAATCGAACAAGTCCAAGAATTAACCGACAAAGTAAACGCAAGTGTTTCATACCACTTGTTTTACTAAGCCGTTTAATTAGATTTCTCATACGAGTGAGGTAAAGGTTTGTATATACTAATAGATTGGAAAACGGTTTTATAAACGAATTTGGTACTAAAAGAGTATTGAAATCGTTTGAGTAAAGAGTTTTGATATTTACTACTAGTATAGGAAACCTTTATATTTTTAAAGTGACAAATCACGAAGAAGGTTGTAAGAACGATCAATCACAAAAATTCACATACGAAGACGTGAATAAAATCCAACGAAATCGATAAAGGATCCATCGAAATGGATATTCAAAAATCCCTAAAAAGAGTCATCAAAGTCATAATAGATGATAACAACAAATAGGATTATCACGAATCGATTTAAATTGGAATTCCAATCCAAAAAGGCAAATTGGACTCAAACAGCAGGTTCAGTCGACTGAACAGAGAATTTCAGTCGACTGACCCTGTACATGGAAATTTTCCAGGTTCAGGAAACTTTCTGTTTCCAGTTTCAGTCGACTGTGCAGAAGTTTTCAGTCGACTGAATCATGCCTGGAAACTCTCGGGTTTCAGGTTCAGTCGACTGAACAGAGATTTCAGTCGACTGAACCATGCCTGGGCTGTTTTTCAGCCTTATACAAATGAAGAGCAAACTCTTCCAAAATGCAATCGGACGAACATTGGCTCTAAGGGTTTATGCCAAACGGCAACCCGACCCTATATGCTCCTCGATGCATCACCAAAAGCATGTTCAAACATCCATAAAAGGATTTTACACAAATTTGTCTTAAAACCCCAAAAATTGGAATATTTACAAAACCAATCCAAATCAAGAGCAAATTCTCATGAAGAAGTGTTAGGAATTCATACCTAACAACCAAAGATAATTATAGTCATAGATGTGAGATAAAAATCTCACCTTTTCACAAAATCGAACAAGAAGGAGCTTGAAAGCAATTGGAGAATCAACCTCTCTTCAACCCAACCCAAATGAGCTTGAATCTAAGCTCAAAAACAAGAACATTCCCAAGATTAGGTTTAGGAATTTCTGAAATTGGGAAGAGAATAAGTTGGAGAAGAAGAAGAGAAGCTTACCAATGGGTTCTTCTTGAGTTTGGAGCAAGGAATTTGATTTGCAAGAGAAACTAGGGTTTTGGAATTTTAATTTCCAATCTCTCCCACCATTAACACTCTAAAAAACTGAAATGAGAAGAGAATGAGGGTGAGTGGGGAAGAGTGGCTCAGATTTGAGCATAAGTTAACATAGGGTTGAGCCCAAAAACCAAACCCAAAGTAAAAAGTAGCAGAAATCAACTTTCTCCAAACATATCGAAGCTTATACTCAAAAAGGTCGCAAACGGCATTTTAAACTCAATGGGAGTGGTCCCGAGCCCTAATTCGACCGTATGCAAAAAGTAGCTTTTCGGACTAAAATCCGACTAACGATAAAATATTTAAATATAAAATCGATAAATATGCGGGTTGTTACAGACTCCCCTCCTTAAAGAAATTGCGTCCTCGCAATATTACAAGAAGAAGATATATAGTAACAACCATAAAAGCATATTCAACACAAAAGAAGTTTGAAATAAGAAGTTCACCTCAAAAAGCACGAGAAAGTAAGTCCGGATGTGTACGCTCGATGTACTCTCTAGATTCCCAAGAACAATCCTTAGGATTTGAAGACCATTGAACTTTAACAAGCGGAACATCTTTATTTCGAAGTCGCTTGACTTCCGAAGCAATGATACGAATAGGATGTTGCTCATAAGTTAAATTAGGCGAAACTCCAATCTCTTCCACAACACCGGGCTCAAGAATAGAATCGGAATCTCGAAGACATTTTCGAAGTTGAGAAACGTGAAACACGTCATGCATAGCAGAAAACTGAGCCGGTAATAAAAGACGATAAGCCATGGAACCAATACGTTCGGTGATAGGAAATGGCCCAATATATCGAGGCGCTAACTTTCCCGATCGACTGAAACGCACAACACCTTTCATAGGTGAAACACGAATGAACACAAGATCTCCCACAGAAAATTCTAACTTCCTTCTCCGGTTATCGGCATAGGATTTTTGTCTACTTTGGGCTTCTTTCATCCTATGACGAATAAGATCAATCTTTTCTGTGGAATCACGAATAAAATCTGGACCTAAAGCCAGCTTCTCACCGGCCTCAAGCCAACAAGAAGGAGATCGGCATGGCCTTCCGTAGAGTGCCTCGAAAGGTGCCATACCAATACTAGATTGGAAGCTATTATTATAGGAAAATTCAACAAGTGAGATATGATCTTCCCAACCTCCACCAAAATCAAGAACACAAGCACGAAGAAGATCTTCAAGAGTTTGATTCACACGCTCGGTTTGTCCATCGGACTGGGGATGATAAGCGGTGCTAAAATTAAGCTTCGTTCCCAAAGCTTTTTGAAGACTCTTCCAAAATCCACTAGTAAACAATGGATCACGATCACTAACAATAGAAGTAGGAACACCATGCAATTTAACAATTTCTTTGATAAATATTTTGGCCAAAAGAGGAACGGTTCGATTAGACCGAACGGGAATAAAATGGGCAGATTTAGTAAGCCTATCAACAATCACCCATAAGCTATCATGACCCGAACGAGAACGGGGAAGGCCATCTATAAAATCCATGGAAATTTGATCCCACTTCCAAACTGGAATTTCTAAAGGTTGCAATAACCCACCGGGCCTTTGATGTTCGGCCTTAACGAGTTGGCAAGTCATGCAACGTTTAACGAAGTTAGCGATGTCAAGTTTCATTCCCTCCCAATAATAAAGTCGCTTCATATCCGCGTACATTTTACTACTACCGGGATGAATGGTAAACTTAGAACGATGTGAATCTTCTAAAATATCTTTACGAAGATCACCAATATTTGGCACGACAAGTCTACCAAATTTCCGAATGCCGCCACGAGAATCGATATCAAAGTCTTTCAAACCTTCAATATCCATTTTATCCCTAATATTTTGGCCAAGAAGAGCCAAGTCGGGATCTAGCCCTTGAGCTTCAAGAATGCGGTCTAAAAGAGATGGATGAGCAACAAGGCTACATAAAACAAACGATGAGCATAAATCGGAAACACGGTCTCGAATTTCGCAAGTGGATAAAATCTCGAGATCGTTCCGTTCGGATATCATCATAGAAACAACAGCTTGTTGTTTACGGCTAAGAGCATCGGCGACAAGATTACCCTTACCGGGAGTATAAAGAATATCAAGATCATATGGTGCAAGAAATTCGAGCCAACGCTGTTGACGCAAATTAAGTTCTTTTTGAGAGAATAAATATTTCAAAGACTTATGATCTGTGTAAAGAACAAATTTCTCTCCTAAAAGATAATGACGCCAAATCCGAAGAGCGAAAACAATAGCCGCGAGCTCTAAATCATGAGTGGCATATCTAGTCTCAGCAGGCTTTAATTGCCTAGAAGCATAAGCAATAACGCGTTCCTTTTGCATAAGAACGGCACCCAAACCAATGCGACTAGCATCGGTATAAACAACGAAATCTTGATTCCCTTCGGGAATAACAAGAATAGGAGCATCAGAAAGAAGTTCTTTTAATTTCTAAAAAGAAGCTTCACATTTGTCCGACCAAATGTATTTAACACCTTTCTTCGTCAAGCTAGTGAGAGGCACGGCAATTTTAGAAAAGTATTTAATAAAACGACGGTAATAGCCCGCCAATCCGAGAAAACTACGAATCTCTGTCACACTCTCCGGTCTCTTCCAATCTTGAATCGCTTCAATCTTTGAAGGATCCACGGAAATTCCGGATTCAGAAATAAGGTGACCGAGAAACTTCACACGAGATTGCCAAAAGTGGCACTTAGAAAATTTTGCCTTTAATTGATTACTCCTCAGAGTTTCCAACACAATCCGAAGATGTTTTTCATGCTCCTCCTCGGTTTTAGAATACACAAGAATATCATCAATAAAGATGAGAACAAATCGATCAAGAAAATCTTTGAAGACTCGATTCATAAGGTCAACGAAATAAGCAGGGGCATTCGTTAACCCAAATGGCATAACAAGCCATTCATAAGATCCATACCGAGTGCGAAATGATGTCAAAGGAATGCTATCCTCTGCAATACGAAGCTGATGAAAACCGGTAGCCAAGTCCAATTGTGAACAGACTCTAGCACCACAAAGTTGATCGAATAGATCGTCAATCCGAGGTAAAGGATATTTATTTTTGATAGTAAGATCATTAAGCTTGCGGTAGTCAACGCAAAGCCTAAGTGTACCATCGGATTTCTTCACAAAAATAGCTGAAGCTCCCCAAGGCGAGGAACTAGAGCGAATAAATTGCTTGGTCTCCAATTCTGATAATTGTTTACGCATCTCCTCGTTTTCTTTATTGGACATACGATAAGGAGGACGAGTGATAGGTTGAGCTCCCGGAATAAGATTAATTCTGAACTCAATTGCTCGTTTAGGTGGTAATCCTAAAACGGGCTCGAATATGTCGGAAAATTCACAAACGACGTGAATAAGAGAAATAATATCACCCTCATCATCATCATCGTCATCACGAGGATTTAAAGAATATAAAGATGCAACCAAAGCAGAATCTGAATCTTTAAGAATAACAGAAACCTGATTAACAGATTGAGGATGTCGAAGATGAATAGTCCGCTCAGGACATAGGACATGAGTTTCATAACGGTTAAGCCAATCCATTCCCAAAATCATTCCAAAGCCTAAATAACGCATGACATGCAAATCGGCTCGGAAAGAAAAATCACACAAAATAATCTCGACATCTTTACACAATAAACTGATTGTTGCGGATCCACCAACCGGATTCGCAATTCTCAAAGAAGTCATTAAACACAAAACATCCAAGGAAAAAGTATCAACAAGTTCTTTTGATATAAAAGAATGGGACGCACCCGTATCAAAAAGAACTCGAATAGGATGATCACGAAACAAAATAATTCCATCTAGAATAGAATGAGAAATACCTTGGCCACGAGATGTGTTGCCAGGGGCTTGAGCAACATTTAACTTTCCCTCCTTCTTGCCCTGAAGCTTGGGGCATGAAGATATAACATGACCGGGAACTTTGCAGTAGCGACAAGAAAGAGACTTTGGGCACTTGTTCGCATAATGGTCCTTTGAACCACAATTATAACATTCCCCACGACCAAAGGAAGAAGTCTTTGCCACGGAGGTTGCTTGCTTCCCTTTCTTATTGGGATAAGGGCCTTTAAATTTGTTTGACCTCTTTCTGTTGTTGAAGTTTGGTTTGGAACCCACCACTTCAACATCATTCTCTCTATCCGCCTCTTCAAGACGAAGAGCGATATCAACGAGTTGGTCGAAAGAAACTTCTAACTTTAAAAGTAATGGCTTCTTGAGGCATTTGTTTAAGCCATAAATGAATCTCTGATTCTTCTTAAGAGGGGTGTTGATGTATTCAACCCCATATTTGGAAAGCGACTCGAAGGAGGCGACGTAATCAGTCACGGAGGACTCACCTTGAACAAGGTCTATAAATCGTCGAGCCAACGTCACTTTCTCTGCTTCCGGTACAAATTTCAACTCGAAGCATTCTCGGAATCTCTCCCAAGTGAGATCCGCTTCATTAATCTCAGAAATAAGAAGCTCGTACCAATCCAATGCTCTTTCTCGGAGCATACTAGAGGCCACCTGAACTCGGTGAAGGTCAATAAGATTCATGCGCGAAAAGATGTGATCGCATGTTCTTAGCCAAGCCTGTACTTCAATAACAGTTTCGGAACCTTTGAATGACTCCCCACCCAAATTAGTGTAATCGCTACACAAGCGTGCAAATCCCGACTTTGGGTGAGTAGGTTCCGGGTTAGCTCCAGCCGCTTGAGCATTTGTTACCAAATCAAGAAGCTGTTGAGCAGTCATAAAAACTCCATCCTGGGGCGGAGTGCTAGATGGCACGGCTCTGGGGCGGCCTGGTCTAGACATTTCTCTTCCTTTAGAAAGAAAGAAGAAGAAGAAAAGGTTATTCACCAAATTGAATATCAAGCAATCTTGATAGATAAAACAAGGAATCATAAAGAAAATAGGATAGAACGGTACGAAGACCCGAATAAAATCCTAAAGCACAACTCCTAAGAAAGACTTAGGACGATGATCCTTGTTATAATATTCCATATTGTTCCGAAGTTTGGCTCTGATACCAAGGTGTGACGCCCCACCTCTATACCCACGCTAGACAAGAACATTACGGTGAATGCTGTCGACTAGCATGGAGAATAAGGCTGTTGAGGAGCGACCATCCATGTAATTTCTTTGCGCGAGCACCGATATGTCAGATAATATAACATGCATTCTATTTCAAGAGGAAATCCGGCATACCGACACAAACTCAAAGCTACTACACGGTGGCTATATAAATCCTTCGGAAAACAAATATAGAAATAAACATAACATAAATCAGTCACAGACAATTCATATCACAAAGGCGGAATAAGATATGAATACTACACTAGGAAGTGTACATCAGAGTAGTGGTCTAAAAAGATCCACAATATCACAAAAGAATAGTTACACGAACTACACAAAAGAATAAGTATACATTAAGGAGTCTATATCTCAAATGTATACAACAAAATAACTACTAATCTAAGTAGTTAACCCAAAAGTCAAGGAGTTAATCCCGGATGAGAAGTCAAGCAGAAGCACCTGTAACATCTCGGTCTGACCCGAGTATTATTTAATAAGAAAATAATAAACGGATCAGTCTAACTATAAATATCAGATGAAACGATATAGAATAAGAGATATGACTAAACACGTAATAATCACAATGCCAAGCTGTGATATATATATATATATACTTAGTTGATAATCATCAAGAGATTAATCAATGTCACCAAATCTACACAAGAATCAAAGAAGTGTCATACTCATTATTTCGTTCATCAAACCACAAATATTGACGATAATATCAATGTCAATCACCAAAGTCAAAGACGCACAAATTCCAGAAGACTACACAAGAAATCCAGAAATCACAAAAGTCAATGACACACAAATTCACCAATGCACAAATATTGATAAAACTTATCAATGGAAATCACGAAAATTGGTGAAACACAAATTCTAGAAATCTACACAAGAAATCCAGAAATCACAAAAACAGAGGGGGGGAGGCCTATCACAAACGGGAGCATAAAGCTCACCAACACGTGTATCACAAACGGAACGCTAATTCCATGGTCGCTAACCATCACAAATTGAGCCGAAGCTCCACAAACGGCCCGAAGACCATGGGTTGCTACCCCATCACAAATTGAGTCGAAACTCCACAAAACGGGGTTTAGTCTCCCTCGCAGACAAAGAGACATCGCACATTGCTAGTCTAAATCACAAAGATGATCGTCATGATCAACGAGAAGTGTCAATTACACTAAGCTAGTAAATATATGAGTTTAGCTTCATGTCCCATAACCACTTGCTTAACTTAAATATTTACGAACAAACTGTAAATCTCCACTAGAAAATTGTCACAAGAGGTTCAATCGAACAAGTCCAAGAATTAACCGACAAAGTAAACGCAAGCGTTTCATACCACTTGTTTTACTAAGCCGTTTAATTAGATTTCTCATACGAGTGAGGTAAAGGTTTGTATATACTAATAGATTGGAAAACGGTTTTATAAACGAATTTGGTACTAAAAGAGTATTGAAATCGTTTGAGTAAAGAGTTTTGATATTTACTACTAGTATAGGAAACCTTTATATTTTTAAAGTGACAAATCACGAAGAAGGTTGTAAGAACGATCAATTACAAAAATTCACATACGAAGACGTGAATAAAATCCAACGAAATCGATAAAGGATCCATTGAAATGGATATTCAAAAATCCCTAAAAAGAGTCATCAAAGTCATAATAGATGATAACAACAAATAGGATTATCACGAATCGATTTAAATTGGAATTCCAATCCAAAAAGGCAAATTGGACTCAAACAGCAAGTTCAGTCGACTGAACAGAGAATTTCAGTCGACTGACCCTGTACATGGAAATTTTCCAGGTTCAGGAAACTTTCTGTTTCCAGTTTCAGTCGACTGTGCAGAAGTTTTCAGTCGACTGAATCATGCCTGGAAACTCTCGGGTTTCAGGTTCAGTCGACTGAACAGAGATTTCAGTCGACTGAATCATGCCTGGGCTGTTTTTCAGCCTTATACAAATGAAGAGCAAACTCTTCCAAAATGCAATCGGACGAACATTGGCTCTAAGGGTTTATGCCAAACGGCAACCCGGCCCTATATGCTCCTCGATGCATCACCAAAAGCATGTTCAAACATCCATAAAAGGATTTTACACAAATTTGTCTTAAAAACCCAAAAATTGGAATATTTACAAAACCAATCCAAATCAAGAGCAAATTCTCATGAAGAAGTGTTAGGAATTCATACCTAACAACCAAAGATAATTATAGTCATAGATGTGAGATAAAAATCTCACCTTTTCACAAAATCGAACAAGAAGGAGCTTGAAAGCAATTGGAGAATCAACCTCTCTTCAACCCAACCTAAATGAGCTTGAATCTAAGCTCAAAAACAAGAACATTCCCAAGATTAGGTTTAGGAATTTCTGAAATTGGGAAGAGAATAAGTTGGAGAAGAAGAAGAGAAGCTTACCAATGGGTTCTTCTTGAGTTTGGAGCAAGGAATTTGATTTGCAAGAGAAACTAGGGTTTTGGAATTTTAATTTCCAATCTCTCCCACCATTAACACTCTAAAAAACTGAAATGAGAAGAGAATGAGGGTGAGTGGGGAAGAGTGGCTCAGATTTGAGCATAAGTTAACATAGGGTTGAGCCCAAAAACCAAACCCAAAGTAAAAAGTAGCAGAAATCAACTTTCTCCAAACATATCGAAGCTTATACTCAAAAAGGTCGCAAACGGCATTTTAAACTCAATGGGAGTGGTCCCGAGCCCTAATTCGACCGTATGCAAAAAGTAGCTTTTCGGACTAAAATCCGACTAACGATAAAATATTTAAATAAAATATTTAAATATAAAATCGATAAATATGCGGGTTGTTACACACATGAATACTAAGGATGTATGGCGTTGATTTCTAAGGTCGTGGAGGTGATCATTACATCTTGTTTGTTAGTCATTTAGTAATTTAAATAATGTTAATTTTTCGTTCATTCCTTTATGGAATTTGATTTGATTGATAATGTGATTTTATAGACTATGGTATGTAAAATTGTTATTTGTAAGGACTTAAATCCCAGTGCTTTTGAAAATTGATTTTGGAAGAATTTATGAAAAAATAATATTATTATTATTTCAGAATATTTTAGAAAAGTTCTGTAAAGTGAATTTTTCAAAAAAAATTTGTTATGATTAAAGTTGGATGATGGGGAGTTCTTCCACTTAGAGGACTGGCCAGGTTATTTGCTTGCTCTTGTTGTTAGTTAAGGAGGAACCAAAATACCATTTGATGCTTCATGTTGATTTGATTCTAAAGTTATACCATGCTTTGGTAAGAGGAGCCTCTCCTTGTCATAATTGATTGTGATTTTGATATATTTCTCTTTGGAGAAATTTGAAAATATATTTTGAATAGAAAATTCCAAGCATTTAACTCTAAATTTATCTTTTGAAAAAAATGGATGCTTAGTATTTTATTTCGAAGTATTCACCGTATTTTTGTTGCATATGGTTGTTATGTTGTTTATGTTGATATTGTTTATGATAGGAATAACTTATGTATTTATTTTTCTCAACATAGTTCTTTTCTGAATTATGAGTACAAGATAGGTATAGGGAAGCAAGAGATTACTATTAGATTTTTTACGCACTGCATTCGTATCAAGATAATAAGTTGCTTGCAAAAATAGTAAATCAAATGCAAAAAAGTTATGTAGTAGATTTAGAAATTGATATTTGAATTGATTGATTATTTATACCCCAAATATTAGAGGCCACTCTGCATTTGTTTTCTTTGATTGTTTGGGCAAATCGTGGCAAGTTATAATTTTTCAGATTTAGCCACGTAGAGGAGATGCTATCGAAATTCCTTAATATATTGAGCTTTAAAAGTTTAATAACTCATTTTAATTAGTAGTTTTTAAACCTTAATGGTTTGGAGACATTTTCTTCCTTACAGGATTTTATGGACGAAATTCTTTTTGGGGGGGAGGGGAGGGGAGAATGTAATATCCTGGAATTTTATCATTTTGATTTTTTTATTTAATTAATTTAAATATTTAAATAATTGATTTTTAAAGTTTGATAACTTAAATTCAAATATAAGGATTATTTAAATATTTTAGTTGTGAATTAAATATTAACTAAATGGATTTAACGGCCTTATTTAATTCTATTAATTAATAAATAATAATGGTGAACCCATTTTGTAAATTTATTTATAATATTAAATAGTTTGAATAAGCAATAAGGATATCAATCATTCATGAAATGACTTGGTTTTAGTGATGTATTTGTAAATGAATTTATAGGATCTTTCCATAATTTTTAATTTGAAAAATATTCGAATTTTCGTTTAACATATTTTACGGAAAACGATGGTATTTTTGAAATTTTACAAAACAAAATAATCTGTGTATTTTATTTTTGATTTGAGATCATACCACATTTTGTTGTGCGATCATACTTTTATTTCAGCCATTCATGATCCGTATGCGGATGGAATATTATGTAACAAAATAATGCGAAACCTTCTTTCAAAACCATTTTATATCAAATCAAATCCAAAAATTTGAACTTGACGATTTGATTGATATGATGGCTTGCTTGAAATTTTTGGTTAACTTGAAAATGAAGAAAAGAAGTTGGCTTGTTTATAAAAAGGAAAAAAATAAATTCAAGACTTGCCTCATTATCTAAATTTATCAGCTTTTCCTCTTGTTCTTCATTTTCTATTTCATTCAAATAAACTAAATAATGGCCGCAAGTTTCAGAAATCAAAATCCAATAAAACGCTCAACTAAAAATCATGGAACTAGCTTCGTTGAGTTTGTGTTAGCATGATCTTCGATTCTAGGCGAGTGTTTGTGGTTAGGTCATTGTTGGTGGTGTTTGATGGTGTAGCCCGTTAGCTAGGGTATGGTCATATAGGCGGAGTTAGCTCAAATGGAGTTTGGATTTGTGTTTGTAGCGAGAAGGAGCATTAAGAGATTTTAAGGTCGTGTGGTGGTCTTGGTCAAAACACAATCTGGTATAGTGGTTAAGTTTAGCTCCAACTTGCGATTCACCTGGAGGAGGCGGAGGTGAAGTCATGGTGGTCAGCGAGTCAGGCTCAAGTGGAGAAACACGATGGTGAAGTCGGTTCGTAAAATTATCAAGTGGTTCTCCATATCACTAGAAGTGCATGCATGGCTAGGTCAAGAATGTTCGAGCAGGCATTTGATTTTTGGAGGGAAAATAATTTGAAGAAGAAGAATAGTGTGATGAACCAAAAATAGAAATGGATTCATTAAAAAAATTAGTGTGATGAACCACTTTTTTGGATGGTTTAAATCAACGATAAACCACACACGTCTAACTCAATCCATTCGAAAGTGCAGATTATCAACGAGATTTAATAAAAAAAATTAAGAGAAAAGAAGGAAAACAAAATATAGAATCTCACAGCGGAATGACAAAAATTAATTATCAAATAAACAGTTCATGAAGCTGTTATACAATATACATTTGATTACATAATTTTTACAACATAATCAGAGTACAATCAATGAACATACCAAAATAATGCAATGGAATAATAATCGTAAATACGATCTAGCAAACTCCATCTTCATGTTCAAGGAATGATGTCTTCAACACTGAAATACTCAAGCTGACCCGAGCATAAAGAAACGACAAAACACTCGACTCAGAACTAAAAGCTCTTATGTAAGTTAAATCAATAATAAGTAAATATGAGTGTAATAGCTTCAGAGATGTTTACGGGACTTTCCAACTCCTATCAAGTGTATAACGTGAGTGCAATAACTTAAGAGATGTTATGTGATTTTCCATCTCCTAAGAATCTGTCAAACTATCTATACAGAGTAAGATACGCTATATATGTAGCGTCTACGTGTAAAGTAAAGTATTAAAATAGTGTTAAGGCTATACATTTAACCCCTTAACACAATTTTAAGCATTATCCTATAATTTGCCTTAGTAGCATCACCAGTAACGTCGGTAACTTGGGAGGCATCGTGATAAGACAACACCAAAACATAATCATGGTGGCCGCAAATAAGGATAAAAGTATGACAATGCACGTGAGCCAATGCCCAAGGTAGGATTTTACCAGTTTACCAGTTGTGGCTGGTTGTAACACATCGTTGCAATGACTGCCGACCGAGTCCACCACTCTAAATCATATCAATATGCACCGATCAAGTCAAAATCAATACAGTAATACGAAGGGGTGGGGCCTCTAAATGTCGCTAACCACTTGGCCATACATAGGCTTCTGTTTTAGTCATTTCAAATTAACACAGGTGTTGGGGTCATCCATCATCGTTCTCTTTCTTCATTCTAGTAAACGCCGCCAATTCAACCTCTACATTTTGGATAACATCCACCGTGTACACGGTTATATAAGTGGTTTCGGTAGAATAGCGTAGAGTATGCCATTCATTCGGCCCAGGTCTCTTTAGCAAGCAAATGTTAATTAGCATACCGACTGGTTCTTTTAAATTTCAAGAACAAGTCATATTTCATATCAAAATATCAAATTTTCTTCAATAAGCATTTCGAATTCAAAATAGGTCATACCTTCAAATCATTCGTATTTAAATCAATGATTTAAATCTAAATAATTCCCTTTAAAACAATTTGAATAATTAAAATAGTTCGAACATTCAAATTAGTTTGGATAATTAAAATAGTTTTAATATTGAGAAGTAGTTTGGAATAATTAAAAATAGTTTTAAAGATTGAAAATAGCTTGAATATAAAATACTTTTGATGTTGAAAATAGTTTAGATAGTTAAAATTAGTTAATATATTAAAATAATTTGATTATTAAAATAGATTTTATATAACAATAATTTATATTCAAACTGCTTCCTTCTTTCACAATAATTTGAACTCGTGTTTGAAATCGCAACAAAATCAATTTTTTTCGATTTCCAATTCATGTCAACTTCATACTCAAAATTCAATTTAAATCGGCCCCAATTCAAAACGATTTCACCTTTACTTCAAATTCGATTTAAATGGTTCAATTCAAATGGCTGAAAGTTTCAATCTAATTTCTCATTTTCCAAACAATTTAATTTAAATCAGTTTCACATCCAAAACTCTGAAATACCAATTTAAACCCCTTTAATTACAGTAAATTGAAAGTTCAAATTAAAATTTAACCTTTAAAATAATTCATTTTAAATAAATTTAAGTCATTTCTCAAATTCAATAAAGATTTCAAACTTAATCTTTAAACAATTTCATTAACACTTTCAATTTCAGCATTTTAAAGCTCGAAATTAGAAAATAATTTAATTCATATAAATTCAACTTTTATATCTTTACAATAATATAATTTAAACTGATTTAAATTCAAGATTTTGAAACCATTTAATTAAACCAATTCGGCATCCTTATATAATTTTCTACGCTATGGCTAAGTGATCGGTTAATTCAATTTTGAATTACACAGACGGATATATATCATTACAACCTAAAATTAAATGACATAGGTATATATCATTTCAACCTATTTCTTAGTCTACTTAAAATAACTGAAATGACAATTTATAGGATGTTAAATAATAAATAGGTAATAACAAGTACATATCAAAATTAATAACCACCGTACATACAACATATCAATCAATAGGCATCCAATTACAATCAACATCCAAATCAACCAATATATCACAACAGTTATTAACTATCCATTGTCGGTGTTTAACTAGCAATTAAAATTAATATGAATTTAAATGTCCATTTAATTCAATAAAGAATCAAATTACTTTAAATGTCAATTTAAATTACCAAACAACAATCAATAAAAATTTATCGCTTCATAATTTTAATTTACTAGCATAAGAAATTTTAGTATCGCGTGAGTGAGTTTAATCAATCACCTTTGATTTAAAGCCCATTGAAAATCCAATAAAAACCCAAAATCTCAACAGTCTTCAAATTCAACAAAACTAGTTTCGTGTTGTCCAGAATTTTGATACATGTCCAACGGAAGAAACCGCGTGTCCATCGCAGTTCGTATCCAAAAGTTATTCGAGTTAGAAGATTTGAATTTTAATATTTGATTAAAACAGATCAAGGGCAAAAAGATAATTACGTTTACCTCCTCCAAACCCACATTCGACATGCATGCTCGACAACCCATCAACCGTCCACTTCAAGCCCCACTCGCCGTGAACTACTTCTCCGTCGTCCAGATTGGACCACACCACTAACCTCGCCTCGGATTGCCACACTTCCTTGACCCGCCTCCACCGCCGCCTGGAACTTTACGCCGTCGCCATCTTAATTCGTCGATTTTGGCAAAGTCGAGTGCCCTTGAGATGATCGAAGACCATAGATCATCTCCTCTTGATGCCTTATACATCGTAGTGCCCTCCTATCGTCGTATAGTCGACGAACCACCGTCAATTTGCAAACCCTATAACGGACGGCCAAGAATGTTTCGTCAATTTCAGGACAAACGGAGCCTCCAATCGAAAAATGAATTGCAGGCGATGCTTCCATTCATCGAGAGCTTTACGAGGATATATTATATGATAGGATTTAAGAAGTTTTAATTTTTGGATTACACTTGAGATCGGTAATTAGGGTTTTAGGATAATGACCATTGAGAATGAGCAGATTGGAACTAAATTGTACTTACAGAAATAGAACAGAAGGCTGCTAGGGTTTCATAATATCGTATATATAGACAAAGATGGAACATGAATGGATGGAACATATCGACTGGGTCCAAGCGATAACAAATACCCAAAAAGCCCGCTTCGTTCCCGAAACGGAAGTTGGTCATCCTATATGTCGAAATATAGGTTTTCAATATTTTTAAACTCAATGGAAATAATTTCAAATCCTAATTCTATTATATATAGAAGTTAGCTTTAAAATCAAATTATTTCCATTTTTACACGTTAACTAATGAATTACTATTAAATTGGCTTAGTCACTTTAATTCTAAATAAAAAGTTTCTAACATCATCCTTGATCACACATGAATTTATAATCTTTTTTAATTAAATGTTCATGTTAAATCCAAGATTTAAATATTAAATTAATTTCAACGTTTTATTACAAATGTAATAAAATTCGTACATTACATTTGTATTTCGAATAAATTCTTTTATTTTGATTTACAAGTTCTTATAATAAATCTACTATTACCTTATATGTTCATTAAACATAAGTTTCATTTATTACACTCATTGCTCCACAGGTAGCATCTCTTCTTCTATTAACTGCAATATTTCAATTACATTAAATTCCAACAATTGAATGCCAAATTAATTTCAAACGTATTAAATAATAAGATGAGAAATCAACAACTCTTACATTTACGTATTTTGAACACATTTATAGATTTATTGTTTACAACAAGGGCAAATAAATTTACGCACTAAATAATTGATTTCTTATTCTATGCTAACGTATTTAGAATATTGTTTATCCCATCCTTTGTTAATATTTATTATTACGATTGATTGAAATTACATTCAACAGTTATTAATTACATACAAATATTATTACATTATATTCTAATTTGCATTACCGTCCATACCTCATTGAAAATTTCCATTTTAGAGTTCATTTAAGATCATGTTATATATTCTAAAAAATTACATTAATAAATCATAAATTTTAATTTATGACAATATTAAATTCTAAAATATTATTTAATTAATATTTTAATTGTCAAAAATATCAGTCGATACAATCTCCTTCACTCAAAACTTTTCGCCTTCGAAAAGGAATAAGAAAGAATCAAGAGATTTGGTATATTTGGTTCAAAATAGTCAATTTATAAACAACTAAACTTTCATATTTAAGTTTAATAAAAATTTGAAAATAACTCAACTTCTATGAAAAAATTTCTAAGTCCTAAATTTATGAAAAAAATTCGGCAGCATCTCCTATGCGTGGATAGGTTCGGAGAATAACAATATGTAATGACCCACTATTTTGGACATTCAAATTGGCAATAAAACCACATATGTCGGACTTGAATAATACAAAACAACATATTTTTAATATAATTTGAAGCAAATTAAACCAATTAAGAATCACAGACATAGAATATCAGAATAACTCGTAGCGGAAATATAATTACCATAGTAGTTCATGAAGCTACTACATACAAAGTCTCAAAAAAATACAAAATACTAGAGTCTGAAAGAAAATACAGTAGAAGTCCACTAATACCTAAGCTATATAGAAATAACTGAAATAGAAATAGATAAACAACTAGATAGATAGATAATCTCTAGCAGATTCTCTAGCTCCAGAAGATGAAATCCAAACTGTAACACTCAGGCTGACCCGAGCGTAAAGCGAAACACAAAACACTCGAGTTAGGACATACATACTTATAAAATGTAAATCAACCCAAGCGAACTGTAATAGAAATTCACAAGTAACTTAAAGGATGCTTGGGACCTCCCATTCTTTAAGGATCGGTTAAACTATCTACTATGTAATAATATACGCTATTATAATAATGTCTAGAGTAAAGTAAACTATTTAAAAATAGCGTTAAGGCTTTACATTTTCCACCTTAACACATTTATAGTGCCAATAGTCTATACATTACCATCGTACCTCCAGATCGGGAGGCTACCATAGAATACTCCATAGGTATGACAAAAATCAAACTCGTAAAAAGCGCTAGGGTAGGTGACACAGCACAACTGGGCAATGCCAGGGTAAATATACCAATTACGCATTTGGGCTGGTGGTAACGCATAGCAGCCACTACCGCCCACCTCGAGCCACACTCCCAAAAAAAATCAAAGGTTGCGCCCAATCAATCACAAAGTAATAGAATGGTATCGAAGGAGTTTGTCTGATCAGAGGAGCTACCTTATTGGCCTGAGAATTGCTCCTTTTTTAGCCACCTTATGCCAATTCACGTGAGTCGGGTTCACGTATATACCTCATATAGAATCGTCGCCACCATCCTACTTCATTCTGGAATCTCCACCGCGTACGCAGTTGTTAAAGTGGTTTTCGGAATTGGCAAAGAGCATGACAACTTCCGATCCCGGTCTCTTTAACAACCAATCGTTATTATAACCTATAGTTATTTATTTCAAATGGTTTGTCCTTTCAAAATCAAGCATATTCATTTCAAAACCATTTAAATCCAATGTCATTATACTTTCAAAATAATATCCACTTTTCCAAAGTTGTAACACTTCCAAAACTATATACTTAGTTATAACGCTAAAAATAATGTAATAAGTTGAAACCACAACACTTTAAAAATATGGCCATTATATAATAGCACTTCGAAAATGTTACATTTTTAGAAATAGTAGCACTTTAAAACATATCCTAAAGTAGCATAACATTTTTAAAAGCATAACTTAAAATAGCATAGCATTTTAAACATAAAATCTTCAATTTTATCATGGTTTCATAAAATCTATTTCATTATACAAAACATATCTATTTCATAAATAAAATCTATCACTACTATTAGGTTGGATATAAAATTCCCTATTAAATCAAAATAAATTATTAAGTTGTACTAAAAGTTTATATCATAGATAAAATCTTTACTTATAAAATTTTAACTTACTAGAAAACCAATATATATATAGATATATATTATTTACATAATTTAAATCAAAAATTAAGTTAAAATTTCATATGCTTAAAAATTCAAAATACTTAATAATTTTTATAAAACTATTATTTGAAAGTTAACCATGGGTCTGTATAATATTTTCTAACCTAGGTCAGGTGATACAGATATGTATTATTTCAATCCGTAAAATATACCGGGTTTTATCGTTTCAAACCCGCAATCCCAAGTCAAATAAAATAAAAATCACTTGAGCCTATCATTTCAGCTCATAACGATTTTTTTCTATTCTAAGTCCGTTCGGGTATGTATCATTTCAACTCATAGTGAGGAAACTTGCAGTGTGAGAAGCAGAATATAAAATAAACAGAATAACATAGCATATCATGTCATGTGATAAAATAGGTATAACATAAGGTGATAACATCATGTAATATCATATCACGGGCATATATGAAACTACTATCATCATGGCATACCACTACTACAATTCCACAAGTAATCAATTTACTATAATATAAGTACGTAGTCGAGAGCGATAACTCACCTTCTTTGGCTAGAGATGGCAAATTCAAGACACAAGAACAAACCCCAAAAAGCACGACAAAGCACGAATCAAACTTGAGTGGAAGTAGAGCCAAGATCCAAATCATAAAATCAACAAAAATAATATATATATATATATATAAGCAAACTATTTATACATAAAAGAATAAAATAAAACACAAAGAAAATAGGCTAGCACTTTCACGAATAGGCTCGGCTACATAGGAAATAAGCTCGGCCACACCACTTTGTGCTCGGCCATGATGGGTTCAAGGCTACTAGGCTCGGCTATGGTCAAAGCAAATGAATGGCAAGACAATGGAAGGCAAAAGGACAACGCACATGCCTTTTTGTGTTCGTCCATGGTCCATTGGGTTCGGCCACTTTGGTTTTGTGGTTCGGCCCTAGGTGAATTTGGTCAAGGCACATATGGCATGGCAAGGAGAAGGTAAAAGCCACGGCTAGGCAATAGGTGAAGGTGGTGGCCGAGGAAATAGAGAAGAGACGAAGGGAAAACATAGGTCGACTAGGGTTTTTGGCAAAGGAATTTTGTGATTTTAGAGAAGAAATCTCGGCCATGGCTATGGTGAAACATAGGTTCGGCTAAAGGAGGTGGTGGTGATCAACTTGGTGATGCTGGAGGCAAGGAAGAGGTCGGCTATTGTATGGTTGAGGCCGAAATTTAGATAAGAGGAGGGAGAAACAAAATAAGAAAATGGAAGAGAAGAGAGATTATTACTGGAAAGTTTCTGAGCAGAAGGAAGAAATGAGAAAGAGAGGAGAAGTCAGAAACTTTTGTAAGTGAATGAGTTTAGGAAAGGCATATTTTCAAATGAAAAGGCAATGAAGTGTCTCTTAGGAATTTCCTAAGCCCAATAGCAAAGTCCAAATGTCAAAAAAGCTAAAACCCAAACAAAAAATCAAGCCAAAGCCAAAACGAAATAGAAAATAAAATAATGAAAAAATATTTGTGTGAAAACTACTGAAACTTTGTAGATTTAAAAAATATAAATCATAATTTAATGAAACAAAAAGCATGGAGAATGTTAAAATCAAGTCCATCTTCAAAGAAAAAAAGGAAATTTAAAATTCAAATTTAAAAATTTGAACTGAAAGTTAAACTTTGACCAAAGTTGACCGATTCAAATTTCAGGAAAAATCTTTATTTTATTATATTTGGAAACATAATTCTCAACAAATCCCAAAATTTCATTGTGAAATTCTAAATTTTCAATTTCAAATGACTTAAAATCAAAGTTTCAAATAAATTGTATTTAAAAAAATATTTTAAAAAAAATATGGGATCGCAAACCAAGGGAAAAAATATAAAATACCGCTACAAAACCGTAGTCCAAAAACGCATCTAGTTGTCGGGCAAATAAATTCTATTTATGAAACCAAAAGCAATAGTGATTGCTTCCATAAACTTATATCTTAGTTGCATAATCCAAAAGAGTTAACTATGTAAAAGTACAATATATTAGTTGTTTCCATCAATAACACAAGCAACACAACATATATAATAATTGCATGCAAACAAAAGCAGTACGACCAATATATGCAACAAAATAATCCATCACACATCCATAGTAACCAAAAACTAATGGTTTGTCCAGATTCAGAAACTTTTCATCATACAAGGGTGATAAATGATCTACCAAGTATATCTTATACTCAATAGCCTTATGTAATTACTTAATAGATTATTCGTACAACCTCTAACATTTCAAGTGTCATTTCCCAAACTTTCCATAAACTAATAACATAGAATTTGAATATTTTTGAGTTTGCACGATGTATATATATCATTTGTACACAATATCAATTCTGATCGCTTACTTGAATACACAAATTACACTTTCGAACTAGTATTGCTATTCTCCTTGCACAGCCATAAACTATGATATAAAACTTTAAAATTGTATCAAAACTTTATATTAAGCGTTCATCATCAAGAATAGAGCGAAAAATCCTGATTCGAACTGGTGTAAATTTCCACAAAGCATGTATTCGAATCTGAATCTGAACTATTATATGAATCAAATGATCTACGCACAACTTACATATTTTATTCTATTAGTTTCTTTAGCGTATCATTTACTTTTCATTTATTAGTTCTCATTTATTCATACAAGATCATCTTTTATTAATTTACATCCATTTACATACATAAGTTATTTCCCATTCAATAATTAAAAATCAACTAATAAATTCTTTAAGTATTACATACGTTTATTTCACATTTATTCACTTATATAACTTGATTTCCATTCAACATTAATATTCATTAATGAATCATCTCATACTTAAGTTTTGTCTATTCTTTAATTTATATTTATTCCTTCATATATAATATCATTTAATTTACATTATTTATGAATCATTTCAACATTTTCTTAAGTTTATAATCATTTTCTTAAATAGTGTTCACTTTTTACGATTCAATTTAATTATTAAGTATTTTAAACATTGACATATGTTTATAATTTTTCTCGTAACATCTTAATTCTTTGTTTGTAGACATAATTCCATTTGGAAACATTTCTATTACTTAAGTTTTTACATGTATGATATTCCATTATCTTTTTAGTTTACAAGTTACAAATCTTCAATTTTTTATAATTTCATTAAACACTTAGCTAGCTTTATTTTTAGATTTCAATTTGAAGTTACCAACTTATTAGTTAGTCGAAGATTCCATTCTATTACAATAATTGAAAATCACTAGTTACCAGAAAACTTAAGAACTAAATATTGGGTTTCGTTTCAAGTCATCTTGAAAGAATATATACTTATATCTTTTGTATATTAAATCATACTTAGGAAACTTAAATCAAAATTTGTTTCACCAAAACAATTATGTAGCAAAAATACTATAGTGGTCTTCCTACTTTGAAACTCCAAAATGAATGTTGACGATGCCGCGGTCATCACTAAAATTATTTTCCAGCGGCAAAAGAGGGGAGTACAGAACTTTCTTTTTCTTTAAAATCCTTTCAAAAACATTTTGAAACATTTCTATTTTCAAATTCTTCCAAATAATACTAGTATTATTTTTTTCTAAATCTTTGAAAATCAATTTCAAAACACCAGAATTTATGTTCTCAAATTTCCAATTTTAAATTCTTTTTATTTGTAAATCATAATTTATAAACCAGATTTATAAAATTTCACTTTCTAATAACCAAACATATCACCTACAACTATATCCATCTATGAAAAATTATTCTTTTATATAAAAAATATAATACTAGGTAAAACTATTTTATTTACCTATTTAAAAAATAGTATGTGTCAGTCTTCCATGCTCAAGTGTTTAGAAATCTCGATCGATGTCATAGCGTCCTATGTACGGACCAGAATTTATAAATACTCAACAGAACAATTAACACAAAAAATATTTTTATATAGCACTAACAAATACGTTCTCTCATATATATAGTCTCAGACTTATTCTAGGGTATTACTAACCCTATCTCTAATGAGTTACCCTAAAAGGCTAAGGTATCTCTAAGCCAAAGCTCGGATACCAACCGTGCAACCTACCTTTTTGAACGGTTTAAATCGACGATAAACCATACACGTCTGACTCAAACCATTTAAAAAGGCAGATTATCAATGGAATTTAATAAGAAAATAAGAGAAAAGAATGAAAACAAAATACAGATTCTTGCAGCGGAATTACAAAATATAATTATCAAATAAACAGTTCATGAAGTTGTGTTAGAATATACATTTGATTACAAAATTTTCACAACATAATCAGAGAACAATTAACAAACGTACCAAAATAATGCATTGGAATAATAATAGTAAATACGATCAAGCAAACTCCATCTTCATCTTCAAGGAATAATGTCTTCAACACTAGAATACTCAAGCTGACCCGAGCGTAATGAAAACACAAAACACTCAAGTCAGAATAAATGTTCTTATGTAAGTTAAATCAATAACAAGTAAATATGAGTGTAAGAGCTTCATATATGTTTACGGGATTTTCCATCTCCTATCAAGTGTACAACGTAAGTGCGATAACTTAAGAGATGTTACAGGATATTCGATCTCCTAAGGATCCATCAAACTATCTATATATAGTAAGATACTGTAACATTCCTGAAAATTTACCAAGTTTTATTTGGCAATTTAATTAATTTTTGAAAATAAATTGTGAATTAATTAGAGATTTCTAGAATAAATAAATAATTTTTGATTATAAATAGAAATTTAATTTGAAATTTAAGCATAAGTATCTTACAAATAAATATTGGATTTAGGAAAATAAGTGTACTGAGAATAATAGAATTTGATTTAAAATATAAGGATAAGTATTTTATAAACACATATTAAATTTCAAAATAAAATGTATTAAAAATAAAATAGGAATTGAAAGCTTTGAGATTAATAAGAAGTTAATGATAGTTGTTTTCTAAATTTTTAATTAGATTAATATTTGAAAGAAGTGATAAATTTCAAAAGATTTATTTTTTAAGATTTAATTATCTTATATAAATAAATGTGACTATTTTTTAATATGAAAATCAAAAAAATTTAAATCCTTCTTTTCTTTTTAAAAAGTTGTACATAAATAAAAGAAAAAATGTATGAATAAAATATGAACATTCCTAATAACTTGAATATAAAATGTAAAATAAGATTTGATAAAAGATTTAAAATTGAAAGATTAATAAGATAAACATTTGTAAAATTAAAACATATGTTAGTCCAAAACTAAAATATGAAACCATGTTTCATAAGTAAATTAGAAAAACAAGAATTAATAAATCAATAAGAAAGCATATGTGTGTGTGTGTGTGTAACATTGGTTTGTAAATTTATAAAATAAGATTTTTTTTAAAAGTGTATAACCTTTAAACCATAATAAGTATAATGGGAAAATACACATATGTAAGAATAAAATTGTATAAGTGTTTAGGTCTCATAACCATTTCTTTTTACAAATGGCACCCAATATAATTGCTTGAATAAAATAATGAAATTTAAAATAATAGAAGCTTTTCAGCTCCCCTATATGCAATTATTTAACTTCTCACAAAATCTGAAGATATAGTAACATAGATTTAGGCATCTCAAATCTCAACACCTAAGGAAAAAAATAAAGATAGAAAGAAAAAATCAAAAGAAAAAAAATGCCATTCTCATCTCAAAATCTGAAAGCAAATCACCCTGAAAACAATTTACATTCACAAGTTTACAACCTGGAAATCAAGATAGCTTGAAAATCAAAAATCAAATGCAAGGTCTACTCAATGCAAAAGGATCAGAGCTGCAGTTTTGGCCAGGAAATAAATGCAAGATCAACTCAAATAATTGAAGGCAAGTAAATTTCTTTTTTTAAAAAAATTTGAATTTGATGTTAGTAATCAGTAATAAAACAAAGATTTAAAAAACTTTATTAACCAGTTGCAGGAGGTTATCAAGTTTAAAGGTTTAACCTGTTCTTGGACTTCAAGTTACAGGAAAAGGAAAAGGTTCTCTGTTATATATAAAAGAACTCAAGCTGTAAGTAAAATTAAAATCGTTTGTTATTGTTGAAGTAAATAAGTAACTACAATAGGGAATTAAGCAAAGTTTTGTATTTACAAACTTTACAGATCTAAACTTCAAAAGGAATTAAAGAAAAAAAATATACAGGCTCAAACACTTTTACGTTCTTTGTTCTCTGCCTTCACATTCCAGGTGAGAAAACCCTATGTTCTAAACCATATCTTCTTGATTTAATGCATAAGGTGATGATGATTTGAGGATATGTTTGTGTAGATGAAATTTGCATTGTATGTGTGTATATAGATAAATACATGAATGCTGGTTTGAATATACTTCTGTCAAAGAAGAAGAGGAAACATATAGGTATGAAAAAATTCAAAAAAATTAATATCTCTTCTTCCAATCCTTTATAGGGTTCAATCTTGGAGTAAAAATAGTTTATAACACTCTAATCTAAGTTTTAAAAATAAATCCCGGGTGTAAATATTTATGGGATATTAAAAAATGGGATATGAAAGTGGTAATTTATTTCAAGTTGAAATCTTGACTTTTGAATTTTCAAGTTTCAAGTGTATTTTTGAATTCGTATTAGTAAGTCATGATTTTTGATAAGAAATTCAGGATTTTTAACCTAGTATATTGCGAGGATTTGGGAGATGAACGTTAAATGGGTTTGGACGAATTCCCGGTGAACAACGACGAATTAAGCCTCGTGACTTGACATGAAGGAGGCTGGGGGGTTGGTGGTTATCAGAAAATTGGTTGATAATTTTATAAATCGTCGTGGAGGATAAGCAAGCTTGATTTAGGGTTCGAACTAGTTTTTGGGTTGCTTAGATTTGCGAGGCCACCGCGATGTCTCTAGATGATCCTGTGGTATGAGAATTGAGGGAAAGAAGCGTCGATAGTTAGGGAACGCGTGGCCGGAGTCGTTGGGCCTCCGGTGGTCCATAGCGAAGGCAGGGGAAGGTTTTCCGATG
Source organism: Allium cepa (assembly GCA_030765085.1). Lineage (NCBI taxonomy): Eukaryota > Viridiplantae > Streptophyta > Magnoliopsida > Asparagales > Amaryllidaceae > Allium > Allium cepa. The sequence goes on along the minus strand of CM060943.1, from coordinate 473,697,713 downwards.
AGGGGTCAGTTCCAGTTTTGAACGTGTATGCTCGATTTTGACTCATGGACAATTTTGAAGTTCTGGGTGTTTTCCTGACATGGGGTGGTCGGCGGCGACATGCGGGAGGTCTCGGGGATGGTCCACTGGCGAGCAACGGTGCACGTGCACGCAGGCCATTTAGGTATCTGGGTTATTGAAGTTTCACTACAAGAAAACTGATTTTTTGTAGCGCCCAAAAACCGCCACTAAGTATTTTTAGTGGCGTTTCGATAATCGTTACGAAAAAACATGCCACTAAAAATACTCGAGTATTAGTTGCACTTTTTTAAACGCTACCATTTTTTTTTGATAGCGTTTTTATAACGCCATAGAATTCCTTTTTTGTAGCGCCAATTTGCCGCCACCGAAAAGGTTTTCTCCTCCATGATACTTTTTTATGGTGTTATCTAAATTTTTTGTAGCACCTGTTTAACGCCACCGAAAGGGTTTTCTCCTCCACGTTACCTTTTCATGGCGTTGTATACATTTTTTGTAGCGCTTAATAAACGCCAGCATAAGTGTGTTTGAGTTTTTAATCACTATTTTGTAGCGCTTAATAAACGCCAGTATAAGTGTACTTGAGTTTTTAATCACTCTTTTGTAGCGACATTTTAACGCTACCAAAATAAATAATATCCAGTAGCGTTTGTTTCCCTCCACCTGCTCCTCCAGATTTACCATTGATCTAGCATGCAATTATACAATAACAGAATACGCAAGCACATACACTTTTGAACACAATATATTAAACAACTACAAAATACGTATACACATTGAAGATCCACAAGATACATAGACATTCATACATCCACATACATAGGTGTCGACAAAAAGCTACCCGTACACATACACAACCAAACTACCATAAGTGTTATAACCAAACTACCATAAGTGTCATAACCGTACATATACATCTGAAATAAACGTCTGAAATAACCAAAGTACCGAGCAAAACCTGAACCACCATAAAAACCTGAACTACCTGTCATTGCTGATGTCTTCAAAACCTGAACTACCTGTAAACAAAGAACAGAACAAAAGAGTGTAAAAACAAAACCCAAACTTAAAACTGCATCACTAACGTTCCACCACAATCCATACATAACTCCTCACCATCAATTATACTAAAGTAATATCTGAATAAATATACAGACATATGTATTTTAAAAATATAAATTACTAAAACTTGCATAGATAAATAGGGATGTACCTACGCATAAAAGAAATGAAATCAATTCTACAAAATGGACAAGATATGATATAGTGAGAGTATTGTAACTGTGTAACGGTCAATTAAACAAGTCTAAAACACCAAAAAGCACAACAATACACCCCATGCACGTGAGATACACAACAACAAAACTGAAACTCAAATATATGAAGACAACACACAAACACACACAACATCCATTCAATATAAACACAACAGTTCTTACAATACATAACACTATATATATGTAGACACACAGACACAAATGCACTCACACATAAACATATAGCATTTGAATGCACACACACAACACAATGCAGAACACACATTGCTTAATCATGGTTACATGGCCTTAAATGATAGTTAACCGTTTAAGACAAGGTTTATATATATAAAAAATTAATTAGTGAATAATATGGCACATCCAACACTTCTAGTTATAACTAGGAATTTACTTGCTATAAGTTTCTCGCTACTTTATGCTAATGTACCGTAATAAAATTATTCGTGCTAGATACTGTGTTAAAATTATCATCTGTTTACTCAGTAGTATGATATTGAGTAAACATATGATAATTTTAACACAATCACACTCACACACACACACAGTTGGGTAAGCACACATCCTCATAAACACACTAGCGCATATATACAAAATCGCGCACGCACCTACAGGTTACACACATACAAATTAATCAACACACACGCTCATCTGTACACACAAAAACACAGATCGTACGTAAGAACACATATACTCCAGGCAACACACACCTATATGCACACCAATACAAAACACTAAAACACACACACACACTCTCTTCATGCACATAGAAATTCAAGGCAGTAGCAACACATATACCTAGCAGGCTAGCATGCACACACTCTCAAACACCATAGTACTTGGGAAAACACAAAACAAAAGTAGCTTGCTCGAATATGCTCGAATATCAGAATTTATAATAATTTCTTGGATTTTATTTTTAATTTAGAAAATGACAATAATAGGTTTTAATTAATTCCAGAAGAAGAATGAGTGAATCCTGTTAAAGTGAATATGCGTGAGATATTTTATATGATAGAGAAAGTTCTTAAGTAGATATGATATTGCATCACTAAAATTCCACCACAATCCATACATAACTCCTCACCAATCACAATCATTCAATCACAATTCGAATATAACACCCCTACATATGTACTTTTATCAGTTTACCAAAAATCTATCTGCACTTTAGCTGCTAGCATTCCTAATGTATATATAAAAAAAATTATATACCTTTCATTTTGACTTAATAATGATTTTTTCCATTGGCCAAGCTATGGGAACGCCAAAGCAATCATCCATGCACGTCAGACCCAATGTTGGTCTCCATATCTCTGCATCTGGAACTATCACCAGTTCAATCCAAACTTTTACAGCATTACGTCCCAGTGGACGACAATGGATCATCGTTATCGGATCAGTTGATGCAATACTTCCTTCCGCCACTACGTCTGCTCCACCCAAATCGATCAACTGGCATTTGGCATCATTTTGCATGGCTGCAATTGGCTGAAAGAAAAGAGATTATTATGCACAATGTATACATGCACATTAAATAAACTTTCATACACAGTTAACTTCTTCAAATTTGAAAATTAATACTTACATTTTGCGATTTATTCATGACCATATGTGCGGATTTCATGGGAGAATTCACAACATTTTCAGTATCATCACGACTCTCATCTAGTTTTTCTTGATCAGCTTCTACTTTTGATCTTGGCCATGCTATTTTCATACCAACTGCATCTCCAATGCACGACATATCAGATGTGGGCCGCCACAAATAAGCATCTTTATTTACTACTTTGTCCACCCAAATCACAACAGCAGACGGACCGAGTGGAATAGCATTAACAGTATATTTTGGATCAGTGGCATGGATTCTTCCTTCGGCAATTACACCTTCACCCTCAGTCCAACCGTAAATCTTGCAAGTGTCTTCGATGATGCTGGTACTCTAAAAATGAGAAGTGAAATTCAAGACTTTAGTATGCTATACAAAAACAACGAATATGTGTTAAATTTTTATTTAGATGGGGGGTGTGCTCGCTGCATTTTAGACATCAATAAGCACGCAGCATATTACACTAATATACTTAACGTAAAAAAAATTACCGTACTGGCTGCACTACAGTTCAACCGTTTTCGCAGCGGGACCTTGATGCAAACTGATGGCCAAGCAACTACCTTATTCTTAGCGTCTGCTAAGACTGCCATTTCAGGTGTAGGCCTCCATAAATAAGTATCTGCTTTATGCACTGAATCTATAACAACGCTCCAGGCATTTGGTCCCAGACGAATGCCATTGACAACGTCATCTGGGTCCGTGGACAACAGCCTCCCATGGGCAACAACTCCAGAGGTTCCATCTCAATTCAACAGCAAACATACTTCGTCGTCGCTCTACAATTAATCAACCGAAAATTAAATCAATTACTGGATTAAAAAATTAAAATATAAATTTCATTTATTGAGTAATATAAATATTATTTTTACCGAATCAGGTGAGTTCCTTCTCGAACTTTCTTTACCCTGCAGCGAAGCACGAATATAAATTAATATTTTACGAATATAAATTAATTTCCAAAATTTTACCTTCTGGTCCATCAGAGTCTGTATCATTCCCTTCAATTCTGCTATTTCCTCTCGACACCGAGACACTTGTTTATCTTTGGACTGGGCCAAAGCTAGCTTGGTTAAAGTGCAACCCCTACCCAATGCCCTTAACCGTCCCGGATTATCTTGTCCCAGTACATGTACAAGAGCATCTTTTCCAATATCAGTCTGTGACGAGCCGGATTGGGATAGGCTACCATATTTTTTGAACTCCTCCTATAAAAATAAATACACATAGATAATGTACAATGGTAAAAATATCATAGTTTCAAAAAAAATATACCAATAAAATTAAAAACAATTTTACAATAGTATTCCTAGCTTCCATGTTCACTGGTTCACCAGTTTTTTTAATGTGAGATCTAATCCACACATCAGCTCTACTTATGGACGATGGATCTACACTTTCTTTTTTCTAAAAATAGAATAACATTAAATTAATAAATTGACAGGTATAAAATAATGTTGAATAATGCTATAGTTAATTAACTTACCATGTCTTCGGTCTTTCTAGCCATTCCCCTACGATCGGTTGTATGCGGAATTTGTGTGTACCTAAGGGCTGAATATTTCTCACTTTTTTGCTGAAAATGTTGAAAGATGCTAGAATTTAACAACCAAAATCATAAAAAAAGAACTATCTAATATTTATAATGCAGGGTAAATATGTATGGTGAGGATTGCAATTTATTTGAAAATCAATTCATCATGGTCATATACTTATTTGGTATTATTAATGTTGGATAACTTAGTGACATATACAGCATTCCATATCTACTAATAATATTTATAGATTGAACTAACTTGCAAAGTGTTTTTTTACTTCATTTAAAATGTTCCTGTGCTTGTCATAACGCATTTGTATTTTGTACTGTCATATGTTCCTGCAGCTAATACCTAAACAGGAACCCTCAGCATCCACCAACACTTGGACTTCACTTCTAAAGAAATTTATCGGTTGCTAACTATGTAGATGGATTTGCAGAAACATGCCAGACGAGTTCAGTAGGAATGATTTACCTTAAACTCCGGACTTGTTTTCGCCTTCACAAACTTCTTCCAATCGGTTATGCTTTTTATGTTCGTAGGTTTCATTTTAAGTCTTTCCTCATCGTTCTCCGCTTTTTGCAAATTTCAAACCAATTTGCTTTTTGACGATCTCCAAAGTACTCCCATTTGTTGAAATATAGCTTTTCTTTGCCATTCCTCTTCCAATTTAAATCTAATCTGCAACAATACATCAAAACATGATATTAGTAAAATTTATTTAATTTAAATACGACAGATTTAATTAAATCTGAAAGGTTTTCTGAAGTTATTAGAGGGTAATTTCAATTTATAATTGGCAAGAACTATTTTTCAATTTATCCATAAGTTATTAGATGGCAATTTCAATTTATAATTGGCAAGACCATGCAATATTAGAAGTCATTTTCAAAACATATTAGAGTCAGAATGTTAAATAATAGATGCCTGCTTCATACCAGAACCGACTGCCACAAAACTTCTTTTAAGTCATCACTAATATTCCTCCAATCATCAATGGTGTATGGAACCTGCTCCCGCACAAGCGGTCCAAGAAAAGAGGATAAATATACCGACCCTTGCCCTACTGGTATACCTAGATCATTGAACTCAACTTCATTTCGATCCTGACTGCATGACGGGAGTCCTTTTGTTTTTGCTGGACCTCTACCGCCTCTTTTCCGAGATGTACTTCCGATTTCAGCTTCACTTTGTTTCCCAATTTCCAGCTCGGTATCAGCAGTTTGTTCAGGACGGGTTTCATTTTCTGAGCGGAGTCCATCATTTGGGTCAGAGGGGATATCATCTAGTGGTTGTTCGTCTTCTTCATTGTGAACAGTGGCTTGCTTCTTAGCATTGTCTGGTTGTTCTTCTATTTCATTTATACTAGCTGGAACTTTACGTTTTCGCTTTGACTGTTTGTTCTTACCTTTGACTGCTTGTTCTTCAGCCCTTCTCTGCAAGCGGGTACGTACAGATGTTGTAGACATATTTTTCTGCAAGTGACAGAAAACACAGTATAAACCAATAAGCACATGTAAACAATAATAAGCGATAAATATTAACAAACAACACTTAAATATCATCAACATGTAGCTGAAAAGAGATGTGGCAGTTTGCAAACCAAACAAGCAGGCCTAAAAGCCTTGAAATGATGAACAAATTTGTAATTTTATGAGAAAATGTACATGTAATGCAAACAGAATTGATAAGAACACTACTCATTATCAAGCAATATATGCAAACAGAATTGATAAGAACATATAATGCTTTGTCTTTGGAAGTATACAAAGATCAAAACACAAAGAACAAAAATTGAATGGTACATGCATTTGCAATGGATTAGAAAATTAAATGGTACAATCACTAAAGAAAATCAATACAAGTTCAATGAAATTTCCACATAGCCCGGATTTAATATATAAGTTCAACCATCACTAAAGCAAATGAACAACTATGCTCAAGTAGAACATATAATCTACTCAATTATGCCCTCGCAGTCCTCTCTAACATAGCAAACATCTTCATCATCCGCTTCAGTTATTTCATCTTCCACCACTTGAATATCTTCCTCGATGCAATCGTGCTCCTCTATATCATTAAAACTTCTTGATGGTGCTTTCATTACAACGTACCAATTAGAAACATCGTTCTCTCTTGAATAAAATACTTGTTTTGCTTGAGATGCAAGTATGTATGGGTCTCGTGAAAATGATGCTTGATGTAAATTAACAAGAGTGAACCCATCATCATCAACTTTTACTCCATTTCCTTTACACGTCCAACGACACTTGAAAACTGGAATATAAAACAAATGATAATCTAATAAAATTATATCTGTCAATATTCCATAATAAGTGACCACATCAACCACTTGGGATATATCTTTAGCACTTGCTCTACACATAGTAGTTGCATCAAAAGTCACCCCACAATTCTGAGTTTCTCTACCTAAATCTTTTACATGAAAACGTTGCTCGTTGATGATATATCCTTTGAAAGACATGGCATCATCCTTCGGACCATAAGCAATCCATTTTAACATGCCATTATGATCCTTGGAGGTAATAGGTATCTACAACAAATTTCATTTAGCATGTAAATTTATATAGTAATATTGATAGTTGAATGAGAATATATTTGAAATCTAACTAACCTTCCTTTTAATCCAATCGACAAAACTTTTTGTATGTGTTTCCAAAAGTAAGGTCGCATTTTTTGTCATGCGTTGGTCTGAATTTTCTAATTCCTCCAAATGCAAACTAGTATTGAACAATTGATTATAAGTTATATATATCATTGTGAACACATCAAAATATTTAAAACAATATAACATAAACTTACTCTATAAACGATTCCACCACGGCCATATTCATTAACACAGCTAAATGAGCACTTTCTTTCTCATTAACTGGCAATTTAATTGTCTTCGATACTGAAATTGGACGTCCCTCTAATATTCTACTACTTTCATAATCTTCATTTCGAGCTCCTTTCTCCTCTATATGTCCTGATTTCTTCAAAAATTCATTGAAAAACAACATGCATTCTGTTGCAAGATACGATTCTGCAATACATCCCTCTGGTCGTGCATAGTTTCTGACATAATCTTTAAGTGTCTTCATATATCTTTCGAATGGGTACATCCATCGAAAATGAATAGGTCCACGCATTTGTGCTTCTTTTCCAAGATGAATGGATAAGTGTATCATTATATCAAAGAAAGATGGTGGAAAAAAAATTTCAAGCTCACATAAAACGTCAATAATTTCAACATTGATTTGTTCTACCTTGTCTCTATCAAGAACACGTTGACATAATTTTTTGAAAAAAGAACATAAGCGAATTATCGCTTTTCTTGCCTTCTTTGCCATGAACCCTCTCGATGCTACTGGCAATAAATGTTGCATTAATACATGGCAATCATGTGACTTCAATCCACTAATTTTGCAATCCGACAACGAAATTCGATTTTTTAAATTTGAACAGTAGCCATCCGGTCCTTTGAAATCATACAGTCTTTTGCAAAATATTTCTCTCTCGGATTTTGACAACATATATGGAGCCGGTGGAAGATATGTTTTATTCCCACGAGGTTGTGTATGAATCTCACTTCGAATTCCCCAATCATCCAAATCCTTTCTACAGTTGGTTCCATCTTTGGATTTATTTCCATGCAACATTGTGCCCAATAGGCTTTCACCAATGTTCTACTCCACATGCATCACATCTAAATTGTGACGTAATGGAAGTTCCTATGAAAACCAAAACAATAATGCATTATTGGGTTTTTCTTGTATTAAAACAATGAAAAATAAATAAATTAACCACTAACCTCCCAATAAGGCAAATCAAAGAAAATTGATCGTTTTTTCCACCTTGATAGCTCTACTTCTGTAGCACTGTTAGTAGCATCATATTCATCTTCTTTATCATAGACATGCTTTCTCTTCTTAATTTTCTCCTCTATTCCTTTTCCAAAATCATTTGGATAATCCTTCAATAATGCATAGATGTTTCTCCCAGAAAGCATTCTAGGAGCACCATCTGTCTCTACGGTATTATCAAACAATGCCTTTTGTTTCCTCCGTGTATCTGAAGGAGGTAGAAATCTTCTATGACCCATGTAGGTGAACTTTCGACTATGTTTCAACCAACGAGAATGGGTATTGACACCACATAATGGGCAAGCTTTTTGCCCTTTCACACGACATCCAGTAAGATTTCCATAAGCCGGAAAATCACTAATCGTCCATAACAAAATTGCATTCAGTTTAAATAAAGTTTTACTAAATGCATCATAAGCAGTAACTCCATTAGACCACAAGTGATGCAAGTCTTCCACCAAAGGAGCCAAATATACATCAATATCATTCCCGGGTTGCTTCGGGCCTGGAATAAGTAAAGTTAACGTAATATTTTCTTTCTTCATACACAACATAAGCGAGAGATTGTATGTCACAAGCATTACCAGCCAGCAACTATATTTCGAACTCAACATGGAAAATGGATTGAATCCATCTGTAGCAAGACCAAGCCTAAGATTGCGTGGATCAGATGAAAAAGATTTATACTTTTCATCCACCGTTTTCCATGTCATAGAATCCACGGGATGACGCATTTTTCCATCGTTACTTTTATTATTAAAATGCCATCTTAATTCTTCAGCCATCTTTTGAGATCTATACATTCGTCTAAACCTCGGAATAATTGGGAAATATCTCAATACTTCAACTGGAACACCTTGTATAACCTCTTCAATATCTTGATTTTTCTACCATCTCGAGGAACCACATTTTGGACAACTTTCTAAATTTTTGTATTCTTTTCTGAAAAGGCAACAATTATTCTCACAAGCATGTATCTTTTCAAAACCCATGTCGAATGCTTTAAGAAATTTCTTGACTTCATATAAGGTTTTGGGAAGCACGTTATCCTTCGGCAGAAATAGATGTTGCACAGCTAAAAGCTTATCAAAACCACTATCGGACAAGCCAGTCTCGCATTTAAGATTATACAAGACGGTGATGGCAGATAATTTGTGTGATCTGTGCAACCATGATATAATGGAGTTTCTGCATCTTCCAAGTTCTTGACTAACTCATCCTCTTTTCTTCGAGAATCAACATCGTCTTTATCATCAGCAAAAAAATCTTGATTCAAAAATCTTCATCTTCATAGTGAATCATCTTGAATAGTTCATATACGTCAAACGTATTTGTTTTATTCTCTACATTTATCTCTTCACCATGGTTAAACCATACACCGTCGATGTATTTAGGATCCATTCCTTTTATAATTAAATGTTCAATGATGATTTGGTCATCATGACGACTAAGATTCCGACAATCCTTGCAAGGGCATAAATTTTTTTCTACACTTCTTACATTCCTCTTTGCAGCATGCACGAAATTCATTGCTCCTTGTCGGTATTCTATACTAGTTCTATGAAAAAAGTAAAAAAAAAGTGAGCTTTAGTATTAGATTATATGTTCTAATTCTCAAAATACATATTAAGTTAATCATGGTTTTATCACCTGTTTAAAAAAACCCAGCCTTTTTCCATTATCGGCATTTGAAGGCAAATAAGTTTCCAATCTTTGACGTATAAATTGGTTATCTGTTGTAATCAAAAAAATAACTAGACGTTGAAGTACAAATACTTGTAGCACTACTGCATATAACCATGGTGGTTTAGTAGACAAAGGCAAAGAATACTTTTCCAAAAATATAAATTTTACAATTATATTTTGCATTTAACCTCAGATTTACATGTATTTATAATTAATCCATGCATAACACCACACTCCTACCCACACATAACTGACCAAGTCACAACCCTCCAAACTGCTGCATAACAGTTACAGCTATCTGCCCCTCCTTTGTCAATCCATCCACAGACGCTCCACTTCAACAAACAACATTCCAGTCACTCCACTTCAACAAAACTTTTGCAAATCTCTGCACTTCACCATTACACACAGACCACTGACCAAACTTCCTCCCACCTATCACCAACAAACGCCGGTGCATTTCAGCTGCCACACATTGCTGCAACTTTCAAAAAACACGGCAACCTCTCATCACCATACTACTCAATCCTCCTATTTTACCACTTCTCACAACATTGTTTAATTCAACCACTTCCATAAATATACTTCAACACTGCAATCACTCCCCCACTCCACTGTTAAACAATTCATTCACTCCTCACAACAACACAGTTTCATACCAGCCTATAACAATACCCACTTTCATCTCATACACACCACATTCATTCATATCACCAAAGACAATATCCACTTGCCTACATTCTTGTAGCCTGCTTCAATAACCATTCTACAACCTACTGACTACTGCACTGATACAACCTCAACCTCCTCTCAGCAAGCAACCATTGATTCACTGAGCCACTTCAACAGAACATTCATATACTCAAAGAAATCAAAGCAGATATCCCAACAGATCATTGCAATTAGGGTTAAATCAACCATTTCAGTAATAGTTTAGGAAAAAATACGAAAATAAGATGCATTCAAATTCATATAAAAGCCAAATAGAATCACAAAGTCGATTTAACAAATTCATACCAAAATATACCTAATCGATTTAAAAGATTCATACCTAATTATACCTAGATCTGATGGCTGTCGCGACTCGATGTTGAGTAAGGGGGGAAACGACGGAGTTGATGATGATACTTGAGTGCGATGAAAATTTAACACGATTAAAAGGGGAAATTTTTTTCTGAAGAAGAAAGCAAATTAGGGATGAGAATTTTGTTAAGTACGAAAGTAAAATGATAGGTTACGTTTATTTAGTTCGCACGAACTCTTTTTTTTAGAAGCGGGAAGCGTGAATTATTTTTTGCCACGTTTATATTATTTGGTAATCTATTTTTTGTTGCATTTACAATAAAACGCCACCGATTTTTGCAACTATAAATGGTTTTTCTTGTAGTGTTTAGGGGAAGAAGCGGTTGTATTCAGGAATTTCTACTTTTGCTCGGGAAAATATGAGTTTGTCTCGGGTCATTGCTCGAGTAAATTTAGATACACCAAGTAAACAGTTAGAAAGACTTAAGTTTTGAAAAAAATTAATTCTACTCGGGTTGATTTTCAGGAAACTCGAAGTAAATGGGGAATCATCTCGGGTAATACTCGAAGTTGACTCGGGTTTCATAAATTCCAGTTTCAAAAGCCTTAACAGTCTGCGTTAACATGATCTTTAAACTATCCATTTTAAATTAATGATTGTTCTTAAGTTGAAAAAAAAATGTAATTAAAGGTTTTAAACAAAGATATTTTGAATTAATTGAGTTTGAAATGCTTAGAACTTATAATGTTAAAAGAGTTACATTTAAATAAACTTAACAGAGAAATAAAGGAGTTAATCAAATGTTTCTAAACTGTCAACTCAAAGGTTAAGTCAACTTATATAATTAAGGATGATTAATAAATGATTAGAAGTCCAATAAATCAAGAATTAAGGAATAATAATTTAAGAATGATTTTTTTCTTAAAAGTAATTACTTAATGAAGGTAATTAAAGATGAATAATAAATGATTTAAAGATTTATAAATCAAGTGTTTAAAGGTTAATTGGTTTAAAGATTGATTAATGTGATAAATTTACAAAGGTAATTAATTTGGAAATAATTAAATAATTAAAAATAAATTAATTTGTGAAAGTGATTAAGGAATCATTATTAATTAAGGATTAATTTTCAATCATTATAATAAATAAAAGATAATTAATTATTTACATGAGGTTAATCAATTTATAATTAAGGATCTATTAATTAATATAATTAATAAATGAAGATAAAATTGTTAAAAGTAATTAATTGTTTAAAGATAATTACTTAATTAAAAGTAACTAATTAATAATTAAAGGTGGATTTATCAAGTGATTAACATTGAGTTAAGATTAGGGATGGTTACTTATCTTGATTTATTTAAGGATAATTAATTTAATGGTGATTAATTAATTAAGGGTTAAATTAATTCATTAAAGATAATTAATTAAGTAACTAAAGGTTAATTATTTAATAATTAAAGGTTTATTAATTGTAATTAAAGGTTAATTAATTTATTATTAATGGTTAATTAATAAATGATTAAAGAATAATTAATCAAAATGATTTGTAATTTATTAATATTAATTAACCAGGATTAGTAAGTCATAAGTAATTAAATCTGATTTGAATTAATCAGACAATTAACTGATTTTACTTATGAATGTTTGGATTCTATAGGATGATTGAACTGTTTGATACCCTGATATGTTCTGCTTTTATTGAGCTGTGTTTGATGTAATTTATTATCTGTGATATATACCTGTGATCTGTGAATAAAAGATAAGCGTTATGGTTTATACTGCTTATCGAATATAAGCGTTATAATTTATACCGCTTATCAAAAATATTGCTGTATTTGAATCTGTGCTGATTGATGTTGTGGCACTTTTATTCTGTAAAACCCCTGGACCACACTTATACACACACAAATCTGGATTCCACGTGGAAATGGGTTAAGTCACAGATTTTGAAATAGTTTAATGATTGAATTTTTGAATCCAAAATAGTTTTGGAATTAGAATTGAAAGCTTTTGGAATTGAATCTCAAAAATAAAAGTTATTTTGAATAACTTGATTGAGTTTTGAAATTTAAATAATTTGATATAAATTTGAATTCAATATTTGAAATTGAATTCTATGATTTGGAAACTATGGTTTAAAAAGGTTATTCAACTTATAAATGTGTTTATATGGGTTTTTAAACCATTTTAAAAGTGTTGTTTTGGGAATTTAAATTTAACCCAAGATTTTAACTTGTATAAATGAAATCGGATTTTTCCAAAACAAAAACTTTTTGTTTTCAAATAATAAAAGCTTTCACATAAGAAATGAACTTCCAATTTGTGTAAAAAGGATTTCAAGTTTAAAATGAAAATAGTTTTTTAAGTTATGAATAAATATTTGGAAATGGGTTTGAAAGCTATAAGTTAAATCTTTAATTTAAAGTTTTAATTGAGTTAATCCAATTGAAATGGGAATTGTTTTGAAAATCTATGAATGGATCTTTGTGAAACTAGATGAACTTTGTGAAACGAATCTTTTTGTTTAAAGATTTGAAATGGTAATTTGCTTAAACCATTTGTTCGAACTTTAAGTTGTAACTTAACTGAAATCCCATATCCATATATTTCTAAATATTGCGCTCACTGTTCGGTTTAGCCGGGAGAGGACTTTGTGTCATATAACCCATTCTGAATAGTGATATGACGTTATGGATTGCAATTGAAGACTAGTGTTGAAGACCGGGTGTCTACGAGAACAATAGGATAACCTGTCGATTGACTCTGCACTAAGTTGCTCTAGGATAGAGTTCTCCACATGTGATGGGAAGTCCGATCAGGATTGTGGATACCTGGATTTGCAAGGGCTTCTTCGGAAGTGTCTTCGGTTCTGTTCGAACCCAGGACAGACTTGTATGGCTGTATGTCTGACACTACACTTTGAGATACTAAAATGATCTCTATCAAATACATTTCTGCTTGGTGGCGGAGAATTTATTCTCTTAGCTTAACACCCTTCTCTGAGACGTACGAGCTCAAAGGTTATGTAGTTGATATTTATCAGTGATATACTCCTAAATTTGGTAGTGTGGCATGCTGAGTGCTGCTGTGTATCATTTGTTGATCAAAGCATGGATTTTGTATAAAGCGTAGCTTTGTGGATGAGACTACATAAGGACCTCACACCCCAGAAATTGTTAAAACAGGAAAGATGCGGCAAGGTTATGAGGGTCGTGCCCTTTAGGGTTTGTCATTCCCTTCTGGAAAAGGGTGGTATCATGGTATGGAGCCCAGATACTTCACTCATGTGGATACTGCAGATCTATTACTTTATGATTGCTTTATGGTTGTTGGATTAGAGGTACCTCGGATAAAGGTCCCAAAGTACCGGGGGATGGCACGCTCATGTAGTAGTTACCTAGTTACAGAGGTAACCCGGCCTTGTGTTGGCAAAGAGCTGGTTAAGCTCTCGGGACGTCCCGCCAGAGGCGTACCCATGTGGCAGTAGGAAGTTCCTTGGTCTGACCATTTTTTGGAAAATCCAATTTTCAATACGCGCCTTGTACGGTTTTAGTTATAGAACCTGCCTTTTACTTATGGTGGTCACCGCTGTTTAGATGGTAGCTATAGTAGGCATAGTTCGGAATGTCTATGCTAGCTATTATACTTTCAAAATGGTTTTTCTACACGATACACTAGTAATAATATAAAAGAAATTTTCTCGTATCAAGCATATTTGGCTATCATAAGGAGAAATCTCTTCCAATTCTGCGTTTGCATTGTGTGTATGGCGGGAGGCCTTAAGGTAGTTTCATTTTCCAAAAAGCATTGCGGATTTATTTTAAATGCTCTTGTTGTCTGTTTTTAAGATAAACTGTTTTTGTTTGCTCATACTAGTCCCACGACTGACCTGGAGTTTATTGTTTCCTTCCTAAACTCTGAGTGCCCACAATTTTCCCCACACGGGGAGTCTAGAGTTGGATTTTTCAGATAATCGAATAATAGGTGTAGATTCGATAGCTTTCAGCCTTAGGATTTGGCAATCGCATTTGGATCGAGTTACTTTACTTCATCTCAATTGGGAGTTCGAGCTAATTCTGGATTGGTGCCTTGGAGATGGAGATTACCGATGCTGGAGTTCTCTCTCAAAGACCGTATTGGAGATATTATTCTGCTGTTGGCGTCATCTTTTCTTTCCGCTGCTATTATCTTGTATCATAGCTCTGATGTATATTGATTTTCATTGTATCATTCAGTTGTATCAGATATTGTATCAATGTTGTATATTGATATATTCTTTTCTTCCGTTGTGCTGTACTTAATGTGTTATAAGCTCCGGCAAACCAGATTCGACGTTCGGATCTGTGGCATTTGAATACGATTGTCGTATTCGGTGCCGATTTTCGAAGGTGGAGTCAGGGTCGTTAGAATTGGTATCAGAGCTGAAGATTGAAACTTTAGCTCAGGAGTATAACACATTAAGTATCTCATTAGAGATAGGGTGAAGTATACCCTAGAATGAGTATATCCATAAGATATCCGTTCGAATGCCTCAGTAAATTCTCTTACTATCCACTGATAGTAAGTATGAGTGCAAGAAGAGGACGAGATGGGGGACAGGGGAGTACCACTATAAATGGTCAATTCCCTGCAACAGTGGAAACAACTTTCTTCTCAATCTCCTATGACTCGATCTCAAATTCTTTTGATTGCTTCTTAGCAGCTACAAGAAGAAGTTTCAGTGTGATGGTGGCCCTACGAATCATTGTAGGAAATCTTTAATTCGTATCTTCATCGGTTTCTTATCAGCTTTTCGTTTTAAACACTAATGAATTTGAAATTTGAAATTGAAAATTTTATATAAATTGGGAATTTTAAATTGAGTTAAATTGGTTAACAAATATAAAGCTAAATTTGAATTGCATCGATAAAACAATGTCAGTTAAGACCAAATTTGGAATTCTATTGTAATTTCTTGTGTAGACTGAAGTCCGAAGAGGGACAAGTTATATATACTTTGGGGTGTTCCGACCTAAGTTGGAATTCATGTCTAGTGTTTGAGAAATGTGGAAGATTAAATCCATTTATCTATTGTCCAGGTCTCGATATATTCTACAAACGGTTAGTTATCCCTACGAACTAACCAGTGCCCTGCATTTCCTAGACCGGTGGACCCAAATATCTTGTGTAATATTGTATGAATTTGTTCTCATATTGTTGATATTCTGATTTGGTAAACCGAATGTAGAATAAATATTTCGATTCAATTTGATCAATCATTTCTCTATCTTTTATCTTTTCTTTGTTGTCTCCCATGCAAATTTCGGGGGCGAAATTTTTTATGGGGGGGAATCTGTAACATTCCTGAAAATTTGCCAAGTTTTATTTGGTAATTTAATTAATTTTTGAAAATAAATTGTGAATTAATTAGAGATTTCTAGAATAAATAAATAATTTTTTATTATAAATAGAAATTTAATTTGAAATTTAAGCATAAGTATCTTACAAATAAATATTGGATTTAGGAAAATAAGTGGATTCAGAATAATAGAAATTTGATTTAAAATAAAAGGATAAGTATTTTATAAAAAGATATTGAATTTCAAAATAAGATGTATCAAAAATAAAATAGGAATTAAAAGCTTTGAGATTAATAAGAAGTTAATGATAGTTGTTTTCTAAATTTTTAATTATATTAATATTTGGAAGAAGGAATAAATTTCAAAAGATTTAATTTTTAAGATTAATTCTCTTATATAAATAAATGTGACTATTTGTTAATACGAAAATCAAAAAAATTTAAATCCTTCTTTTCTTTTTAAAAAGTTGTACATAAATAAAAGAAAAAAAATGTATGAATAAAATATGAACATTCCTAATAACTTGAATATAAAATGTAAAATAAGATTTGATAAGAGATTTAAAATTTGGAAGATTAATAAGATAAAAATTTGTAAAATGTAAAACATATGTAAGTTTAAAACTAAAATAAGAAACCATGTTTCATAAGTAAATTAGAAAAACAAGAATTAATAAATCAATAAGAAAGCATATATATATATATATATATGTATGTATGTATGTATGTATGTATGTATGTATGTATGTATGTATGTATGTATGTATGTATGTATGTAACATTGGTTTGTAAATTTATAAAATATTTTTTTTAAAAAAAAGTGTGTAACCTTTAAACCATAATAAGTATAATGGGAAAATACACATATGTAAGCATAAAATTGTATAAGTGTTTAGATCTTATAATCATTTCTTTTTACAAATGGCACCCAATATAATTGCTTAAATAAAATAATGAAATTTAAAATTATAGAAGCTTTTCAGCTACCCCGTATGCAATTATTTAACTTCTCACAAAATCTGAAGATACGGTAACATAGATTTGGGCATCTCAAATCTCAACACCCAAGGAAAAAATAAAGATAGAAAGAAAAAAATCAGAAAAAAATGCCATTCTCTTTTCAAAATCTGAAAGCAAATCACCCTAAAAACAATTTACATTCACAAATTTACAACCTGGAAATCAAGATAGCTTGAAAATCAAAAATCAAATGCAAGTTCTACTCAATGCAAAAGGATCGGAGCTGCAGTTTTGGCCAGGAAATAAATGCAAGATCAACTCAGATAATTGAAGGCAAGTAAATTTCTTTTAAAAAAATTTGAATTTGATGTTAGTAATCAGTAATAAAACAAAGATTTAAACAACTTTATTAACCAGTTGCAGGAGGAAATCAAGTTTAAAGGTTTAACCTGTTCCTGGACTTCAAGTTACAGGAAAAGGAAAAGGTTCTCTGTTATATATATAAAAGAACTCAAGTTGTAAGTAAAATTAAAATTGTTTGTTATTGTTGAAGTAAATAAGTAAATACAATAGGAAATTAAGAAAAGTTTTGTATTTACAAACATTGCAGATCTACACTTCAAAAGGAATTGAAGAAAAAAAAAATATACAGGCTCAAACACTTTTCTGTTCTTTGTTCTCTGCCTTCACATTCCAGGTGAGAAAACCCTATGTTTTAAACCATATCTTCTTGATTTTATGCATGAGGTGATAACGATTTGAGGATATGTTTGTGTAGATGAAATTTGCATTGTATGTGTGTATATAGATAAACACATGAATGTTGGTTTGAATATACCTCTGTCAAAGAAGAAGAGGAAACATACAAGTATAAACAAATTCAAAAAAATTAATATCTTTTCTTCCAATCCTTTATAGGGTTTAATCTTTGAGTAAAAACTATTTATAACACTCTAATCTAAGTTTTAAAAATAAATCCCAGGTGTAAATATTTATGGGATATTAAAAAATGGTATATGACAGTGGTAATTTATTTCAAGTCGAAATATTTACTTTTGAATTTTCAAGTTTCAAGTGTATCTTTGAATTCGAATTAGTAAGTATTGATTTTTGATAAGAAATTCAGGACTTTTAACCTAGTATAATGCGAGGATTTGGGTGATGAACGTTAAATGGGTTTGGACGAATTCTCGATGAACAACGACGAATTAAGCCTTGTGACTTGACACGAAGGAGGCTGGGGGGTTGGTGGTTACCAGAAAAATGGTTGATAATTTTATAGATCGTCGTGGAGGATAAGCAGGCTTGATTTAGGGTTCGAACTAGTTTTTGGGTTGCTTAGATTTGCGAGGCCACCGCGATGTCTCTAGATGATCGAATGGTACGAGAATTGGGGGAAAGAAGCGTCGATGGTCATGGAATGCGTGGCCGGAGTTGCTGGGCCTTCGGTGGTCCGTAGCGAAGGCAGGGGAAGGTTTTCCGATGAAGGGTTAGTTCCAATTTTGCACATGTATGCTCGATTTTGACTCGTGGACAATTTTGAAGTTCTGGGTGTTTGCCTGACATGGGGTGGTCGGCGGCAACATGCGGGAGGTCTCGGGGGTGGTCAGATCACTAGCGAGTAACGGTGCATGTGCACGCATGCCATTTAGGTATCTGGGTTGTTGAAGTTTGGGGGAAGAAGCGGTCGTATTCAGGAATTTCTAGTTTTGCTTGGGAAAACATGAGTTTGTCTCGGGTCATTGCTCGAGTAAATTTAGATACACCAAGTAAATAGATAAAAAGACTTAAGTTTTGAAAAAAAATTAATTCTACTCGGGTTGATTTTCAGGAAACTCGAAGTAAATGGGGAATCGTCTCGGGTAATACTCGAAGTTGACTCGGGTTTCATAAATTCCATTTTCAAAAACCTTAATAATCTGAGTTAACATGATCTTTAAACTATCCGTTCTAAATTAATGATTGTTGTTAAGTTGAAAAAAAATGTAATTAAAGGTTTTAAACAAAGATATTTTGAATTAATTAAGTTCGAAATGTTTAAAACTTATAATTTTAAAAGAGTTACATTTAAATAAACTTAACAGAGAAATAAAGGAATTAATCAAATGTTTCTAAACTGTCAACTCAAAGGTTAAGTCAACTTATATAATTAAGGATGATTAATAAATGATTAGAAGTCTAATAAATCAAGAATTAAGGAATAACTAATTTAAGAATGATTTATTTCTTAAAAGTAATTACTTAATGAAGGTAATTAAAGATGAATAATAAATGATTTAAAGATTTATAAATCAAGTGTTTAAAGGTTAGTTAGTTTAAAGATTGATTAATGTGATAAATTAATAAAGGTAATTAATTTGGAAATAATTAATTAATTAAAAATAAATTAATTTGTGAAAGTGATTAAGGAATCATTATTAATTAAGGATTAATTTATCGATCATTATAATAAATCAAAGATAATTAATTATTAACATGGGGTTAATCAATTTATAATTAAGGATCTATTAATTAATATAATTATTGAATGAAGATAAAATTATTAAAAGTAACTAATTGTTTAAAGATAATTACTTAATTAAAAGTAATCAATTAATAATTAAAGGTGGATTTATTAAGTGATTAACATTGAGTTAAGATTAGGGATGGTTACTTATCTTGATTTATTTAAGGATAATTAATTTAATGGTGATTAATTAATTAAGGGTTAAATTAATTCATTAAAGATAATTAATTAAATAAGTAAAGGTTAATTATTTAATAATTAAAGGTTGATTAATTGTAATTAAAGGTTAATTAATTTATTATTGATGGTTAATTAATAAATGATTAAAGAATAATTTGTCAAAATGATTTGTAATTTATTAATATTAATTAACCAGGATTAGTAAGTCATAAGTAATTAAATCTGATTTGAATTAATCAGACAATTAACTGATTTTACTTATGAATGTTTGGATTCTATTGGATGATTGAATTGTTTGATACCCTGATATGTTCTGTTTTGATTTGAGCTGTGTTTGATGTAATTTATTATCTGTGATATATACCTGTGATCTGTGAATAAAAGGTAAGCGTTATGGTTTATACCGCTTATCAAATATATGGGTTATAGTTTATACCGCTTATCAAATATATTGCTGTATTTGGATCTGTGTTGATTGATGTTGTGGCACTTTTATTGTGTAAAACCCCTGGACCACACTTATACGCACAAATATGGATTGCACGTGGAAATGGGTTAATTGATAGATTTTGAAATAGTTTTAAAGATTGAATTTTTGAATCCAAAATAGTTTTGGAATTAGAATTGAAAGCTTTTGGAAATGAATTTCAAAAATAAAAGTTATATTGAATAACTTGATAGAGTTTTGAAATTTAAATAATTTGATATAAATTTGAATTCAAATTTTGAAATCGAATTCTATAATTTGGAAACTATGGTTTAAAAAGGTTATTCAACTTATAAATGTGTTTATATGGGTTTTTAAACCATTTTAAAAGTGTTGTTTTGGGACTTTAAATTTAACCCAAGATTTTAACTTGTATAAATGAAATTTGATTTTTCCAAAACACAAACTATTTGTTTTCAAATAATAAAAGCTTTCACATAAGAAATGAACTTCCAATTTGTGTAAAAAGGATTTCAAGTTTAAAATGAAAATAGTTTTTCAAGTTATGAATAAATCTTTGGAAATGGGTTTGAAAGCTATTAGTTAAATATTTAATTTAAAGATTTAATTGAGGTAGTCCAATTGAAATGGAAATTGTTTTGAAAATCTATGAATGGATCTTTGTGAAACTGGGCGAACTTTGTGAAACATATCTTTTTGTTTAAAGATTTGAAATGGTAATTTTCTTAAACCATTTGTTCGAACTTTAAGTTGTGACTTAACTGAAATCCCATATCCATATATTTTTAAATATTGCGCTCACTATTCGGTTTAGCCGGGGGAGGACCTTGTGTCATATAACCCGTTCCGAATAGTACGGCGTTATGGATTGCAATTGAAGGCCGGTGTTGAAGACCGAGTGTCTTCGAGAATGATAGGATAACCTGTCGATTGACTCTGCACTGAGTTGCTCCGGTGATGGGATGTCCGATCAGGATTGTGGATACCCGGATTTGCAAGGGCTTATTCGGAAGTGCCTTCGGTTCTGTTCGACCCGGGACGGACTTGTATGGTTGTATGTCTGACACTACACTTTGAGATATTAAACTGATCTCTATCAAATACATTTTTGCTTGGTGATGGAGAATTTATTCTCTTAGCTTAACACCCTTCTTCGAGACGTACGAGCACAGAGGTTATGTAGTTGATATTTATCAGTGATATACTTCCAAATTTGGTAGTGTGGCATGCTGAGTGCTCCTGTGTATCATTTTTTGATCAAAGAATGGCTTTTGTATAAAGCGTAGCTTTGTGGACGAGACTGCATCAGGACCTCACATCCTGGAAATGGTCGGAACAGGAAAGATGCGGCAAGGTTATGAGGGTCGCGCCCTTTACGGTTTGTCATTCCCTTCTGGAAAAGGGTGGTATCATGGCATGGAGCCCAGATACTTCACTCAAGTGGATACTGCAGATCTATTATTTTATGATTGCTTTGTGGTTGTTGGATTAGAGGTACCTTAGATAAAGGTCCCAAAGGACCGGGGGATGGCACGCTCGTGTAGTAGTTACCTAGTTACAGAGGTAACCCGGCCTTGTGTTGGTAGAGAGATGGTTAAGCTCTCGGGACGTCCCGCCAGAGGCGTACCCATGTGGTAGTAGGAAGTTCCTTAGCCTGACCATTTGTTGGAAAATCCAATCTTCAATACTCGCCTTGTACGATTTTAGTTGTAGAACCTGCCATGTACTTATGGTGGTTACCACTGTTTAGATGGTAGCTATAGTAGGCATAGTTTGGAATGTCTATGCTGGCTAGGATTAATATTATACTTTCGAAATGGTTTTTCTACACCATGCATTAGTAATAATATAAAAGAAATTTTCTCGTATCAAGCATATTTTACTATCATAAGGAGAAATCTCCTTCAATTCTGCGTTTGCATTGTGTGTGTGGCGGAAGGCCTTATGGTTGTTTCATTTTTCAAAAAGCATTGCGTATTTATTTTAAATGCTCTTGTTGTCTATTCTTAAGATAAACTATTTTTGTTTGCTCATACTAATCCCACGACTGACCTGGAGTTTATTATTTCTGTAACAACCCTAGATTTTTGTATATTATTTAAATTGGACTTTCTTTTATTTTTAAATTATTTTAAACTTGTTTTATTTCAAACATTTCATTTTAAATATAAATGATGATTATTAAGTGATTTATAGTTCAAATTAGTATAAATTGAATATTTTACTGAAAAGTGAATTTCTGGTCAAACTGTTCAAACTATGACTTTTAAACTTCAAATTTAAATTATTTAAAATTTTAAATTTTATCTTTTATTATGAAAATAGATGTAATAACTTGAACACCGCTTTTCGTTTCGTTGAAAACGGAGTTAAACTGCAAAAGTTATGTACAGTTCAATTTTGAGTGTAGTTTGATTTATTAAACAATTTTGTCTATTTTAAATTATATATATCTTATTTTCTTTGTCATATTTTATTTTAATATGTTATTGTATGTATATTTTTGTATTATAATAATTTTAAAATGAAGTTGTTGGGAATGCGGATTAAGGATCTTAAGGCAGAAATAACACTAGAGGGGGGTGAATAGTGTTTTAAAGAATATATGAACTATATGACTAAATTAAAACTTTCAACACAAATCTAAACAGAATTCTAACACAGAGTGATCGTAGAACATATAACAAATTCAAATAGTAAAGTAAAGCAAGTAAAAGGAAAGAACACACCGGATTTTTATACTGGTTCAGAATCCTCCTACATCCAGTCCTGCACCAAGGCAATATCCTTGTACAGATTTTTATAAGCCAATATCCAAATTACAACCCTCAATTTCTAAGGCCTTGAGGAACCCTCCTATCTCCGAGTCTGGGGTAAACTCTCTTGATTTACGGGACACAAGATCACCCTAATACTTCTTAATAACAATCCTTTTGAATGGATAGACTTTATGGACTTTTTGAATACAAATTAATCCTATAACTCTGAATAGCACTTTGATCTTTAGTAGAATGATGGAGAATCAAATAGAGAGAGTATCTAAATGATTTCCTATTGAGAATTTGGCAGAATGATGGCACGATCTTGAAAATATGAAGTTTTATGGATATGGAATGGTGGAGAAGAAAGAGTGAAGAAAATAAGAAAGTAGTTGTTAAAAAAATTCGTTTTGGAAGCCTTTATATAGATGCTCAACAGTCATAACCATTGGCGAAAGGTTTTTGAACGAATGGACACTTCTTTTGAAATTTGAATTTTGAATCCAACTATCACCATGTCGACATGGGGTATCCCCATATGTCGACATCCCTCAGTTCAAAATTGTAGAGATGTTGTTTTGTAAAAGCATTTGAATTTAAAACAAGTTGAAACTTCTCTGAAGCAAAATAAAGTGTTTAAACAATATTTCGAGATAGAGAATGTTAAAACATTATTTTAAATATATATATATATATAATTGATATAGACCGTCAATTATATAAGTAATATTTAAAATCAGAATAAGTTTTGATGTTTTAAAAATAGAAGTTTTTAAAATCAGAATGGAGGAATATTTCAAGGCTAAAACAAAGTTTGAAAACATTTTTGAAAACATGATTTTGAAAGCTAAAACATTTTGAAAAACATATTTAAAAACATTTTGAAAAATCTATTCAAACTGAAATTGCAAGAACCTTCCTACAGAGCTCCTCCATAGGACTCGAGAACTTGTACAAAGTAGTTTAAATGATTTTGATTTTCGTGGGTTTGTAAGCCACTTGTCGTAGGTTTGTAAGCTACTTGTCGTGGGTTTGTAAGCCACTGGTTTCGATAGAAATTGGGTTCCATCCCAAAAGAAAATTGGAAGAAAGATGAGAGTTCTATTATGAAGTTTTAACAAAATACTAGACACTTATATTGAGATCTTGATTCCTTAGAGTCTTGAATCTTGAATCTCTAATCTTCATCTTGATGCTTGAGTCTTTATACTGATCAGTCTTCGATAATACCTGCATATACTTCCTATATACATACATACATATATATATATATATATATATGAAAATGTTAGTATGTATTTTATAAAGTAAACTATAATAACTATATAAGGTTGTTGTCATCAAAACATCATCAACTTAGTTCCTAACAATCTCCCCCTTTTTGGTGATGACAACCTTTATTTATAAAATATTCTTACCATATCATAACTCCCCATAACTCCCCCTTACTCCGTGACTTCTTCTTAAAACTACAACTCCCCTTTATTCCATGACTCCCCCTTACACAAAGCACATATAATTTTATAACTTTCTCCCCATTTGTCATCAACAAAAAGGAATAAAAGATTTACCTGTTCTAAAGTATATATAGAATAAAAGTGTAAAGTGAACGTGTAAGTGATCAAGTGTGTGTGCATATATGTAAGTGTAAGTTCACAATCAAATCAATATCATACATAGCAAACAAATCATGTATAGTATATGAAGTTATATACAAACCAAATCCAAATCAAACTTAAGTAAACAATCCAACCAAATCCTAATCAAATCTAAATCAAATCAAATCAAACAAACGAACATACATAATGATCAGACATTCCTTGGGACTTCCACCCATCCATCTTCTCCAAAGATAGGATCAGTTTTGATAACATCCCAATTATCTTTGTCGAGAGTGACTGGTGGATTTGCTTCGGGTTCGTCTTTTCTAAGGCTTGAGATCATCCAACGAAGTGCGTCGAAGTGTTTCTCTTGCTCTTTGATCATCTACATTTGGCTTAATTCTAAGTGCCTTTGATTTCTAAGTATAAAAGAAAGAATATTCTTGAAAGAAGTAAGAGTTTCTTCAAGATTTTCACTTAAATTCTTAATTGGAGAAGCCATAATTTAAGAAATAAGTTGAAGTATGAGAGGAGATGAATAGAAATGGAGGTTGAGAAGTTTTTCTGGAAAAAATAAGTATTTATAGGAGTTATTGGCCGTTCAAAATGAATTGTCACTTGGTAGTTACAAAAATTTGAAGTTAGAAATTGTAACTACTTTCTGACTGTTATATGTCGACATGGGGGATGGGGTATGTCGACATGGTCTAGACAGAATGACCAAGTTGAGTTACTTTTGATTTTTAAGTTTATTTTTATACTAGTGGACCTATATAAACTTAAAATAAATAACTATCAGAGATATATAAAGCTGGAAAACAGAGAATAAGATAGCATTACTTATATTAGTTAACATTACACAATCTTAACTAAAAGAGTAGAAAATACAAAGATAGATAAACGATAGCTAAAGAGATAATGGCTAGGATTAGTTTGATGAAGATGATGATGAAGACAAGCCAAGTTTCTTGCCTATCTTCCCAAAGAACTTGTCGATCTTGGTAGAGATTTTATCCATTTTCTTGCTAATAGATCTCTTAAGAACCTTTTGGTTTTGAGCAAGTATCTTTTGGTTCTTGAGTAAGGTTTTGTTGGATGGATTGGCGGGTGTATGTGGATATTCTATACTTTCCAAAGAGGTATCTTCATCTTCCTCTTCTTCTTCAATTTCCATTCCTTCCCCTTCTTCTTCCTCTTCTTCTTCCTCTTCTTCCATCTCTTCATGAGCAAGTCTCTCTTCCTTTTCGGCAAGTGTTTCATATGGTTGAAACATAAGTGGGATTTTCATAAGAGAAATATTCCCATGATTGAACACTTTTCTACTTACAAACTCTTCCTTTTTAACAACCACACCAAAATAATTGAAAATCCGAGTAAGGTAAATTCCATGATAAAGAGTGTTTTCTCCCATATTAAAATTTTTTGGGTCTTAACTCATCCAAAATAGTTTGTGCCCAATTAATACCATATTTTCCAAAAATAGCAAAAAGAGCTTTACACACTTTTGAGGTGGGATTATTGTAGTTTTCCGACCTAGGAATAATTGTGTGTTGAATAAGAAGGTTGACAATTCTTGCTTTTGGACGGAAAAAGCGATTCTTAAAATCCATGTGGTTATCGCTTTCAAAAATGTGATGAAAAGTCTCTCGACCGGTTTCATTGATTTGAAATTCCGAGAGATTCATACCGGTAGATTTGCAACCCAAAATAGTACCCAACATATCGGAATCCAAAACAATAAGTGTTCCTTTAACACTACTCCAAATTTGATCTTCATTTCCATTATAAAATCCACGATTTAGTTTTGCATAAAACATTTTGACAAGGTTTAGATAACAAACGAAATCATTTTGCTTGTTATCAATCAAGCTAAGAACGGAGTTTTCTTCAAAAAGTTGATTGATTTCATAAGAAGAAAAATCATCAAAAATGGCAAATTTTCCCGTATTGACTTTACCATAGTTTACAAAGCTTATATAAGCTTTGATAGCCTCCAGGTCATTGAAAAGATCATTTTTGATGGATTTGGGCAGCCTCATAGTTGATGGGTTACTTGAGGAAGCCATTGATGAGTGTTTGAGAGGAGTAGAAGATAATGAAGAAAGTTTGAATTATGAGAATAAAGTGAAAAGAGATGATAAGAGAAGTATATTAAATAGATTCTCTAAAGTCATGTTCTCTGGTCAAGAGGTGTCTTTTCAGAATTTTGAAGTAAGTTAAAAGGTGGAGGGAAATTCAAAAGTTTGAATTCAAATTTTGAAATCAAATTTCTGAGAGGCATGTCAACATGGGGTATCATGGCATGTCGACATGTGCCTGTTGAATTTGAAAAGAGGTGTCTTTTTCTAAAATCTAATAAATTCCTAAAATCCTAAGAAAACTAATCTATATTCTAAATCTATATTTAATTCCAGTAATGATATTAAATATAATAATATTAAAATATTTTAATATTTAAAATATTATTAAAATAATATTATTTTGAATTTAAAAATTCAAATTTCAAAGGGTGATTTTGAATTTAAAAATTCAAGAAATTGCAAACAAAATCAAATAAAGCAAGCTTCGAATAAAATTAAAATAAATGTGTACCTATTTTTAGATCCAAACTTCGATCGTCTTCTGATTCGAGAATAGCCGTGAAGCACAGATTTGAATTACCAGTTTTCTTCTCGTCATCACTGGATGAATCTGAATCGTCAAGAGTTGCTGCATATGCCTTCATTCTTTTCTTTGGTTGCTCGTTGTTTGGTTGAAATGTCTGTTTGTCTGGATATGGAAATCCATCTTGTAGTGCCCTGTTTTGTTGCAGTTATAGCATCTATCATAATTATTGTTGTTGTTGTTGTAGTTCTACGAAGTATTTCTGGAATTTCTTCGATCATTTCTTTTAAAGTTATTCATCTTTCTATACTTCAGAAATTTCCTGAAATTTCTGGTCATGAAAGCAATTTCTTCATCACTCTCTTGTTCTGAATCTCCAGTTGTTGCTTTGAATGCGATCGATTTCTTTTCCGTTGCCTTAGATTCTTTTCTCCCTTGTAGTTGAACTTCATAAGACATTAGATTACCGATTACTCTTTGATCTTCATTTGACTAACATCATTTGCCTCTTCAATAGTAAGTGTCTTTTGATACCATTCTGGAGTGAGTGAATTGAGTATTTTTCTGACTTGATCTTCTTCTGAGAAACCCTTTCCGAAAGCAATCAATGAATGTACAATATCTTGAAATCGACAATACATGTCGGAAATGGACTCATTTTCATGCATTTTAAAAAATTGAAACTGGTTAGTTAATATGGAAATTTTAGTCTGTTTTACTTTGCTTGTTCCTTCATGAGTTACTTGCAAAGTTTTTCAGATTTCAAATGCAGACTTACAAACAGAGACTCTATTAAACTCATTCCTATCTAGTGAACAAAATAGTATATTCATAGCCTTAGAATTGTTTTGTGCAACCGTCTTCTCCTCAGTAGTCCACTGAGCAAAATTAGTAGTTGGTTCAACATATTCAATTTGTGTCATATTCCAAGTATCTAAACTTATGGATTGTAAATAAATTTTCATCCTACATGCCCAATATGCATAATTACTGCCATTAAAAAGTGGTGGTCTGACAGTAGACTGACCTTCTACAAATGAACTAGTGTTAGTACTTGTGTTGACAGACGTAGTAGTGAGAGGAGTGACATTACTAGTGTGCTGTGCCATTAAAACTTTTCAAAATTTCAGATTATGAAAACAATGAAAACCAATGCTCTGATACCAATTGTTGGGGATGCGGATTAAGGATCTTAAGGCAGAAATAACACAAGAGGGGGGTGAATAGTGTTTTAAAGAATATATGAACTATATGACTAAATTAAAACTTTCAACACAAATCTAAACAGAACTCTAACACAGAGTGATCACAGAACATATAACAAATGCAAATAGTAAAGTAAAGCAAGTAAAAGGAAAGAACACACCGGATTTTTATACTGGTTCGGAATCCTCCTACATCCAGTCCTGCACCAAGGCAATATCCTTGTACAGATTTTTATAAGCCAATATCCAAATTACAACCCTCAATTTATAAGGCCTTGAGGAACCCTCCTATCTCCGAGTCTAGGGTAAACTCTCTTGATTTATGGGACACAAGATCACCCTAATACTTCTTAATAACAATCCTTTTGAATGGATAGACTCTATGGACTTTTTGAATACAAATTAATCCTATAACTCTGAATAGCACTTTGATCTTTAGTAGAATGATGGAGAATCAAATAGAGAGAGTATCTAAATGATTTCCTATTGAGAATTTGGCAGAATGATGGCACGATCTTGAAAATATGAAGTTTTATGGATATGGAATGGTGGAGAAGAAAGAGTGAAGAAAATAAGAAAGTAGTTGTTAAAAAAATTCGTTTTGGAAGCCTTTATATAGATGCTCAACAGTCATAACCATTGACGAAAGGTTTTTGAACGAATGGACATTTCTTTTGAAATTTGAATTTTGAATCCAACTGTCATCATGTCGACATGGGTTATCCCCATATGTCGACATCCCTCAGTTCAAAATTGTAGAGATGTTTTGTAAAAGCATTTGAATTTAAAACAAGTTGAAACTTCTCTGAAGCAAAATAAAGTGTTTAAACAATATTTTGAGATAGAGAATGAATATAAAACATTATTTTAAATATATGTATATATATAATTGATATAGACCGTCAATTATATAAGTAATATTTAAAATCAGAATAAGTTTTGATGTTTTAAAAATAGAAGTTTTTAAAATCAGAATGGAGGAATATTTCAAGGCTAAAACAAAGTTTGAAAACATTTTTTAAAACATGATTTTGAAAGCTAAAACATTTTGAAAAATATATTTAAAAACATTTTGAAAAATCTATTCAAACTGAAATTGCAAGAACCTTCCTACAGAGCTCCTCCATAGGACTCGAGAACTTGTACAAAGTAGTTTAAATGATTTTGATTTTCGTGGGTTTGTAAGCCACTTGTCGTAGGTTTGTAAGCTACTTGTCATGGTTTGTAAGCCACTGGTTTCGATAGAAATTGGGTTCCATCCCAAAAGAAAATTGGAAGAAAGATGAGAGTTCTATTATGAAGTTTTAACAAAATACTAGACACTTATCTTGAGATCTTGAAATTTTGATTCTCTAGAGTCTTGAATCTTGAATTACTAATCTTCATCTTGATGCTTGAGTCTTTATACTGATCAGTCTTCGATAATACCTGCATATACTTCCTATATACATATACATATATATATATATATATATATATATATATGAAAATGTTAGTATATATTTTATAAAGGAAAGTATAATAACTATATAAGGTTGTTGTCATCAAAACATCATCAACTTAGTTCCTAACAGAAGTAAACAATTTTCCAAAGTCAGTGGTGATTTATTTGTAATTTCTGGACACTGTTTTGGATTTTTAAGAAATTTCTTTAAATCTTTTTTCTATTTTCTATTTTCTTTAAATTTAATTTTTTTTCTTATGTGTTAATGGGTTATTTTAAGTATATTTTGTCTTTTAATATTCTTTTAAAGTGATGTATAATTTTTCTAAAGTTTACTGTGTTGATTTTTTTTTTTAAAAGGCCGTTTTCTTATTTTCTGCTATTTTCTTCATTAAAATTATATTTAAATTTAATTTTTTTTTGTGAATGTACTTTGACTTTATATTATTATTTATGTTTAAAAATATATTACAAGCTCATATGAATTTCATAAAATTTATTTCATGTAATTTCAATTTTTTTTGACTAGTTTACTATTTTTATCTATTTTCCTTAATTTAACTTTATATAATTAATAAATATTATATACATTTTTATATTTTGATAAATTTTCGAAATTTTATCTAGGATTATTATTATTTTCAGAAATATCAAGTTATATAAACAAAATTAAGGAAATTTGAAAGGTTTTAAAAGCTTTGAAACGTAAAGTCGTTTCACCTTCTAAGTCGTTTCTTTTACCGTTTCCTCATTTACTCTTTGACCGTTTTTTTTTTGTTTTTCTATTGAATAGCCATGTATTTTCCTTCCTATTCACGTGAGAAACTTCTCACTTTCCATCATCAAACTCACGGCTAGAAGTATTGAAGGTAATGGCTTCCATTTCATCTTCTTCTTCCTTTGCTTTTCTACTTTTCTATTCGAATTTTATACTTGTTCTCACCTTCATAGCTTGGCTCCTCCTCAACCAGATCTGACCTGACCTCCACCATCCCCTTCCTCTGACCATCTCCTATCCTACTACCTCTCTATTTCAGGCCGAGCCAATCCAAGGTGAAGACCACCACAAAATCCACCAAAAACCATCACAAACTATCACTTATGGTCTAAAATTGTCATCTCCTCCTTCTACCACCATTTTCCGCCACTACCACCACCACCACCATCTCTGACCTGACCTCCACCCTTTGTCACATCACCCACCAGCACCTGCACCACTGGTTGGGCCCACCTAGCCTCTGGCCGAGCACAATAGGAGCATAGAGATGAAGTTGTTGCCTTGTAGTTGCCTTGAAATTGTATAGTTTTGCACCTATACCATCTCATCACTTTTACACCATGATGGCCGACTACTTTGGACCCCAAACCTGAACCAATCCTCTGCCTTAGCTGAGCTTATTCCATGTCTAACTGAAGCATATGAGGTTGAGAACAAGTGCGATTCGTTTAATGTTGTTTTGGGGTTTTGTTTCTAATGCTATGTGGTGATAACTTGCGTTGAAACTTACATATATTTGCATTGTTTTGTTTAAATATTTGAATAAGTATAATTGCTTTGGCTCTCCGCTCTCTTGTTGTATCCGTGTTGTCGTGCCTTCGTAGTGTCGGTATGTGTGCTTTGGCAGCGATCTCCAGCTTTGAACATGTGAGTTATTCTCACCAGACAATATGTACATATATAACTAGTAAATTGACCCCTTTTGAATCTGTAAAATGCATTATCATGTTACACCTGCTATATTATGATTTTACGATGTTCACCCATGCTTAAACACATGTTATAACATCTATTACTGTTATATTATGTTGTTCTGCTATTTTTATCAGTTTATCACACTGCAAGTTTCCTTTAGATTAGAATCACTATGGGTTGAAATGATACATACCCGAAAGAACTTTAGAATAGGGGAAAATCGTCATGGGCTGAAACGATAGGCCTGAACGATTTTCAACTTATTTTGTTTACTTGGGACTGCAGGTTTGAAATGATAAAACCCGGATTTTTCTTTGTAAATTACGGGTTGAAATGATACATTACCCGTATCACTTTACCTAGCGTAGAAAATTATATACAAGCCCGTAATTGAAATATGTTTTTCTAAAAATTTTAAAATATTTTAGAAATTTAATTATTATAATATTATGATTTAAAATTAAATAAAAATATAATTTTTGTAAATTATTATTGATTTTCTGGAAATCTATAAGTTAAATAAATTATGGAAAAGTTAGAAAATCTGAATGTAAGTTATTTTGGAAATTTTGATTTAATTTTTTATGGAATTTAAATTAACTTTGAAAATATGATAAATTTATGATATTTTGAATTTTAAATTAATTTAAAATGATTTGTATAACATATTAATAATTTTTGAATAAAGTTAAAATGTTAATGAGTGAATATTGAGTTGAATTTGGAAATATAACTTAAATTGGAATTTATGAATTTGGTTTAAAAGTGAAATTTTAAGTTAAGTTAAATAAAATGGAATTAAGTTATATTTGAAATTTTAAACGTAAGTGTTAAGTTGAAATCTAATGTAATGAATTTAAATTTGAATGTTGAAATTTAATAAGTGAATTATTAATAAATATTGATTTTTGGAAGGAAACTTAACTTTATAAAATCATGAATTTAAGGAAAATTAAATGATGCTTATAAATGTGAAAATGTATGATTTTATAAGTTAAAAATGATTTAAATAAAAATATAAGTGTTTGTGGAATTCTATTGAATATTTGAAGTTAATTAACAGCATTTTTAATACTGTCTTTTGTTAAATTTAACTTTTTTTTTAGTGTAACTTTCTGTAGCATTTTCGAAATGCTGCGAAACTTGAATTTTCATTGTTTTAATAAATTTAAGTGCATAAATGAACATTGAAAAGTTTAAACTTTTAGCATTTAATAATTTAATTGTTAAATGTAATAACTTCATTTTTATGATTTAATAATGAAGTAATTTGTTTTGAAATATAACTATTTGAGATATTAAAATGATTGAAATGTGGTTTCGAAAGATATGATATTCTGATATATTAAAATGATTGAAATGTGGTTTCGAAAGATATGATATTTTGATATATTAAAATGATTGAAATATGGTTTCGAAAGATAAGATATTTGATATATTAAAATAATTGAAATGTGGTTTCGAAAGATATGATATTTGATATATTAAAATGATTGAAATGTGGTTTCGAAAAGATATGATATTTTGATATATGAAAATGATTGAAATGTGGTTTTGAAAGATATGATATTTTGATATATTAAAATGATTGAAATGTGGTTTCGAAAAGATAATATATTTTGATATATTAAAATGATTTGAAACGAAGTTTTGAAAGATATGATATTTTGATATTAAATGATTTGAAAAATGGAGTTTTGAAAGATATGATATTTTGATATTAAATGATTTGAAAAATGGAGTTTTGAAAGATATGATATTTTGATATTAAAATGATTTGAAAAGAAGTTCTGAAAGATATGATATTTTGGAAATGAAGCTTTGAAAGGTTATGACATTTTGATATATTAAAATGATTTGAAACGAAGTTTTGAAAGATATGATACTTTGATATATTAAATTGATTTGAAAGTAAGTTTTGAAAGGATATGATAATTTAATATATTGAAATGGTTAGAAATGACTTGATATTTATTTTGATAAATATTTGAATTGAAATATATGGTATGATGATATATTGAAATGGTTTGGAAATGATTTAATCTTTATTTTGATAAAGATTTGGGTTGAAATGATATTTTATTTTGAAGTATAAAATATTGTTTTAAAGTTATAACTACGGGTTATAATAACGATTGGTTGTTAAAGAGACCGGGATCGGATATTGTCTTATAGTCGGCCAATACCGAAAACCACTTTAACAACTGTGTACGCGGTGGAGATTCCAGAATGAAGTAGGATGGTGGTGACGTTCTCGAGGTATATTACGTGGACCCAACTCCCATGAGTTGGCATATATGACTAAAACAGGAGCTATTCCGGGCTACACAAAGGGTCGCACCCTTTCATCGAGCATGCTCCATCGGAAACCATTCTATTACTTTTGTGATTCGATACGTGGCGCCACTTTGATTCGGGGGTATTGTTCGAGGTGGGCGGAAGCTGCTGGCTTGCTGTCACCACCGGTCCGAGAGTGAAAACGGTGTATCCACCCTGGCATTGCCTCGCGTGCCGTGTCATATCCTTATATCGAGCCCACTACGATTTTGGTTTTAAAGATCCGACCGCGTTAAGGTTCACCATCCCCTTAACGCTATTTTCTATATGATTATACTTTACTGATTAGACACTACTGTATATAGCGCAATACACTACATAGTAAATAGTTTAACGGATCCTTAGAGGATAGACGGTCCCAAGCATCTTCTAAGTTACTTGTATCTTTACTACAGTTCACTTGAGTTGGTTTACATTGTATAAGTATGTATGTCCTGACTAGAGTGTTTGTATTTTTATTTGCGCTCGGGTCAGCCTGAGTTATTCACAGATTTGGATTCCGCTTTCTGGAGATTGGAATCGCTGGAGATATCTGCTTATCTAGTTTTAACTATTCCAGTTCCGTTGTTCTATTCAGCTTGTACTTGGTTATCATCTTGAGACTTCTGTTGTACTTTATTTTCTTCTGTTGTATTTTATTTAACTCTGATATTTTTATATAGTATCTTCATGAACTACTATTTCTTCTACTTCCGCTGCATTTTAAATACTCTGTGTCTGTGATCTGTGATTTTTATTTACTGTATATTCTGAGGTTTGCCAAATTTTTATTTACAACGCGGTATTTTGAGCAATTCAATTCCGGCATGAGTGTCTACCTATACACTTATAATGGATGCGAATGGTTGAAAATATCGGGTCGTTACAGTTTCCTTCCTAAACTCTGGGTGCCTACAAGTTTCCCCACACGGGTAGTCTAGAGTTGGGTTTTTCAGATAATCGAATAGTAGGTGTAGATTCGATAGCTTTCAGCCTTAGGATTTGGCAATCACATTTGGATCGAGTTGCTTCACTTCATCTCGATTGGGAATTCGAGCTGTTTCTAGATTGGTGCCTTGGAGATGGAGATTACCGATGCTGGAGTTCTCTCTTGAAGACCGTATTGGAGATATTGTTCTGCTGTTGGCATCATCTTTTCTTTCCGCTGCTATTGTCTTGTATCATAGCTCTGATGTATATTGATTTTCATTGTATCATTCAGTTGTATCGGATATTGTATCAATGTTATATATTGATATATTCTTTTCTTCCACTGTGTTGTACTTAATGTGTTATAAGCTTCGGCAAACCAGATTCGACGTTTGGATCTGTGGCATTTGAATACGAGTGTCGTATTCGGTGTCCATTTTCGAAGGTCGAGTCAGGATCATTAGAATCGCTACATATAGTGTCTATCAGTAAAGTAAAGCATTAAAATACCGTTAAGACTTTACGTTGTTCTCCCTTAGCACATTTTTAGGCATTGTCCTACAACTTGCCTTAGTAGCATCACCATTAACGCCGGTAGCCAGGGAGGCGTTGTGATAAGGCAACACCAAAACAGAATTATAGTGTCGCGAATAAGGATAAAAGTATGACAAGGCACATGAGGCAATACCCAAGGTAGGATTCTACAAGTTTACCCTTTCTATCTGGTCGTAATACATCGCTGCAACGACTGCCGACCGACTCCACCACCCCAAAATCAAATCAATATGCACCGATCAAGTCAAAATCAATATAGTGATACGATATGGTGGAGCCCCTAAAGGCAGCTAACCCTATGGTTGGGCATAAGCTCCGGTTTTAGTCATTTTAAATTGGCACAAGTGTCGGGGTCGTCCATCATCGTTCTCTTTCTTGATTCCAGGAAACTCCGCCAGTTCAGCCTCTAAATTCTGGATAACATCCACCGCGTACATGGCTATTAAAGTGGTTTCGGTAGAATGATAGAGAGTATGCCATTCATCCAACCCCGGTCTCTTTAACAACCAAATGTCAATTTGCACAACGGTTGGTTCTTTTAAATTTCAAGAACAAGACATATTTCATATCAAAATACCAGATTTCCTTCAAAAAGCATTTCGAATTCAAAATAGGTCATACCTTCAAAACATTCATATTTAAATCAATGATTTAAATCTAAATAATTCCCCTTTAAAACAGTTTGAGTATTAAAAACGTTTTTGAATAATTAAAATAGTTTTAAAATTGAAATTAGTTTGGATAATTAAAAATAGTTTTAATATTAAAATGTAGTTTGGAATAATTAAAAATAGTTTTAAAGATTGAAAATATTTGAATATAAAATAGTTTTAATGTTGAAAATAGTTTAGATAATTAAAATAGTTTATATATTAAAATAGTTTGATTATTAAAATTGTTTTTATGTAAAAATAATTTATATTAAAATAGTTTTTTCCTTTCACAAAAATTTGAACTGATGTTTCAAATCACAACGAAATTTTCGAATTTCCCATTCAAGTCAACTTTATATTCAAAATTCAATTTAAATCGGCCTCGATTCAAAATGATTTCGACTTTACTTCAAATTCAATATAAACTATTTTATTTATATGGCCGAAAGTTTCAATCCAATTTCTCATTTTTTAAACAATTTAGTTTAAATCCATTTCACATTTAAAACTTTGAATACCAATTTAAACCCCTTTATTTACAGTAAATTGAAAGTTCAAATTAAAATTTAACCTTTAGAATAATTCACTTTAAATAAATTTAAGTCATTTCTCAAATTCAACTTAAGATTTCAAATTTAATCTTTAAACAATTTCATTAACAGTTTCAATTTCATCATTTCAAAGCTCGAATTCAGAAAATAATTTAATTCATATAAATCCAATTTTTATTTCTTTACAATAATATATTTAAACCAATTTAAATTCAAGATTTTGAAACCATTTAATTTAACCAATCCGGTGTCTGTGTATAATTTTCTACCCTATGGTCAAGTGATTTGTTAATTCAATTTTTAATTGCATGTATGGATATATATCATTTCAACCCAAAATTAAATGACATGGGTATATATCATTTCAACATTTTCTTAGTTCATTTAAAATAATTCAAATGACAATTTATAGGATGTTAAATAATAAATGGGAAATAACAAGGATATATCAAAATAAATAACGACCATACACAAAACATATCAATCAATTGGCATCCAATTACAATCAACATCCAAATCAAAAGCAGTTATTAATTATCCTTTGTCGGTGTTTCACTAACAATTAAATTCAATATTAATTTAAATTTCAATTTACTAACATAAGAAATTTTAGTATTTGAGTGGGTTTAATCACCCACTTTTCATTTAAAGCCCATTAAAAATCCAATAAAATCCCAAAATTCCAACAGTCTCCAAATTCAACCAAATCGGTTCCATGTCGTTCGAAATTTCGAAATGAATTCAAAGGAAGAAACCAAGCATCAATCATAGTTCGTATGCAAAAGTTATTCGAGTTAGAAGATTTGAATTTTAAATTTAATTAAAACAAATCAAATGTAAATGGGTAATTACGTTTACCTCCTCAAAACCCTCGTTTGACACGCACGCTCGACAATCCATCAGCAGCCGACTTCAATCCCCGATCGCCGCTGATTCCATCGCCTTTTTCTAGATCGGACAACGCCATTAGCCTCGCCTCGACCTGCCGCACTTTCCTGACCCCACGCGAACGCCTCGCCACCCACGCGAACGCCTCGCCACCGCCAGGAACTCGGCGTCGTCGCCACTTTAATTCGCCTATTCTGGCGAACTCTGGCTCCCTTGAGATGACCGGAGACTATATATGAACTCCTCTTGATGCCCTCTACACCATAGTGCCCTTCGATCGTCGTATAGTCGATGGTCCACCGTCTATTTGCAAACCCTACAACGGACGGTCGAGAATGTTCCATCAATTTCTGGACAAATAGAGTCTCCAATCGAAAAATGAAATGCAGACGCTAATTCCATTCGTCGAGGGCTTCGTGCAATATATTATATGATAGGGTTTGAGCAGTTTGAATTTTTGGATCAGATTTGAAATTAGTAATTAGGGTTTTAGGATCATTGAGAAAGTGTGGATTAGAAATGAAATGTATGTAATAGAAGGTTGTTAGGGTGACATAACAGCATACATATATATACAAAGATGGAATATGAATGGATGAAACATATAGATTGGGCCCAAGCGATAACAAAGACCCGAAATGTCCATTTCATTCCTAAAACGAAAGTAGGTTATCCTTTATGTCGAAATAAAGGTTTTTAATATTTTTAAACTCAATGAAACTAATTTCAAATCCTAATTCTATTATATATAGAAGTTAGCTTTAAAACCAAATTATATCCATTTTTACGCATTAATTAACGAATTATTATTTAATTGATTTAATCACCTTTAATTCTAAATTAAAAGTTTCTAACATCATCCTTGAATACGCATGAATTTATAATATTTTAAAATTAAATTTTTATGTTAAACCAAATATTTAAGTATTAAATTAATTTCAACATTTAACTATAATAAAATTCATACATTATATTTTATATTTCGAACAAATTCTTTTATTTTGATTCACATGTTCTTATAATAAATCAACTATTACCTTATGTGTTCATTAAACATAAGTTTTTATTTATTATACTCATTACTACATAGTTAACATCTTTTCTTTTATTAACTGCAATATTTCAATTACATTATATTCCAACAATTGATTACAAAATTAATTTCAAGCGGATTAAATAATATGATGAGAAATAAACAATTGTTTCATTTAAGTAATATGATCATATTTATAACTTTGTTGTTTACAACAAGGGTTAATAAATTTACGTACCAAAATAATTGACTACTTATTGTATGCTAATATATTTAGAATATTGTTTATCCCCTTTTTTGTTAACATTTATTATTAAAATTGATTGAAATTACATTCAAACAGTTATTAATTTATTCAAATAAATACCATTAGATTATATTCTAATTTGCATTAACATCCATACCTCATTGAAATTTGTCGTTTTAGAATTAATCTAAGATCGAGTTATATATTCCAAAAAAAATTACATTAATAAATCATAATATTTATTTTTGACAATATTAAATGCCAAAATTTTATTTTATTTAATATTTTAATTGCCAAAAATATGGGTCGTTACAATTAGAGTTAGTTGAATTCCGAGATAAAATAGAACGTCGTTCGATTTTAGATCGAGCCGGAATGTGAAAGCGTCAATTGGAATTTCGATCGGTATGCTCATCTTTAAATAAACTATATGATATCTATACTTTTTTAGATTATTGTTGAATGCTTGGATGATAGTTGATATTTTTTAATAAAGCATAAATTGATAATAAAATTTTAATGATTAAATTTAATTATGTTCGACGTAGTTAAATTAGTTATACTTCGTTTGGGACATCTATTTAGCAGAATAAAGCCTCATTCTGCTATAATTAAATCGAATAGATTATTTAGACAACTATCTAGCAAAATTAAATATCGTTGTATGTTCGTAAAGATAAAAGATTATTATTATTTGTTTGGATTTGAATTCTCACTTGATAGTAGATGATATAAGTAATCATTATGTTACAGTGGACCAAAAGGAAGAAGTCGAGGCGTTTTTGTTGCGAATATACCGCTACAGGACAATTCAAAGTGCATATATACATATGAGATTTACATGGGGCTTTTGTATAGAGTCCCTAAGATGTTTCTCGCCATTATTAATTTACCCAAGTCTTATGCTGCATACATTGATGTTCGTTTGAAATATTTGTGACATACTGTTTGAATTGTGTGAATGTCGTTATAGCGATTTCTGTTATACTGTCACTTATGAAATATCATCTCCTTAAACCTTCTATGTATTGAACTTGTGCTTATATTTTTACAAAATAAATGGTTGGTCGTATTTTTGCACTTTGATAGTTGTTTATACTATATTTTTAAGAAAGATAAGTATTAATAAAAATTTGTAAAAGAATTATAAATTTGATAAATTATCTTTCGAGATAATTAAACTTGTTCCAAATTATAAAAATGATAATAAATTTAATTTATTTTCCTTCGGGATAACTTAAGTTGTCTAAATGTATAAAATATTATAAGTTTGATTTATTTTCCTTCATAATAATTAATGTTTTTTAAATTTATAGAAGATTATAAATTTGAGTTATTTTCCTACCGGATAATTAATACTGTTTAAATGTATAAAAGATTAGAAATATGATTTATTTCCTTCAAGTTAATTAAAATTGTTTAAAATTTATAAAATATTGTTGTAAATAAGAAATTCCTTTAAAAAAGAATGATTTTTTTTGGTTTGGGGTAAACAATATTTTAATGACAATTTTTTGGACTCTTCTTCTTAGTACACTTAAAAATATAATTTGCCCTTTTTAAAGTGTTTTACAAACATTTGTGATGTGAAAATAAAGCATAAGTAAGAATCAAATGTTTTAAAAGCTTGATTTGTTTATTGATGAGAAGTATATGCGATCTAATCTCCATATTTAATCATTTGTTTACTTTTGGTAGTTGATTTCTTAGCTATTGATTTTGATATCTTTCTTTATGCTTCATCAATCTAAGACGATTTGTTGCTCCTTTTGAGCATTGATATCCAACATTGTGGATAACTAAAACCAAAGAGCGAGTGAAAGCCAAGCCACGTAGGTCGCACCCATTAGCATATATTCACATTTATCTAGAAAGTTTTTGGCAACATGCATGCATTGATGTGAGTATATTCGGATGCTCGTGTGAGGCGGGGTCCAACTTAGAAGTTTCCAAAAGTGATGAGTGTTTGGCGTGGGCTCTTA
The DNA here is from genome assembly GCA_030765085.1 of Allium cepa. NCBI lineage: Eukaryota > Viridiplantae > Streptophyta > Magnoliopsida > Asparagales > Amaryllidaceae > Allium > Allium cepa. Next base: position 473,656,802 of record CM060943.1, on the reverse strand, counting down.
AGTATATTTTATCTAGAGGTATACTTTCAGTGTATGGAGGCGCACTCTCCTAGTGATGTTGGATAAATTCATTCTCCTTGTTTTGATTTGAACTTTGAAAATAATCTTTTCTTCTTTGTGTTTCGTTAATACAAGACGATTTATTACTCATTTTGAGCATTGATATTCTTTGTGGAAGATTACTAAAACCAAAGAACGAGTGGAAGACAAGCTACGTGGGGTTACTCCGACTAGATAGGTTCACGTCAACTCCAGATTGGAATCAATAGTATGCGCTTGAAGACGTGAAATACTTGGATTCTCGGTAAGGTTGGCAGGTCCGACTTGGATGTGTTTGAGTGCCATCATAAATCTCAAGTGTATTTCTAGAGGTATACTTCCGGTAAGGGACACACCCTCCTAGTCATTGTTGAAAAATTTCTCCTTCCTCATTTGATTCAAATCTTTGAATTGTTTTTTTAATTGCATTGAGAAGTGTCTGGAGCTCTTCTCGATGTTTAATTATTTTTGTTCATTCTTTAAGTTTGGATTTTGATCTTTTCTGTATTCATTCTCGCTTGTTTGGATTGTTGTTCTCATTTGTTTTTAATTTCTTCTTGTATGGAAGTTGTTCTTGTGAGGTAAAATCTGTTCCATTAGCAGTGTGGTCTCATAAAATTATTGAATGTCCGCCATATTACTTGAGTTTTCTGACGTTGGTTTTGCAGATTGATCCAAGTGTTATTTTATTATAATGCTCGATTCAGAACGATTATTTTTTCAGGTTGTCGTTGCTGGGATATGAAGCTAATGGAGTAGAGCTGAATGTTCACCTGTCGTAATATTTTTTCTCTCCGCTGTATCATTATATATACCTATCAGCAGCTGTAAGATCGGAAAATGATAACTGTCCATCTGGTAGGGTTTATTTTAAACTTTCATGTATTTTTACTTTGGAGTGACATTTAGTATTGTTTTTCTTATATTATATATATGTTGTCATTTCCCCTGTAATATTCTGTTTATTCTGTTTGTTCTTTTTATTTTACCATAATAATCTGCATTTTCGACGATTAGATATTCGTTATTGGAATACCGTGAATGTGTTTGGTAACGACTTTCGATGGACGAAAAGTGGAGTCATTGTGTTTATTTCATAGATTTCCTTAAAACGGTTCGGTGTCAAATAGATTTTATGAAAGTAAATATAGCTTAAACATAGGTGAGGTAGTGACCAAAAACGATGACCTCTTAAAACCTTTAACATAGACAACCCTTCGAACAGATTGCTCTTAACTGAGAACTGCATATGTTATAACCTACACTGTTGTTTTTCCTACTCCCACGTATATATTTATACAATTTTTGTACATGTATATATACATGTATGTGTGTGCTATGCTCATGTTCAGTAGAGTTTTTCAGTTTAATTGGAAACGAGGGGCTAGATAGCTCTTATATCATACTTCTGGTTGCTTGTTCGAGGGGTTAAGCTTTCTTCAAGGGGCTTACTTTGCTACTGAATTCTTACACTATATGGGTGTATATGCTTGTTTGGACTGGGTGTGGCTCCTTTATCGGATTGGGTGCGACTCCTTCATCTTTCCTTTAGTCAATGGTTTTGGTCTTTATGTTGTTCCATAAATCCTTTATTAGGTTCAGTTGAGTTTTTTTTTCTTTCTTTTATTGTACGAGGGGTTTTTGTTACCTTTCAGGTTTGTTAACAGCTTTGTTTTTAAACGTAAAATAAAACTACATAAATGGTGTACTCTTTGGAAGGATTATTCATTTTGCTTAGAAAAAAAAGTTGTTAGTTTTTTCTTAGAGAATTGCAAGTGATGTTTTTAATAAAATTTGTATAGTGTGTACATTTTGTTTGTGTACATGCACATACATACTTACATGCACATACATACAAACATATGTAAGTTTGGGGTACTTCGTTTGTTTTGGCGAATAGGTGTGAAATGGAAGAAGAAAAGGGGAGCTATATGTTGACTATTAACGGCCACTTTCAAATAGTTTTCTAAGAATGTTTGTTAACTATAAGAAAATTACAAATCGAGCCTCATTTGGCTAGGAACTCAAGGCAGCAATTATGAATTTCTACTCTTATCTCCCTCCTCACTTCTTTATTCTATTTAACTCACTGCATTATTTTGTTTCTTAACTGTAAAATAAAACGTTTTCAGATATTATAGTGCTACATATTATATAACAACGGAATTTTACCCCAACAGTTTGGTAATCTTAGATCGTTTTCTCTAGTGCAAACACAGTTAATGGCGAGATTGACTGCGTTTAAATTGTAAAGAAAAACTTGCCATAACTCATATCCACCCATTTATTTAAACAACCTTGGGAGAGCTTCACCAACAGATTGAACTTTCTTTCTTAGAGCACAACCAACAATAGCTAGTTCAATTGCAAAAATTATCATGAAACAATCAGGTGTGGCTTGTTCAGTTTATCGTGTCTACTTCGAATCAGTTTCAAGGCTGGTTAAGTGAATAAAAACTTCATTTTTTAATGGCGAAGTTTTCGTCGTTATAATTATATAACGGCGAAATTTTCGCCGTTATAAGTAGTCGCCGTTATATATCTATAACAGCGTAAGCTTCGCCGTTATAAATGGAACAATTTTTATAATTATAAGGATGAATGTTACATATTTATAACGGCAAAGACTTCACCGTTATATATTTATAACGGCAAAGACTTCGTGCTTATAAATGAAACAATTTCTTTTCAAATCAGTCCGTGGCTGGTTTTACACTTTATCTGGACGCGCGGCTCGTTCATTCAGTTAAAAAACAGGAGAAAGAACGAAGCGAACATGTCGGATTGTTGGTATTTGTCTTAGAGATAATGGTACCATATGTAACCCAAAAATTGGAAGTGACTTATTAATTAATCATTGAAGCAGTCGTAGTGTCCATATTTGCACGTACAAAGCTTAGAAAGAGTGCTCTTAGAAGTTTCCATATGGCTATATGACTTGTAGTTATTCCATGCATGTTTCATTGCTGAAATTATTGGTTTTCCTAACTTTTTAATAATTCTGTTTCAGGACCAAACCAGAAAGAAAACGGCCACGAGCACTAACCGTGCCACTCCTGAAGTACTCTATGGAAATCTTAACTGAATTACAACTATAATATACGCACTAAGCTCTTTCGCTTCTTCATGAATCGTACCAATTAAAAACAAGTGACAAATAGTCCACAACTAAATTTATCCATGTGACAAAAAGTTAAAATTAAGAAAGTTCATAATGCTCCGTTTAAAGGAGAACAATAACCGATCAATTTGAACCACAAATCTCAAAAGTGATCTCCAGCTCAACTCTAATGCACTACCTCCACCACTAACTTCTCCACTATCAACATCCATGATTGTTGACTTTGCTTCGCTTTGCGTATAGATACCTACTACCATCTAACTCCATTTAGAAAGTTATTAGGAGTGCATCATTTTGTATAATGGCTTTCTTGAAGTGCATCTTAGCGTTTGCAATGCTTGCTTGCTCCTACATTTACATGGGCGAGTGTCGTGTGTCTAGAAAGGATCTTTTTATCGGGTTGGGCCATGGTGGCGGTATTGGGCTTGGACTGGGTGGTGGCCTTGGTCTTGGCTTGAGTGGTGATGGTGTCAGTGTTAGAGTATCTGGTTCTGGCTCTGCTTCTGCTTCTGGTTCTGGACCCGCTTCAGGATCTGGATCGGGTTCTGGGTCTGGATCTGCTTCTGGGTCTGGAGTTGGGTCTGGCGCAGGTTCTGGGGCTGGGTCATCCGTAGGATCTGGGGCAGGCTCAGGGGCTGGTTCAGGTGCAGGATCAGGTGCGGGTTCCGGGTCGGATCGTGGTCAAGGAGCAGGTTCTGGGTCTGGATATGGCAAGGGATCGGGTCAGGGTACCAGGTCTGGTTCTGGAGAGGGTTATCTGGATATGGGAGTGGACATGGGAAATGAAAAACTGTTATAGTTACCATATTAGAACATAAATGAATGAACAATATTGACAGTAGTTCTTCTTTCCAAATAATTGTGTTCAAAAGTTGGCGTATAATACTTAGGATCGGAATTTTTATAATATTTTGAAACCTTACTGGCATTATTTACGTACAATTCTTATCAACAAATTAATCAAAGGCTGCATGAACTCACCATCCTTTTGGTATCTTCTGAAACCTCTTTAATGACTATCATTGTCATAAAATATTGTGTGATACTCTAGTCTGAATTGTTTGTTTGCATTACTCTTTTGATGCTTGTTTGATATACCTAATTTTGTAACTTGCTCGATTATTTTTTTGCTTACCACCATTTTGTATAGCGCTACTGTAGAAGCATAAAAGATAATTATCTGATTGTTGTCATTTAATCCATAGCATTAAAATCATATACATATATATATAGTTACTTGTTTTGAATACTGTTTTTAGGTAATTGGCAAGTTCGAGAGAAGGTGGTACATTAAAAATATTCAGGATCACGGTTGATTATCTTTGTTGGCTTTAGATGCATATAATTCCAAAGAAAGCCCCCAATCAGACTACTCAATGAACGAGGGTATGAGCTATCATGGGTACAACAAGCAAAACCCGCAAATGTAGCCCTGTAATTATCATACATGCATGTTCAGAGGGAATGAAGTATTTCTATTAAGTAGCTCATAGGTTGTTTTCTTTGTTCATTATACATTCGAGAATGATGGATATTACAATGCAAAAATGATATCCATCTAAAGTGTTGTATCTTACTGCTAATGAACTTTAGATGAATAAACAATGACAGTGGTTCTTCTTTCTAAATCAGTGGTCAAAAGTTGGCTATACTACATTTATTTCAGACTTTCAGAAAATTTCAAAGCTTTAGGCACCGTTGTTTTGCCCTTTGTAATTTTAGGTTTTCGTCAAAAAAAAAAAAATGCACGACATATGTAATTTTTTTTAAACAACCAATTTGAAAAATGAAGTTAAAATTTTAAATATTTTAAACAAAAAAGACACGGAAACAATCCATCATTCCGTTGTCCATCTAACTCTTTGATGTCCTTCGTCATCTCTCCATTCCCTTCATTGTTCCATCACTATTATTGTAATAATTTAAAATTTTAAATATTTTACTCCACTCTCCTCCATCTTTATAATGAATTTTGAAAACACAAAACACAAAAATCAAAATGAAACTATGAGTCCTTAATTACTTATTGACAGTATTAATGTACAGTTCTTATCAATAAATTAAGCAAAGGCTGCATTAACTCACCATGTTACTGACATCTTTCAGCACATGATCATTTTGTACATTCAGGTGAACGACATACCCTTCTGAAACCTCTTTAATACTTGATATCAATTTCCTGTAATATACTTGCAGCTTCTTTGTCTACGGCCAATTCTAGCTTCTTTTCTGACCATAAATCAGCCTATCAGCGATTACAAGTTCCTAGTTTAAGAAACAATTTAGCTTACACATTCATAATTTTATACGTGAACATAAATTAAAAACATTCACAGACTATCCTACAACGCTATATTACTGCTGCTGCCGTGGAATATGCACTGACTTGCTTACAAATAATAATAATTACAACTAGAGAAAAAGTCCATCTGAAAACAAGTGGGATCGATATCTCTATGGTCGTTTCTTCATACTGTCCATCAAAGAGAGATGTCCTGTAAAACCTCGGACATAGCTTCTCTAAACTTAGGTTGTTGCTGAATACAACAACATGAAATATCAACAAAATTTGAAGGTGATTCCAAAGCAAACTCTACGTTATCTGGTATTTTTCACAGATGACGTTTGGATGGAATTGGACTACCAAATGACAAAGGAATAGATGTCAAGACTCAACGATCAAGCACGAAGAGCAAGTACGGAAAAGCGGGAAAATTTGGCTATGCCTATAGATTAATATTGATCTATGGATGGATCTGTAGTGACCCATAAATTTGAACATTTTACCCCCAATTCCCGAAGAATAATGAAGATATCAAGAAAAGGAAGAAAATAAAGAAATTCGGTTAAGGTCTATGTATCAATACCGATCCATAGATTCCCTCCATAAATCTATAAATCAATGTCCTTGAGGAATACACAAGGAATAAGCTTAGAAGGGAAGATTGATGCAAGGAATGAAGCAATGATACTCAAGGAAAATGCAATAATACCTAGGCAGACGATGAAGTTTATCGATATATGGATCGGTATCAATCCACATATATTTATGAATTTGATCTGGTCAGTCTCCTATCTTTCTGGATCTTAGCATCGAACGAGTTATATTGCGATCCGGCAACACAAAAGCTCAATTACAACCTAGTTCAGCCATAAATATAGGGCTACATGCAAAAGAAATGGAGTCTTGGAACATTGCTTATTCATATCTAAGGGAAAATTCTTTCATTGCCAACTTTGAGATTGAATTGCGTGTTGTGCTTGTAACTCAACCGGACCTAGAGTGAAATAAGCAATACAATACATTCATGGTGGACACAGACATAGCCAAGCCACTATAAAACTTATTATCTCTTACTTTTCTAATCATTTTTTCTTATTTTTTTTATATTTTTATTGATCGGCTATTATTAGATACAATTCTCTAGCCTAAAATTGTTGTTTCATCAAAATCGGCCATTTGAGAGTGTTAGACCAATTTTTTGGTTGATAGTTTTTAGTGCTTTCATTAAGAACCAGAAGATTAGACTAGATCTCCAGTGATACTAGAATTTGGATAAATTCTCAAAGGGGTCCGGTAAGATGAGTCCAAAGAAGAACTCGAAAAAGCAAGCTGCTAGAGGATCTAATGTAGGAAACATTGGAACGGCAAGTGAAAGTGATGGATCTACTCAATCTCCACTGAATCTACTCAATCTCCACCATATCTAATTACTATAGAGGAGTTGCAAGGAATGATGACTGTTGTTAATGAGATGGTGGAGGCAAGACAACGGTAAATCATAAATGAATTGTCTAGATATATAATTTGCAAGGACAAGGTCGGTTTCTTAAGGAGATGGATCTTTTGCAAGAGATCATGAGATTAAAGAAAGATCTCCCATTGAAATTGATGATTGAATTTCTTTTGAAAAGAGAAGAATTGATAGGGAAAGAGATGGAGGAGTTGGAATTACTGATGCAAACAGAGAAGGAAATAATCTACCTGGAGAAGTTGCTCTAGGTGGATCGACCTGTATCGATTGACCATGGATCCGTATCAAGACATTAAGTAGAAAAGACGGTAGTCAGCATGATGGTGGCAGAGAGGATGGTCGTGCTTTAAGTCCTATTGGTGGAAGATCAGGTAGAAATGCTAATAGAAATGCTCGAAGGAGGGAAGGATTCAATGGACACACTTCTGATCGACAACATGGAAGATCAAGGCAAATTGACTCCCTTTAAAAGAGAGACCAAAGTATCTGCCTGCTAGCCATGAACGCTAAGGAAACAACCATCATGGTCTTTCGCATAGTCGAGTACATGGTAATGCATCCGACAACCTCAATTGAGGATGAGATAAAGGATATGACCGTGTTATAAATGAAGCACTTTGAAGATTGTTTCAGAAAGAAAGTCAACATGATGACTGAGTATTCCCTTCTTGTTAGAATTCGTTCACCGTGCAGATTAGAGCAGCCGAGTACCTATGGAAGTTTACTATGTCATTCATGCCGCTATATAATGGATTGATAAACCTTATGTAGCATTTGCTTAAGTATGATTGGCACATGAGTGGTGCATAAGCTATTGATCATGTGAAATGTAGATGTTTGCCATTCTTTTTGGAAGGATTACCAACAATATGACTCTGCAGGCTAGAGCCAGGATCCATAAAGTCGTACAATCGACTGACAAATAAGTTTTTGAATCAATTATGATTTCACTCTGTGCAATCCAAAGATACAAGTGTTATACGTCTAGTATACCAAAACAGAGAATAATCAATTATATACTCCTCACACAAGTTTATAACTCAGATTTCCACTACACTGGAATTCTGTATTAATTATTATAACAATGTGAATGTTGTAAATAAGCTACAACAATAGCGTTATACTATTTTGAATAAATAGTATAACCAGAATAATGGATAGAATATAGAATAATGTATATAAATATACAAACAGACTAGAATTCTAACCGGATTATGTCTGAAGCTCGTCGTAACGATTTTCTTAAGAATTTTATTTTAAAATTCTCCCAAGATACAATAGACGAATTCTGCTTGAAATTGTAATGAGTATATCATTCTGTGATTTGAATGTAAGAACAGCAGTTATTAGAAGAGAAGAGATATTCAGAATGAAAATTCAGTGAGGAAAGTGATCGGTTTTCCTCTTTATTTATAGTTGGTTTGTATCCCATCGAACGATCGCGTCTGCACCCGTTTGTCCAAACGATAGCACCCGTTTCTACTGCTGTTTATCGTATGCGCCTCCTCAGTCGGGCCGCACTCGCCTCCTCAGTCCGGTCGCACCCGCTCACTTCTGAAGTCGCACCTCCTCAGTAACCCGCGTTTGCTTATGAAGCGTCGCGTGGTAGAGATGCATGATCTCCCTCCTTACAACGAAGCATGCATTTGGGTGCCCCTAGACCCCAACACCTTCATTGCAAAGCCATATATATATTGGAATGGCTTTGCAAATTTGGCAATGTGGGACAAGTGTATTTCATTTACACTAGGAATTTCAATAACAAGTTCACTAGCAAACGTATAACAAATAAAAGCAAAATCGTTAAATAGCTATTTGAAGTAGGAAATCCAAAGGATAACCTTGTGCTGATGGCTCCAGTCGGAAGAGTGGATAAAGATTCTAATTTTGGAAAATATTTGACTACAGAAAAGCCAGTTGCGTTGGAGGACTTTTACAATAAAATTAACCAATTTATGCGGTAAAAAGAGGTAAATATAGAGAAGATATTAAATGCTAGAGAATCAGTGGAAAAAAGTAATGTTAGAAAGAGTAGGCTATTAGGAAAAACGATAACAATCAAAACAGTAACAATAATGACGGTAATAAAAGGAAGAATAAAAATACGGGGGGCAAGACTGAGGATCCTAGAAAACGCTTTAGACTCGCACAGAATGGTAAATAAACAGAGCTTAATGACTTAGTGGCAAATATCTATCTTGCAACCGAAGAAACTATGAGGTACTCAAAGCCTATTCCAAGAGATAACAAAATAAGAAAAGAGATCTGGAAAGTTACGTAGTTTCCTTGAGCGCACAAACATAATACTAATGAGCCTAGACACTTGAAAGATATGGTGGAGTAAATTTGAAGGAAGCTGTTACTAAAGTATGTTAAGAGCCCGTGGGATGGCAGGCCAAGGGACAATTAATCCCTTGGTAGCCAACTCAAGGCAGTGTAGAAGCAAATAACAAGTCTGGTCCAAGTTCACCCAGATGTGACTTGGTTATAAACATGGTGTCTTGAGGTCGTCATCCTATAAAAAGAAGTTTGCAATGAGATTGAATACTATGAGAGTTCCTTGGAACATGTCCTACAAGGGACATGCCATGCAATCAAGGACGACAGTTCCAATGTAACTGTTGGAACTGGGTTAGATCGCAGCAGTGTTAAAAGATAGATTTCAAAAAATTCCTATGTTGGATCATTTAGGCTTATTAAGTCTAAAAGATTATTAGGTTTAATATAATAAGATTTAAGTGAAATTGTATTTTATTTAATTTGGTCAAAAGAAAGTTTAAATTTTAATTTAGTTTTGTATGCATTACAATGAATGTATCAAATATAGTTATATGTTTGAAGTGTAAGTGTGGCATATAATCAATGATATATGTGTACCTAAATATGTAAAATTTTAGAGATGGAAACCTTCTGTTTCCTTCTCATAATGTGCATAATTAATTAAGGAAAATTGAAGATATAAAGTAGAGATAGAAACCTTTCACTTTCTCTCTCTTTAATTGTATTAGTTGACATATTAAATGACATTTATGCCTAAAATTACACTTGACATATATTGTGATCTTATCTAAATATACTCCAGCAAAATTATGCAAGTGCATCATATTATAAGGCAACAAAGTTTTTAACTACTAATATGAAAGTTAAAATTAAATTCTAATTTAATTCTGATTCCAAACTCCAAAATCAAGATATTCATGTAATGAACTACAATTGGCAAATAAATAAACATATGCATATGTGTGTGTGCAAGCAATTATAAAATAATTTTTAGTTGAAAATGTATACATACATGCATAATTTGTAGTCATCAGTCAAATACACATACATATGAATATGAAATTTAATTCCAGATACATATTATACAGTTAATTGTATTTGTTAATACATATATATAAACATTTGTTTAAGATTTGACTCTTACATAAAGACATTGAATTGCAATTTACTTTGTTATAAAACAAACTTACATATGAATGAATTTACTTAATTGATAGATTTATACACATATATTATTATATACATAGATCTTATATAAATCAATTTATTAAAATTCATCTTTATCAAATTTAAACATGAAAGAAGAAAAAATAAATTTTGATGTCATACCCAAGGTTCCATGTTATATAATTAATTGTATTTGCCAATAAATATAAATATTTATTGGAAATATGAAATTTCAATTTCATATTGTGACTATCCGGAATTTTTGAATATTTGAAATTGAAATATTTAATTGATTTTAAATAATTGAAAGTTAGTTCAACTTGAATTTCAAATATCACTATTTATTTGGCAATTAAATTATTGAATTTAATAAGATGAAATTGGGCAAAATATTGTATCTTCAGTTTTGAGCTTGTTAAAAATAACTCGAAATCTTGTAAAATCTGTATTAATAATACTGAAGATAATGGAAGTGTTAAAAAATTGAGTTTGAAAGTGTTTTGTTAAGTTTTGAAAACATATCGTTCAAATCAATATTTAAAAATAGCCTTCTGAGACACAGTCTCGGAATTCGACGAAACCAGTTCCATTGGATCTCTAATAGTGTTTTATTATCGGATTTCAAATTTCCTAGTGCTTGGAGTTGTCGTGTGATCGTACGGTAGATAAAACTATATCGAAAATTCAATACAATAACCGGTCACAAAAGCTATCTTCTCCACACGATCGAATTAGGCTTCAAAACCTTTTTCTTTGCATTTGGAATAGGGATTTAACATTATAAACGCCTAGTAGAACGTCTCAATTGAAGATCGAGATTGTGAGTGTGAAAATTGAGACGATTTAAATTTAAATTTAAATTTAAAATATAAGATATATATGTTTCTCCCTTCAATTTTCTATAAACCTCAACCCAACACGTGTCCTTCATTTTGCAACACGTGTCATATTTTTTTACATGCGTTCTTTAAAACAAAGCCATGCGTTTTTAAAGAAAAAAAATGATGAAAGCCCCTTAAAAATCGAATTCAAATCAAGTAAATCAACGGCCTCGTTAATAAAAAAAATTCGAAGAACCGTATTTTGTTCAAATAAAAAATCTTGGTCCTTTCTTATTTTCTTCAACTCCATGAAATTAAAATGGCAGCCTATTTTAATCTATCTAGTTCGATTCGAATCGAGGCTGATCGAATCTGGTAGAGGGGATTTTGAACTAGGGTTCGAGTGGTTGGTCGGCAACATTGTTCAAACGAGGAGAGGTGCATGCGTAAGGAGAAGGACAGGCGAATCGCGAGCAAATCAAGAGGAGCTGGAAGGCGAGGTCATTGGTTCTGGCATTCGGGTGAGGTAGACGCATATGGCGGCCAAGGTCGAGGCCGAAGTGGCGTGTAGTGTTGCATGCACGTGGGAGAAGCAAGGGTCGCGACAGTCTAGTGGTACTGTTGGGTTTGGCAGTGGAATCGGTGAGGTATTCAATTTATTTTCTTTAATAAATTCTGGTTTAGTAATAGAATATATATATATATATATATATATATATGTAGATGAAGAAATTAAAATATACGTATATGGTTTTTTTAAAAATAAATAGGAATTTTAAATGTTTAAGTAGTTTATATAAAATCAAAATTTTAGATCTATATAGATTATTTTATAAGTATATATATAAAATGTTTCAAAAGAAAATAAATGTATATTTTAAATTTACTAATTTATTAATATATTAAGAAAATAATTTGTTTAACTAGTTAATCAATTATTTTGGTTACTAAAAATAATTTATTAAAGAAAATTTAGTTTTAAATTTAATTTTAGTTGAATAAATTTATTAAAAGGAATTGGTTTAAAAATTAAAAGTATTAGTTTAAAATAAAATCGCTCGTTAACTAAAATTATCGAATGGAAATTTAATTGTTCAATTAGTTCGAATATTAATAAAAATCGTGATATTGTTTATAAAAGGTTTAAAAATCATGAAAACAAGCTGGAAGGGAAATGGATTGCAAAAAAAGGAGCAAAGGTGAGATCTTCTCACTCAATCGGAATAGTTAGAATTAAATTATTGATTGATTGTTTAAATGTGATATTATATATGATAGTGTATATATATATATTGAAGTGATTGATTTCCCATATTATATAGTAGATGAGACCCTATGTGCCCCGCATAATAGCGGATGACCACATATATTGCGATATTCCACCTTGAAGTGGAATTGGTATTTTATATTGTGCTAAAATCTGTGGATGTAGGGAAGCATGTTGGAGGGATCCAACTGGATTCCTCAAATATGTGAATTTATTTCATATGCTGTGATATGATTTATTTATAATCTGTGATCGATTAATTGGTAATTGAAGTTATTGAAGGCAATGATTTGGCTGAATATATTTTTGGTATTTTTTAGGATACCAGAAATATAAAAAATTGGATTTTTGGAAGGAAATTAAAGTAGAGAATTTTATGTAAAAAAACTTTAGAGAATTGGACAAATTAAAATAAGGAATTTGGAATGGATTTTAAATGGTTTGGGAGAAATAAAGGGAGAATTTTGAAATCAAGTAGGAAAATAGTTTTCCTGAGTTAATTGGAATTTAAATCATAAATATATGTGTGAATATTGGATTAATGGGTTTTGAAATAAATTTGGATAAGTAAAGGAGTAATTTTTAAATGGAGTAAAATTTGGAAATCGATTTGGAAATTGATTTAGTGTTTGAAAGTAAATTTTGGAAATCGATTTGGAAATTGCTTTAGCGTTTGAAACTGTGTTTTGAAAGAAGGATGAGAGTATGGAATTTATAAACTGGATTTATAAAGTGGAATAAGATATTAGTGGATATTTGGAAAATATAAATTCACTATGAGAATTCATAAAGAAATGAGAATTTGTTTAAAAATAAGTGGTGGTTTATTTTTAAAAGTGTGGAAAGAAAATTTACGAATTTGGAATGTAAATTGAGATAAATCGAGAAGGATTTATTAATTGATTTAAATGGACTATTTTGGAATGAAAAGTGTATTTCCCCTAGAAAGCCGAGTATGTTTTCAAAGTAGCTTTTAAATATAAATTAAAACTTCTAAAGTTGGTTTTAAAAAGAATGTTTTTTGGAGAAATTTTTTTCTTAAATTGTTTTTAAATTTTTAAAGTAATATTTATTAAGTTAATTGTAGAAAGGATCATTTTAAAATATTTAACTAGTATTTGATTTAGAAGATGGTTATTTAAATAATTATACTCTATCCAAAAAATTTATTTTAAAAATTAGTTTGAGCTTAAGTTTTACATGGGATATTAGTACAAAATTTCATAATTTATATTTTAAATAAAGTGTTTAAAATAGTTTTTATTTTAAGTGTTTCCAAGTATATATTTTTGGATAAATAATTTAAATTTTTTTAAAAACCTAAAATATTCGGACTTGGCAAATTTTCAGTGGAAATAAACAATGTTTGGAAATTTATTCCATGAGAGGAAAGTGATTTGAAAATTGTTTTCAAAGGGTTGAAGTGTGGAAATATATTTTGCGAAGATATTTATAAATAAATAAATAATTTCTGGAAAATTATTTAAATCTGATAGCTGTTTATAGATATTGATTGATAGTTAAATAATCAACTATCAATATTGGCCATTAAGACGGCATTTGAATTTTCGATGCGATTGGGGGTCGGATTCCAAATGGTTATCCAAAAACCACATCGAATCTTAATGATGGATCTTTTGCTTAAAGGATCAAAAATGGAAATTTGTTGTGACTCAATTTAGATCTGAATGTATCCACTTGTTTTTAAAATAAGCGCTCATTATCTGGATTAGCCGGGAGAGGACATTGAGCCATAAAATCCATTACGAATAATGATACGACGAAATGGGATTGCATTTGAAGACGATGGTTGAAGACCAGGTTTTTTCGAAAACGAAAGGATTACCGTCGATTGTCTCTGCACTGAGTTGCTCCAGTATAGAGATTACCCTATGTGATAGGGAGTCCGGACGTGATTAGGTGATATCCGGATTTGCGAAGACTTCTTTCCTTAATTGGACGAAGTGCCTTCGGTTCCATCAGACCCAGAATGGACTTGTATGGACGTTTGTCCGACATTACACTTTTAGATATAAAGCAGGTTTCTATCAAATATATTTCTGTTTGTGGCGGAGAATTTATTCTCTTAGCTTAACACCCTTCTCCGAGATGTACGAGCTCAGAGGTTATGTAGTTGATTGTTACTAGTGATATATTCTCAATTTGGTAATGTGACATACGAAGTGTTGATCATTGGTTGATCAAAGCATGGCTTTTGTGAAAAACGTAGCTTTGAGGGACGAGACCTCGTCGGACCTCACACCTCGAAAATGGTCAAAGCAGAAAGGATGCAACAAGGTTATGGGGGTCGCGCCCCTCAAGGTATGTACATTTCCTTCTGGATAAAAAGTTGTATTCTAGTATGGAGCCCAGATATTTAACTTATATGGATAAAAAGTGGTATTCTGGTATGGAGCCCAGATATTTTACTTATGTGGTTGTTGGATTTGAGGCGCCTCGGTAAAGGTCGGTTGCGACCGGAGGATGGCATACTCGTGACAGTTAGTTACCTAGTTACAGAGGTAACCCGGCCATGTGTTGGCAGAGATCCGGTTAGGTTCTCGAGACATCCCTCCAAAGGCGTACTTGTTCTAAAAGGAAGTTCATTAGCCTTGACCATTTGTTGGAAATCCAAACAATCAATATGTACCATGTATGGTCTGAGTTGTAGAACTTGCCATCTAACATGTAGCTATAGTAGCCATACTATAATGGTACGTATGGTGGCTAAGATTAATATTATACTTTCAAAATGTTTTTCCACATTATGCACTAATAATAACATCAAAAGGATTTCTTGTGTGAAGCATGTTTGACTACTATAAGGAGAAACCTTCCCCATGTTTGTGATTGCATTGTATGTGCGGCGGGAGACCTTATGCTAGTTTCATTTTCCAAAAGCATGAACAGATTTTTTTTAAATTCTTTTTGTACAAATAACTGTTTTAAGATCTCACACTAGTCCCATGACTGACTCGGAGTCTATTCTTTCCTTTTCTAAACTCTGGGTTCCCCTAATTTTTCACACGAGCAGCTTAGAATCAGATTATCAGTAGTTCTGGAGCTAAGTAAGGAAAGTATGCTATAGAGATCAGAAGACAAGCTGGATGGTGAGATGTATCACATATATGATGTAGTATCCACTACGTATGGTTTGCTGCAAATTCAGTTTCCATGTGGACAAGTTATAATAACTGCCAGTGTTGCGTTTTGTTGATGTTGTACTCTAATAATGTAATGTATAAACAGATATAGTTCTTTTGTTTTTAAAGATTAGTCATTTATCTATTATATATTGTTCCGCTGTGATTGTGAGATTCTGATATTGTTTCTGTTTCTTCTTCTTTCTTCTTCTTCTTTAACCCTAACAGTTCGGCATTCGATTGTTCGGCGTTTAATACAGTGGACGTATTGATGTCGATTTTCGGGCGTCGAAAAATCGGATCGTTACACCTATGTTATAAAATAATAATGCATATGAATGAAATTACTTAATTGATAAATCTATACACATATACCATTATATACACTGATCTGGTATAAATCAATATATTAAAATTCATCCTTAAATATTGTCAAATATAAAAATAAAATAAGATTTTGATTTTGATTTTATGACTAAGATAAGAGAAGAGGAGAGAGAGAGCTTCAAAAGAATTCAAGTTAAAACCATATACATATATTCATATTCAACGTCATATATCAACAACACATGCAAATTTAGAATTGGGAAATAAGCAATTCAATTTAAACAAAAGGCATATCAGAATCAATTCCAAAATCATGAGAGTTTGTAAAAAGGCGTAACCTCATTGAGAAAGCTACAAACAGTTCTTCTTATTTTGATTGTATTTGTGTTTAGATTTTTTTGCTTCACTTTGGAGGGGTGAAGATATTTCGGTCGTGCCAAGATGGGAGAGGTGGAGGATCAAACACTTGAAATTTTTTTAGAAAAAAGTGGCAAGTGGTGTTTAAATAGCATAGAAAAGAAGATAGTCAAAGGTAAAAAACATATCTTTCTTTTCCTTAGCCATTTACAAATCTTTTGAAAGAAAATTCCAAGCAAAAATTCCCCATCATGGCCGGCCAAACTTACTTCCCTATTAGGCTTTAAATCACTTCATGCTAGATAGGATATTTCACATTTAAATCAGATTTAAAGGTACATCGATCGTATATCGGCAAGTGTATAAATAACTTTATATGCGTAGTATTTTTAACATTGATCAACACACTTAAAATAAATTAAAAGTTACAATCAATATTTAAAATTATAATTAATTTTTAATTACAATAATTAATTAAATTAATTATAACGTGTACAATTTAACTAAATTGAGTGATAGAGGGAGGATTCAACATTGCGGTCGTATTGACTCTCTAGGTGTAAATTGGTCAACAGTTAATATTGAACAATTAGAATATCAACGTTCACACTTCACCTTAGCTAGTTATGTGCATTTTGGCCAAATTTACCACTTACATAGCTTAGGTAAAAATCTAATTATTTACAGTTTTAAGTGTTACCCAATAATGACAATTATTTACATTAATTCTCTTCGTCAAAGCTGTATCACTTTGGACTTACGGAATTTGACTATGGTCAAAAGTCCAATATCGTCTGTATTCAACTCTTTAGTCCAAACATAAAGTCCTAGGTTCGACAATAACAATTACTATTAACCAAACTACTTTGATAGAGATTTTGACTTTGATTTGACTTCGATTGATCATGATACTAACCCGTATAAATGAGGAGACGAATCCTCTCTTGAAGAGTTTTTCACTTCCAATACTTCCACTCAACTTAGATATAGTCGTTGAATGGACGTCATACTATAATTTAACTACAATCAAAGCACAGCTTTCATATTGTAGATCAACAATATTCTCAAATCAGAAGAACTGTGTAAATTAGTCACTTTGATATTTTCTATTTGACATTTCTTACACTAAACAACAAAAATCTATCGAGTGAGTCATTCCACAAATTTTCAATACTATCAGTACATAATCTCTTGGTGCCCTCAACGATCATAAGTAATACACCACCCAACATTTGGAGAGCGTTACGTACTCTAGTCCCAATGGATGCATCAATATCTAGTCTGGATACATCTTGACTAGTATTATTTAAAATGGTATGCTTATTTTCATTATGAAAACTACTCATGGTTATAACATTTTGTAAATACTATTAAAAAACGTACAATTTATGAATTTTCTATTAAATACACCTTAAAATAATTAACTAATATAACACGTTATATTAAGTATATAATAAAAAGAAAACACCTTTTATTTCTAACAAGATTGACCATCGAGTTAGATTTACGTAATAAGTTACATAATTTCCCCTAGGGGTACCCTTAACACTATCAATCTTTCACTTGCACTTGGAGCGAATAATGGAATCTTATTCCAACTTATCCAATCAGTTTCTTAAAAACCAATCAGGGCTGTCCCTCAGTAATTGGGTATGCTATTGTGTTTTAATTATCTACTACGTCAATCTAATCTCTTCGACATCGATAAACTGCCTTTATAATGTACAATAATTCAAAGTATGTCTCTCGACCTTCACTGCACGCAAAGTTCTGTTACGAACTATATCACGTCGTTGTTATCATATAACAATGTTATGAGATTCTCAACATTTGAAACCACCCGTTCAGCTTAGTTATAAATTTATGCATTTACTATGTATAAACATTGCTTTTTCTTGTGGCGCCATTCAAGGCGATGTACTTGGCCTTTTATTAAGTCATCCATAATCTCTCGTTTGGAACATTTCCAACCTTAGGTTTCTCAATCAAACTTTGAATATGAATTTTATAATGACATACCATACTCAATATCACATATGAAGTCTGAGTTCGAATATACCTTCGTAAGGAGTTTCTTATTTCTATAAATAATTCTCCCATATTTCGTAAATACATGAGAACACTCTAAACTACCATTTAGTGACCTTAATTTGGATTTGATATTTTTTCATGTATGAAATACATAAATAAATCACGATATTATAGACAATATAACATGTATCATATTTCTTATTGCCAATGCATAAGGAATCCATGTTACATGTTCCTTATTAAACATTTTAACAAGATGTTTCTATATATTATCTGGGAATTCCCAATGTCCTTTATACTCACCATAAAAGACATCATTTTCTAATCCAACATCGAGTATTAAAACAACTAAAAGCTGATTTTTAATGCAAATACATTATTAACAATCGGCAATATATTATTTTCTTATGTTTAGAAATATCAATGTACTTTCAACGTTCTTTCTTATGGACACAAGCTTCATTTGTATTTGACTAAAATCAAAACAATTTTATATTTCTATCAAAATACTTGTTCAATTTTGATGCTAATCGATTGATTCTCTCGTATCATTTCTTGGATAATATCCAAAACCCACAAACTCAACATTGCTTCCACTAACTTTGAAACACTGTTGTTGTTACATGCAAACAGTCCAGTTTAAATCTTTAGAATTTTCTATTTCAATAATATATGACAAAACACAAAATCATACTAGGGGATAATTTTGTGAGTAAATCTAAATCAGATTAAGGACATAAAATGGTAAATCTATTAGGATAATTTCAATAATTGAAGTTCATGATGTTATTCTTATCTATGTGGCTCATTATATTCCAATCGCGATTGTCTTTCTCTTAAAAACATATTTGTGACTGTTGGATCATATCTCCATAGGTATAACTATGAAAATGATATTTTGATAATGTACTTGAAATTTGTTTCAGATTTGTGCATCGTACCATATCATAGAGCCAGTACTCTTAATAGTTTAGATAAATAATCGAGAATTATTATTCTTAAGATTGATAAGAAACTCATTGTATCTTCGTCAATGTGCAAGAATAATCATTATATTCTAATGTTATGCGTTCATTTATGTTTGGTTAATTTCATTTTATCTCTTGTAACAACGCTGGTTTGGAGATTATATGTTAATATTAAATTATCACGGTAGTTATAATTTAATATTGTAAATTAAAATAAATTGAAGATTTTAAATTGTTTATTTGGAATAAACAACAAATCTTAGGAATAAAAATGAGAAAATAAAGTTTGAAATCTTTATTTTACTTGTTTGGGTTAATAATGAATAGAAAATTATTTTTATTTAGAGAAAATGCAATAATTTTATCAATTATTGCCAATTACTTCATTTAATAATTTTAAAATAATTACACTATTTTTAACGGGTGTTAATTTAAATAAAAAGATAAAATTTGGTTTAAAATTGATTTTATATTTATAAAATGGAGTTTAAAATGATTTGTAATATTTTCTATGTAAGAAAATAATTTTTTTGGAATTTTAGAAGTTAAAAATGTAGACTTTTACATTTATTTGTGAAAATAGGGTATTTTTTTAAAATAGAGGTTTTTAATAATAAAATATTTTATTTCAAATGTATGGAAGTTTACATAAATTGATGTGTGAAAATTTAAAAGAAAATGTAATTTATTTTGTATAATAGTATATATATTTGTGCATTTAGTTTAAGTGCAAATTAAGTCCTTAGGCTAGTTAATTAATTTTCTTCTTGCGTCCAAGCCCACTTAACCTAAGCCAGTAATTAAGAAACAAGAGGAGAAAATCTTACCCGTACGTAGATTACCTTCTTCTTCTCCGAAAATGAAAAACCAATAAACAACTCTACCACTTTCTCAATTCCAAGCCAAATTTCAATTCCTCTTCATTTAAATTGATGTTTTAATCAAAATAGAAGAGATTTTAAAAGGTATTCTCACTTCAAATCATCTATATTTCATCGGAATCTTTGTTTGAGAAGAGGATTTTCTAATTTACTATATATTTTCCTTTGCATATGTTGTTTCTAAGTTTTTAGAGGATATAGAAGCCTATTCCACCTCAAAGCTTGCCTCTTTCAACACAAATTCGAGTTTTTATCTTCACTGCAATAAGGTGAGTTGATTAGCTCACATATTCTAGAAAAACAAGCTTCAAATTGCGAAAAATCATTGAAAAATAACATTTTTTTTGTTGTTTTAGTTTTCTATGAAACTGAGTCTAGGTGCTGTTTTGCATATATTTTTCTCTCAATTCTGATTACGAAATGCTGCCGGATTTTCTTCTATTGATAGTTCATGTATTGTAGTATAAGTTTGCAAAATTATAGCAAAACACTTTCGTTTGGTATTTGAAAACTTTGCTGCAAAATCAACGCAAACCTAGATTTTTGCCTGTACACTTTGTTTTTTGAGTTGGTGCAAACATGGCCTAAGTCTATGTTTGAGACAACGTATCTTTTCCATTTCTCGCTAGAATTCGTCGACTCTTTTTTCTTTAAAAGATAAAGTTTTCTACTATAACCATACTAGTTTTCAATTCAATCCGAGGTCGTTTGTTCCTCTATTTTTTGCCCGTAAGTTGAATTCGGGATGGTTTTTAGGCTGGTACATTTGTTGTTTTGAACTGTTGCAAACATGACCTGAGTTCATGTTTGAGACAGCGTAACTTTTTTATTTCTAGTCGGAATGCATTGATTATTTTTTTGTTTGAAACCTGATGTTTTCTGGTACGTGCATACCAATTTTCAGTTCAATATGAGTTCGTTTGTTCTTCTATTACAAGCCTGTAAGTTGAACCTAAGATGGTTTTCAGGCCTGGGCATATTTTTGTTTTTTTTTTGAACTGTTGCAAACATGGCCTGAGTCCATATTTGAGACAACATAACTTTTTCACTTTCGGTCGAAATTCATTGATTCTTTTTTTTTTTGTAAGCTGAAGTTTTCTAGTAACCCAAGATGGTTTTCTGGCTTGAACCGAATTCAACATGGCCTGAGTCCATATTTGAGATTTCATATCTTTAGCATTTCATATTGGAATTCAGTAAATCTTTTTCCAGTTCATAGATAAATTGTTCTACTTTGTTTGTATCAAATTTTAGTCCATTTCGAGGTCATTAAGCCTTTCAAATTATGTCCGAAAGTTGAACTCGGAGAAGATTTCAGACCTGAGTATTGTTTTTGGCATGTTCATTTTTGTGTTCTGTCTTGTTTTCCAATCCGTTTTCCGACTTCTGCATATTGTGTTTGTGATATTTCTAAACTGTTCTGAAGGCCATGAATCCTATCAATAGGCGGGCCATAATTTTGAATTTGTTATTCAAAACTAAGCGATTTTTAAGATGTTTTCGAATGTCGTTTTTGTTGTTATTCGATGATTTTTATTTGATTTCGAGCATGGATTTTTTCAAACAATTTTGAAATAATTTATAAAATAAACTGGTATTTAAAATAATTATTATATAATATTTTTAAATTATTTTAATATATAAAATCTAATTATTCTCTATAATAAGGGATTTTCAAATATTGTTTTCAAAACTGATTTCAGAAATGGTATTAAAAGCTTGTTTTCTCAAATAAATTATTTTATATATAAAATACACGTTTTTGCACTATTCAAGCGAATGAGAAGGAGAATTAAACAGTTTGGTAAAACACATGGTGTGGGACACGTGCGTTTATCTTATCGGTTAATTCCTGACTTGTCTGTTTGATCGTTTTGACATTCGGGTCGAGTTTACCGATGAGATGAGGTAAACTTTTTACAGATTCTAGTGTGAAATTTACTAGCGCTTAGTAAACTGTTTAGTGCAAAAGTGTGGTGCGGGATGCACATTAACACTTTTCGGGTTCCTATCTGAGATTTTTCGTCACATTTGCCATTGCGACGTATTGCCAATACTGTTCCTTCGGGTCATTGCCATTGCGGCGTTTTCCATCGCGACGTATTTGTCTTCGAGACATTTTCCATTGCGGCGTATTTGTCATTGTGATGTATTTTCCTTTGGGCATGGTACCATATTTGAGAGATCGATACTTGGTAGGTTTCAGCCACATGCACGTATAGAATTTTTGAGATGATTTAATTGATTATTGTGATTTCCCAAGTTTATTGCTCATACATTGTTATCCTTTTGAGCCATTTGAGATATTATACATATAGCGATTACCTTATGGGAACTTAAACTCCTTTGAGTTTTATCTTGGAGATTTGAGTTTTCTACACTGGCGTTATTTGAGATTTGTCTTTTGGCCTTTTTTTGGGATTTATATCCTCACATTTGGATATATATATATATATATATATATATATATATATATATATATGCCTTATGGCATATTTTGAGATAGTGATTTCTTTGGAAACGCTTTTGAGTTTGCTAATATGGCGGGTTTATGATTTCTCTTTTTGTAGGAGTTATGATTTTCCCTAAACCATTTTTTTAATGATTTGTGACACGTCGATGATATGGTGCTTGCTATATTTAGCATTTTGTGGATATTGATTTATCTCTTTTGAGATTGTATATTTGTGTAGTGATATCATTTCATCACTTAAAGTGACCATACTTATACTTATAATAGTTTCTTCTCTTTTGAGAAGAATATCACCCTCATCTTATACTCATATTATCATTTAACCATATTAATTGATTATTTTAGCTAGATTGACCTGTGTATTTTATATTCGGGTCAGACCGAGGTGTTTCAGGTTAGGTACCCATTGGACTTAGCCTTTCTACTTTCGCTTGGATAGTTTGCTATCACCTTTTTGATATAGTTTTTTGTGTATACTCTGATACGTATATTTTTGACTTGTTGTATATTGTGTGATCGTCATACCACTTATGTGTATCATTTTATATTACACTAGGGATGTATCTATATATATATATATATATATATATATATATATATATATCTGCTGTTTGCTGTTCTATGATGTGATTTGCATTTGGTTGTTATATTTTGTTCTGATAGATTTGTTAGCCACCTATAGTTTTGTATTAAATATTTATTGGATATGCCGATCTACTTGAGATGAAATTTTTCAGAGTATTTGTCTACATATTCAATAGATATTTAAGATAAGGCTATAGATGGTCGCTCCTAACTAGCCCTATTCTCCGCATTAGCAGACAGTATTACTAGTAATACCCTTTGTTAATGTGGATGTCGAGTTAGGGGTCACAGCTTGGTATCAGAACAAAATATGATAAACATAGAACAAAAGCATATATTATGATACATTCTAGTATAGTACGAGTGTACGAATCTCTTAATCATCGTGTCCTTTACCTTATCGTGTTTTTTGGAGTAGATAATTTGGGATATGTCTAGGAATATATTTTATTTCATAATATGTCCAAATTTAATTGATGATATCTTATCTTAGGGGTAGTCCTAATCGTAATAGATTATTCAAGCCCTGTTCGATATGGATGCTTGACACTCATCTGTACAAGAGGAATTTGTGGATGCTTATTGGCAGTTCTTGTCTTGTTCTTCTTTGAGGGTTGCGAATCCTATTATGGGGATCCGCACTATTTGGCATATTGTATGAGGGTTTTGGTATTTGTTCCTTGTAGCTTATCTTTTCATGCGAATTAGCACGCTTTTTCCTGTCTAAATTTTGGAATAATTTGAGATGTAGTGGCTTGCATTTTTATCAAGCCACATTCTGTGATTTGAAAGATCTTATACCTATGTGTCCTAATTTAGTGGATTTGTTTTTCTTATTCTTTGAAATGTTAATGATGATTCTGAAGTCTCTGTATTCACTCTTAATTATTGAGATGTTGAAGATATATCTTGAATTCTAGTCATTTTGACTCTATTGTTTTCTGTGAGTCCGTTTCGGGTAGGACACCCAATCGAGCAATCGAGTATTGTATTGACCTCGTTCTCGGTTTTTAACCTCTCAATCATCCTTCCACGAAAATGTCCACTAGGGAAATGAGGTGATTAATTGGATTTAATTGAGGTGGTCGTTATTGCCTTATCTGAGATATCCTTTTAAGATACTCAGTTGTTGATATATTTTGTAGTATTACTTCGATCGAAGTAATAATTTGTTGTTTGTATTTTTGTTCTCATTCGAGAAGATATATTGCCATTACTCTTACATCTTATTGATCTCTTTTAGTCTATCGAAAGGTGCTAAAGTCATTCCTCAGCATGACCTTACACCGATTTTTATGAGCTACGAGTTGTGGAGGATAGCGTTACTCTTACCATATTCCGCACTCATTATGAGCTTTGTGAGTGGTTCGTTATATTGTTCGGAATGACGAACACTCCAATCTATTCCCTTAATCTTGTGAATCGAATATTCTGAGAATATCTCGAAGAATTCTTCTCATGTTTTGATTTTGAGTATAAGATATAAATTGAGTTTTCAAACTTTTAAATTGAAGATATGTTTTCAAGAGAAATTGGATTTTGTTTTAAGATAAAAAAAGAATATTTTGAGTATTATATGAGGAATTTCTTTTATATAAATGTTTTTCTTTGTGTTGGATCATCCATCGAGTGTTTAATAATTCTGGTCGACGCACCTGATCAACATTATCGAAGGAATTTCCTAAACGATATGATGAGACAATCAAACACGATAAAATTGAGTTTTAAAGAGATTGAGTTTAAAAATTAATATTATGAGATTTAGAATTTAAATTTTTATTTTTAGAAGCTTATGCAAGTTATTTTGGGAAAAAAATTTAGGTAATTGAAAATTTAGAGAAGTGATATTTTTAGAATTTTATTTTTATAAGTGTTGATATGGTTTTAGAAAGTTCTTTGAAAATTCAAATTAGTAATAATTGGGTATATGAATTTGAAAATTTTCCTTATTATGAGATACTATATTAAAGAGTTTTGAAAATTTTCAAGTAGAAAAAATTTAGAATATGGGTTTGAAGTTAATGAGTTTTGAGACTCTAATAAATTTTGATTGTAAATTAAAATTTATGTTTATTTTATTCCTTAAGTTTGTCTTGCCTTAGTTCAATGGTCTAACGACTAGCATTTTTGCGATCGTCTAAGTTGGATGGCCTTTGAAGTAGCCACCTCTCATTGCGTATTCTTACCTTAATTGTTGATTATATTAGTATCTGTATGGCTCCTTCTGTAGTGGCACATAGAAAGTCATCGACTTTGGAGTTCGAATGAAGCGATGCTAAATCCCAACTCTATTCAAGAAATTTCTTTGAAATCAATCTCTTTCGATGGATTTTAGGATAGTACTCCATTGTGTTCTTGTTTCGAAAGTGAGACACTTTTGAAATCATGATGTATGGATCAAAGAGATTCAATTATTCGTGAATCCCAGTATTTATACTTGGGGAAAGCATTGAATTTACCGACCAATTTTTTATTGGCCTTCTTTCATCTTGAGTAGAGAGTGAGGAATTTTGATCTCATGCTTGTCTATCCTTCCTTTGATTGATGAAATAATTTTGTTGAATACAAACTCTTCTTTAGAAATTGCAAGGACGTAATATTGTTAAGGGAGGTCTATAACAACCCTAGTTTGGAGATTACCTTTAATATTAAATTATGACGGTAGTTGTAATTTAATATTGTAAATTAAAATAAAATTGGAGATTTTAAATTGTTTATTTGAAATAAAAAATAAATTTTGCGAATAAAAATGGGAAAATAAAGTTTAGAAGCTTCATTTTATTTATTTGGGTTAATAGTGAATGGAAAATGATTTTTATTTAGAGAAAATGCAATAATTTTATCAATTATTGCTAGTTACTTCTTTTAATGATTTTGAAAAGAAGTATGTGATTTTTAAAGGGTGTTAATTTAAATAAAAATATGGAATTTGGTTTAAAATTGATTTTTAATTTATAAAATTGAGTTTAAAATGGTTTGTAATATTTTCTATGTAATAAAATAATTTTGTGGAATTTTAGAAGTTAAAAATGTAAACTTTTACATTTATATGTAAAAATAGGGTATTTTTGTAAAAAAGAGGTTTATAATAATAAAAAGGTTTTAAAAACTTAAAATTTTGTTTTTATATAATGTAAAATATTTTATTTCAAATGTATGGAAGTTTAGATAAATTGTTGTGTGAAAATTAGAAAGAAAATGTAGTTAATTTTGTGTAATAGTGTATATATTTGTGCATTTAGTTTAAGTGTGAATTAAGTCCTTAGGCTAGTTAATTAATTTTCTTCTTGGGTCCAAGCCCCCTTAGCCTAAACCTATAATTAAGAAATAAGACGATAGAATCTTGCCTATACGTAGATTATCGTTTTCTTCTCCAGAAATGAGAAACCAGTAAACAACTCTAGCACTTTCTCAATTCCAAGCCAAATTTCAATTCCTCTTCATTTAATTTTGATCAAATAGAAGAGATTTTATAAGGTAATCTCACTCCAAACCATCTCTATTTCATCAAAATCTTTGTTTGAGAAGAGGATTTTTTAATTTACTATATATTTTCCTTTGTATGTGTTGTTTCTAAGTTTTTACAGGATATAGAAGCCTATTCCACCTCAAAGCTTGCCTCATGCAACACAAATTCGAGTTTTTATCTTCACTACAGCAAGGTGAGTTGATTAACTCACAAATTCTAGCAAAATAAAGCTTCAAATTGCCAAAAATAATTGTAAAATAGCATTTTTGTTGTTGATGTTTTAGTTTTCTGTGAAATTGAGTCTGGATGCTATTTTGTATGTCTTTTTCTCTCAATTCCAACAACAAAATGCTGCCAGATTTTCTTCTATTGACAGTTCATGTGTTGTAGTATAAGTATGAAAATTTTCATAGCAAAATGCTTTTGTTTGATACTTGAAAACTTTGCTGCAAAATCAATGCAAACCCAGATTTTTGCCTGTACACATTTTGTTTTTTAAGTTGCTACAAACGTGGTCTGAGTCCATGTTTGAAACATCATATCTCTTTTGTTTCTTGTTGAAATTCATCGATTCTTTTTTTCTCGAAAGATAAAGTTTTCTGCTATATGCATACAGTTTTTAGTTCAATCCGAGGTCATTTGTTCCTCCATTTTGATGCTTGTAAGTTGAACCCGAGATGTATTCAGGCTTGTACATTTTTGTTGTTTTGAACTGCTGCAAACATGGTCTGGGTCCATGTTTGAGACATCGCAACTTTATCATTTCCAGTTGGAGTTCACTGATTTTTTTTTGAAAGAAGAAGTTTTCTAGTATGTGCATACTAATTTTCAGCTCAATATGAGGTCATTTGGTCCTTAGTTTTAGACCTGTAAGTTGAACCCAAGATGGTTTTTCAAGCCTGGGCACATTTTTGTTTTTTTGAACTGTTGTAAACATGGTCCGAGTCCATGTTTGAGATAGCGTTACATTTTCATTTCCAGTCGGAATTTGTTGATTCTTTTTTGTTTGAAAGCTAAAGTTTTCTAGTATGTGCGTATTAATTTTCAGCTCAACATGAGGTAGGTGGGTCCTCTGTTTCAGGCCTGTAAGTTGGACCCAAGATGGTTTTCAAACCTGGGCACGTTTTTTTGAACTATTGCAAACATGGCCTGAGTTCAGGTTTGAGACAGAGTAACTTTTTCACTTCTAGTTGGAATTATTTGAATCTTTTCTATTTGAAAGCTGAAGTTTTCTACTATGTGTGTACAAATTTTCAGTACAATCAGAGGTCATTTTGCTACCTTTTCTATATGTGTAAGTTGAATCCGTGAGGGTTTTCAGACCTGAGCAGAATTCAACATGGCCTGAGTCAATGTTGAGATTTCAAATCTTTAGCATTTCATTTCGAAATTCAGTAAATCTTTTTCCAGTTCATAGATAAATTTTTCTACTTTGTATGTATCCAAATTTAGACCTTTCCAAAGTCATTAAGTCTTTCAAATTATGTCTAAAAGTTGAACCCGAAGAAGATTTTAGACCGGGGTATTGTTTTTAGCATGTGCATTTTTGTGTTCTGCCTTGTTTTCTAATCCGTTTATCGACTTCTGCGTCTTTTTTTGTGATATTTCTAAACTGTTTTGAAGGCCATGAAGCCTATCATTTCAGTAAGCTAGAATTTTGAATTTGTGATTCAAAATGAATCGATTTTTGCGATGTTTTCGAATGTCGGTTTTGTTGTTTTTCGATGATTTTATTTGATTTCGAGAACGGATTTTCCAAACAATTCTGAAATAATTTTAAAAATATAATGGCATTCAAAATAGTTATTATATAATATTTTTAAGTTATTTTAAGCTGTGAAATCTTATTATTCTCCATAATAAGGGAATTTTCAAATATTGTTTTCAAAATTGATTTCGGAAAATGGTTTTAAAAGCTTGCTTTCTAAAATAAATTATTTATATATAAAATACACGTTTTTGCACTATTCGAGTGAATGAGAAGGAGAATTAAATGGTTTGGTAAAACATGTGATGTGCGACATGTGCGTTTGTCTTATCGGTTAATTCGTGAGTTGTCCGTTTGATCGTTTGGACCTTCGCGTCGAGTTTACCGATGAGATGAGCTAAACTTTTTACAGCTTTGTGTGTGAAATTTACTAGCGGTTAGTAAACCATTTAGTGCGAACGTGTGGTATGGGATGCACACTAACACTTTTCGGGTTCATATCTGAGAGTTTGTGACACATTTGCTATTGTGGAGTACTTCAGTACTGGACCTTTGTGTCATTGCCATTACGACGTTTTCCATTGCAACCTATTTGTCTTCGAGATGTTTTCCATTGCGGCGTTTTCCATTGCGGTGTACTTGCCATTACGACGTATTTGTCATTGTGATGTATTTTCCTTCGAGCGTGGTACCATATTTGAGAGATCAACACTTGGCAAGCTTCACCACATGCATTGGTAAAATTTTTGGGATGATTTCATTGATTATTTCCCAAGTGTAGCTCATACATTGTTGGCCTTTCGAGCCATTTGAGATATTATACATATAGCGATTACCTTATAAGAACTTGAACTCATTTGAGTCTATCTTTGAGGTTTGAGTTGCCTACACTGGAGTCATTTGAGATTTTCCTTTTGGCATTTATTTGGGATTTATAACCTCCTATTTAGAGATATATATTTTCCTTATGGCGTATTTTGAGATAGTGATTTCTTTGGAAACGCTTTTGAGTTTTCCGATATGGTGGGTTTCAGATTTCTCTTTTTTTAGGAGTTATGATTTTCTCTGAACAGTTTTTTTGATGATTTTTGATATGCCGATGATATAAGGCTTGCTGTATTTAGCGTTTTGTGGATATTGATTTATCTCTTTTGAGATTGTATATTTGTGTAGTGATATCATTTCATCATTTAAAGTGACCATACTTATACTTATACTTATAATAGTTTCTTCTCTTTTGAGAAGAATATCACCCTTATCCTTATACTCATATTATCGTTTAATCATATTAACTGATTGTTTTAACTAGACTGGTCCGTCTATTTTACACTCCGATCGGACCGAGGTGTTTCAGGTTAGATACCATTAGACTTAGCCTTTCTACTTCCGCTTGGATATTTTGCTATCGCCTTTTTAATGTAGCTTTTTATGTAGATTCTGATATGTTATTTTTGACTCATTGTATATTGTGTGGTCGTCATACCACTTATGTGTATCATTTTGTATTACACTGGGGATGTATCTGTATATATACATATATATCTACTATTTATCGTTTTGTGATGTGATTTGCATTTGGTTGTTATATTTTATTCTGATAGATCCATCAGCCGTATATGGTTTTGTATTAAGTATTTATTGGATATGTCGGTTCACTTGAGTTTAAAAAAATTAGAGCATTTGTCGTCATATTCAACAGATATTTATGACAAGGTTATAGATGGTTGCTCCTAACCAGTCCTATTCTCCGCATTTGCAGACAGTATTACTCAGTAATACTCTTTGTTAATGTGGGTCTCAAGGTAGGGCATCACATCTCTTGTAATCAGTTTTATCCTTAGATCGTATCTAAATCCATTTTACTATCAACAATTTCTTAAAGAAATCCCATTCCTATGAAGTTGGTATATTTTGAAACAACAAATGTTATTAATGCAATGGAATGGGCATTCACAAACATTTTATGAATTTCCATACATAAAACTGATTTGGTATCCGTCCATAATATTTATATTTATAACACAAATTAGTCATCTAATGACTATCATCCCCAAACTCCTTTAGGGCGATTCATTCAAGATTTCTTATGTACATATATTACGTGTAGTCCTTCGACTCACACAACCTGCTAACTCCTTGGCCTAGGATATGAATGTGGTTTCTTATGAACACATTTCTTGTACAACTTTGTAAAGTACTCTTCTAATGTATTAATCTTAACCTTGTGTACTACTCTTAAGTACACACCTTGTAAAAAGAATTTAACTTAACTTTACTCATCATTTAATCATCCGCTGTCCAACAAAGTTCCATTACTCCTTATCAACATATTATTATGTATTATAAGGAGGAGTGACTATTAAGATTGAATCTTAGTTCATTTTAGGTACGTTTGGAATCTTTCCAATACCCACCTATTCGATCAATTTGAATCATTTCTTTTGTGTGTTATTTTATTTTACATTCATTTTATATTCTATGAACATATCCTACACATGCCCTATATGTATCAAATACCTATATTCATTTTTGTGATAATTCTTAGGTGAATTCAAGGAAGTGCATGGAACCGTTTTGGTATTATTAGGCTTGTGATTGCATACATCTATATGTATCAACCTGAAGAGTTCATCAACTCTTATGATGCTCCAACTGAATAGGTGCTTTGCCTTTAATTATTTAAGATATAATCAACTAGTATAATATTATTCATAATCATATAATAAAAATTATTTCTTAAAACTATGGCTTAGTCCATAATTCCAAAATAATTATAAATAATTTTAGACACTTCAGTATTTTCCAATGCATCACTTTTGTTATGGAAACAAAAACCACATTCTAGTTTTATTTCATAATGAACTTTCATAATATTCTTACTATAAAACCATGTCCATTCTTCAGTCATCACTGAAGAACAGATATTATTTCATAAATAATGTGCGGTACATTTTACGAAAATAATTTTTGTAACCTGATGCAATCAATAAGGTGTTATATGTTATGCTCCCACTATTTATTCCATTAATATAATAGCATATTGACTTTGGAGGTCTATCAGCCACTTAATATATACTATTTATTTCATATACTATTACTAGTTTACAGTGGAGAGTTCTTTGATCAATTATCTTGAACTCAAATAGATAGATCTCATAAAAAATAATTTTTCTATATGAAAATACATTTTGAAACAGAAATAATATTTCTTATTCAATTGTTAAGTATCAATAATTATTTGATAATTTTCATTGTCGTTGTTTCTTTGTGAAGCAGAAGTGGCCATCCACTCTCTCTATCCCAACCGTTATCCTAAATCACATCTGCTCTTTTATATTCGTTTTCCTTTTTAAATGGTCGACCATTTAAAAGGAACACTTTATTACAATATCATAATGAACTCTTTACAAATGTGCATTCGATCATCCTTAACATTAAGGATATAAATTATGTTGCACTTTACGTAAACTTATCAAAAATGACATTTCAATGATCAAGTTATTAGATCCATTTTATAGTTTTGGTCTAATGTTACATTTAACACAATATGATCTTCATTGTAATCAATCAAATTGATTACTTGATCTTGTAGTATGGTTTATTTTCTTATTTCATATGAACTAATTTCATCGAAGTATCGTACATTATGAACGTTGACCGTTCCCCATGTAACACTTATATGTGATGGTATATGGATCAAATATCCATGGTCATGTATTGCATTAGAATTCGAAACTCATAAAATGCAATATGCAGTCTCGGCCAAATAAATTCCTAAGCGGCCAAATCACGAACGTATGTAGTAGTTGTAAAATTATGCGCTTATATGGGTATTGAAATATTAACATGCAAGAAGTATTTATTAGAAAGTATTTATTTTATTACTTTTTTTCAATCTTCTACTCGGTTCACTTGTATATTTTAATTGATAAATTTTTATCAATCATATTAAATGTATAAATTTATCAATGTAGATTATTATAACATTATATAGCAAATGATTTTCATGTTAATACCTCAGTTGTTGTTTTGATGATAACAACCTTGATAACAACAATATACAATATAGATACTAATGTTAGTATAGGATATTACACGGGTGTTGAATCAAAGACTATACAGTGTAAAGACTAAAGAAATGGACAAGAAGAATCATAAGTACAATGACCAAGACATAAAGACCTCAGAAGTATAATATAGTGTATAGGATCATAGATTATTGTTAAAGTACCTGGTAGCAATCTTTGATCTCTATCTCCTATTTTTTTATCTTTTTTACTTTTAAAACAAATTTTTTTCAAAATATGTTTAAAATTATTTTATAAATACTTTCAAAGATCAAAATATTTATAAAATATGTTTAAAATTCTTTATAAAGTGTCAAACTATTTTACAAAGTATCTGGTTCAAAACATTTTTAAAGAGAAATAATTTTTCAAAATTTACAAGCATATGCCGACATAAACCCATATAGTATGTCGACATACATGCCACTATAAGTTTCCTAAATTTTGAAAAAAAGTGTCTATTTATTGCAACTCTTCGCGAACGGACACGTCTGTTTATACAGTGTATAAATGGGAGTTCAAACAGTTTTTTTTGGAAGTTATTAACTTCTTTTCTTCTCTCCTCTTACTCTCTTGAAAAATCAGTTAAAAATATACCAAACTCTCTTCAAAATCACTTGAAATCAATTCATACTTTTGTGTACTGATTTATACCACTTTCTTACTATTTTGGAATCATCTCTCTCAAATCAAAAATCAAAGTGCTATCCAAGAGGCTATAGGATCCATTGTATCCAAAGTTCAAGAAATTATCCTTAGAAAAACCATCAAACTCTTTTTATATTTGCTTCGGTGTGCTTGTAGCTCATTCAAATCAAGTGGGTGTGCTTGGTAGCTCGAAAATCTAAGTGGTATGCTTGTAGCTACTCCAAATTAAGTCGGTGGACACTAAGCCCGAAAAATTAAGAGGGTGTGTCTTGTAACTTCAGAATCGAGATTGTAATTGGGTTTTCCTTCTGCCTATTTAAAGATTGGCATTTGATAAGAAATTTATTCAAGCAATAATACGAGACTAGATGTAGGAGAAACCCGAACCAATATAGAACCCCTGTTGTCATCTCTCTAAATTCTACTTTACTTTATTGCTTTTATTTTTATCTGTGACTACAACTATGATTAATTGTTGATATAATTCTGTGTTGAAAATCTGTGATTTAATATTACACTTAAAGGAAATTTAAAAAGATTTCCAAAAGTTTGAAAACATTATTCATTCCTCTTATGGTGTTTAATTCGCTTTAAGATCCATAATTCCACAACCAACATTTGGTATCAGAGCACTAGGTTTTCAAAAACTCATAATTTGATTTTATTAACTCGCTTGGATCTTTATCACTTATGATATCAGACAAAACTCTATGCAGTCTAACGATGTCATAACTTACAACTTAGCCAAACTAGAAGTCGTCCTTGTAGTCTTAACTGGTAAGAAGTATGCATTCTTAGTCAATCAATCCATAATAACACAAGCAGCTTCATTACCCTTCCTCGATCTCAGTAGCCCATCGACGAAGTCCATGGTCCATTTCCACCTAGGAATCTTGAGTGGCTGAAGCAGTCCAATTGTCTTCCGATGACCGCCTTTGACTTGTTTGCAGTTAGAACACCTACTCATGAACGGAAACATATCTCTTCATGCTTTCTCCCCAGAACGTCCAATTCATGTCTTGATACATCTTACCAGCCATTAGATGTATTGCCAATTGCAAATGATGACTCTCTATCAGTATCTCTTTCCTAGTACCATCAACATCTAGAACACACAACCTTCTGTTTATCCTTACTGTTCCACGAATACCCCACCACCTCTTCAGTGCCTTACTCGCACTCATCGCTTTGGCTATCCTAACAATATAAGGATTTCTAAGCTGATTTCCTTCGTTACTGCTAATCAGGGTTAGATGAACCTTTACATTTTCCACAACTGCATATCTCTTATAGAGAACATCAGATATGACATTAGCTTTCCCCGATGTATGTAAATATCTAGAACATAGGCCGTAAAAAACTCCAACCACTTTGATGCCTCATGTTTAGATCCTTCTGAGTGAAAAGATACTTCAAGGATTTATGGTCCATATACAACTCGAACCTCTTACCTAGTAAGTGATGTCTCCACATCTTTAATGCAAAAGCAACCGCTAACAAATCTAATTCATTGGTTGCATACCATGCTTTATGCAACTTGAGCTACCGACTGGCATAAGCGATAACCCTCCCATGCTGCATTAAGACAACATCTAAACTTGTTCCATAAGAATTTATGTAAACAGTTAAATTATCACCTCCAGTTGGAACAGTAAGAATGGGGGCACGAGTTAACCTTGATTTCTGCTCTATAAATGCTTGCTCACATCATTAGTCCAAACAAATTTAGTGTCTTTCTTCATCAGATTCGTTAAGCATGAAGCGATCTTCGAGAAATCCTTAATAAATCTCATATAATAACCTGCTAACCCCAAGCAACTCCTAATCTTGGTTGTGCTTTATGGCCTCTTCCAATCCTGAACAGCCACAACCTTCGTAGGATCAACAGAAATACCTTTAGTAGAAACAACATGACCTAAGAATCTGAATTCTGAATGCCAAAAGTGACACTTCGAGAACTTAGCCTTTAATACCTACTCTCTTAATTTTTCCAATACACTCCTCAACTTACGTGTATGCACATCCTCGGACTTAAAATCGACCAGAATATCGTCAATAAACATAAGGACAAACTTATTCAACACATGCCGAAAGACCTGATTCATTAAGTCCATGAAATACGTTGGAGCATTAGTAAGGCCAAATGACATAAGTAACTACTCGTAGTACTTATCGGACATAAAAGTTGCTAAGGGTACACTCTCCTCTACTACCATAAGATGATGAAACTTCATAGCAAGATCAAGATAAGAAAACACCCGAGCACGATGGAGTTGATCTCATCTATCCTAGACAAAGGATACTTGTTCCTAACAGTCCGCATGTTGAGCTTGCGGTAATCTACACAGTCTTAAGGAATCATTCGCCTTTGTAGCAAAGACAATGGGCGCTTCCCAATTAGAAAGATTCGGTTGGATCAAGCCTTCCTGCAACAAATCACCAACTTGATTAGTTAGCTTCGACTTCTCTTTCTACTAGCATGCAAATATGAAACATGATAGGTTTAGCATTCTTAACCAAATTGATGCGAAATTCAATCTTTCTTTGAGATAGTAAACTCGACACCTCTTTAAACACATCCATAAGCTCCTGCATAACAAAGATTGAACCCAACTCCCATTTCTCTACATCAAGAGAATAAAGAAAACTACTTATAAGCAGGTTATGCCCTCCACAATTCACTATTATAATTTTCCCTCCCCTGTCATAAATGATACAGTTCGCTTAACACAATCCAAGATTGTATTATATCAAATAATCAATCCATCCCGAGGAGAACATCAAACCCCATAAAATCCAGAACATTCATATCATAAGGAAAAAGTTGGTCAAAATAAGTAATCGGAACTCCTACACAAATCATACTAAGATTGACAAAGCCCTCTACAGGGTTCGACACACAAATAGATTCAGAAGCCAAAACTGGCTCTAGTCTCAATCTATCAACAAGGCTACAAGAAATGAAACTAAGAGAAGCAACAATATCAAATAAAAAATGAACATGAATGCCATAAATAGATATAATACCTTTCAAAACCTACTTCCCCATTGCAGCTGCAAAAGTGGAAGTTGTTGTAGCAAGTGCAAAAACTTTAGGCTATTGCCCTTTCTGAAGCAACAAGTAATCCCTAGCAAAATGAACTGGCGGGTGGCAGTTATAATAAATTTTCCTCGAAACAAACTATGCTTTGGCCGCTTGTGGCTTTAACTTCAGTACCTTAGCAATCAGTGCCTTAACTAACAACGCTTTTGCCGCTTGTCCTTCCCCTTTAGACCTAAAATTCCGAGCAGAATGCCCCTTTTTTACACAGTTATGGCAAGTTAAACTTGAGGTATCCCTCGGTGGCTGAAACCTATGCTTGTCGTCCCCTACTGGTGTAGAAATAAACGACTTCTGGAGCCAAACTCTCGAACCTCAAACTCATGCCTATAATATTTCAAAAAGAGCCTTGAATATGACTCGTCATGTCCCTCTAAAACTATGGACACATTCCTGCAATGAACATCATGTTCTTCTTCAGCGCCGTGTCTACCAAACCCAACCTAAACCAAGATAATGCATTGAACCTATTCTCAGAGCAACTGCCATAGCCCCATGCTTCAGTCTAAAAAGCTCATAAACAAAAAAGTTATTTTGGCTTTCGGAACAAATTTCATCTCGAACATCATTGAATTGGGCCTAAGAAAAGTCATTCTCTCAGACATTTGCAGTAATAAAGTTCCATCAATCCATAGCAGCATCAATCATATATCATGATGCCAAAAGATGCTTCATCACATCATCCAACTCCATGTCTCGAAAATCCTATCAAACAAAGGAAGCCAAGTCTAAACTTTGCCCCAATTTCTTTTATTTTAGTTTACAAAATGTGTGAATTGAAAATTGATTTTCAATGAGATTTTTTATATAATTGATAACATTTACATATTTATAATATTTACATACTCAAATGCAAATGAATTGTATATGTTAAGTTATCAATTTTTCTTTGAAATTGATCTTTAATTCCATATGGTAAATACTTGAATATAATTGTTTCAATCCTTGTTTAAATAAACTTTGATTTAAGATTAATGAATCGACTTTAGTGCAAATTCAATTCTTTATGGTTTTCTATATTTAAAATCCCATGTAATCTAAAGCATTGTTTCATTCCTCAATTAATTTTTTTTAATAAAAACTATTAACTTCGAAATCAGAACTTGTTTGTACAAATGTATATTACATATATCATATGCTACAATGTTGGGAAATATATGTTGTTTAGATTTAAATTATTAAATTACAATAATCATGTATATGGAAATATCATGTTTTAGTTAAATCAAATTTGTAAGAGGATTTTGTGCAACAATTTAACATTTTGTTGTTAAAATTTCCTTTAATTGAAATCTTTCCCATTAACGTTAATTTTGGATTTCAAATTATTTAAAACAACTATAATATATACAATATATGTACATATCTATAATCATTCTGGATGCACGCATATATTTCATTAATTAAAACTTGGACAACAAAAACATGTGTAAATTTGTGAAACGACCCTCCCTTCTCGAACCCTCGAAAATCGACACAAAATACTCCACAGTATGATATGCCGAAGATCAAGTGCCGGAAAAGACAGATTGTTGAGGAAAAAGAAAGAAGGTAAAAGAAAGAAGGAACTAAACAATATCAGAATCTCACAATCGCAGTGGAACAAAATATAATAGTCAATAACAGATCTTTATACAAAATAAAAACTATATCTGTTTTAAACAATATCATCAGAATATATCACAAACAAACAACATTTACCAGTCAGACAATTTCATACCATCACAACGGCGGATATATATGTAAGTACGGATAATACGCCTCAGACTCCAGCTCCTCTCCTGCTTCATAGCATCCTGTCCTGAACATATAATACTAGGTCTGACCCGAGCATTATAATGAAATAACACCCGAGCCTGTCTGGAATACCAGCTGATAAAAATACACCCAAATTGATTATTAAGGTTTCAAAAATCCTTTTGAAAACAAAAGCATCTCGTAAGACCATGCCACAAATAAACATGTCGGGTTTTTACCTTACGATAGCTAAAACACTTTTTATAAAAATCCTCTGATATTATAATAGGGTCTATATACAAATACTTATAAAATAGCTGAAATTGTTACATCGATTAAATTCCAGCTACTAGCTATAGAGTGGCTAATATAAACAAAACTCGTAAAAGGCGCGTAGGGAGAATGGATTTCCAACAAATGACTAGGCACTGGGGTACCACCTGTCACGGTACCTGGTCTAGATCAGTGTACCGAGGAGCCACCCTAACTCCCCTGCAACACAAGGCCCAGACTATCCCTTACTGGATAATCTCGAGTAAGATCACCCCACGGTTGGGATCAGCAACCGCACCACTAAGCCGAAATAAAAAGGGTCATCTAGGCAGGGATGACCTTACCCAGAAATGGGTGCTGCCCACCAAGCCTTCCTGCATAACCTCTGATTTTCAGTCATTCCCAGTTGATGAGGCTTGAGGCTAAACGTTACCTTTAGAACGTTTCACTTAAAATTCCTATCGCCCACTTGACGATGTTCCGAAAGCACTCGTCCATACAAGTCTATCCCGGGTTCGAACGGAACCGAAGGCACTATTCCTACTACATCCATTTTGGAAATATCCTCAGGATTAGTAGCAACTAGCCCTTGCACTTCACCGCTCTTCGACTCCGAACTTTTTTTCCCACAAAAACATACAAACCGGATCGATGTAGTTTTCGAGAAATTAATCCCGATCCCGGTCTCTTCGAAACGACCAACGAATTTCTCCAATATTGATAGTTGGTGATTTAACTATCAGTTAACATCCATAAGCATCCATCACACAATAAATAATTTCCCACATTATTTATTTTCCTTAAAAATATCTTTTCGAGATATAATTCCATTTCAAAATCCCCTTGAAACACTTTTCAAACCCAATTCTTCTCATGGAATAGATTCCCAAATCTTTACTTCCTTTGAAAACATCCAAGTACCCATACTTAAGATTTAAAATAATTAAATGCTTTGTTCTTGAAAATACACTAAAACATTTATATTTAAGAATTCTTACATACTCAATTTAATATATAAATATATACCTTTAAAAATATCTCAAACAAAACTACTTAATAAAATATAAGCTATTATCTTTAAAATAAAGTTAAGTCATACTAGATCTTGAAATAAAGCTATGAAATTCTATACAGTTTCAAATAAAACTTTAATTGATTTTCTTTAAAATAGAATCGTTTATAAAGTATAAATGTTAATAATATTCTTTTTAAAATATAATGCTAATTACCTTTTTAAAATAATTACTTCTATAATTACCTTGATAAATGTTCACCTTTAAAATTTTTACCACTTAAATGATTTTCTTGAAACTGTTCTTAATATAACTTCAAACTCTAACGTTTCAAAAATCTACTTTAAAAACGTACTTGGCTTTCAGGAAAATACACTTCCATTTTAGGATAACCCAAAGAATTCTTTTTATCAATCTAACACGATTTACCCCAATTCAATTTTTCGTTCATCCCCTAAAATCCCTTCCATGCTTTAAAAATAGCTCCTTTTATTTTTAAACACATTGCTATTTCCTGGAAATCATTTTCAAACATGTGTTTAAAATACTTAAAATAAAGCTTCTAGAAATTATTTAATTGAAAATAATACTTAAGGAAATATATAAAGGTTTCCTTAGTACATTAAGTCAAATTTAACTTTTAAAATAAAGTTATTAAATTAAATATTTATATTATAATTTGCTTCTGAGAACTTAATACTACTTTACCTTTTAAAATTAATTAATACCATAATTACTAAATCAAATATTTTCTTTCACTTAAAAACAATTTGAAGTAATATTTCTTTCTAAAATATTCTAAACATATTTAAACTGCAGATTTATATTTGAAAACTTTTCTTAAAAACATACTAAAGTTTCCAGGAGAAAGCACACTTCCCATTCTTTAAAAATAAATCTCGCTATTATTTTAAACAATTCACATTTCCCTTTTAAATCACAATTTCAAAACACTTCAAATTTTTCAACCCATTCCTTGAATTTAATCTCTTTTAAAATTCTTTACTTAAGAATTTTCTTTTATTTCCTTTAAACCCAATTCATTTATTTATTTTAAATTCCCAGGTTGTATCCACCCAATCATAGCACAATCACAATTTAATTTCAATTTAATCTACACAGTATATAAATAGAGCATAGCATAACAGGATCTAAAACAATTTATCACTGAATATCAATGAGATATATATCAGAGTATAAATAAAAATTTCTATTTGTGAGGAATCCAGCTAGATCCCTCCAACCTGTTTTTCTACATCCACAGATATTAGCACAACAATAAATACTGATTCACTTTAATAAAAATTATCATATTCAGCTAACCAACCAATCAAACATTTAAATATTAGCTATTTAAATTACTGGTGTCCAGATGTGAGTGAGATTAACTCACCATGGGTTTTCGACGAGCGTTCAAATTTATTTTAAATCGAACGGCGTTTGATTTAACCTAATTTTTTACTTGCTCAGAATAATCCTAGAATTGCTCCACTGCGTAGCACTCGTCTCTGCGATTTCGATGCTACCAAATTCGTTGAAATCTGACAACGTAAGTTCAAGTTACGAATTATTAAAGTTTGAATAATATTTCAAAACAAATTACTCTTTTTTTTATTAATATACCCAAAGAAATCGGCCGCACTTTCTTCCCTCTTGCGATCTATAGGCTACAGAACGAACCTAGCCCACCTCCTTCAAACCCAAAACGCAACCATCCCCCACGATATCTAGCTCGATCAGAGGCTCCTACGTCGAAGACCTCAACGCCAACATCTAACGACAGAAATCTCGGCAAGCTCGGCTGCACCATGCTCGTGGGAAACGCAAACGAACCCGTGCGCTTCATCGACGATTACTGGCCACCTCGATGAATATCGTGCCACTTCACCATATGGATGTGTAGATCTCTTCACGATCTACAGTTTCCCTTTAGAAAGTTTTTGGAATTAAAGCTTGGATGTGGAGAAAATTGAGGAGGAAGATCATGATGTTTCGGCCATTAAATGATATAAGCAGCGGCCGAAAACAGTGCTAGGGTTTCCTTTTGATAAACGTGAATATAAACGTTTATTTATATTATTTTATTAATAAAATTTCCAAATAACAAGCTTAAACAAACGAACTCCAAATCACACGTGCCGCCTGGCGTTTATAAGGTTTTACCTACATTCCGAACACAATGGAACATGTTTCAGAGGCTAATTTGGTCGTATGCGCGAGTTACGGAAACAAACAATCAATTTTAATTTAAATCGATTAAAGTAATTTCTATGCGTTTTGAGCTGCCAGGGTCAAAAGACAACTCCGATTGCTACAAAAATTGAAATCCGATAATAACTAACTATTATGGATCCGATGGAACTGGTTTCGTCGAATTCTGAGACTGTGCCCCGGAAGGCTATTTTAGCTCGTCGATAAATTCGAGCGATTTCCGAAATTGTCAAAATCACTTAAAATTCCACCTTTAAATTTTTATTAACTCTATTATAAATCATATAGACTTTATGATTGCATTAGAAATCATTCTGATTCATTTCGAACCAAAATCTGATTATTTGCATTATTATATTATTGAATTCCATTATTAAATTAATATAAAATTCCAAATTCAACCTATCGACTTTTAATTCTATCCAACAGTCCAACATTATAATTCAAATCCAAATAGACTTAAAATACATTTTAGAATCTATTTTTATATCTATTTACACCCAAAATCACCAATTATCCAATTCTAATATTAAATTATTATTATTCAAATTTTAATTGAATTTCCCATATTTGAAATTTAACTAATTCTATTAATTTAATCAAAATCTTTTATTTCAAAACCAAATTACAATAAATATTCAACATTTAAAATGAATTAAATTTTCAAATCTAGCGACCCAAAATTCCGGGTCATTACATTCCACCCCCCTTATAAAAATTTCGTCCCCGAAATTTGCTAAGATAGAAGAATGTTCCAAACCCAATAGCAAAACCTATTTAGTCAAAATCTCAATTCCACTTCGCCTAAATTCTTTAGCTTCAAATCAAAACTACTAGTTTCAATTCCTATCCCAAAATTCTTTTTATTTAATTTTAATTTGAATCAATTTGTCATTAACGAAACATTTCAAAAAAGTTTCAAAAATTTTGTAACTCCTAGATTTTCCTGAAAATTTTGGTAGAGTCTCCCGTTTACGGTGGAGCTTTTGCAATATCACAATAGATATAAATATATATACATCGACCCACACGGTCGGAAAACAAAAAACAGTTCATATTTCCTATTTTTATTGCGTAGGCGTACCTTTTTTTAGCATTTTAACAGCATGCGGCTAATTTATATTGCATATACACACTCTTATTCTATCTACTGCCTCCTGTACCTGTACTTTCTTAAACAAACACATCAGTTTATAAGAATTTCAATAACATTCCATTTCATAGTTTAACCAAGCAAACTTCATAATTTAACAATGTTAACCATATTTTATCAGTACTTTAAAGATTTAAATCACCATTTTATATTTCCTGATAAATCCAAATCCATTTTATTTCACTTGAATGATTTACATTCAAGTTTACTATTTTCAATCCATATTCACATCAATATGATTACATGTGTATTACTTGCATCAATTTACTTTAATTCAATTCCAAATTGATCTACAACCAAATTTTCACTTTCAATTTGACGTATTTGTATTTCTTTTATGATCCATTTTCATTCATATGCAAAATCACTTAATAAAATTTCAATCCATTCCAATTGATTCAGAAACCAATTTCATTTGCTTCTTTCAACCAACTCAATTCTGAATACAACAAAAGGACCAATTCTTATGCAAATTTCCCGTCGTTCAAGCAAATAACCATCATTTAAGCTTATAAAAATTTAAAATTAATTCTAACTTATATTTATATTAATTTTATTTCATTCGGAATTTTTCACAATCCCAAATATTCTTATTTCCTTGCAATTTTTAATTCAATTCCTTATTCTCACTTCAAGTTCATCATCTAACTTAAGTTTATATTAATATCATTCCTTTCTGTATTATTTACAACTCATACACCTTTATTTTATCACAATAATTAAATTAAAATTCTTTCACTTGCATTTAAATTTTATTATCCAAACAAATTTCATTCAAGACCCCTTATAAAACTCAACCAAAGTTAATTTCCAATTTTCTTAAGTTGTTTCACTTACACAATATTTCTATTTTGATATCAACTTTATTTTATATTCATTTGATTCTTCTCGAAACCAAACTCCAATCCATTTACAATTTTTAATTAAATTTGTTTACTTATTCACTCCATTTTAAATTTATTTTATTCACAATGAGACCACTTTAAATTATTTCACTCATTTTAATTTATTTACAATTTAAACCATCACTATTATAATCTAATTCCATTATTCTTTCACACTCTCAGCTTTTATTTCCAAAATTAAATCGCATACTAGAACTTGGTTTTTATTTTTCTTTTCAAAATTTTCTTAACAAACCACCAAAATTTCCTCCATGCCAATACAAATTCCATTTAATTTAGTTTACACTAAATTCACCTTCAAACTTCTC
Source organism: Allium cepa (assembly GCA_030765085.1). Classification (NCBI taxonomy): domain Eukaryota; kingdom Viridiplantae; phylum Streptophyta; class Magnoliopsida; order Asparagales; family Amaryllidaceae; genus Allium; species Allium cepa. The sequence continues at coordinate 473,612,995 of CM060943.1, read as the reverse complement.
TTTATTTAATTTAGCTTACGCTAAATTCATTCTCAAACAATTCCTTTGAATTTAGTTGGGTTAAAATTTTATTCATACAATATCATTCTTACTTAATCTAAATTAAATTTCCTTTCAATTAATTCAAGTTTAACCAAATTTATTTAGCCAACTTGAATTTATACCATTTCCTTTACTATCTTAAATAAGAATTTAATTCCATTCATTTTTATTCATAACACAATTGAATCTTGATTTTAATTAAATCCAAATTCAACTCAATTTTGTTTAATCGAAGTTAAATCCAATTCAATCCAAATTTAGTTCTCCATATACAAGTTCAAACCTTATTTACTAACTTAAGTTCATTCACCCTTTTATCTTTTATATTTTCTTCACCTTATTTCAATTCACATTTCATTTGGGATTAGGTTTGAATTCACCATACCATTCAACTATTTCCCATTTGTGAGTATAATTCCATTTTCTATTTATAAGTTCACCAAATTATTTACTTCAAAGTTTATATTGCTCATTTGAGTTATTTTCATCTTATAATCACAATTCCAAATTATATATATATATATATATATGTATGTATGTATGTATGTATGTATGTATGTATGTATGTATCACTGAATTCTTAAGGATACAAATTTTCTTTCAATTTAATTCTTTTCACCATTTTAAATTCACAATTTTAGATTATAAGTATAACACTTAATAGCTTATGGGTACAATTCATTAGACAATGACCCACAATTATAAAGTCATCTTACATTTCAATTTAACCCAAATCAATTTGATTCTAGGTCCAATTTATTTAACTTATACTAAGTTAAATTCAAATTTTCTATTCACTTCAATATATTTTATTCACTTCCATTTACTAAAGTTAAATTTTAAATCCAAGATTAAAATTTTCATTTCCTTCTTATTAATATCGACTTCACTTAATAAGTTCTATAGTTGATTCATTTTAACTTTACACATTATTTAAATAGAATTTTTCGGAATTCAATTACCCAGTTTTATTTCAAAACCATTTTGAAATAATAAATCAACTCATACCCATTTGGTATATCAATCAAATATCCAGATTTCCAAAACAACTTGTTTATACCAAAACAATTTCCTCCTTTTGAAATTTCTAAAATCACTTGTATCTCAAACAAGTCTAACAAATATCATAATCACTCAACATGGTAGCAATCCATCACTTAAGAAACTCGAAAATAAATTCTAATGATTTGGCCATCATCATCAGGATTATTTTCCAGCGACTGAAGTGAGTTCAGTGCTTCCTTACTTTCCCAAATTCATTCCAAAACAATTTCCATTCAAACATATTACCCAAAATAATATTCCATCATTACCTTCAAATATTTGAACAACATTCCCAAACATTCCCAAGATTTTAAATTTCTAAATTTTGTTTTCAATACATATAAAATCCTTTTCAAAATCCTCGGGATTTAAATTCTCGTTCAATTCAAATTTAGTTATTCTTCTTTTGTATAATTTATGCTCATGGAATTTATTTGGTTATAACCATTTCAAATTTTAGATCAAATTTTAGATTCTTATTTGATTAAGATATCCACTTCCAAGCAATCAAATATATATACTTATTTCAGAAAATTTATTCTTTTTATATCAAAATATAATTTTGGGAAAAATTATTTCATTTACCCTCTTAAAACAATCCTATGTCGGTTTATCTGGTTTAAGGGTTTAGAAACTCCTATCGATACGGTTGTACTTTTCGTACCGACCAGAATTCATAAGCACTCAACCGATAAGTCAACAAAGTATAAAAAACAATTTTTATATTCACTTACAAGTACGTTCTCATATCTATTATTACACTCAACTCATTAGAGAGTACTATTGACTCTGTTTAATGAGTAATATCCCCACCAAAGCCTAGGTTGTCACCAACCTAAGCTCTGATACCAAGTGTAACGACCCGCCCTTCTCGACCCTTGAAAATCGGCACAAAATACTCCACCGTATGATATGCCGACGATCAAGTGCCGGAAAAGACAGATTGTTGAGGAAAAAGAAAGAAGGTAGAACAAAGAAGGAACTAAACAATATCATAATCTCACAATCGCAGCGGAACAAAATATAATAGTTAATAACAGATCTTTACATAAAATGAAAACTACATATGTTTTATACAATATCATTAGATTATATCACAAATAAACAACATTTACCAGTCAGACAATTTCATACCACCACAGCAGCGGATATATATACAAGTACGGATAACACTTCTCGGACTCCAGCTCCTCTTCTGCACCATAGCATTCTGTCCTAAACATATAATACTCGGTCTGACCCGAGCATTATAATGAAATAACACCCGAGTCAGTCTGGAATACCAGCTGATAAAAATACGCCCAAATTGATTATTAAGGTTTCAAAAATCCTTTTGAAAACAAAAGCATCTCGTAAGACCACGCCACAAATAAACATGTCGAGTTTTTACCTTATGATAGCTAAAACACTTTTTATAAAAATCCTTTGATATTATAATAGGGTCTATATACAAATACTTATAAAATAGTCGAAATTGTTACATCAATTAAATTCCAGCTACTAGCCACAGAGTGGGTAATACAAACAAAACTCGTAAAAGGCGCGTAGGGAGAATGGATTTCCAACTAATGACTAGGCACTGGGTACCACCTATCACGGTACCGGGTCTAGATCAGTGTACCGAGGAGCTACCCTAACTCCCCTGCAACACAAGGCCCGGACTATATCTTACTGGATAATCTCGAGTAAGATCACCCTACGGTTGGGATCAGCAACCGCACCACTAAGCCGAAATAAAAAGGGACATCTAGACAGGGATGACCTTACCCGAAAATGGGTGCTGCCCACCAAGCCTTGCTGCATAACCCCTGATTTTCAGTCATTCTCGGTTGATGAGGCTTGAGGCAAAACGTTTCACTTTGAATGCCCATCGTCCACTTGACGATGTTTCGAAAGCACTCGTCCATACAAGTCCATCCTGGGTTCGAACGGAACCGAAGGCACTACTCCTACTACATCCATTTTGGAAATATCCTCAGGATTAGTAGCGACTAGCCCTTGCACTTCACTGCTCCATCTTCGACTCCGAACTCTTTTTTCCTACGAAAACGTACAAACCGGATCGAAGTGGTTTTCGAGAAATCAATCTCGATCCCGGTCTCTTCGAAACGTCAACGAATTTGTCCAATATTGATAGTCGATGATTTAACTATCAATTAACTTCCATAAGCATCCATCACACAATAAATAATTTCGCACATTATTTATTTTCCTCAAAGATATCTTTGCGAAATATAATTCCATTTCAAAATCTCCTTGAAACACTTTTCAAACCTAATTCTTCTCATGGAATAGATTCGCAAATCTTTATTTCCTCTGAAAACATCCAAGTACCCATACTTAAGATTGAAAACAATTTAAATGCTTTATTCTTGAAAATACACTAAAACATTTATATTTAAAACTTCTTACATACTCAATTTAATATATATATATATATATATATATATATATATGTACCTTTAAAAATAGCTCGAATAAAATTGCTTAATAAAATATAAGCTAGTATCTTTAAAATAAAGTTAAGTCATACTAGATCTTGAAATAAAACTATGAAATTCTATACAAGTTTCAAATAAAACTTTAATTGATTTTCTTTAAAATAGAATCGTTTATAAAGTATAAATGTTAATAATGCTCGTTTTAAAATATAGTGCTAATTACCTTTTTAAAATAATTACTTCTATAATTACCTTGATAAATGTTCACCTTTAAAAAATTTACCACTTAAATGATTTTCTTGAAACTATTCTTAATATAACTTCAAACTCTAACGTTTCAAAAATCTACTTTAAAAACGTACTTGGCTTTCAGGAAAATACACTTCCATTTTAGGATAACCCAAAGAATTTTTTTTATCAATCTAACACGATTTACCTCAATTCAATTTTTCGTTCATCCCGTAAAATCCCTTCCATGCTCTAAAAATATCTCCTTTTATTTTTAAACACATTGCTATTTCCTGGAAATCATTTTCAAACATGTGTTTAAAATACTTAAAATAAAGCTTCTAGAAATTATTTAATTGAAAATAATACTTAAGGAAATATATAAAGGTTTCCTGAGTACTTTAAGCCAAATTTATCTTTTAAAATAAAGCTATTAAATTAAATATTTACATTATAATTTGCTTTTGAGAACTTAATACTACTTTACCTTTTAAAAATAATTAATACCATAATTACTAAATCAAATATTTCCTTTCACTTAAAAACAATTTGAAGTAATATTTCTTTCTAAAATATTATAAACATATTTAAACTGCAGATTTATATTTGTAAACTTTTCTTAAAAACAAACTAAGTTTCCAGGAGAAAGCAAACTTCCCATTCTTTAAAAATAAATCTCGCTATTATTTTAACCAATTCACATTTCCCTTTGAAATCACAATTTCAAACACTTCAAATTTTTCAACCCATTCCTTGAATTTAATCTCTTTTAAATTTCTTTACTTAAGAATTTTCTTTTATTTCCTTTAAACCCAATTTATTTATTTATTTTAAATTCCCAGGTTGTATCCACCCAATCATAGCACAATCACAATTTAATTTCAATTTAATCTAACACAATATATAAATAGAGCATAGCATAACATGATCTAAAACAATTTATCACTGAATATCAATGAGATATATATCAGAATATAAATAAAATTTTCTATTTGTGAGGAATCCAGTTGGATCCCTCCAACTTGTTTTCCCACATCCACAAATATTAGCGCAACAATAAATATGGATTCAATTTGATAATAATTATCATATTCAGCTAATCAACCAATCAAACATTTAAATATTAGCTATTTAAATTACTGGTATCTAGACGTGAGTGAGATTAACTAACCTTGGGTCTTCGACGAGCGTTCAAATTTAAATTAAATCGAACGGCGTTCGATTTAACCTAATTTTTTACTTGCTCAGAATAATCCCAGAATTTCTCCACTGTGTAGCACTCGTCTCTGCAATACCGACGCTACCAAATTCGTTGAAATCTGACAACATATGTTCAAGTTAAGTATTATTAAAGTTTGAATAATATTTTAAAACAAATTACTCTTTTTTTTATTAATAAACCCAAAGAAATCGGCCGCGCCTTCTTCCCTCTCGTGATCTACATGCTACAGAACGAACCCAACCCACCTCCTTCAAACCCAAAACGCAATCATCCCCGGAGATATCTAGCTCGATCGAAGGCTCCTACGTCAAAGATCTCAATGCCAACATCTAATGACGGAAATCTTGGCAAGCTCGGCTGCACCATGCTCATGGGAAATGCGAACGAAGCCGTGCCCTTCATCGACGATTACTGGCCACCTCGACGAATATCGTGCCACTCCACCATATGGATATGTAGATCTCTTCATGATCTACAGTTTTCCTTTAGAAAGTTTTTGGAATTATAGCTTGGATGTAGAGAAAATTGAGGAGGAAGATCATGATGTTTCCGCCATTAAACGATATAAGCGGCAACCGAAAACAATGCTAGGGTTTCCTTTGATAAACGTGAATACAGACGTTTATATTTATTATTTTATTAATAAAATTTCCAAACAACAAGCTTAAACAAACGAACTCCAAATCACACGTGCCGCCTGGCGATTATAAGGTTTTACCTGCGTTCCGAACACAATGGAACATATTTCGAAGGCTAATTTGGTCGTATGCGCGAGTTATGGAAATAAACGATCAATTTTAATTTAAATTGATTAAAGTAGTTTCTATGCGTTTTGAGCTGCCAGGGTCAAACGAAAACTTTGATTGCTACGAAAATTGAAATTAGATAATAACTAACTATTACGGATCCAATGGAACTGGTTTTGTCGAATTCCAAGACTGTGCCCCGGAAGGCTATTTTAACTTGTTGATAAATTCTAGCGATTTTCGAAATTGTCAAAATCACTTAAAATTTCACCATTAAAATTTTATTAACTCTATCATAAATTGTATAGACTTTATAATTACATTAAAAATCATTCTGATTCATTTTGAACCAAAATCTGATTATTTGCATTATTATATTATTAAATTCCATTATTAAATTAATATAAAATTCCAAATTCAACCTGTCGACTTTTAATTCTATCCAACAGTCCAACATTATAATTCAAATCCGAATAGATTTAAAATAAATTTTAGAATATCTATTTACACCCAGAATCACCAATTATCCAATTCTAATATTAAATTATTATTATCCAAATTTCAATTGAATTTCCCATATTTGAAATTTAACTAATTCTCTTAATTTAATCAAAATCTTTTATTTCAAAACCAAATTACAATATATATTCAACATTTAACATGAATTAAATGTTCAAATCTAGCGACCCAAAATTCCGGGTCGTTACAATTTGATTGATAAGTTATAAATATTATCTAACACATTAATTATTACCATTAAAGAGTGAGAGAAATGAAAGATTTCTCTCGCTTCATATATTGTCATATCTTCCCTTTAGTAATTGCATAAGGTAAGAGAAGGAATCAAAAGGTTTCCTTTATACATGTTTTTACACATATATACACCGCTTATATACTCACACTTTACAATAATGAATGTATTTGATTCATTATAATTTACTTTATTAATCATCCTACCCTATAAATAAATAGAGTCGAGGTGGAAGGAAGTTAACTTTTGGAAAGCAACCACTAAGAATTTTTCTATAGTTTAATTCCTTTCTTAATTTAAAAAGCTATCATCTATTTTAAAAGAAAATAGCAGTTGAAAAAAAAGGTTAGGGAATCATTCAACAATGTGTATACTTGGATTTTGAAAGCAACTCGGGTTATAATGGAAGGAGAAAACACCACTTTTCACTGATTTGAAATAAATCTAGGTTAATCTTCATTAGAGGAGCGTGCTTCTTTTTTATTTTAGCCCTTATCTAATATTTATAATTTAAACCATGAAACTTATAACCTCTATGTCTATCACATATGAGCTTTGCTTCACATGTGGTTTCTTCTGCTGGTCTCGTAGCAGAATTTCAAATGATTTGGCATTGGATTTGTTGTTTTGGAGGCTATTTGCGAAAGTATATTGGTATAGCTAATTTAATTTAATTGTTTGAATTTTAAAATATTAAATGCTTATCCATTAATTAAAAACTATAAATATTGATATATGTTGTGATATCTTTGTGATTGTTTGGATACGTTCATATTTTGGATATGTTGTAACTTGAATTTGATTGTTTATTATTGGTTGTTGTATTATCAAAGGAAATTGTAATTAATTGTGGACTTAAAAATCGAATGTAATTAATTAAAATAAAGTAGGTTAAATTGCATGATAATGGGAAAATTTGACAAATAAATGATAGAAGTGATTATTTATAGTTTTTATGTAATGTTTGTAAATAATAGAGGATAAATGAAATAAATCAAATTTATGGAATAAATTTAATAAGGTTATTATGAAATTTGTGGGATAATCAAAAATAATAACGAAAAATCTATTTTAAACCAAATTTGAAAGGTCTGTTATTATTATTTAATAAAGTTAGTTTCGTTGATTTAGAATAAAATGTCGTGTTTTTGGAGTAAATGGTAACAAAATTGTTTTGGAAATTATTTAAAGAGATTTTAATATATATATTGTTATTATAATTGTAATGTAAAATAGCAATAATATCATTTTAAAGAGAAATTTGACAAAGATTGTTGTTTGTATTTAACTTGCAATGTAAAGAAGTGTTTAGAAAAATGGAAGTACAATAAAAGATTTAAAGTGTGTATTATCGTTTAAAAAGAATTATTATTGTTTTTCGGATGAACATATAAATGTGGCTTTATAATAAATAATAATAAAATGATTTTATTCGTAAGAGTGTAGTGGATGTAAAAGTTGGATGTGCGATTAATTATTGATTGTAATTATCAAATATATATTGGATATTTTGATGACATATCGCATTCTGATGAGTGTGCAATATTTTACCATTATTGCTACTAGTTGATGGGTAGTTATTTATGGTTATTTGGTGATAGATGTTGTGTCACTAATGTTGATAGGATTAGTATACATTTGATGGATTATATTTAAATTGATGATGATGTATATAAGTATATTTGTGCCTTATTATTTTCTTATTTGGTGGATAAGTAGGAATACTGTTTTCTTCTTTTACTATTACCATTGGCTGCATTAGTTGTATTTGTTCCAAACGTTCCTTTGCATTGGTTGCAATGGTTCCATTGGTTGCAACGGTTGCAATGGTTGCATGGATGTTATGGTTATGATATGCTAACAAGTATTTAGATGTAGGATGAGCGGGAAAAGGAATTACATGGCCTTGATCACCCATAAGAGATAGGTAGGTGATTTTTCCTATGCAATAGCTATCGAGCCTATGATCCAAGTGTATAAGGTTGGTGTAATGACCTGGAATTTTGGATACTTCATATTTAAATATCTGAATTATTTAAATCTTGGATTAATTATTTTTAAAGTGATTTAATAATCTTGTTAATACCATTTTAAATCATAATTAATGTTGGTAAATTTTTTTGGAAAAATATTTATGAAAATATTTACTTTGATGAAATATTGATAATGTGACCAAAAATCGTTTTATCGATAAATAGCTTTTTACTTATAAGAAGTTGTACAAACTTTTTCTACATACACTTATTTGTTTGGGAGAATATTAATACGGAATAAAAATATTTTTCCATTTATGGAAAATAAAGTTTTTAATGATGCTATGGCTGATGTCATAGAAGATATTTTGAAAATGATCTTTTATGGAAAGTCTTAAGTATTAATTAAAATGAGGTGTAAAGGTGGCATGTGAGTAGGAGGCTCCTTTGTGACCTTTCATTGAAGGTAAAAGGTGGCAATGGCCTCTTGTTAAAACCTATAAATACACCCTTAAGTATTTAACTAATCACGTTTGGCAAATTAAAAAAGAGCATAAACTATTTGGTACCAATCCACTTCTATCTTTACTAATCTTTTTTCTAATCAAAGAAAATCAAGTCCAATCTTCACCAAACTTTGGTTGTAGGCCTAAATCGTCGTAGGAAGCATGAATATCATGTTGAAAGTGGAAGAGGTGAAGTGGAAATGTGGTTTCCACCTTGGGTCATGAGCATGAGGAAAACGGGAGAAGTGGTGGCTTGGCTTGGAAGTGCTAAAGGTTGGATCTTTATGTATTTGATGATCGTAGGAAGTTTTCTTGGTTTTATGAGTGTCTAAGCATGTGTTTGGCTTGGATCTAAGAAAGTTATATTATCTTCTATAACATGTGGCGTGGCCTAGGCTTTTTGTTTACATGTTTTGTTGGCTTGTGAGTTGAACTAAAGTATGTTTGAAAGTGTTTGAAGCGAGAATAGTCGCTATAAGTGCACTTCGATAACCTTTAATTTTAACTTGCATAAATAGACGATTTATGAACTTAACTTGGGATAGTTTGATTTACTTATTCTCTACATTTATTTTTGTGTATGGACAGTAAAGAAATGGTTTGGAAAGTTATAGAAAAGGTGAACCAAAGTTGTGAAAGTTAGAAACGAAAAGGTCGCTACGGTCCTGGATGTGCTATGAAAATACCTTATGTTCGACAATTTTCAAATTTAACTTTAAATGTCAACCTATGGGATTCTTTGAATTTTGATAAGTGTTATAAGTGTACTTATTACTAGAAAAATATGGAAGTTCAAATCATTCAGGACCTGTAAAACAAAGTTGCAAAATGTTATTGTGAGAAGAAGGTCGCTATATAAGCACATTGAAATATCCTATTTTCGAGAATTTTTGTAATTAATTTGAGAGACAACCTTAGAGGTTTCTTTGAATTTTTAATAAGTATTATATGCTTAATTATTACTTGAACAAAAATCAATGTTTAAAAGATTTAAAACTGGTCAAACAAAGTGGCTAAAGTTAGAGCAAAAAGGTGGTTATAAATGCACTTTGTAAATATACCTTGTTTTCGAGAAATTTCATAAATAAATAGAAAGATATCATTGGGGTCTCATTTCCATTATTTTTAGTACCCTAAGGGTAGTAATTACTATAAAAATTTCAAATCTTAAATCGTTTGTTTGGATGGTTAAAACTGGCCACAAAGTTCACTCTTCAATGTTGTTCGTTAACAAGAACTTTTAATAGAATTTATAAATATCACAGTAAGTTGCCTTGGGTTTTAAGTGTTCAAAAATGATATTTAAATTCAGTATTTTTCCTTGATCTTTTGAAGGATGTTTTCTAACATATTTTTCAGTATTTTAAAGTTGGTTTGAATTTTGAATATATTTTTAATATTTATTTATGAATTTTGGAAGTAAAGGGGTTTTAAATTATAAAACATGGTTTTTAATTATGTTCATCAAATTATAAATTAGTTATTTTCAAGTAATATTTTACATAGATATCTAAAAAAAATTATAAGTATACACACACACAAAAGTTTAGAAAAGCAGATTAATCATGTTTAACAGTAAAAGCCTACAAAGTAAACTTATCGATTTGTGATTGTTAAGATTGATATTCGAGTAGGGATAGAAGCAATAGTGCTCTAACCTACTGGCTTCCGTCTTGATCGATGAATTGTTAAGTCGGAATGTCAGAAACATGTTAATCGTATTGATTTCTTACTCGTTTATGAATGTCATTAATACTATACTTAACACTAAAAACCGACGAGGTAGACTTTTTTATCTATGAGCTTCGGGAATGAAGTGTCTAGACAAGGCTTTAATATGGAACCAGTGCTCTAACTAACTGGCTTCACTCTTGAATGAGAGATAGTATAAGTTGGAATGTCAAAAATGAGAAGTATACAAACCATGATTTTTATAAGCAAACATTGTTAATTGGATAATCGACGGCTATCAAATTTAAACAAGTATTAACTTGGATCTCTAAGAGAATGTTTTAAAGATAATATAAGTATGGAATCTTTTAGAAAAAAGATAGAAAAAATAATATTTAAAGTAAGAAATCTTGTTAATGATTTGTGAATATAATTATACCATTTAAGATAAGTATATAGATACTTTGAAGTGTTGAAAAGAGTACAAATGAATAATAGAAATTGATAAATGAAGTTTAATTAGATAAAAGATGTTTTACTTATACAAAGGATTTTAATTTATAAAAGAATAATTAAATAAAAAAGGGGATTAGAAGTCGCTTATGTGCCTTAATCATGCTTTGTGTGACTTGGTAGTCCTTTATATGCTTATTTATTTATGGATAATATTTAGTCGTGTACTTAGCACTAAAAGTTGATAAAGTAGCCCTGTCTATTTATGTAAGGACCAACAATTTTATACATTTTAAGTTGACAGTAAACCATATTTGTCCAACCAAATTTGAACGAAAAAGCTGATAATTAAGGGAACAAAGAAAATAAGGTTAGAAACATAGTAGAAAATAGAATCTCACATGAATGGAATAACATATATTATTAATCACAAAATCTTTTACAATAGAAATTTTACATACATATATCAGAGTCTAACCTATATTCAGTCGGACAGTTAGAAATCTCCATCCTTGCAATTGCAGAAAAACGAAAAAACAAATGCAGTAGAAAATAGAATGTGTACATACATTGATGAAGATCTACAGCCCTCTTCTGGAAACTCCAAGCCTTTCCAGCTAAGCCTGAAACCACTTGGATTTGACCCAAGTATAAAAAATATCTGAATGGCTTAATAAACCAGCGTAGGAAAACTCGAATTTTAAATGCGTAGATCAGATTGATGTAAACCAAATCTTTAGAAAAGAAGGGTATCTCACAAGACCACGCCACTCATAAACACAGACGTGTTTTTACCTTACAATAAACAAAATACTTTTACAATGAAATAATTTGATACAATTTTTAATGACATTCCTTTGAAAAACACTTCTCAAATAATATATCAAAATAGCTGAAATAGTTGCATTTGTTAAATTTGATGGCATACTAGTTCTACAACCAAAATTGTAAAGGTTTGTATTGGAATTCGATTTCCAACATGATAGGGAACTAGTGGCCTTCTCTTCTGATGTGAAACACTTAGGGCAACAACTATAGTATTCAATGGCCACTCATCCAAGGACCCAAACACCATTATACTATGTTGTCCACTCTGATGGATCAACATACCCAACGGTTACTCATCCAAGGACTTAGATGCCGTTGTATCTGTCTATTAGGCAATAGATGTCTTAAGGATCCAGATTCATTTGGACTACTTCATACTCATAAAACCGATAACCAAAATATATGTCCTACAGACCACATAATTACACGTACCATTACTGAGATGTGACGCTCGTGAGGATATGCTCAATTTCTACAAAGCCAACCTTTGCTTTTCACAAAGCCACGGTTTGTTTTTCTCTCATAATGAATTCCACTTTAAATGCCACATTTCCATTTCTAACAACTCACTATTGATTTCCACAAATATACAACCTCCAAGCTCGTACGTCTCGGAGAAGGGTGTTAAGTATATAAGAGTTATCATGCACCACCAAATAGATGTACATTTGTAAAGATTAATGTACATGGTTTTACAAATACAATGTCAGACACTCATCTATACATATTGTCCAGAAATAGCACAAACTGAAGTCACTCTCCTATTACATCGTGTCGAGAATCATTCCTAGGATTAATAGCGAGTAGTCCTTGCATCGAAGATTTTCATAACAGAGTAGTACTTCTACCATATATGTGATGACCCGAATTTCGAGGCTCGAAAATCGAAATCCATACTTCACCCATATTCGAATGTCGCAGATTCGAACGTTCAAAACCGATTTGCCGGAGCTCATAACACATTAAGTACAACAACACAGCGGAAGAGAAAAAAATAAGTATATCATTGATACAACAATGGGTACAATATCCAATCAAATAAGATACCACAGATTCATAAATATCAGAGCAGAATACAACAACGGAAAAGATAACAACGGAAGAGATAACTCCAATATGATCTAAAAAAGAGAATGAATCCGCAAATTACATCTCCAATCCAAAGCTGCAAAGAAAAAGCTTTAACCCTCAAGCTCGAACCACCATCAAGTTGTAATGAAGCAAACTAGGTAACATGGATGTGATCGCCAAATTCCAAAGACTTCAAAGATATAGAATCTACATCTACTAGTTGATTATCAGAAAATCTAACTCTAGGCTGCTCGTCTGGAAAATTGTGGCACCCAGAGTTTAGATAGGGAAAATAAACTCCAGATCAGTCATGGGGGTGGTGTGAGTAAACAAAAATAGTTTGTCTATAATAAAAGAAAACAAAAGGGAAATAAAAGAAATCCGCAATGCTTTTTAGAAAATGAAACTACCATAAGGCCTCCCGGCACACACACAATGCAATCGCACACTTGGGAGAGATTTCTCCTTATGATAGTCAAACAAGCTTGATATGCAAAATCCTTTTTGATATTATACGTGCATAGTGCAGAAAACCTTTCGAAAGTATAATATTAATCTTAGTGTAACGGCCTGGAATTTTCGATCCCGAAAATTTCAGATAGTTAGGAAAAAGAAGAAAGAGATAGAAGAAGAAGAAGATCAGAAATACCAACATTTCACATTGCCAGCGGATAAAATATAATAATAAATAATAACAGTTTAAAAAAGAATTCTATATCTATCAAATACATTTATAAAACATTAGAGTTACACATATATACAGACACTAGATATACACAATCATCATGTCTCAGATATACAACAATACAATACAGCGGAGACACTCCATACGTTATTGCCATCCAGCTCGCCTCCTAAGCTCCAGAATGTCCTTACCTGAAAATTTGTAATATTCGGTCTGACCCGAGCATTACATCAAAGTAACACCCAGGTCAGGCTGGAAACCAGCATGAGTAAACCCATCTGACATGGAATACAAAGCATACAACTTATATAAAACGCGGGATAAATCATATCAATATACAAATTCACTATTTGTTATAGACATCACTTATTTCACACATCAATTTTCTAAGTACCAAAATTTTGATTAAATAGTCCAATTCACTTAAATCATTTCATTCCAGCCTATTGATTTCACATATCAATCTATAAAAATTCGAAGTGGTTTCGGGTATTTTCTAATACCCAACCCCAGTCTTTTCGAGTCTCATTCAAGGCATCCAATACCATTCAATCATCCATAAGCAAACTTGATCACTTCCAAATTAATTTAATTAATTCTAGTTGAATTGCTAACCTCAACCACTTAGATTGCTTCATTTAACATTAATTAATTTCAAATCAATCAATTAATCATCCCTTAATTATCCATCTTAATTAATCACCCTGGATTAATTATTCTTCAATTACATTCAAGTAATTATCTTTAATTAATTGCACAAATTAATTATTCTTAACCAAAACAGTAATTAATCTTTAATTACTTCACAAATTAATTAACTAAAATTAATTACATTAATCCTTAATTACTTATGTTAATTAATTTCTCATAAATCACTTATTATTTTAATTTATACTAATCGAAATTAATTACATTAATGAAACCAAAATATTAATCACTCTTGATTAATCTCAACCTGTAATTAACTATCTTTTTATTTACTTCATTAAATAAATTAATTACTCATTTTAAAATAGAAGTTTAAAGGAATTTAAAGCCAAATTCATTTTTAAATTCAAATCAATTTAAAAATGCACTTCCTCATCGTTCCCTGATTTCGTCGCCTCTCATAGCAGCATCGCTTGTCCGCTCCTCCATCCCACTTAGCTTCTTATGCCCGCTTCTTCTCGGCCCCCTCTCGTATCGCTCCCCCTTTCTCCCTCTTCGACCAGGTCAGGTCGTGTATTCAAAGTTATGCCGACAGCGACTGTGAGTCCCCATTTCCTTCAATCTGCTACTGAATTTCCTCCTTTGCAAGCTAAATTCGTTCTCCCCTGTCAACTGGGTTTGGTCGCTGGTGCGTCTTTGCTTGATGTTCGGCCCCTTCCTGATGCGTGTGGGCTCGATGTAAGTAACCTAGACTCATTGAATTGTGATGTGGGCAAGTTTATGTCGAATGTTGAGCATGATGCTAGAGTAGTTGTTGGTTTGTCTGAGCATAGGCTGGGGAGTGTATCGGCTTGCATTCCGAGTTGTGGTCAGGGCACTACTGGTGTTTGTGAAAATTCCCCTGTGAAATATGTTCCTTTAGTCAGTGTTGCTTGCTCTGGTGCTTCTATTCCATCTGTCTCTATTGGATCCCCCTTCGTTGTTGAGAGCCCTGGTACTACAGCACCATGGAAGCCTATCTCCAAAACTTGGTCTTCTCTATTCTCATCCTTGCCCCGTAATGCGGGTGACTACATCCCGATCGAATTTGATATGGTCGAAGAAAGTGGAGTGATGATCCCTCCCCCTAGTGTTTTGCAAGCCGGTGTGGAATTTTGGTCTGATTATTTGGTTGGTTTCTTTCTGGAACCTAATCACCGTCTTATTAATGTGTCCTTGGTTCTTCGAAGGGCTTGGAAGCTTCGTGGTAATTTGCATGTGAAGATGTTCGATTCGATGTATTATCTTAACTTTTCCTCTTCCGAGGATCGTCGGGTTGTTCTTGACGCCAAGCCTTCTTTTTTTGACGGAAGGCCCCTTATTGTTACACCTTGGACTCCAAATGTGGCGTGTGCTCATGAACAAGTACTTTCTATCCCTGTTTGGGTATATTTTTCGCAAATTCCCTCTGCTCTTCAGCCTCTTATTGGTTTGAATTGGTTATCCTGTAATGTTGGAAAATTGAAATGTTTTGACTCTAATACAGTGGCGCGCGATAAGATGATGTATGCTAAGGCTCTTATTGAGATATCCCCCTTTAAGCCTCTCCCTACATCTATTCCTGTTCAACTTGCTGTCGGGCATGTTGTGGAAGTCCGAGTTCGCTATGGTTGCGTTCCGGATATTTGTACCTCCTGACACTCTTTTGGCCACTTGGCTATCGCTTGCTATCATTCTGAAGCCTCTGCGGCTGCTCCGAAGATCCCTTTGCCTCACCCCCCTCGCAGGATTTGGGTCCCCAAGGTTTCTTCCCCTGCCTCTCTGATTTCCCCTTCTCCTGCTGTTCCATTACCTGACCTGAGTTTGCCTCCTTTGCCTTTAGCTATGCCTGATTCATCTCCTGGTTCTGTGGTTCCTAGTGTTGCTCCGGATATTCCTTTAGCTGCTCTAGTCCCTGCCTCGTGGTCGCCTCCTGTTGCTTGGGATAAGTTCGAGGGGTGTTGGATTGATCCCAAATCTAATATGAGATATAACCCGGTTAACGAATCCTTCTTTCGTTTTGTCTCCGATGATCATCTGGACCTTAGATGTCTTCACTACAAACCTTCTGGTGGTTCCTTAGTTCTTTATTTGGACGGTTTGTATGCGAGTTCGAATTCCGTCTTGCTTGCTGATTCATCCTGGGATCTTTCGTTTATCTACTCTTCTGATGCTATGAGTTATGATCATTGTCTTGCTCTCCTTTTCCACCCCTTTTCTAGTCTCTATGGGTCTGTCCCTTTGGTATCTTCTCTGGTGTCTGGGGATGATGATGACTCTTCCTCTTCGGAGGAGTGCTAGTTTTTGTGCTATTTATAATTACTGTGACATTGCTGTCATGTACTTGTGCTGTATTTGCCGTTTTTCTTAGTAGTTAAGGTGTTATTACTTACTCCTCTACTTCAATTTTTATTACGTTCGTAATAAAGAGTGGACGGTCCACTATAAAACCGGTTGGCCTTGACAAAAAAATGCACTTTAACATTCAAGTTGTTAAAACAATTTAAATTTAAAAACTTTATTTGTTTAAACACCGAGATTCACTAACTCAAATTCCAGATTTAACTTTGATTTTAAAACTCGTTTTATATCTCTACCTTAAAATTTAACTACAGTTTTAAAAATTATTTTTATTTCTTTCCAATTCATTCTTATTTTTATTCTATAATTATTTCACTTCCAAAAATTTACTCTTATATTCCTTTTAAAATATCTAATTCTATATATTTTGATAACTCAGTGTACCGGAATGTATTCAAGAAAACCATAGCATTCAATATTCCAATTATTAATATAATTCATCACAGAACACCAAATATTCATAACACAGAATATTAAACAACCTAAATAATTTTGAGGAATCTAGTTGGATCCCTCCAACCTGTTTCCCTGCATCCACAGATGTTAGCACAATACCAATTCCACTAGAATATCGCGGTATAGGGGATTTATATAATATCATCCGCTATTATGCAGTGGATAGGGTCTCATCCGCTATATAATGCGGGAAATCAATCATTCCAATAAATACTATGTACTACTATACATAATATAGCACATCAAATCAATTCAATTCAATCATCCAACCAATTATTTAAATTTAGCCATTTAAATTTAGCCATTTAATTTAATAAAAATCCAGAAGAGTGAGATTAACTCGCCTTTGATTTTGCAATCCAAATCCAATCTCGACTTGTTTCCTTTCAGATTTTAAACTAACTACCGAAACCACCAGATCGTGGCCCTAACCATCGAGATCCATCACACCCAGGTCGCGGTTCCACTTCATCCCATGGCCGACCCATCACATGCGCCACAACCAGAATCGCACATGTGGAACTTTTTCGAACCTAATATTTCGATTGCAACCCGAGCTTTAGACCTCCGCCTCCCTTCTCTCTGTCCATAGCAAACGATCACGGCCACAAACAAGACAAACCCCTAGACTTCGAACCCAACCCTAGATCACTTCGAGCTTCATTGCCGACCCAAAATGCAAATCGAACACCCACCTCGATTTGAACGTGAAGCCTAAATCGAAATTCCAGACACTCCAGCCCTAATCGAAACGAAACAGTGCCTTCGAGCACTTCCTGGTCGCGAGCTACTCGCGATTCTTTTTTTTTTGAATTCGATTCAGTTTCGAAAAAAACGAACGAATGATTTTTTTTCTTCGGTCTGGAGGGAGGATTGGAAATGAAGGGACAAGCGGCCCTTATTTTTATTTGAAGAGAGTAGGAGAGCGTACAGGTTAAGCCTAAGAAGGGTAGGTCGGTAGATGTTGACTTTTCTATTTTTTAATATTATTAAATTTCCAGAATATCTTGTTTAGCATAACTTGAAACCTCGATCTCCGAAACAGACACGCCGCCAGGCGTTTATATGATTTTACCCGTATTCCAAACATAACGGAACATGTTTCGGAGCCTAATTCAGTCATATGCGCAAGTTACTGAAATAAACGACCCATTTTAAATTAAATAGATTAAAATAGTTTCTACGCGCTTTGAGCTGCCAGAGTCAAACGACAACCCCAATTGCTATGAAAATTGAAATCCGATAATAACTAACTATTACGGATCCAATGGAACTAGTTTCGTCGAATTCCGAGAATACACCTTGGAAGGCTATTTTTAAATTCAATTTAAACGATATATTATTAAAACTGAACAAATCACCTTTAAATTAAATTTCAACCATTCTATTATCTTCAGCATCATCATTATAAATTTTATAAGCCTTCAAATCATTTTTAACCGGCTTAAAAGTGAAGATTCAATAATTTACCTAAATTCAAATTATTAAATTCAATAAATTCAATTACCAGATTCAAACTGATATTTTAAATCCAAGTTAAATTATCTTGCAAATATTTAAAATTAATTCAATATTCCAATTTCAAATGCCTAAAAATTTCGGGTCGTCATATCCCCACCCCTTAAAAGAAGTTCGTCCCCGAAATCGCTAGTTAAGAAGAATGACCTAATACCCTTACAATTTTTCAAAACCAAACAGTTTGTAACAACAACCCAACAATCTTTATCAAAGACACACTATCCATCTTACTAACTTTCCAAACTTTTCCATAGTCTCCAAACAACTCTACTTATTCAACCATTTAAATTATAATTCAAAACCAAGTTTTAAATTTTCAAAATTGCTCAAAAGTTTTCTAACTCCCTAAATTTTTGAAAAATTTCGCCAGCGTGTCCTTTGCGCGGCTAGTTCGGTATAATTACAAAATGCCTCTACAGGCTCCCAAATTACAAAAGAAAACAAAAAGCCAAGTGGCTAGATCAAAAACCCAATTAGATTTCATATAGAAATTTAAACACATACCTTTTGTCGAGCAAATTCAAATTTATCTTCAAAAATCAAAACCAACTTTCCTTTTCCTTTATAATACCTGCATATCCTACTTATTAATAATATCCAATCATAGCTTTTAAAATCATTTCATACATTTCCTTACAGAAATTTTCATATCTACTTCTATTCAAATTAGTTTTTCCATTTCCATATGAATTTAATTTACCTTCAATTCTGAATACTGAATTTTATCTTGCATTTATAACCGAATCATATCATTATTTTAATTTAGTTTCAACAACTAATTTATTTCAATTTCAAATTTGAAATCATTTTTTCGGTAAAAAAAATTTTCGAAAAATTTTCGAAATTTTCCGACTCCTAAAATTTTCGAAAATTTTTGGCAGAGTCTCCCTTGTACGGAGGAGCTTTTGCAATTTGACAAGAGATATAAATGTATATACATCGACCCACATGGTCGGAAAAACAAAAACAGTTCATATTTCCTATTTTTATTGCGTAAGCGTACCTTTATTTAGCATTTTTAAGCAAGCGGCTTATTATTTTAGCATTTAGCGCGTCTAAGTCCAGCCAAACGGCTTCCCGGTACCTGTACTTACTCAATTAAACATGTAAGCACTATATATATGAAGTTTATAACATTTCTCTTACTTAAACAACTACAACACATCAACTCTAAAAGAAATGCATTCTAAATAACTTCCACGAGCAATTTATGTGATTTCAAAACTAATTCAATTTCTTTCAACCAATTCATATACCATTTCGTTCAATTTTATTGGTTTACAACTCAATTGCTTACATTCAATTTATTTTAACCCAAACTTTTATTCAATGGTCTTCCATTCTTATTCGAAACCAAGCTTTTATCGACTTAAGTAATTTTACTTCAAATTAATACGCCTCATAACTTAAGTTCATTCTGATAACCCAATTCCAATTAAAATTTTTGATTTAATTTTTATTCCATCAGACTTCATACGTTTATTATTTAATTAAATTATCCCCTTTATTCACCCCATTTTAAATTTTTAATTCACCTACTTAATTCATTTTCGAATTTATTTTATTAATACAAAGCCATCCTAAATTTATTTCTATTCATCTGGGTTCTATTTGCAACTCAAACCATTTCTATTATAATTCACTTTCGTTTCATTCGACGACACTTCCATTACATCTAATTTACTTGCAAATTACGTTAAATATTATTTATAACTCACTTGAATTTTATTTGTAATTCAAACCATCACTATTTCAATCCAACTCTATTTTATTTAACTCAGGTTCATTTTCCAAAATCCATTAATAAGTCCCAATTGAACTTCTATTTAACCAATTTAAATCTTATTAACTTACTCCCTTAACTAATTTATTTAGCTAATTAGCTTACTTCCAACCTTTAATTCAATATTCAATTTTATTACAAAAAATCACTTTATTAAATTATTCAATGTTCGATTTTATTACAAAAAATCACTTTATTAAATTTTCCTGAGTTCAAATTTTTTTCTTCCATAATTCCAGTTTGGATTTTCTTTCATTTTCCAAAATTCCAATACTTTTATTTAAAATTTTTAGAAATGCTTTTAAATTCACATAATACTATTAAAATAACTTTTTATAAAAATACTTCTTATAACTCGATGTCTTAACCATTCCATCCTCGTTGTCACAGAAATTCAGTCATACGTTGATCAAGCGTAGGACTGAAAATCTATAAGTACTTAGTAAACCCGTTTCAACACCCAGTGTAAATACTTGGGAAAATAATTTTATTGAAAATATAGAAAAAAAATTTTGAAAATAGAGGAAATATCTTTGGTGAGAATGCACTGGAATCATCACCCCCATCCATGGTCGCAGTTACATCCTGGGTTACGTTGCCATCACAGCAAAAGTCCATGTAAATGTAGGCACTCCGCACCCCTCGATTACGCCATGGAACCCACAACAGATCGCAGTTACATTCCAGGGTTACGTTGCTACCGCAGCAAAAGTCCATGTAACTGTAGGCATCAACGCCCTCGATTTTCGCTGTGAAAAATGAAACTTCTCCACTCCCACATAGGTCGCAATCTACCGATGTAAAATCAAATGCAAACTGTTGGCTCTCAGCGGCACACACAACTTTCGCTATGGTCTGTAGTAGATTGCAGTGACATCGAGTTACACTATCGTCACAGCATAACCCAAATGCCTCTGTAGGCATCAGCGCCCTCGACTTCCGCTACACACTACTCATAATCCTCAAGAACTAGTTTTGTCCGGACTCCTCACAGGATCAACTTTAGAACCCTCCTTAGGGTTCAAGGCAGTACCACCATGTGGCACTCCTGAGAAGTTCATTTCAAGGGAGCGCCTTTTTTCCCAGAGCCATTATCAAAACACTTTATACTATACACATATTGTATCTTCCAAATCATACACCAAGTATGATTCTCGTATAAAGTTCCTTTACACA
Source organism: Allium cepa (assembly GCA_030765085.1). Classification (NCBI taxonomy): domain Eukaryota; kingdom Viridiplantae; phylum Streptophyta; class Magnoliopsida; order Asparagales; family Amaryllidaceae; genus Allium; species Allium cepa. Next base: position 473,591,374 of record CM060943.1, on the reverse strand, counting down.
AAACTGGTTATCCCAAAATCGATAATTCTCAAACTAGGCTTTCCAAATTCCAATATTGATTTTACCCAAAAATCAAAAGCCTTTCCTAATCCAAAGGTTCCTAAAACCTTTTTCCAAAAGCCTCATAAGATCCTTTATATATATATATAAATTTTTAAAATTTTTGGATCATTCCAAACTTGTATAAAACTCCTTTTATACTTCAAACACTTCCAAAATCCTCTTCTTCCGGTAATAGATTCAACAAGGGTAGATTTATCTTATATAACAAAGATATATAACTTTGTTTATTCAAAATTAAATATTCAAATTTGTTTACTCTTTTTTTTAAAGTTGTTTCCATCTTACTTATCATCATAAAAATATACAGCTTTCACTTTTATCCATTTTATATTTCACAAAATATACTTTCATTTCAAAAGAAATCATTTCACATTTATTATTCATAAATTTTGTTTATCAACTTCATTCAAATCCGTACGATGTACACATATCATCCGCACGCTACACCAATCTGATCGCGCATTCAGTCACACAATTTCACTTCTGAACTAGTATCGTCAATCCGACTTCCTAGTACGGACACAGATCTGGTTTCTTGATCAGAAACCGTAATTCTCCTTGCATAGCCATAACTATGATAGAGAATATGCAGAACCAATCAACAATCCATATCCAGGTTCGTCATCGAAAATCGAGTGAAAAATCCCAACTCGGATCGATATAACTATCTCAAAATTCTGTGCTCGAATCTGGATCAAATCACTATGCGAATAGAATAATATACACACATCCTACGTATTTAACTTCATTGATTATTAGCCAAATCAGTTTCCTTTCTATTCATCCTCAGTTTGATTTTATTCACTTATTCACATTTGCCTTAATCCCCATTTGGATTATCACTTCAATTCTTACCTCAGTTGAGTATTTAATCAATAACAATTTGAACTCCGACCAGTTTATCTTTGGAAAATAGCTTGAAATTTTGAAAATAAATAAGTAGTTGAAAAATAATTATTAGTTTGCAAAATAGCTGTAAAATAGTTAACTAATTGTAAAATAGTTGGAATATAGTTAAATAGTTAGAAAATAGTTAAATAGTTTCAGAAATTTTTAGATTAATTGCAAAATAGTTGTAAAATAGTAATTAATTTGTAAAATAGTTGAAAAATACTAATTAGTTTATAAAACAGTTGAAAAGTTGTTAAATAGTTTTCAAAAATAATTGTAAAACAAATATAAAATAATTTGGCTTTAAAAAGAAAGGTTGTATATATTAAATAGCTTGGAAAAATAAGTTTATATCAAAACAATTTATACAGAAAAACTTCCAGAGTCAAAACTGTTCAGTTTCCAAATTTCCATTCTCATCAATTCAATTTAAATTTCCACTTCCATTTAAATTGACTCAATTCCAATTTAAATAACTTCAATTTCCATTGAAATTGATTTATCCCTAATTCAAGTTGAATTAATCTTGATTTCCTTCCAAATTCAAATCAAATTCCATTTGATTTTAAACCTACTCAACTTTAATTACAATTCCAAATTATTCCAATCAATTTGGACTTATATCAATTGAAGCCACTTCGATATCAAATCATTTCAATTCAATCCAATTCAAATTTTCCATTAAAAATTTTAAACTTATACATCTTCAGTCACAAATCCAATTAGTTTAAATCAGATTCAATTTGAACGGATTCAACTCAAATTTCAAATTTAAATCATCCCGAATTATATAAATTCGAGTTAAATTTTTAAATATTGATTTAATCCTTTAAATCAAACCAACTTATCTCTTTAAACCATTTAATTCTGAATCCAATTCAAACTTATCTTCAATTAATTTTAATTTGGTTGTATTTCTATTACAACTTAATTCTCATTATTAAATTATTTTCAAATAACATAACAACCAATTACCTTAATATTTATTAGAAAGAAATATTGATTTATATATCAAAATATATTCTTATATAAAATCATTTAAAACCTTTATATAAGAAAATAGCAAGTACGCGCTCATATACATACACACACACGCTCAACTCATTCTAGAGTACTACGGACTCTATTTAATGAGTAATCCCCACCAGAGCCAAGGTTCTCGCTTAACCTTCAGCTCTGATACCAACTGTAACGACCCAGAATTTTCGATCCCGAAAATTTCAGATAGTTAGGAAAAAGAAGAAAAAGATAGAAGAAGAAGAAGATCAGAAATACCAACATCTCACATTCACAGCGGATAAATATAATAAATAAAAACAGTTTACAAAAGAATTCTATATCTATCAAATACATTTATAATACATTAGAGTTACACATATATACAGACACTGGATATACACATTCATCATGTCTCAGATATACAACAATACAATACAACGGAGACACTCCATACGTTTTTGCCATCCAGCTCGCCTCCTAAGCTCCAGAACGTCCTTACCTGAAAATCTGTAATATTCGATCTGACTCGAGTATTACATCAAAGTAACACCCGGGTCAGGCTGGAAACCAGCGTGAGTAAACCCATCAAACATGGAATACAAAGCATACAAGTTATATAAAACCCGGGGTAAATCGTATCAGTATACAAATTCACTAATTCTTATAGACATAACTTATTTCACACATCAATTTTCTAAGTACCAAAATTTAGATTAAATAGTCCAATTCACTTAAATCATTTCATTCCAGCCTATTGATTTCACATATCAATCTATAAAAATTCGAAGTGGTTTTGGGTATTTTCTAATACCCGACCCCAGTCTCTTCGAGTCTCATTCAGGGCATCCAATACCATTTAATCATCCATAAGCAAACTTCATCACTTCCAAATTAATTTAATAATTCTAATTGAATTACTAACCTCAACCACTTAGATTCCTTCATTTAACATTAATTAATTTCAAATCAATTAATTAATCATCCATTAATTATCTATCTTAATTAATCACCCTGGATTAATTATTCTTCAATTACATTCAAGTAATTTTCTTTAATTAATTGCACAAATTAATTATCCTTAACCAAAACAGTAATTAATCTTTAATTACTTCACAAATTAATTAACTAAAATTTATTACATTAATCCTTAATTACTTATTGTAACATCCCGGGATTTTGCTAAGTTAAAATTCGGGAAATTGTTTGAACTTTTAAATTTAAATTTTGAAATTTCAAGAAAATAAATAAATGTTGTTAATGTTAATATTATAAAAATGTATAGAAAAGAACATGTAACAAACAAGAATTTGTTTTAAAACATGTAACAAACAAGAAGATTGCATAAGAAGTAAAATCTATGTAAGGAAATATCTTCAAACAAAAGCAAATGGTACTTGCAAATTTAAAATAAGGCTGCATGTTACCAAAGGAAGGAGCAAAGGCATTAAATGCCATCTTCTCAAACAAGAAAAAAAAAATGATCTCAGCCGAAAACAAGTTGATTTAGTCAACAAATTAAAATATAAAATAAGAAAATAAATGTACTTATACTGAAAACATGCTGGAAGTATACAAAGGGATCTATGCTAGCATTAAATGCATTCCAACTCAGCCATGAGCAAGTCAATTCGAAATATCATAAAGGGGAAAAGGAAGCAGTAGAAGATATGCAAATATTTATAAAGTACAACTAAAAAATATAAAAAGAACAAGAAAAAGTCTGATCAAAGGAAATGAGGTGCCAGCAATGCCTGTTTTGTATATAAAAAAACTGTCTTCTTATATACATACACATACTCATATTTATTTCATCTCGTTCAAAAGCAAAGCACAGCAAAACAAAAAAATAAAAAAAATAAAAGGGGGAAGGTCATCGCCTTATATTACAAATTGAAAAGCAAATCGCTGAAGGGAGTTTCAAACTGCAGTTGCAAAGAAAAAAATTATTAGTCTCTGTTTCTATAGTTGCTAGGTGGAAAATCAAAGGTGAGTTAATCTCACTCTTCTGGATTTTTATTTATTTAAATGGCTAAATTTAAATAATTGGTTGGATGATTGAATTGATTTGATGTGCTATATTATATAAGTATATATTGGAATGATTGATTTCCTTCATTATATAGCGGATGAGACCCTATGCGCCGCATAATAGCGTATGATATTATATAAATCCCATATACCACGATATTCCACCTCGAAGTGGAATTGGTATTGTGCTAACATCTGTGGATGCAGGCAAATAGGTTGGAGGGATCAAACTGGATTCCTCAAAATTATTTAGTTGTTTAATATTCTGTGTTATGAATATTTGGTGTTCTGTGATGAATTATATTGATAATTGGAATATTGAATGCTATGGTTTGCTTGAATATATTCCGGTACACTGAGTTATCAAAATATATAGAATTGGATATTTGAAAAGAAATATAAGAGTAAATTTTTGGAAGTGAAATAATTATAGAATAAAAATAAGAATGAATTGGAAAGAAATAAAAGTAATTTTTAAAACTGTAGTTAAATTTTAAGGTAGAGATTTAAAACAAGTTTTAAAATCAAAGTTAAATCTAGAATTCGAGTTAGTGAATCTCGGTGTTTAAACAAATAAAGTTTTTAAATTTAAATTGTTTTAACAACTTGAATGTTAAAGTGCATTTTTAAATTGAGGTGAATTTAAAAATGAATTTGGTTGTAAATTCGTTTAAACTTCTATTTTAAAATGAGTAATTTATTTATTTAATGAAGTGAATAAAAAGATAGTTAATTACAGGTTGAGATTAATCAAGAGTGATTAATATTTTGGTTTCATTAATGTGATTAATTTAGACTAGTATAAATTAAAATAATAAGTGATTTATGAGAAACTAATTAATATAAGTGTGACGACCCAAACTCGATGTCCGATAAACGACATCAAATTCATATCGCCGGAGCTTATAACAACAATTAGATGAATATAAAACAGCGGAACAGAATTAATATCATACATATCATCACAAATACATCATCATAATAATATCCATACTACATCAGAGTACATAATACATGAATCACAACATCTCCAAATAAATATCATAGTACTACAACAGTGATCATATATCCAAAAGGTCTTGAATGAAACAAGTGATAACGGACTTCCATAAGCTAAACACCTGATATCTCCAAAAAGCTCCTAAGAATATCTCCAAGATAAGAGCTCCAAAATACTACTACTCCCAAAATACGGAAACCTGCTACTAGGCTGCCCGTGTGGAAATAATGGGCACCCAGAGTTTAGGAAATAAACAATAAACTCCGGGTCAGTCATGGGACTGGTATGAGTAAACAAAAACAGTTGCATTTAAATAGAACAATAGGTATAAAAGAAATTTCGATATGCTTTTTAAAAAATGAAACTACCATAAGACCTCCCACCACACACACAATGCAAACGCAGACTTGGAGGAGATTTCTTCTTATGATAGTCAAATATGCTTGATACGAGAAAAGAATTCTTTGGTATTATTACTAGTGCATAGTGTAGAAAGCATGTCGAAAGTAGAATATTAATCTTAGCCAGCATAGGTACCATTATATTATGCCTACTATAGCTACCATGTTAAATGGCAGGTTCTACAACTAAACCGTATAGGGTTTCGTATTGGGAATTGGATTTCCAACAATGGTCAGGCCAAGGAACTTCCCATTGCCACATGAGAACTCCTCTGGAAGGACGTCCTCGAGAACCTAACCGGATCTCTGCCAACACAAGGCCGGGTTACCCCTAACTGGGTAACTACTGACACGAGTATGCCACCTCCCGGTTGTAACCAACCTTTAACCGGGGCCCCAACATCAAATCACAAAACAAGATATATATAGGTTTGTGATGTCCACATAAGTAAGTATCTGGGCTCCATACCATGATACCACTTCTATCCAGAAGGAGATGTACATACCCTAAGGGGCTCTACCCCCAATAACATTGCCGCATCTTTCCTGTTTTGACCATTCCAGTTTGTGAGGCTCGATGAGGTCTCGTCCACAAACCTACGCTTTGGTACAAATCCATGTTTTGGGTCAACAAATGATCAAAGTAATGATCACAAAGATAAATGATCAAACAAATGATCATATCACAAATGATCAAACAATGATCATTACACAGCAACACTTAGCATGTCACATTACCAAATTGGGAATATATCGCTGATAACCTTCAACTACATAACCTTTGAGCTCGTACGTCTCAGAGAAGGGTGTTAAGCTAAGAGAATAAATTCTCCGCCACCAACAGAAATGTATTTGAAAGAAATCTGCTTTATATCTCAAAGTGTAGTGTCAGACACACAATCCATACAAGTCTGTTTTGGGTTCGAACAGAACCGAAGGCACTTCCAAAGAAGCCCTTGCAATCCGAATATTCACAATCCCGATCGGATTCCCCATCACATATGGAGAACTCTATACCGGAGCTACTCGGTGCAGAGTCATTCGATAGGTTATCCTATCGCTCTCGCAAATATCCGGTCTTCACCACCGGTCTTCAATTGCTATCCATAACGTCGTATCACATATTCGGAATGGGTTATATGACACAAAGGTCCTTTCCCGGCTAAACCGAATAGTGAGCGTTAATTTAAAAACAACGTGGATGTCATTCACAACAATTCACAGGTTCGATGTGGGTTTCGGATAACAAACTGAAATCCGATTCCCTGTCGCATCGAAGTTTAAATGCCGTTTTACGGCAACAGGGTTTTCACATCAATACAGAGCAAAACACAATATAGCGCAGTACATAGCAATCCACATAACACAGCATCACAATCAGAATAGACAGTGTCAATCTTGTGCATAGTCATAGTTAAACTATTTTTAAATGTGGTTAATGAATCGTGTGGTTTAAATTAATTAACCACTTCTTTAATCAAATAAATCTTAAATTGATTATTAATTAACAACCTTAATTTTTTGATTAATAAAACTTACTTAATCCTTTATTTATCACTAATTACTTAAGTGAATTTCCTAATCAATTATTTACCAAATCAAAGTAAATGTGATTTAATAATTTGTCCACATAATTATTTTTATTGATTATTTTAAAACAAAGGATTTATTATTTTTAATGACAAATTAGTTAATCTTAATCAGCTTGATATATTGATTATTCCTTAATTTATTATTTTAATTAACCGCCAATTTAAAATTTATTAACTTAATTTATCTGATTAACAAAATTTTAATTATAAATTTATTTAAGTACTTAATTGATTATTAAATCAAAAATTATTATTATTTTTTTATTTTAAATTCCTTTTCAGTACTATAAATTGTTTACCTAAGTTTTCATTTTAAAACCTTCTTTATTCCTTAAAATTTTATTTATTGTTGCATTGAAATCTTAATGTAAATAAATTTTAAATTTCTTATTTTAAATTAAATCATTAAATAAAAAGGGTTAATTAAAATTTTATTTCAAATTTTTCTTGCTTAATTAAAGAATTAACAAATTTTAAAACATTTGTTAAAAGAGAATTTAACTTTGCAAACTCAACTTACTTAACATTTCAACTTGAACATTGTTTTAGGCCTAGCCCATTATCACATCAAACTCGAGTGCAACAGGGTCTCACCGAGCCTTCCCTCCTTTATTTTTCTCGCGTGCTTGTTCTCTTCTCCCAGTTTTTTTTTCTCTTTTCTTTTCCTCAAGTTACAAACTTTATTAACTGTTGAGACAATGACACTCACGCGCCAGTTTTCTTCTCCTCTTTTTTTTTCTTCCTCTCCAGGTTCTTACCTACTGACACGCAATGCGACGTGCACAGTCGAATTCGCCATCGTGGGTCGAATCGCCAGCCACCCTCAAGTCAGTGATCATCCCCTCATCAAGTTTTCGAACACCTGAACTCCACTTCCATTACAAATCAAAATCGAGCTTTAAAGGTTCGAAACCTGGAAGTAAATCTGGAACCACCCTTCACCTGGAAACGAGTCGCCTCCATGACCTCGACCACCAGAAAACCCATGACTTCGTCCATAGCACGTCGAAAGTTCGTACTATCATCACCCCAGAGCATTCGCTGCTCGATCGCCCCTACGTGATGGAATCATCACGCGCTCAACCCACTGGAAAATTTAGGGTTAAACCCTAAATTTAACTCGTCCCCAAAATCCCTTCAACAGATAATTTTTCTTTTATTTTTCCTAATATTATAGGGTTCCAAACCAGCTTCACACGAAATTACAACATCCAAAATTCATTTGATTACAAGAAATTGATGAAAAACCCTATCCTATTCATTTGTGAACCCCTCAAAGCGTGCACCACTAAAAATCCCCATTCTTGTTTTAAAAATCTTATTTTCCAGTTAGGATTCAAGTTGTATATTTGAATTAGTATTTTACAGAAATCAATTTTTTCCAAGTTGTACTTTTTGTTTGCCTGTAACACTTATTCCAAAGCATAGTTCGCTATCATAATTTAAAACAAATGTTAAAAGTCTTGACTTGAGTTTTAAACATCTTGCTTTGTCAAAAAAAAAATTAAGCTTAATAATGATTGATGAAACAAATTCGAATTTGAGTAAATATTTAACCTTGAAATCAATACACAAAGTAGTAAAGAATGCAGAACATTCTATATATATACACAGGATTATTTTCAAAGATAAATCACAACAACACATATTATCCAATGAATAGCCTATACTGTTTGTGGCCGAAACCACCAGATCGTCGCCCTAACCATCGAGATCCATCACACCCAGGTCGCGGTTCCACTTCATCCCACGGCCGACCCATCACATGCACCACAACTAGAATCGCACACGGCAGAACTTCGTTGAACCCAATATTTCGATCGGAACCCGAGCTTTAGACCGCCGCCTCCCTTTTCTCTGTCGGTTGCAAACGATCGCGGCCACAAACAAGACAAACCCCGAGACTTTGAACCCAACCGTAGATCACCTCGAGCTTCATTGCCGACCCAAAACGCAAATCGAACACCCACCTTGATTTGAACGCGAAGCCTAAATCGAATTTTTAGAAACTCCAGCCCTAATCGAAACGAACAGTGCCTTCGAGCACTTCCTGATCGCGAGCTACTCGCGATTTTTTTTTTTTTTTGAATTCGATTCGGTTTCAAAAAAAAAACGAATGATTTTCTTTTTCTTCGGTCTAGAGGGAGGATTGGAAATGAAGGGATAAGTGGCTCTTATTTTTATTTGAAGAGAGTAGGCTAGCGTGCAGGTTAAGCCTAAGAAGGGTAGGTCGGTAGATGTTGACTTTTCTTTTTTAATATTATTAAATTTCAAAAATATCTCGTTTAGCATAATTCGAAACCTCAAACTCCGAATCAGACATGCCGACAGGCGTTTATAAGGTTTTACCCATATTCCAAACACAATGGAACGTGTTTCGGAGCCTAATTCAGTCATATACACAAGTTACTGAAATTAACGGCCCATTTTAAATTAAATCGATTAAAATAGTTTCTATGCGTTTTGAGCTGCCAGGGTCAAACGACAACTCCAACTGCTAGAAAAATTGAAATCCGATAGTAACTAACTATTACGGATCCAATGGAAATGGTTTCATCGAATTTCGAGACTGTACCTCGGAAGGCTATTTTTAAATTCAATTTAAATGATATATTATTAAAACTGAACAAATCACCTTTAAGTTAAATTTCAACCATTCTATTACCTTCAGTATCATCATTATAAATTTTATAAGTCTTCAAATTATTTTTAACCGGCTTAAAACTGAAGATTCAATAATTTACCCAAATTCAAATTATTAAATTCAATAAATTCAATTGCAAGATTCAAACTGATATTTGAAATCCAAGTTAAATTATCTTGCAAATATTTAAAATTAATTAAATATTCCAGTTTCAAATGCCTAAAAGTTTTGGGTCGTCACATTCTCCCCCTTAAAAGAATTTCGTCCCCGAAATTGCTAGTTAAGAAGAATGATCTAATACTCATTACTATTTCCCAAAACCAAACAGTTTTTAACAACAATCTTTATCAAAGACAAACTATCCGTCTTACTAACTTTTCAATCTTTTCCATAGTTTCCAAACAACTTTACTTGTTCAACCATTCAAATTATAATTCAAAACGAAGTTTTAAATTTTCAAAATTTCTCAAAAAATTTCGAACTACCTGAATTTCTGAAAAATTTCGCCAGCATCTCCTTTGCGCGGCTAGCTCGGTACAACTATGAAATGCCTCTACGGGCTCCTAATTTCCAAAAGAAAACAAAAGGCCAAGTGGCTAGATCAAAAACCGAATCAGATTTCATATAGAAATTTAAACACATACTTTTTGTCGAACAAATTCAAATTTATCCTCGGAAATCAAAACCAATTTTCCTTTCCCTTTATAATACCTGCATATCCTACTTATCAATAATATCCAATCATAGCTTTTAAAATCATTTCATACATTTCCTTATAGAATTTTCATATCTACTTCTATTCAAATTAGTTTTCCCATTTCCATATGAATTGAATTTATCTTCAATTCCGAATATTGAATTTTATCTTCCATTTATAACCGACTCATATCATTATTTTAATTTAGTTTCAACCACTAATTTATTTCGATTTCAAATTTGAAATCGTTTTGTCGCTAATAAAAAGTTTCCAAAAATTTTCAAAATTTTCCAACTCCCAAATTTTTCGAAAATTTTTGGCAGAGTCTCCCTTGTACGAAGGAGCTTTTACAATTTGACAAGAGATATAAATATATATACATCGACCCACATGGTCGGAAAAACAAAAACAGTTCATATTTCCTACTTTTATTGCGCAGGCGTACCTTTATTTAGCATTTTTAAGCAAGCGGCTTATTATTTTAGCATTTAGCGCGTCCAAATCCAGCCAAACGGCTTCCCGGTATCTGTACTTACTCAATTAAACATGTAAGCACTATATATATGAAGTTTATAACATTTCTCTTACTTAAAAAACTACAACACATCAACTCTAAAAGAATTGCATTCTAAATAACTTCCACGAGCAATTTATGTGATTTCAAAACTAATTCAATTTCTTTCAACCAATTCATATACCATTTCGTTCAATTTTATTGGTTTACAACTCAATTGCTTACATTCAATTTATTTTAACCCAAACTTTTATTCAATGGCCTTCCATTCTTATTCGAAACCAAGCTTTTATCGACTTAAGTAATTTTACTTCAAATTAATACGCCTCATAACTTAAGTTCATCTGATAACCAAATTCCAATTAAAATTTTTGATTTAATTTTTATTCCATCAGACTTCATCCATTTATTATTTAATTAAATTATCCCCTTTATTCACCCCATTTTAAATTTTTAATTCACCTACTTAATTCATTTTCGAATTTATTTTATTAATACAAAGCCATCCTAAATTTATTTCTATTCATCTGGGTTTTATTTGCAACTCAAACCATTTCTATTATAATTCACTTTCATTTCATTCAACGACACTTCCATTACATCTAATTTACTTGCAAATTACGTTAAATATTATTTATAACTCACTAGAATTTTATTTGTAATTCAAACCATCACTATTTCAATCCAACTCTATTTTATTTAACTCAAGTTCATTTTCCAAATTCCATTAATAAGTCCCAATTCAACTTCTATTTAACCAATTTAAATCTTATTAACTTACTCCCTTAACTAATTTATTTAGCTAATTAGCTTACTTCCAACCTTTAATTCAATATTCGATTTTATTACAAAAAATCACTTCATTAAATTTTCCTGAGTTCAAAATTATTTTTTTCTTCATAATTCCAGTTTGGATTTTCTTTAATTTTCCAAAATTCCAATACGTTTATTTAAAAATTTTAGAAATGCTTTTAAATTCACATAATACTATTAAAATAGGTTTTATAAAAATACTTCTTATAACTAGACATCTTAACCAATCCATCCTCGTTCTCACAGAAATTCAGTCATACGTTGATCAGGCGTAGGACTGAAAATCTATAAGTACTTGGTAAACCCATTTCAACACCCAGTGTAAATACATGGGAAAATAATTTTATTGAAAATATAGAAAACAGTTTTTGAAAATAGAGGAAATATCTTTGGTGAGAATACTCTGGAATCATCACCACCATCCATGGTCGCAGCTACATCCTGGGTTACTTGCCATCACAACAAAAGTCCATGTAACCGTAGGCACTCTGCGCCCCTCGATTACGCCATGGAACCCACAAATGATCGCAGTTACATTCTAGGGTTACGTTGACATGGCAGCAAAATTCCATATAACTATAGGCATCAACGCCCTCGATTTTCGCTGTCAAAAATGAAACTTCTCTACTACCACATAGGTCGCAGTTTACCGATGTAAAATCAAACGCGGACTGTTGGCTCTCAGTGGCACACACGACTTTCGCTATGGTCTGTAGTAGATCGCAGTGACATCGAGTTACACTGTCGTCACAGCATAACCCAAATGCCTCTGTATGCATCAGCGCCCTCGACTTCTGCTACACGCTACTCATAATCCTTGGAATTAGTTTTGTCCGGACTCCTCACTGGATCAACTTTAGAACCCCCCTTAGGGTTCAGGCAGTACCACCCTATGGCACTCTTGAGAAGTTCATTTCAAGGGAGCGCCTTTTTCCCTAGAGCCATTATCAAAACACTTTATACTACACACATATAGTATCTTCCAAATCATACACCTAGTATGATTCTCATATAAAGCTCCGTTACACAAAATCGATTATCCCAAAATCGATAATTCTCAAACTAGGCTTTCCAAATTCCAATATTGATTTTACCCAAAAATCAAAAGCCTTTTCCAATCCAAAGGTTCCCAAAACCTTTTTCCAAAATCCTCATAAGATCCTTTATATATATATATATATATATATATATATATATATATTTAAAAATTTTGGATCATTTCAAACTTGTATAAAACTCCTTTTATACTTCAAACACTTCCAAAATCCTTTTCTTATGGCAATAGATTCAACAAGGGTAGATTTATCTTATATAACAAAGTTATATAACTTTGTTTATTCAAAATCAAATATTCAAATTTGATTACTCTTTTTTTTAAAGTTGTTTCCATCTTACTTATCATCATAAAAATATCCAACTTTCACTTTTATCCACTGTATATTTCACAAAATATACTTTCTTTTTAAAATAAATCATTTCACATTTCTTGTTTACAAATTTTTAATATCAATTTCATTCAAATCCGTACGATGTACACATATCATCCGTACGCTATACCAATCTGATCACTCACTCGATCACACAATTTCACTTCCAAACTAATATCGTCCACCCGACTTCCTAATGCGGACACATATCTGGTTTCTTGATCAGAAACCGTCATTCTCCTTGCATAGCCATAACTATGATAGAGAATATACAGAACCAATCAACAATCCATATCCAGGTTCGCCATCGAAAATCGAGTGAAAAATCCTAGCTCGGATCGATATAACTATCTCGAAATTCTATGCTCGAATCTGGATCAAATCACTATATGAATAGAATAATATACGTAAATCCTACATATTTAACTTCATTGATTATTAGCCAAATCAATTTCCTTTCTATTCATTCTCACTTTGATTTTATCCACTTATTCACATTTTCCTTAATCCTCATTTGGATTATCACTTCAATTCTTACCTCAGTTGGGTATTTAATCAATAACAGTTTGAACTCCGACCAATTTATCTTTGGAAAATAGCTTGAAAATTTTAAATATAGATAAGTAGTTGAAAAATAATTATTAGTTTGCAAAATAGCTGTAAAATAGTTAACTAATTGTAAAATAGTTGGAAAATTATTAAATAGTTTCAGAAATTTTAGATAATTGCAAAATAGTTGTAAAATAGTAATTAATTTGTAAAATAGTTGAAAAATAATAATTAGTTTATAAAACAGTTGAAAAGTTGTTAAATAGTTTTCAAAAATAATTGTAAAACAAATATAAAATAATTTGGCTTTAAAAAGAAAGGTTGTATATATTAAATAGCTTGGAAAAATAAGTTTATATTAAAATAGTTTATACTGAAAATAGTCCAGAGTCAAAACTGTTCAATTTCCAAATCTCCATTCTCATCAATTCAATTTAAATTTCCACTTCCATTTAAATTGACTCAATTCAAGTTTAAATAACTTCAATTTCATTGAAATTGATTTAACCCCAATTCAAGTTGAATTAATCTTGATTTTCTTCCAAATTCAAATCAAATTCCATTTGATTTTAAACCTACTCAACTTTAATTATAATTCCAAATTATTCCAATCAATTTGGACTAATATCAATTGAAGCCACTTCGATATCAAATCATTTCAATTCAATCCAATTCAAATTTTCCATTAAAATTTTTAAACTTATACATCTTCAGTCACAAATCCAATTAGTTTAAATCAGATTCAATTTGAACGGATTCAACTCAAATTTCAAATTTAAATCATCTCGAATTTTATAAATTCGAGTTAAAATTTTAAATATTGATTTAATCCTGTAAATCAAATCAACTTATCTCTTTAAACCATTTAATTCTGAATCCACTTCAAACTTATCTCCATTTAATTTTAATTTGGTTGTATTTCTATTTCCACTTAATTCTCATTATTAATTTTTTTCTCAAATAACATAACAACCAATTACCTTAATATTTATTAGAAAGAAATACTGCATTGTATATCAAAATATGTTCTTATATAAAATCATTTAAAACCTTTATATAAGAAAATAATAAGTATGCGCTCATATACACACACACACACACACACACACACACACACACACACACATATACTCAACTCATTCTAGAGTACTACGGACTCTATTTAATGAGTAATCCCCACCAGAGCCAAGGTTCTCTCTTAACCTTCAGCTCTGATACCAACTGTAACGACCCAGAATTTTCGGTCCCAAAAATTTCAGATAGTTAGGAAAAAGAAGAAAGAGATAGAAAAAGAAGAAGATCAAAAATACCAACATCTCACATTCGCAACGGATAAAATAAAATAATAAATAATAACAATTTAAAAAAGAATACTATATCTGTCAAATACATTTATAATACATTAGAGTTACACATATATACAAACACTGGATATACACAATCATCATGTCTCAGATATACAACAATACAATACAGCGGAGACACTCCATACGTTCTTGCCATCCAGCTCGCCTCCTAAGCTCCAGAACGTCCTTACCTGAAAATCTGTAAAACACGGTCTGACCCGAGCATTACACCAAAGTAACACCTGGGTCAAGCTGGAAACCAGCGTGAGTAAACCCATCTAACATGGAATACAAAGCATACAACTTATATAAAACCAAGGGTAAATCGTATCAATATACAAATTCACTATTTGTTATAGACATCACTTATTTCATACATCAATTTTATAAGTACCAAAATTTAGATTAAATAGTCCAATTCACTTAAATCATTTCATTCCAGCCTATTGATTTCACATATCAATCTATAAAAATCCGAAGTGGTTTCGGGTATTTTCTAATACCCAACCCCAGTCTCTTCGAGTCTCATTCAAGGCATCCAATACCATTAAATCATCCATAAACAAACTTGATCACTTCCAAATTAATTTAATTAATTACAATTGAATTACTAACCTCAATCACTTAGATTCCTTCATTTAAAGTTAAATAATTTCAAATCAATTAATTAATCATCCCTTAATTATCCATCTTAATTAATCACCCAGGATTAATTATTCTTCAATTACATTCAAGTAATTATCTTTAATTAATTACAAAAATTAATTATTCTTAACCAAAACAGTAATTAATCTTTAATTAATTCACAAATTAAGTAACTAAAATTAATTAAATTAATCCTTAATTACTTATATTAATTAATTTCTCATAAATAACTTATTATTTAAATATATGCTAATCTAAATTAATTACATTAATGAAACCAAATATTAATGGCTTTTGATTAATCTCAACCTGTAATTAACTATCTTTTTATTTACTTCACTAAATAAATAAATTACTCATTTTGAAATAGAAGTTTAAAGTAATTTAAAACCAAATTCATTTTTAAATTCAAATCAATTTAAAAATGCACATTAACATTCAAGTTTTTAAACAATTTAAATTTAAAAACTTTATTTGTTCAAGCACCGAGATTCACTAACTCGAATTCCAGATTTAACTTTGATTTTAAAACTTGTTTTAAATCTCTACCTTAAAATTTAACTACAGTTTAAAAATTACTTTTATTTCTTTCCAATTCATTCTTATTTTTATTATATAATTATTCCACTTCCAAAAATTTACTCTTATATTTCTTTTCAAATATCCAATTCTATATATTTTGATAACTTAGTGTACTGGAATATATTCAAGCAACCATAGCATTCAATATTCCAATTATCAATATAATACTTCATAGAACACTAAATATTCATAACACAGAATATTAAACAACCTAAATAATTTTGAGGAATCCAGTTGGATCCCTCCAACCTGTTTCCCTGCATCCACAGATGTTGGCACAATACCAATTCCACTTCGAGGTGGAATATCGCGGTATATGAGATTTATATAATATCATCCACTATTATGCGGCGCATAGGGTCTCATCCGGTACATAATGCGGGAAATCAATCATTCTAATGTATACTATATACTACTATATATAATATATCACATCAAATCAATTCAATCATCCAACCAATTATTTAAATTTAGCCATTTAAATTTAAATAAAAATCCAGAAGAGTGAGATTAACTCACCTTTGATTTTGCAATCCAAATCCAATCTCGACTTGTTTCCTTTCAGATTTTAACCTAACTGCCGAAACCACCAGATCGTGGCCCTAACCATCGAGATCGATCACACCCAGGTTGCGGTTTCACTTCATCCCACGGCCGATCCATCATATGCGCCACAACTAGAATCACACACGGCAGAACTTCGTCAAACCCAATATTTCGATCGCAACCCAAGCTTTAGACCGCCGCCTCCCTTCTCTCTGTCCGTAGCAAACGATCGGTCCACAAACAATACGAACCCCAAGACTTCGAATGCAACCCTAGATCACCTCGAGCTTCATTGCCGACCCAAAACGCAAATCGAACACCCACCTCGATTTGAACGCGAAGCCTAAATCGAAACTCCAGAAACTCCAGCCCTAATCGAAACAGTGCCTTCGAGCGCTTCTTGATCGCAAGCTACTCGCGATTCTTTTTTTTTTTGAATTCGATTCGGTTTCGGAAAAAAACGAACGAAATATTTTGTTTTTTTTCTTCGGTCTAGAGGGAGGATTGGAAATGAAGGGATAAGCGGCCCTTATTTTTATTTGAGAAGAGTAGGTAGCGTACAGGTTAAGCCTAAGAAGGGTAGGTCGGTAGATGTTGACTTTTCTATTTTTTTTAATATTATTAAATTTCTAAAATATCTAGCATAACTCGAAACCTCGAACTCCGAGTCAGACTTGCCGCCAGACATTTACATGGTTTTACCCTTATTCCAAACACAATGGAACGTGCTTCGGAGCCTAATTCAGTCATATGCGCAAGTTATGGAAATAAATGATCAATTTTAAATTAAATCAATTAAAATAGTTTCTATGCGTTTTAAGCTCCCAGGGTCAAACGACAACTCCGACTGCTATGAAAATTGAAATCCGATAATAACTAACTACTACGGATCCAATGGAACTGGTTTCGTCGAATTCCGAGACTATGCCTTGGAAGGTTATTTTTAAATTCAATTTAAACGATATATTATTAAAACTGAACAAATCACCTTTAAATTAAATTTCAACCATTCTATTATCTTCAGTATCATCATTATAAATTTTATAAGCCTTCAAATTATTTTTAATCGGCTTAAAACTGAAGATTCAATAATTTACCCAAATTCAAATTATTAAATTCAATAAATTCAATTGCCAGATTCAAACTGATATTTGAAATCCAAGTTAAATTATCTTGCAAATATTTAAAACTAATTAAATATTCCAATTTCAAATGCCTAAAAATTTTGGGTCGTCACACTTAGCCAGCATTGGTACCATTATATTGTGCCTACTACAACTACCATTTAAGAATGGAAGGTTCTAAAACTACAATCGTAAAGGGCTCGTATTGGTGATTGTATTTCCAACAATGGTCGGGCTAAGGAACTTCCTGGGCCATATGGGTACGCCTCTGGAGGGACACCCCGAGAACCTAACCGGATCTCTGCCAATACAAAGCCAGGTTACCTCTGTAACTAGTAACTAACTATCACGAGTATGCCATCCCCCGGTCGTAACCAACCTTTAACCTAGAGCTCTCAACCAACAACCATAAAGTGATAGATTTGCAGCAGCCACATAGGTTAAGTATCTAGGCTCCATACCATGATACCACCTCTATCCAGAAGGAAATGGACATAGCCTCAGGGGGCGCTACTCCCAAATAACC
The DNA here is from genome assembly GCA_030765085.1 of Allium cepa. Taxonomy (NCBI): domain Eukaryota; kingdom Viridiplantae; phylum Streptophyta; class Magnoliopsida; order Asparagales; family Amaryllidaceae; genus Allium; species Allium cepa. Next base: position 473,572,987 of record CM060943.1, on the reverse strand, counting down.
TTGCTGCATCCTTCCTGTTTCGACCATTTTAGGTTGTGAAGTCTGATGAGGTCATGTCCACAAAAGCCATGCTACGATCAACACATAATCAACAACACTTCGTATGCCACATTACCAATTTGGGAATGTATCACTAGTAACCATCAACTACATAACCTCTGAGCCCGTACGTCTCCGAGAAGGGTGTTAAGCTAAGAGAATAAATTCTCCGCCACCAAACATAAATGTATTTGATAGAAACCAGTTCTACATCTAAAAGTGTAACGTCGGGCATACATCCATACAAGTCTGTTCCGGGCTCGAACAGAACCGAAGGCACTTCAAAAGAAGCGCTTGCAATCCGGATAATCCCTAATTATGTCTGGACTCGCCATCACAAAGGGTGATCAAAACTCTATACCGAGGCCATTCTGTGCAGAACATTTGACAGGTCATCCTACCGCTTTCAAAAATATCAGGTCTTCACCACTGGTCTTCAAATGCAATCTATAACGTCGTATCATTATTCGGAATGGGTTATACGACACATCCTTTCCTGGCTAAACCAGATAATGAGCACAGTATTTTAAAACCATATGGCTATTGGCATCTTAGTTAAGTCAGAACTTATTACCCAAAACCTTTCTTTCAAATGGTTTAAACAAATCACCACTTTAATCTTCTAAATAAAAGATTCACTTTTTAAGGTCACTTTCAATTTGAAACAAAGTTCACCATCTTTCACAAAGATTCATTCATAGCTTTCAAAACAATTTAAATTCCAAATCTTTTATACAAAAGATACACCTTTAAGATCCACTTTACTTTGAAAACAAAGTTCACCAATATTTAACAAAGATTCATTCATAGCTTTCAAAACTATTTCATCTTAAACATGAAATCTTTTCAACACAAATTGGAAATCCTTTCCTTATATGAAAGTAATTACTATTTCAAAACAAGGGTTTTCGTTTTCAGAAGAATCTAATCAAATACGCACAAATTATATCCTTTAAAGTATAAACTTGGGTTAAATTTAAATTCCTAAAATAATACTTTTAAAATACTTTAAAGATGGTTTAAAATATATATATTTTTTATATAACTTGTATAAACCGTTCAAACCAAATTTCGAACTTAAACAAGATATATTATATTCAAAATAGATTTCAATTTTCAAACTTCCTTTTCAAAAGCTTTCCATATTCAACCCAATTCCATTTCCAAAATCATTTTGGATTCAAAATTCAATCTTTAAAACCCTTTCATTAAATTCAAATATGTATGACTTAACCAATTTCCTCGTGCAATCCATATTTGTGTACGTATGGTGTAGTCTTAGGGTTAGACACAATAGTGCAACATCATCAATCATCACAGATCCAAGCACACAATATCGATAAGCGGTATGATCCTATACCGCTTATCTTTCATTGACAGATTCACATATAAAAATATAAGTGCATCACAGATAAATAAGTCACATATCACAGCTCAAACATACAAGTCATATCATAGAATAGCACACATCAGGGATATCAAACAATTCAAACATTCAATATAATCCCAAAACATCCATAAGTAAGATCAATTAGTTATTCGATTAATTTAAACCAGATTAATTACTTATGAATAAACTACTAATCCTGGTTAATTAATTTTAATTAATTACAAGCTATTTTGAATTTATTATCCTTTAACCATTTTTAATTAACCTTTAATAATAAATTAATCAACCTTAATTAATTAATAAATCAACCTTTAATAATTAAATAATTAACCTTTAATTATTTAGTTATCCTTTAATTAATTATCTTTAATAAATTACATTAATTAATTAACCCTTAATTAATTACTATTTAATTAATTATAATAAGTAATTATCCTTAAGTAATTAACTACCCTTAATTACTTTCGTTAATTAACCTCAATTAATTATCCCTTAATTATTAATTAACCTTAATCATGAAGTTAATTAACCTTAATCAATCTTTGATTAATTAATTATCCTTTAGAATAATTATCCTTTAATCACCTTCATTAATCAATTCTTCCTTAATCACTTTCATTAGTTAATTCTTCCTTAATCACTTAAAATATAAACTATTTATCTTTATTATTTTTAATTATCATTTAATCCTTATTTAATAATCCTTTGGAAATAGATCATCATCAATACATTAATTAACTTAAAATCTTTAAGTTAGCTTAATGATTAGAAAACATTTCATTTTCTTAATTACTTAATTACAAAATTAAGTTTTTTTAAAATAAGCTTTAAAATAAAAGTTATATATATATAAACCCTTTAAACTTAAATAATTTGTTTAATTATCTTAATTTATCTCAACTTAAATCAACATTTATTATTCAAAAAGAAATGGGTAGAAAATTGTTTAAACTATTCTGAGTTTTAAAATTTTAAAAACTTGCTATTACCAAAAATTCCCAGACCCGAGCTATTTCACGATTTCCCCAAGCATGATTTCGAGTTATTTCGTAAATCCCTTCGAGTTTGACCCGAACTTCTTTGTCTTCACCAATCCAACACCATTTTCTAGATGCCCAGCTTTACACATGCACGTGCACAGCCAGGCGATCGACCTCCGACCACCATCGTAACCTTCGACACACCACGAACGACCTTGCCGACCCATACAACCCTTCAGATACCATCAATTCGCCGCAGTTCGAATTCGAGTAACACGATCAAAAACTGGAAATCATCACCGTCGACAAATCTCCCTCTTCCCGACGATCCCAGCCACCATCATCCACTCCATCCCGACCATCAAGCCGATTATCACAAGCCCTCCGACCATCTCCAGCATCAACTCTGATGATCACTTCACCGCCGATCATTGGGAATTGGTAAAAAACCCGATTCAGACCATCTCAAAATTCCTCTCTTATTATAATCTTAAAAATCTAGAATTTGCTATTAAAATTCATAATTTTCCACAACAAATCTTATGGTGAAATCCAAACTCGAAATTGTGATCATCAAATTTTTACTTGTATTTGAATTTTCTACTGATTTTCCTATTTTCGAATTAGTTACTTAATATAAATTTTCGAAACCATTTTTTAAATTGTCTTTACATGGTTCTAATCTCTTTTCATTTAGAAAACGAAACCTGAAATCATTTAGATAGGATGATTTGATTGATTTTCTTCTGTTTGAACAGGTTTTCAAATACTATTAATATATACAGAGATATGTACCTGTATGCACACAGTCACATATACATGCATATACATACATATTCATACTCAATATTAATCACATTCTAACTAAATCATATATATAGTTTAAGGAGTTTTCTCACTTGGATGATTTTGAAACAGAGGACAAATTTGAGCTTGGACTTGAAACTGCAATTTCATTTTGTACTTGAACTTTGAATTTTCTATTTTGATTTGCTTCAGTTTTGAATGCTTTAAACTTTGCTTTTGGTCTGAGACTTGTTGTTTGAATTAAATCTCCATTGATCTCAGGTTTTAAATCTTGATCTTGTTTTGATTTTTGTATTTCCAAGTTGAAGGCTTTGAGCAGATTTTGATTTTGAACTGCTTTGTTTGATTTTTCCAGGCTTGATCTCCTTTATACTTAATTTTCAGGTTGAAGATTTTGTTTTAAGTTTTCAGATTTGTTTTAGACTTGAGAAAAGTTTATGAGAATGAATATTAAGAAACCTGTTTATTTCTTTCTTATGCATGTTTATAAATTCAATTTCAGAAGAAGAGAAATGATTTTGCGTGCCACTTGTCTATATTATCTACACTTGTAAATGAAATTTCTCGTAATCCTACACTTGTTAACATTTCTTTAAAAATTTATGTTTTGTACCCTTTCATTTAATTTATTTGTAGATTATGTTTAAACCCTTGTGTTAATAAATTTACACTTTATCATTATTTACAAAACCTTAAAAATTAATTTTAAAACTAATTTTATATTGATAAGTAATAACATTGATTTTATATATATATATATATAAGTCATCACATTTTATATACAAGGATTTAACTCAAATTATCCTTTTGAAATTTATTATATCAACCTTAAATCATGACTTCCAATATATAAATTCATGTACATATATTAAATTTAGAAAACAATTTTATTACCTTTGAAATATAGAGTTTTCAAATTCATTTTTATTTTCAAGATGTTTATTATTGGATTCCAATCCAAAATTCTATTTAAAATATATTTTTATTTATTCTGCAAATTCTCAAATGAATTCACTATTAAATTCACAATTTAATTCCAAAAATTAAATTAATTATCAAACTAAACTTGGCTAAAATCCAAGAATGTTATAATATATATAATATGAAATCGTGGGGCTAGTCGAAAGCAGCGCTTCATCATCAAGATCTTCGTCTTTAAAATATTCGTCTTCAATATGTCTTTACTTCCAAATGTATGCATTGGTTCGAAGTGATTTTCAAATAGGAATCACCCAATAAAAATATATCAAATTCTCTGGTGAATTAAACCTTTTTAATCTTGGAATTATTTCCTGATAGTTTTACCTTCTAGTTAGGAAAACAATTTAAATTATTTATTTAACAAAGATTTCTTATTTTCAAATCATAACTCTTAATTGTGTTGAAACCATGTTATCTTAAGATGGTAAATTCAAAAGCAGTTAATATGGAGTAAAAAGAATATATGGAAATTATATCAATTTTACTCAATGTTAATTTATGTATTTAACCTTTATTATCCATCGAATAATGAAGAAATCACCTTTTAAATTCACACAGATAGTACGGGTTCCCATTTGGAATTTAATACTACGTATAAAAAGATTATTTCTATACAATCTAAGTTATATGAAATTAAATTTGTAAATTTGTATCTTTTATACTTTTCTCGTTTCAATATTTTGACCTTATCTATTTCTCGCCCAAGAAAGAGGCCAGAAGAGCCAGGGCATCGGTTGCTCCTGAACATCTCCTTAGTTTAAGCACCTCGCATCCAAATCTCACTAATAGAAAAATCCAGTCTACTCATCGGCTTTTAGAGCCAAGATTAAATCACTTACTTATAAAACTTTTCTTCTAATCATTTATTTAAACCTTTTTTTAAGTAACTATAAAATTTCAAAATCATGTCATTTGAAAACATTTGTAAAAGAATTGGGAAAGAATAATTAAATTAAAACCGTTATTTGCAAAAGTAGCTAAAAGTGCTGCAAATAGTGTTTTTAAAGCTTTTTTGATCAAAATAACTTTTATATCATTTGGAAGTCCATTTTAAAACTCAAATACCTTTAAAACACTTTAATATATTTGTAAAATTTATTCCATATTTTTAACGATTTAAAAATATCCATTCAAAGCAATTACCACTATAGTTTTAAAAACTGCCAAATCGCGATGTTTTCAAAACTTGATTTAGTCATAATTCAAAATCTACTTAATGAAATCTCGATCTTTCTTCTTCACTTGAAAACCATAGCTATGTGAGTATGGAAATTTCTTATTTCGAACAATTCCAAGCTATATTTTATTCTATATATTGGTCTAACTTTTTCAGCGCGATCGCGAACTGCCGTTATGCGACGCGCTTGTTTTTTATTCTTCATATCATGTCAAAACTTTTCCAAATTGAGTTTTGATGTTTATAAAATATTTGTAAACCATTTTAAATCGTTTAAAATAATATTTTCCGTATTAAATCACATATTCACTATTAAACCATTTCAAAATGTCATATTATTATAATATTCGTTTTCAACCGTTTTATATATTCAAAAATCATTAAGAGGCTGAATAAACTCTATATACATATAAATATGGATTTATCTTTCATTAATTAACCATGTTTAATTACTTAACCATTTTGTTATGATTTCCCATAATTTATCACAACCAAGTTATCAACCATATAACCGACCATATAATCATCCATAAAATCAACCAAGTCATCAGTCAATTTCCAATCGGGCATATTAATTTATTAATTAAACATTCGTTTCATTATTTTTAATTAAATTTAAAATTAACTTAAGCAAGTATTCTCACATTTATTCAAACCCAAACTTCCTACCAACATTCAAACATATCGACACTTCTCTAAATCCATCTTTACTTCACCAAAACATCACCAAAGCATCTCCTCCTTATCCATTACTCACGGCCATCACTTCTACCCTCACCTAGCTCACAGCATTACTACTTTCTTCACTTGCTTTTGGCATATAGTCTTTCCTCACCCTTAATGCTCAACGCCTTACCTCCCGTTAGCATTAATGCTCATGGCCTTGCTTTGGAAAGGTGGTGGAGCTCGGCTAAGGGTGGAAGTTGTAGGAAATGCGGATTACAGATCTTAAGGCAGAATTAACACTAAAAGGGGTGAATAGTGTTTAATTAATTTTATGAATCGCTTTGAAATCTTTTCAAATTAAACCCAAATAGATGCAATTCAAAAACATAGAGACAATCACAAAATCATACACAGAAGCAAATAGTAAATAAAAGTGGTAAAGGAAAGAACATATCAGAGTTTTGTTAAAGAATTTGAACTATAAGAGAATATTTGAGTGGAGAAGAAAGAGTGAAGAAATGTAGAAAAACTAACTTAAAATTCATTGAAAACAACTTCTATATATAGAAGAACAACGGTCATGTCCATTCGTGAAAGGTTATGACGAATAGACACTTCTTTTGAAAATTTGAAATTTTAAATGTACGGCTACCATATCGACACAAGGGGATAGGGATGTCAAAATGCCTATGTTATTTTTGAAAATCGATTTTTCTTTAAAATGATTTCTATTCCAGAACTTGTCAAAAAAATTTCTAAACTTTGTAAATCATTTTGTATATAGTTTAAAAACAAGAAATGATTTTGAAATTAATATGATTAAACATAGTTTTTGAATTAAGGCTAAAATATTTAAACCAGGAGAGTGATGTCTTTTTAAAAAGATAGTTTTGAAAAAATCTAGAAATAAGTCATTTTCAAAATTTTGTGTATTTCATTCCACTAGAGAAGTTCGTGGGATCCATCCCATTGAAGAGGCCGGGGGTTCCATCCCACTATTAAAGTGAGAAGGTGGATTCCATTCCACAATTAAAATCCGAATAAAGATTTTGGTGCTAGTATGAAGTTTTAACATAAATTTAGACTTTGTTACTTATCTTGATAACCTTGATACTCATGAGTCTTTAGTCTTGATATCTACAATCTTGAACTCGTCAGTCTTAAATCTTTATACTGTATAGTCTTCATTCTCTGTACCTACATATATATATATATATATATATATATATATATATCCTACATACATATATCTAGACAAAGATATTAGTATTTATATTTTATAACAAGTCTTAAGGTTGTTGTCATCAAAACCATCATCTCGGGAACTAACAATCCCCCCTTTTGATGATGACAATATATGTTTATAAAATATACTCCACCAAACACTGATTCTACTCTTACTCCACCTTATTCCAATAACTCCCCCTTAATCTAAGCCTACGTAACAGCCTAACTATCCTACTTATAATTCTCCCCCTTTGTCATTAACAAAAAGTAAGCCTAAACTACATAAATCCCCCTTAAACTAATACTATAGAACTAAATGCTAGTAACAAAATATAATAGGCGAAATATAAATCTAATTTTATTATATATGATGGTAAATTACAAATATATATATGAAACATAGACACAAATATGTACAAGTACACAAAATATAAAACATTAATATAATAACAATCTAAAGAGAGTCCTTGACTTGTGAATCGAACAATTAGGATAATGAAGACAAAAGTTTCTATATTGTTCGACCAAATTACCATTTTTTTCAAAACAGACTTCTCCAACGCAAACAACATTATCGTCCTCGTCCATTTGCTCTTCTTCCTCCTCATCCTCTTCTTCTTTCTCCTCTTCTCCATCTTCTAATGGATTATGAGTATGTATATTAGAGGAATCATCTTCAATCACAATAGGGTATGCATGATTATCCATTAGAATTTTTTACAAATTTCTAAGAATCTTGCCTTGTTTCTCTCGTTCCTTTGCCATCCTTATTTGCATGACTTATAACTCAGTCAGCATTTGTAGGGAATCCCTCATAATTTCCTCGATCTTCATTACTCTACCCAATGTAGTACGTTGGAATGGACCAGAATTAGGAGAAGGGAAGGAAATTATTGCATTTTGGTTTGATTTAGAAGAGGAGGCCATTACTTTGTATTTAAAGAAGATTATTACATAGAAAATGAAGTGAGAAGACAAATGAATTCGAAATATTGTGGTTATATAACCATAAAACTAATTTTAGAGGGAAAATCAAAATTTCAAATGGGACCATTGTATGTAAACATGGGGGTAGAAGCATGTCGACATCCCTTTGAAAATTTTGACAAGTTTGTTTTTCTCTATTTATTTAAATATATATGTTACTAGATCTATATTCTATATCTCAGTTGTAGAGCAAATACAATTAGTTCTCTTCTTAATTAGTAATGGTTGATTGATTTAAGTGTTTGGTCAGAATATCAGCTATTTGATTCTCAATGTTCATAAATTCAAGAGAAATAATATCCATTATCTTTGAGAAAATGATGTCTGACATCAATATGTTTGGTTTTGGCATGATGAGTAGGATTTTTAGATAAATCTACTGCGCTTATATTGTCACAATAAATTGGTTATTTTGAAATAGTTAATCCAAAATCCTTTAGGGTCTGTTGCATATAGACAACTTGAGAACAAGCCAAAGCAGTAGAGATATATCCTGCTTCAGTTGTTGATAGAGAGACGGTTTTCTTTTTACTAAACCGGGAAACCAAAGAATGTCCTAAAAAGTGACAAGTTCCACTTGTACTTTTTTGATCTGATTTATAACCAACATAGTCAGCATCATAATATGAGATTAAATCAAATGAATCATTTTTAGGGTAAAATAGACCATAGTCTAAAGTGTGTTTAACATATCTTTGGATACGTTTAACAGCTTTTAAATGGGTTGAGATTGATATCTTGCATAGAGATAGACACTATGCCTGATATCAGGCCTTTTCGTAGTTATATAGAGTAGCGGTCCAATCATTCCCCTGTATAGTTTTGGATCAACATCTTTTGACACGCCTTCTTTATTCAAGGCTTCATTGGTTGCCATAGGAATTGATTTTCCACTCGCAGTGGTCATACAAACTTACTAACTAGATCCCTTGCATACTTTTCTTAACTAATGAAAATACCACTATCTGATTGTTTTATTTGCAATCCTAAAAAAGAAGAATGTTCACACATATGACTCATCTCAAACTCTTTTGTCATTATTTCACAAAACTTTTGTTCATTTCATTTTGATCCAAAAATGATATCATCTACATAAATTTGTACTAATTGGATATCATTTTTGTTTCTTTTAATAAAAAGAGTGTTATCTACTCTACCAATTTCAAATTTTATTGCAATAGGTAAGATCTTAGCATGTCATACCAGGCTCTAGGAGCTTGTTTCAGACCATATAAAGCTTTTTTTAAATTTGTAAACATGATTTGGAAACTTTTCTTTTTCAAAAAGTGGAGGTTGTTCAACATAAACATCTTCTTTAACAAAACCATTTAAAAGGCACTTTTGACATCCATTTGAAATAATTTTAAATTGTTATGGTTTGCGAAAGCAAGTAGAATTCTAATGGCTTCTAAATATACACCGTGTGTAAAGGTTTCAGCAAAGTCTATTATTCTTCTTGAAAATAACCTTGCGCGACTAATCGAGCTTTATTTCTGACGACCTCACCTTGTTCATTCGTTTTCTTTTTATAAACCCATTTAGTACCTATTATATTTTTGTTCTCGGGTCAAGGAAAAGTTCTCATACATCATTTCTGTTGAACTGATTCAGTTCTTCTTACATAGCAAGAGTCCATAAATCATAAGATGATGCTTCCTTTGGATTTTTTGGTACATTGGTTGATATAAAAGCTATATTACTCATCTTATTTAGTTGATCTCTAGTTCTAATAACATATTCAATATTTCCTAGTATATTTTCTATAGGACGATCTTTTAAAAGCCCGATCCTTTTATTAGGATGAACAGTTTCACAATTTGTTTCATTTGATTCATTATACAAAGTAATAAAATCATCTTTATTCATTTAAACAATCTCTTTGAAATTTTCATCAAAAGATACATGCATTGTTTATTCAATATGTTAGTTTTTAAATTGAAAACTCTTTATGCTTTACTTCTATTAGAATATCTGATAAAGATTCCTCTGTTAGATTTAGGATCAAATTTATCCAAATTGTCCTTTGTATTTAGAATAAAGCATTTACTTCCAAAACTTTAAAATAAGATACGTTTGGTTTCTTATTGAAAAGAAGTTCATATGGTGTTTTATTGGTAAGAGGTCTAATTAAAGTCATATTCAAAATTTAACGAGCTGCAACGACTACTTCAACCCAAAAATTTCTTGGTAATTTACTATCTGAAAGCATAGTTCTTGCACACTCTTGAATCGTCCTATTTTTACGCTCTACCACTCCGTTTTGTTGTGGAGATCTTAGACAAAAAAAATTATGAGTTATTCCTTTTCCATTACAGAAATTCTCAAAATTTTCATTTTAAATTCTCCACCGTGATCACTATGAATAATTTCGATTTTTATAGAAAGCTGATTTCGAATTCTTTTTGAAAAAGTTTTAAATAAATCAAAAGCATCACTTTTATGTTTCAGAAAAATTGTCCATGTGAATCTAGAATAATCATCTACAATTACAAAAACATATTCATTATGATTTATTGACTGAGTTTGAGATGGACCAAATAAATCTAAATGAAGTAACTCAAGAGGTTTTGAAGTTGAAATCATATCTTTCAATTTGAATGAACTCTTCCTAAGTTTTCCTAATTTACAAGCATCACATATACTCTACTTTAAAATACATTTTAGAAAGACCCCTTACTAAATCAAGTGTTGAAAGTTTAGATAAGAGTTTGAAATTCAAAGGCAAAAATCTATTATGCCAAATCCAAGGGTTACTTGTATTAGCCAAAATAGGTTGTCATTTGAGATTTTTATACTGAGAATATTAATATTTTCCTTCCTAATTCCTTCAAAGATAATATTTGATTTATTATCTTCGCTATGACATTTGTCCTTTTCAAATTTAATTTTGTATTCCTTGTCATATAGTTGGCTTATGCCAAGTAAGTTGTGTTCTAAATTCCTAATTAACTATACATCAGAAACATTAGGAGTTTTAGAGTTACCGACATCGCCGATGCCAATCATATATCCTTTTGAATTGTCTCCAAAGTTGACCATTCCTCAATCTTCATAAATTATGTCACTAAGTATCTCCGGATTACCAATCATGTGTCTTGAACATCCACTATCATTATCCATTTGTTTTTCGTGATTTGCACCAAGTTGTCCATTGAGTGTTGATTCTTCAAAAGCCATATACACACCTGTTGCTACACAACACAACAATTTGGTAGATAACTTGATTTTCAATAATAACAATATGCAGACTTGTGAGACAATGATGATTTGGACAGTTTTGAACTAGTGTTAACAGAATCTCAAAAAATTTCCATTTTAAACTTTTTCAAAATTCATATTATGATAACTTTGAAAACCAATGCTCTAATATCAAATGTAGGAAATGCGGATTATGGATCTTACGACAGAATTAACACTGGAGGGGTGTGAATAGTGTTTAATTAATTTTATGAATCATTTTGAAATCTTTTCAAATTAAACCCAAATAGATGCAATTCACAAACACAAAGACAATCCAAGAACCAGACACAGAAGCAAACAGTAAATAAAAGCAGTATAGGAAAAAACACACTGCAATTTTATCAAAGCATTTAAAATATAAGAGAATATTTGAGTGGAGAAGAAGGAGTGAAGGAATAAAGAAAAAATAACGTAAAATTCGTTGAAAACAACTGTATCTATAAGAGAACAGCGGTCATGTCCATTCGCGAAAGGTTATGACGAATAGACACTCCTTTTGAAAATTTGAAAATTTAAACCATTACCATGTCGACATGGAGGGTATAGGGACGTCGACATGGCCATGTTATTTTTGAAAAATGATTTTTCTTTAAAATGATTTCTATTCTATAACTTGTCAAAACAATTTCTAAACTTCGTAAACCATTTTGAATATAGTTTAAAGACAAGAATGATTTTGAAATTAATATAATTAAAAAGAGTTTTTGAATTAAGGCTAAAATGTTTAAACCGAGAGAGAGAGATGTCTTTTTAAAAGATAGTTTTGAAAAAAATCTAAAAATAATTCATTTTGAAAATTTCGTGGATTCCATTCCACCAGAGAAGGTCGTGGATTTCATCCCACTAAAGAGGTTGTGGGTTCCATCCATTATTAAAGTGAGAAGGTGGATTTCATTCCACAATTAAAATCCGAATAAAGATTTTAGTGCTACTATGTAGTTTTAACATAAATCTAGACTCTTTTACTTATCTTGATATCTTGAACTCTTCATAATCTTGATACTCATAAGTCTTCAGTTTTGATTTCTACAATCTTGAATTCATCGGTCTTGAATCTCTATACTGTACAGTCTTCATTATCAGTACCTGCATGTATATATGTATATCTTCATGTACATACTCTAGAGAAAGATATTAGTATTTATGTTTTATAACAAGTCCTAAGGTTATTGTTATCAAAACCATTATCTCAAAAACTAACAGAAGTGGAAGTGGCCATGGGTTGTAGAGGGGAATGGACGTGATTGCACTTAGTTTTGATGAGTTTTGATCTCTTTGTGCTTGTATATAATTTTATTTCTTTTTGGAGATAGTTTGGCGTAACTTTTCCATGACTTAGGAAGCCGCTAAAATAGCTTAGAACGAAGAAAAAGAAGTAGAAGAGTGTGTGAAACTATGAAAGAGTATGTAACGACTAGGGTTTTTCTAGCGTTAATTGCAAACATTTAAGTAGTTTTAAATATTGAAACTGAATTATAAATTTGTTTAGAATATCGAAAACTTGGGTTTATTTAATAAAATAGATTCAGGATTCAGATATAGTGATTTATTGGACAATTAAACTTTTGAATTTAATAATTGGAATTGGGTAAATTATTGTATCTTAAGTTTTAAGCATGACAAATAAAATTTAAAGGCTTGTAAAATTCATAGTAATAGAACTAAAGACAATGCAACTTTTAAAATCGAATTTAAAAGTGATTTGTTTAGTTTTAAAATATATCGTTTAAATCAACATTTCAAAATAGCCTCCCCAGGCACAATCTTGGAATTCGACGAAACCGGTTCCATTGGATCGTAATATTGTATTATTATCGGACTTCAAATTTCATAGCTTTCGGAGTTGTCGTGTAGTCGTACGGAATATAAATGCGCTAAAATATATATTGAAAATTCAATATAATAATTGAGTCCAAAAAGCTATCTTCTTCATACATCGAGTTAGGACTCGAAATATTTTCCATTTCTTTCGGAATGAGGGTATAAGATTACAAAAACCTAGCAACACGCCTCGATAGGATGTAAAGTTTTTAAGCTACGAATTCAAGATGATATAAATTTAAAAATTAAAAATTATATATTATTGTTTGATTAGTCAAAATACTTCACATCAGATTTTTTTTCTTTTTCAGAACACTGTAGCAAGCCTACGCAGTCACGCTAGCCAATTCAAACACGCTTCCGTCATTTCTTCACCCTTGCTTTTCTTTTTAAAACCTCATCCTTCTCGTTCAATTCAACAGCCGAAAAACAAAATATAACAACATTAAGAACATTATATTTCCTCTAGGAAAAAACTAAATCCTTGATTTCACTCTTCCCTCTTCGATAATGGTGAGCACTAGGGCAGAATCTCTCGTTCCCTTAATAAAATAATAATAAATGAGATCGAAGAACAACTCGATCGTGGTAGAATCACGCTCGCGTAGGGCACGCATGCGAGGTAGATTGTCGCATTCGACTTGGGACTGGGGAAGCATGCGTTGAGAAGAGGAGGAGGTCGATCGATCCACGAGGCCGCTTCGAACTCGAGCTTGCGTGTTGAAGGTTGGTGTGGTGAGAGATGGTGATGAGTGGTCGCGTCTCGCATGTAAGGGAGTTTATCGAAGGTTGGTGGCAGAGGTTGAGCAACAAGCGGAGTCGCGATTTGATTTGGGCAAGTTATACATGTCGCGATGGCTATGTTAAGCGGATGGTGTGGGGATTGGAAGAGGTCGCATCGCATGGAAGTGATGGGGAAGGGCGCGTGCTGGCAACGGTAATAGAGGCCGATGGGGTTTCACTAGCTCGAGGCGGAGGCAGTGAGGTATATCATTTTTTATTTTATTTCTATTTTTAATCTAATTGAATAAATAAATGTTTACATACACAGAAAAAGGAAAAAGGAGTTTTAAAAATTAGAATTTTATTTTTTCAAATATATATGCATAAAAGATGGAAAGTTTTTACAGCAAAGAAATTACTGTTTTTTTATTCACAGAAAGAAATAAGAAAATAATATATATATATATATATATATCTGTATAAATATATATATACACACACATATTTTCACTTACTGGTTTAATTTTAAAATAATGTATTATGGAGATTAATTTGGTTAATAAACATAATTATTTTAGTTACGAAAAATTATTTATTATAGGGAAATTGACTATTAGTAAATTAAATTTATTAAAAAGGTAGTTGATTGCTCGATTATTAAAATGATAATAAACTTATAATGTTTATACAAGGTCAAAACCGTGAAACCAAGTCAAGATTGAAGGGGATTGCAAAACAAAATAAAGGTGAGATTTTCTCACTCATATGGATTACCTTGTTTAAAATTAAATGTTAAATTTAAATTATTGGATGCCTGACTTGGTTGATAAATTTATAATTTATGTGTTCGATGTTATATATATAGCGTATATATATATATATATATTAGTATTGGAGTGATTGTTATTCCCGTATTATATAGCGGATGAGACCCTATGCGCCCTGCATAATAGCAGATGACACTGTATATTTTTATTTGTTGACTAACATCTGTGGATGCAGGGAAAAACAGATTGGGGGACCCGACAGGATTCCTTAAAAATATTTATTATTCATATATATATTGATATATGATAGGATGGATAAATTGATATGGATTGTGTGTGAATTGAATTATTAAATGTTAAATAGCCTGGGAACTGATTTGGTATTTTCATGTACCATAAATAATTAATTTGAGGGAATTTAAAAGTTAATTTTGAATGGAAAATATTTATATTGAAAATTGGATTTATTCCGAAGGAAGCTAAGTGGAATAACGATATTTAAGTTAACTTGGTATTACTTAACTATTTGTAAATTGGTTCAAGTAGAGATTTGAAATTAAATTCTATATTAAGGGCTTGAAGAAATATTGGATCAATAATTAGAATAGATTTTAAAAAAATGGAATTTTACTAAAGAAAGAATAATAAAATGGAATTTTACTAAGGGATAAATTATAATGTGGATTTATGGATAGATTTGTTTTTATAAATAGATGAAAAACTCAAAGGAGTTTATAAATCTATAGACAAGGTTTATAAATAAGATATCAGTGGATATCTTAAAATATAAGTTATGGTCTGGACTTATATCGAGTTGTGAGAATTGTTTTTGAAAAGAAATAGTGGAAAATATTTCAAATATGAGAAATGGTGATATATTTAGATATAGTCGATGAGATACAAATCAAGAGGAATTTATGATTTGAATTGGTGGGTATTGGATTTTCTCAAAAATAGATTTTCGATTACAATTTGTTTTAAATGAGAATATAAATTATTATACTGTATAGTATAAATTATTATTTGGATTTAGAATATTTTAAAGTTAGTTATTATAATACTTAATATTTATTGAAAATAAATTCTAATTTGTATAAACCAACTTTGTAAATTAATTAGTAACTGGATATGAATTTTTAATGCTTTTAAGATGTTGATATTTTAGTTTTATCTAAAACCATATTTTGTAAATAAACCATTATTCTTATTTTATATATATATAATTGTTTTAAATTCAATTATAAATCCTCTTGGGATGGGAAGCTAAGTTTATTTGATTGAATAAGATTTTAGAAGCAAGATCTTATAATGGTATTATGGGAACTTAATAAAATTTCTAAAGCATAAGATAACTGAAACTAGGATTTTAAATAAGCATAAACAGCTTTGGGAATATTAAAGGAAATTGGCTAAGGAATTCTGGGATTTAAAGAATTCGTGCGAAATAAGTTGGGAATTTACATATAAAATTGTAAATGATTTTTGAAAAGAAAATAGGAAATAAGTGAATATTTTCCAAGTGTTGAGTAATTAATGAAGTGGGAAAAATGTTCTATGTCTTGGGCAAAGGTTAAAATTTGTTCCTTGAGAATAAATGGGATTTGGAAAAAAACTATTTTCAAAGTGTTAAAAAATATGGAAACAATATCTTGAGTAGATATTTTGAGATAAATGATTTGGAAAATTATTTAAAGCCCGATGGTTGCTTGTGGATGTTGTATGATAGTTAAATAACCGACTATCAAAATTGGCCAATGCGCTGATCATTTCGAAGGGATCAAAATCGGATTTAATTATCCGTAAACCACTTTGATTCGGTTTGAACGTAGCGAATGAATACCGTGAAGATGATGAAGAAGGTGATTTGGTTTGTCCAGACCTAGGACAACTTGTATGGACGAATACTATCAGAACATCATCATGTGGACGATGAGTATTCTAAGTGAGATTCGTTCTTGAAAGGTAATCGTTGCCCCAAGCCTCATCAACCGGGAATGGCTAAAACAGGGGAGGTGCAGCAAGGCTAAGTGGGTAGCATCCAATTAGGGTAAGATTTTCCTTGTCCAGATGTCCCTTTATTCGGCTATGTGGATGGTTGCTCCGTGGGGTGATCTTATTTGGACTATCCAGTAAGGGGTAGCTCCGGTCTAGTGGTGCAGGGGATCAGGAGTGGTCCTCGGTACGCTGACCTAAACCAGGTACTGTGATGAGCGGTACCCCTGTAGCCCTGTCATTGTTTGGAACCCAATCTCCAATAAGCGCTCGTACAGTTTTGATTGTGCGCAACTATTGCTGGAACGTGAGATGTAAGCATTTCAGCTAGATTTTATTTACTTTCTATATACACTATTATAATATCAGAGGATTTGATAAAAATGTTTGGTTATCGCAAGATAAAAACCCGGCATATTTATTTTCGGCGTGGTCTTACGAGATACCTTTGCTTTAAAGGACTTTCAAAATATAATAATCCAATTGAGTGTGGTTTTCTCACGTTGGTTTTCCAGACTGAATCGGGTGTTGTTTTATTATGATGCTCGAGTCAGACCGATCATTACAGATTCAGGATAGGATGCTATGAAGTCAAGAGACGAGCTGGATGATGAGGCATATTTCCATAAATTTGTATTTTCGTTTTGTAAGGACAAGTTTCTGAACTGTCTAGATTTGATGTGATGATTGTGCACTCTGATGATTGTATGTATTAAACAGTTAGAGATTCTTTTGTATAAAAACCAGTTGATGTGTATTATATTTTGTTCTGCTGCAATTGTGAGACTTTGTGTCGTTGTTTTCTCTTCTTCTTCTACCTCTTTCTTCTTTTACCCTAGTTATTCGCTCTTTCGTACACTTTGGATTGAACGAGGAAGAATTATTATCAACTCAAGGGGTATGGAAATGCAGGTCGCTACAATTGGTATCAGAGCTGAAGGTTAAGCGAGAACCTTGGTTCTGGTGGAGATTACTCATCAGAGATTGAGTCAATAGTACTCTAGAACGAGTTTGAGCATATTAAAAGATATGAGCACGTATTTGTTAGTGAATATAAAATGTTTTAATATTGTGTTCACTTATTGGTCGAGTGGTATATAAATTTTTATCGAGTAGGGGGACGCTGCTATTCCGATATGAGTTTATAAACACTTGGACACGATAAACTGACATAATATGGTTTTGAAGTTGGTGAATGAAATAATTTTACGCAAAATATATTTTGATATAAAAGAAATAATTTTCTGAAATTATGATATATAATGGAAGTGCTTGGAGGATAATATTATAGTCAAACAAGATTGTAAAATTTAAAATAGTTCATACAACTAATATGGGAAAATTTTGTAAGTATACATTATACATAATAAAAAAATGAAATTTAATTTGGATTAAGTAGAAGAAATTAAGTTTTTGAAACTAAATTAATGGTAATTTGAATAAATTAGTGAAGTAAATTAGTTAAATGGATTAAATTTTTGTTGAATGGATTAAATTTTTGTTGAATGGATTAAATTTTGGATGTGATTGAATTGAAAAATAAAATTTTAGTTGGATTGAGAAATAAAATTTAATCAAATTGGATTTAACGTAAAACTAAAGGGAGTTGAGTTGAAATAAAATCAAATTGAAATAAAATTCAGTTGAGTTAAAGATTATGTTGAATGGAATAAAATTCTTGCTTAAATAAATTTAAAGAGGACAGTATGAAGTTGAATTTAGCGTAAGTTACGTTAAATAAAAATTGAATTGAAATAAATAAACTTTGATAGCTTATAAAAGAATTGAAAATCATTGAATAAAAGTATTCTTGGGCTATAAATAAATGTATAGTCCTGAGTTAATAACGAAATGTGAATATGCTTAAGTATAAATTGATGGAAATATGTAATATAAGTGGATGACTTATAAAAACGAAGAAGTGGAATAGAAAACCCAAAATAAAGATTGTTTGATATTTTGGAAAATGAAATAAAAATCCAAACCTAAATTATAAAATGGATTGAACTCAAGTATAATAGTTAAAGTGATTATTGAGATAAAAATCGTATATTGATTTAAAAATTGGAAGTGAGCTAATTAGCTAAATAAATTAGTTGATAGAATATGTTAATAGAATTTAACTCGGTTAAATAAAATTGGATTGTTAGTTAAAAATGGATTTTTGAAAATGAAACCCGAGTTATAAATAAAATTCGACTTGGATTGTTAGAAAATTAAAATGAATTGAAATGTTGTCAAATAAATGGAATTGGATTAAAATAGAAATGGTTTGAGTTGCAAACAAATCCAATTCAAGCATAAATTAATTGAGTTGCCTTGATATTAATTTAATGAGATCGAGAATGAATTAATTTGGAAGTTAAAATTATAAAGTGGAATAAGTGAATAGACTAGTTGAATTAAAATTAGTAAAATGGATGGGATTTGATTAAATAAAAATAAAATCAAGGATTTAAACCAGAAATTGGTTACAAGAAAAATAAACTTGAGTAATGGGGTGAAATAATTTTAAGAAAATAAACAACTTAAGCAAATACTTGAATGGAAGCTCGGCTTAAGAGAATATGTGAGATGGCCATAGCATGGAATGTTTTCGAACTTAATAAAATGGTTTTAAATGAAACCTATGCAGGTATAATGAAATGTAGGTAAATGGATTGTGAATAAATTAGAATGGAATGAAATTATATTGGTTGCAAATAAGTTAAAATTGAAATGAAATCGAGTTAAGTATAAAATGAGTTGGAATTACAAACTAAAATGGATATTCTATTAAGTGAATATCGTTGAATTCGCATTAAAAGGTTGTCGTTTGACGTAAACAAGAGTAAATAAAATTCTATAAACTGATAGATGTAACGACCCGCCTTTCATTCCATAGAAAGACGCATCATTAAGAAGAAAGAAAGGGATAGAAAAGAGAAAAGATAGAAAAGAAAGAAACAAACAACATCATAATCTCACAACGGAACGATTAAATTATATTATATCACATAAGATATTACATAGTATCATATACATCAGAGTTATACAGCTAATACAGCACAAACTAGATAGTTACAAACATATGTCTAGTTATTACAACTCAAGTACATCACAGATAGACAGATACAACACTAGCACAGCAGAACCACTATATATATCTACACGCTGAAGCCTCCTGCTCCATATCTCCTCCAGAACTCGTCAAAGCTAACCTAAATCCCTTGACTACTCATACATAATATGAGTACCCAAGAGTTTAATAAAACAGAAAATAAACACTTGGGTCAGACATGGGTCTGGTGTGAGTAAACGGGTTAA
This sequence comes from Allium cepa, assembly GCA_030765085.1. Taxonomy (NCBI): domain Eukaryota; kingdom Viridiplantae; phylum Streptophyta; class Magnoliopsida; order Asparagales; family Amaryllidaceae; genus Allium; species Allium cepa. Next base: position 473,552,884 of record CM060943.1, on the reverse strand, counting down.
AGTTGCTTAACTTTGAAAATCCTTTTGAAAACAAAGGTATCACGTAAGACTCCCCATAAATAAACATGGGTAAGTTTTTACCTTACGCTAACCAAAATATTTGATAGGAAATCCAATGACATTATAATAGGGTCAAGGGTTTTCAAGTAAATAGAAAATAGCCGAAATTATTACATCATTAGATTCTAGCTACTAGCCACAAAACTGGGTAATACAATCAAAACCGTAAGGGCACGTAGGAAGAATGGGTTTCATCAATGTCAGGGCTACTGGGGTACCGCCCGTCACAGTACGGGGCCTAGATCACCGTACCGAGGATTACTCCCAAACTTCTGCAACACAAAGCCGGAACATCCCTTACTGGACAGTCCCGAACAAGACAATCACGTAGATGGTCGTCGTAGACTGCCCACACAGCCGAATAAAAAGGGACCTCTAGACAGGGGAAAATCTCATCCTACTTGGGTGCTACCCACTTAGCCTTGCTGTACATCCCCTGTTTTAGCCATTCCCAGTTGATGAGGCTTGAGGCTACGATTACCTTTATAGAACACATCTATCTTCGAATGCTCATCATCCACCTGACGATGTTCTGAAAGCATTCAATCCATACAAGTTCGTTCTGGGTTCGAACGAAACCGAAGGCACTATCTTGGTACACTCATTTTGGAATCACCCTCAGAGTTAACGACAATAGCCCTTGCACTCTGAATCTTCATCTCGAACCTGAAAGCACCACCCCGTTAAACTCGTACTGGAATCACCCTCAGAGTCTTAACGACGAATAGTCCTTACACCTCGAGTCTTCACTCTTCACTTGATATTCACGACCTAACGTTTAATTTGGATCGATGTGGTTTTTCGAATTCCAAATTTAAAAACCCGATCCCGGTCTCATCGAAATCCAAAACGCCATCTTAATGACCAAGTGATTTTAGTTTGAACAATGATTCAATTTAAGACATTGAATTCACACAGCATCATTTACAGATAGATATCACACATTTATCACAGCTATTATCAACATCATATCATAGCACATAACAGATTATTCAAACTATAAGCATCATTCAATTCAGACATTCCACTCAATCAATCATCCAAAAACAGGATTCACTAATCCAAATTATAATTAATTTAATCATCTTAAATTAAATTAATTACTTGAGAATTAATCACATAATCCTGCTTAAACAATCATTAATTAGTTAATACACACCTTTTAATTAATTAATCAACCATTAATCACTTTATAAACCAATTAATTAATCTTTAATAAGATTATTTATCCGTTAATTATCTTCTTAATTAGTCACCCTTGATTAATTATTACTTAATCACATTAAGTAATTAGTCTACAAATTAATTATACAAATTAATTATGCTTTTATCATTTAATAATAACTCTTAATTACTTCCATTAATTAATTAATTATAATTAATTACATTAATGCTTAATTAATTATATCTTAGTCACTTTATTGATTAATTATCATATAATTAATCACTTTTATTAATCAATTAAACCTTTGATTATTATCATTAATTACATTAATTAATGATCTTCTAATTACTTTCATTAACTAATTATTCTTTTAATTATCTTTAACTTAATTACATTTATTAATCAACCTTGATTAATCATAATCAGTAATCAGCTTCCCTTAATTACTTTTATCAATTAAATCAACTCTTTGATTAATTTCATTAATTAATCCTTTAATTACACTGAGTAATTATCACTTAATTACTTCCCTTAAGTAATTATCCTTTAATTACTATCCATAAGTAACTCCCTTAATTAATTACATCCCGTAATTATTCATTAATTACTTCACTAAGTAATTATACTCCATTAATTACATTAAGTAATATACTTAATTCCATCATTAAGTAATCCTCTTTAATTAATTAAACTTAATTAATTAATTAAACTTAATTAATTAATTAAAATTAATTCACATTAACTTAATTAATTACACCAAGTAATTAATTACTTTAATTACTTTATTAAGTAATTATCTTTAATAATCTTCTTAACATTTAGTAATTAACCTCTTAATTACTTATTACTTAATTATTTCTTAATTGATCAACCTTTATTTAACAAATATTAATTAAGTAATTAATTACACTTCAATTTAATTTATCTTAATTTAATAACTTAAATTAAACATTTTTAGTAAATTAAGTAATTATACTTTAATTAATTTAGTTAATAAAACATGATTAAATTAAAATAAATTATTTATTACATTAACTCTTAACTTCCAACTTAAAATAGATAAAATTTAAAAGCTTGAATATGATTTATTAAAAATCGTCATCCTTTATTAAAGTTAAGTACCTTTATACTTAAATCATAATTATATTTCAACAATTTTATTTAAGTTGAAACATTTTAAAGCTAATTACAAATTTATTCTAAAGTAATATTCATCAAAACTATTTTTAAAACAAGATTTAGAACTGTAAAAACCCATACCTTTGAAACTTAAATTTGTTTAAAACTTCATCTTTTAACTTAAATCATTTTATACATTTAAAACTTGTTTAAAAATTTGCTTAAAAATTTGGTTTTATACTTATACATTTCTTATGTTTTTGAACATATTCATTTTACATACCTTCAAAATATGTTTATTCTTTGTTTTAACACCCAGTAATAAATTCATTTAAGTAAAATCACTTTGCTTTACTAATTTATAATCTGGTCAAACAGATTAACAAGAGGAAAAGAGGACTCGAGCCAAACAGGCAAACTCGAACAAACACAAGCATAAAGCAAAATCCTTCGAGTCACCATCGAACCCAACTCGAGATCAAACCCGAGCCTCTGCTTCATTCCCAAACTTCGAACCACTCAGAGATGAACGTGCACCGTGCACGTGCACGGCGATCATACCTACATCTCCACCTTGCCGACCATGCTCGCAAGTCAATGGCGATCTCAACTACCACCCCGACCATCCAGAATCGTCAAAACCCCAGAGACACGAAAACGAGCTGCAACGACCAAAATTGGAAACGTGACTCATCGAAGAAACCACTCCAAACCATCGCCACCGACCACCTGACGAAGCGTAACACCGCCAAACGTTTATCGACTTCACTGAACCCTTTCCCACAACTCCGATAATCTCCGAAGTCCTGGTGATGCAATAGTACCCTCGAGAACAAAGACGACGCATAGCAGGTCCAAAACCCTACTACAACGACTTTCCATCGTCATGATGATCGAAAAATCCATGAAGCATTTTTCCCTTGCTTCTCTACTCCTACGCCACCATTGGAAGCAAACCCAACCCCTCTGAGCTCAACGAACATCAGAAAAGACTCAAAAACCCCTTTCTGAACAAACCCAAATAACTCCTTCGATTCTAACTTAAAAATTATGATTTAGCTTTTAAAATTCCTAGCTTTTGAAGACAAATCAAACTATATTAGTGAATTCGAGAATCACCATGTTTGAAATTTACCCATTTTTATGAATTCCACTGTATTCTTGAATTTACAGAGTATTATCTAAATTCGTTCACTAGAAATTATTTCTAAAAACAAGAATACAATGTTATTAACATTTACCTTTTAGTAATCAAAGTCAAATTTTGATTATCCAATGAGATATGAATTTTTAGTTGATGAAGATGGACCTATCACTAACACAGAGCACAAATGAAAATAAACAGAGACCATTCTATAGACATGCGATACTTATATTCACACAATTAAAATCAAGCAAGCATTATAAACTATATTCCTACGCATGCAACAGATTTCATCACAGGTTTGTAACTGTTTTAAAAAAAAGGTTTACTCACCAATTTATTGAAGCAGCGAGCATTGGACAGGATTTGCAGTATTGATTACTGTTATTGATCGGAACTTTGAATGTTGAGTTTGATGTTGCATGCAAATTTGATTATTGAAGTTGAACTTGCTTGTTGTATTAGATTGTTGTTGACTTTGTTGTTGAACTTCATTTGAATTTGAGAAGATCACTTTGATTACAGTTTGAAAACTTTACAGGTTTTTCAAATTTTGAAGTTGAAACCTTGCTACAGATTTTTGAACTTGAGATTTGCTGATTTGTTGTTGAATTCTTACAGAGATGTTGTTTTGAATTTTGGTTTGTATTTGATGCTGATTCTTTATTTTTCTTTAAATTTGATTTTTAGTTTCTTGAGAAAGAAAAATGTTGTTTGAACTAAAAATGATTTTGTTAAGTTTTCTCTTAATACATTTTTAATATATGTTTTCAAAAATTAACAAAACAATGTCACTTGTTTCCTAAGTTATTAGAATGATTCCAAGTGTAATTTGCATGGTCTAACATACTTACACATGTTACATTTCAAATATTATAATAATTACTCATTTTTATAAATGTATTTTTTTTCAATTGATTTCTTATTTATACTATCATGTTTTAATATTTATATTAGTTTAGTTTTTAATTTTTATATATATAAATTACCTTTAAAATTTACGTTCTTTAATGTTTATTTGTATATTTTTAAAATATATTTTCAAAACTAAATTTTAAAGAAAGAAAATTTAAAAGGAAAAGAATATTGAATTGTACCTTATTTCAAAGTTTCAACTAAAACATTGTACTTCAAAATATGTGAGCTAAATTATTTCGAAAGCCAATTTTTAAAAAGAAAACAAATTAAACTTTTATTATATAATATACTATTTTAAACTATTATATTTAAAAAAAAATTACTTTAAGTACTTTTGAAAATATAAGATAGATTTTAAAACAAGCTTTTGAAAAATTTCTATATTAAATTCAATCAAATTGCCCAATTCACAATACACACACACACTCACACACATATATATATATTATAAATTTGAAGACATTTTTATTAAATTTAAATTTAAATTTAAATCAAACTCCCTATTTATAATATATACCTTCATATATACATTATAAAAAGAATATTTTTATAATTAGCTTAGAAAGATAAATTTTATCAATTATATGTTTTTAACCTTGAAAAGAATAAAATTTCCAAATTAAATTATTATCATTATTGTAAATTTTGAAAAGATAGGATTTGTCAAATTAAATTAATTATTAGTTTTTGAAAAGACAATTAGATTATTAAATCAATATTACACATTTTAAAATAATTATAAATGGAAATTATTAAATAAATATTGCCTAATTTCCGGGACATCACATTCCTCCCCCTTTAAAAGAATTTTGTCCCCGAAATTTAAAAGAAAAGATAATTTAATAATCCCATACAGATTTTCATTTTAAAATAGCAAGCATATGCTATCAACCAAATTCTAGCAACCATAGCAACCAATTCAAACAAACAATTCTAGTTATCCAGACAAAATTCTGGATAAACTTCCTAGAGTTTCCCAGGTACAAACACCGGGATACTCACTTTCCTGAATTTAAACTAGCTACACTACTCAGATTCAGAGCTCCTATATCTAGATCTACAATCTGAACAGGATATCGGACCATAGACAAGTCCTAATCAACTTCCAAATCTCACTAGAATTAATGGACCTAAAACTAGTGATAGATCTTACACGTGCTCCCTCAGAGATACGTGAAAATACATAACGAATTCCAGACACCCGAACTGGCAATTCAATCCTGTAGATCAAACACTTAACCTTAAGAGCATATAGAAAAATCCAATACTCTTCTGAGCTAGCTTCCAGACTTACCCAATCTTATCGCTCTTACGATCGAAGAAAACTTACCCACAAATATATCTTCGACTCTAAATTCTGAATCCTTTGTCTCTTATCCACAAAACTCTCTTGTCGCTCATGGGCCGCCTTCAACCTTCTTGATCAATTCAAATCTTCGTGGATGCCTCTCGGATCAAATCTTGATCAAGAATGAGATGATCTCCGGATCCTACTCAACAAGTTGGTTTTTCCAAGATCCACCAAAATCCACAACAAAAACTCTACTATACAAATATCAGAAGACTTCAAACACCCTACTCCTATTCGGAAAACAGAACAGATGCACAAGACAACCAAGCCTTCAGATTCTGAGTGAACTTCCTGTAGAAATCTTCTAATCCAAGTCAAACACAACTTCCGAGGAATCCGAGGTTGCTTCTATTCCGGAATAGCTACCACCTTGCTTCCGCTACACAACTTTGATATAAAGAATATGATAATGTTGTTGATGAACACAAGCACAGACTTGATCCACTCATCTGGGAAACATGTTCATCAAATTCCATAAAATTATAGTGACCTGTCTGATTCGGTCACAAACACCACAACAAAAATTCAGCCAGGAAACAAGATCCGATCAATCCTAACTGCTTAACCAGACCTCTCTTTAGGATCCATCCCACAACTAGGCTGAACTACCGGTAAAGCCCCAAGAAGCATGTCAATACAGAACTCCATCTTTTGATGTGGATTCAAACCTTGACTCCGTCGAAGATATCCAGAGAATCTCAAACTACTTCGATAGCTCTACATCCCCTAGAGATGCCTCAATCCCAAACAAAAATTACTAAGAGAACTTCCGAACCATCTCAAGTCACTTTTGCGATTCTACCTTGTTCAGATTCTAAAGAAACCGCTCTCTGTCTTCACAAATTTGAACAGCTTAAGCCTTCCTAACCAAAAGAAGAAATTGATGATCACCTACCCACAAACATCAAACCCAGCTGAGTTTCCAGAAGTGGGCAAGCCTTTACCATCTGCCCGGCCTACTGACAGAAGAACCACAAAAACTCCTGAATCATCGAAGAAACAGACCATCTACTGCTTTTGGACTCCACCTTTAGTATATTGCTAAGCCAAGAGACCTTCCCGACAGCACACTCATCACCTCCAAGTTGCTACTGCAGCCAAGGACTTCTAATCCAAAAGATTATCGAATCACAAAGCCATATCAGCCAACTTCACAAAAGAGTCTTCAAGATAGACAGATATCTCTCAGGAAACTCCGCTTCAAACCAAGCACAAACACCTTGCCAAAATGAGTCTCAAACTCCAATACAGGCAAGACTCCTTCCTAAGGTTGCCAAGATACCATCACTCGCTTCAGCACTCCGACTGATCAAATTCTTGAAAATCCGCTTGCACGAGCGCAACCAGGCTTACACTTCAAAGATAGACTCCGAACCTTTCAAAGGTTTCCTTCAGAGATCGGTAAAATCCATACACAATATAGCAAAGCTTACTCAAGATGCCTAATACTACCCTGACAGATACACTTCCAACCTCTACACTCAGATTTCTTCCATGGGTAGTCGTGTTACACATACCACTAACTCTCTTACCTCTAGAGCTTATTGGAAAACCTGAACAGGTAACCCAACAATAGGTAGTTATATATATATATATATATATATATATATACACACACACGCGCGCGCGTGCGCGCTCTCTCTCAAGATAGAAATCACTCCAAAGCCTAGGTATTCACTCAACCTAGTGCTTTGATACCACAATGTAACGGTCTAGGCTTTTCAACCATCAACAGCGGCCACTTTCGACTGGTAGGCTTTTCAACCATCCCAGCCCTGCCGTGGCTTACATTGGTACCTCGGGTTTGCTTTTACGGCCAGCCTCTCGACTCGCAACCAACCCCTCAAGGCCTTATACTATTTCGGAGGACATGTAGGGGTAAAAGTCTCCCGTTCGCCACCAAACGCGAAGCGAGAACCCTCTATCATGATGTAATGTAGCAATCCCGGTCTCATCGAAATCCAAAACGCCATCTTAATGTCCAAGTGATTTTAGTTTGAACAATTAATTCAATTTAAAACATTGAATTCACACATCATCATTTACAGATAAATATCACACATTTATCACAGCTATAATCAACATCATATCGTAGCAAATCACAGATTATTCAAACTATAAGCATCATTCAATTCAGACATTCCACTTAATAAATCATCCAAAAACAGGAATCATTAATCCAAATTATAATTAATTTAATCATCTTAAATTAATTACTTGAGAATTAATCACATAATCCTGCTTAAACAATCATTAATTAATTAATGACAAACCTTTTAATTAATTAATCAACCATTAATCACTTTATAAACCAATTAATTCATCTTTAATTAGATTAATTATCCTTTAATTATCTTCTTCATTAATCACCCTTGATTAATTATTACTTGATCACATAAAGTAATTAGTCTTTAAATTAATTACACAAATTAATTATGCTTTTATCATTTAGTAATTACTCTTAATTACTTCCATTAATTAATTAATTATAATTAATTACATTAATGCTTAATTAATTACATTAATTAATTATATCATAATCACTTTATTGATTAATTATCCTATAATTAATCACCTTTATTAATCAATTAAACCTTTGATTATTATCATTAATTACATTAATTAATGATCTTCTAATTACTTTCATTAACTAATTATTCTTTTATTTAATCTTTAACTTAATTACATTTATTAATCAACCTTCATTAATCATAATTGGTAATTAACTTCCCTTAATTACTTTTATCAATTAAATCAACTCCTTGATTAATTTCATTAATTAATCCTTTAACTACACTGAGTAATTATCACCTAATTACTTCCCTTAAGTAATTATCCTTTAATTACTATCCATAAGTAATTCCCTTAATTAATTACATCCCGTATTATTCATTAATTACTTCACTAAGTAATTATACTCCATTAATTACATTAAGTAATATACTTAATTCCATCATTAAGTAATCCTCTTTAATTAACTAAACTTAATTAATTAATTAAAATTAATTCACATTGACTTAATTAATTACACCAAGTAATTAATTACTTTAATTACTTTATTGAGTAATTAGCTTTAATAATCTTCTTAACATTTAGTAATTAACCTGTTAATTACTTATTACTTAATTATTTCTTAATTGATTAACCTTGATTTATCAAATATTAATTAAGTAATTAATTACACTTAATTATTAACATAAACTAATTTATCTTAATATAATTACTTAAATTAATCAATTTTAGTAAATTAAGTAGTTATACTTTAATTACTTTAGTTAATAAAACATGATTAAATTAAAATAAATCATTTATTACATTAACCCTTAACTTCCAATTTAAAATAGATTAAATTTAAAAGCTTGGATATGATATATTAAAAATCATCATCCTTTATTAAAGTTAAATACCTTTTTACCTAAATCGTAATTATATTTCAACAATTTTATTTAAGTTGAAACATTTAAAATCTAATTACAAATTTATTCTAAAGTAATATTTATCAAAACTATTTTTAAAACAAGATTTAAAACTTTAAAAACCCATACCTTAGAAACTTAAATTTGTTTAAACTTCGTCTTTTAACTTAAAACATTTTATACATTTAACACTTGTTTAAAACTTTGCTTAATAATTTGGTTTTATACTTATACCTTTCTTATGTTTTTGAACATATTCATTTTACATACCTTCAAAATATGTTTATTCTTTGTTTTAAAACCCAGTAATAAAATCATTTAAGTAAAATCACTTTGTTTACTAATTTATAATCTGGTCAAACAGATTAACAAGAGGAAAAGAGGACTCGAACCAAACAGGCAAACTCGAACAAACACAAGCATCAAGAAAAATCCTTCGAGTCACCATGGAACCCAACTCGAGATCAAACCCAAGTCTCTGCTTTATTCCCAAACTTCGAACCAATCAGAGATGAACGTGCACCGTGCATGTGCACGGCAATCAGACCCACATTTCCACCTTGCCGACCACGCTCGCAAGTCAACGGCGATCTCAACTACCACCCCGACCATCTAGAATCGCCAAAACCCCAGAGACATGAAAATGAGCTGCAACGACCAAAACTGGAAACACGACTCACCGAAGAAACCACTCCAAACCATCACCACTGACCGCACGATGAAGCGTAACCACGGCCAAATATTCATCGACCTTCCCTGAACCCTTTCCCACAACTCCGATAATCTCCGAAGTCCTGGTGATGCAGCAGTACCCTTGAGAACAAAGACGATGCATAGCAGGTCCAAAGCCCTACTACAATGACTTGCCATCACCATGATGATCAAAAAATATATGAAACATTTTTCCCTTGCTTCTCTACTCCTGCGCCACCATTGGAAGCAAACCCGACCCCTTTGAGCTCAACGATCATCAGAAAAGACTCAAAAACCCCTTTCTGAACAAACCCAAATATCTCCTTTGATTCTAACTTAAAAATTATGATTTATCTTTTAAAATTCCTAGCTTTTGAAGACAAATCAAACTATATTAGTGAATTCGAGAATCACCATGTTTGAAATTTTCCATTTTTATGAATTCCACTGTATTCTTGAATTTAAAGAGTATTATCTTTATTCATTCACTTGAAATTATTTTTAAAAACAAGAATACAATGTTATTAACATTTTCCTTTTAGTAATCAAAGTCAAATTTTGATTATCCAGTGAAATATGAATTTTTAGTTGATGAAGGTGGACCTGTCACTAACACAGAGCACAAATGAAAATATAAAGAGACCATTTTACATACATGCTATACTTATATTCACACAATTAAATCAAGCAAGCATTATAAACTATATTCCTACACATGCAATAGATTTCATCACAGGTTTGTAACTGTTTTCAAAAAAAAGGTTTACTCATCAATTTATTGAAGCGGAGAGCATTGGATAGGATTTGCAATATTGATTATCGTTACTGATCTGAACTTTGAATGTTGAGTTTGATGTTGCATGCAAATTTGATTATTGAAGTTGAAGTTGCTTGTTGTATTAGATTGTTGTTGACTTTGTTGTTGAACTTCATTTGCATTTGAGAAGATCACTTTGATTATAGGTTTGAAAACTTTACAGGTTTTTGAAATTTTGAAGTTGAAACCTTGCTTCAGATTTTTGAACTTGAGATTTTCTGATTTGTTGTTGAATTCTTACAGAGATGTTGTTTTGAATTTTGGTTTTTATTTGATGTTGATTCTTCATTTTTATTTAAATCTGATTTTCAGTTTCTTGAGAAAGAAAAATGTTGTTCGAACTAAAAATGATTTTGCTAAGTTTTCTCCTAATACATTTTTAATAAATGTTTTCAAAAATTAACGAAACAATGCCACTTGTTTCCTAAGTTATTAGAATGATTCCAAGTGTAATTTGTAGGATCGATTTCACCTTACAGGAGGGTGAATAGGGTGATACTATCAATAATAAAAATTATTGCGGAAGTCCATAAAATATTTTCAACACAAATGTATCAGAATAATAGCAGCACAAATAATAGCAGAATAATAAATGCAGAAATAGATGACATAGAATTTACCTAGCTTCGGCAAAACCTTGCCTACGTGATGACCCCAAGGTTTCTACTAGAAATTAAGTAGTCTGATGCTTACATACGTAAACTTGCGACACCCGCTATCGACTAAGCTTAACTCTATGCTCAAAACCCTGCATTGAGTTGTAAATTCTCGAACTACATCACCGTAGGTCGCCCCCTAGTCACACGACTAGAAATTGCAATGTTTAAAAAGGAAAATACAAAAACAACAATTTAAAAATAATTAAACCCTGATTTAACTATTAAATCCCAATTAAAAATTGAGAGAAGCCGGTCCAAAAAGTAGACTTAAGAAAATTTGTTCATTTCCCCTTTTTTATTTCCTTTGGCCCGCTTCTTCTTGGTAAAGAATGGCTGCTTCGTTCTCGTTCTTCTTTTGTTCTGAAATTAGGGTTTTTGAAGACGCTGATTTATTGTTGATCGATTACAATTGGTGTTCTTCTGATTTTCTTCGGCAATCGATCATCTCCTCGATTCAACCACAGCTCCTTCGATTTTCGATCGAGTTCCAACTTACTTCGATATGTAATTTTTTGCTTTTTGCTTTACTATTTTTCGTACTTGAACTCAATCGAGATTCGAGTTATTGATATAATGTTTTCTCTGTTTCTTCGAACTCGAATGGATTTTCGGTCGGTGATGATTTGGGTTATATAGGATTTGATTCCCAATAATTTCGTTCGAATTAATTTTCGAATTTGCCTGATAATTTTTGTGCTTGGTCGTTGATCTTCGTATGGATGCTTGTGATGATTTCTGACTTTGTCAATTTCGTATATTTGTTACTTGATTCCCACGGAGTTGATTTCTGACTTGGTTCGATTTCTTGGTTTCCACGGCTCTGACTATGCTGTGACAATTTTGGCACTGACTTGTTCGGTATCGGCTTTAACTTGAATTTTGTCACTTACTTGACTTCGCCACTGATTGAGTTCATCACTGTAGCAACATCTGTTTAATTTTTGTGCATTGTCAACTGCAAACTTTAATTGCATATCGTTTGGTGCATTGTTAACATCACCTTAACTTTTATTAGTTCAGACTTGCCATGGTTTTGATTTTTGCCTCTGGGACTTTGGCTGATGCTTTGAATTATTTCTCAGTGACCATTATTTTTGGTTCGAACTTAATGCTATGACTTAGGCTATTTTTGAAATCCCTTGTGACATTATTTTTGGTTTGACACTGCTGTTTCATCGGCCAGTTGATACTATTTCGATTTTGGCACTGTCACTGCTAGTATGACTTGCTTGACCATATGCATGCTTCGAGCTCGGTCACTGCTGTGAACTTGCTGGTGCTGTTTTATTTGATATAGATATGTATGTGTGTGTGTGTCTATATATATATATATATATATATATATATATATGCATACATGTATACTTGTATTTGTATTGCTTGCTTGTCTTGGCTTTGATCATTTGTGTTAGACTGAACTTGTTCGATTTTTACTTATCTTTCTTTTTGACTTTGGCCTTATACACTGTGTGAATTCATATATGTGCATATATACATTTGTATGTGTGTATGCATGTATTGTGTTGCACCCTTTGTTGTATTTTGTCCATATATATTTCCACTGAAAATGTTGCATGCTTCTTCATGTTGTTTACTGCATATGGCTTTGAGTCTTCTTCATGTTGACGTAGTCTGTTCATTTGTGTTGGGCATTGATGTGAATTGTGCTTGCATCTACAGTGTTGTTTCACTGAGTTTGGTCATTCATTGTAGCTTATCTAGTTTTCATTGGGTACATGTTCACTGGTCTGATCATGATATTTGTATGTGGTATTGTTGATATTGTCTGCATTGGACTTGAATGCTTGATATGTTGGCTCGAGTACGGTACCTTGATTCACTATATATTGATTCTTATCAGTCTGCATTTGCTTGACTTGATTATTTGTTTCTCTTACCAGTTTGAATTCAAGTGTACATCCGAATTTTTGGTCGAGGCTGTCTTGTATGGGCTGTATTTGAATCCTCATGCTCGACAGTTTTGTGATATTTTGTAGTGCATTTGAGTTGAATCCAGCTTGGAGCTCGGGTTTGACCTTGTGCTGATATTGTGACATTATTTTTACTGCACTTGAGTTGAACCCGGCTTTACATTGGGTTTGACCTGTGCTCACCTGTCCGTGTTATTTTATCAATTGTATATATCATTGTGCACGGCCTTGTGGCTTATACATGGATACACTGTGCATGTCACAAGCTGTTCGTGTATGATGAATTCAAATTTAAATGATGACGAACAACCCAAATAACTGAGGCAAATAATATTTTCAAAATACATTTTATTTTACACTGCAAAAATATTTTCTTTTCAATTTTACTGCGTCAGTATTTATTTTTGCAGATTGCTCAGATGCTAGATTCAATCTGGAATGGAGTTGAAGATCAACACGAGTGAATGAGCGATATGTAGTGAGGACATTTGTAAATGGAAATGTATTGTAATTGCAAATTGTATATATATAGTGAGAGATCAAATTTGTACTATTCGAAATTGTAATAAATATTTGTTTGAATAAAATATCCGTTTGAATTTAAATTGTGTTATTTACTTTATTCAGTAAATATTTATTTAATTATGTGAAAAATAAAATAGTACATTAAAAAATACATTTAAATGAATAAATATATGTATGTTTATTATCATCAAACAAAAATCATATACTTGCATATTCAAGATAATTTGCATGGTCTAAAATACTTACACATGTTACATTTCAAATATTATAATAATTACTCATTTTTATAAAAAAAATTAAATTGATTTCTTATTTATATTATCATGTTTTAATGTTTATACTAATTTAGTTTTTAATGTTTATATATATATATATATATATATAAATTACCTTTAAAATTTACATTCTTTAATGTTTATTTGTATATTTTTAAAATATATTTTCAGAGCTAAATTTTAAAGATAGAAAATTTAAAAAGAAAAGAATATTGAATTATACCTTATTTCAAAGTTTCAACTAAAACATTGTACTTTAATATATGTGAACTAAATTATTTAAAAAGCCAATTTTTAAAAAGATAACAAATTAAACTTTTATTATATAATATAGTATTTTAAACTATTATATTTTTAAATAAAATAAACATTTACTTTAAGTACTTTCGAAAATATAACATAGATTTTAAAACAAGCTTTTGAAAAATTTCTATATTAAATCAATCAAATTTTCCAATTCACAATATATACACTTATATATATATATATATATATATATATATATATATATATATATATTATAAATTTAAAAACATTTTTATTAAATTAAAATTAAAATTAAAATCCAACTCCCTATATACAATGTATACACTCATATATACATTATAAATAGAATATATTTATAATTAGCTTAGAAAGATAAATTTTATCAATTAAATGTTTTTAACCTTGAAAATAATAAAATTTCCAAATTAAATTATTATCATTATTATAAATTTTTAAAAGATAGCATTTGTCAAATTAAATTAATTATAAATTTTTGAAAAGATAATTAGATTATTAAATCAATATTACACATTTTAAAATAATTATAAATGAAAATTATTAAATAAATATTGCCTAAATTTCTGGGACATCACAATAGAAGTAAATAGAATTGATTTTGGAATCAATTGAAATAAATATGAGTTCGTTTGGTTTAAAGATGAATTGAATGTAAGCAATTGAGTTGTAAATTATTAAAATTAATTGAAGTAGTATATGAATCGGTTGAAAAAAATTGAATAAGTGTTGAAGTCATATAGGTTGCTTTTAAAAATTGTTTAGTCTGCATTACTTATAAAAATCTATGTGTTTAGCCATTGCAAATAAGTAAAATGTTATTAATTTACATAATTTAGTAATTACATGTTTAAATTGAGAAAGTATGGGTACCTGGAGGCTGTTTGGCTGGAGTTTGATCGCGTTAATTGCTAAATAAAAATGTCGCTTGCTTAAAAATGCTAAATAGAAGTACGCCTACACAATAAAAGGAATAAAAATATTAAATATTATTATATATTTTTTTCCAACCATGTGGGTCGACGTATATATATTTATCTCTCTTGTAAAATTGCAAAAGCTCCTCCGTACAAGGGTGACCCTGCCAAAATTTTCTGAAAATTTTGGAAGTTAGAAAATTTTTGAAATTTTTTTGTTAACAACGCATTGATTTCAAATTGGAATTGAAATAAAGGGATTTTGGAATAGGAATTGAAACTAGTTGCTTAGTTGGAACTAAAGAATTAGAAAAGTGCCTATGATATTTTCACTAAATGGGTTTTAGTAAGTTAATAGGTTTGGGGCATTCTTCTGCCTTAGTAATTTCGGAGACGAAATTCTTTTAAGGGGTGAGGAATGTAATGACCCGGGTTTTTCCGGCATTAATTGTGAACATTTAAGTGGTTTTAAATATTGAAATTGAATTATAAATTGGTTCTGAATTTGGAAAACATAGGTTTATTTAATAAAATAGATTCATGATTCAGATGTAGTGATTTATTGGACAATTCAACTTTTGGATTTAATAATTGGAATTGAGTAAATTATTGTATCTTGAGTTTTAAGCATGATAGAAATAATATAAAGGCTTGCAAAATTCATATTAATAACACTGAAGACAGTGCAACTTTTAAAATTGAATTTAAAAGTGATTTGTTCAGTTTTAAAATATATCGTTTAAATCGACATTTAAAAAAAGCCTTTCTAGGCACGGTCTGGGAATTCGACGAAAAAAGTTCCATTGGATCCATAATATTGTATTTTTATCAGATTTTAAATTTTGTAGCTTTTGGAGTTATCGTTTGGTTGTACGGAATATAAATGCGTTGAAATGTGACTACCCACTCCGAGACCCACATTAACAAAGAGTATTACTGGGTAATACTTTCTGCTAATTCAGAGAATATGGCTGGATTGCAGCGATCATCTATAGCCTTACCTTAAATATCTATTGAATACATCGGTAATGCCATTTTTTGTCTCAAGTGGATCGACATATCCAATAAATACTTAATACAAAGCCATAGGTGGCTATAGGATCTATCAGAACAAAATACAACAACTCAAATGCAAAACACATCACAGAACAGTATATAATCCTACATATACACACATATACAGATACATCACAGAGTATACATAATGATACATCACATATGTGTTATGACAACCACAAAACCAACTCGAGTCAAAAGAATTTACATGTTACAGTAGCAAAACAAAAGGGACTACACAAAAAGTTATAACAAAAAGAGCTTAGCAGAATAGTCCAAGCAGAAGCATAAAACACCTCAGTCTGACCCGAGTATGAAATACACAGGTCAGTCTAGCTAAACAAATCAGTAAAAGGTGATAGCAGAATAATAGAGCATAAGATCATAGTGATATCCTTCTTAAACATGAAGAAACAATAAGAAAGCTAACCATTGACATATGGAGGATACACATCATGTATGGCATATGTGGTTACACTTGGTGATAGAACATTATTGCTTCAATAAGGATAAAACATAAAGGATATGAAAAATCTCATGAATCGCTAAAATGTAGCATTCCTTATATCATCGGCGATCATAAATCAAATAAGAATAGTTTAGGGAATAGTAAAATGTAAACTCCCAAAAGAGTAATTCCCAAACCCACCATACTGGCAAATCCAAGGAAAACATAAGCAAAAGCCATCTTGACATAAGCCATAAGGAAAATGTCAACAAAGAGATAAAAATCTCATACAACGCCAAAAAGCAAATCCCATAAATAGCACCAATAGGCAACTTCAATATATGTACGCCAAAAGGCAAATCTCAACACGATAGTGTAGGCAATGAAAATATCAAAAGAGCTCCTAAGAGTCCAAAAATCCCGAAGTAATAGCCACTGAATGGTTCAAAGGACCGATTCCAAAATGACGACACACATGGGTAAAAATCATCTCAAAAAGGTTTTGCACGTGTTATTTTTGCCGAGTATTGTTCACATAATAGGTACCTCGCCAAAGGCAAGTGTCAAAAGACTAATACGTCGCAATGGCAAATATGCCGCAATGGCAAACGTCCAAAAAAAATATGCCGCAACGGCAAATGTCCAAAGACAAATACGCCATAATGGAAAATGACCCGAAGGTCCAGTACTAGCACGCCAACAGGCAAATATGTCAAAAACTCTCGAAAAGGAACCCGAAAAGTGTTAATGTGTGTCCCATACTACCTATTTGCACTAAACGTTTTACTAACCGCTAGTAAATTTCACACTCAAAGCAGTAAATGGTTCACCTCATATCATCGGTAAATTAGACCCATAGGCCAAAATGATCAAACATACAAGTTAGGAATTAACCGAAAGGATAAATGCACTATCTCATACTACGCATTTTACCCAATCGTTTAACTTCCTTCTCGTTCACTCGGCAATGCAAAAACGTGTATTTTTTATAGAAAATAATTTACCTTGAAAATAAGCTTTGAAAACGGATTTCGAAAACCATTTGGAAACCATATTTGAAAATTTCCCTTACTATAAAGAATAAATAGGTTTTGTACTTGAAAATACTTTAAAATATTATGTAATAATTATTTTTAAATCCCCCAAATTTTAAAAATAATTTCGAATAAGAATTGGAGAAATATGTGCTTGAAAACGGCCAAAAACAAGCAAAATTCCACCCAAATCGAAATTCAAATTTAAATTCAAATTGAATTCAAATAATTCAAAATTTGAACTCCAAATTCATCAAAACTGGGCTAACATGTTATAAGCATCGTATCCCTCAAAATACTTTACAAATATCATAAAAACTCAAGTAAAAGTCAAAAATCGGACGGAAAATGAACATAAAACATTTAGGCAAAATAATACCCAGGTCTGAAATCTTCTCTGGGTTCAACTTTCAGACATAAAATAGGTGACCAAACGACGTTTGATTGAACTGAATATGGGTAAGCACGAAGTAGAAAATATCGGCTTTCAAATAAAAAATGAATTGTTGAATTTTGACTGAAAGTGAAAAGTTATATTGTCTCAAACATGGACTCAGGCTATGTTTGCAACAGTTCAAAAACCAAAAATGAACAGGTCTAAAAACCATCTTGGGTTCAACTTCCAGGCATGAAACAGAGGAGCAAATGACCTCATATTGAGTTGAAATTTGGTATGCACATAGTAGAAAACTTCATCTTTCAAAAAAAAGAATACAATTTGGATAAAGTATGAGAAAGTTATGATGTCTCAAAGTTGGACCCAGACTGTTTTCACTGTAAAAATCTGGGCAAAAACATGCTCCAGGCCAAAGTTCGGTAGCATATTTCTATAAGCTATATAAGTCAAAATGACCTAAGCTTTGGTATGCTTATAGTAGAGAACTTCATCTTTAAAAAAAAAAGAGTCTATGAAATTCCAATAAGAAATATAAAAGTTAAGCTATCTCAAACATAGACTCAGGCCATGTTTGCAACAACTCGGCAACCAATTTCTACAGGCAAAAATCTGCTTTCGAGTAGATTTTCTACCACTAATTTGAACATCCAAATGACAATATTTTTGAACCAAAATTTGCAGAAATGAATTTCAACATGTATGCTACCAAATGCAAGAAATTCGACAGCATTTCGTTGCGGAAATAAAAAATTATAAGCTCTCAAAGATGCAACAAAAAACAAATTTCAGACAGAAACTACACAATTATCAACAAAAGCAAATTTTTTCTTCAATTTCTAGCAATTTTGAGCTTGGCTCGGCTAGGATTTGTGAGTATTACAACTCACCTTGCGATGAAGATCAAACTTGAATAAATCCGAAAAAAGTTGAAGGCTTTTGCTTTAAATAGGTTTAGGAACCTGAAAATTGACATTGTATAGACATGCAATAAAGAATAAAATTACAGATCATTCAATTTTCTCAAAATCAAAATTTGATGAAATAGATTTAGTTATTGGAGTGATTATCTATTTTAATAGCTTTAATTTGATTGTAAACAACAATTTAGTTGAAGAAATTGGAGATTGAAGCTTATGTTTGAAAAAGATGATAGATTTTCTTTCTTTTGTTTTGTTTTCTGGTAATGGATAATTTACTGTACGTACATTCTTTTGAGGAGAAGGAGTTTCTTCTTCAGGATAAGTTAGGAAATCGGCTAAGATCCAAATACAAAAAAAAGAATTTGTTAATTTTAATTGGCACAAAACACATACGCACTTATGCAAATAACCAATTATGCAAATAACCAAAACAACATATTTTCTCAAGATTTCACCAAAATAAAATTACACAACATATTTTCATGTTTAACAAAACATTCTACAAGTAATAAAAGGATAATTTAGTTATAAAAATATTTTTATTATTAAAATCCCTTATTTTTAAATAAGTACCCAATTTACACAAATATTTACACTAAACACTATTGCTAACACCAAAAATTACACAAAAAATGTTTTCTTATGTAGTAAAATAAACAAACCATTTTAACATCATTTTTATGTCCAACACATATTTTTAAACAAAATTCCCTCTTTTTATTCAAAATATACGCATACTGAAATCAAATACCTTCTTTAAAAATAAATAAAAGAAGCATTTGGCAATAACTACAAAAATTATTGCATTATCACTAAATAAAAATCATATTTCGCTCATATTCTCACAAAGAAACAAAATAAAGTTTTCAAAACTTTATTTTCTCATTTTATTTCCAAACTCCATTGTTTATTCTAAATAAACAATTTAAATTTCCAATTTATTTTTAATTCAAAATTTAAATTATAACTACCGTTATAATTTAATGTTTATAGGTAATCGTCAAAAAAAGGGTTGTTACAGACTTCCCCTTATGAAAATTGCGTCCTCGCAATTTCTAGAGAAGAGCTGTATTCAACACGAATTATTTCATTAGCAAAAGAGGATAGATAAACTCGAGTTTAAAATTTCTCACATCAACACAAGATGATAGAAAGTCAAGGTAAGATCGCTCGATTAATTCTATGGTTTCCCAAGTGCTGATATTGGGATTGGTGGACAATTGAATTTCTATGAGCAATACATCATGATGGCGAAGGCATCTTAACTTCGAAACATGATCACAAATAGGATGCCATAAAAAAACCAATCGAGTGAGATTGATTCCTCAGGAGCTTTCCGAATTGAGTTGGGATTTAACAAAATTTTATCCCGATTTCAACCAACAAGATAATTATCGACATGACTTTTTGTACATCACTACGGAAAGAGCCATACCGGCAATAGATCGACACAATGGAGGTAAGAAAACTAAATAAGAGGTAGGCTGTTTCCTCAATACCACCGACCCAAACGACCGTGTAAATGCAAGTCGCTAGATAATTGCACAAAGCAAGACAGGCTCAAAGAATGGATTTTTATACTCTTATTTAACTAAACAAATATTTTCAAGGTTATCAAAACCCATTTTGTTCATAATCAAATTCTCAAATCTCAATATTTAGAGAATTTTCAAAACCTCTTACACAAATCTAATTTAATTTACAAACTCTTCATTTAAAGTGAATACAAAGTTTCACTCTTAAATTCTACCAAAATATATATCAATTTGAAATATATATATTTATACTAAACATCAACTAAATTATAAATACAAAATAGGTAGAATGGGCTTGACTATTAAGAAACAAGTTATTTCAATTTCAAACCTGTTGTAATAATCTTAAATTTTGACATTGCTAAACTCAAAATCTATAAATACTTACAACATAAAAGTTATTCTACTAATTCTAAGATTTCCAGCAATATAAAGATCATACAAATATGACTTACGATTTGAATGTTATGCCAAATTTACTTTTAGCCCAAATTCTAGAATCTTAAAGACGGAAATATTTATTCACTTTCAAATCTATTTTAGACAGAATAAAAAGCAAGATCTTCTAAAGTAGTAAAAAGAAAATTTACATTTTTCCAAAAGCCCTTTTATTTGCAAAATGTTTGAACTCGTTCGAAGTTATAAATTTCAAATTATTGTTGTTTCAGTAAAGCGCTTTTTCAAACCAAATTTAATCTTTCAAATCAATTTAAATTTTGAAATTTTCCCAAACCATTTAATTTAAAATTATATTTTCGAACAAGCTTTTTCTAAATCACTTATTAAATGATCCTCTTTTTCACTGGAAAGCTAAGACACACAAAATTATGATTAACTCTGTATAATTATCATAAAACATTTTATTAAGTGAATTTTTTTCCCAAAATTTAACTTTAAAACAATTAACTAAAAACACATGTTGGAAGAGATAACTAATCTCTTTCATTATCAAGATGATTATAGATTATCCACCAAATAAATTTTTACGATATATATATATATATATATATATATATAAAGTTTAAAATTATTCTCACAATTTAAAATGATTATATATACTGCATGAATTGTTCATTTATCAAAACAATCCAAATTCAAATTTTCACTTGTCATAGAAATTAAATTTCGATCTAATTATCAACATAAAACTAATTAAAGTTGATAATTAATTCAAACTTGTTTTCAAAAGAATTTTGCAATTTCAACCGATAAATTTTAATACCATTTAAGTTTAAAAAAAACTAGCTCACAAATTTATACTGAATGTTCTAAACTAACACTTCTTTATTTGCTCTTAAGATAGAATTTTTTATCTATCCTCTGCTATTACTCAAATAACTATGTGTCAATTTTTTTTATAGTCATCACTAATAACTTGAACTAAACTATTCAATTAATATTTTAATTTTTGAAACCAAAGTATTCTTTTACCTTAAATACATCTTTTTATTAATCAAAGAATCAAATGATATTTTCTCCTAATTAAGATATCCCCTTAATTAGAATAATTCACTTTTACTTACCCAATTACCAAATTCAATTCCTAAAATTTTAAATAACATAAGGGTATTGTATCACCATTGATTTATAGTGAATGACCACATCGATTGGCTGCAGAGTTGATCAAATGAGCAAAACTGCCTCGCCACTCATCCAACACTCACTATGGTTAAGTGGTTTCATTGAACATTAAAAATAAAAATTAATACTCCACCATATTAATTATTTTCAAACTTTACTTATTAAAACTCAATTTACCGTGTCTGAATGTCTCATCACAGCGTTTAGGAAATTCTTATCGATAACGTTGGCAAAACGCATCGACTAGAATTCTTAAAGTACAGGACGGACAACCCAACAAAAAAATTCATTTTCTTTAGAAAGAAATACCTCATATATAATACTCAAATATTCTTTGTTTTTTCCCAAAACTAAATCCATTTTCTCTTAGAAACATATCTTCAATTTTTTTTGAAAAATTTGAAAACACAATTTATTACTTATTCTCAAAATCAAGGAACACAATTAGAGCTCACCGAGATATACCTAGATACTCGATCCTCAAGATTGATGGAATAGATTGGAGTGTTCATTATTTCGAAAGGCATAATGAACCACTCATAAGACTCATAACGAGTGCGGAATGCGGTAAGAGTAACACTGTCCTCCACGACTTGTAGCTTATGAAAAATCAATGTAAGGTTAAGCTGAGAAATGACCCTAGCACTAAACAATAGACTAACAAGAGAGAAATGAGATATAGGAGTGAGGTTAAGATATATTCTTGAATGAGAAGAAGAACATTAACAACATATCATTACTTTGAGTGATGTAATTTTACAAAGTATATCAACAATTGAGTATCCAAAGAGGATATCTCAAAAGGAGTCAAGAACGAAAATATCAAATAAATTCAATGAATCACCTCATTTCCCCTGTGGACATCCTCGTGGGAGGATGACCGAAAAGCTAAGAACCGGGTATGGAGTCAATACAATATTCAATTGCTCGATTCGGTGTCATACCTGAACGGACTCACAGAAATCAATAAAGTTATAATGATTGGAATTCAAGATATCTCATCAACATCTTGAAACTCAAGAATGAATACAGAGACTTCAAAATCATCATTAACATTCCGAAGAACAAGAAACAACGAATCAGCCAAATTAGGATACCTAGATATAGGATCCTTCAAATCATTGAAAGTGGCTTGATAATATACAAGCCACACTATCCCTTAATCATTACCATCTCAAGATAGAAAATAGCGTGCAAATTCGCACAAAATGATAAACTACAAGGAAAAATTCCCAAAATCCTCATACATCATGCCAAATATTGCGGATCCCCTTAATAAGATTCGCAATCCTCAAAGAAATCACAAGATAAGAACATCAAAAAGCATTAATAAATTCCTCCCATACAGATGAGTGTCAAGCACCCATATCTAAGAGGACTCGAATAGAACAATCACAATTAGGATTACTCCTAAGATAAGATATTATAAATTCTATTATGGAATACTACGGAATAAAATATATTTCTAGATATATCCAAAACTTCTAACTCAAAGGACGGGATAAGGTATATGACACAATGATAAAGGGATTCATAGCACTTGTATAACATTTAGATGTACCATAATATGTGTTTCGGTTCTATGTTTATCATATTTTGTTCTGAATTCAGCTCTGATACCAAGCTGTGACACCCCACCCCGAGACCCACATTAACAAAGAGTATTACTGGGTAATACTATCTGCTAATGCAGAGAATAGGGTTGGATAGGAGCGACCATTTATAGCTTGTCTTAAATATCTATTGAATACATGGACAATGCCATTTTTTGTCTCAAGTGGATCGACATATCCAATAAATAATTAATACAAAGTCATAGGTGGCTATATGATCTATCAGAACAAAATACAATAACTCAAATGCAAAACACATCATAGAACAGCAGATAATCCCATATATATACTCATATATAGATACATCATAGAGTATACATAATGTTACATCACATATGTGGTATGACGACCATAATACCAACATGAGTCAAAAGAATATACATGTTAGAGTAGCAAAACAAAACGTAAAACACAAAAGTTATAATGAAAAGAGCTTAACAGAATAGTCCAGGCAGAAGCAGAATATGCTAAATCTAAATGTAGCTAACCTGAAACACCTCAGTCTAACCTGAGTATAAAATACACGGGTTAGTCTAGCTAAACAAATCAATAAAAGGTGATAGCATAATAATAGAGCATAAGAGCATAGTGATATCCTTCTTAAACAAGAAGAATCAATAAGAAAGCTAACCATAGACATATGGAGGATACACATCATGTATGGCATATATGATTACACTATATGATAGAACACTATTGCTTCAATAAGCATAAAACACAAAGGAGATGAAAAATCTCATCAATCGCTAAAATGTGGAATGCCTCATATCATCGGCAATCATAAATCAAATAAGAATGGTTTAGGAAATACTAAAATGTAAACTCGTAAAAGAGTAATTCCCAAACCCTCCATATCGGCAACTCCAAGGAAAATATAAGCAAAAGCCATCTCTACATAAGCCGTAAGGCAAATGTCAACAAAGAGATAAAAATCCCATACAATGCCAAAAGACAAATCCCATAAATAGCACCAATAGGAAATCTCAATATATATACGTCAAAAGGAAAATCTCAACACGCCAGTGTAGGCAATAAAAATCTCAAAAGAACTCTCAAGAGTCCAAAAATTCCCAAGGGATCGCCACCAAATGGTTCAAAGGACCGATTCCAAAATGACGACACGCATGGGTATAAATCATCTCAAAAAGGTTTTGCACGTGCTATTTTTGCCGAGTACTGTTCACGTAATAGGTACCTTGCCCAAAGGAAAATGTCAAAAGACTAATACGCCGCAAAGGACAATACGCCGCAATGGCTAACGTCTGAAGACAAATATGCCACAATGGCAAATGATCCGAAGGTCCAGTACGGCACGCCAACAGGCAAATGTTTCACAAACTCTAGGAAAGGAACCCGAAAAGTGTTAACGTGCGTCCCATACCACCCGTTCGCACTAAAATTTTTTGGTTTACTAACCGCTAGTTAATTTCACACTCAAAGCAGTAAAAGGTTCACCTCATATCATCGGTAAACTAGACTCGTAGGCCAAAACGATCAAACGGACAAGTTAGGAATTAACCGAAAGGATAAACGCACGTATCCCATACAAAGTGTTTAACCTAATCGTTTAACTCTCCTTCTAATTCGCTCCATAGTGCAACTACGTGTAATTTTTATACAAAAAAATTTACTTTGAAAATAAGCTTTGAAAACCGATTTCGAAAACCATTTGCAAACCATATTTGAAAATTTCCCTTATTATAAAGAATAAATAAGTTTTATACTTGAAAATACTTTAAAATATTGTATAATATTATTTTTAAATCCCCTAAATCTTAAAAATCATTTCTAAAAGATTTGGAGAAAACTGTGCTCGAAAACAACTAAAAACAAGCAAAATTCCACTCAAATCAACTTCAAATTTAAATTCAAATCAAATTCAAATAATTCAAAATTTTAATTCCAAATTCATCAAAACTAGGATAACCTATTGATAGGCATCATATCCCTCAAAATACTTCAGAAATATCACAAAAACTGAAGCCAAAGTAAAAAAATCGGACGGAAAATGAACATAAAACACTTGGGCAAAATAATACTCAGGTCTGAAATCTTGTCTGGGTTCAACTTTCGGGCATAAAAGAGGTGGCCGAACGACGTTTGATTGAACTTAATATTGGTATACAAAAAGTAAAAAACTTTGGCTTTCAATAAAAAAAGAATTGTTGAATTCCGACTGGAAATGAAAAAGTTACATTGTCTCAACATCGACTCAGGCCATGTTTGCAACAGTTCAAAAACCAAAAATGCACAGGCCTAAAAACCATCTTGGGTTCATATTCCAGGCAAGAAACAGAGGAGAAATTAACCTTATATTGAGTTGAAATTAGGTACACGCATAGTAGAAAATTTTATCTTTCAAAAAAATGAATCATACAATTTGGATAAAGTATGAGGAAGTTATGATGTCTCAAATTTGAACCCAAACAGTGTTTTCACTGTAAAAATCTGGGCAAAAACATGCTCTGGACCAATGTTCGGCGGCGTATTTCTATAAGCTATATATGTTAAAATGACCTAAAATTTGGTATTCTTATAGTAGAGAACTTCGTCTTTCAAAAAAAATCTACAAAATCCAGTAAGAAATGTAAAAGTTATGCTATCTCAAACATGCACTCATGCTATGTTTGCAACAACTCGGCAACCAATTTTTACAGGCAAAAATTTGCTTTCGAGCAGATTTTCTACCACTGATTTGAACATCCAAATGACAATATTTTTCAACCAAAATTTGCAGAAATGAAGTTCAACATGTATGCTATCAAATGCAAGAAATCCGACAGCATTTCGTTGTGGGATCAAAAGTTGTAAGCTTTCAAATATGCAACAGAGAACAGATTTCAGACAGAAAAACTACACAATTATCAAAAAAGCAAATTTTTTCTACAATTTCTTGCAATTTTGAGCTTGGCTCAGTTAAGATTTTTGAGTATTACAACTCATCTTGCAATGAAGAACAAACTTGAATAAATCCGAAAAAAGTTGAATGCTTTTGGCTTTAAATAGCTTTAGGAACCTGAAAATTGACATTGTATAGACATGCAATAGAGAAAAATAAATTTACATACCATTCAAGTTTGTCAAAATTAAAATTTGATGAAATAGATGTGTTTTTGGAGTGATTACCTATTTTAATAGCTTTAATCTGATTGTAAACAACAATTTAGTTGAAGAAATTGGAGATTGAAGCTTATGTTTGAAAAAGAGGAAAGGTTTTCTTTCTTTTGTTTTGTTTAGTGGTAAGGGATAACGTACTGTGCGGACATTCTTTGAGAAGAAGGAGTTTCTTCTTTAGGCTAAGTTAGGAAATGGGATAAGATCCAAATACAAAAAAAAGAATTTGTTAATTTTAATTAGCACAAAACACATACACACACTTATGTAAATAACCAAAACAACATATTTTCTCAAGATTTCACCAAAATAAAATTACACAACATATTTTCTTGCTTAACAAAACATTCTACAAATAACAAAACGATAATTTAGTTATAAAAATATTTTTATATTTAAAATCTCTTATTTTTAAATAAGTACTCGATTTACACAAATATTTACACTAAACACTATTTTTGACACTAAAAATTACACAAAAATTGTTTTCTTGTGTAGTAAAATAAACAAACCATTTTAACATCAATTTTATATCCAAAACTTATTTTTAAAAAAAATTCCCTCTTTTATTCAAAATGTACGCATATTAAAATCAAATACTTCCTTTAAAATCAATAAAAAAAGCATTTGGCAATATTACAAGAATCATTGCATTATCACTAAATAAAAATCATATTTTGCTCATATTCTCACGAATAAACAAATTAAAGTTTTCAAAACTTTATTTTCACATTTTATTTCCAAAATCTATTATTTATTCTAAATAAACAATTTAAAGTTCCAATTTATTTTTAATTCACAATTTAAATTATGACTACCGTTATAATTTAATATTTACATGTAATCACCAAAACCAAGGTTGTTACATGAAATCTATATATAAAATTCAATATAATAATTGAGTCCAAAAAGCTATCTTCTTTATACGATCGAGTTAAGACTCGAAACCTTTTTCATTTCGTTCGAAATGGGGGTATAACATTGTGAATGCCTAGCGACACTCCTCGATAGGATATCATGTTTTTAAGCTACGAATTAAGGACGATTTAAATTTAAAACTTAAACATAATATATGTATTATTTGACTCGTCAAAATACTTCACATCGGCTTTTTTCTTTTCCAAAACACTGTAATAAGCCTCTATAGTCACGCTAGCCAATTCAAACATGCTTCTGTCATTTCTTCCCCCTTGCTTTTCTTTTTAAAACCTCATCCTTCTCGTTCAATTCAACAGCCGAAAGACAAAATATAATAAAACAAAGAACATTACATCTCCTTCAAGCAAAAACTAAATCCTTGAATTCACTCTTCCCTCTTCGATAATGGTAAGCAGGAGGGCGGTATCTCTCGTCTCCTTAATCAAAAAAAAAATATAAACGAGATCAAAGAACAGCTCGATCGTGGTAGAATCGCGCTCCCATGGGCGCACAGGCGAGGTAGATTGTCGCAATCGACTCGCGACTGGGGAAGCACGCTGTGAGAAGGGAAGGAGGTCGATCGATAAACGAGGTCGCTTTGAACTGGAGCATGCGTGTTGAAGCCTGACGTGGTGAGAGACGGTGATCAGCGATTGCGTCTCACATGTAGGGGAGTTTGTCGAAGGTTGGTGGCAGAGGTTGAGCAATAGGCGTAGTCGCGATTCGATTTGGGCACGTTCTACACGCCGCGATGTCTACATTAAGAGGATGGTGTGGGGATTGGAAGTGGTCGCATCGCATGGAAGTGATGAGGAAGGGCGCATGCTAGGAACAGCAGTGGAGGCCGATAGGGTTTCGCTAGCTCGAGTTAGAGGGGGTGAGGTATATTGTTTTTTTAGTTATTTCTTATCTAATTGAATAAATAAATGTTTACATACTCAGAGAAAGGAAAACGAAGGAATTTTAAAAATCAAAATTTTATTTTTTCAAATATATATGTATAAAAGAGGGAAAAATTTTACAGTAAAGAAATTATTGTTTTTGCTATTTACAGAAGAAAAAAAGAAAAAAGAGAAAATATATATATAAATATAAATATATCTATATAAAAATATATATACATATTTTCACTTACTATTTAATTTTAAAATAATGTATTATGGAGATTAATTTGTTTAATAAACTTATTTAATTATTTTAGTTACTTAAAATTATTTGTCATAGGGAAATTATTTATTAGTAAATTAAATTTATTAGAAAGGTAGTGGATTGCTTGATTATTTAAAATGATAATAAACTATATAATGTTTATACAAGGTCAAAACCGTGAAACCAAGTCAAGATTGAAGGGGATTGCAAAACAAAAATAAAGGTGAGATTTTCTAACCCATTTGGATTACCTTGTTTAAAATTAAATGTTAAATTTAAGTTATTGAATGCCTGACTTGGTTGATAAACTTATAATTTATCTGCTGGATGTTATGTGTGTGTGTGTGTGTGTGTGTGTGTGTGTGTGTGTATATTAGTATTGGAGTGATTTTTATTCCCGTATTATATAGCGGATGAGACCCTATGCGCCCCACATAATAGCAGATGACCTTATATACCGCGATATCCCATCTTGAAGTGGGATTGGTATTTTTATATACTGACTAACATCTGTGGATGCAGGGAAAAACAGGTTGGGGGATCCGACATGATTCCTCAAAAACATTTATTGTTCATATATATATATATATATATATATATATATATATATTGATATATGATAGGATGGATAATTGATATGGATTGTGTTTGAATTGAATTATTAAATGTTAAATAGCCTGGGAATTGAATTTGGTATTTTTAAATATTGTAAATAATTAATTTGAGGGGATTTAAAAGAGAATTTTGAATAGAAAATATTTTTATTGAAAAATGGATTTATTCCAAAGGAAGCTAAGTGGAATAAGGATATATAAGTTAAGTTGGTATTACTTAACTATTTGTAAATTGGTTTAAGTAGAGATTTGAAATTAAATTATATATTAAGGGCATGAAGAAATATTGGAATCGATAACTAGAATAGATTTGAAATTAAAAAATGGAATTTTACTAAGGGAAGAATAATAAAATGTAATTTTATTAAAGGATAAATTATAATATGGATTTATAAATAGAATTTGTTTTTATAAATAGATGAAAAACTCAAAGGAGTTTATTAATCTATAACAGGGTTTATAAATAGGATATCGGTGGATATGTTGAAGTATAAGTTATGGTGTGGACTTATATCAAGTTATGAGAATTGTTTTTGAAAAGAAATAGTGGAATATATTTCAAATATGAGAAATGGTGATAAATTTTGATATAATCAATGTGCTACGAATCAACGGGAATTTATGAATTGAATTGGTGGATATTGGATTTTCTTAAAAATAGATTTTCGTCAAATAAATTACAATTTGTTTCAAATGATATTTTAAATTACTATACTATATAGTATAAATTATTATTTGGATTTAGAATATGTCGAAGTTAGTTATTAATACTTAATATTTATTGAAAATAGATTCTAATTTGTATAAACCAACTTTGTAAATTAATTAGTAACTGGATATGAATTTTTAATGCTTTTAGGATATTGATATTTTAGTTTTATCTAAAACCATATTTTGTAAATAAATCATTATTCTTATTTTATAGGTATATATATTTTTAAATTTTTTAAATTCAATTTTAAATCCTCTAGGGATGGGAAGCTAAGTTTATTTGATTGATAATGTTTTAGAAGAAAGATCATATAGTGGTATTATGGGAACTTAAACAAATTTCTAAAGCATAAGATAAGTGAAACTGGGATTTTAATAAGCATAAACGGCTTTGGGAATATTAAAGGAAATTGACTATGGAATTCTGGGATTTATAGAATTCGTGCGAAATGAGTTGGTAATTTACAAATAAAATTGTAAATGATTTTTGAAAATAAAATTGGAAATAAGTGAATATTTTCAAAATGTTGAGTAATTAACGAAGTGGGAAAAGTATTCTAAGTTTTGGGCAAAGGTTAAAAATTTGTTCTGTGAGAATAAAAGGGATTTGGAAAAAAATTATTTTCAAAGTGTTGAAATATCGAAATAATATCTTGAGTCGATATTTTAAGATAAATGATTTGGAAAATTATTTAAAGCCTGATGGTTGCTTGTGGAGTTGTATGTAATTAAATAACTGACTACCAATATTGGACAGTGCGCTAATCGTTTGGAAGAGACCGGGATCGGATTTAATTATCCAAAAAACACTTCGATCCGGATTGAATGCAGCGAATGAAGACCGTGAAGATGATGAAGATGGTGATTCGGTTTGTCCAGACCCAGGACAACTTGTATGGACGAATGCTATCAAAACATCGTCATTGGAGGATGATGAGAATTCTAAGTGAGATTCATTCTTGAAAGGTAATCGTAGCCTCAAGCCTCATCAACTAGGAATGGATAAAACAGGGAAGGTGCAGAAGGGCTATGTGGGTAGCACCCAATTAGGGTAAGATTTCCCCTGTCTAGATGTCCCTTTATTCAGCTGTGTTGGCCGTTGCTGATCCCAAAACAGGGTGATCTTATTGAGACTATCCAGTAAGGGGTAGCTTTGGTCTTGTGTTACAGGGGATCGGGAATGGTCCTTGGTATGCTGACCTAGACCAGGTACTATGACGGGCAGTGCCCCAGTAGCCCTGCCATTATCGGAACCCAATCTCTAATAAGCGTCCGTACGGTTTTGATTGTGCCCAACTATTGCTAGAACATGAGATGCAAGCATTTCAGCTAGATTTTACTTGCTTTCTATAAACACGATTATAATATCGGAGGATTTGATAAAAATATATTGGTTATCGTAAGATAAAAACCTAACATATTTATTTGTGGCGTGGTCTTACGAGATACCTTTGTTTTAAAGGATTTTTGAAACGATGACAGTCCAATTAAGAGTGGTTTTCTCACGCTGATTTTCCAAACTGACTCGGGTGTTGTTTTATTATGATGCTCGGGTCAGAACGAGCATTACAGATTCAGGATGGGATGCTGTGGAACTTAGAAGACGAGTTAGATGACGAGGCGTATTTCCGTAAATTTATATTTCCACTGTGTAAGGACAAGTTTCTGAACTGTCCAAATTTGATGTAATGATTGTGTACTCTAATGATTGTAAGTATTAAACAGTTACAAATTCTTTTTGTATAAAAACCTATTGATATATATTATATTTTGTTCCACTATGATTGTGAGATTCTGTGTTGTTGTTTTCTCTTCTTCTTCTACCCTTTTCTTCTTTTACCCTAGTTATTCTCTCTTTCGTACACTTTAGGTTGAACGAGGAAGAATTATTATCAACTCAAGGGGTATGGAACTACGGGTCACTCCAGTTGGTATCAGAGCTAAAGGTTAAGCGAGAACCTTGGCTTTGGTGGGGATTACTCATTAGAGATAGAGTCAGTAGTACTCCGGAATTATTTTCAACATATTAATAGGTATGAGCGCATATTTTTTAGTGAAATTAAAATGTTTTAATATTATGTTGACATATTGGTTGAGTGGTATATAAATTCTTGTCAAGTAGGGGGACGCCGCTATTTCGATAGAAGTTTATAAACATTTGAACAGATAAACCGACACAATACGGTTTTGAAGTGGGTGAATGAAATAATTTTACCCAAAACATATTTTGATATAAAAAGAAATAGTTTTCTAAAATTATAATATATAATGGAAGTGTTTGGATGATAATATTATAATCAAACAAGATTATAAAATTTGAAATATTTCATATAACCAATATGGAAAAATTGTATAAGTATAATTTAAAAATAAGAAAAAAAATGAAATTTAACTTGGATTAAGTAGAAGAAATTATTTTTTTGAAATTAAATAATGGTGATTTGAATAAATTATGGAAGTAGATTAGTTAAATGTATTAAATTTTAGTTAAATGGATTAAATTTTGGATGTGATTGAAATGAAAAATGAAAATTTAGTTAGACTGAGAAACAAAATTAAATCAAATTGAATTTAACTTAAAACTAAATAGAGGTAGGCCTTCGCAATAAAACGAATAAAAATATGAAATATTGTTATATTTTTGTTTTTCCGACCGTGTGGGTCGATGTATATATATTTATCTCTCTTGTAAAATTGCAAAAGCTCCTCCATACAATGGAGACTCAGTCAAAAAAATTCGAAAATTTTGGGAGTTAGAAAAATTTTGAGAATTTTTGGAAAGTTTTTGTTAACGACGAATTGATTTCAAATTGGAATTGAAAAAAAGGAATTTTGAAATCAGAACTGAAACGAATTTTTTGGTTGGAACAAAAGGATTAGAAAAGTGAATATGGGAAGCTAAGTTTATTTGATTGACAAAGGTTTTTAGAAGAATGATTTTATAGTGGTATTATGGAAACTTAAACAAATTTCTAAAGCATAAGATAAGTGAAACTGGGATTTTAAATAAGAATTATCGGCTTTGGGAATATTAAAGGAAATTGACTAAGGAATCTAGGATTTATAGAATACGTGCGAAACGAGTTGGGAATTTACAAATAAAATTGTAAATGATTTTTGAAAAGAAAATAGGAAATAAGTGAATAGTTTCGAAGTTTTGAGTAATTAATGAAGTGGGAAAAATATTCTAAGTTTTGGGCAAAGGTTAAAAATTTGTTCCGTGAGAATAAAAGGGATTTGGAAAAAAAACTGTTTTCAAAGTGTTGAAATATGGAAATAATATCTTAAGTAGATATTTTGAGATAAATAATTTAGAAAATTATTTAAAGCCTGATGGTTGCTTGTGGATGTTCTATGATAGTTAAATAACGGACTATCAATATTGGCCGATGCATTGATCGTTTCGAATAGACCGGGATCGGATTTAATTATCTGAAAACCACTTCGATCCGATTTGAACGCAGCGAATGAAGACCGTGAAGATGATGAAGATGGTGATTTGGTTTTTCCAGACCGAGGACGACTTGTATGGACGAATGCTATCATAACGTCGTCATTGGAGGACGATGAGCATTCTAAGTGAGATTCGTTCTTGAAAGGTAATCGTAGGCTCAAGCCTCATCAACCGGGAATGGCTAAAACAGGGGAGGTGCATCAAGGCTAAGTGGGTAGCACCTAATTAGGGTAAGATTTCCCCTATCTAGATGTCCCTTTATTCGGCTGTATGGGCGGTTGCTGATCCCAATCGCGAGGTGATCTTATTCAGACTATCCAATAAAGGGTAACTCCGGTCTTGTGTTGTAGGGGATTGGCAGTGGTCCTCGGTATGCTGATCTAGACCAGGTACTGTGACGGTCGGTACCCCAATAGCCTTGCCATTGTATGGAACCAAATCTCCAATAAGCGCCCGTACGATTTTGATTGTGCCCAACTATTTCTAGAATATGAGATGCAAGCATTTCAGCCAGATTTTATTTACTTTCTATATACACTATTATAATATCAGAGGATTTGATAAAAATGTTTTGGTTATCGTAAGATAAAAACCCGACATACTTATTTGTGAAGTAGTCTTACGAGATACCTTTGTTTTAAAGGATTTTTGAAAATATAATAATCCAATTGAGTGTGGTTTTCTCACGCTGGTTTTCCAGACTGATTCGGGTGTTATTTTATTATGATGCTCAGGTCGGACAGAGCATTACAGATTCAGGATAGGATGCTATGGAGCTCAAGAGACGAACTGGAGATGATGCATATTTCCATAAATTTGTATTTCCGCTGTGTAAGGACAAGTTTTTTAACTATCTAGATCTAATGTAATGATTGTGTGCTCTGATAATTGTAAGTATTAAACAGTTACAAATTCTTTTGTATAAAAACCTGTTAATATATATTATATTTTATTCCACTACGACTGTGATATTCTATGTTGTTTTTTCTCTTCTTCTTCTACCTCTTTCCTCTTTTATCCTAGTTATTCGCTCTTTCGTACACTTTGGGTTGAATGAGGAAGAATTATTATCAACTCAAGGGATACAGAACTACGGGTCTCTATAGAGTATGTGGATGCATTTATAGGCTAAGGTTTGGAAAATATCATTATATTTTCATATGCCTTCACATCACCACTTTCCAGCTCCTCTTCTCCATCATTTCATACGTTGATCCCCCTAGGTGCCTCCATCACTTCACTTCTCTTCCATTCATGTGCATTGATTTTAAATGCCTTAATAGTGAAGATAAATTAAAATATCATGATATTTTTTTCATAATATCATGATATTTTGTCATATGTATGCATGTATATATGTATATGTGTGCATGTCACATGTATGTGCATGTATATATTTGTGCACAAGGGAACAAAAAACATTACAAAAAATTCAAACAACTTTAGTTTGTTAAACCGTTGAAAATCGAAAAGCCGACTCCCGGTCACATTTTCACTTATAAAGTAGATTACATATTAATGTAGAAAAAATTGATAACTAATTTCTGATCATTATAAATGAATTAAATAATCATGTTTGAATAATAAATCCATATAAATTAATGTTAAACAATTGTTTACAAAAGTTGCTATTATATTGATAAAGCGATATCAATATTCCTTTTGATTTCAAATCAAAGGTATATCTTTGTAAAATTTTATAAATGATTTATTATCACTATATAACTAATTAAAATGAACTATTATCATTTTAAAACAATTAGTTTAATAATTAAATAATTATTAAATCCTTAAAATCTCAATTTAAATTCATTAGTTAATTATTAAATATGATTACATTATTGTTGATGTCGTAAATACATTTTATTTCCAAAAATAATATAAATAATTTTATTCCACATTCTTGTCTAAATGGATACATAAGTGTATGTATCTAATTTTGATATGCGACTTCTGGCGATCATAGAGTAGCTTAACGATTAAACAATTTTCAGCCATTTATCGATATTCTTCCGAAGTACATATTTTCATAAATACTTATTCAAAATAAGATTACCATTATTATTTATTGTTCAAAACATTATAATTTATGATAAAAAAGCTTATATTTTAATATTTAAAAAATAAATATAATTTATCAAGGTGATAAATTTTATGGGTCGTTAAATTTATGAGAGTTAAAATTGATGTTCGAGTTGGGATTGAAGCAACAGTGCTCTAACTTACTGGCTTCACTCTTGACCGGGGATAGCGTGAGTTGAAAAGTTCAAAAATGTGATAAGTATACGAGAGTTAGTTTTCGTATGCAATCATTCTTATTATGGTTCAATATAACCAAATTCTTTGATTCGACCTTGAAGAAACTGTGATCGTTAAGTGATTTACTCAATAAAAAGACCTTTCGTAGCGTTTTAAAAGTGATGTCATAGTCATTAGCAGTGTTTCGAAGTATGCTACCTAATATCATGCGGCAATAGAGTTAGAAAATTGCACAGCATTTTTGAAATGTTGCTAAATAAATGGCTATCGCAGCATTCAGAAAATGCTGCAATAAATTAATTTTGTAGTGTTAACTATAGGCTGCAAACTCATTTAGCAGCATTTTGGCAACATAGTCTAACATCATCTCTTAGGAGAACCAGTAATAGAGCAGCAATTTGAAACCTAAAAAAGTAAGTTATGCAGCTTTTTTGAAAAGCTGCAGTATATCAACATTTTTGCTACATTTTCCAACTACTACAGCAGTTTTAAAACAATTATATAAACCATGAATAATGTATTCAAAAACAAACGACTCAATTTATAAAACACTAATATATTGACCTATATTATAAGCAGTTATAAAGATTAAACATAATGAAATCTACAGCAATTTCATACACCATAAAATTTAGTCATATATAACATTTCATGAACAATGTTTTAAGCACAAATGTTTTTTTTTTGAAATGGTACTTTATATACAACATGTCGCTAGGACAACATACCACATGTCAATAAACGTTCGAATCACGCTGTGCAAGTTTCAAACTTGTGACCTCTCACACCATAGCCGAATCATTTAACCACTGGGACAATAGTGCTTTTTTTTAAGCACAAATGTTAAGAACATAAAATCTTACAAAAAGAGCTTGCTAAAATAGAAAATATAAAATCATGGAAAATCCAAGCCTGTCTCCTTCAAAATTTCAATATGCCTATAAGAAAAAATACAATTAGTGATCAATGGTAGAAGAGAACAAATATGAATTTATTATGTGAAAGCCAAAAAGGAAATGAGGTATAGACAGTGATCCATTATCAGGTCAGTTTTCACATATTCCATTATTATCTCGCCTTCTACTTTTCATGTACTACTAACTCAAAAAACCCAAACATTTGATCCGGTTAAAAAGAATGTTGACATAAAAAACTCAAATTCAAGTGTACAATAGTATGCAATCAGTTAAAAAGATAAGATTATTATTCACTTCACCCGATATTACCAATATAACATCTCATATTTACCTAAAGTTCTTACCCAAAGCAAAATACCCTAAATTTAGTTCGAAATCATTAAGGGACACCAGGTGAGCTTAGAAAACTGTGATGGCATGAATTCTCTAGTAGTGCAGATCTATTCTATGTTAAGAAAATAGTTGATGTAAATATTCATCATAGAGTACTATGTACAAACTAATCGTAAATACTGGTAAAATTAATTAAGTTTATCTACCTAATTTGTATATATTATGGCTTATCTATAGATTAAATACTATATATTATTTATGAACATGAATGAAATGTATTTTATCATATATCAATGTAATAAAAATTCTATTATCTTCATAAGAAAAATAGTTCCATGTTGAGTAAACTAATTCTTATATCAAGAAAAAAAATGTTCAAATGCTTTAACCAAATTGAAATTATTATTCATAGACTTGTAATTGTTGTTGTTCTTGTTATAAACTTAGATAATTTTTATAAAATTTAGTTAATTTATTTTTATTATTATTTAAAAATTTATTTAACTTAGTTAAATTATTATCCTTATTATTATAAATTTAGTTAATTTTTATTAAACTTAGTTAACTTGGCTAATATTTTATAATTTATTATTATTATAAACTTAGTTAGTTTTTATAAAACTTAATTAAATTATTATTTATAGAACTTAGTTAACTTATTATTATTGTTGTTGTTGTTAGTATTATAAATTTTTTATAGAACTCAGTTAACTTAGTTGAATTATTATTATTGTTGTTGTAAGTATTATAAATTTAGTTAATTTTTATAAAACTTATTTAACTTTGTTAATATTTTATAGTTTATTGTTATTATTATTATTATTATTAACTTAGCTAATTTATTATTACTATTATTTATAAAACTTAATTGACTTAGTTAAATTATCGTCTTCATCATTATAAATTTAGTTAATGTTTATAAAACTTAGTTAACTTGGTTAATATATTATAATTTATTATTATTAGTATTAACATATTTAATTTATTATTATTATTATTATTAACATGATTGATTTATTATTATTATTACTATTATTAACATATTTAATTTATGATTATTATTATTTACAAAACTTGATTGACTTCGTTAAATTATTACTATCATTATTATAAATTTAGTTAATTTTTATAAAACTTAGTTAACATGGTTAATGTTTTATGGTTTGTTATTATTATTAACTTAGTTAATTTATTGTTATTAGTTTATATAAAACTTAATTGATTTAGTTAAATTATTACTATCATTATTATAAATTTAGTTAATTTTTATAAAACTTAGTTAACATGGTTAATATTTTATGATGTATTATTATTAATAACTTAGTTAAGTTTTTATATTACTATTTATAAACATAATTGACTTAGTTAAGTTATTATTATCATTATTATAAATTTAGTTAATTTTCATAAAACTTAGGTAACTTAGTTAATGTTTTATTATTTGTTATTATTATTAGCTTAGTTAATTTATTGTTATTATAATTTATAGAACTTAATTGACTTAGTAAAATTATTATTATCATTATTCTAAATTTAGTTAATTTTTATAAAACTTAGTTAACTTGGTTAATATTCTATAATTTATTATTATTATTATTAACTTACTTAATTTATTGTTATTAATATTTATAAAATTTAATTGAATTAGTTAAATTATTATTATCATTTTTATAAATTTAGTTAACCTTTAGAAAACTTAGTTAACTTCGGTAATATTTTATAATTTATTATTATTATTCAAAATCTGACAACACCTCCTTTGTGTTGTTAGAGCTTTCATGCACACCTCAATTCAATATATATATATATATATATATATATACACACACACATACATACATATATATAAGTGATAAAAACAAGATTGGATTCATATCATATATCATAATATATATTCCAAGGTATCATATACACACACACACACATTTTAAAGCATAAAGACATACCTTTTAGTAGCAAATGTTAGTGAGCAAACTTCCATATGCTTTGTGCATATTCGACTTTTCTACCTCCCAGCTATAGGCTTTATCCTTTT
This sequence comes from Allium cepa, assembly GCA_030765085.1. Taxonomy (NCBI): domain Eukaryota; kingdom Viridiplantae; phylum Streptophyta; class Magnoliopsida; order Asparagales; family Amaryllidaceae; genus Allium; species Allium cepa. Next base: position 473,513,524 of record CM060943.1, on the reverse strand, counting down.
TTAACTTTTCAGTATTCCTTTGCATGTTTGGCTTTTCCATGTCAATATTTCAGCATATGCCAAATTTTAGCATACCTAACAGTCTGATGTTCAGCATATTCATTCACCTTACACCAATCAAGTCTATGACTGTTTTAGCATGTTCATTCCGCAAGCAATAATATGCTTGTAATAGCATAGTCAGTACCTGTATCACTCATTCACCATGCAGTATCGGCTCATTAATAATGCTTCAACTCAGTTATAAGTCTATGCTTAAGTTCATTATCAATGCAATACACATCAGCGCTTTCGAACAACCACCATTATTAAAAACTCATTCGGTACAAAGAAAAATATTGGCATTTATTATTTCTATATGGATTTTTTTAGTATATTTGTAAAGACAAAAATGACGATGTTTAACAAGCAAACATTTCTTAGATGCCTTTTAAACAGCTTTAGTAATAAATGCAAAAACTGCATGATTCAATTATATTGTATTAATTGATATTCACGTAACAAACAACTGGTTTAGGTAGTATAGTTCTCTAAACCAACTGCTTCTCAAGGCTTTTAGCCTCATTTTAAAGTGGATTTCCAACTAAATGAATCATATACAACCATGAAAATACGTCATTGCAAGCCAAACGGTCCCTGCTTAAGCTGAAGATATCTATTTACTTATAACTTTATATAAAACTTTATACATAAATAACGAAAATAATACACTGCTCCGGAATTAAATCAAAATACTAGCATCCTCAGTTCCAATTTATTTATTAGGAATTAATGAATATTGCAGGGAAAATGGGTATAAACAAGAAGATTAGCCATGACTAATATATTTTCAACTGAATGAAAATAAGTTTGCCTATTACTATCATCAAGAGTCTGAAAATAGTCAGGCTTTGATCCATGCTTCATATACTTCATTGTAGTAGTTGAAAAGTCTTCAATTTCAGTTTATCCTATATTCTGAAAGTTAAATCACAAAGACTTTAGTATAATTTTGGACATGGTGAAAAAGCAGCATATATATTCTCATATAACTATAAGAGTCTTATGAGTAAAAGATAAAAGAATGACGCCTTTCAAGCTAGAAGGCAACATGAGTAGATTAACCTCAAAATAAGTAAATAATAAACAATATGAGAAATACAATACAAGCATTAACTTATTAATGCAACAAATACTTTATAGTTATATATGAATACATGTATAGTATTCACTAATGACCGGGGTCTAATTAAAATTTGCATATAGCACCATAGCATGCCACAACACATGTAGTTGACATAGTAGGGCAGGTTATCATTATGAAATGCAATGGAAAATTTTACAAAACATAAACGTCATGTTTAAATGGACTAGCATATTGATATTATAAAATTGAGTTATCACCCACCATGTATTAGTAATGTTTATATAAGGCATAAGTTGAGTAATCCTAAGTATCTGAACTATCAGTTTTAAGAAAGAAAAAGGAAAAGTAATTTTCATAAGCAATAATATGCAACAATATACAATGTTTTGCTGGTGTCATGAGACTGGGTTCATGTGTATTAAAAAGAGGTTCTAAAACACAACTGCTCCAACCGGTCATCAAGTTGTAGCCTTTCATGTGCAAGTAGACTGCTTAAATGTGCTAGTGGTTCTATGCCAGTTGAATAGTGTATTGCCACATTACAGTAGGAAACGATAAGGTGAGCGTAAAGAAGTAATAACCTAAATAGGGGGAAAGAACTAGGAATTAACTTTGACTCCATACCATGTAATGTTTTAAATATATTTAAGTAATAACTATATAAGCATTTCCTTTTTAATTTATTTAGACCATGCTAATGCATGCACCACTACAACAAAAACATCTTTTAACAACTTTCCATTTACAACCAACACAAAATAGCAGTTGTAATAAGTAGTTTGTAACAACTATTCATTTTTATCAGTTGTAAAAAAGATACTTTTAACAACTCTACTTGTATAGCAGTTGTAATATGTCTCTTTAATAACTACTTATTTACGCAAGTTGTAAAAAACTATTTATATCTTTTGTCTCCCAATGTCACTTTGTTGCCCCCAAAAATTACAATCTCCCTCTCTAATTTTCGTTAGCCGCTCAATTCATTAATAGTCAAAAATTCTCAAAACTTAACCTAACCGCCGATTCAAATCGCGAACCCCAAAATTTCCCAAAAAACCTAACCTGCTCCGCACAACCGCTGCTGGATATCGATGGAACACTGTTTCCATCTTCTTCCTCATATTAACGACGATGTCGGAGAGTTAATTGCTTCCTCGATCATCCAGATCTCCTACGCTTAAGGTACATTGTTGCTTGATGATTTCATTCGTTTCGTTCCATTGAATGTTGTTACTATTTCTCTACCATCTGCGTCTGTATTTGTTCTAATTGAATGATGCTTAACTTGCTAGATTGTTGGTACACAATAAAATCCAAAATACATATAATTCACAGTAGTTTGATATGTGATTTTGATGGTACATACAGTATTTTCAGTTCATTTTTTTACATATTAATTTGATTAAATGAAAGGAGATGATGCTTGAAAGTAAAAGTTTGAGAAACAGTTTCAGATGTGCTCATAATGGACATTATATAACTAGGAGAGGGCGTTTGCTTAAATTCTTGGTTTATTTTGTATTCATTTAAACATTATATAACTAGTAATTGATGAAGTTTGAACTGGAACATATCGTCAACTGTTTAACCCAGAACAACTCATCTCTAGAAAAGAGGATGCTACCAATAACTTTGCTAGAGGACCTTACATGGGTATCACAATCCTTTCTGTCTTTTTTATTTGGGTATTTTTGTTCTTGTATACACAATTATTGAATGATAAGGTATAATTTTTAGGTAAAATTTTATTGTGATGAAACACCAATTATTGTCTATATCACTTGAATTATTTTATGATATACAGAGTGGGAGAAATAATTTAAAGTTGTTAAAAGACGACCTTTAACCTAAGTATAGCAAGTGACATATTAATTACTACTTTTAGAAATATGAAGCCATATAGATATTGTTACATGAGGTATGTCATTGTTAATTATTATTTGTTTGAATGTAATTTACAGTTGGAAAAGATATTGTAGATTTGTGTCTAGAACATGTTAGAAAATTAGCTGACAATTGCACCGGTCTGCAAGGTTTCTTGGTTTTCAGTGCTGTTGGTGGTGATACTGGTCCTGGTATGGGATCCTGGCTATTGGAATGCCTTTCTGTTGACTATGGAAAAAAAATCAAAGCTTGGTTTTACAATCTATCCTTAACCGTAGGTAACAAAGTGATAATACAACATTGTTCTTTATAATTGATTTACTATTCTCAATTGTTTTTGATTTGCAGTAATAGATATTTGTAATTTTAGTTTATTTGTATAAATGTACATGTAGGGGGCAAATAAAAATCGAAATCTTTATTTGAACAGATTATGATATGGGACATGTTAATAAATTATGATACTTTCTGAACGAACATATCTCATACAACTCGTGAGACAGGGGACGGCAATGAAAAGAGTTTAGTTTATCTGAATTTTATCTGTAGTTTAAAGCTTTATGTTATGCATGTGTAAATCAAAAGCAATGACATTGTACTTTTTTTCCAAATGTACACATCCAAAGTGGATGTGTGCACTAGATATTTGTATGTTTAGATCTAAGATCCAGCAAAGTATTTTGAAATGTCAATGTTTATATTTTTGTGCCAAAGTTCACTATCCATATTAATTTGGGCTGCTGTGTTGTTTGAATATCAGAGTAACAATCATAAAACATTTCATTGGCAATTGGCTAAAAATCAAGGGAAGAAGTAGCATGGATATGTGTTGCAATGCTTCGAAGCCCATATGCATGTGATAACTCTTTCAAGGTAAAAACGCTCTTTATATATACTTGTTCAAGTAAATTACTATGTTTTTGAAGGTAGATATATCACATGTTATAAGATGTAAGCATGTTATATCATATAATGTGTTGCATTATTAGTTCATGAAACTTGTTGAATTGTCAAGTTAAAAATACTGTTCCATTTTGTGAACCATTTGTTGTTGATACTTCAAACCCTCCTCCAGAAAAAGACTACGATGTGTATTTAAAGAATTTGAAACCTAGAATAACAGAAACATAACTTAGGATGGATATTAAGTTGGCAAGTGCAATTGAGAATGTAAAGAGATAATATTGCTGCTCAGTGGAGGAAGTTTCCACTTTTTGGTTTTTTAAATTGCAGAAAGAGCTGATTATTCCACGTTTTGAAAACTTCATTGAGTTTATTTGTCTTCCAATATTTTAGGTTGATCATTTGTACTTGCATGAAATGGTTGTCAGCGCCTGGAACATGCTTGCTCTAATTGCATATCAAGAATGAATTCATGGCAGTTACCATGAGCAGTACCTAAGTTATAGAGCATCAACAATCGATTCATGACTGGAATATGCGTAAGTAAGCATTGTATATTAATTTTGAAACAAAAATTAACACACATGCTATCATTAACATGCATAATAATTATGGCAGACATTCATTATAAAATTATTTGAAGCCAATCCACATAATCAATAAACTGAATGGAATTAATATATGCTAGGATGTGGAGAAAGGTTAATTGAATAATTAATGTGATAATTTTGTACTTTCATAGGTCTGAAATGTTATCGATACATATATGTTATAGCAATATTGAATATAGCGTTCAATAAATAGCTTATCAAGGTTTTATTTTTTAGTAATGTATTCCAAATATGTTGTCTTATCAAATGTTATGTATTCATTTTATTTACACTAGATACATGCATAAGTTGAATTAATATGAGCACATGAGCCAGTGACGATTCAATGTACAATTAATCCATTTTGGCAAATGCATGATTATTTATATGGGAGGCAAAACTAATGACAAAAGTATATCTTTGATCTTCTTCATTTTTTCTCGTCTCCAAAAGTGAAGAATAAATAGTAGAAATGTCAAAAGCTCGTGTGTACAGATGTTCATTTTGTGATAGACAATTTCATAATCTTTAAGTATTTGAATGATTCTGTAGTTCATAGTATTTGTTCATTTACTGTAGTTTTCAAAATATGCGAGTATAATAGTGGTCCTTCATGTAGATTTAAGTCTTGATTGCATTATACATTCATTAAATAACAGTAAGCATCCCTACATAAATAAACCAATCAACTATATCGTATATACAATAAAAGCATTGAGCGGCAAACCCTTTCCATAAATCATCCAGTTGCATGATTGGTACTTAATTGCTTCAAATATTGATAGGTTAGATTCATAAATGTAACACCTAGCTTTGAAAGTGCCATCAAACAACTTGAGGAAGAGCAGGAAGATGTTCAAAATCTATCTACTTCATTTCAGGTTAGTACTTTTTTTCTTTTTCTTTCAAAGGCATAATAAAATAAAATAGTTGATTTTTAATCTGTTCTCAAGCTTTGAAAAAGTAAAGAATGAAAATATATTGAAACATACATATGTTATTTCATTGACAGTGGTTTCTTTTTGCAAGTTTATACTTCATTTAATTATTTCATACCGTAGTTATGAAATTTAAAGAAACAGGTTTATTGTAAGCAAGTTTTATTTTAAACAATCTTGCTCCAGAACTTTGTTTTTTTTCCTTTAATGGCTGAAATATAAGGATCTGATCTTGAAATGTAAGAGTGATATATATACATATGTATGTATATGTGTGCGCATATATAAAGATCCGATCTTGCAAATTTTGACTTAATTTTTTTCAATTTCGTTTTTGTGCCATTCGAAGTTCAAACTTTCCCTTCCCATGCTTGCTTCCTGGCTGAAATCCAGTTTTGCGCTCATGCTCATTTCTTACTTCCAAGCTGTTTATTGTGCTTAAAAGCATTGTTTAAAACAAGTGGACACATGCTTACGTATGGTACCATTTTTCCCTTAGTCTGCTAAAATATCACCATGAGCAGTGAGTAAGGGAGGTAGGCAATGTTAGTTTGGTTGTTTGTAGGTGATGCAAGGGGATGAGAATTTGTTGTGTTGTTTGTGCAGTATGGCTGAAGGGGATGTATGATGGTGATGGGCAATTTGGATTAGACAGTGGGTTGATGGTGATAGCTAAAGGATGAAATAGGGCAGTGGTCAATAGAGTTGGTTGTGACAGAGGTTATGTGTTTGGTAGATAATGGATGTGAAGGGTAGTGGTGGTTAGTTGTATGCTATGACAGTTTGTTTATGGCAGTGCTGATGTGTGGTGCAGAAGTTTGTAGATGAGGATGTAGATGTGTTGATCAGTTGATCTGTGAAAGAAGATGTAGTTATGTAGAAGTAATGTTTGGTATGCTCTGGTTTGTATGGAATTTGAAAGTGATGAGCAGTGGAACAGTTAAGTTAGGTGGACTGGTAGGAGTGACAGGGTAACACTGTTGTCAGTAGGAATTGCCGTGTTAACAGTTGAAGTTGAAGGATGGATGTTTGAAGTAAGGAGCAGTCTGGAGTTGAATGAAGAAGTGATGTACAAGTAAGAGGAAAATGGTGTGGTCTTGTAAATGTGAAACCAAAGTGTGAATGTTGTTTTGGTGGTCGAATTTGGGCACAGTTTTGTGGATTGTGAAGGTAAGGGGATTTGAAGTTAAGAGAGACCGTGGCAAACAATGTTGAAGTGAGGGTAAGCAGATGACAGAGGAGTTTGAAGTAGTTTGCATTTTAGTGGGTGTTATTAACATATAAAGGTGCTTTGAAACCTTTTGGTCTATACTCTAAAATAGTAAAATCTCAATCTAGTGAGTTTTAGTACTTTTTAAACCTTTTTCATCAGCTCTCAGCTCCAGCAAAGTTGAAAAATTCTTGGCATCAATTGGAAGAAAAACACTACTTGTGGACTTGGAGGTTACTGTCTTATTGATGCCTTTGACTATTTGATTTTTTTTGCTAACGATATGGAACTTGATAATTTTTTGGTTGTTCTATAATCACTTTATTTGTAGGCTAATCCAAGGGTTGGAAAGGATAACCCACCTGATCTTGCTGACCTTATCCTTTCTGATATTTCAACTTTTTCAAATCAATTTGAAAATGCAGTTTCAGTTCAAAACCCTGTACCTGTTCAGAAGTCTAATACTACAGGTGATTGTTGTTTCTAAGCAGAAGCTTAGATACATCTCTCCTTTTTTTGTTTTTTAAACCAACTGAACTATTTTCTTCAGATAAAATAGAACAACAGCTAGCACCTATTGTAAAGGACACTCTCTCAGATAAGAAGTCCATAAAGCATACAGGTGATTATCAAACTTTTCTAGTCATTTTATTTTAGCACAGGTTGATCATAGGATCTACAACTTGGATTTCATTCTTCTGTTGTTCCATATATTTGTTGCTTTTACTGTATAGCTGATGCGCATAGTTTTAACTGCTAATTTACTTTTTGGAATTACTTGCACTTAAAATTTCTATCGTCATGCATATACAAACAATTTATATTTTGTAACTTCAGCACCACTTGTGATTTAATCTCATATTTTTTTGTTCTGAAGTTAAGTCTAAAAATGACATGTACTTGCTAATTTCTATTATAGCCCTGAACTAGATAATTGAGCAAATACCATTCTGATCATCAACAGATAATGTCCACTCAAAGAAATCTAAATCAATAGAAGAGAAGCCCAAAAGCATCACTCATAGTAGCTTGGGCGAAGCAGCAAATGTTTCTAAATTTGTCAGTGAAATCATTGATAAGACTACCTCTCTGTTTCGGCCGAGGTACTCCTTTTTTATTGTACATTAATAAGTATTTTTTCTCAAACATGCATATTTTTATATGTTATTAATTTTGTTGCATAGAGTTGCAACTTACTAACTGTGTATTCAATTTCAGGTTCAACGCTGAATAAGCGATAGGGAACATGTTGCTTGGCATGGGGAATTTATCTCTTTTAATTAGTATGTATCTGTATTTATATTGGCGTATGTTATGGATTTAGTTATGTTTTGTAATAGAATTATGAATTCAAAATGGGTGTAAAATTGAATAGTTTTAGCTTTTATTAAATGTAAATGGTTCGTGTTGTTTCAAGTAATGTTAACGATTGTGATTATTATTAGTGAAATATCGGTTTTAATTATAATGTTGTGAAATTTATGGTTAATGGCATTTGTCGGAAGATGAATTGCAATTGTTGGTAGCAATTGTAAAAAGATTTACTGCAACTGCCAATAACAGTTGTAAATGAATCTGTTACATCTGCGAAAAGCAGTTGTAAAAGGTATTATTGCAACTTGCTATTAGCAGTTGCAAAAGAGACCTATAACAACTATCAATGCAAAAGTTATGGTAGGCATTACCACAACTGTCAAAAGCAGTTGTAAAAAGGTTTTTTACAACTGCTCCTGCAACTGTCGATAAAAATAATTGCATTTCTTCAATAAACAATCACTACATGGTCTTAGTTTCTAAATAAGATGCAACAACTAAACGAAAACCTTTTTGGTTAACAACAAAATTAGTACACATTATACACCTTCAATAGCCAATCCAAAATAATAAATAAATAAATGCCAAGGCTATTACAATTTCTCAATCCACACAATACAGAGTCCATTATTTCATAGCTTAATACAACATAGGTGCATATACAAGCACTTCTCAACTTTAGATTTTCAAGTGAAGTAATTATTTTCACTGATAAGACATTATTGAGCACTTTAAGTTTTTTGATCTTATGGTGTTGGTCGTTATTTTTGGATGTTGTGGAGTGCACTACCAGAAAAAGGCATTCAATATATTGCTTTGGACATTTGAACATTTGAGCAATGTATAAACAAAATTAAGGGTTTTAGAGATGTTAAAAAATTCATTGGCATTATTCTTTAGTGTTAGAACATGACTAAACTATAATTAATTATTCATTGAGTTGGATAGACATAACATATTACGCTATACTACCCATGGTTTTATCAGTTGTAGCCCATGGATCATCAATATTAATGGTTTTTAAACGATCACTGTTTTTTGAAGTAGAAAAACAAAAGGGTAAATTCAACAACCCTAAACTATCTGAATTTTAGAAGAAAGAAAACCAAAAAGTTACCTTCCTCGTCAGGAATTTAGCTGTGAATAAAAGGACACTTGAACCCAATAAAATTATATCAAACAATCTTCTCGGTAGTTCAAATGAAAGTGGTTCTGCTAAACATAAGTAAAGAAAACAATATCAACTTCAGTTAAGACTTATTAAAATCAAATACAAAAAATAAATTTGAACGATTAAATCTTTCAAATACCATATTATGGAAATTTTTGTTCAAAAACTCAAGCAGAAGGGAGAGAAAGTAAAGACTAGTTTGTTACTGGGAACCATTCATTAATTGAAAAAATATTACTCACTTTACATATATTGATGCAAAATAAAGAGCATATGCATTTCAAGTATGGATGCAACATGAAGAGCATATGCACTACAGTCTACAAATTTGAATATTATCTGCAGTTCAGGTTTAAAGGCAACAATATTAGTAGTTACTATCAAAAATAAATGATTCAATCATTAATAATAGGCGTAAAAATAATTACTATAACAAGATATTTGTTTCTTTCAAATGATTTATGAACCACCTATATATTTCCTTCAAACTAAAGCCGTTGATTCTACCAATGACATAATACATTTGGTAAAATAATTTTTGAGGAATGAAAGAGTTGTTACCGAAGGAAAATTTTAATCATTAAGAAGCAATATAGCATGCTGCACACTTTGGAACAGAACAAAATAAAATGTTACGACTAGAGAAGAATCAGAGCTTAAGTATGCAAGTACATCAGAACGACGTATGTGAAACCAATAAGATTGACTATAAAACTTATTTTTGTTTAGTGGCTCAATAATTTTAAATACATCAAGAGATAAAAATTATGTTAAAATTGGAGAAAATTATTCACTAGGACAACAATTTTCAAACTTAAAAGTATGGCAGTTGTTGGTAGCATGTTAATATTCCAAGAACTGATATGCTTTATAACATGGATACTATATAGCAAACAGATCACCAGATACAATTTATTTCAGCATTACATGTAAAATTTGACAACACTAGTCAACAATAATAGACATGAATGCATTACTATAAGCACATTTACATTGAGTAAAATCCATGGTTATTATATATTTTACATTTCAAAACTATTTCTGCACATATGAGTTAGTTATAACTCCTTTTAAGGATGCATAGCAAAATAGGGTGATAATGCTAATGATATAAGCTTGATCCTCAGGTAGACGATTCCTGGTAGGATACATGTCATCATGCAAAAAAGAGCTAAACCACTATTTTTTTAGTTGTTTATTAAAAAAAGTTTTACTCTTTCATATTCACCAACATGTATGATATTTTATTTTATGGCATAACTGCCTATGTATCATAATTTTTTTATAAAGAAGATAGTCTAACTTCATTTCAAAAATAATAATAGAAGATAGTCAAAACACATTGGCTTTAGGAGAACAGTGAAGCAAAGCTCACTTAAGGCTAGCGATGTGTTTCCTTGTTAGATAATTGTTGTGTTGTTTTCTTAATAACATATGGTAAATACATTGTTGAATGTTGTAATTTAACGAAGGTATAATCATGGTGTCAGGTTCTAAGTTTTGTGGAAGTGACCTTGTGAACATAGAATGAATTCATTAATCATGGAGACCTAAATGGATTACATTTAAAGGGCATGTTTAAGAGTCTTCAAATATGTAAGATAAAGTCCTCCACGTGTATAAGATTGAGCAACTACCATATGTTACTGGTTGAAGCTAGAGCGTTACTACATGTATATGCAAAAACACCATCACATAAACAAAATAAATATCATTGCATGTATAAAAGTTTAAGATCACTGCAAGTATAAAGCAATAAGGCTATCACAAGAGCAAACACTGGTGCAATTATAAAAAAAATGAAGGCTACCACATTTATGGGATTGAAGATGGCTATCGTATTTATAAGTATTTAAATGATTGGAGATGGCTAACACAGGTGTAAGGCAAAAACTCCATCCCATATACAAAACAGCGGTTATTACATGTGTAAACAATGCCAACAGAAGTATAAAAATGGGAAAGACACCATAAGCATAAAAACTATAGTTATTGTAAGTACGAAATAAAGAGCTTCCCATGTTTAAGATGAGTAATACGGTACCTGTAGAGCCAATTTAAAGCCAAGCATTGTTTGTATGAATTTGATATCAATGGTTACTGTTCCAGTAGCTTCTATACTTAGGTATTATTCTATCTCCTCACACTCTTCTAGACTAACTGTCAGGTACAACCGGTTGAAATCATTAGGAAACAAAAACTATCCTCTACCCATTGCGAAATCGCTTCTTTCGCACCTGATTTTTCGACCACCATCATTTGATGAGTAACCAATCCATTACCAGTGGAACAAATACAAATTTACAAACAACTTCACTTGGAACAAGGTAGTTTCATGTTCTTTATTGTAATTGTCAGCACTAAAATAGAAAGAAGCGTTCGAAACGAACAAATTCTGTGGGAAAATCAACTGTCCACTGAAATGGATACCAGATGCACTATCCCTAAATGAACAATAGCGATGTAGTCTCTGTCAGTGGTTCCTAAACCGACTAAAGTGGACCAAGGAGTGCTGTTGATGACAGTGTAGGCATGGGTTCTCTGTTACTAGCTGAGACAGAGATAAAAAAAGCCCTTCTTCATCGCTGCAAAAGCTTCGATGGTTATGACATCTTCATAGAAGGGTGATGCATTGAATTCAAATGATACTGACACGATGTTAACTCCGCCTTCTATTGCTTGGTCCATGGCTACTAAAACATCGCTTGTTGTTCATTTGGAATTTGAATCGTAGTAGAAGAATGCCTTGTACATTGCTACATGCGCCTTCGGTGCGATTTCTACCTTATATCAAAGTGTACAATTTTGCTAAAAATGAATTCCTTTTGAATTTAAGACCTTATATTATATATGCATGTCAAGGTTCCTTTGGCATAGCCGAAATAACTAGCATCGCGAACAGGTCTACCGATTGGTGTAGATGATGTATGAGTACCATGACTAAAGAAATCCCTGGCTAAATCATAATCTCTGGTAGTGGATATATTATTTCCAGACTGACGGATACTTTTACTGAAACTTCTTGCTTTGATAGGTTCTCCGTTATAGAGGCTAGAAATGAAATTGACGCTTTCTTCCCCTTTGCCTTTCCATTTGGAAGGAACATGACCAATGCCTTTATCTAGAAAACTCTTGCTCTCTAGAGAAATCAAAGGAGGTCACGAATGGTGAAATGGATAAGCAAGATCAGTGAAAGATTAAGGCAAGGAAGCTGTGTTCGTAAGTGGAGGAAGAGAGGAATAACATTGAGTAAAGGAAAAAAGAACCGATATCGTAAGTTTTAGGGAAAGAAATTAGGGTATTTGAGAGGAAAAGGATATTTGGGAAAAAAGGAAGTGAGCGTGGGTATAGAGGAAAAAACACGCGGGTGAGCTATTTTGGATGAGGCAACATTTAGGTATATCTGGTTATGTTTTGAGATATAATAAACTACATTTTGCATAAAGGACTGCAATTTAATGCTGCTAATAATGAATTTTCTTATAGTGACTTATCGAATACCACTTCAAGACTATACATGTTCTATCTCTTTAAAGTGGACTTTTTCGAGATGTTGAATCTATGTGTGATTCCGAGATCTGTACAAGATGTGGGAATCCATTTTGGGATTTGTGTTCTGTTCAAGTGATGAAGACTCATGTGAGTGATGCCAAACGTAGCCTCGACATCAAAAATGATAGAAAACAAAGCAGGGGCATAGCTTGGGGCTTAGCTGACCCAAAACAAGATATTATCACTCTAAATCTAAAGTATGCTTATCGATGTTGAGTGCGGAAGGTGATGATATTCGAGATCACGTGTTAGGGTATGGACCGGCTATGTTTTCCTTAATGTATATTTTATCTAGAGATATATGGCACTCGTAAGTAGTTTCTAACCCTTGTGCAGGAGATCGGACTCGGCATCGAACGAAGAGATCTTTGTTGAAAATCCATTAAGCGAACATACCTTATCGGTTTTGGTTGTACTCTCCAATATGTTGTTCAATGTAATTAATGTAACCATTCCAGCAATGTTATATATTTATATTCTTTATTCTAGACACTATTATTATATCGCCTTGTGTACTTATTAAATAGTGGTTCTTTTGAGGGGATAACCATTTATGAATGGTCCCAAAAGTACTGTTATATGTTGATTGCATATTTCTTGAGTTTCACACTAGATTTATGTATGACGCTTGGTTTTTGTTTTTCCTAAATTCTTCGTTTGCTCTTTCGAGTAGTCTAAGAAAGGCATGTTTTTGTTGATGTTCTTTGGAGCTCGAGAAGATGAGCTAGATGTTTCATCTATTGTTGTATTCTTATTTCCGCTGCATTACTATATTGTACATATCAGCATTTGTGAGAATAGGCTATTATAACTGCCCAGGCTAATGATAGTATTTAGAATTGTAACTTTGAAATGTTATGTATCCTAAATTGATAGTTTGTACTGTCTTTTCATATTATGTATTATCGTTCTCTATGAGATTATGTAACGACCCACTATTTTGTACCATTCAAATTAACAATAATCCACAGATGTCATATTTGAATGATGCCAAATAACAGATTGTAAATAAATTTGGAGCAAATAAAATCAAACACATAGAATCACAGATACAGAAACATCAGAATAACTCACAGCGGAAATAAAAATACCATAGTAGTTCATGAAGCTACTATGACAAAGTCTCAAAACAAATACATAATATCAGTCTGAAAATAACATAACAGAAATCCCAAATACATAGAAGTTCACCAATACATGAGATAAACTAGAACAGCTGAAACTAAAATAGATAGATAAGTAGATAGCAGAATCTCCAGCAAAGACTAGCTCCAGATAGAGGAATCCAAAGCTGTGAATACTCAGGCTGACCCGAGTGTAAAGAAAAACACAAAACACTCAAGTCAGGACATACATACTTATATAATGTAAACCAACTCAAGTGAACTGCAGTAAAGAACAAGTAACTTAGATGATGCTTGGGACCGCCCATCCTCTAAGGATCCGTTAAACTATTTACTATGTAGTAATATTGCTCTATTATAATAATGTCCACAGTGAAATAAACTTACTTTAAAATAGCATTAAGGAGTGACTCAATATTCTCCTTAACACAATTAATGCCAGTAGTCCATACAGTACCTGCATATCTCCTGATCGGGAGACTATGAGAAGATAATGCATATGTACGACACAAATAGAAACTAGTAGTAAGGCTCGATATGGTAGGTGACACGGCACACGAGGCAATGTCAGGGTAGATATACCAATTACGCACACGGGCTGGTGGTAACGTAGCGGCCACATACGCCCACCTCGAAACACACTCCCATATAAAGGGTGGCCACCAAACAATCATAGAGTAATAGAATGGTATCGAAGAAGTGCGTCCGACCAAAGAGCTGCCTCTTTTGGCCCTAAATCGCTCCTGTTTTAGCCACCTTAAGCCAACTCATGGGATTCGGGTCCACGTTATATACTGTTATCCCATTTTTTGGTCAAAACTGGAATATCAACAAATTGGTAAGGAATGTTGGATATCAGGGTTAAGCTCCGATTAGGACGAAATTGGTTGGAGATGATGATGAGGATTAGGAGAGGCTATGTTTCAAATTTCAGGTTAATCAGAGTTCGTATGAAGGAGATATGATCGATGCAAGGTAGGAGGGGCATACTATTCGAACTCCACATGGCTCATTCGGCATTCACACAAGGGGTCATTCGGCATTCTCAGTATAACATCCACTCGGTAGTACCGAGACCGAACCAAAGTACCACCGATCCAAACTACCAAGACCGAACCAAAGTACCACCGATCCAAACCCTCTCCAAAGCATAGCCGAACCAGACCTCACCACTCCACTACCTGCCGAATCAAACCCAAAGTGCCACTGCCGAACCAACTCCTCTACCCTCCACTGCCGAACCACCCTACTTCCCTTCTACTGCCGAACCAACCCTACTTCCCTCCTACTGCCGAACCAACCCTACCGGACCAACTCCATGCCAAGCCAAGCCACTCACCGCCGAACCAAGGCCTTGCCGAACCAGTACTGCCAGGCCAGATTGCTTCAGCCCAGGCCCACCAGCAGCTATATACATCCAAGACCCCTGCCCCCAGCCTCACTCTATAAATAGAGGGGCAGGGGTACAACAATGGGGGGGAAGTTTGAGAGCTCAAACCTGGAAGGAACTTTCAAACAACTTTCATACACTTGTACTACAAGCTTTGTACTCGTAATCGGATTGGAAAAGGAGAATAACATATAAAGTGGACGTAGGCACATTTTGGCCGAACCACTATAAATCTGTGTGTCTTTTACAGTTCAGTCCCTGCTTTTTACGTATTTGCATAAACCACCTAAATCATTACGAACAACATAAAATCAACTAAATCATACGACTTGGAGTTGTTTGCCCATCTTTTGTGCAAACGTATTTGGGTTATTTGCTGAGATCTGTGATTTGTGTTTGAATATCGCTGATTTATATTCATACACTGGTGCTTTCACGGTATTGGGTGTTTGTGACCATTTTTTACGCAAACATATACCTCAAGAAAGTCGCCACTATCCTACTTCATTCTGGAATATCCACCGCGTACACAGTTGTTAAAGTGGTTTTCAGTATCGACCGAGAGTATGTCCATATCCGACCTGATCTCTTTAACAACCAATCATTATTATAACCCGTGGTTATAAATTTCAAAATAGTATTTATACTTATCATTTCGAATCCATTTCAAAATATCAAAATATTATACCTTTTCAAAACCACATTTATTTTTATTTAATTTAAATACCATTTCAAATCACATTTCAAAATAGTTTACTTTTCAAATCAAATACTCCATTTAAACCATTAAAATGAAGTTATTATATTTAATAATCAAATATTAAATTCTCAAAATTTAATCATTTCAACATTCATTTATTCACTTAAATTTAATAAAATAGTGAAATTTCAACTTTCGCGGCACTTAGAAAATGCTACGGAAAGTTATATTTGAAAACAATTAAATCAACAAAGATAGCATTTAAAACTGCTGTAATAGGTTGTAGTTTAGTTTGGTTTCAGTAACTACAACACTTACAAAGTACTGTAATAGCCCTTAGTTCAATTTAGCCTTTTTAGTTCATTTATATCAACTACAGCATTTACAAAATGCTATAAAATAATAGCATTTCAAAAAATGTGTCAATTAAAATCCAAGGTTTTCAATACAATTTCGTAAACAATTAAGTTCTAATTTAAATCATTTTAACTTATAAAATCATATATTTTCACTTTTAAAACAATCATCTAAATACCCTTATATTTATGATTTTATAAAGTTAAATTTTCATATAAAAATCAAAATTTAATAATTTACTTATTAAATTCAAGCATTAAATTTTCTATACTTAATATTTTAAAATTTATACTTAATACTTAAATTTTAAATTTCTGAACATAACTTATTTTTCATTTTATTTACTTACTTAAAATTCACTTTTAAAACAAAATTCCCAAATTTCCAATTTAAGTTATATTTCAAAATTCAACTTAAATATTCATTCATTTCACATTTTAATTTGTACAAAAATCATTATCACCATATAAAAATCATTTTAAATTCATTTTAAATCAAAATATCGTAAATTTACATTTTTAAAATACTTAAAAAAAATTCAAAAAATATATATATAAACCACGGGTCTGTATAATATTTTCTAACCTAGGTCAAGTGATACAGATATATATCATTTCAATCCGTAATTTACAAAGAAAACCCAGGTTCTATCATTTCAAACCCGTAGTCCCAAGTAAAATAAAATAAATAAAAATCGTTCAGGCCTATCATTTCAGCCTATAACGATTTTTTCCTATTCTAAAGTCCGTTCGGGTATGTATCATTTCAACCCATAGTGATTCTATTCTACAGAGAAATTACAGTGTGATAAACTGATATAAATAAACAGAATAACATTATATAACAGTAATATATGATATGATAGGTGTATAAACACGGTGAACATCATACGATCGTAGCATAGGCAGGTGTAATATGACAATATAGTCTACAGATTCAAATGCTATTAGTTTACTAATTATATAAGTGTAAAATGTCTGGTGAGAAATACTCACCTCTATAAGCTGGAGATAACAGATTCAGGCACACAAACAAATACCCAAAAAGCACGAAGGCACGACTACGGATTCAAGTGAGGGGAGAGCCACAAATAGTTGTCTTGTACATATGAAACAAAACAATATAAAGCTCATAAATATACAACACCAATATATCATTGAACAAATCAAGAATTAATGCACAACCAAGAACCAAATCACTTGCGCTTGCTTTCGCCTATCCAATGCTTGGCCTAGGTATAGAAATGCATGGCTATGGTGTGTGAATGGATCAGGTATGGATCAATATGGTCGGCCACAATGAGGAAGTGAAGGAGTGGAAGTTGTTTGCGCATGAACAATGTTCAAGGCAACAAAAGTGAATTTTTATGCAACTAAAAGTCATGGCCATGGCTCAAAGTGGCACGGCCAGGTCTGGTGGAGGCTATGGGATGGTGTGGTAGTGGCTTTGGGTCAGGTAGATGATGGTGGTGGTGATTCAAGTGGTAGTCAAGTGGTGTGGTGAAGTGGTGGAGGAATTAGTGATCGGCTATGCATGTTTCAAGTAGTGCTGCAATATTTTATGGAGTTTTCAACCTAAGGGGTGCACGGCCTGACATGGGCAAGGTGTTGGAGGAGGTGACAGCCAAGTGTGGTGGTGGTGAAGGTGGTGGTGAAGGAGGAGCAAGCTATGGACGAACATTATAGGTGAAGCAAGGCAAAGAAAATACATAAAACAAGAAAGAAAGTAAGAAAAAAAAGTGAAAAAGCATTACCAAATTTTGTTCAGAAATTGATGGCCGAAATTTTTGGGTGAGAAACTTTTTTTCTTTGCGTGAAAATGAAAATGAAGATACGGATGAAGAGAGGAAGTAGTCAGCCCAAATGAATGGAAGTGTTGATTGAAAATGAAAAGGCAAAAAGGAGGTGAAAAGTCAATGGCATGTGAAAGGTTCAAAACTCTTCAAATTTCCCATTTTCTTTTTGCATTTTTAAACAAACGAAAAATGAATATAAATAAAATAAAAACACAACAAAATAATGTATGAATAAATATAAATAAATAAATTTTAGATAAATATAAATAAATTAAGAAAATAGCTTAAAAATAGAAACTAGGTTTTAAAAATTGTAAATAAATACAATAAGCTTTGGAAAAATTATAACATCACTTTAAAAATAATTTAAAAAGAAATATTTTTTAAATTTAAAATAATTCCAAAATGAAATAAAGTTAAATTTAAAATATATTCAAAAATTTAAGGTTGTTACACTCTCCCCCACTCAAATCTTTTCGTCCTCGAAAAGAACGGAAAAGGAAAATAAAAAAACAAGATAGAAAAACAAAATAGTACCTGAAACGAATAATTCAGGATTCGAAGCACGCATGCTTTCCTCTGTCTCCCAGGTACAATCTCGATCATCAGTACTCCATTGTGCTTTAACCAGAATAATAGATTTCCTTCTGAGCTGCTTCGTACCTCTGTCGACAATACGAAGTGGCTTCCTCTCGACAGTCAGATTAGGCTCAATATCCAAACTATCAAGAGCAGAAGGCTGGACAATAAGAGATGGATCATGAAGATACCAGCGAAGATGAGAGACGTGGAATACATCATGCACTCCAGAAAGCTTCTCGGGCCAATCCAGATGATAAGCCAAAGAACCAACTCTTTCCACAATGCGGAAAGGACCAACGAACCTAGGAGAAAGCTTCCCTCCACGACCAAAGCGATTGACATTCCTTAAGGGAGAGACCTTAAGGAAAACCTGATCACCAACAGAAAACTCCACCTATGCCTATCGACATACTTCTCCTGCCTATCCTGAGCAACCCTCAACTTCCTCTTAATCTCCTCAACTCTCTCAGAAGCCTCCAAAACCAAATCAGGGCCAAGAACCAAGCGATAACCGGATTCAATCCAGCAAGATGGAGATCTACAAGGTCGCCCGTAAAGAGCAGCAAACAGAGACATTTTGATACTAGCCTGAATTCAAAGATGGAATGAGATAGATAAAGAGATTAAGATAAGCTAAAACAAAAGATAAGATTATACCTGATAGCTATTATTATAGGTGGATTCGACAAGATGGAGGTGATCTTCCTAAGATCATCCATAATCAAGTACACAAGCACGAAGAAGATCCTCAAGAATCTGATTCACTCTTTCTGTTTGACCGTCGGTCTGTGGATGGTAAGCAGTGCTCAGATTCAGGTGAGTACCCAAAGATTCCTGAAAAGCTCTCCAAAACTGACTGGTAAAGATAGGATCATGATCACAACAATACTAAGAGGAACACCATGGAGACGAACAATCTCTCTCATGTAGATCTCAAACAAGCTAGAAGCAGAACGGGTAGACTTGACCGGAATGAAATGAGCGGACTTGGTCATTCTATCCACGATAACTCAAATACTCTCATTACCCCTTCGAGACCTTGGTAATCTATCAATGAAATCCATGGAAACCTGTTCCTACTTCTAATTGGGAATCTCAAGGAGCTACAACAAACCAGGGGTCTTCAGATGATGGGCTTTGACTTGTTGACAAGTCGCACACCGACTAACAAAGATAGAGATATCCCGCTTCATCCCCCTGTGCCAATAAAGCCTCTTCATATCCTGATACATCTTCGACACACTAGGATGAATAGAAAGTCTGGATCGATGATTCTCTCAAAGCAACTCCTGCCTCAATCCATCAACATTCGAGACACAAATCCTACAATTAATCCATAAAATCCCACTCATCAATCTGAGCTCCACTACTACCACTACTACTATTACCAACCCTGCTATGAACACTCTCCTTCATCAATCTAAGCATACCATCCTCATCCTTCTTAGCCTTGATACGATCCAGAAGAGGAGAAGAAACAACAAGGTGACACAACAAAGCCTTCTACCCACTTAGAGCATCGGTCACAACATTAGCTTTACCGGTAGTATAGGTAATATCGAGGTCGTGAGAAGCCAGAAACTCAAGCCAACGAACTTGCCTCTGATATAAATCCTTCTGGGTGAAGATATATCTTTGAGACTGATGATCAGTGAAAAGCTCAAACCTAGCTCCAAGAAGATGATGCCTCCAGATCTTCAAAGCAAAGACAACAGCAAGCAACTCTAAAACATGAGCAGCATAATTAGTCTCATGGGTTTTCAACTGACGGCTGGCATAGGCAATGACCTTACCATCCTGCATGAGAACAGCACCCAATCCCTCACGACTAGCATTAGTATATACCGTCAATCCCTCATTTCCATTCGAAATGTAAGAACTGGTGCGGAAGTTAGCTTGCTCTTTAACTCATTGAATGCAACTTTACACTTCCCATCCCAGATGAACCTAGCATTCTTACGAGTTAAAGCAGTGAGAGGTGCAGCAATCTGAGCAAAATTCTCAATGAATCTTCGGTAATAACCGGCAAAACCAGAGAACTACGAATATCTGATGGAGTCTTAGGAGTTTCCCAAGCCTGAAACAGAATAGGGAAAAACAAGACCAACAGAAAAGATAGAATAATTAAATGACAAAGGAAAAGAGAAAGAAATAAAGACTTACATTGATCGCAGCGATCTTGGCTGGATCAACAGAAACTCCATTACCAGAAATAATATGTCCAAGGAATCGGACCTCATCCTTCCAGAAATGGCATTTAGAAAATTTAGCCTCCAATTGATGACTTCTAAGAATCTCCAAAATAGATTTCAAGTGCGACTCATGCTCTTCTTTGGTCTTAGAAAAGACAAGGATATCATCAACAAAGACTAGAAATTTTTTATTAAGCACATCATGAAAAACACGATTCATCAAATCAACAAAGAAAGCAGGAGCATTAGTCAAACCAAAAGGCATGACTAACCATTCATAAAACCCATTCTCAGTACACAAGCAATCTTGGGAATGCTTTCCTCAGCCACCCTGAGCTGGTGAAAACCTGTGGCAAGATCAAGCTAAGAGATAACAGTGGTACCATAAAGCTGATCAAATATGTCATTGATATGAGGCATAGGATATCTATTTTTCATAGTGAGCTTTTTCAGCTCCCTATAATCAACACACATCCTCAAAGATCCATCGGACTTGGTGACGAAAACCACCGTTGTTCCCCATTCTGAATGGCTAGGTCAAATCAGACCCTTGAAGAACAAGTCCTCAATTTGCTAAGCCAACCCAACCTTCTCGTGGGGTGCCATTCTTCTAAAAGGAAGAACAACAAGTCGAGCTCCAGGAATTAGATCAATGTGGAAATTAATTTCTCGCTTAGGAGGCAAAGCGGCGACTTCACCAAAAACATCTGGATAAAATTTGACCACATGGATCGAATGAAGATCACCAAGAGAAGAATCCAAAGAATATATAAAACTGCCAGCAAAATCCTGAGGCATGCGGCAATAAATAGTCAAGGAATTTCCTTGATCGTCAACAAGATGAATAGATCAGGCTCTACAAGATATACGGGCATCATTCTTACCAAGCCAATCACCACCAAGCAATAAATCAAAAGCATCGAAGCCCAAAACATAGAAATCACCACTGAAGCAATGATCAAAATAGAGAGTTCCACATGCTTACAAATCCGATTAAGGTTTGTGGGACCCCCAATTGGATTTGAAACACTTAAAGGCACGGAATCATATTCAGGAGAAAGAAGATGCTCGAACTTATAACACAAATCAATGGAAATGAAACCGTGGGATGCTTCAGTGTCAAATAAAACATGAACAGGATGCTGAAATAAAGAAAAGGTTCCCTAAAGAGTACCTAGGTCATCACCAGGAGTAGGATCAGGTGCCGGAGCTGGAGAAGATGCAGAAGTGACAACAAATATACTAGAAGGCTTACCCTTCTGCTGGGTAGGGCAATCCTTCTTGAAATGACCAGGCTGGAGATAGATATGGCAGAGATCACGCCTAGTCAACTGAGCAGGTGGAGGAACAGCAGCACCAGATAAAGTAGGACAACTATCGGCATAGTTTACCCTCTGATCACATCGGAAACAGGTGATGGAAGAAAGATCAACAGGCTGCCTCTGAGAAGTAGAAGATGATGAAGATCCAAGACCCGGATTCTTGAGCCAATTCTTCTTCTGCTGATGGAAATTAGGCTTACGCTTCTTAGAATTAGCAGAGGAAGACCGGGCTGAAGAAGCACCAGAAACAGCAGCAGGACCCTTGGAAGTAGGGTTCTTATAACGGATAGCCATATCCATAAGCTGGGTGAAAGTGCCATGAACATGAGAAATAAGATGATCATAATACTCAGGGCGAGCACCAACTTTGAACTTCTCATTCTTCTTGAGAGAAGCGTCAATCAGGCTAGGACCAAACTTGGAAAGTTCGTTGAACTTCCTCTCATACTCAGCAAAATACATGGTACCCTGCTTGAGATCCATGAACTCCCTATAAAGCTGGGAATTCCCGGCCTCGGGCATCCACTTAGTAATGAACGCCTCCCTGGAGAGATGATAGATAAACTTTAAAATGGCACGAAGAAAAATGAAAAACAAAATTCAAAGATATACGAGAATATACCTAAACTGCTCCCAAGTAATATCAGCCTCCACGGTGTTAGCCGTAACGGACTCTCACCAATCTAAGGCAGCCTCATGCAACTGCCATGCTGCTAACTGACGCTTCTGAGCATCAATAATCTCAAGACCATAAATATCCTCTATAACTCCGCAACCATTGTTTGGCTTCAATAATGCACTCTGAACCAGTGAATGGGGTTCCACCGAGTTGAGTGAAATCCTTACAGAGAACAGTAAACCAGACGGGTGCAACTAGCTGAGGAGCTGGGGCAATACCACGACCCCTACCTCTGGCATTTCCTCGATTCATTCTGAAAATATCAAGAATGAATTTAGGACAAAGATAAAGAGAAGCCAGAGATAAATTAAGATAAGATAAGATAAATTCACTTGGATGAATATCCTAAAGAAAAAAAACTAACAAGGTAGATATGAAAGGAAGGAAGATAGAAAACATTTGAAAAATCCTTTTAAAACAAGAAAAGTTTTATATCAAAATAATTCTGTGAAAAATCCTTTGAAAATCATTTTATACTTTAAAAATACGTTCTCTCACAAAGATATGATTTTGAGGTTGATTTCACTCATTCTAGGGTATTTCTACCCTATCTCTAATGATTTTTTACTCCGCAGGCTATGGTTTACCTAAAAACCAAAGCTCTGGTACCAAATGTAACGACCCACTATTTTGTACCATTCAAATCGACAATAATCCACACATGTCATATTTGAATGATGCAAAATAACAGATTGTAAATAAATTTGGAGCAAATAAAATCGAACACACAAAATCACAGATACAGAAATATCAGAATAAATCGCAGCGGAAATAAAAATACCATAGTAGTTCTTGAAGCTATTATAACAAAGTCTCAAAACAAATACATAATATCAGTCTGAAAGCAACATAATAGAAATTCTAAATACATAGAAGTCACTAATACATGAGATAAACTAGAATAGCTGAAACTAAAATAGATAGATAAGTAGATAACAGAATCTCCAGCAAAGACTAGCTCTAGATAGTGGAATCCAAAGCTGTGAATACTCAGGCTGACCCGAGCATAAAGCAAAACACAAAGCACTCGAGTCAGGACATACATACTTATATAATGTAAACCAACTCAAGTGAACCGCAGTAAAGAACAAGTAACTTAAAGGATGCTTGGGACCACCCATCCTCTAAGGATCCGTTAAACTATTTACTATGTAGTAATATTGCGCTATTATAATAATGTCTATGGTAAAATAAACTTACTTTAAAATAGCATTAAGGAGCGACCCAATATTCCCTTAACACAAATAATGCCAGTAGTCTATAAAGTACCTGCATATCTCCTGATCGGGAGACTATGAGAAGATACTGCATAGGTACGACACAAATAGAAACTCGTAGTAAGGCTCGATATGGTAGGTGACACGGCACACGAGGCAATGCCAGGGTAGATAAACCAATTACGTACACGGGCTGGTGGTAACGTAGCAGCCACATATGCCCACCTCGGAACACACTCCCTTATAAAGGGTGGCTACCAAACAATCGTAGAGTAATAGAATGGTATCGAAGAAGTGCGTCCGACCAGAGGAGCTACCCATTTTGGCCTGAGATCGCTCCTGTTTTAGCCGCCTTAAGCCAACTCACGGGAGTCGGGTACACGTTATATACCTCAAGAATGTCTCCACCATCCTACTTCATTCTGGAATCTACGCCGCGTACACAGTTGTTAAAGTGGTTTTCGGTATCGATAGAGAGTATGTCCATATCCGATCCAGGTCTCCTTAACAACCAATCATTATTATAACCCGTAGTTACAAATTTCAAAATAGTATTTATACTTATCATTTCAAATCCATTTCAAAATATCAAAATATTATATCTTTTCAAAACCACATTCATTTTTATTTAATTTAAATACCATTTCAAATCACATTTCAAAATATTTTGCTTTTCAAATCAAATATTCCATTTAAACCATTAAAATTAAGTTATTATATTTAATAATCAAATATTAAATTCTCAAAATTTAATCTTTTCAACATTCATTTATTCACTTAAATTTAATAAAAAGTGAAATTTCAACTTTCGCAGCACTTAAAAAATGCTACGGAAAGTTATATTTGAAAACAATTCAATTAACAAAGATAGCATTTAAAACTGCTATAATAGGTTTTAGTTTCGTTTGGTTTCAGCAACTATAGCACTAACAAAGTGCTGTAATATCCCTTAGTTCAATTTAGCCTTTTTAGTTCATTTATATCAACTACAGCATTTACAAAATGCTGTAATATCCTTTGCATTAAAAATAATAGCATTTCAAAAAATGCTGTCATTTATAATTCAAGGTTTTCAATACAATTTCATAAACAATTACGTTTTAATTTAAATCATTTTAACTTATAAAATCATATATTTTCACTTTTAAAACAATCATTTAAATACCCCTATATTTATGGTTTTATAAAGTTAAATTTCCATGCAAAAATCAAAATTTAATAATTTACTTATTAAATCAAGCATTAAATTTTCTGTTGTTTATATTTTAAAATTTAACTCAACGCTTAAATTTTAAATTTCCAAATATAACTTATTTTTCATTTATTTACTTACTTAAAATTCACTTTTAAAACAAAATTCCCAAATTTCCAATTTAAGTTATATTTCAAAATTCAACTTAAATATTCATTTATTTCACATTTTAATTTGTACAAAAATCATTATCACCTTATAAAAATCATTTTAAATTCATTTTTAATCAAAATATCATAAATTTAAAATTTTGAAATACTTTAAAAAAAAATCAGAAAATATATATAAAAACTTCGGGTCTGTATAATATTTTCTAACCTAGGTCAAGTGATACAGATATATATCATTTCAATCCGTAATTTATAAAGAAAACCCAGGTTCTATTATTTCAAACCCGCGGTCTCAAGTAAAATGATTTAAATAAAAATCATTCAGGCCTATCATTTCAGCCCATAACGATTTTTCCCTATTCTAAAGTCCGTTCGAGTATTTATCATTTCAACCCATAGTGATTCTATTCTATAGGGAACTTGCGGTATGATAAACTGATATAAATAAACAAAATAGCATTATATAACAGTAACAAATGATATGACAAGTGTATAAACAGGTGAACATCATATGATCATAGCATAGGCAGGTGTAATATGATAATATAGTCTACAGATTCAAATGCTATCAATTTACTAATTATATAAGTATAACATGTCTGGTGAGAAATGCTCATGTCTACAAGTTGGAGAAAACAAATTCAGACACACAAACAAATACCTGGAAAGCACGAAGGCACGAGTATGGATTCAAGTGAGGGGAGAGCCAAAATAATTGTCTTGTACATATGAAACAAAACAATATAAAGCACATAAATATATAACACCAACATATCAGTAAACAAGTCAAGAATTAATGAACAACCAAGAACCAAATCACTTGCACTTGCTTTCACCAATCCAATGCTCGGCCTAGGTATAGAAATGCATGACTATAATGTGTGAATGGATCAGGTATGGGTCAATACGGTCGGCCATAATGTGGAAGTGAAGGAGTGGAAGTAGTTTGTGCATGAACAAAGTTCAAGGCAACAAAAGTGAATTTTTATGCAACTACAAGTCACGGCCATGGCTCCAAGTGGCACGGCCAGGCCTGGTGGAGGCTAGGGGATGGTGTGGCAGTGGCTTTGGGTCAGGTAGAGGCTGGTGGTGGTGATGCAAGTGGTGGTCAAGAGGTGTGGTGAAGTGGTGGAAGCAATGGTGATCTGCTATGCATGTTTCAAGTGGTGTTCCAATATTTTATGGAGTTTTCAACCTAGGGGGTGCACGACCTGATATGGACAAGGTGCTGGAGGAGGTGACAGCCAAGTGTGGTGGTAGTGAGGTAGTGGTGAAGGAGGAGCAAGCTATGGCCGAACATTATAGGTGAAGCAAGGCAAACAAAATATATAAAATAAGAAAGAAAGTAAGAAAAAAAAAGTGAAAAAGCATTACCAAATTTTGTTCAGAAATCGATGGCAACGAAAATTTTGGGTGAGGAAGTTTTTTCTTTGCGTGAAAATGAAAATGAAGATACGGCTGAAGAGAGGAAGTAGTCAGCCCAAACGAATGGACGTGTTGATTGAAAATGAAAAGGCAAAAAGGAGGTGAAAAGTCAATGGCATGTGAAAGGTTCAAAACCTTTCAAATTTCCCATTTTCTTTTTGCATTTTTAAACAAATGAAAAATGGATATAAATAAAATAAAAACACAACAAAATAATGTATGAATAAAAATAAATAAATAAATTTTAGATAAGTATAAATAAATTAAGAAAATAGTTTAAAAATAGAAACTAGGTTTTAAAAATTGTAAATAAATACAATAAGCTTTGGAAAAATTATAACATCACTTTAAAAATATTTTAAAATGAAATCTTTTTTAAATTTAAAATAATTCCAAAATAAAATAAAGTCAAATTTAAAATATATTCAAAAATTTAAGGTTTTACACTCTCCCCCACTCAAATCTTTTCATCCTCGAAAAGAACTGAAAAGGAAAATAAAAAAACAAGATAGAAAAACAAAATAGTACCTGAAACGAATAATTCAGGATTCGAAGCACGCATGCTTTCCTCCGTCTCCCAGGTACAATCTCGATCATCAGTACTCCACTGTGCTTTGACCGGAATAATAGATTTCCTTCTGAGCTGCTTTGTACCTCTGTCGACAATATGAAGTGGCTTCCTCTCGACAGTCAAATTAGGCTCAATATCCAAACTATCAAGAGCAGAAGGCTGGACAATAAAAGATGGATCATGAAGATACTAGCGAAGATGAGAGACATGGAATACATCATGCACTCCAGAAAGCTTCTCGGGCAAATCCAGATGATAAGCCAAAGAACCAACTCTTTCCACAATGCGGAAAGGACCAACGAACCTAGGAGAAAGCTTCCCTCTACGATTAAAGCGAATGACATTCCTTAAGGGAGAGACGTTAAGGAAAACCTGATCACCAACAGCAAACTCCAAACTCCACCTATGCCTATCGGCATACTTCTTCTGCCTATCCTGAGCAACCCTCAACTTCCTCTTAATCTCCTCAACTCTCTCGAAAGCTTCCAAAACCAAATCAGGACCAAGGACCAAGCGATTACCGAATTCAATCCAGCAAGATGGAGATCTACAAGGTCGTTCGTAAAAGAGCAGCAAATAGAGACATTTTGATACTAGCCTGAATTCAGAGATGGAATGAGATAGATAAAGAGATTAATATAAGCTAAAACAAAAGATAAGATCATACCTGATAGCTATTATTGTAGGTGAATTCGACAAGATGGAGGTGATCTTCCCAAGATCATCCATAATCAAGCACACAAGCACTAAGAAGATCCTCGAGAATCTGATTCACTCTTTCTGTTTGACCGTCGGTCTGTGGATGGTAAGCAGTGCTCAGATTCAGATGAGTACCCAAAGATTTCTGAAAAGCTTTCCAAAACTGACTGGTAAAGATTGGATCACGATCAAAAAAAATACTGAGAGGAACACCATGGAGACGAACAATCTCTCTCATGTAGATCTCAGACAAGCTAGAAGCAGAACGGGTAGACTTGGCCGGAATGAAATGAGCGGACTTGGTCAGTCAATCCACGATAACCCTAATACTCTCATTACCCCCTTCGAGACCTTGGTAATTTATCAATGAAATCCATGGAAACCTGTTCCCACTTCCAATTGGGAATCTCAAGGGGCTGCAACAAACCAGGGGTCTTTAGATGATGGGCTTTGACTTGCTGACAAGTCGCACACCGACTAACAAAGATAGAGATATCCTGCTTCATTCCCCTCCACCAATAAAGCCTCTTCATATCCTGATACATCTTCGACACACTAGGATGAATAGAAAGTCTGGATCGATGATTCTCTCGAAGCAACTCCTGCCTCAATCCATCAACATTCGGGACACAAATCCTACCATTAATCCATAAATCCCCGTTATCATCAATCTAAGCTCCACTACTTCCACTACTACTATCGCCAACCCTGCTATGAACACTCTCCTTCATCAATCTAAGCATACCATCCTCATCCTGCTTAGCCTTGATATGATCCAGAAGAGGAGAAGAAACAACAAGGTGACACAACAAAGCCTTCTTCCAACTTAGAGCATCGGTCACAACATTAGCTTTACCGGGAGTATAGCTAATATCGAGGTCGTAAGAAGCCAGAAACTCAAGCCAACGAACTTGCCTCTGATTTAAATCCTTTGGGTGAAGATATATCTTAGAGACTGATGATCAGTGAAAAGCTCAAACTTAGCTCCTAGAAGATGATGCCTCCAGAGCTTCAAAGCAAAGACAATAGCAAGCAACTCTAAAACATGAGCCGCATAATTAGCCTCATGGGTTTTCAACTTACGGCTGGCATAGGCAATGAACTTACCATCCTGCATGAGAACAGCACCCAATCCCTCACGACTAGCATTAGTATATACCGTCAATCCCTCATTTCCATTCGAAACGTAAGAACTGGTGCGGAAGTTAGCTTGCTCTTTAACTCATTGACTGCAGCTTTACACTTCCCATCCCAGATGAACCTAGCATTCTTACGAGTCAAAGCAGTGAGAGATGTAGCAATCTGAGCAAAATTCTCAATGAATCTCCGGTAATAACCGGCAAGGCCCAGAAAACTACGAATATTCGATGGAGTCTTAGGAGTTTCCCAAGCCTGAAACAGAATAAGGAAAAATAAGACCAACAGAAAAGATAGAATAATTAAATGACAAAGGAAAAGAGAAAGAAAGAAAGACTTACATTGATCGCAGCGATCTTGGCTGGATCAACGGAAACTCCATTACCAGAAATAATATGGCCAAGGAATCGGACCTCATCCTTCCAGAAATGGCATTTAGAAAATTTAGTGTAACGACCCGAAAATTTCAATCCTGAAAATTCCAGATAGTTAGAGAAAAGAAGAAGAAAACAGGAACCAGTCATAGAAACCTCACATTCGTAGCAGATCAAAATATAGTAGCAAATAATAATAATAACAGTTATACAAAAGAAAACTGTATCTGTCAATTACACTTTAAAATATCAAAGTTACTTCATAAACACAACACTGGACAGTTTAAACAACATGTCCTAATTACACAATAATATATCACAGCGGTAAAGTACTCCATACGCTTCAGCCCTCCAGCTCGCCTTCTGAGTTCCAGAACGTCCTTACCTGAAAATCTGTAATACTCGGTCTGACCCGAGCATTACATCAAAGTAACACCCGGGTCAGGCTGGAAACCAGCGTGAGTAAACCCATCTAACATAAATGACAAAAGCATACAACTTATATAAATCCGGGGTACTCGTATCAATTTACAAATTCACAATTAGTTATAAACATCATTGATATCACACATCAATATCTAAGTACCAGAACTTAGATTAACGGTCAAATTCATCTAAGTCATTTCATACCAGACTGTTGATTTCACATATCTATAAAGAATCGAAGTGGTTTCGGCTATTTTCTGACACCGTACTCTGGTCTCTTCGAATTCGATACCATCCTATCCCAAGTTATTCAAGTGAAATATAACTTAACTTTTTAAAAAATATATGTCATTTTCACTGCAATTCATCATCTACAGATATCCATATTATGATTATCCACCCAAAACCTATCATATCACAAAGCATTTCATATCAGGGGTATCAATCAATTCAAAGCATTAAATCATCATTCAATCATTCATAAGAAGGATGGATCATTATCAAAAATTAATTTAATTCATCTCTAATTAAATTAATTACTCATCTTAAATCACTAAGATTTCCTTTACTTAATATTAATTACTTACAAATTAATTAATCATCCTTAAATTATCCATCGTAATTAATCACCTTTGATAATTATCCTTTAATTTCAATAAGTAATTAATTCTTAGTAAATTAGCCTTTCCCCATCACATCAACTGATCCCTAAATTACTTTTATAAAGTAATTAATAACGATTTATTTCGTTTATCCATAATTAATTTCTCAAATTGATTATCCTATAACCACTTACACTGATTGATTATCATTTAGTTAATCATTTTTTTTATTATATTAAGTGATTAAATCCTTAATTACTTTTACTGAAGTAATTATTCACTAATTACTTCATTTAGAGATTCCCCTTTTTATTCAATTGATCAATTACATTTAATGATTATCCATTAATTACTTCTCTAAGTAATTATGTTTAATAGTTATACTTAACCAATTACCACGTAGGACTATCCTTAACTAATTCATCAAATTAATTATCTCAAATTAATTATCTTAACTAATTATCTCATAATCATTAGTTAGTGATCCTTTAAACACATTCATTAACTATTCCTTTATTACTTATATCAAGTAATTACCCCGGATTATTAATTTCAGATTAATTAACTCTTGTTAATTTAATAAGTGATTAACTTTAATTACTTTTACTTTGGAAAATATAGATTCCATTTCTCTAGACACTTACTTAAAACTTGTTAAATAATACACTAAAAAAACTTATTTGAAACACACTTTAAGATTTAACAAAATATTCCTTTTAAAAACTTAATTATTTAAGACCTTAGTATTGTTAAACCCTTCGCTTTTACTACTTTGCATACTTCCTTTACCCCTTAAAAATCTGGATACTAATCCACTTTAAAACTTAAAATCTGAAAGAAGATTTATTTAAAAGTCGAAAACTGAACAAATTGATGGAATAACTCGAGCTAATTCACTATTTCCCCATGCCATACACGAGTACTTGCTTCTACAGAAATACTTCGAGACAAACCCTATAGATTCCTCGAGTTTGACCCGATCCCATTCCATCTTCCCCAAAACTATCGATCGTCCCAAATTCCAAACGTGCACATGCACGTGTAAAGACCACCCTCCCTCCTCCGACCAACCATTCCGCCCCCAACAGATCGCTGAAGACCACATCACCACAGACAAGCAACCAGATCAACGTCGTTTTCCCCAACTCAAAAATCGAACTGTCACCCCTCCCTAGAACCACATCACCGATACAAAAATGCCTTACCGATGACAACTCAGATAACCAGAGGTCGTGCTACTTCACTCAGAGACGCATCAAGACATGCTGCGTCCGATCCCCTAGGCCCCCTTCATCTCGATCCCCTGGTGATGACGAGCCAATCCCAAAACTCACGATGACAAATACAAGCTCTTAAACCCTACTCCGACCTCTTCCGGCTACCACGGCCATCAAGATCCCTCATGAATATTTTTCCAGCAATCGTCCATCTAAGGGCTACCTTCAGCTCCAATTCCGATGACCACCCCCTCGTTCAACATCGAGAAATCGACAATTAAAGCATTTCCGTTCATCTCGACAATTCACAGCCAATACTAAATTAAAAATCATGATTTTGTTTTTAAAATTTATCATTTTTGATGGCAAATCTAATCATATGATCAAAATCTAAAAATATGATGATCGAATTCTTGACCTTGTTAAATTTTTCACTGTAATTCATATATTTAAAACAATTACTCAATAATTCCACTCGAATCTATTTTTAAACAAAATGCTAACATATTACAAACATTCCTCCTTCAGACATCAGAGCCTAGATTCGATTGTACAATGATCAATTAGATGTCTTTGGTAATTTTGAACTTCCAGTATGACAGAGATGATGTATACAAACATATGCACATATCTGCATATTGATATAGCTCTATATTTATCAACATGAAACATATTATTATTCATATCAACTACATTCCAAGTCATTAATCAAATTTTATCACATGAAAACCAATTTACACACATAAATTTTGATAGTTTGCTCACCTAAATGAAGACAGAGGCCTGGTTTAAATATTCTGATCTAAAACTTGCTTTTGTTCAACCTGCTTTCAGGTTTTTTTTCTTTCTTTGCAGTCAAATAGAGAAGGATAATTCAGTTATAAATTAGAAATTTGATTTTCAAGAAGGTAGATTTATTTATTGTTAGATTATGATGATGCATGCATATCCATTCACAGAAATCACTTATATACCCAGACATGCCCTCTTCTTCTATCCCACAGGTATATTCAAAATGATTCTGCTGATAATTCTTGCATGCACAAGTAAATAAAATAATTTTGCATTTCAGGAAAAGAAAAGATTTGATCTCAGGCATTTTAAAAAAAATAGAGGAACCAAGTTAAGATTACTCATAGTTTTTAGAAATGCAGAGACTTCAAAGCTGGATTGAAAATTGGAATGCTTGGCCATGAATTCTCGGTTTGCATTTGAAACCTTAGTTTTGAAAGATGGCTATAGACTTGCTAATCAGATTTGAGTTTCAATCACTATATTTACCATTGCTTCCAAGATTTGAGATTTCCAATTTTAAAATTACTCTGAATCGGTTTTGCTTTGATCTGCCTAGGTTTGTGAATTAGTTTGCTGATTTGCATTTTTTTTCTTTCTTTGTTTTAGAAGATGAAGATTGAAAAAGAAAATGAGAAGGAATATAAATGTGTTATTTCCTTATACCTTTTATTTAAAATTTAAAACAAGTTCATAACACTTGTTAGAATTTCTACAAATGTCATCAAAAGTGATTTACATTTGTCATAATGCATAGAATTAGCTTACATTGTTATTCATTATGATGTCAATTTATATATATACTTTTATAATTACCTTAAGTATTTTCTAAATATTTAACTTCTCTTACATAAATCTATTTTTAATTACTTTCCTTAATCCATATAAAATATCTTAAAGAAAATAATATAAACAAATTATGTTTTGATGAAATCATATATATATATATATATATATATATATATATGATGTATCTAATTTATTTTAAGATCTTATCTTTTAGATTTGAATCCAGATTCAAATTCATTTAAATTTAAAGTCTTATTTTGGAATCAACTCAAATATATGTATGTATTAAGCAACATAAATTAAATTTGTAATCAATAATTTTATTTAAAATCTGTGCATATATATATATACAAAACAATTAAAAATATAAATATTTATCTGATAGATTCATTTGTCCAATTTATAATTCAATATTCTATTAATTAACCCAGTTCGTTAATTGATTACAGATGAGAAAAAATTCGGGTTATCACATTCCTCCCCCCTTAGAATCTTTTCGTCCTCGAAAAGGAACGAGCTTGATTTTACTAAAATGCTTAAAATCAGATAAATTTTCCTTTGATTGTTTTAAAGACATTTTAAAACATATATAATATTAAAAAAATAGTTTTTATAAAAATAATTTTATAACTTGATGTCTCAACCAGTCCATCCTTGTTCTTACAGAAATTCGGTCATACGTTGATCAGGCGTAAGACTGAAAATCTACAAGTGCTTGGCAGACCCGTTTTCAACACCCAATGAAAATACTTGAAAAAATAATTTATTAAAAATATAGAAAACGGTTTTGAAAATAGAGGATATATCTTTGGTGAGAATGATCTGGAAATCATCACCCCCATCCATGGTCGCAGTTAACACGATGGTTACGTTGCCGTCCCGACAAAATCCACAGATAACTGTAGGCCTCCGTGCCCCTCGATTACACCATGGAACCCGCTATAGATCGCAGTTACAACTGGGGTTACGTAGCTATCATAGCAAAAACCCATATAACTGTAGGCATCAGCGCCCTCGAATTTCGCTGCCAAAAGAATGAAACTTCTCCACTCCACTTGGCCATAGATCGCAGTCTACCGATGTTGCGTTGCCTTCCCGGCAAAATCATGTGTAGACCGTTGGCACTCATCCTCCACACGATTTTCGCTATGGTCCCCACAGTAGATCGCAGTGACATCGAGTTACCCTGTCGTCACAGCATAACCCAAATGCCCCTGTAGGCATCAGCGCCCTCGACTTTCGCTACCCAAAAATCCTCAGGAACTAGTTTTGTCCGGACTCCTTACAGAATCAACTTTAGAACCCCCACCTTGGGGATCAAGGCAGCACTACCCGGTAGTACTCCTGAGAAGTCCATTCCAAGGGAGCGCCTTTTTCCCCAGAGCATCATCAAAACATTTTATACTATACATATATAGTATCTTTAAATCATACACCTAGTATGATTTCATACAAAGCTCCTTTACACAAAATCGATTATTCCAAAATCGATAATTCTCAAACTAGGCTTTTCAAATTCTCATACTGATTTTACCCAAAAATCAAAAGCCTTTTCCAAATCCAAATGTTCCCAAAACCTTTTTTTCCAAAATTCTCATATGATCCTTTATATATATATTCATATATATAAAATATTTTTAAACTTTGGATCATTTCAAACTTGTATAAACTCCTTTTATACTTCAAACATTTCCGAAAACCCTTTTCTTTGGGCAAAAGATTCAACAAGGGGAGTATCATTTTTTAAAACAAAGATAATTAACTCTGTTTACTCAAAATCAAATATTCAAATTTGATTATTCTTTTCAATATCAATTTCATTCAAATCCGTACCATGTACACAAATCATTCATACGCTATACCAATCTGATCGCTCACTCGATCACACAATTTCATTTCCGAACTAGTATCGTCCACCTGACTTCCTAGTGCGGACATAGATCTGGTTTCTTGATCAGAAACCATCATTCTCCTTGCATAGTCATAACTATGATAGAGAATATCCAGAACCAATCAACAATCCATATACAGGTTCGCCATCGAAAATCAAGTGAAAAAATCCCAACTCGGATCGACATACTATCTCGAAATTCTGTGCTCGAATCTGGATCAGATCACTATGCGAATAAAATAATATACGTACACCCTACGTATTTATCTTTATTGGTTATTAGCCAAATTAATTCTCTTTCTATTCATATTCACTTCATTCACTTACTCTCAATTGCTTCAATCCATTTGGATTATCACCTCTATTCTTATCTTGATTGGGTATTTAACCAAGAAAAGTTTAAACTCTGTCCAGTTTAAATTTAGAAAATAGCTCGAAAAGTTAAAAATAAATAAGTAGTTGGAAAATAATTACTAGTTTGTAAAATAGGTGTAAAATAGTTAGAAAATAGTTAAATAATTATAGAAATTTTAGATAATTGCAAAATAATAGTAAGATAGAAATTAGTTTGGTAAAATAGTAATTAGTTTATAAAATAGTTGGAGAGTTGTTAAACAGTTTCAAAAATAATTGTAAATCAAATATAAGATAGTTTGGCTTTTAAAAGAAAGGTTGTATATATAATTAATAGCTTAGAAATAGGTTTATATTAAAACAATTTATATTAAAAACAGTCCAGAGTCAAAACTGTTCACTTCCCAATCTCCATTCTCATTAATTCAACTTAAATTTACATTTCCATTTAAATTGACCCAACTCCAATTTAAATAATCTCCAATTTCCATTGAAATTGATTCATTCCCAATTCAAGTTGAATTAATTCTCAATTCCTTTTCTAATTTAAATCAAATTCCATTTGATTTTAAACATATTCAACTTTAATTACAATCCCAAGTTATTCCAATCACTTTAGACTAATATCCATTCAATTGAACCCACTTCAATTCCAATCCATTTCAACTCCATTTTGAATTAATCCCAATTTCAAATTCCATTTCCAAATTAAGTTGAATTATTCTTGATTTCCTCCCAAATTAAATTTAAATTCCATTTGAATTTTAAAATTATTCAACTTTAATTACAATTCCAAATTATTCAAATCAATTCGGACTTAATTTCAAATTGAGCCTACTTCAATTTCAAATTGTTTCAAATTAATCCAATTCAATTTCCATTTGAATCTTATACTCATACATCTTCAATCACAATTTCAATCAATTCAAATCAAATTCAATTTGAACTAATTTCAAATTTCAAATTTAACCATATCGAATTATATAAATTCGAGTTAAAACTTCAAATGTTGATTTAATTCCTTTAAATCAATTTACCTTTTTATTCCAACAATGGATTACCATACTCCATTTCTCATTTATTTAAACAAATCTAATTCACAACTTAAAATTTTTTAACAACAATAGGATGATATCATCTAATTCATCTTAAAACATCCATCAATTTACAATTTTCAGATCTCAAACCCAATTTGAGATCACTCAAACCCCCTAATTCAAATCAACCATTTAACTTTCAAAGTTAAATCTTAATTTCATCTCAAAATTTACGAATCAGGTTGAACATTCCAACATATTTAACTTCTTCCAAGTTAATTTTAATTCACTTAATTCAGTCAACCTTACCCAATTTGAACTTTCATTTCAAATTTTAAACTTTTCATAAATAATCTTCCCACTTATTAAGTTCAAAAACTTATCACTTTGGGTTTCAAATCTTATTCCAAATTCAAAACTCACCATTTAGAGTTTATTTCAAACCACCCTTTTATATTATGTATATTCACATATATACATATTAATTTCTTTTACATACCAAATTTTACTTTAAAATTTTAAACATCCTTTGGTTTTCAATTTAAAACAAACTACTTTTAATTTTCAAACAACTCTTGTTTGAAATAGAATCATTCCATTCAAATGCATTAAATAATATTATTTATTATTTCTTTAAATTAATACATCATCAATTAATTCTAATTAATTACATTCGGTAATTAACTTATTTCTTAATTGCCTTCATTAAGTAATTGTTCTTCAAATTACTTACCTCTAGTTACTTCATTAAGTAACTTCCTCTTAATTTATCATTTCCAATTATTATCCATTAAATAATCTCATTAAATAAAGTTCAATTAATGACATAAATTAATTTATTATCCTGATCCTGAAACCTTTTCCAATTTCAAGATTTAATTTCTGTTTGAATTCAATTCAAACTTGTCTTTAATTTAATTTCAATTTGGTTGTAATTCTATTACCACTTAATTCTTACTATTACTTTTAATTTAATTAATATTACAACCAATTTCCTAAATATAATAGATATATCTTATATAAGATTCATTTACTTTTGAAATCATTTAAAAACCTTTATACAAGAAAATAACAAGTACGCTCTCTTATATATATACACACTCAACTCATTTTAGGGTACCACTTACCCTATCCTAAATGAGTAATCCCAACAGAGCCAAGGTTCTCGCTTAACCTCGCTCTGATACCAAATGTAACGACCCAAAAATTTCAATCCTGAAAATTCCAAATAGTTAGAGAAAAGAAGAAAGAGAAAGAAGAAGAAAACAGGAACCAGTCACAGAAACCTCACATTCGTAGCGGATCAAAATATAATAGCAAATAATAATAACAGTTATACAAAAGAAAACTGTATCTGTCAATTACACTTTAAAATATCAGAGTTACATCATACACACAACACTGGACAGTTTAAACAACATGTCCTAATTACACAATAATATATCACAACGGTAAAGTACTCCATACGCTTCAGTCCTCCAGCCCGCCTACTGAGTTCCAGAACGTCCTTACCTGAAAATCTGTAATACTCGGTCTGACCCGAGCATTACATCAAAGTAACACCCGGGTCAGGCTGGAAACCAGCGTGAGTAAACCCATCTAACATGAATGACAAAAGCATACAACTTATATAAATCCGGGGTACTCGTATCAATTTACAAATTCACAATTAGTTATAAACATTATTGATATCACACATCAATATCTAAGTACCAGAACTTAGATTAACGGTCAAATTCATCTAAGTCATTTCATACCAGACTGTTGATTTCACATATCTATAAAGAATCGAAGTGGTTTCGGCTATTTTCTGACACCCGACTCCGGTCTCTTCGAATTCGATACCATCCTATCCCAAGTTATTCAAGTGAAATATAACTTAACTTTTTAAAAAAAAAATGTCATTTTCACTGCAATTCATCATCTACAGATATCCACATTATGATTATCCACCCAAAACCTATCATATCACAAAGCATTTCATATCAGGGATATCAATCAATTCAAAGCATTAAATCATCATTCAATCATTCATAAGAAGGATGGATCATTATCAAAAATTAACTTAATTTCATCTCTAATTAAATTAATTACTCATCTTAAATCACTAAGATTTCCTTTACTTAATATTAATTACTTACAAATTAATTAATCATCCTTAAATTATCCATCGTAATTAATCACCTTTGATAATTATCCTTTAATTTCAATAAGTAATTAATTCTTAATAAATTAGCCTTTCCCCATCACATCAACTGATCCCTAAATTACTTTTATAAAGTAATTAATAATGATTTATTTCGTTTATCCTTAATTAATTTCTCAAATTGATTATCCTATAACCACTTACACTGATTAATTACCATTTAATTAATCATTTTTTTTATTATTATATTAAGTGATTAAATCCTTAATTACTTTTACTGAAGTAATTATTCACTAATTACTTCATTTAGAGATTCCCCTTTTTATTCAATTGATCAATTACATTTAATGATTATCCATTAATTACTTCTCTAAGTAATTATGTTTAATAGTTATACTTAACCAATTACCACGTAGGACTATCCTTAATTAATTCATCAAATTAATTATCTCAAATTAATTATCTTAACTAATTATCTCATAATCATTAGTTAGTGATCCTTTAAACACATTCATTAACTATTCCTTTATTACTTATATTAAGTAATTATCCCTTGGATTATTAATTCCGGATTAATTAACTCTTGTTAATTTAATAAGTGATTAACTTTAATTACTTTTACTTTGGAAAATATAGATTCCATTTCTCTAGACACTTACTTAAAGCTTGTTAAATAATACACTAAAAAAAATTATTTGACACACACTTCAATATTTAACAAAATATTCCTTTTAAAAACTTAATTATTTAAGACCTTAGTATTGTTAGACCCTTCGCTTTTACAACTTTGCATACTTCCTTTACCCCTTAAAAATCTGGATACTAATCCACTTTAAAACTTAAAATCTGAAAACAGATTTATTTAAAAGTCGAAACCTGAACAAATTGATGGAATAACCCGAGCTAATTCACTATTTCCCCATGCCACACACGAGTACTTGCTTCTACAGAAATACTTCAAGACAAACCCTATAGATTCCTCGAGTTTGACCCGATCCCATTCCATCTTCCCCAAAACTATCGATCGTCCCAAATTCCAAACGTGCACATGCACGTGTACAGACCACCCTCCCTCCTCCGACCAACCATTCCGGCCCCAACAGATCGCTGAAGACCACATCACCACAGACAAGCACCCAGATCAACGTCGTTTTCCCCAACTCAAAAATCGAACTGTCACCCCTCCCTAGAACCACATCACCGATACAAAAATGCCTTACCGATGACAACTCGGATAACCAGAGGTCGTGCTACTTCACTCAGAGACGCATCAAGACATGCTGCGTCCGATCCCCTAGGCCCCCTTCATCTCGATCCTCTGGTGATGACGAGCCAATCCCAAAACTCACGATGACAAATACAAGCTCTTAAACCTTACTCCGACCTCCTTCGGCTACCACGGCCATCAAGATCCCTCATGAATATTTTTCCAGCAATCGTCCATCTAAGGTCTACCTTCAGCTCCAATTCCGATGACCACCCCCTCGTTCAACATCGAGAAATCGACAATTAAAGCATTTCTGTTCATCTCGACAATTCACAGCCAATACTAAATTAAAAATCATGATTTTGTTTTTAAAATTTATCATTTTTGATGGCAATTCTAATCATATGATCAAAATCTGAAAATATGATGATCGAATTCTTGACCTTGTTAAATTTTTCACTGTAGTTCATATATTTAAAACAATTACTCAATAATTCCACTCGAATCTAGTTATAAACAAAATGTTAACATATTACAAACATTCCTCCTTCAGACATCAGAGCCTAGATTCGATTGTACAATGATCAATTAGATGTCTTTGGTAATTTTGAACTTCCAGTATGACAGAGATGATGTATACAAACATATGCACATATCTGCATATTGATATAGCTCTATATTTATCAACATGAAACATATTATTATTCATATCAACTACATTCCAAGTCATTACTCAAATTTTATCACATGCAAACCAATTTACACACATAAATTTTGAAAGTTTGCTCACCAAAATGAAGACAGAGGCCTGGTTTAAATATTCTGATCTAAAACTTGCTTTTGTTCAACCTGCTTTCAGGTTTTTTTTCTTTCTTTGCAGTCAAATAGAGAAGGATAATTCAGTTATAAATTAGAAATTTGATTTTCAAGAAGGTAGATTTATTTATTGTTAGATTATGATGATGCATGCATATCCATTCACAGAAATCACTTATATACCCAGACATGCCCTCTTCTTCTATCCCACAGGTATATTCAAAATGATTCTGCTGATAATTCTTGCATGCATAAGTTAATAAAGAAATTTTGCATTTCAGGAAAAGAAAAGATTTGATCTCAGGCATTTCTAAAAAAAACAGAGGAACCAAGTTAAGATTACTCACAGTTTTTAGAAATGCAGAGACTTCAAAGCTGGATTGAAAATTGGAATGCTTGGCCATGAATTCTCGGTTTGCATTTGAAACCTTAGTTTTGAAAGATGGCTACAGACTTGCTAATCAGATTTGAGTTTCAATCACTATATTTACCATTGCTTCCAAGATTTGAGATTTCCAATTTTAAAATCACTCTGAATCAGTTTTGCTTTGATCTGCCTAGGTTTGTGAATTAGTTTGCTAATTTGCATTTTTTTCTTTGTTTGTTTTGGAAGATGAAGATTGAAAAAGAAAATGAGAAGGAATATAAATGTGTTATTTCCTTATACCTTTTATTTAAAATTTAAAACAA
Source organism: Allium cepa (assembly GCA_030765085.1). Classification (NCBI taxonomy): domain Eukaryota; kingdom Viridiplantae; phylum Streptophyta; class Magnoliopsida; order Asparagales; family Amaryllidaceae; genus Allium; species Allium cepa. The sequence continues at coordinate 473,471,943 of CM060943.1, read as the reverse complement.
GTTCATAACACTTGTTAGAATTTCTACAAATGTCATCATAAGTGATTTACATTTGTCATAATGCATAGAATTAGCTTACATTGTTATTCATTATGATGTCAATTTATATATATACTTTTATAATTACCTTAAGTATTTTCTAAATATTTAACTTCTCTTACATAAATCTATTTTTAATTACTTTCCTTAATCCATATAAAATATCTTAAAGAAAATAATATAAACAAATTATGTTTTGATGAAATCATATATATATATGTTGTATCCAATTTATTTTAAGATCTTATCTTTTAGATTTTAATCCAGATTCAAATTCATTTAAATTTAAAGTCTTATTTTGGAATCAACTCAAATATATGTATGTATTAAGCAACACAAATTAAATTTGTAATCAATAATTTTATTTAAAATCTGTGCATACATATATACAAAACAATTAAAAATATAAATATTTATTTGATTAGATTCATTTTTCCAATTTATAATTCAATATTCTATTAATTAACCCAGTTCATTAATTGATTACAGATGAGAAAAAATTCGGGTTATCACATTCCTCCCCCCTTAGAATCTTTTCGTCCTCGAAAAGGAACGAGCTTGATTTTACTAAAAATGCTTAAAATCAGATAAATTTTCCTTTGATTGTTTTAAAGACATTTTAAAACATATATAATATTACAAAAATAGTTTTTATAAAAATAATTTTATAACTTGATGTCTCAACCAGTCCATCCTTGTTCTCACAGTAATTCGGTCATACGTTGATCAGGCGTAAGACTGAAAATCTTCAAGTGCTTGGCAGACCCGTTTTCAACACCCAATGAAAATACTTGAAAAAATAATTTATTAAAAATATAGAAAACGGTTTTGAAAATAGAAGATATATCTTTGGTGAGAATGCTCTGGAAATCACCGCCCTCATCCATGGTCGCAGTTAACCCGATGGTTACGTTGCCGTCCCGACAAAATCCACAGATAATTGTAGGCCTCCGCGCCCCTCGATTACACCATGGAACCCGCTATAGATCGCAGTTACAACTGGGGTTATGTAGCTATCATAGCAAAAACCCATATAACTGTAGGCATCAGTGCCTTCGAATTTCGCTGCCAAAAGAATGAAACTTCTCTACTCCACTTGACCATAGATAGCAGTCCACCGATGTTGCGTTGCCTTTCTGGAAAAATCAAGTGTAGACCGTTGGCACTCATCCTCCACACGATTTTCGCTATGGTCCCCACAGTAGATCGCAGTGACATCGAGTTACCCTGTCGTCACAGCATAACCCAAATGCCCCTGTAAGCATCAGCGCCCTCGACTTTCGCTACCCAAAAATCCTCAGGAACTAGTTTTGTCCGGACTCCTCACAGAATTAACTTTAGAACCCCCACCTTGGGGCTCAAGGCAGCACTACCCGGTAGTACTCCTGAGAAGTCCATTCCAAGGGAGCACCTTTTTCCCTAGAGCATCATCAAAACATTTTATACTATACATATATAGTATCTTTAAATCATACACCTAGTATGATCTCATACAAAGCTCCTTTACACAAATTCGATTATTCCAAAATCGATAATTCTCAAACTAGGCTTTTCAAATTCTCATATTGATTTTACCCAAAAATCAAAAGCCTTTTCCAAATCCAAAGGTTCCCAAAACCCTTTTTTTCCAAAATTCTCATATGATCCTTTATATAAATATTCAGATATATAAAATATTTTTAAACTTTGGATCATTTCAAACTTGTATAAACTCCTTTTATACTTCAAACATTTCCAAAAACCCTTTTCTTCTGGCAAAAGATTCAACAAGGGGGGTATCATTTTATAAAACAAAGATATTTAACTCTGTTTACTCAAAATCAAATATTCAAATTTGATTATTCTTTTCAATATCAATTTCATTCAAATCCGTACGATGTACACAAATCATTCATACGCTATACCAATCTGATCGCTCACTCGATCACACAATTTCATTTCCGAACTAGTATCGTCCACCTGACTTCCTAGTGCGGACAAAGATCTGGTTTCTTGATCAGAAACCGTCATTCTCCTTGCATAGTCATAACTATGATAGAGAATATCCAGAACCAATCAACAATCCATATCCAGGTTCGCCATCGAATATCGAGTGAAAAAAATCCTAACTCGGATCGACATACTATCTCGAAATTCTGTGCTCGAATCTGGATCAAATCACTATGCAAATAGAGTAATATACGTACACCCTACGTATTTATCTTTATTGGTTATTAGCCAAATTAATTCTCTTTCTGTTCACATTCACTTCATTCACTTACTCTCAATTGCTTCAAACCATTTGGATTATCACCTCTATTCTTATCTCGATTGGGTATTTAACCAAGAACAGTTTAAACTCTGTCCAGTTTAAATTTAGAAAATAGCTTGAAAAGTTAAAAATAAATAAGTAGTTGGAAAATAATTACTTGTATGTAAAATAGGTGTAAAATAGTTAGAAAATAGTTAAATAATTATAGAAATTTTAGATAATTGCAAAATAATAGTAAGATAGAAATTAGTTTTGTAAAATAGTAATTAGTTTATAAAATAGTTGGAGAATTGTTAAACAGTTTCAAAAATAATTGTAAATCAAATATAAGATAGTTTGGCTTTTAAAAGAAAGGTTGTATATATAATTAATAGCTTAGAAAATAGGTTTATATTAAAACAATTTATATTAAAAATAGTCCAGAGTCAAAACTGTTCACTTCCCAATCTCCATTCTCATTAATTCAACTTAAATTTACATTTCCATTTAAATTGACCGTACTCCAATTTAAATAATCTCCAATTTCCATTGAAATTGATTCATTCCCAATTCAAGTTGAATTAATTCTCAATTCCTTTTCTAATTTAAATCAAATTCCATTTGATTTTAAACATATTCAACTTTAATTACAATCCCAAGTTATTCCAATCACTTTGGACTAATATCCATTCAATTGAACCCACTTCAATTCCAATCCATTTCAACTCCATTTTGAATTAATCCCAATTTCAAATTCCATTTCCAAATTAAGTTGAATTATTCTTGATTTCCTCCCAAATTAAATTTAAATTCCATTTGAATTTTAAACTTATTCAACTTTAATTACAATTCCAAATTATTCAAATCAATTCGGACTTAATTTCAAATTGAGCCTACTTCAATTTCAAATTGTTTCAAATTAATCCAATTCAATTTCCATTTGAATCTTATACTCATACATCTTCAATCACAATTTCAATCAATTCAAATCAAATTCAATTTGAACTAATTTCAAATTTCAAATTTAAACCATCTCGAATTATATAAATTCGAGTTAAAACTTCAAATGTTGATTTAATTCCTTTAAATCAATTTACCTTTTTATTCCAACAATGGATTACCATACTCCATTTCTCATTCATTTAAACAAATCTAATTCACAACTTAAATATTTTTAACAACAATAGGATGATATCATCTAATTCATCTTAAAACATCCATCAATTTACAATTTTCAGATCTCAAACCCAATTTGAGATCACTCAAATCCCGTAATTCAAATCAACCATTTAACTTTCAAAGTTAAATCTTAATTTCATCTCAAAATTTACGAATCAGGTTGAACATTCCAACATATTTAACTTCTTCCAAGTTAATTTTAATTCACTTAATTCAGTCAACCTTACCCAATTTGAACTTTCATTCAAATTTTAAACTTTTCATAAATAGTCTTCCCACTTATTAAGTTCAAAAACTTATCACTTTGGGTTTCAAATCTTATTCCAAATTCAAAACTCACCATTTAGAGTTTATTTCAAACCACCCTTTTATATTATGTATATTCACATATATACATATTAATTTCTTTTACATACCAAATTTTACTTTAAAATTTTAAACCACCTTTGGTTTTCAATTTAAAACAAACTACTTTTAATTTTCAAACAACTCTTTTTTGAAATAGGATCATTTCATTCAAATGCATTAAATAATATTATTTATTATTTCTTTAAATTAATTACATCATCAATTAATTCTAATTAATTACATTCGGTAATTAACTTATTTCTTAATTACCTTCATTAAGTAATTGTTCTTCAAATTACTTACCTCTAGTTACTTCATTAAGTAACTTCCTCTTAATTTATCATTTCCAATTATTATCCATTAAATAATCTCATTAAATAAAGTTCAATTAATGACATAAATTAATTTATTATCCTGATCCTGAAACATTTTCCAATTTCAAGATTTAATTTCTGTTTGAATTCAATTCAAACTTGTCTTTAATTTAATTTCGATTTGGTTGTAATTCAATTACCACTTAATTCTTACTATTACTTTTAATTTAATTAATATTACAACCAATTTCCTAAATATAATAGATAATCTATATCTTATATAAGATTCATTTACTTTTGAAATCATTTAAAAACCTTTATACAAGAAAATAACAAGTACGCTCTCTTATATATATACACACTCAACTCATTTTAGGGTACCACTTACCCTATCCTAAATGAGTAATCCCAACAGAGCCAAGGTTCTCGCTTAACCTCGCTCTGATACCAAATGTAACGACCCGAAAATTTCAATCCTGAAAATTCCAAATAGTTAGAGAAAAGAAGAAAGAGAAAGAAGAAGAAAACAGGAACCAGTCACAGAAACCTCACATTCGTAGCGGATCAAAATATAATAGCAAATAATAATCACAGTTATAAAGAAAACTGTATCTGTCAATTACACTTTAAAATATTTGAGTTACATCATACACACAACACTGGACAGTTTAAACAACATGTCCTAATTACACAATAATATATCACAGCGGTAAAGTACTCCATACGCTTCAGCCCTCCAGCCCGCCTCCTGAGTTCCAGAACGTCCTTACCTGAAAATCTGTAATACTCGGTCTGACCCGAGCATTACATCAAAGTAACACCCGGGTCAGGCTGGAAACCAGCGTGAGTAAACCCATCTAACATGAATGACAAAAGCATACAACTTATATAAATCCGGGGTACTCGTATCAATTTACAAATTCACAATTAGTTATAAACATTATTGATATCACACATCAATATCTAAGTACCAGAACTTAGATTAACGATCAAATTCATTTAAGTCATTTCATACCAGACTGTTGATTTCACATATCTATAAAGAATCGAAGTGGTTTCGGCTATTTTCTGACACCCGACTCCGGTCTCTTCGAATTCGATACCATCCTATCCCAAGTTATTCAAGTGAAATATAACTTAACTTTTTTAAAAAAAATGTCATTTTCACTGCAATTCATCATCTACAGATATCCACATTATGATTATCCACCCAAAACCTATCATATCACAAAGCATTTCATATCAGGGATATCAATCAATTCAAAGCATTAAATCATCATTCAATCATTCATAAGAAGGATGGATCATTATCAAAAATTAACTTAATTTCATCTCTAATTAAATTAATTACTCATCTTAAATCACTAAGATTTCCTTTACTTAATATTAATTACTTACAAATTAATTAATCATCCTTAAATTATCCATCGTAATTAATCACCTTTGATAATTATCCTTTAATTTCAATAAGTAATTAATTCTTAATAAATTAGCCTTTCCCCATCACATCAACTGATCCCTAAATTACTTTTATAAAGTAATTAATAACGATTTATTTCGTTTATCCTTAATTAATTTCTCAAATTGATTATCCTATAACCACTTACACTGATTGATTATCATTTAGTTAATCATATTTTTTTTTATTATATTAAGTGATTAAATCCTTAATTACTTTTACTGAAGTAATTATTCACTAATTACTTCATTTAGAGATTCCCCTTTTTATTCAATTGATCAATTACATTTAATGATTATCCATTAATTACTTCTCTAAGTAATTATGTTTAATAGATATACTTAACCAATTACCACGTAGGACTATCCTTAATTAATTCATCAAATTAATTATCTCAAATTAATTATCTTAACTACTTATCTCATAATCATTAGTTAGTGATCCTTTAAACACATTCATTAACTATTCCTTTATTACTTATATTAAGTAATTACCCCTTGGATTATTAATTTCAGATTAATTAACTCTTGTTTATTTAATAAGTGATTAACTTTAATTACTTTTACTTTGGAAAATATAGATTCCATTTCTCTAGACATTTACTTAAAACTTGTCAAATAATACACTAAAAAAAACTTATTTGAAACACACTTCAAGATTTAACAAAATATTCCTTTTAAAAACTTAATTATTTAAGACCTTAGAATTGTTAAACCCTTCGTTTTTACTACTTTGCATACTTCCTTTACCCCTTAAAAATCTGGATACTAATCCACTTTAAAACTTAAAATCTGAAAACAGATTTATTTAAAAGTCGAAACCTAAACAAATTGATGGAATAACCCGAGCTAATTCACTATTTCCCTATGCCATACACGAGTACTTGCTTCTACAGAAATACTTCGAGACAAACCCTATAGATTCCTCGAGTTTGACCCGATCCCATTCCATCTTCCCCAAAACTGTCGATCGTCCCAAATTCCAAACGTGCACATGCACGTGTACGGACCACCCTCCCTCCTCCGACCAACCATTCCGGCCCCAACAGATCGCTGAAGACCACATCACCACAGACAAGCACCCAGATCAACGTCGTTTTCCCCAACTCAAAAATCGAACTGTCACCCCTCCCTGGAACCACATCACCGATACAAAAATGCCTTACCGACGACAACTCAGATAACCAGAGGTCGTGCTACTTCACTCAGAGACGCATCAAGACATGCTGCGTCCGATCCCCTAGGCCCCCTTCATCTCGATCCTCTGGTGATGACGAGCCAATCCCAAAACTCACGATGACAAACACAAGCTCTTAAACCCTTCTCCGACCTCCTCCGGCTACCACGGCCATCAAGATCCCTCATGAATATTTTTCCAGCAATCGTCCATCTAAGGGCTACCTTCAGCTCCAATTCCGATGACCACCCCCTCGTTCAACATCGAGAAATCGACAATTAAAGCATTTCTGTTCATCTCGACAATTCACAGCCAATACTAAATTAAAAATCATGATTTTGTTTTTAAAATTTATCATTTTTGATGGCAATTCTAATCATATGATCAAAATCTGAAAATATGATGATCGAATTCTTGACCTTGTTAAATTTTTCACTGTAATTCATATATTTAAAACAATTACTCAATAATTCCACTCGAATCTAGTTATAAACAAAATGTTAACATATTACAAACATTCCTCCTTCAGACATCAGAGCCTAGATTCGATTGTACAATGATCAATTAGATGTCTTTGGTAATTTTGAACTTCCAGTATGACAGAGATGATGTATACAAACATATGCACATATCTGCATATTGATATAGCTCTATATTTATCAACATGAAACATATTATTATTCATATCAACTACATTCCAAGTCATTACTCAAATTTTATCACATGCAAACCAATTTACACATATAAATTTTGAAAGTTTGCTCACCTAAATGAAGACAGAGGCCTGGTTTAAATATTCTGATCTAAAACTTGCTTTTGTTCAACCTGCTTTCAGGTTTTTTTTCTTTCTTTGCAGTCAAATAGAGAAGGATAATTCAGTTATAAATTAGAAATTTGATTTTCAAGAAGGTAGATTTATTTATTGTTAGATTATGATGATGCATGCATATCCATACACAGAAATCACTTATATACCCAGACATGCCCTCTTCTTCTATCCCACAGGTATATTCAAAATGATTCTGCTGATAATTCTTGCATGCATAAGTTAATAAAGAAATTTTGCATTTCAGGAAAAGAAAAGATTTGATCTCAGGCATTTTTAAAAAAAACAGAGGAACCAAGTTAAGATTACTCACAGTTTTTAGAAATGCAAGACTTCAAAGCTGGATTGAAAATTGGAATGCTTGGCCATGAATTCTCGGTTTGCATTTGAAACCTTAGTTTTGAAAGATGACTACAGACTTGCTAATCAGATTTGAGTTTCAATCACTATATTTACCATTGCTTCCAAGATTTGAGATTTCCAATTTTAAAATTACTCTGAATCGGTTTTGCTTTGATCTGCCTAGGTTTGTGAATTAGTTTGCTGATTTGCATTTTTTTTCCTTTGTTTGTTTTGGAAGATGAAGATTGAAAAAGAAAATGAGAAGGAATATAAATGTGTTATTTCCTTATACCTTTTATTTAAAATTTAAAACAAGTTCATAACACTTGTTAGAATTTCTACAAATGTCATCATAAGTGATTTACATTTGTCATAATGCATAGAATTAGCTTACATTGTTATTCATTATGATGTCAATTTATATATATACTTTTATAATTACCTTAAGTATTTTCTAAATATTTAACTTCTCTTACATAAATCTATTTTTAATTACTTTCCTTAATCCATATAAAATATCTTAAAGAAAATAATATAAACTAATTATGTTTTGATGAAATCATATATATATGTTGTATCCAATTTATTTTAAGATCTTATCTTTTAGATTTTAATCCAGATTCAAATTCATTCAAATTTAAAGTTTTATTTTGGAATCAACTCAAATATATGTATGTATTAAGCAACACAAATTAAATTTGTAATCAATAATTTTATTTAAAATCTGTGTATATATATATACAAAACAATTAAAAATATAAATATTTATCTGATTAGATTCATTTGTCCAATTTATAATTCAATATTCTATTAATTAACCCATTTCGTTAATTGATTACAGATGAGAAAAAATTCGGGTTATCACATTTAGCCTTCAATTGATGACTTCTAAGAATCTCCAAAACATATTTCAAGTGCGACTCATGCTCTTCTTTGGTCTTAGAAAAGAAAAGGATATCATCAACAAAGACTAGAACAAATTTATTAAGCACATCATGAAAAACACGATTCATCAAATCAACAAAGAAAGCAGGAGCATTAGTCAAACCAAAAGGCATGACTAACCATTCATAAAACCCATTCTCAGTACGGAAAGCAATTTTGGAAATGCTTTCCTCAGCCACCCTGAGCTGGTGAAAACCTGTGGCAAGATCAAGCTGAGAGATAACAGTGGCACCATAAAGCTGATCAAACATGTCATTGATACGAGGCACAGGATATCTATTTTTCATAGTGAGCTTTTTCAGATCCCTATAATCAACACACATCCTCAAAGATCCATCGGACTTGGTGACGAAAACCATCGTCGTTCCCCATTCTGAGTGGCCAAGTCTAATTAGACCCTTGAAGAACAAGTCCTCAATTTGCTTAGCCAACCCAACCTTCTAGTGGGGTGCCATTCTTCTAAAAGGAAGAACAACAAATCGAGCTCCAGGAATAAGATCAATGTGGAAATCAATTTCTCGCTTAGGAGGCAAAGCGGTGACTTCACCAAAAACATCTGGATAAAATTTGACCACACGGGTCGAATGAAGATCACCAAGAGAAGAATCCAAAGAATATATAAAACTGCCAGCAAAATCCTAAGGCATGCGGCAATGAATAGTCAAGGAATTTCCTTGATCATCAACAAGATAAATAGATCAGGCTCTATAAGATATACGGGCATCATGCTTACCAAGCCAATCACCACCAAGCAATAAATCAAAAACATCGAAGCCAAAAACATAGAAATCACCACTGAAGCAATGATCAGAATAGAGAAGTTCCACATGCTTACAAATCCGATTAAGGTTTGCGGGACCCCCAATTGGATTTGAAACACATAAAGGCACATAATCATATTCAGGAGAAAGAAGATCCTCGAACTTATAGCACAAATCAATTGAAATGAAACCGTGGGATGCTCCAGTGTCAAATAAAACACGAACAAGATGCTGAAATAAAGATAAGGTTCCCTGAAGAGTACCTAGGTCGTCATCAGGAGTAGGAGCAGGTGCCGGAGCTGGAGAAGATGTAGAAGTGACAGCAAATATACTAGAAGGCTTACCCTTCTGCTGGGTAGGGCAATCCTTCTTGAAATGACCAGGCTGGAGATAGATATGGCAGAGATCACGCCTAGTCAACTGAGCAGGTGGAGGAACAGCAGCACCAGATAAAGTAGGACAACTATTGGCATAGCTTACCCTCTGATCACATCGGAAACAGGTGATGGAAGAAAGTTCAACAGGCTGCCTCTGTGAAGGAGAAGATGATGAAGATCCGAGACCCGGATTCTTGAGCCAATTCTTCTTCCGCTGGTGGAAATTAGGCTTACGCTTCTTAGAATTAGCAGAGGAAGACCGAGCTGAAGAAGGACCATAAACAGCAGCAGGGACCGTTGGAAGTAGGGTTCTCATAACGGATAGTCATATCCATAAGCTGGGTGAAAGTGCCATGAACATGAGAAATGAGATGATCATAATACTCAGGGCGAGCACCAACTATGAACTTCTCATTCTTCTTGAGAGAAGTGTCAATCAGGATAGGACCGAACTTGGAAAGTTCGTTGAACTTCCTCTCATACTCAGCAAAAGACATGGTACCCTGCTTGAGATCCATGAACTCCCTATAAAGCTGGGAATTCCCGGCCTCGGGCATCCACTTAGTAATGAACGCCTCCCTGGAGAGATGATAGATAAACTTTGAAAAGGCACGAAGAAAAATGAAAAAAAAATTTCAAAGAAATACGAGAATATACCTAAACTGCTCCCAAGTAATATCAGCCTCGACGGTGTTAGTCGTAACAGACTCTCACTAATCTAAGGCAGCCAGCCTCATGCAACTGCCATGCTGCTAACTGACGCTTCTGAGCATCAGTAATCTCAAGACCATAAATATCCTATTTAAACTCCGCAACCATTGTTGGGCTTCAATAATGCTCTCTGAACCAGTGAATGGGGTCCACCGAGTTGAGTGAATTCCTTACAGAGAACGGTAAACCTGACGGGTGCTACTGGCTGAGGAGCTGGGGCAATACCATGACCCCTACCTCTGGCATTTCCTCGATTCATTCTGAAAATATCAAGAATGAATTTAGGACAAAGATAAAGAGAAGCCAGAGATAAATTAAGATAAGATAAGATAAATTCACTTGGATGAATATCCTAAAGAAAAAACTAACAAGGTAGATATAAAAGGAAGGAAGATAGAAAACATTTGAAAAATACTTTTAAAACAAGAAAGGTTTTATATCAAAATAATTCTACGAAAAATCCTTTGAAAATCATTTTGAAAATCATTTATACTTTAAAAATACGTTCTCTCACAAAGATATGATTTTGAGGTTGATTTCACTCATTCTAGGGTATTTCTACCCTATCTCTAATGATTTTTTGCTCCGCAGGCTGTGGTTTACCTAAAAACCAAAGCTCTGATACCAAATATAACGACCCACTATTTTGTACCATTCAAATCGACAATAATCCACACATGTCATATTTGAATGATGCAAAATAACAGATTGTAAATAAATTTGGAGGAAATAAAATCGAATACACAAAATCACAGATACAGAAATATCAGAATAACTCACAGCGGAAATAAAAATACCATAGTAGTTCATGAAGCTATTATAACAAAGTCTCAAAAAAATACATAATATGTATCTGAAAGCAACATAATAGAAATTCCAAATACATATAAGTTCACTAATACATGAGATAAACTAGAACAGCTGAAACTGAAATAGATAGATAAGTAGATAACATAATCTCCAGCAAAGACTAGCTCTAGATAGTGGAATCCAAAGCTGTGAATACGCAGGCTGACCCGAGCATAAAGCAAAACACAAAACACTTGAGTCAGGACATACATACTTTTATAATGTAAACCAACTCAAGTGAACTGCAGTAAAGAACAAGTAACTTAAAGAATGCTTGGGACCACCCATCCTCTAAGGATCCGTTAAACTATTTACTATGTAGTAATATTGCGCTATTATAATAATGTCTATGGTAAAATAAACTTACCTTAAAATAGCGTTAAGGAGCGACCCAATATTCCCCTTAACACAAATAATGCCAGTGTCTATACAGTACCTGCATATCTCCTGATCGGGAGACTATGAGAAGATACTGCATAGGTACGACACAAACAGAAACTCGTAGTAAGGCTCGATATGGTCGGTGACACGGCACACGAGGCAATGCCAGGGTAGATAAACCAATTACGTACACGGGCTGGTGATAACGTAGCAGCCACATATGCCCACCTCGGAACACACTCCCATATAAAGGGTGGCTACCAAACAATCGCAGAGTAATAGAATGGTATCGAAGAAGTGCGTCCGACCAGAGGAGCTACCCATTTTGACCTGAGATCACTCCTGTTTTAGCCGCCTTAAGCCAACTCACGGGAGTCGGGTCCACGTTATATACCTCAAGAACGTCGCCACCATCCTACTTCATTCTGGAATCTACACCGCGTATACAGTTGTTAAAGTGGTTTTCGGTATCGATAGAGAGTATGTCCATATCCGATACAGGTCTCCTTAACAACCAATCGTTATTATAACCCATAGTTATAAATTTCAAAATAGTATTTATACTTATCATTTCAAATCCATTTCAAAATATCAAAATATGATATCTTTTCAAAACCACATTCATTTTTGTTTAATTTAAATACCATTTCAAATCACACTTCAAAATATTTTGCTTTTCATATCAAATACTCCATTTAAACCATTAAAATGAAGTTATTATATTTAATAATCAAATATTAAATTCTCAAAATTTAATCTTTTCAACATTCATTTATTCACTTAAATTTAATAAAAAGTGAAACTTCAACTTTCGCAGCACTTAAAAAATGCTACGGAAAGTTATATTTGAAAACAATTCAATTAACAAAGATAGCATTTAAAACTGCTATAATAGGTTTTAGTTTAGTTCGGTTTCAGCAACTACAGCACTAGCAAAGTGCTGTAATATCCCTTAGTTCAATTTAGCCTTTTTAGTTCATTTATATCAACTACAGCATTTACAAAATGCCGTAATATCCTTTGCGTTAAAAATAATAGCATTCCAAAAAATGCTGTCAATTAAAATTCAAGGTTTTCAATTCAATTTCATAAACAACTAAGTTTTAATTTAAATCATTTTAACTTATAAAATCATATATTTTCACTTTTAATACAATCATTTAAATAACCCTATATTTATGGTTTTATAAAGTTAAATTTCCATGCAAAAATCAAAATTTAATAATTTACTTATTAAATTTTCTATTCTTTATATTTTAAAATTTAACTTAACACTTAAATTTTATATTTCCAAATATAACTTAATTTTCATTTTATTTACTTACTTAAAATTCAGTTTTAAAACAAAATTCCCAAATTTCCAATTTAAGTTATATTTCAAAATTCAACTTAAATATTCATTTATTTCACATTTTAATTTGTACAAAAATCATTATTACCTTATAAAAATCATTTTAAATTCATTTTAAATCAAAATATCATAAATTTACATTTTTAAAATACTTTAAAAAAATTCAAAAAATATATATAAAAATTTTAGGTTTGTATAATATTTTCTAACCTAGGTCAAGTGATATGGATATATCATTTCGATCCGTAGTTTACAAAGAAAACCTGGGTTCTATCGTTTCAAACCCGCAGTCTCAAGTAAAATGAATTAAATAAAAATCATTCAGGCCTATCATTTCATCCCATAACGATTTTTCCCTATTCTAAAGTCCGTTCGAGTATTTATCATTTCAACCCGTAGTGATTCTATTCTATAGGGAACTTGCAGTGTGATAAACTGATATAAATAAACAAAATAACATTATATAACAGAAACAAATGATATGAAAAGTGTATAAACAGGGTGAACATCATATGATCATAGCATAGGCAGGTGTAATATGATAATATAGTCTACAGATTCAAATGCTATCAATTTACTAATTATATAAGTATAAAATGTCTGGTGAGAAATACTCATGTCTACAAGTTGGAGAAAACAAATTCAGACACACAAACAAATACCTAGAAAGCACGAAGGCACGACTATGGATTCAAGTGAGGGGAGAGCCAAAATAATTGTCTTGTACATATGAAACAAAACAATATAAAGCACATAAATATACAACACCAACATATCAATAAACAAGTCAAGAATTAATGAACAACCAAGAACCAAATCACTTGCACTTGCTTTCACCTATCCAATGCTCGGCCTAGGTATAGAAATGCACGACTATAGTTTGTGAATGGATCAGGTATGAATCAATACGGTCGGCCATAATGTGGAAGTGAAGGAGTGGAAGTTGTTTGTGCATGAAAAAAGTTCAAGGCAACAAAAGTGAATTTTTATGCAACTACAAGTCACGGCCATGGATCCAAGTGGCACGGCCAGGCCTAGTGGAGGCTAGGGGATGGTGTGGCAGTGGCTTTGGGTCAGGGAGAGGCTGGTGGTGGTGATGCAAGTGGTGGTCAAGAGGTGTGGTGAAGTGGTGGAAGCAATGGTGATCGGCTATGCAAGTTTCAAGTGGCGTTGCAATATTTTATGAAGTTTTCAACCTAGGGGTGCACGGCCTGATATGGACAAGGTGCTGGAGGAGGTGACACCTAAGTGTGGTGGTGGTGAAGGTAGTGGTGAAGGAGGAGCAAGCTATGGCCGAACATTATAGGTGAAACAAGGCAAAGAAAATATATAAAATAAGAAAGAAAGTAAGAAAAAAAAAGTGAAAAAGCATTACCAAATTTTGTTCAGAAATTGATGGCCGAAAATTTTGGGTGAGGAAGTTTTTTCTTTGCATGAAAATGAAAATGAAGATACGGCTGAAGAGAGGAAGTAGTCAGCCCAAACGAATGGAAATGTTGATTGAAAATGAAAAGGCAAAAAGGAGGTGAAAAATCAATGGCATGTGAAAGGTTCAAAACCCTTCAAATTTCCCATTTTCTTTTATTTTTAAACAAATGAAAAATGAATATAAATAAAATAAAAAAACAACAAAATAATGTATGAATAAAAATAAATAAATAAATTTTAGATAAGTATAAATAAATTAAGAAAATAGCTTAAAAATAGAAACTAGGTTTTAAAAATTGTAAATAAATACAATAAGCTATGGAAAAATTATAACATCACTTTAAAAATATTTTAAAATGAAATCTTATTTAAATTTAAAATAATTCCAAAATGAAATAAAGTGAAATTTAAAATATATTCAAAAATTTAGGGTTGTTACAGATTTTGATATTGTGTCTTTCTTATTCTGTTTATTTCTATTTTTATTTTTTCCTGGTAATCTATCTTTCTGACACTTATCAGCACATGAATACCGTAAATGTATTAGTGTCGACATTTAAAGGTTGAAAAGGCGGGTCATTACAATTAGGCTAAGTCAAAACATATTTGAAACATTTTTCCTTTATTTTATGTGAATGTATATTTATAATTTTGTAGGTGAAAGCAAAGAAAGGAGAAAACGGTTTGGAAGGATTCATATCTATAGGATAGATCGATATATCTTTTACGCCAAAATTTTATAGTTTGTTTTAATAATTAATGTTCAAAAATATATAATATCTAATGTACTTTAGTTGTGTAAAACTAAAGTTTATTTATATAATATGGTATATATATGTTGATGTTTAAATTCCGCTGTGAGGATTTCCCTTTTTATTTACTGTTTTACAATTTTCAATTTTTATCCACCTACGGTCCACTGCTTTTAATGTCTTAGATTAATTGTAACGTATTTTGACGTTATTAATAATTGATTTTAGATGTTAAAAATAGTGGGTCACCACACTTGGTATCAAAGCTTAGGTTCAGCAATACCTAGAGCTTGGGTAGGTTGAAACCAGTTAAGGTAGTTTTATTTATAACTTAGGTAGGGTTATAACATAAATAATATAGCCATTGATTGAAAATTGTGTGCTCTGTATGTAGGGGTTTGTTTGTTTGATCATGTCACCTCACCCTCAAATGACGTCTGTTTATGATGACCATTGTATGGAAAATAAATAAAGTTGGAGTGGGGTAGGATGGACACTTAAAAGAATGGTTAAGTATTGTTATAACATGAGTGACACACACCCAATGTTAAATTAATTGAAACCAGACCTAATAAGATGGAACCATAATTGTTTTAGTAAATAAAACTTAATTGGAAAATTAATAAAGTATATTTTTGATTTTAAAGAAATTTTATAAAAAAGGAGAAAAATGTTTATTTTTGACTAAAAGAGATTTATTAAGATTTTAGTTTGAAAAATAAAGTATTTGTGACGACCCGGAATTTTAGGCAATATCAATTTAATAATCTGCATTAATAATTAAATTGATTTGATAATTTTTATTTATAATTTTTATTTAAATTTGTAAATTTAATCTTTTTAAAGGTTAATAAATATTTAATCTGGCAATATTGATCAATATCTTTCTAAAAATTAAAATTGATAAGATTTATTTTTCAAAGCTAATAAAATTTTATTCTATTTATAATATATATATTTGATATATATTGTGAATAGAAGATCTTTTGTTTTAAAAAAAGATGAATTTTCAAATTGTAATATACATGTAAGTATATGTTATAATTTGGAGTTATTTTGAAATTTAATTTAATCTATTAACAATTTATGTATCAATGAATTGTCAGTTTAAAGCTTTGTTTCAAAATTAATATTTTTCAAAAGTTAATTTAATATTTATTCAATTGTTTTCAAAAATATAAGATAATTATTTATTTAATATGATAGTTTAAAAAGAGTTTAATCAAGGTTTTATTTTTGTTTTCTTTAAAGTGTTTAAATTAAAATGGTTATAAATGTATATATATAAATGTTTTAGATTTTAAAAATACATGTATCAGATTTATTTATATTATAATTAGTTTTATAATATTTTCTTTAAAAGGGCAAATTTATATTTACATACATGAGTATTTATTAGAATAGTAAATTAAATAAGTAAGCTTATATCTCATTTAAATTAAATAAAAATTTATTTAAAAATGTTTAAAAAAATATGTGTAAACGTATTAACACATGTTAGTGACATGTGTTGAAAAATTAAGAAATGAATGACAAGTGTAAATTCTTAAGAAAAACAAGTGGCAATATATTCATTTTAATTTTTAATAAATGTTTTTAAGAAGATTATTTTTCACAAACACTTTTCTTTTGTCTTCTTTTCTTAACTCAAATTAATGGCAAACCAGAAATCTTTTCTCAAAACCTGAGATTTAAAAAAAAAAAAGCAAATCAAATCCGAAGTAAGAATAAAATCTGCAACTTTATATCAACCTTCAAAACTGCAACTTCGACCTGCTAGTCAAATGAAGTTCAACAGCAAGTCATCTGCATTTCAACACTTTTAATCAACAACAGTTTAAAACATCAACAAATTGAAGCATGCAAGGATTCACTTTTCATCAGCAAAGCATCTTTTTCAGATTATATGTTCGGGCTTGGAAATTAAACATGTTCTATGCTCTGCAAAATAATAGGTGAGTAAATCATTTTAAAAGCAGTTTTAATTAATCTGTGATTTAATGATGATGCATGCAATTGAATTTTGCTTTGATGATGAATATTTGTTACATGAATATTGTCAAGTTTGTATGTTGAAAGTGTGAATTAGCAGGAATTCAACTGACTGTAAATAATTCATTCTCTGTTTGAAATTTTAGAAGTTGTTCCTTATGAAAATTCAAATCTTCCAATCTATACCTTGTTTGAACTTGATATGTAAATGAAAACTGTATGTAACTATTTGATAGTAATTTTAAAAATAGTTTCATAATTTTAAAAGCAACGAATAATTATAAAGAAGGGATTAACAGTGAAACTAAATTTTTGTTAAAAAAATCAACTATCATAAATTTTAATTTGAATTACATGCATGTAATCATGATGAAAATCATGAATTTTGATATGCAATTTGTAATTTTTAGTTGGGTATTTAATGTGATATTTGGGTTTGTTCGATTTGGGGATTTTGGTGAATTACCGTTGATCCACTTGTTGATTTGAGTCGAATTTATGGACGAGGCTAGTTTGTGTGATGAGGATGAAGGGAAAAATGTTTTCAAAATTTTCCAATGGCCATGGTGTTCGAATTCGAATGAAATATGGTTTAAGCTTGTTTTCGGCTAGACTTGACTGTCGCGACTTTTGTGACGTGAAGGTTGGATCGGAGGTGTTCGCATTTGGTGGAAAATGAAGCTCGTGATGAGGCATTTCGATGGAGAGGTCGGCGTAGTTCAATGGCGTTGGATGGTCGTTGGCGATGGGGGTTTTGCGGTCGAGTTTTGCTGCAGTATTCGAGCAAGAGGTCAAAATTTTGATTCGAGTGTATATTGTTGGATCTGGGTTCGAATTCATGCTCACGAGTGATTTTGTGACCGTCGACGAAGATCGCGATGACCTACGGTGGTCGGAGGCAGTCGCGCATGTGCACGTGAGTATGGTGTGTGCACGGCTTTGGTTCTGGGAAGTTTAGAATTAGGGAAGACGAGTTCTACTCGAAGTTGCTCTCGTGATTTTCATGTGATGACTCGAAGAAGATGGGGAGCTGGAGTGTCTCGGGGAGAGGCTCGTGTTCAGGAGGGTTCGAACTCGAGTGATTAGGTTGTTGTGTTTTAGTTAAGTTCTGTATAATGTTAAGTTGTAAATTAACTTGTTGTTAATAAATAAAATCAAGCCTAAGTCTTTCGAAAAGAAAATAAATATAAAAGTTAAAGTTTGTTCTTTGAAATAAAAGTAAATCAAACATTTTAAAATGTTAATTGAATTTATTTTTCAAATTTAAAGTGTTTAAAATGATTTCTTTTAAAATAATTAATTAAATTAAATTTTACATTTTTAATTTAGAGGAATGTTTTGAATTTGAATTATTAAATCAAAGTTTCTAAGTAGATTTTAAGAAATGTTTTAAAAACTAAGTTTGTAAATTATATTGAAAATGAATAAGTTTAAATTAGTTAATTTTAAGTGTTTTAAATTTTAAATTTGATTTCTAAATGCTTTATTTTCAAATAAAGTTTAAGTTATAATTTTGTAAACCAAATTGAATAAGTTGTTTTAAGTTATTAAAAATTTGATTAATTTCAAATAATTTATTTATGAAGATAAATAATGTTAAATTATTTTATGAACTTAAGAATACTTGATTAAATATGATTTGTAATTAAGTAAAAGATTAATTAAGATTAATGTTTTCTTAATTAATTAAGGATTTTAAATACAAGAAGTTAATTAATTAATTATTTAATTAATTTTAAATATTAGTTAATTGTTTATTTAATTTTAAATAATCACTTAATTATGAATTAATTAAGTGTAATTACTTAATGAAGTAATTAATGGTTAATTATTGAATGTAATTATGGGAAGAGTAATTACTCATGGAAGTAATTAAGTTGAAGTGATTAATGGATAATCACATGATGTTATCAATTAAGGAATTGATTAATACAATTGTTTTGAAGTTAATTAATTACAGAGTAATTAATTAATGTATTAAGGATCATTTAATGATGGGATTAATTACTTGTTAAGGTAATTGATTTAAAGAGTAATCATCTAATGGAAGTAATTAGAAGACAATTACTTATGTAAGTAATTAAGGGGTTAATTACTTAATTAATTTAGTTAATTAATTAATGTGATTAATTAATTAATGAATGTGGTTAATTTTAGATTAATTACTAAGTGTAATTAATTAAAATGTAATTAATTAATAAATTAATTAATTAAGGATTATTTATTAATTTAATTAATTAATAATCACTTAATGAAGTAATTAAAGATTAATTAATTAGATTAATTAATCAAAGGGTTAATATAATTAATTAAGAAGTTAATTAATTAAGATAAGTAATTACAAGTTGTTAATTACTGTTTATGATTAATGAGATGATTAATTACAAGTTAATTATTTAATTTAATTAATGTAATTATTAATTAATAAGGATTATTAGTTAATTAATTAATTAATCAAGGTTGATTAATAAAAGTGATTAATTAAAAGTGATTAATTAATTGTAATTAATTGAGGTTTAATATAATTAATCATCATTGATTAATTAATGGAAGTAAATGAAGGATCATTAATTATTGTAATTAATGATAGTAATTAAAGTTTAATTACTGTATATGGTTAAGAATAATTAATTTGTGGAATTGATTAAAGAATCAAAGGCTAATTACTTGAATGTAATTAAAGGATAATTAATCACGGAAGATTAATTAAAGAAGATCATTAGATGATTAATTTATCTATTTGGAAAAATAAATGAAGAAGGATTTAGGTAATCCAATTGATTTAGAGTTAATCAATTCTGCTTATGGATGATTGATTGATACTGGATGATTGATATTGGGTGATTGGTTGATATTGGATGATTTGGATATCTCTGATATGTGATATGCTGCTTTGTGAGATGAATGTTTAATATGAATTATCTATTGTGATAATGTGATTCATCTATCTGTTTATATCATCCTGAATATAAGTTTAATTGTTTAAAACTCTTAAACAACTTAGACATTTAAATGGAGTTTGGATTCGGTGAGACCGGGATCGGGTTTCCATATTTGGATAATCCGAAAACCACATCGATCCAAATTAAACGTTAGGTCGTAAATCCAAGTGGAGTGCAAGTGAAGACTCGAGGTGTAAGAACTATACGTTAGTATAACTCTGAGGGTGATTCCGTGATGAGTTTGAAGGAGATAGCACTTATAGGTTCGAGATGGTGATTCAGAGTGCAAGGGCTGTGGTCGTTGACTCTGAGGGTGATTCCAGAATGAGTGCAACGAGATAGTGCCTTCGGTTTCGTTTGAACCCGGAATGAACTTGTATGGATTGAATGCTTTCAGAACATCGTCAGGTGGATGATGAGCATTCTAAGATAGATATGTTCTATAAAGGTAATCGCGGCCTCAAGCCTCATCAACCGGGAATGGTTAAAACAGGGGAGGTGCAGCAAGGATAGGTGGGTAGCACCCATTTCAGGGTGAGGTCATTCCTGTTTAGATGTCCCTTTATTTCGGCTTAGTGGGTGGTTGGTCGCGCCAACCACGGGGTGATCTTACTCGGGACTGTTCAGTAAGGAATGGTACCGGCTTTGTGATGCAGAGGATTGGGCGTAATCCTCGGTAATGTGATCTAGGCCACGTACTGTGACGGGCGGTACCCCGGTAGCCCTGCCATTGATGGAAACCCAATTTTCCTACGAAAACCCTACGGTTTTGATTGTATTACCCACTTTTGTGGCTAGTAGCTTGAATTTAATGAATGTAACAATTTCGGCTATTTTCTATTTACGTGAAAACCCTAGACACTATTATAATATCACTGGATTTCTTATCAAATGTTTTGGTTAGCATAAGGTAAAAACTTTTCCATGTTTATGTGTGGAAAGTCTTACGTGATACCTTTTATTTCAATTTTTTTCTAAAGTTAAGCAATTTTAACCCGTTTACTCACACCAGACCCCTGTCTGACCCAAGTGTTTATTTTCTGTTTTATTAAACTCTTGGGTACTCATATTATGTATGAGTCGTCGAGGGATTCAGGTTTGCTAGATGAACTCTGGAGGAGATATGGAGCAAGAGGCTTCCACGTGTAGATATATTATGGTTTTGCTGTGTTTGTGTGATATCTGTATCTTGTGATATCTTGAGTTGTTGAGTTAGACATTTATTTATAACTGTCTAATTTGTGTTGTATAAGTTATGTACTCTGATGTAATATGATACTATGTAATATTTTATGTGATATATTATATTTCATTCATTCCGCTGTGAGTATCTGATGTTGTTGTGTTTCTTCTTTTCTTATCTTTTCTTCTTATATCCCTTTCTTTCTTAATTGGTGATGCGACTTTCTGGTGATAGAAAGTTGGGTCGCTACAGCTGGTATCAGAGCATTAGGTTGAGTGAATACCTAGGCTCTGGAGTGGTGTCTTTCTTGAGAGAGCATACTTGTAATTAATATATATATATATATATATATATATATATATATATATATATATATATATCTACCTGATCTGTTGGGTTATCTGTTCGGATTTTCAACATAAGTTTTAAAGACAGATGGAGTAGTGGTGTGTGTGTGTGTAACATGACTACCACTAATAGAAGAGGTCCATATGTTTGAGGTTGGAAGTATTTGTCGAGACTGTAGACCTAATACCGTCTCAATTAAGATTTGTAGTTTGGAGTAAGGATTTCTCTGATATCCGAAGGAAATCTTTTTAAAAGATTCGAAGTCCATCTTTGAAGTGTAAGTTTGGATCTGTCAGAAGTGCAGAAGTAAGTGATGATATCTTGATAACTTGTGATGAGATGCAGTATCCATAGGTATTTCCGAAGAAGTTTTCTCTTGAAGCAGTTTTAGTAGTTGAGGAGCAGTCTTTACCTGCCGCAGGAAGATTAGTTTGTATAGTAGTTGTCTGGATCTTTAGCAAGGAGGTTGGCTGTTTTGGAATATGAGACTAAGGTTTATGAGTTGTTTTGCTTCGGCATGCTCTCATTTGTCATTCCTTAAGGAGAGCGAGATGTTGATGCTTGGTTTGGAGCCCAAATTTCTTGAGAGGATGTCTGCCATCTCGAAGGTCCGTTGTGTGGTTTGTTGTTGATAGTTTTGGTTTTCGAGAAGCCTTTGGATTAGAATTTTTTGGTTAGCTGTGGTAGCAGTTTCAGTTCGAAGTGTTTGGTGTGATGACGAGAAGATCTTTTGCCTTTGTATTATCATCGAGGTAGAGTTTGGAAGCAGCAGTGTGGCCGTTTCTCCGATAGTTCAGGAATCTTTGCGATTTTTCTATCAGCAGTCCGGGCTGATGGTAAATGTCTTCTTTAAAGGTTAACCTTGTTTGGAAAAGCTTAAGGCCGTTCTAGTTGGTAAAGTGAGGACGATTTCTTTGGAATCCGGACTAAGTAGGATCGCAAAAGTGACTTGCGATTAGTTTGGGAATTTTTCTTGGGCAATCTTTTGTTTGAGACTGAGGGTTCTCATGTGGAAGTAGGAGCTACTGAAGTAATCAGAAGTTTGTCTGCATCTGGAGTTGAGTTCCATATTGTTTAGGTTCCAGAAGCGATACTGGTGGTTAGCCTGGTAATAGGATGGTTCTTGGAGAAGGAGAGTTGGTGTAGCAGCTCAGGAATTTTTGGAATTTGGATTGGTCATAGCTAGTTCTAGAGTTGGATTTCTGTTATAAGGATGTGTGACCGAGTCAGATGAGTCACTAAGATTTTATGAATTTGATGAACAAAGTTTCCCGGATATATTGGATAAGTTTGTACTTGTGTTCATCAACAGTATTCTCATCTATTTCAGAATCAGAGTTGTGTAGCGGAAGCGAGGTAGCAGCTGTGCGAGGAAGGAAGTAGGTTCAGTTTGCTATTGGTTGGGAAGTAAAGCGTGTGTTCTGGATTTCGATGGATCTTGGAAGACTTTTCTGTTGGATATGATCCAGGAACTGGTTTGTTTTGGTCTAGTTGTTTCTGGAAGCATCAGCATAGGTTGAGAAGATCAGGAAGAAGATTGGCAGCCCGGGATTGTCTGTGGGGTCATACAGATATAAGATAAGGAATTTGGAATTCGAAGTTGGAGACTTCATTGTTGTTAAGATTTCTCTAGTTAAGAGAGCAGTAATTGGGTAAGATTGGAGGGCTAATTCTGAGGCATTTGAGATTTCTTATCTATATTTTTGATAGGATAGGATTGAATTGCCAGTTTGGATAGCTGGAATTCATTGCATATCACGTATCTCTAAGGGAGTACGTGTATGATTCATCATTGGTTGTAGAATATACAGTCCAGTTGGATTTGGAAGTTGGGCTAGACTTGAGTATAGTCTGATGTTCTGTTCAGATTGATGGATCTAGAGACAAGAGGAGCTCTGGATTTTGGTGGTGTAGTTTGTTTAGCTTCTGTAGAGCGAGTCTCCCGATGATTTATACTTGGGAAACTCTAGATAGTGTTAGTAGGATTTATTCTGATTTGTGTCAGGATAATTGGTTAGGTTTATTTGTGTGATTGATTACTATGGTTGTTAGTTACTAGTTGATAGGTACACTTTGCTGTTTGAAATTAAAATCTTTGCTGGGTTATTAAATTACCTTTGCTTTTAAATTTCGGGGACGAAATTCTTTTAAGGGGGGAGGAATGTGACGACCCAGAATTTCAGGCAATATCAATTTAATAATCTGCATTAATAATTAAATTGATTTGATAATTTTTCTTTATAATTTTCATTTAAATTGGCAGATTTAATCTTTTTAAAGGTTAATAAATATTTAATCTGGCAATATTGATCAATATCTTTCTAGCAATTTAAAATTTATAAGATTTATTTTTCAAAGCTAATAAAATTTTATTCTATTTATAATATATATATTTGATATATATTGTGAATAGAAGATCTTTTGTTTTAGAAAAAAGATGAATTTTCAAATTGTAATATATATGTAAGTATATGTTATAATTTGGAGTTGTTTTGAAATTTAATTTGATCTATTAATAATTTATGTATGAATGAATTGTAAATTTAAAGCTTTGTTTTAAAATTAATATTTTTCAAAAGTTAATTTAAGATTTATTCAATTGTTTTCAAAAATATAAGATAATTGTTTATTTTAATATGATAGTTTTAAAAGGGTTCAATCAAGGTTTTATTTTTGTTTCCTTTAAAGTGTTTAAATTAAAATGGTTATAAATGTATATATATAAATGTTTTAGATTTTAAAAGTACATGTATAAGATTTATTTATATTATAATTAGTTTTATAATATTTTCTTTAAAAAGGTAAATTTATATTTATATACATGAGTATTTATTAATATAGTAAATTAAATAAGTAAGCTTATATCTCATTTAAATTAAATAAAAATTGACTTAAAAATGTTTAAAAAAATATGTGTAAACATATTAACACGTTAGTGACATGTGTTGAAAAATTAAGAAATGAATGACAAGTGTAAATTCTTAAGAAAAACAAGTGGCAATATATTCATTTTAATTTTTAATGAATGTTTTTAAGAAGATTAGTTTTCACAAACACTTTTCTTTTGTCTTCTTTTCTTAACTCAAATTAATGGCAAACCAGAAATCTTTTCTCAAAACCTGAGATTTTAAAAAAAAACCAAAGCAAATCAAATCTGAAGTAAGAATAAAATCTGCAACTTCATATCAACCTTCAAAACTGCAACTTCAACCTGCTATTCAAATGAAGTTCAATAGCAAGTCATCTGTAGTTCAACACTTTTAATCAACAGCAGTTTAAAAAATTAACAAATTGAAGCATGCAAGGATTCACTTTTCATCAGCAAAGCATCTTTTTCAGATTATATGTTCAGGCCTGGAAATTAAACCTGTTCTGTGCTCTTTAAAATAATAGGTGAATAAATCATTTTAAAAGCAGTTTTAATTAATCTGTGATTTAATGATGATGCGTGCAATTGAATTTTGCTTTGATGATGAATATTTGTTACATGAATATTGTCAAGTTTGTAGGTTGAAAGTGCGAATTACCAGGAATTCAATTGACTGTAAATAATTCATTCTCTGTTTGAAATTTTAGAAGTTGTTCCTTATGAAAATTCAAATCTTCCAACCTATACCTTGTTTGAACTTGATATGTGAATGAAAACTGTATGTAAATGTTTGATAGTAATTTTAAAAATAGTTTCATAATTTTAAAAGCAACAAATAATTATAAGGAAGGGATTAACAGTGAAACTAAATTTTTGTTAAAAAAATCAAATATCTTAAATTTTAATTTGAATTACATGCATGTAATCATGATGAAAATTATGAATTTTGATATGCAATTTGTAATTTTTAGTTGGGTATTTAATGTGATATTTGGGTTTGTTCGATTTGGGGATTTTGGTGAATTGTCGTTGATCCACTTGTTGATTTGAGTCGAATTTATGAACGAGGCTAGTTTGTGTGATGAGGATGAAGGGAAAAATGTTTTCAAAATTTTCCAATGGCCATGGCGTTCGGATTCGAATGAAATAGGGTTTAAGCTTGTTTTCGGCTAGGCTTGACTATCGCGACTTTTGTGACGTGAAGGTTGGATCGAAGGTGTTCGCATTTGGGGGAAAATGAAGCTCATGACGAGGCGTTTCGATGGAGAGGTCGACGTAGTTCAACGGCGTTGGATGGTCGTTGGCGATGGTGATTTTGTGGTCAAGTTTTGCTGCAGTATTCGTGCAAGAGGTCAAAATTTTGATTCGAGTGTATATTGTTGGATCTGGGTTCGAATTCATGCTCGCAAGTGATTTTGTGACCGTCGACGAAGGTCGCGACGACCTACGGTGGTCGGAGGCAGTCGCGCACGTGCACGTGAGTATGGTGTGTGCACGGCTTTGG
Organism: Allium cepa; assembly: GCA_030765085.1. NCBI lineage: Eukaryota > Viridiplantae > Streptophyta > Magnoliopsida > Asparagales > Amaryllidaceae > Allium > Allium cepa. The sequence goes on along the minus strand of CM060943.1, from coordinate 473,445,637 downwards.
TTCTGGGAAGTTTTGAATTTGGGAAGACGAGTTCTACTCGAAGTTGCTCTCGTGTTTTTCGTGTGATGACTCGAAGAAGATGGGGAGCTGGAGTGTCTCGGGGAGAGGCTCGTGTTTAGGAGGGTTCGAACTCGAGTGATTAGGTTGTTATGTTTTAGTTAAGTTCTGTATAATGTTAAGTTGTAAATTAACTTGTTGTTATAAATAAAATCAAGCCTAAGTCTTTCAAAAAGAAAATAAATATACAAGTTAAAGTTTGTTCTTTGAAATAAAAGTAAATCAAACATTTTAAAATGTTAATTGAATTTATTTTCCAAATTTAAAGTGTTTAAAATGATTTCTTTGAAAATAATTAACTTAATTAAATTTTGAATTTTTAATTTAGAGGAATGTTTTGAATTTGAATTATTAAATCAAAGTTTCTAAATAGACTTTAAGAAATGTTTTAAAAACTAAGTATTTAAATTATATTGAAAATGAATAAGTTTAAATTAGATAATTTTAAGTGTTTTAAATTTTAAATTTGATTTCTAAATGCTTTATTTTCAAATAAAGTTTAAGTTATAATTTTGTAAACCAAATTGAATAAGTTGTTTTAAGTTATTAAAAATTTGATTAATTTCAAATAATTTATTTATTAAGATAAATAATGTTAAATTATTTTATGAACTTAAGAATACTTGATTAAATATAATTTGTAATTAAGTAAAAGATTAATTAAGATTAATGTTTTCTTAATTAATTAGGGATGTTTAAATATAAGAAGTTAATTAATTAATTATTTAATTAATTTTAAATAATTAGTTAATTGTTTATTTAATTTTAAATAATCACTTAATTATGAATTAATTAAGTGTAATTACTTAATGAAGTAATTAATGGTAAATTATTGAGTGTAATTATGGAAAGAGTAATTACTCATTGAAGTAATTAAGTTGAAGTGATTAATAGATAATCACTTGATGTTATCAATTAAGAAACTGATTAATATAATTGTTTTGAAGTTAATTAATTACCGAGTAATTAATTAATTAATGTATTAAGGATCATTTAGTGATGGGATTAATTACTTGTTAAGGTAATTGATTTAAAGAGTAATCATCTAATGGAAGTAATTAGAAGTTAATTACTTATGTAAGTAATTAAGGGGTTAATTACTTAATTAATTTAGTTAATTAATTAATGTGATTAATTAATTAATTAATGTGATTAATTTAAGATTAATTACTAAGTGTAATTAATTAAAATGTAATTAATTAATAAAGTAATTAATTAAGGATTATTTATTAATTTAATTGATTAATAATCACTTAATGAAGTAATTAAAGATTAATTAATCAAAGGGTTAATATAATTAATTAAGAAGTTAATTAATTAAGATAAGTAATTACAAGTTGTTAATTACTGTTTATCATTAATGAGATGATTAATTACAAGTTAATTATTTAATTTAAAGTAATTATTAATTAATAAGGATCATTAGTTAATTAATTAATTAATCAAGGTTGATTAATAAAAGTGATTAATTAAAAGTGATTAATTAATTGTAATTAATTGAGGTTTAATATAATTAATCATAATTGATTAATTAATGGAAGTAAATGAAGGATCATTAATTATTGTAATTAATGATAGTAGTTAAAGGTTAATTACTGTATATGGTTAAGAATAATTAATTTGTGGAATTAATTAAAGAATTAAAGGCTAATTACTTGAATGTAATTAAAGGATAATTAATCAAGGAAGATTAGTTAAAGAAGATCATTAAGAGATGATTAATTTATTTATTTGGAATAAATAAATGAAGAAGGATTTAGGTAATCCAATTGGTTTAGAGTTAATCAATTCTTCTTATGGATGATTGATTGATATTGGATGATTGATATTGAGTGATTGGTTGATACTGGATGATTTGGATATCTCTGATATGTGATATGCTGCTTTGTGAGATGAATGTTTAATATGAATTATCTATTGTGATAATGTGATTCATCTATCTGTTTATATCATCTTGAATTTAAGTTTAATTGTTTAAAACCCTAAAACAACTTGGACATTAAAATGGCGTTTGGATTCGGTGAGACCGGGATCGGGTTTCCATATTTGGATAATCCGAAAACCACATCGATCCAAATTAAACGTTAGGTCGTGAATCCAAGTGGAGTGCAAGTGAAGACTCGAGGTGTAAGAACTATACGTCAGTATAACTCTGGGGGTGATTCCGTGATGAGTTTGACGGAGATAGTACTTATAGGTTCGAGATGGTGATTCAGAGTGCAAGGGCTATGGTCGTTGACTCTGAGGGTGATTCCAAAATGAGTGCAACGAGATAATGCCTTCGGTTTCGTTCGAACTCGGAACGAACTTGTATGGATTGAATGCTTTCAGAACATCGTCAGGTAGACGAGCATTCTAAGATAGATATGTTCTATAAAGGTAATCGCAGCCTCAAGCCTCATCAACCGGGAATGGCTAAAACAGGGGAGGTGCAGCAAGGCTAGGTGGGTAGCACCCATTTCAGGGTGAGGTCATTCCTATCTAGATGTCCCCTTATTTCGGCTTAGTGGGTGGTTGGTCGCGCCAACCACGGGGTGATCTTACTCGGGACTGTTCAGTAAGGAATGGTCCCGGCTTTGTGGTGCAGGGGATTGGGCGAAATCCTCGGTACTATGATCTAGGCCACGTACTGTGACGGGCGGTACCCCGGTAGCCCTGCCATTGATGGAAACCCATTCTTCCTACGAGACCCTAGGTTTTGATTGTATTACCCACTTTTGTGGCTATTAGCTGGAATTTAATGAATGTAACAATTTTGGCTATTTTCTATATACTTGAAAACCCTAGACACTATTATAATATCACTGGATTTCCTATTAAATGTTTTGGTTAGCGTAAGGTAAAAACTTTTCCATGTTTATATGTGGGAAGTCTTACGTGATACCTTTTCTTTCAAATGTTTTTCTAAAGTTAAGCAATTTTAACCCGTTTACTCACACCGGACCCCTATCTGACCCAAGTGTTTATTTTCTTTTTTATTAAACTCTTGGGTACTCATATTATGTATGAGTAGTCGAGGGATTCAGGTTTCCTTGACGAACTCTGGAGGAGATATGGAGCAGGAGGCTTCCACGTGTAGATATATTATGGTTCCGCTGTGTTTGTGTGATATCTGTATCTTGTGATATCTTGAGTTGTTGAGTTAGACAGATATTTATAACTGTCTAATTTGTGTTGTATAAGTTATGTACTCTGATGTAATATGATACTATGTAATATTTTATGGGATATATTATATTTCATTCGTTCTTCCGCTGTGAGTATCTAATGTTGTTGTGTTTCTTCTTTTCTTATCTTTTCTTCTTCTATCCCTTTCTTTCTTAATTAGTGATGCGACTTTCTGGTGATAGAAAGTTGGGTCGCTACAGTATTTAATTTGGTTCAATAAAACATTTTATAAAGGCATATTAGTAAGATAGAGTAAATATTGAAAGAATATTTTATTTGAAAGTATTTTAGTGAAAAAGACATTTTAATTATATATTGGAAGTTAAATTTACCTTTGAAGACACCTTTTGTTATGGGAATTTTTTTTTTAAACTTCTTTTGGAACGTTTTTTTATAATGGTATTATGGTTTTGGGAATGCTTTGTTAATAAATGAAAAAATTTCTGCAGAAAGTGATTTTTTTTTGAAAAGTGTTCTATTTGAAGGTATTTTATGAAAGGATGTTTTGGTTAAAAATATTTTATTTTGGAAGAAATACTTTACTGTGAACATCTTCACTAAAATTGTTTTAATTTGGGAACATTTCATGAAAAAAAGGTACATGTTGATAAGCATTTTGTAACCTCATTTTGAATTAAAATACCTTGTAAAATTACCATATCGGTGTTCATTTCGGAAAAGAATATTTTTAGCTAATAGATACTTCAAACTATATATTGAAATCTTTAGGAAGTATTTGTTTAACAAGATGCTTTGAGGAAGAAAGCTATTTTAATGATAGCAAAAGATTTTAAAATGTTTTTATTAAAGATACATAGTTGGGTGTGCTAGTGAGAACTCTTATTTTAAAGAAAATAGTATTTTACTGAAAAATTATTTACATTTAATATTATATAATTTGGAGAAGATTTATTTTATAAATACCTTACATGAAGGTTATTTCCACGAAAAGGTATTTTATTTGAAAAGAATTATTTCCTCAAAAGAAGTATTTGAAAATAATATAATGGAAATATTTAGATTGGAAAATAATTTTATTGGTTTAGATAATTGAAAATAATTGATGGAAGTATCTTTATTTGAGAGTTATCTTTTTGGGCAAAGAATGTAATAAAATATTTATCTAAGAACAAAAGTTTTAGTAAAGGAGTGCGTTTGATTTTCAAAAACTTTTGTTTGAAAATTGAATTTTGTTGAAAATATTTTCACCAAAAATGATACTCTTTGATCGATGGTGTTTTGAAAAGGAAAATATTTTTGGAAAAAGTCCTAAGTTAAAAATTATTTTGTTGAGCATGTATTATTAAGAAATGATGTATTATAAAATAACTAGTTTTGCAATATCTTGAGAAAATATTTTACCAAGGAGATAATGATTTCATTTGAAAAGTAAATAGTTGAAAACGTAAATTATTCAATTGAATAAAAGATTTTGGAGGTGTTTGTTAAAAAGATGTTTTATTTGATAATTTCTGCTACGAACTATAAAACTGGACTTTGTAACATGGGGTGTAAGTCGATGGGATAAAATGAGTCTTAAATTTGCCCAACACCCATTATGATAATTTTATTTTTATGACTACCGCGAGCAATTTTCCCTAATGAGCTGTAGAGATGTCTAATTATTCCCTTTCATGGAGAGAGTTGGAATATAAAGAATATACTTCCTATTTCGATGTTTGGGGATAGTCGCCTTGTTGGTTGAATTCGTTTACTTTGAATGAATTGTTTGTATTGCTTGTTGTTTGCTAAAATAATTATAATTAAGAAAATGTAGCTGCTTATTTACCTATGCCTATATATTAATCTATGATGTGCTTGTTTGAATTAATTTCTTATTATTGAATCATGTTATTGATTTCTTGTTTTACCTGACATATTTTAATCATTTGTTTGTTTGCTTGTTTGATTAATGTTCACATATCAATTCATGTCATGCTTGTTTACATCAATCTCTTTGCTTGTAGGTTATTGTTTGTTGTTTGTCCCTTGTTTGTTTTGATATGTTATTGTTTTGATTAGTTGTCATTTACTTATCCACTTAGTTGCTTGTTGTTTGACATATTATTTATACCATGTCTGACTAAGAAATGTGAGGATATTCCATGAAGATGGGTAATAGTGGTTGGAGTGTAACACCTTAGAATTTTCGACTTCGAAAATTGACACTAATACGTCCACTATATAAAGTGCCGAGTAAATCGAGTGCCGGAAATCCCAGACTGTTAGGATAAAGAAGAAAAAGAGATAGAAAAAGAACAGAAACAACATCACAGAAACTCACAATCGCAGCGAAATAAAATATAATATCAAATAACAGCATTTATAAGAAGAAAGCTATAGATATCAATTTGCATACAATATATCAGAGTACAATCATTCACAAATAAACTGGACAGTTATAATCAACTGCCCCTAAATCCAGTCTAGACAATGTTTACTTCGCAGCGGAAATAATCAATACGTCCCTATCATCCAGCTTGTTCCTGAGCTCCAGAACGTCCTAACCTGAAAATTTGTAATACTCGGTCTGACCCGAGCATTACAATAAAGTAACACCCGAGTCAGGCTGGAAACTAGCGTGAGTAAACCCACCTAATACAAAATACTAGGGTTAAATACTTCTTTGAAACCAAGGTAACTCGTACATCCGACGAGTTTTTATCTTGTTGTAGCCAAGCATTTATTACATAATTCCATTGATATTTAAGAAAATATCCATGTACCGTTACTTGATTTAAGAGGTCCGATTTACATAATGTTATTCATTTTCAAACTATTAGTTCTATAATCAAACGTAAAGATTGTAGTAGTTATTAAACCGAAGTGGTTCCGGAGAAAGCTGATATCTGATCCCGATCTCTTCGAATCCAAACACCATCCTTTAAGGCCAATTTGTTTTAACAAAACTACTCAATTCCAAATTTTCAATATTCACATAAAAATTTCATCATAATATCTATTCAAATAAGCGTCTTACATTTTATATTTAAATGTTTATTTCTAGTTATTTCATTTTAAACTATTCACGGACTAGATTAACTAGTCACATAAATCATTAATTTACTTAAAACAGAATTAACTAATTATTTCCAAATCATGTTTAATTATAATTAAACTAATTACAAACCATTTTATTTTATTCTAATTAAGTATCGAGAATAATTAATAAGTATAATTAACTTAAGAATTTTAATAAATTAAAGTTCTAGATTTACTTAAATAAACCTTAATACATAATTAACATATATATATATATATATATATATATATATAATTACCCTAAATTTGATAAATTTTAAGTTTAAATTATTTTATTTACCCTAGCCTTTACTGAACCTAAGGTTTAAGTTAAAGTTTTAAATCACTAAATTTAAATAACTATACTAATTACTTGAAACCATTACTTCATTTAAAGTATATATATACACATACATACACACACACACACACACACACACACACACACACACACACATATATATATATATATTTCCTTTTCTTACCTTCATTTTCTTTCCTTATTTATTTCCCTTATTTTCCTTTTCCTTTATTTTTCTCTCTTATTTTCCTTTATTCTTTTACTCTTCTCTCTTATTTCGGCCCCGAACCCCGGCCCGTTCTCTCCTTCTTCCCCTCTTCCCTTATTTCCAACTCCATCTCCCTTATTCTTGTTCAACACATCCGTGCACGTTCATTGTGCACATGCACAATGATTCCGACCGCGTCCCCTCATCGACGACCATCCACTTCAGTCATCCTTGACCCCATTTCCACACTCATCACCCGGAAAACACGGCAGGAGCTATCGTTCGAAATCTCGAACCCCAAACCAAAAACTGGAACGAATATCGACCCAACAATCCCCTCGACAAGCCACCAACGTATACCATATCCCATGAAACCTCACCGATACACTCGCCATCATTCATTCCTCCTCCTCACCTAGGACCGCACTCCTCTCCTCCTACCTCCACTTCGCAGTTGCCCAGAAACCGAGCTCCACCAAAAACAACCCTTAAACCCAAGATTTACCTCAGCACACCACCACCCTGCCTAGAATAATTCAACGCCATTTTTCATGGTTGAGCCACTTTCCTACGCTCCTCCTCACCAAACCCTGTGTCACGAAATAGCCTGGATCTCTGGATTTCGTCCCTCGACCAAAATTCATACAATCCTCTCGACCTCATCAATTTCGAAACTAAAAATCATCAAAATACCACCAAAATTTCTTATTTCAAACGTCGATCCCGTTCATGTTAGTGAATTCATAAATTTCAATGATTGAATTTCTGTGAAAATTTGCTACTTACTGTACATCCTATTTTACAGTGATGTTACTTGATAGTATTCCATGAAATTATTTTTAAAATGAAGTATACTCCAATGAAAACATAAATTCTTCAACTATCATAACCTAAAACTCTTTAGAGGAAAAGAATTGGATTTTTGAAAGGTGGAACATGACAGAAAAAGAAGAACAGAGACAAGAAATTAGGTGTACAGGCATTACCAACATCCATATACATGCTTATATATATATATATATATATATATATATATATATATATATATTCTTATGCAACAACATATGTAAAAGCTACTACTTATATTTCACCTTTAGACTTGATCATATTGTAAGAAAAATAGGGTTTCGAAAAGCAGTTCACTCGCTTTAAAACTTGGAACAAAGAACATGGTTTGAAATCTGGAAAACTGGAAATGATTTTGATCTTGATCTACTTGAGTTGAACTTGAATTATCGCGTTACTCAGTTGAAAGCTTGAAGTTGATTTAATTGTTAGTTTGGGTTTCTCTTGTTTTGGTTTGTAAAAATGAAAGAAAGAAAGGAGTTGAGATATATAAGTGTATAATCTATACAGCACTTGGTTTCTCATTTTTATCTTTTTTTTAAATGAAGAAAACAATCTTTGACGCTTGTGTACAAGTGTCTTCATCTAGCTTACAAATGTCCATTTTCATAAATTTATATTTTTAAGTTTTATATTTTCTTTTTATTTATTCCTATTTTAATTCTAAACTTAAGTTGTTAACATTTAATCACTAATTATATATATATATACTTATCTCAATTGTTTTAATAATGTAGAATTTAAATTTAAATAATTATATTAGAAGTATGTAGAAAAGGGTGTATGTATACATATATTTACATACATATATATATATATATATATATATATATATATTTACTTTCACATTTCATATAGTATTCTCTTATATTTTATTTCATATGGGCATAAATATATACATGCACATTTATATACTTATATATAGTATATAGCTTGTATATATCTATTTATATAATTATGGATATCTTATTCTTGAAATTAAATGGTGAAATATATTATCTATTTATTTACTATAGGATTTAACATTTTCAGATTTTTATAATTCAACATTTGTTGTGGTTTTAAAATCAATTTATTTGTTCAAATATTTCCATTATCAAAAATTTATTTGTTTGACTAATAAAATTAACGTTTCAATGATTTATACCATTAATTACCCAATTAACATATGTTTAAAAAATTCGGGTCATCACATTCCTCCCACCTTTAGAACTTTTCGTCCTCGTAAAGGAACGAAGCAAGAGCTTAAATTATAATGTTTATTATCAGTTAAAGTATTCTTAAAACATTTTAATTCTTTACTTCTTTTTTTATTCTAAAGTTTTAAAACACTTTAAAATCTACATAATATTACCAAAATAGCTTTATAAAAATAATTTTTATAACTCGATGTCTCAACAAGTCCATCCTTGTTCTCACAGAAATTCGGTCATACGTTGATCAGGCGTAGGACTTAAATTCTATAAGTACTTAGCAGACCCGTTTTCAACACCCAGTGAAAATACTTAGAAAACATTTTTGTGAAAATTAGAAAACATTTTTGTGAGAATGCTTTGGAAATCATCACCCCCTCCATAGTCGCAGTTAACCCGATGATTACGTCGCCATCCCAGTGAAACCATAGAAAACTGAAGGCATCTGCACCCCTCGATTACACCATGGAACTGCCACAAATTGCAGCTACACCTAGGGTTACGTTGCCATCATGGCAAAAACTATGTAACTGTAGGCATCAGCGCCCTCGAATTTCGCTGTCAAATGAAACTTCACCACATAAACCATATAGATCGCAGACTACATCATTCGAGTCCTAATGTAACCTGTAGGCACTCGCTTCCACACGACTATCATAGATCGCAGTCTACCGATGTTACGTCGCTCTCCTAACGAAATCAAACGTAGACTTTAGGCAATCACTTCCCCTCGACTTACGCTATGGAACGTAGTAGATCGCAGTTACACCGAGTTACACTGCCCTCGCAGCATAACCCCAATGTCTCCGTAGGCATCAGCGCCCTCGACTTTCGCTACCCCAACCATAATCCTCAGGAACTACAGTTTAGTCCGAATAACCTTTGGGATCAAATTTAGAACCCCCCTTAGGGCTCAAGGCAGAACCACCCATGGATCTCCAACTATATGTTTCAACTCTAAATGGGAGCTCCTTTTTCCCCACGGCATTCTAAAAACATTTTATACCATACATATATAGTATCTTTCAAAACATACTCTTTATATGTATCACATAAATCCCATTTACACAAAATCGATATCTCAAGATTGATAATTCTCAAACTTGGCTTTCCAAATTCCCAAAATTTTCTTTCTCCCAAAATCAAAAGCCTTTCGAAATCAGTGGGTTTCAAAAACCTTTTTCTATAAAATTATTTGTATATATAGATATATATAAGTTTATTCTTTTAACTAGAATGAAATATTTTCGGATCACTTCCTACTTATATAAATTCCTTTTTATACTTCAAATATTTTTCAAAGATCTTTTCTCCTGGTTATAGATTCAAGAAGGGAAGTTTATCATATGTAACAAATATATATATAACTTTATTTATGCCAGATCAACATTCAAATTTGGTTTCCTTTATAAAGTTATTTGCCACATTACTTACTTTTATAAAATTAGTTTTAGTTATAGTGATATCTAACTTCCACTCTTATTTATCATATATTTCTCAAACTATCCTTTTCCGTTTCAATAATCATTTTTACATTTCTTTTCAAAAATTTCAATATCTATTTCATTCAAGCATGTACGATGTACATATATCATCCGTATGCAATATTAAATCCAATCGCTTACTTGATCACACAATTTCACTTCCGAACTAGTATCGTCCACCCGACTTCCTAATGCGGACTCAGATCTGGTTTCTTGATCAGAAACCGTCATTCTCCTAGTATAGCCATAACTATGGTAGAGAATTTCCAAAATCAATCAAAATCCGTATCCAGGGTTCACCGTCGAAAATCGAGTGAAAAATCCCTACTCGGATTGATATACTATCTTGAAATTTTGTGCTCGAATTTGGATCAAATCATTATGGAATAGAATAACATACATACATCCTACGTATTTATCTTCATTGATTATTAGCTAAATCAATTTTCTTTTTATTCACATTCATTTTGATTTCTATTCACTTATTCACAATTGCTTCAATTTCCATTTGGGTTATCGCTTCAATTCTTATTTCAATTGGTGTTTAATTATAAACAGTTTGCACTCTGACCAGCTTGAATTTAGAAAATAGCTTTGAAAAGTTTAAGATAGTTAAGTGGTTGTAAAATAGTTATTAGTTGTGAAATAGCTGTAGAATAGTTAAGTAGTTGTAAAACAGTTGTAAAATAGTTAAACAGTTGAAAATTAGTTGTAAAATAGTAATTAGTTGTAAAGTAGCTGTCAAATGGTTGAATAATAAGTATAAGATAGTTTGAATTTTAAAACGAATGTTTTGTATAGTAAATAGTGAAAAGATCAAATAAATCTAAATATTTTAGGAAATAGATTTTAGACAGTTTATATTAAAATAGTTTATTGAAAATAGTTCGGAGCCAAACTGTTAAATTTCCCAATCTTCCATTTCAACCCATCTCAATTTCCATTCCCATTAAATTGATTCAATTCCAATTTAATTTGAATTAACCTGGATTCCCATTCCAAATTCAAATCAATTTCCATTTGAATTTAAACTTATTCAACTTCGATTACACTCCTAATTCGTTTAATTTAATTTCAATTTCAAATTCTAATTAATTCATTTCAATTCCTCCTTTGAATTAATTCCAATTCCATTTTCAATTTTTAAATCAACTCAATTTATACAAATACGAGTTAAATTTTTAAATGTTGATTTAATTCCTTAAATCAAATTAACCTTTACTTTTAATTTAACAACCTAAGTCTTTAAACAATTTAATTCTGAGTCCAAAATTCTAATATTCATTTAAATTACTTTTACATAACTTATTTCAAGGATCAAGTAAGAGTTCAAAACTTTTTTAAACAATTTAATCTTCGGAATCCAATTTATTACCCAGTTTTAACTTTGAAACCAATTCTTAACAATTTCAGTTTGCAAGTTCATTTTTAACATTAAATCTTAAGTTCAAAGTGATTTCATTTTCATAAGTTCAATCTTTATCTCTGAAAATCAAAATCATTTAAATAATTTCAAATTAAAGCTTTATTTCTTTTTAATTTCAGCAATGGATATTAATATATATATATCATTTCAATCTACTTCTTCATTTATTCAAAACAATCCAATTTACAGTTTCATAGATTATTAATAATAACAGGATGATATCAGGTTAAGTCAAAGTAAATAAATATCCAAATTATCTAAAGCATCCATCAATAGCATCCATTACCAATTTCCAGAACTCAAACCCGTTTTGAGATCACACATAACTTCCTTTTCAATTCAACCCATTTAACTTCCCTTAGTTAATTTCAATTTTATGAAATCTCCCATTTCAAATTATAAGTCCAAAACTTATTTAACTCACCCAGAGTTAAATTCTAATTTATTAATCCATTTAGACTCCTCAATTTAAAATTTTCCATTAAAATTTAAATTTTCCATCAATATTACTCCCCACTTATAAGTTTAAAACTTATTTCTCTTTGGGTTATACTCTCACCTCAGGGGAATTCAGAATTCAACACTTAGTGTTTACTTCCAATTTTAAACCATTCTTGGTTTCTAATTCAAAACAAATTCCTTTAAAAAAAAAATTAAAACAGCTCTTGTTTTAAAATATGATTCCTACATTCAAAAATATTTTGAATAATATTATGTATTATATCTTTTGACACTTTGAAACAATTTCAAATTTTCTGGACTTAGATTTTAAAACTTCACAATTTAAATTCTTTTCAATTTATAAGACATACTTATCTAAATTGTTACTTCCTTAAAACATTTCATTCTGCTTTATCATTGTTTATTTTAAAAAATAAACATCCCTTTATTAAGAAACAATACCCAATTTATGATAATTATCATATCTAGAAATCATACACACCATATATCCCATAATCATTTGCTGGAAAATCAAATCAAGGTAATCTATTTCAATACTTTGAAAATTCTTTTAAATTTTCTAGGATTTAAATTTAGTTTTGAATCCATTTTAGCTTAACTTATTTGCATAGTCAATCCTTACCCAGATTTCTATTTGGTTGTATATATATTACCACTTAATTCTTATTATTATATTTAATTTCAATAATCAAAAACCAATTACTTAATACATATAATAACTAGAAAAATTATTGCATTATATATCGAAATATAAGCTTATATAAAAACTAATTTTAAAACCGTTTTTAAAATCATTATATAAGAAAATAACAAATACGCCCTCATATAATATACTCAACTCATTCTAGGATACTACTGACCCTATCTCTAATGAGTATTCCCAACCACAGCCAAGGTTCTCGCTTAACCTTCGGCTCTGATACCAAATGTCATGGGCCGAGCCAGTGGCGACCGGTAGGCTTTTTAACCATCCCAGCCCCACCGTGGCAGACAGTGGTACCTCGAATTGGCTTTTACGGCCATCCTCTCCACTCGCAACCAACCCTCACAGGGACATGTAGGGGGTAAGAGTCTCTTCCTCGCCACCAAACACGAAGCGAGAACCCTCTATCATGCTGTAATGAAGCAAACCCGATCCCGTTCGTGTTAGTGAATTCATAGATTTCAATGATCGAATTTCTGGGAAAATTTTCTACTTACTGTACATCCTATTTTACAGTGATGTTACTTCATAGTATTCCATGAAATTATTTTTAAAATGAAGTATACTCCAATGCAAACATAAATTCTTCAACTATCGTGACCTAAAACTCTTTAGAGGAAAAGAAATGGATTTTTGAAAGGTGGAACATGACAGAAAAAGAAGAACAGAGACAAGAAATTAGGTGTACAGGCATTACTAACATCCATATACAGGCTTATATATATATATATATATAATTCTTATGCAACAACATAAGTAAAAGCTATTACTTCTATTTCATCTTTAGACATGATCATATTGTAAGAAAAAATGGGTTTTGAAAAGGAGTTCACTCGCTTTAAAACTTGGAATAGAGAACATAATTTGAAATCTGGAAAATTGGAAATGATTTTGACCTTGATCTACTTGAGTTGAACTTGAATTTGAATTGTTGTTTTACTCAGTTGAAAGCTTGAAGTTGATTTAGTTGTTAGTTTGGGTTTCTTTGGTTTTGGTTCGTACAAATGAATGAAAGAAAGGAGTTGAGATATATAAGTGTATAATCTATACAACACCTAGTTTCTCATTTTTATCTTTTTTTAAATGAAGAAAACAATCTTTGACACTTGTGTACATGTGTCTTCATCTAGCTTACAAATGTCCATTTGCATAAATTTATATTTTTAAGTTTTATATTCTCTTTTTATTCATTCCTATTATAATTTTAAACTTAAGTTATTAACATTTAATTACTAATTATACATATACTTATCTCAAATGTTTCAAAAACGTAGAGTTTAAATTTAAATAATTATATTAGAAGTATGTAGATAAGGGTGTATGTATACATATACATATATATATATATATATATATATATATATTTACTTATACATTTTATACAATATTCTCTTATATTTTATTTCATATGGGCATAAATACATACATGCACATTTATATACTTATATATGCTATATAGCTTGTATATATCTATTTATATAATTATGGATATCTTATTCTTGAAATTGAATGGTGAAATATATTATCTGTTTATTTGCTATAAGATTTAACATTTTCAGTTATTTATAATTCAACATTTGTTTTGGTTTTCAAATCAATTTATTTATTCAAATATTTCCATTATCAAAAATTTATTTGTTTGACTAGTAAAATTAATGTTTCAATGACTTATACCAGTAAATTACCCAATTAACAGATGTTTAAAAAATCTGAGTCGTCGCACGGAGGATTTAAACAAGTAAAGGCTTTGGATACCATTAAGGAATCAAGTGGGAATGAGGCCCATTATACGGAATTTTAAATAAATTTTTGGCATACATAAATATTTCAAAACAAAAATATTCTATTTCAAAGAATGATTTAGTTTCTTATTCAAAACGATGTTTACTTAAAAATTATTTTGACTGGTTAATAATGATGGAAATTTTTTAGGAATTTTTTTTATAAATTGATAATGGTGTAACTTTGGAAGAAAACAATCTTTTGTTCTAAAGAGGTAATGGAAGCTTTCGTATGGAAATAAAAATGTTTTGGTAAATGTTTTGCTTTTAAGGTGTATCAGAATTCTCCTTGCTAGCAAGTTCCTATTTAATATTATGGGTGAATTATCCCAGTCACTAGATTAAGGAATTATTATAGAAGATGGAACGAAGACGAGTTTCGAGGAAGGGAGCTTATGTAATAACCCGCATATTTTACGATTGAGTATTTAAATATTTCATCGTTAGTCGGAATTTAGTCCGAAAATCTACTTTTCGCACACAGTCAAATTAGGACTCGAGACCACCCCCATTGAGTTCAAAATGACGTTTGCGATCTTTTTGAGTTTAAACTTCGATATGTTTGGAGAGAGTAGAATTTTTCTACCTTTTCACTTAGGGCTTTGGTTTTGTTTCAGCTCATTAGACCCAAGCTTCACCCCTCTTCTCTTCATTACTTTACTTCTATTTCCTAATACTCAAGCTTTAGCAACAATGGAGAGAGGAATAGGAAATTAAAACTCCAAGCCCTAGTTTCCATTTGCAAATCAAGTTCTAGCTCCAAATTTATAGAAGAAGCTTTGGTAAGCCTCCTCTACTTCTTCTCCAACTCATTCTCTTACCAATTTCAGAAATTCCTAAACCTAATTTAGGAAATGTTTCTCTTTTAAGCTTAGATTCACGCTCTTTGGGTTGGAAATGAAGAGTGGTTGTCCTTGTCATTGCTCTATAGCTTCTTCTTCATTTTTTTTGGGTTTAAAGGTGAGATTTTTATCTCACATCTTTGCCTATATCTATCTTTAATTGTTGGGCATGAATTCCTAACACTTATTCATGTGCATTTGATTTGGTTTGGATTGAATTGGAGAATATTTCAATTTTTGGTGTTTTGAGTTCAATTCTTTAAAAATCTTAACTTTGTTGTTTGATCATGTTTTTGGTGATGAATCGAAGAGCTTGTAGGACCGGGTAGCTGATAGGTGTAAACCCCTAGCATCCGTGCTTGTCCGATTGCAAACTGAGAGAGTTTGCACTTCATTTAAAATGGGATAGGAAATGCTGGAAATCAGGTTCAGTCGACTGAATTCTCCGAGTCAGTCGACTGAGCTGAAGCCCGAGAATTTTTCAGGTCTGTGTTCAGTCGACTGACTCAGGGAGTTTAGTCGACTGACATGCTCCTGTTTTGCCTATTTTGCCTATTTATGCTCGATTTTCTTTGTTTTCCAATCTTTAATCGATTCTTCTTCTCCGATTAGTTGTTATCACCTTTGTCGACTTTGATAACTTCTATTTTAGGAATTTTTGGGTATATCCACTTTGATGGATTCGGTATCGGTTTCTTTGGATTTGATTCACGTCATCGTATGTGAATTTTGATGATTGATTGTTCATACAATCATTTTTGTGATTTGTCACTTTAAAAATATAAAGGTTTTAATACTAGTAGTAAATATCAAAACTCTTTCTTCAAAATGATTTCAACACTATTTTATTACAAAGCTCATTTTCTCAAGCCGTTTTCCAATCTACTAGTATATACAAACCTTTACCTCACTCGTATGAGAAATCTAATTAAACGACTTAATAAAACAAGTGGTATGAAACGCTTGCGTTTACTTCGTCGGTTAACTGTTGGACCTGTTCGATTGAATCTCTTGTGGCAATTTTCTAGTGGAGATTTACAGTTTGTTTGTAAATATTTAAGTTAAGATAGTGTTTATGGGACATGAAGCTAAACTCATATATTTACTAGCTTAGTGTAATTGACACTTCTTAATGATCGATGATGATCATTTTTGTGATTTAGACTAGCAATGTGCGATGTCTCTTTGTCTGCGAGGGAGACTAAACCCCGTTTCTGTGGAGCTTCAGCTCAATTTGGTGGGGTAGCGACCCATGGTCTTTGGGCCATTTTGTGGAGCTTTGGCTCAACATTAATGGTTAGCAATCATGGAATAGCGTTCCATTTTGTGATACACGTGTTGGTGAGTTTTCATGCTCCCGTTTTGTGATAGGCCTCCCCTTTTTGTGATTTCTGGATTTTTATTGACGATTTCTAGAATTTGTGTTTCACTAATTTTTGTGGTTTCAATGATAAGTTCTATCAATATTTGTGCATTGGTGAATTTGTGTGTCATTAACTTTTGTGATTGGCATCGATATAATTGTCAATATTTATGGTTTGGTAAATGAAATAAAGAGTATGACAATCCTTTTTATCTTTGAGAAGATTCTTGCGATATTGGTTAATCTCTTGTTGATTTTCAATTACATACTTATCACAGTATGGCATTTTGGTTATTATACGTTTTTGTCATATTTCTTATTCTATATCATTTCATCTGATATTTATAGTTAGACTGATCCGTTTATTATTTTCTTATTAAATAATACTCGGGTCAGACCGAGGTGTTACAGGTTGTTCTGCTTAACTTCTCACCAGGGATTATTATTCTGACTTTTGGCTAGCTACTTAGATTAGTAGTTGATTTTGTTGTATACATTTGAGATATAGACTCCATGATGTATACTTATTCTTTTGTGTAGCACTTGTAATCATTCTTTTGTGATATTGTGAATCTTGTTAGACCACTACTCTGATATACACTTTTATGTGTAATATTCATATCTATTTCCGTCTTTGTGATATGGATATCTGTGACTGATTTGTGTTACGTTTACTTCTATATTTATTTTCGAAGATTATATATAGCCACTGTGTAGTAGCTTTGAGTTTGTATCGGCATGTCGGATTTCCTCTCGAAATGAAATGCATCTTAAACTATCTGACATATCGGTGCTCGCACAAAGCAATTACACAGATGGTCGCTCCTCAACGGCCTTATTCTCCGCGCTAGGCTAGCGTGGGTATAGAGGTGGGGCGTCACAGGTTGGTATCAGAGCCAAACTTCGGAACAATACGAAATATTATAACAAGGATCATCGTCCTAAGTCCATCTTAGGAGTCGTGCCTTAGGATTTTATTTGAGTCATTGGACCCGTTCTATCCTATTTTCCTTTGTGATGCCAATCATTATTGTTTGATACTCATTTTTTGAATAACATTTTTCTTCTTCTTCCTTCCTTTTTTAAAGAAGAGAAATGGTTAGACCAGGCCGTCCTAGCGCTGGTCAATCTAGTGCTACTCCCCAGAATGGAGTATTTATGTTTGCACAACAACTTCTTGATCTTGTAAAGAATGCTCAAGCAGCCGGACCTAATCCAGAGCCTACTCACCCTAAGTCTGGATTTGCGCACTTGTGCAGTGACTATACCAACTTAGGTGGGAAGCCATTCATGGGATCTGAAAGCGTTATTCAAGTCCAAGCTTGGCTTAGAATATGCGAACACATCTTTTCTAGCATGAATCTTATTGATCTTCACCGAGTTCAGGTGGTCTCTAGTATGCTCCAGGAAAGAGCATTAGACTAGTACGAGGTTCTGATTACTGAAATAAATGAATCGGATCTTACTTGGGAGAAATTCCAGGTCGAATTAAAGTTTGTGCCAGAAGCTGAGAAAGTGACACTGGCTCGCCATTTCATCGACCTTGTTCAAGGTGAATCCTCTGTGGCAGATTATGTCGCATCCTTCGAGTCACTTTCTAAATATGGGGTAGAATACATTAACACCCCATTGAAGAAGAACCAAAGATTTGTCTATGGCTTGAATAAAAACCTCAAGAAGCCATTACTTTTTAAATTGGAAGTTTCTTTTGATCAACTCATTGATATCGCTCTTCGTCTTGAAGAGGCGGATAGGGAGAGTGATGTTGAAGTGGTGGGTGCCAAACCAAACTTCAACAACAACAAGAAAATGCCTAATAAGTCCAAAGGCCCTTATCCCAATAAGAAAGGGAAGCAAGCGACTCCTACAGCAAAGACTTCTTCCTCTAGTAGTGGGCAATGCTACAACTATGGTTCTAAGGACCATTATGCGAACAAGTGTTCAAACCCCCGTGCTTGTCGCTATTGCAAAAGCCCGGATCATTATTTATTTACATGCCCCAAACCCCAAAACAAGAAGGAGGGAAAGCTTACTGTGGCGCAAGTCCCTAGCAACACTTCTCATGGTCAAGGTATTCCTCATTCTATCCTTGATGGCGTTATTGTGTTTCTTGATCATCCTATTCGAGTTCTTTTTGATACGGGTGCATCTCATTCTTTTATATCAAAAGAACTTGTTGATACTTTTTCTTTAAGTGTTGTTGCTTTAATGACTTCTTTGAGAATTGCGAATCCGGTTGGTGAATCCGCAACACTTAGTTTGCTTTGTAAAGATGTGGAGATTATTTTATGTGATTTTTGTTTCCTAGCCGATTTGCATGTTATGCGTTACTTAGGCTTTGGAATGATTTTGGGAATGGATTGGCTTAACCGTTATGAAGCTCATATCCTATGTCCTGAGCGGACTGTTTATATTCGGCATCCACAATCTGTTAAGCAGATTTCTGTTATTCTTAAAGATTCGGATTCCAACTTGGCTGCATCTTTATATTCTTTAAATCCTCGTGATGACGATAATGACGATGAGGAAGATGTCATTTCTCTTATTCATGTTGTTCATGAATTTTCCGACATATTTGAGCCCGTTTTAGGACTACCACCTAAGCGAGCAATTGAGTTCAAAATTAATCTCATCCCTGGAGCTCAACTATCATGCGTCCTCTTTATCGCATGTCCAATAAGGAAGATGTGGAGATGCGCAAACAATTATCCGAATTGGAGACGAAGCAATTTATTCGCTCTAGTTCCTTGTCTTGGGGAGCTTCGACTATTTTCGTGAAGAAATCCGATGGTACACTTAGGCTTTGCGTTGACTACAACAAGCTTAATGATCTTACTATCAAAAATAAATATCCTTTACATCGGATTGATGATCTATTCGATCAACTTAGTGGTGCTAGAGTCTTTTCACAATTGGACTTGGCAACCGGTTTTCATCAGCTTCGTATTGCAGAGGATAGCATTCCTTTGACATCGTTCCATACTCGTTATGGATCATATGAATGGCTTGTTATGCCATTTGGTTTAACGCATGCTCCGACTTATTTCGTTGACCTTATGAATCGAGTTTTCAAAGATTTCCTCGATCGATTTGTTCTCATCTTTATTGATGACATTCTTGTGTATTCAAAAACCGAGGAGGAGCATGAAAACCATCTTCGGATTTGTTGGAAACTCTTAGGAGTAATCAATTAAAAGAAAAAATTTCTAAATGCCATTTTTGGCAATCTCGTGTGAAGTTTCTTGGTCATATTATTTTCGAATCCGGAATATCAGTGGATCCTTCAAAGATTGAAGCAATTCGAAAGTGGAACAGACCAGAGAGTGTGACGGAAATCCGTAGCTTTCTTGGATTGGCGGGTTATTACCGTCGTTTTATCAAAGACTTTTCTAAAATTTTCGTGCCTTTTACTAGCTTAACAAAGAAAGGTGTTAAATAATTTGGTCGGACAAATGTGAAGCTTCTTTCCAAAAATTAAAAGAACTCCTTTCTGATGCTCCTATTCTTATAATTCCCGAGGGAAACCAAGATTTTATTGTTTATACCGATGCTAGTCGTGTTGGTTTGGGTGTCGTTCTTATACAAAGAGAATGTGTTATTGCTTATACTTCTAGGCAATTGAAGCCAGCCGAGACTAGATATGCCACTCATGATTTGGAGCTCGCGGCTATTGTTTTCGCCCTTCAAATTTGGCGTCATTATCTTTTGGGAGAAAAATTTATTCTCTACACCGATCATAAATCTTTGAAATATTTATTTTCTCAAAAGGAACTTAATTTGCGTCAACAACGTTGGCTCGAATTCCTTGCATCTTATGATTTTGATATTCTTGATACTCCTGGAAAGGGAAATCGTGTTGCCGATGCACTTAGTCGTAAGCAACAAGCGGTTGTTTCTACAATGATATCCGAATGGAATGATCTCGTAATTTTATCCACTTGTGAGATTAGAGATCGTGTATCCGATTTATGTTCATCCCTTGTTTTATGTAGCCTTGAAGCTCATCCTTCTCTTTTAGACCGCATTCTTGAAGCTCAAAAGCTAGATCCCGAATTGGCTCTTCTTAGCCAAATATTAAGGGATAAAATTGATATTGAAGGTTTGGAAGACTTCGATATTGACTCTCGTGGAGGTATTCGAAAATTTGGTAGACTTATCATACCAAATAATAGTGATCTTCGCAAAAACATTTTAGAAAATTCCCATCGTTCTAAATTTACCATTCATCCCGGTAGTAGTAAAATGTACGCGGATATGAAGCGACTTTATTATTGGGAGGGAACGAAATTTGATATTGCTAACTTTGTTAAGCGTTGCATGACTTGCCAACTTGTCAAGGCCGAGCATCAAAGGCCAGGTGGGTTGTTGCAACCTTTGGATATTTCAATTTGGAAGTGGGATCAAATTTCTATGGATTTTATTGACGGCCTTCCCCGTTCTCGTTTGGGTCATAATAGCTTATGGGTGATAGTTGATAGACTTACTAAATCTGTCCATTTTATTCCCGTTCGGTCTAATCGGACCGTTCCTCTTTTGGCCAAACTCTTTATTAAAGAAATTGTTAAATTGCATGGAGTTCCTTCTTCTATTGTTAGTGATCATGATCCATTGTTTACTAGTGGATTTTGGAAGAGTCTTTAAAAAGCTTTGGGGATGAAGCTTAATTTTAGCACTGCTTATCATCCTCAATCCGATGGACAAACCGAGCGTGTGAATCAAACACTTGAAGATCTTCTTCGTGCATGTGTTCTTGATTTTGGCGGAAGTTGGGAAGATCATATTTATCTTGTTGAGTTTTCCTATAATAATAGCTTCCAATCTAGTATTGGTATGGCACCTTTTGAGGCACTTTATGGAAGGCCATGTTGATCTCCTTCTTGTTGGCTTGAAGCCGGTGAGAAGCTGGTTTTAGGTCTAGATTTTATTCATGATTCCGTAGAAAAGATTGATCATATTCGTCATAGGATGAAAGAAGCCCAGAGTAGACAAAAATCCTATGCCGATAACCGAAGAAGGAAATTAGAATTTTCTGTGGGAGATTTTGCGTTTATTCGTGTTTCACCTATGAAGGGTGTTGTGCGTTTCAGTCGATCGGGAAAGTTAGCACCTCGATATATTGGTCCATTTCCCTTCACTGAACGTATTGGTTCCATGGCTTATCGCCTCTTATTACCGGCTCAATTTTCTGCTATTCATGATGTGTTTCACGTTTCTCAATTACGGAAATGCCTTCGAGATCCCGATTCTATCCTTGAGCTCGGTGTTGTGGAAGAAATTGAAGTTTCGCCTAATTTAACTTATGGGCAACATCCTATTCGTATTATTGCTTCGGAGGTCAAACGCCTTCGAGATAAAGATGTCCCGCTTGTGAAAGTTCAATGGACCTCAAATTCTAAGGATTGTTCTTAGGAATCTAGCGAATTCATCGAGCGAACACATCCGGACTTACTTTCTCGTGCTCTTTGAGGTGAACTTCTGGTTTCAAATTTCTTTTGTGTTGATATGCTTTTATGGTTGTTACTTTTATTTCCTTCTTAAATATTGCATGGACGCAATTTCTTTAAGGAGGGGAGTTTGTAACAACCCGCATATTTTACGATTGAGTATTTAAATGTTTCATCGTTAGTCGGATTTTAGTCCGAAAATCTACTTTTTGCAAATAGTCAAATTAGGACTCGAGACCACCCCCATTGAGTTCAAAACGACGTTTGCGATCTTTTTGAGTATAAACTTCGATATGTTTAGAGATAGTAGAATTTTGCTACTTTTTCACTTAGGGCTTTAGTTTTGTTTCAGCTCATTAGACGCAAGCTTCACCCCTCTTCTCTTCATTACTTTACTTCTATTTCCTAATACTCAAGCTTTAGCAACAATGGAGAGAGGAATGGGAAATTAAAACTCCAGGCCCTAGTTTCCGTTTGCAAATCAAGTTCTAGCTCCAAATTTATAGAAGAAACTTTGGTAAGCCTCCTCTTCTTCTTCTCCAACTCATTCTCTTACCAATTTCAGAAATTTCTAAACCTAATTTAGGAAATGTTTCTCTTTTAAGCTAAGATTCAAGCTCTTTGGTTTGGAATTGAAGAGTGATTGTCCTTGCCACTGCTTTATAGCTTCTTCTTCATTTGTTTTAGGTTTAAAAGTGAGATTTTTATCTCACATATATGCCTATATCTATCTTTAATTATTGGGTATGAATTCCTAACACTTATTCATGTGCATTTGCTTTTGGTTTGGATTGAATTGGAGAATATTCCAATTTTTGGTGTTTTGAGTTCAATTCTTTAAAAATCCTAACTTTGTTGTTTGATCATGTTTTTGGTGATAAATCGAAGAGCTCATAGGACCGGGTAGCCGATAGGCGTAAACCCCTAGCGTTCGTGCTTGTCTGATTGCAAATTGAGAGAGTTTGCACTTCATTTAAAATGGGATAGGAAATGCAGTAAATCAGGTTCAGTCCTCTGAATTCACTAAGTCAGTCGACTGAGCTGAAACCCGAGTATTTTTCAGGTCTATGTTCAGTCGACTGACTCAGGGAGTTTAGTCGACTAACATGCTCATGTTTTGCCTGTTTTGCCTATTTATGCTCAACTTGCTTTGTTTTCCAATCTTTAATCGATTCTTCTTCTCCGATTAGTTGTTATCACCTTTGTCGACTTTGATAACTTCTATTTTAGGAATTTTTGGGTATATCCACTTTGATGGATTCGGTATCGGTTTCTTTGGATTTTATTCACGTCGTCATATGTGAATTTTGATGATTGATTGTTCCTACAATCATTTTTGTGATTTGTCACTTTAAAAATATAAAGGTTTTAATACTAGTAGCAAATATCAAAACTCTTTCTTCAAAATGATTTCAATACTATTTTATTACAAAGCTCGTTTTCTCAAACTGTTTTCCAATCTACTAGTATATACAAACCTTTACCTCACTCGTATGAGAAATCTAATTAAACGACATAGTAAAACAAGTGGTATGAAACACTTGCGTTTACTTCGTCGGTTAATTCTTGGACTTGTTCGATTGAATCTCTTGTGGCAATTTTCTAGTGGAGATTTACTGTTTGTTTGTAAATATTTAAGTTAAGCTAGTGGTTATGGGACATGAAGCTAAACTCATATATTTACTAGCTTAGTGTAGTTGACACTTCTTGATGATCGATGATGATCATTTTTGTGATTTAGACTAGCAATGTGCGATGTCTCTTTGTCTGTGAGGGAGACTAAACCCCTTTTTGTGGAGCTTCGGCTCAATTTGGTGGGGTAGCGACCCATGGTCTTTGGGCTGTTTTGTGGAGCTTCGGCTCAAAATTAATGGTTAGCAATCAAGCAATAACGTTCCATTTTGTGATACACGTGTTGGTGAGTTTTCATGCTCCCGTTTTGTGATAGGCCTCACCTTTTTTGTGATTTCTGGATTTCTATTGACGATTTCTAGAATTTGTATTTCACCAATTTTTGTGGTTAGATTGATAGGTTCTATCAATATTTGTGCATTGTTGAATTTGTGTGTCATTAACTTTTTTGATTGGCATTGATATAATTGTCAATATTTATGGTTTGGCAAATGAACTAAAGAGTATGACAATCCTTTTTATCTTTGAGAAGATTCTTGTGATATTGATTAATCTCTTGTTGATTTTCAATTACATACTTATCACAGTATGGCATTTTGGTTATTATACGTTTTTGTCATATCTCTTATTCTATATCATTTCATCTTATATTTATAGTTAGACTGATCAGTTTATTATTTTCTTATTAAATAATACTCGGGTCAGACCGAGGTGTTACAGGTGCTTCTGCTTAACTCCTCACCAGGGATTATTATTCTGACTTTTGGCTAACTACTTAGATTAGTAGTTGATTTTTTTGTATACATTTGAGATATAGACTCCATGATGTATACTTATTCTTTTGTGTAGCACATGTAATCATTTTTTTGTGATATTGTGGATCTTGTTAGACCACTACTCTGATATATACTTTTATGTGTAATATTCATATCTGTTTCCTCCTTTGTAATATGGATATCTGTGACTGATTTGTGTTATGTTTATTTCTATATTTGTTTTCGAAGATTATATATAGCCACTGTGTAGTAGCTTTGAGTTTGTATCGGCATATCGGATTTCCTCTTGAAATGAAATGCATCTTAAACTATCTGACATATCGGTGCTCGCACAAAGCAATTACACAGATGGTCGCTCCTCAACGGCCTTATTCTCTGCGCTAGTTGACGGCATTACTCCGTAGTGTCCTTGGCTAGCGTGGGTATAGAGGTGGGGCGTCACAGCTTATGAGTAGAACGAGGAAGAGTTCTTGTATGGAAATTGGAATGAGGATAGATTCCTTGAAGGGAACTCGTTGGTAGAAAGTTGAAGGGTTCTATTATAGAAAATGAAACGAGGACAGGTTCATTAAAGCGAGCTCGTGGGTAGAACGTTGAAGGCTTCTACTATGAAAAATGGAACATTAGAGGGTTCCCTATGGTGAATTGAAGTACATGGAGCGAGGAAGGACTCAAAGACATGTGCAAAGTGATTATTGATACTTGAAGTGTTTCTAGTGTACTTGTAAGCAGGGGTATTGGAAGGATATTAACTATGTACTTTTGATCGCTATGCCTGATCGTTGAAGGGTTCTATATACCCTGGATTATTGAAGAGATCTAATGTCAGCTACTATGGGCTGGTATTCAGGTACACAAAAAACTAGGATTTTCCTTTAATCCCTGGAAATTAATGGTCATACGAGTTATCATATATCGAATGCATGCAAATGATGCAAGAATCGATGCAGTTGCAGCATATGTGGTAGACCAAATCATTTGAAGATTGTAGTCATGACTAGACAAATACTATTTTTGAGGATGTGACTACAAGTAGGTGTACATGTTATTTTGGATGGTATAGGTATGAGATGGTATACCAGTTACCTTAAAGATGGGACTATAAGGACAATGATCACGGTTTAAGGGAACGCATATTATGATGGATGTGGTTAGCATAGATTATTAGTTGATAACTAATATGGTGATGATACCACATTATTTTGAATATGTGTGTTTATTTGGATGAGCTATCCTGATTACTAATTTGATCTTATTCATTTATTGGCATATACATGTTTGGATCAACCTATGCTTTGTTGCAGACTTTAATTATGGTCAACCATGGTTGAATTGTTAAGATGCATTATATGAGTTAATCCATGATTTATATTGTTCCACCCTTATAAATGAAGTGTTATTTTACATATATAGTTTGGATTGCATGGTTGAGAAAGTGCATGTGTTATTATAGTATGTACATGCAGAATTGAATTCATTGATGTGATTGAAACGTGTCATAATTGATAGCATTATATGGTCATTATACGTTGTTTTTATAAGTAGTCCATGATTGATATGTTTCCCCATAATTTGTAACTAAGCCCATGATAAGACTTTATTAATTTGGTGGCAAATTGTATTTGAGGAATTGCGATGATGCAATTCAATTAATGGGGAAGATTGTTCTTACACCATAATTTATACCTAGTACAAATTACAAATATTCGAAAGGAAAACTCCTTGGCTTGTAATTCCAAAAACCGTTATTTTTTCTCCACCGAGAGATTAAGCACTTGGATAATATCCAAGAACCCAAGATCTGAAATCAAGACCAAAGACGTTAACTAAGATCAAGACCATTGTCCAATTAAGACAACGAGCTCAGCCCAGAGCAGCAACTATTTAGACCAAAGAAATTTCAACAAGTATCAACAATCAATGACTCATATAGCCCTGAACCGAGACCAACGGTCAAGATAAACCAAAGGAATCAATGGAATTACATGTAAAAGTGACACATCATCAATCCGCGTAAAAGTACTCTCAATAAGTTGATAACAAGTGTTTGAATCCATGCTGCCTATAGCAAGCCAGATCATCAATCCATGTGAAAGCCCCTGCACTAATGGGAAAACCTTAAATTTTCTGTAAATAGAGAACCACATGCTACTGAAAAGAGGCTGGAGAAATTTTTGACATTCTACAATCATTCCATAGTATTTACTCTATTTACAAAGCTTTAATCAAAAGATCATTAATGGTGGACCTTGTAACAAAAGTACTTGTACATTAAATTGAGGAATAAATGCTCACGCTAGAACCTTCAAAGTGTACACAAGGATCTCGGTCACAAACCATTACAAATCTCTTATCTCTTTATCTTTTGGCGCTTATTATTTGCATAGTTTTGGTATACATCCGATTTATTTGTATCCTTGGCACAAGATTCTGAAATCTTTAGAGTGTTATTCAGATGAAAAATCCATCAAACATGTTTGGCGCTAGAAGGAGGGCCCCAACCTATGTTCTTTTCTAGTCCAGCAAGCTCAAACCTCTCAACCCAACATGAAGTCAAAATCCTTCTCTCGAAAGACTCCTTGCTCCCCTACCTAGGATGAGGGGGTCGAAGAACTGAATACGAATGAAGAGAATCAAATAGACCAAACAAATCCACTATTAATAAGGAAACTGCTGCCCTAGTCCACACCGAAAGTGAGTTTCGAAAAATGGTGATGAAGTTTGTTTTTGCCATAGCATAATGCTTAGGAACTAACAAAATGAAGTTAAGAGCAGTTTTGCCGAATTAGTACTTGAGGAAGACGAAAACTCTATTACTTTCAATAGAAACCCAGGAAAGTTACTAATGACTGATGAGGTTTCGGAAGCTAGATTCATGAAGGTGGCAAAGGAAGCCGAAACTGTAAAAACAACAAGAGTGGAACTTCCGAGGCCCTTGACTTTAAGTCTCGAAAAGGTGAATTTCAAAAGAAGGCAAAAAATAGGCCTTAAACTCAAAATAATGAAGCCGAAACTCTAAGATCAGTGGGAAACAAGCAATGGAAACTTTGTTAAGGAAATTATAAAAACAAGTAAAAAGGTTACAAGAAGACCGATCCAGCCTTACTTTTGAGATAAAGCTCTGGAAGGTCCAACCTTTCTCCAAAGAAATTATTAGGGCCTTCATGCCTTTGGGATTCAGGATCCCAAATCTTTCTTATGATGGAACATCTGACCCAAAAGATCATATCGCTCTATATGAAATCCAGATGCATGTAATACGAGCTTTAAATGAAATCAAATGTAGATTCCTCCTTACAACTTTCAATGGACTTGCCTTGTAGTGATTCCAAAGCTACCCACCAAATTCTATTATCTCTTGGGAGCATTAGAAGCATGGAGTTTCTGACTCAATTTTTCGCCTCGAAAGACACCAGAACAGGATTGAGTTTGCTTGCTGTCTTCAAACAAGGAAAAGGAGAGTCCTTGATGGACTATTGTAAGAGATTTATTGACATAGCTGCCCGATGCAAGGGCATGGAAAATGAAACCAAGCTGGTCACAATCACTTTAGGATTGTGGAAAAACACACCATTCTGCGACGATCTTTTGAGACAAGAGTGTAAATCCCTAAACGACTTCGTTTTCCAAACCCAGAGAGAAATTCGAATCGAGGAATCAAAGGGAATTGCCTGGAAGAACCTGAAATGAAGTGGTGACAACAAGAAGTACACTTCAGCTAAGATATTCAAGAAGGAATTTCAAGTGTCGGAAGCTTACCCCCTAGCCCATTCATATGATCAAATCTATGCAATGACCTAAGAACAAACCCATTACCCTTCGAGAAGAGGAAGAGAACTGAAAATTAACCGAGGAGGAAAACATGGCAGCTACCATCGAAAAAATGGCTACAATACTAAAGAATTTAGAATTTTGAAGTCCTTCATCAACAAATAGGTCAGGGAAGAAAAGTTGGATGAATTCTTGAAGAATGGTAATACTCATGGAACCATTACCCCAGTAGGAAACAAAAGCACACAACCCTAAGCAGGTAAATTGGGTTAAATTAAATAAGATGGTTTTGATAAACATTGTTTTTATTAAAACCACAACTTTTGTTTAAAAACCTCTAAGTAGTGTAAACCATTTGCAGTCGTTGGGTCAACCCAAATATCATTCATTTTAACACAGTTAAAGAGGTTAATAGGTTGACTCGGTTTTAAGATACCATAATTTGATTTGATCTCCATAAGGATCTTTAAAAAATTTACTCTTAGGATGTAGAAGAGTAGTATACAAGTAAATAAAGTGGAATAAGTTATTATTTGATGTTTTATAAAGAAATGACTTTATAATATTTTAAAACTTAGGTGAGAATTTATGAAATAATTCATAAATAATTTTAGTATTCAATAAAATACTAAGTGAAAATATAAGTGATTTAGAAATTTTATTAATATAATTAAGAAACTAATAAAATATAGAGTATGACTTTCCATTTTGTCCATATGAGTTTGGATAATCTTCTAATCAATAACCAAAGGCTAATAAGCAAAAAGGTATGCTTAGGTAATTGTCTATATTTTTGGACAATCAAGAAAGTTTTAAACCTAAGCTAAGATTTGTTTGCTAGTCATTTGACATTTTGAAAACAATGTTAAGTGATAAGTTTTCCATTATGGAATTTGATTGACTGTTAGTGTTAGTTTATTCCTTCATGGAATTTGATTGATTTGATTTGATTGAATTGAATTGATTGGTTGTGTGATTTCATATACCATTGTTTATAAAGTTTAAATTTATAGGCAAAGGATTTTGAACTGTTGTTATAAGGACCTAAATATCGGTAATTTTGGAAAAAAAAGAAAAAATTTGAAGATTTTGGGAAAGGAAAGATACTTATTCCCTCTAGTTGATGTTTTTGGAGGAACCCGAATACCAATAGGCGCTCCATATTGTTTTGATTCTAGAGTTTCACCATACTTTATTAGGACTAATCCCCCTTCTCACTTTGATTTTTGATCTTTGATTTTTCTTGTTTGAGAAATTTAAAAATAAATTTTTGAATTGAAAAACCCAAGCATTTAGATCTAAATTTACCATTTGAAATAACTGAATGCACATCATCTATTATATAATATTCTCTGCATTTTGCCACATATGATTCAGATGGTTGTTGATTGCATGTACATTTATATCAAACTAGTTTTTGCATGTAGAGTTACATCACGTTGCTTTTGTCAGCCTGCTTTCTTATAGATTTCATAAGTATAGGTATGCAAGAGATTCCTATTTGATTCTTGTGCACCTGCATTTGCATGGAAGATAATAAATTATGTGCCAAAATATAAATCAAACACAAAAAGGTACGTAATAAATTTAGAAAATTTGGTTTGTTTAATGGTTTTATGTCCCAGATATAGGAGGCCATTTAGCATTTGTTTTCTTTGATTGGTTTAGAGCCTGTATAGGCGATTTGTTGTTGTCCTTATCGAGCCACGCAAAGGAGACGTTGGCTTAATTTTCCATAGATTTAAGTTTTAGAAATTTTTTGAAAATTTTGGAAAATTTTTGACAGCAAAAATTTGATTTTCAGAGTTATATCTTGGAATGAAAGAATGACAAGGAACTAGTTGGTATAGTGGGTGATTCGAAAAGACTCAAAAATTTTAGAATCTATTCTAGCTGATTAGTTTTGAAAATAAGTTTGATAACTCATTTTAATTAATAGTATTAAACTTAAGGGTTTAGAAACATTTTCTTCCTTAGGAATTTCGAGGACGAAATTCATTTAAGAGGGGGAGAATGTAACAACCCAAAATTTTGGTCATTTGATTTTTAAATGTTTAATTAATTTTAAATATTTAAATAATTGGGTTTTAAAATTTAATAACTTATAATTCAAATATAAGAAATGATTAAATATTTGATTATGAGATTGAATGTTAATTAAATAGATTTAATAATTTTATATAACTCCTTTTAATGAATAAATAATATTGGTGGATTCAATTTGTAAATTTATTTACAAATATAATCAGGTCGACTAAATATCAATATATAAAATGATATTTAAATATGTAAAATTAGCTTTTCAGGGCACAGTCTCGAAGTTCAACGAAAGCAGTTTTGTAGGATCCATAATAGTGAATTATATTACGCTGTCAAATTACATGATGATCAGATAAATTGTTTAGTCGTGCAAGATCGAAACGCATTGAAATTAACATCGAAATTTAATATTATAACTGGGTCTAAAAACCTATCTTCTGCATATGATCAAATTAGGTCTCGAAAAAAGTTCCAATGCGTTTGGAATATGGGTATAACATATAGAACGCCAGGCAGTACGCATCGTTTGGAGTTTGAGATTTCTGGGCATGAACGGTGCCGAATATTATCAAATAAAATAATATATACCCTACTTTGAGACCATACCCCTCACCATACTACCTCACATCAGCCATAATCCTTGCGTGCTACCCATACTCCTCTCCCTTAAAAAACCAAGCCTGTAAACTAAGGAAGATTTTTGATTTTTAAAAATCAAAATCAAATCCATTTCTCTACTAAAAACTCTCAAATTTGATTCGTTACATTCATTTGAGCTTAAGTTATGATCCTATGGTCAAGAATTAGGTTGTGTAGATGTTTTGGGGAGGAGGCCATTCATGGCAATTTGCTAGGGCTTTGATTTATGGTCGATGGAGCCAACGATGGATGAATTCAAGGCTAGATTTGGATTCGCAGAGAAGAGGAGCACCATTGGCCAAAGTTTGGAGGTGTCTGGTCGCTTGGGGCCATTTCCATGCATTGTATGATCTATAGGAGAGCTTCGGGTCGGAATTTTTAAGGGCGGGTGAAGGTGGATCCAAGGGGTCGAAGTCGAAACTTACGTGAAGACGGACGCATATGCGGAAGTGGAAGATCGTTTTGTTGAGAAACGAAGAAGATATCGCCGCTTGAAGGTTGGTGGTTTTGTGTAACGTCCCGCCTTTTCACACGCTTTAACTTGACACACGTGCCAATTCAAACCATACAGAAGGGTGGATTGTTATGGGGTAAATAAGAAATACAAGAAAGAAATAAAACAAAACAGAATCTTACAGCAGAATGATAAAATATAATAATCAAGTATATAGTTCATGAAGCTGTTTATAAAATATTTAATTTTACTTATACAATATATATCAGAGTTGCACATACCAACGAATAAAAATCGATGCAGCGGAATACAGTGTGTAGTGGAACAATATAATATAATAATAATAATGAAATCTTCGTCTTCGTCCTCCAGAAACAAAGTCTTCGATCCTGAAATGCTCGGACTGACCTGAGCGAATTGAAAGGACAAAACACTCGAGTCAGAACTAAAAGATCTTATGTGAGTTAAATTAACAGAAATAAATATGGGTGCAGTAACTTAAGAGATGCTCGGGATTCACATCTCCTAAGGATCCGTTAAACTATTTACTATGTAGTAATATTTCGCTAATATAATAGTGTGTAATAGTAAATTAAACTTACTTTTTTCTTAGCATTAAAGGGTTACCCATATAGCCCTTAACACGTAATAGTCTCAGTAGTCCATCCAATATCATAGTCCCTCCTGATCGGGAAGCCACCAAAGGATATCACACGGGCTACGAGAGAAAACCAAACACGTACAAGGCGCGATAAGGTAGGTGACACGGTACAACTAGGCAATGCCAGGGTAGATATACCAATTACGCATCCGGGCTGGTGTAACGCGTAGCCGCAGCTACCGCCCACCTCGAGCCACACCCCCCAAAAAAAAAGTGGCCACCGAATCAATCCAAAAGTCAAAGTATAATATCGAAGGGATATGTCCGATCAAAGGTGCTACCTCATTGGCCCGAGAATCGCTCCTGTTTTAGCCACCTTATGCCAACTCACGGGAGTCAGGTCCACGTATTTACCTCAAAGGAAACGCCGCCACCATCCAACTTCATTCTGGAATCTCCACCGCGTACACGGTTGTTTAAAGTGGTTTTTGGAGTTGGCAGAGAGTATGACAACTTCCGATCCCGGTCTCTTCAACAACCAAACGTTATTATAACACCACAGTCTTTTCAAAATAGTTTATATTTTAAAACCAGAATAAAATATCCATTTCAAAACCATATAAATACGATATCATTTCTATTTTAAAAACCAAATCAATATGGTATCATTTTTTTATTTCAAATATAATTTTTTCCAAAAATCATAGCACTTCCAAATTTATATACCTTGGGACAAACATTCGAAATTATACACCTTTTAAAACATCATACTTTGAAATTCATACGTAGAAACATTTCAATTTCGATAAAACATTTCAATTTCGATATATTTCAAGGCTTTAATATTCCAAAATTCTAAAACTAAATTTGATAATCTAGATTCAAAAATCAAATCTTTTATTATTTAGTTTTGAAATACTTTACATAATAAATCAATTTTCATTTTAAACAAACTCAAATTTCAAATACTAAATATTTTCTTCAATTCATTTATACTTGAAATAATCATTTTATTCACCTAGACCCAAAATCTAGTTATAACAATTATACCTTTTAAAATTTTCAATTTTATGAATTCCACATCAATCTTTTAGAGTTTAATTCTTAAATAAATTCAGTTCCAAATAAATCTCCAATTTACCTCCCAACCTTAATTTATTTAAATCATTATACTCTCTATATTAAAATAAAATTTAGATACACACTCACATTTTATTTTAATAAAAAAATCAAACTCGATTATTAAACTAAATGTTTATTCAGCAAATTCATACATAGCTTAAATTCAAGCATTTTATTAATATTTATATAATATCAAAATCAATATTCATTAAACCCTATTATATAAAATAATCAAACTTTATTATTAGGCTTATTTTATATTTCAAGCCTATTTATATATAGCTAAAATCCATAATAAATTTGACGGTTATATAACATCTAAAATCAATTATTTACATAATCCGTATATTTCTTTAAAAACCATAGAAACCATTTCCGAAATATTTATATATATATATAGACCACGGTGTCTGTATATAATTTTCTACCCTATGGTCAAGTGATACAGATATTTATCATTTCAATCCCCAATTTAAAAATAAAATTACGGTTATATATCATTTCAAACCGCAATCCTGAATGAGATGGAAATGCATAATAACTTGCAGTTTATAACAATATAAAATACAGCATTCATTCATCTAATATCAACCATCAACCATTTATCGCAATCATCATCAAATTCAAACAATAGCATCAATATAGAACGGATAATAAACAACAGGTATTAAATAGCAGTTTATATTCAATAATGAATTAAATAACTGTTTAACTGGCAGTTTATATGCAATGAATAATTAATTAACAACTTAACTGGCAGTTTAAATGCAATGAATAAATTAAATAGAAATTTAATTTAAATAAATGAAATTAACTGAGATGATGATTAAAAATATGCCAAACAACCATAAATAAATTTTAAATCACATCATATATCAATTTAACAAACATAAGAAATTGTAGAAGTTGTGAGTGGGTTAAAACACTCATATTTTGAATTTAAATTAAATTTAAACCCAATTTAAACGCAAAATTTTCACAGTCTTCGAATTCGTCCAAACTAGCGGCAAAGTGTCCGGAACTCCAATACGAACCTAGCGGAGAAAACCGCACGTGAAACCGAGTTCGTACGTGAAAATTATTCGAGTTAAATTGTTTGAAAACAAAAATTAAATTAAAACAAAACAAAACACAACTTACCTAACTAATTATGTCACGTCACCCCCATCAGTATCCTCCCTCTCTCTCACGCGCTCTTCTTCCCAGCTCACGCACGAACACGCACGTAAAAGAACAAAACCCTACAGCAATGAACGTGCCGCCTCCTGCTTCGAGCACGCCGCTGATAGCTGTTGTCTCGCCTTCGTCCTAGGTTTGCGGCCCTACCCCCAAGCCCCACGACGCTCGACCGGCACTGGAAAACAACACAGCCACCGCCCTTGATAAAAACCCTAATCCACAAATTTTCGGCGATCTAACCGTTGATTCTCGAAACAAACCACATAGATCGACTCCCCTCAGTCCCCTCTACAAAACCTAGAAAGGGTTTCCCGATCCATCGATATTGATTACGACCCCATTGAACGGCCGACAATTAAAAAACAATTTCTGATCAAATGATAATCTGAATCGAAAAACGAACACCACCAGTGAATTACGCTAGTCGAGAGCTTCAACATATATTTTTTCCAAATTTTTCCTAGGAGTTGAAATTTTAGCTTTGGATTTGATTTGGAATTGGATCTAGAATTTGTTTGTCTGCAATTGAGGAGGAGATAGTTGAGATATACGTACAGATAAATGAAACCGAGGGGAATTAGGGTTATAACGTGTTTATATAGATAGGTCGGAAATTAGAATGGATGGATGAGGTTGGATAAGCGCGTTAACGACAAAGTGGCCCAAAAAGCCCGTTCTGACCCGGAATGAAATAGGGTAAACCCATATATCAAAATAAGTGTTTAAAAATATTTTAAACACGATGGAAAAGGTTTCGGGTTCAAATTTGCGTCGTATGAAGAAGTTATGCTCAAATTAATATTTTTCAAATTGATTTCAATTTCATAAAGTTTCAAGGCGTTTCGAGTCCGTACAATCAAATGACAAGTCTAATTGTAACGAAACTTGAAATCTTACAATAATTCACCGTTACGGATTCAATGAAATTGGTTTCGTTGAAATCCGAATCAGCGGTCAAAATGGCTATTTTTCCACTAATTAATTAAATAAATAAATTAGCCAATTAGATCAAATTTTAAATTTCAATTCGAAATTGACAAATTTCATCACTTATGATTCCTCAATAATTTACA
The DNA here is from genome assembly GCA_030765085.1 of Allium cepa. Lineage (NCBI taxonomy): Eukaryota > Viridiplantae > Streptophyta > Magnoliopsida > Asparagales > Amaryllidaceae > Allium > Allium cepa. The sequence continues at coordinate 473,410,051 of CM060943.1, read as the reverse complement.
ATGATTTAAACAAATTTAAATGTCAATTTAGAGATGATTAATTTATAAATTTCAATATTAACCCTGATTTCATTAAATTCAAAATTTATAAATTTATTTTCCAAAAATTCTATTAGATTCACTTTTCATTCTATTATTCAATTCACTATTCTTAAATGGATAAAATTTTACATTGAATTTGCAAACTATTACCATAATATTCTTACATTCCATCTAACTTTCTATTAACGTAATAATTAGGTGTTAAATTTCATTTATTTGCCATTAATTCAATTATTGAATTTTTTTCTTCAATTAAAAAAATCTTGCTTTCTATTCTTTAAATCAGCCAATTGTCATATTATAAATAGAATTAGCATTAATTGCATCTTATAAAATTAGTTACCTTGTTTTTCCCATTCATTACTTTGATATACCCATTCTAACAACTCCTAACCATTGTATTACATTTCACACAAATGTAACATTTATTTACATTTATTAAAATTTATCTCCAATTCCAATTAACCATCTAAATGAATAGGTAACCTACAATAAACATTATCGTTACTCTTTAGTCACGTAAGTAAGCCTCTATTACTTACAAATCAATGTTGGCATTTATTTCCATACTACTAATTTCATTCACTTATGTTCTATCCAAACATACATTTAGATTTTATTTCCATTAATTAATTCAATATTTACATCCACTTATTAACAATTTACTTCCATTTATACAGTTGCAATTCATTTTAGTTATTATTTCACTAATACTATTTTCAATTTTATTTCTTTCAGTATTAATTACACAATCATATTTAATTAACAAATTATAATGTTTTCCACTATTTCTTTATTTGGATTTCATTCAAATTGTCGAGAATTGATTTTATTTAGCATTGCAACATTTAATTTCTAACATTCGCTCCAATATAAATTATAAGATTTTCATTTCTTTCTACATTAAATTACAAAATCTTATTAATTTAACAAATTTAATCATCGAAATTTACAGGTCGTTACATTTCGGGTTCTTTGTTCCCCTGTATGTGCATAGGAGGAAGATGATTAAGGTGGGAAGAAGGATTAAGGTGGGGGATTATATTAAATAATGTAATTAGTGATTTAATTTGATTAGTCAAATTCGAAAACTTATAATTTGAATAACTTTTGCGTACGAAGTCGGAATCAAATACCCTTTTTTGCGTTGAACTCATCGCGACGATGGCTACGTAATGGAGATGGTTTGGTTGGATTTTGAGCTAGTAGAATTTTTGTCTAAAATCAAACAGCCTTTCGGTTTTAATCCAAAATCGAAATGTTTCGACATAAACGAAAATCAATGTGAGTTTAACTCATACTAAATTTTATTTTAGCATATCTATGATGTTAAAAATGTTTATTGATTGCTTGGATATTAATTAAATTCTGTTATTGATTGTTTGGTGGAATTTCCGTTTGGAAAATGAATAACTTAATTATTTAATCATTATAAACCCGTATGATTATCTATATATTATCCATAACCATTGTTTTGCAGGGAAAATCTATAGAGAGGCCCAAAGGGGGTTTTTCACCAATAAATTATTTATGTACATCCGTGCACTATTATTGATGGTTATTTGAAAATAAATCCTGATATTCCATTTAACCTATTAATTGTCGTTATTGCGATTTCGCTATATCGTGATTTAAAAAATTTCGTCTCTAAAACCCTGTCATATGAACTTAAGCTTGCGTTCCGCTAAAAAGAATATTGAAAATTCATTAATCATTTTAATTAATGATAACTTAAATTAGTTAATCATTTTAATTAATGATTCTGAGATTAATTAAACAATTTAATAAATAATGTTTAAAATTGGTTTATTTCTAGATTTAATTAATCATTTTTTCTAATGATGTTTATATTTAAATAATCATTTAACTAATGATTATTTGAGTTTAATTAATCATTTTAATTAATGATAATGCAAATTAATTGTAAAGACCCGAGAATTTTAACCGTTTAATAACGTAAATAACTAAATTTTCTTGAAATTTATATGATAAAATTTTGAAATAAAATTTTGATATTTGGAATGCGTCTATTTAATAGTAACAATTGGTAAATTTTTATTGAAAATATTTTAAAGTTAAGTTATTTGTGAAATTTAAAAAAATATAAATTTAATCAGTTTATTTGGTGTAATTGAAATATTTTTGAAAACTGAATATTTTTATATAAAAAATGTAAATCGCTTTTTAAGAGAGAAGTCGTAATTCGTTTTGTCAAATTCGAGCTTCTATAGCTCCGTTTATCTTATTTTCTACGTCTTAGCAGCATTTCCTATAGCGGAAATTCAGGTTTTTATAATTTGATCGTATCGTTGATATCTATGTACCGTTTTATTCCTCTCGTCATGCTGACCTCCTAAGTATATTTATTTCTGTATTTTGAGGTCTCGTAAGCGACGGAAGCAATAAAACAGTTCGTTGTAACGATACCGTAAATTGTGATTTTACATTTTTCTTCGGCAAATTTGAAATGTGATGCCCTAACTATAATAAATTGCTTTAAACTTTCAGCTGAATCAAAGCCCGACCGTTCAGAATTCTTTTATTCTTTTCTGGCGTATATATGTTCTTCTGCCATCTTCCTTTGTTTATTAACAAAAATCAGGTACATATTGTTCTTCATTTTTTTTTTTTTTTTCCGTTTTTTCTTTCTTCTCTCTGCCAAGCTTCCCTATTTGCTTTTCTTCTCCACAAAACTGCACGTGCGCTGCTTATAAACTTCCTCCTTTTAAATATGCAGCATACATATACTTGTGGTTTTAGGGCCATTCAGTTTCCCCTTGTATTTGAATTTGCCGTGTTGAAATTGCTGCTGTTCAAGACCCCCCCCCCCCCCAACCTTCCACCATTTATTTGAAACATTATATGGTGTATATTTATGCGTGCTAATCTTGCTAGATCCAATTTTCGTTGCTTGTATTTGTAGATGAATTTCATAAGCAAAGTATATATATAGGATAGCCGCATAGTATATACACGTAGTATATCGCATATGTGTTCATATGCATGCATGTAGAGATTGTGTGTACTACTTTATTCTTTCGGCTATTCTTGTTTTGGTCCTTGGTTGCTGCACGCTTGTTGTTTGTTTAAATGCACATATGTGTACTCTGTGCCCATATTATTACAGAGTCTATATAATGTGTGCTGCGTTATATATGTACATATATACCACCGTTGCTCTGACCTTGTTCATTGTTCAAACTTATGTGCTGCTTTCTTGACCTTTATTCTTGCCCAAAAGTATGACAGCCATACCCTTTTCTTTGTTGTTGTTGTATAAGAAAAGGTGACAAACATATATATTGTTTAATGTATAGGTGCTTACACGTGTGCTGTAGAACATGAGACCAATATGTCTTACATATAATAGTGTTATATACTATGTGCGAAAAAAATTGCAGTAGATATGCTTTTATAATCTGGGCATGATTGGTACATAGCACACATATGCAAAATCGACAAAAAATTATTTGCCATGTTAGTATTTGTCGACGGATATCATATGTGTTATATATTTATATATATAATCGCCTTTCTATTATCTAGGTATTGATATAACGCATATGTGTGTGTGTGTGTGTGTGTGTGTGTGTGTGTATATATATATATATATATATATATATATATATATGTATGTATGTATGTATGTATGTATGTATGTATATATATATATATATATATGTATGTATGTATGTATATATATATATTCGTTTTTTTTATTTTTATTTGTTTTAATTTATTCCATCAATTCATCGTGCTAAATCAAATTCTCTTGTCACAGTTTGAAGTGTCGTAGTTGTGTCAGTGCTTTTCAAATTTTCGTCGTTCTTTGGCGTAACTGTTTTTCAGTCGTTCTCTAGCCATGAAAGGTGGGCAGTCACTCACGATTAATGTTCTTATGCTCAATAAATTGATTCCATATAAATGGCAATTTAAATGTATCGTTAAAACTGAATTGCTAGTTATTAATTGATAAATATGATAAGTTGTTATTTAAATTCAATCATTGTGTAAATTGACACTGTTATATTGTCAACCCACTTTTTGGTAAGGCTGTAGGCAGGCGGATTTAACCAAGTCGATTTCTCAGTTATCGAGGATGAAATGCGGTAGGTTTGAGTCGACTGGATGAATATGTAACACAGCACGTTTGGGAGGTGGTTCGGCTATGTAAGTACGGCTCGGCATTGGAGGCTCGGTTGTGTCATTGGCTTGAAGGTGAACTGGATTGGAAGTGGATGTGGCCCGGTGTAGTGGTATGGTTATGCCAAGAGAGGTCGCTTGGCGTCGGCCGTTCGGTGTGGAAGTCATGGGTTGTTCTGCCAGCTATGGTTTGGTCAAATATGGGGTTGGCATAGAAGTCGCTCGGCATAAGAGTCGCTCGGCATAGGAGTTGCTCGGCATAGAAGTCGTCAGCATAGAAGTCGTACGACATAGAAGTACCTCGACATAGAAGACGCTCAGCATAGAAGTCTCTCGGCATAGAAGTCATTCGGCATAAGTGGCTCGGCACCTTGAGGTAGCTCGGCAACTTCTAGTCCCGAGGCATGTGACTTCAGTTAACTCGGTTGACTATCAGGAGTATCGGCATAGTTACTTAGGGTGCGTCGCTCGGTGAAGGATGGAAGATCGTATCTGGTTTGGCATACTAGAGTGCGGAATGGTTCGACATAGGCCGATCGACATGGGTCGGTTGAGATGGAAAGTATGGCTAGGCTATGGCCTTAATGGGCCCAGATTGCTAAGGAAGCCCATAACTCAGGATTTTTCTATAAATACAGCATGAGGAGGTTAAAAAAGGGGATCTTTTTTCTGTTCTCTTGCTTTTGTTTCCTAAGGCTAAGGTTACTCTACCAGTTTGTAACTGTAATTGATTCTAACATCAAAAAAGGAAACTTCTGGAGTGGACGTATGCCGGAGTTAGCCGAACCACTATAAAATATGTTGTTCTTTACTGCTTTCATTTTAGTTTTGACTATTCTTCACATTATTACTCTCTACATATACTCTATCTGTGAGTTGTGACTTGTATTTGGTGCTTTCGCTTGGATTTGGGTGTTAGTGACCAATTTTGGCGTCAACATTTTTGTACTTTCAATGAGAACGCAAGCACTCAGGAATTTTGAAGCTAGGAACTTGGATTCTAGGAAATAATGGTTAGGCCATCAACAAGGAAGCAAGTGATCGAAAGGAGCAATCAGGAGGGTAGTCAAGAGGCTTCCTTTGGAGATGGATCAGGTGGAGCATTCATCAACATCATCAGAGAGGAGATGGAAGCGATGATGAAAAGGAAGGAGGAGATGATGCAGACTCTTCTCAGACAATTTTCACAAGCAGGAACTACAGGAGTTCAGATCCGTGGAACTGGATCAGAAGCACTCAAGCAGCAAATAGAAGGAGTGGTTCAGCAAGGGGCAGCCTCCAATCAACAGACATCTATCAACCTGGATGGACTAGACTCGGGGGCACACCACTAGGAAATGTGGACCAATGCATGGAGGGTTACCAGATGGGCGCCGTGCAACCCGACGCCAAAAGGAATACTAGAGTAATGTGACGAGGAGTATGTGCCAGGATTCCCTCGGGAACTCGGGGGACAGATCGGAGGCAGCGCACAAGGATTACAACTTGGCGACAACGATAGATTACCAAAGATGGTTAGACGAACTATGAGAGGTGGATTGGTAAATAAAGACATAGAGGATATGAATAGGAGTCTCTTTACTCCTACTGTCAAGCGAGCTAGAAACCCTCCGGATTTTAAGCTACCAGCGTTGGAGATGTATGACAGGAGAACGGATCTTGTCGTTCATTTGACGAGGTATTGTGGGCATCGGATGAGTTTATGGCTCGATGCTTCCCTTTGTATTTGACGGATATCACAGCTATGTGGTTCAGACAGCTGGAGAGTGGTTCTATTGACGCTTGTACTGAACTAATTGAAAGGTTTATTAGGCAGTTTCGGGTCCATATAGTCAGACCCAATAACGTAATGACCTTGACATCGATAAAGCATTAGAAGGGAGAGTTGCTCAGGGATTTCTTAACCAAATTCAACGCAGCGGTAGCCTCAGTGGATCGAGCCGATCCGTCAATGGTTTTGATGGCTGCAGTCTCAAGAATTGCAAACAATTCGGATTTTAAGATATCATTGGAACGGGACCCACCAAGGGATCTCGAGGAGTTCTACCATGAGGCAGAAAGGTTCATGAGACAGGAAGATGCGCAGGCTGAGAGAGTACAGAGAGAGGCTGAAGCTTATGCAGTAAGGGGTAGAGGTCCACCCAGGAAGGATCCAAGTAAAGATGATAAAGGAAAAAGGAAGATGAATGGCAACGGTGGCACTTCGAAGAGGCCTCGGAGGGAGTCAAAGTTTTATTCTTATAAAGATTTAACTTAGACTCTAGAAAGGATTTACTTGGATACTCGAGGGGGCCTCCAATATTGAAGGCAGGCAAAGAGAGAGCCTTCTGAATACGAGCGGACATCGGGAAAGCATTGCCTATTCCATGGGATGGATGGGCACAACATAAACGACTGTAGGCATTTGAAAGATACCATAGAGGAGCATGTAAGGAATGGTAATCTGCAGCAATATGTAAGGAATCGAGCTGTGGCAGTGGGACAGGAGCGGCCACCGCCTACCTCGAACGAAGATGGCACTGGACCTAGGCAACGTCAGCTCATTATCAACTGAACAGATTTATGGTTTTGAATAAGTAATAGAACTCAAAGTAATACGGTTAGGTCACTTACACACGTACGAGATCGAGGACGGTCCCCAGACGTGCTTTGAGATGACAAAAAACCGTACTGCTTGGGTCTATGAAATCCCATTTTCTTTCTATTTTTCTACAAACTCTGGTTTCTTATGTGGTACTTTGGACATTTAATTCCCTTCGTTGTACAAACTTTTTCTTGGATAACTGAATTTTGTAACGATCGGATTTGGATCAGTGCAATAAATAATACAGGTCTCGCGATCATGGTCCCGACCTGTGAGATGGGGCATGATCGCAATTTACGAGTCCCTTCGTCGGAGAGCGATGGAATGGACTCGGACTGAATATCAAAGTCCTTGGCCGGAGAGCAGAGGCCAGAGAATATAAAAGTCCTTGGACGGAGAGCGGAGGCCCGTGAATATCACGGTCTTTGGCCGGAGAGCCGAGGCCGGTGAATATCAAAGTCCTTGGCCGGAGAGCCAAGGCCAGTGAATATTAAAGTCCTTCGTCGGAGAGCTGAGACCGGTGAATATCAAAGTCCTTGGCCGGAGAGCAGAGGCCGGTGAATATCAAAGTCCTTGGCCGGAGAGCAGATGCCGGTGAATATCAAAGTCCTTGGCCGGAGAGTCGAGGCCGGAGGCTATAAAAGTCCTTGGGCGAAGAGCCGAGGCCGGTGAATATCAAAGTCATTAGCCGAAGAACCGAGGCCGGAGAACCTATGAGCCCTTGACCGAAGAGTTGAGGCTAGAACAAGATAACGCGACCCGGCAAGGTCTACGGATTCAAGGTTAAATCCGGAGAGGTCACGAATTTAATAATATGGTTATGAACGGGATATGGACTTCGGATATCGGGTTTGAGGCTATTCAAAACACACCTTCCAATAGCAAGGCATGTTTTTGGGGGGCAGAGTGTTAACCCGCCTTTGGCAAGGCTGTAGGCAGACGGATTTAACTAAGTCGATTTCTCAGTTATCGAGGATGAAATGCGGTAGGTTGATCGACTGGATGGATAGGTAACACGGCACGTTTGGGAAGTGGTTCGGCTATGTAAGTACGGCTCGGCATTGGTGGCTCGGCTGTGTCATTGGCTTGAAGGTGAACTGGATCAGAAGTGGATGTGGCCCGGTGTAGTGGTATGGTTATACCAAGAGAGGTCGCTCGGCATCGTCCGTTCGGTGTGGAAGTCATGGGTCGTTCGGCCAGTTATGTTTCGATCAATTATGGGGTCGGCATAGAAGTGCATGGCATTGAAGTCGCTCGGCATTGGAGTCGCTCGACATAGAAGTCGCTCGGCATAGGAGTCGCTAGCCATAGAAGTCCCATGGCATAGAAGTCGCTCCGCATAGGAGTCGCTCGGCATAGAAGTAGCTCGGCGTAGAAGTCATTCGTCATAAGTCGCTCGGCACTTGGAGATGGCTCGGCTACTTCTAGTCCCGAGGCATGTGACTTCAGTTAACTCAGTGGACTATCAGGAGGATCGGCATGGTTGCTTTGGGTGTGCCGCTCAGTGAAGGATGGAAGCTCGTATCTGGTTCAGCATACTAGAGTGCGGAATGGTTCGGCATAGGTCGGTCGGCATGGGTCGGTTGAGATGGAAGTATGGCTCGGCTGTGGCCTTAATGGGCCCGGACTGCTAAGGAAGCCCAGTAACTTGGGATTTGCCTATAAATACAGCATAAGGAGGTTTAGAAAGGGGATCTTCTTTCTGTTCTCTTACTTTTATTTCCTAAGGCTAAGGTTATTCTACCAGTTTGTAACTGTAATTAATTCTAACATCAATAGAAAGGAAACTTCTAGAGTGGACGTAGGCCGGAGTTAGCCGAACCACTATAAAATCTGTTGTTCTTTACTGCTTTCATTTTAATTTTGACTTTTCTTCACATTATTACTCTCTACATACACTCTATCTGTGAGTTGGGACTGGTATTTGGTGCTTTCGCTTGGATTTTGGTGTTAGTGACCTATTTTGACGCTAACATATATATTAATTTATTTCGCCAGTGTTGGTTATGGTAAGTTATGTTATTTATTGTTCTCACTTTGCAAGTTCCCTTTAGCTTAGAAATCAATATGGGTTGAAATGACACATACTCGAACGGACTTTAGAATAGGAGAACTTCGTTATGAGTTGAAATGATAAACCCAAACGATTTTCAGTTATTATTGAAAATTTTGGATTGTAGGTTTAATAATATAAACCTGTAAATTTAAACTATTACGGATTAAAATAATCAATATCGGTATCACTTGACCATAGGATAGAAAGTTATATGCGGACGCCGTTGGTCTATTTTTGAAAAAAAATCTAAATACTTGAAAGTAAATATGCGAGTCTGATTGTGGAAATGCAATAAGTATTCTATTTTATTATTGTAATTTTTTTTTAAACCTTAGAATGTTGCTTTTTGGAGAGATAAAGGTATGAGTTTAATTGAAAGAAATCTGTAAAGTTTTACTTATATTTTAACATATAAAATAAGAATTTAAATAGAGATATATAAAGTTTAAATTATCTTTTTTAAGTAGTCTATTTATTTGCATGATTATCTTGTTCGTGTTCTATTTGACACTGGTGCATCCCATAGTTTTATATTTGTTGGTCTTTGCAATAAATTCGATCATATTTTCCAACTCCAATTGGCAACTTCATCATTAGGTGTAATAAATCCCATCGGCGGTCTTGACAAATCTTAGTGTGATTTGTGAAGGAGTGAAACTCCTTTACAAGTGTCGTCGATTCATCGGAGATTTCTATGTTTTGGGTTTCGATGCATTCGATATTTTACTTAGAGTGAGTGGTTAAAGCGTTATAATGCTTTCATTTCTTGTAAGGACCGAACTGTCTCTTTAGTCAGTGAACTGGGCAAGCCTTTGGTTATAGAATGTCGAATGCCTCAGGATGTCGTAGGCAGCTTCATCTTTTCTCTTGATGCTCAGCCTATTGATCTAGACTCCACCCCTATCGTCAAGAACTTTCCTGATGTATTTTGTGAAGTCACTTCTCTTTCTCCCAAGCGCGAAATTGAATTCCGCATTTATATTATCCCAGGTGCTCGACCTGTTGTTCTTCCTCCTAGACGGATGGCTCTGAAAGGGAAGACTGAGCTGAAGATGCAGATTGAGGATTTGTTCTCCAAAATTTTGATCAGGCAGAGTTTTTGTGAGTGGGTGCTGTAGTGGTTTTTGTCACCAAATCTGATGGTTCTCTGAGAATGTGTGTTGATTATAAAGAGCCGAACAAGCTTACTCTCAAGAACCGATATCTGATGCCTTACATCAATGATAGGTTTGATCAGTTCTATAGAGCTAAAGTGTTTTATCGGCTTGATCTTGCCACCAGCTTCCACCAACTTCGAGCAGCAAAAGAAAGCATTCCCCAGACTACTTTTAGAACAGAGAATGGTTAGTCATGCCTTTTGGATTAACCAATGCTCCTTCCTTCTTTGTCGACCTTATGAATCATGTATTCCGCGATGTTCTCAATAAGTTTGTTTTTGGTTTTCCTTGATGATATCTAGCCTTTTCTAAGTTAAAGAAGGGGCACCGGGTACATTTAGACCATGTTCTCAAAACTCAGAGTAGCCATCAGTTGAAAGCTAAATTTTTTAAATGCCATTTCTGAAGAGATGAAGTTGATTCCTTAGGCACATTGTTTCAGAGGATGGAGTCTCAATTGATCCGTTTAAAGTCACCGTGATTAATGTAAGTCTATCCACCTTTCTCTTTTTAATTCTTCATCTTATCTATCTTTGAATTGATCCCCTTATCTGTTCCCAGGATTGGGAGACACTTAAGACCCCGACTTATATTCGTAGCTTTTTGGGCCTTTCCGGTAATTATCGGAGATTTATTGAGAATTTTGCTCGTATAGCTGTACCTCTCACTGCTTTGACTCGTAAGAAGGCCAAGTTTGATTGGAATGAGAAATGTGAAGTTGCATTCAATGAGTTGAAGCAAAAGCTTACCTCTGCTCCTATTCTCACCGTTTCGAATGGTGAGGAAGGACTATTGGTTTATACCGATGCTAGTAAAGAAGGATTGCGTGCTGTGTTAATGCAAGATGGGAAGGTCATAGCTTATGCTAGTCGTCAGTTGAATCCCCACGAAGCTACCATGATTTAGAGTTGCTGGTTGTTGTGTTTGCTTTGAAGTTGTGGTGGCATCACCTTTTAGGAACAAAGTTTGAGCTTTTCACCGATCACTAGTCTCTTAAGCATATCTTCAACCAGAAGGATTTGAACCAGAGGCAAGTTCAATGGCTTGATTTCTTAGCATCTTATGATCTCGACATCAATTATACCCCTGGGAAAACCAATGTGGTGACTGATGCTTTGAGTCGGAAGAAAGGCTTGATGTATCAGATTGTTGTTACTCCATCTCTTATGGATTGAATGGCAGCTAAGCAGGATGAGGATGCAATGCTTAGGCTTATGAAGGAGAATATTCGGAGTAGGGAAGGTTATGGTCAGAATGAGTTAGGAGCATAGATTGATTGGAATAGAGTTTTGAGAATTAATGGCCGGATTTATGTTCTGAATGTCGATGTTTTAAGGCAAGAAGTTCTTAGGGAGAACCATCAGTCTAGACTCTCCTTCAATCCAGGTGTCACAAAGATGTTTCAGGATATGAAGAAGTCGTATTGGTGGAAGGGTATGAAGCGAGATATTTCTATCTTCGTCAATAGATATGCCACCTGTCAGAAGGTTAAGGCTGATCACCAGAAGACCACTGGATTGTTGCAACCCCTTGAGATTCCCATTTGAAAGTGGGATCAAGTTTTTATGGATTCTATCGATGGTTTACCAAGGACTAGAAGGGGGAATGAGAGTATTTGGGTAGTTGTCGTTCGATTGACCAAATCCGCCCATTTTATTCTGATCAAGTCGAATCGGACTGCTTCGAGCTTAGCTGAGATCTATATGAGGGAGATTGTCCATCTCCATGGTGTTCCTTCTAGCATTGTTTGTGATCGTGATCCTCTCTTTACCAGAAGTTCTAGAAAGCTTTTCAGGAAGCATTGGGCACTCATTTGAACCTTTACGGCTTATCATTCTCAGACTGATGGTCAAACGAAAAGGATAAATTAGATTTTAGAAGATCTTCCTCGTGCTTGTGTTCTTGATTATGGAGGGTCTTGGGAAGATCATCTCCATCTCGTTGAATTCACCTATAATAACAGTTATCAGGCATGACTATATCTTTGAATCTGAACCTTTCTTAGCTTAATCCATCTATTTATCCAAATCCTTTGAATTTAGGAAAGTATCGAGATGTCTCCATTTGCCGCTCTTTATGGACGATCCTACAAATCTCCATCTTGCTGGATTGAATCCAGTGATCGCCTAGTTCTTGGACCCAATATGATTATGGAAGCATATGAGAAAGTTGAGAAGATTAGGAGGAAGATGAGGATTGCTCAGGATAGATAGAAGAAGTATGCAGATAGGCGAAGGAGGGATTCGGAATTTTCAGTAGGTGGTCAGGTCTTTCTTAAGATCTCATCTCTGAAGAATGTGGTTCGATTTGGACGGAGAGGGAAGCTTGCTTCTAGATTCATCGGTCCTTTCCGCATTTTGGAAAGAATTGGTCCTTTGGTATATTTAGTTGATTTGCCGAGAAACTAACAGGTGTGCACAACGTGTTTCACGTATCTCACCTTCGCAAATACCTCCATGATCCATCTTTGATTATTCAGCTAGATTTATTAGAAAACTTGGGCATTGAGCCAAATCTCACCATCGAGAGAAAGCCACTTTGTATTGTCGATAGAGGTACGAAGCAGCTTCGAAGGAAATCTATCGGTCTAGTTAAAGTACAGTGGAGTCCGAATGACCGGGATTGCAACTGGGAAACCGAGGAATCCATTGAAAGGGATAGCGGATTAAGGATCTTAAGACTACTTTAACACTAGAGGGGGGTGAATAGTGTTTAATGGATTCTAAGACTTATATGGACTTAAATGAAATTATGGAACAAACAAATGCAAAAATTAATCAAGAACAATCACAGAATCAAACACAAATGCAGAAAGTAAATAAATAGCAGTAAAAGGGAAAGAACACACCAAATTTTATACTGGTTCGGAGTTACCTTACATCTAGTCCTGTACCAAGGGAAACAATCTCATACAGATTTTTATTATACCAATGTCAAGATTACAATCCTCAATTTCTAAAGGCCATGAGGTACCCTCCTGTCTCATGAGTCCGGGGCAAACTTTCTTGATTTACGGGCCACAAGATTACCCAATTTATTTCCACGCATAACCACACCTTATAGAGAGACTCGATAAATTTTTGATTACAAATTGATCCTATAACTCTGAATAGCACTTTGATCTTCGAGAGAGGGCAGAGAATCAAAAAAGAATGAGATTCAATTTGATTCACTTAAGAATTCGGCAGAATTTCGGCACGATCTTAAAAATATGAAAATTATAGAATATGGATTTGTGGAGAAGAAGAAGTGAAGAAAATAAGAAATCAGTTGGTTAAAAAATTCGTTTGTGAAGCCTATTTATAAAGCACCAACGGTCATAACTATTCGTGAAGAGATTTAAACAAATAGACACTTCTTTTGAACATTGAAACTTTTGAATTCAATGACCACCATGTTGACATGGGGTATCCCATGATGTCGAATCCCTATTTTAAAAACAATGTAAAATTTGTTTTGAAACTGAAGTTTAAAACAAGAGTTTATTTTAAAACGAAAACAAATAATATTTTAAGGCCAAAACATCTTTTTGAAAAATCATTTGAAAAGATAATTTTAAGGCTAATATATTTTGAAAAGCATTTTTGAAAATCATTTTGAAAAACCATTTTGAAGTAGTTTTGCAAGCTTCTTCCTGCAGAATATCTCATCACATCAGGACTCGAGAACTTGTACAAAACAGGATGTTCGTGGGTTTGTAAGCCACTTGTCGTAGGTTTGTAAGCTACTTGTCGTGGGTTTGTAAGCCACTAAGAAGGTAGAAATGGGTTCCATCCCAAAATGAAATTCGGAATGATGATTTCCATGCTATTATGAAGTTTTAACAAAAACTAGACACGTATCTTGAAATCTTGATTTTGATACTCTAGAGTGTTCAATCTTGAGTCTTGAAAACTGTTCACTCTTCAGTAATCAATACCTGCATATATATCTATATATCCTGCATATACATATCTATCTAGACAACAGTGTTATTATATATTTTATAATAATTTAAGTTAAAAAAGGTTGTTGTCATCAAAACCAACATCTTAGTTCCTAACAATCTCCCTCTTTTTAATGATGACAACCTGTATTTATAAAATATACTTATCATACCATAACTCCCCCTTACTCCATAACTCCCCTTTACTCTATAATTCCCCCTTACTCCAAGCCAACTATTATTTTGTAACTTCTCCCCCTTTGTCATCAACAAAAACTTCTAACTAATAAATTCCCTGAACTTGATACAAGATAATCAACCATAATAAAATAGAGTAATCCATATATAAGTATAATAAGTGCTAAGTGTGATCATAAGTGTAATCCAAAAGGTAAATCAATCATCAGCCAATCATATTTACAGTAATTATTCAATCCAAACATATATACAAACCATAAGTTAAGTCAATCATGTTTAAAACACACCAATCAAATCAACCAAATAACATACAGAATGACTAAACATTCCTTGGTACTTCCACCCATCCATTTTCTCCAAAGATAGGGTCTGCTATGATGGCATCTCATTCTTCTTTGTCTTTGTCGAGAGTGACTGGTGGATTTCCTTCGAGATCGTTCTTGTTAAGGGCTGAGATCATCCAACGAAGGGCATCGAAATGTCTCTCTTGCTCCTTGATCATTTGTATTTGACTCAATTCTAAGTGATGTTGATTACGAAGTATTAATGTAAGAATATTCTTGAAGGAAGTGAGAGTTTCTTCAAGATTATCACTTAGATTCTTAATCGGAGAAGCCATAATTCAAGAAATAGGAAGAACTATGAAAGATAGTGATTAGAGATGAAGTTTGACAATTTATTCTGGAAGAAACAGATATAAATAGGGGTAGAAAGTCGTTTGAAATTAATAGACACAAGTTAGTTACATGAAAATAAAATTTGAATGTGTAACTATTTTCTCCCCGTTGGATGTCGACATGCGGGGATGGTGTATGTCGACACGCCTCTGCCTAAAATACATTTTGCTTTGTTTTGAATATTATGAACAAATCTATTAAACTAAAATTTGTATAATATAAAAACAAGCAATTACAAAGACAAGTGAAGTTGAATAACAGGAAATGAAAGATTTCATTAATAATTTTAGTCAACATTACATAAGATAATATAATATTAACTAAAATAAAGAAAATACAAAGATAGAACTAAGATAACATGAACTAAAACTAGTTAGATGAAGATGAAGAAGATGATAGTCCAAGCTTTCTACTAATTTTCCCAAAGAACTTGTCGATTTTAGTGGAAATCTTATCCATTTTCTTGCTCATTGATCTTTTAAGTGTTTTTTGATTTTCCACTATAATTCTTTGATTATTGAGAATAGTCTTGTTGGATGGATTAGCGGGATTAGTAGGATATTCAATACTCTCTAAGGAAGTTTCTTGATCTTCCTCTTCCTCCTCTTCAATTTCCATTCCTTCCTCTTCCTCTTCTCCTTCTTCTTCTTCCATTTCTTCCATCTCTTCATGAGCAAGTCTCTTTTCCTTTTCCGTAAGCGTTTCATATGGTTGAAACACTAATGGAATTTGCATAAGGGAAATGTTTCCATGGTTGAACACTTTTCTAGTTATAAATTCTTCCCTTTTGACATCAACTCCAAAGTAATTAAAAATATGAGTGAGATAAATTCCATGATATAATGTGTTTTCACCCATAATAAAATTCTTGGGCCTTAGCTCATCCAAAATAACTTGAGCCCAATTAATATCATAATTTCCAAAAGTTGCAAAAAGAGCTTTGCAAAGTTTTAAAGTCGGGTTGTTGTAGTTTCTCGATCATGGTATAAGAGTGTGTTGGATAAGAAGATTAACGATTCTTGCTTTTGGATGAAAATAACGATTTTTGAATTTGAAATTGTCATCCCTTCAAAGATGTGATGAAATGTCTCTCGATCATTTTCATTGATTTGAAATTCTGAGAGATTCATTCCGGTATACTTGCATCCCAAAATATTTCTCAAAATTTCACAATCCAAAACAATTTGTGTTCCTTTAACACTTCTCTAAATTTGTCCTTCTTCTCCATCATAAAAACCACGATTCAAATTTGCATAAAACATTTTAACAAGATTTGGATAACATACAAAATCATTTTGTTTGTTATCTACAAAACTAAGAATAGAACATTATTGAAAAAGATTTTCAATTTCATAAGAAGGAAAATCTTCAAAAATAGCAAATTTTCCTGTATGAATTTTACCAAGTTTACATAGTTGATGTAAGCTTTGATAGCTTCCGGGTCATTAAAAAGAAATTTTTTGATAGATTTTGGAAGCCTAATGGTGTTAGAAGTGCTTAAAGAGGTCATTGAAGAAGTTTGAGAGGAGTTGAAGATAATGAAGATAAGTTTGAAATTTGAAATAAAAGTGAAAAGTGATGATAAAGAGAGAGATAAATAGAGAATTTATAGACATGTTCTCTGGTCAAGAGGCATTTTCCATAGCATTGAAGTTGGTTAAAAGGTGAAGAAAAATTCAAAAGTTTGAATTCAAATTTTAAAATCAAATTCTAAGGGGCATGTCGACATGGCGTATCTTGGTATGTCGACATGTGCCTATTGAATCAAAGAATAAGTTTCTATTCTTAATTTCTAATAAATATATATATTATATCATATATTCTAATTATATAATTCCTGCAATAACATTAAATATAATAGTACTTAAATATTAATAATTTAATAATTAGAATATTATTAAAATAGTATTATTTTTGAATTTAAAATTCAAATTTCAAGGGATAAAATTGAATTTAAAAATTCAAGGAATTTTAAAAAGAATGTGACGACCCAAACTCAATGTCCGATAAACGACATCAAATTCGCATCGCCGGAGCTTATAACAACAATTAGATGAATATAAAACAGCGGAACAGAATCAATATCATAAATATCATCACAGCTACAACATCGACATAAAATCCATACGACAACAGAGTATATAATACATACACCACAACTCCAAATACAACATCATGATAATACAACAGTGATCATATATCCAAAAAGTTCTCAAATGAGAGAGATGATAACGAACTCCCAAAAGCTAAACACCTGAAATCTCCAAAAGCTCCCAAGTACATCTCCTAGATAAGAGCTCCAAAATACTACTACTCCAAAATACAGAAACCTGCTACTAGGCTGCCCGTGTAGAAATAATGGGCACCCAGAGTTTAGGAAAAAAAAACAATAAACTCCGGATCAGTCATCAGATTGGTATGAGTAAACAAAAACAACAGTTACTTTCAAAGAACTAGATTTATAAAAGAGTTTTCAGAATCCTTTTTAAAATGGAACTACCATAAGACCTCCCACCACACACACAATGCAAACGCAGAATTGGAGGAGATTTCTTCTTATGATAGTTAAATATGCTTGATACGAGAAAAGAATTCTTTGATATTATTACTAGTGCATAGTGAAGGAAACATTTTGAAAGTAGGATATTAATCTTAGCCAACATACGACCATTATCGTATGCCTACTATAGCTACCATTTAAATAGTGGGGCGCCACCATAAGTAAATGGCAGGTTCTACAACTAAAACCGTATAGGGTTTTGTATTGGGAATTGAATTTCCAACAATGGTCAGGCCAAGGAACTTACCATTGCCACATGGAAACGCCTCTGGAAAGACGCCCCGAGAACCTAACCGAATCTCTACCAACACAAGGCCGGGTTACCCTTCAAACTGGGTAACAACTGACACGAGTATGCCATCTCCCGGTTGTAACCAACCTTTAACCGGGGCCCCAGCAACAAATCATAAAATAATATATATATATATATATATCTGCGATATCAACATAAGTTAAGTATCTGGGCTCCATACCATGATACCACTTCTCTCCAGAAGGAAATGCACATACCCTAAGGGGTGCTACCCCCAATAACCTTGCTGCATCTTTCCTATTTCGACCATTCCGGGGTGTGAGGCTTGACGAAGTCTCGTCCACAAAGCTACGCTTTTCTCAAAGCCATGCTTCGATCAACAAATGATCAACAACACTCAGCATGCCACATTACCAAATTTGGGAATATATTGCTGATATCCTTCAACTACATAACCTTTGAGCTCGTACGTCTCAGAGAAGGGTGTTAAGCTAAGAGAATAAATTCTCCGCCACCAACAGAAATATATTTGAAAGAAATCTGCTTTATATCTCAATTTGTAATGTCAGACACACAATCCATACAAGTCTGTTCTGGGTTTGAACAGAACCGAAGGCACTTCCAAAGAAGTCCTTGCAATCCGGATATCCACAATCCTGATCGGATTCCCCATCACATATGGAGAACTCTATAACGGAGCAACTCGGTGCAGAGTCAATCGACATGTCATCTTATCGCTCTCGCAAATACCCGGTCTTCAACACCGGTCTTCAAATGCTATCCATAACGTCGAATCACATATTCAAAATGGGTTATATGACACAAAGGTCCTTTCCCGGCTAATTCGAATAGTGAGTGTCAAATTTTAAAACATGTGGATGTCATTCACAAATATTCACAGGTTCGATGTGGGTTTCGGATAACCAACTGAAATCCGATTCCCTGCTGCATCGAAGTTCAAATGCCGTTTTACGGGAAACAGGGTTTTCACATCAATACAGAACGAACCACAATCGCAGTACAGTACATGGCAATTTATATCACACAGTATCACACTCAGAACAGAAATATCAATATAGTGCACAGCGATAGTTAATCATTTTCAAATGTGGTTTAAATAAATTTACCATATAATTATTTTAAATCAATGATAAAAATTTGGATAAATAAATTAAATCTTAATTTATTCGATTTATTGATTCAAAATTAGTTATTTTAAATTAACTGCTAATTTTCTTGATTAATCAACTTAAATTAATTTGAATAACAAATTCTCAATTACAATTTAATTTGAACACTTAATTAAATTTCAAATTGTATATCATTCTTAATTTCTTTAAATCATTTATTAATACAAATTATTTTCTTTACTTATCATTTGAAAATCTATTTTATACTTTAAAGATTAATTTATTGTTACATTAAAAGTTTTAATGTAAATTTACTTTAATTCTTATTTTAAATTAAATTACTTGATTTAAATATTAATCAAGATTTTTATAAGCATTGATATATATTTGCTTACTTTGTTGATAACAAAAAAAATTCAACTTAAAGTTATTCAACAACTTTAAAGATTTGGCCTAACTCATTTTAAACATATCCGAGTAAAACAGGGTTCCACTCGGCAACTTCTCTGAGTCTTCCCTTTCTCTCCTCATTCCAGTTTCTCCTTCTCCCTGTTCTTTTTTTTTCTAAGTTAAAACTTTAGCTAACTAAAATAGCATCAGGGAGAACTCGTTCGAATACGAACACAAACCCGAAGCACTACACGAAATTTTTT
Organism: Allium cepa; assembly: GCA_030765085.1. Classification (NCBI taxonomy): domain Eukaryota; kingdom Viridiplantae; phylum Streptophyta; class Magnoliopsida; order Asparagales; family Amaryllidaceae; genus Allium; species Allium cepa. The sequence goes on along the minus strand of CM060943.1, from coordinate 473,390,673 downwards.
CGAGTCTCTCCCGAAGCCAGGCACACGCGAAAACTGCCTGTTCCCATACGAACGCTGTGCACGTGCATATCATCACGGCGTTACTCCGGTGGCCATTTCGATCGCCAGCAAACCACGATGCATCCCTACATACGAGATCGAAACTTAATTCTTCACGAAATTGTCAAAATCGAAATTTGCCTGAAGCGTGCGCCAACTATACGAATGCATCAACCCAAATCACCTCGGCCTCCCCAACGACAACCACCCGTCGCCATGAAACTCCGGCCCAAGCACGACAACACCCCAAGCCATCATCCCCCAAGTCCTCGTGGAGCTCGATCAACTCAAGAGGGCGCCATCAAAATTTTACAGAACTCGAAAAAATGGAACTAAAACCCTAATGTGACCTCGAATCCAAATCTCACGCAATAGAAAAATTCTTTGAAAATTTTCGTGAAGTCTCTGATTTTCAAACTTGCTACAAACCAAATTTTAGTATTTATAATTGAATCGATTGTTACAAATTCATAAAAGTTCAATTTTTATTCACATACAGATTACCCTTAAAATAACCAACTAAAAATCCTCATTTTGTTTTTAAAAATCATAAATGGAAGTAAGAAGTCAAGCTATATATTCGAATCATTAAATTAAAATTTTCTTGATTCCTTATAAAATCCATTGTTACTATAAAAATCATTTGTTTCCCAACTATGTATACTTCTTCTTCTTAAATCTATTTTTAAATCATAGTTCATCCCTAAATATACAAGTTTCATTTCGAGATCCAGGTTTAACAATGATTACATGATGAAAGATGTGGGTTTTGAATATGTTTGGTGCTCTGAAACCAGAGACAGAGGTGATTTCAACATGACAGACATTCCACTTTTTAATATTTATACACATTGGAAAATTATATATGTATATGCATGCTAAAGTGACTTTGAACCTCAGATTTTACAGCAATAAACAGTTATACTTAAGTTTCTTTTTTTGAGTTGTTACTCACCTATTTGTTGAAACAGAGAACACCTTGGGTTTTGATAATAACTGCAGTTTTGATCCTTCTCTTCTTTCTTTTTTTTCAGTAAATTGTTTTGAACTTTAAATGAAAAGTGATGTTTTATTTTCTTTTATTTTCTGATCTCAGTTAATATTTGTTGAACGAATGAACTGAGACTATGTTCATGTATATATATAAAGAGGTGCAGGTTCCTTGTGTTATGCTGAAACAATATTTTTTTTCTTTTTAGTTGTACTTGTGTATGGGTGTATTGAGAGCATTTAATGAAGCATGTATTTACAGTTGATGTCTTACTTGATGTTACTAGAGTAAATGGCATTAAATGAAGCATTAAATGGAAGCATGTATGCAATGCTCCTTTGCCTCCTTGTATACTTACAGGTAATGTTATTTTAGATTTTCTTTTATATGTATAGTTTATATATATATTTATTTTTGTTAATTCACTTCCTATGCAACTTGTTTGTTGACTTTGCTAAAATGAAAGTGTTTTTTTTCTTTTACAGTTTTTATATTTCTTCATACTCTTTTGTTATCTTGGTTTACTTGCTAAATGAAAGTGTGTGTTTCCTTTGTTTTCTTGTTTATTCGTTTATTCGTTTATTTGTTTATTTGCCAAATGTTAGATTATAATTAGGTGACTTAAATTTTATAATTTTATCATAACTTACTTTAACAATTTTATTTCTATTAAAAGCTCATCTAACAATATTTAAATTTATAACCCATATTATTTTACTTTGTTAAAAAGAAAAGTTGTTTTAGTTATTAACATTAAATAACTATGTGATTTTATTACAATATTTTATTTCTTTTGAAATTCTCAAATTTAAATTTAAAAGTTCCAATAAATTACCAAATTTTTGAATTCAGAATTTTTGGGAGAATCAATCAAACAAACAAGCATCCATTTAAATAAGAAAAATTAAAAATAATGTAAATGCGTACCTATTTTTAGATCCACACTCTCATCGTCACCTGATTCATGAATATCAGTGAAACACAGATTTGAATTATTCGTCTTCTTTTCATCGTCGCTAGATGATGAGTCTGAGTCATCAAGAGTTGTTGTGTATGCTTTTTTTCTTTTCCTTGACGAAGCATTATTTAGAGGGTACAACTGTTTATTTGGATACGGACAATCTTTTCTATAATGCCCGACCTTATTGCAATAGTATCATCTATCATTGTTGACGTTCTCCATATTATTTCTGAATTTCCTTTGATCATTTCTTTTGTAATTATTCATTTTTCTATATTTTAAGAATTTCCGGAAGTTTCTTGTCATGGAAGTAATCTCCTCATCACTGTATGGTTACGAATCTTCTGTTGTTACATTAAGTGCTAATGACTTCTTTTCTGTAGCCTTGTTTTCTCTTCTTCCTTACAGTTGAACTTCATAAGACATCAGATTCCCAATTAATTCTTCTATTTTCATGAGACTGATATCATTTGCTTCTTCGATTGCAAGTGTCTTTTGATCCCTGTCTGGAGTGAATGAATTTAGAATTTTTCTGACTTGGTCTTCCTCCAAAAAGCTTTTTTCCAGTGCAATTAGTGAATGAACAATACCTTGAAATCGACAATACATGTCGTGAATGTACTCATTTGCATGCATTTTAAACAATTGAAACTGATTAGTTAATATGAAAATTTTAATCTGTTTAACTTTTCTTGTTCCTTCATGAGTAACTTGCAAAGTTTTCCAGATTTCAAATGCAGACATACAAACAGACACTCTATTAAACTCATTCCTATCTAATGAACAAAATAATATATTCATGGCCTTTGAGTTATTTTTTGCAACACACTTTTGCTCAGCAGTCCACTGGACAAAATTGGTATTTGGTTCAATATACTCATGTTTTGTGATATTCCAAGTGTCTAATCCTGCAGATTGTAAATAAATTTTCATTTTACAAGCCCAATATGCATAATTACTACCATTGAAAAATGGTGATTTAACAGTAGACCGACCTTCTATAAATGAATTAGTGTTAGTGATAACAAAACTAGTGCTAGAGTTGACATTACCAGTGTTGGTAGCCACTAAAACAATTTTCAAGTTTCAGATTATGAAAACTATGAAAAACAATGCTCTGATACCAATTGAAAGGGATAGCAGATTAAGGATCTTAAGGCTAACTTAACACTAGAGGGGGTGAATAGTGTTTAATGGATTCTAAGACTTATATGGACTTAATTGAAATTATGACACTAACAAATGCAGAACTTAATCAAAGAACAATCACAGAATCAAACACAGTTGCGGAAAGTAAATAAAAAGCAGTAAAAGGGAAGGAACACAGCAGATTTTATACTAGTTCGAAGTTACCCCACATTCAGTCCTGTACCAAGAGAAACCACCTCATATAGATTTTTATTATACCAATGTCGAGATTACAATCCTCAATTTCTAAAGGCCATGGGTACCCTATTGTCTCACGAGTCCGAGGCAAACTCTCTTGATTTAAAAGCCACAAGATTACCCAATTGATTTCCAGGCACAACCATACCTTATAGAGAGACTCGATAAACTTTTGATTACAAATTGACCCTATAACTCTGAATAACACTTTGATCTTCGAGAGAGGGTAGAGAATCAAACAAGAATGAGATTCTAATTTGATTCACTTAAGAATTCGGCAGAACTTCGGCACGATCTTAAAAATATGAAAATTATAGAATATCGATTTGTGGAGAAGAAGAAAGGAAGAAAATAAGAAATTAGTTGGTTAAAAAATTCGTTTGTGCAGCCTATTTATAAAGCACCAACGGTCATAACCATTCGTGAAGAGATTTAAATGAATAGACACTTCTTTTGAAAATTGAAACTTTTGAATTCAACGGCCACCATGTCGACATGGAGTATCCCATGATGTCGACATCCCTATGTTAAAAGCAATGTAAAATTTGTTTTGAAAATGAAGTTTAAAACAAGAGTTTATTTTAGAACATAAACAGATAATATTTTAAGGCTAAAACATCTTTTTGAAAAATCATTTGAAATGATAATTTTTGGGCTAAAATATTTTGAAAAGAAGTTTTGAAAATCATTTTGAAAAACCATTTTGAAGTAGTTTTGCAAGCTTCTTCCTGCAGAATATCTCATCACATCAGGACTCGAGAACATGTACAAAACCAGGATGTTCTTGGATTTGTAAGCCACTTGTCGTAGGTTTGTAAGCTACTTGTCGTGGGTTTGTAAACCACTAAGAAGGCAGAAATGGGTTCCATCCCAAATGAAATTCGGAATGAAGATTTCCATGCTATTATGAAGTTTTAAAAAAACTAGACACATCTTGAAATCTTGATCTTGATACTCTAGATTCTTTAATCTTGAGTCTTGAGTATTTATACACTACTAGAAAAGGCTCTCAGTTCGACTGCTAGGGGCGACGGCTTTCGACGGCTAATTTCCAATGGCTTTCGACGGGCCGTCGACGGCCGTCGAAAGCCGTCGGAAATCTGCGAATTACAGGGCTCGGTCGAGCCCTCTTCTTCCTCATTATCACATACGAAAATTTAACCCAAAAAACCCCAATTCCCTTCTCCAAACTACCAATCTCTAATTTCCAGCTTCCGGATCCTCAACTGCTGCCTAATTAAACTCTGTTACTCTTAATCTCAGGTATAATCTCTTATTTTTGTGAAAAATTCAGTTTTTACCCTAATTCTATATTTGCATAAATTGATAAATTAGGGCGAACTAGTGATTGCAATTATTTCCAATAGCGTAATAATGGTTTATAGCATCACATGGTATACCTATTTCATCTTTTATCGTGAAATTGTGAAAAACATGTATAATTTGTGGTTGTTCATGTATATGTAAATCGTTATGTATGCCTTGATTCTACGATTGTATATGTGTGTAGTGCTGCTATCATTGTATTGTGTTAGTTGGAATAAGATAAAATGAATGAACGAGCTAGGAGTATTATATTGTGTACGTATTGACTTATGAAATTAAAAAAAGCATGAGTCTAAATTATAATTGTGTGTATTGAAAAATGACAAAAATGTTAAACCAGCCTTAAGTTGATGTAATACGTCGAATAAATGTGTTAAATTAATATATATTTTTGTAAATGTGAACAGTTAGTAAAACTGTATTTTTTCGTAAAATGCACGCATTAATTGACAAATGTCCCTTAGAGAGTTTTTTGCCCCGTTTAACGAGTGTTGCACATAATCGTTATATAAATAGTCGTTTTTTTCGAAAAACGATCCTTTATATTCATCTGGTACAATGTTTGTTGGATTTGTCCCTGTATTGGACAAGTTATGAACATAGTAAGCATTTACATTTTGTATACCACTTCGTCTCAAACGGTTCATAAAATTTCGGCCTAGCTTTTCTTTTTTGTTATCTGCGTACTCTCATTTATATACAATGCAGGGAACAAAAGGGAAATGCTGCCGAAATTTTGTTGAATCGTTTGAGAAGAAGTAATATACGAAATATAAATGGTTACTGTGTTTGTAATGGGAAGTAGGATGGCTGATCAATAAAAAAAAATTATACAATTTTTTATATCGATACGTTAAAAAATAAAATGTGCCATATTTGAAAATATTTTTAAATTTATGAAGTTGTTCTTTCAATTCAAATATTATACGACCATGAAAATAATCTTTTTCGAATTTATATTCTTGAATAAATATTAAATTTTGAACTTCTTATTTTGTCAAATAGGAAAAATAATTGATTATTTTATTGATCGGGGGAGATGGATGTATCAAAGAAAAGGACTGAGGGGCTCAATGAAAGAAGATTTTTATAATGGTATAAACATGTTTGTTGAATTCGCTTTAAGTAATAACGGAAACGATCCAAAAATTCGTTGTCCGTGTAGTAGGTGTAGACATTTGAAGTATTTGTTACCAGATATTGTGAAAGCTCATTTGTGCCAAAACGGTTTCGTACCCGAGTATTATGTTTGAGATCGGCATGGAGAAGTCGTAGTAAATACTTCTGTAGAGTCTGAAAGTGTCGTTAACGAAATAGTTTCGACGACCCGTGTAGAAAATATGGTCGAAGATGCAGCACGATCAATGTTTCCTATGGTTGAAGTTGACGACGATGATGGAAATGTTGAAGAACCAAATATTGAAGCAAAAAAAATTATGATTTACTAGATGCTGCTAAGAAACCTATTTGGGATGGTTGTAAAAGCGGCACTCAGCTGTCAGTAATCGCAGAATACATTGCGATGAATTCAAAATACAACATCACTAAAGCTGGGTTTACGGCTGTTGTACAAACTGTAAAAAGACATATGCCGCCCGATAATCTAATGTGTGAAAATCACTGTGAAGTTAAAAAACTTATGTCGGCTTTTGGTTTTTTTATAAGAAAATAGATACATGTTTAAAAGGCTGCATGTTGTTTTGGAAAGAAGACGCAAACTTTAGAAATTGTAAAGTTTGTAACCAGGAGAGATACAAACCAAGAAAAAAGAAGGGGAAGGAAGTTCCGTACAAGCGTATGCATTACTTACCCATAACTCCAAGACTTCAAAGATTATATGCATCCTCTATAACTGCATCTAATATGAGATGACATAGCGTGAGAACGGAGGAAGAAGGTACGTTGACACATCCGGCCGATGGAGAAGCATGGAAACATTTCGATAAAACGTATCCAAATTTTGCATCGGAGAGTCGAAATGTTAGATTAAGATTATGTACGAACGGTTTTTCTCCATTTTCTCAATTTGGTTCTAAATATTCATCCTGGCCCATTATCGTCACACCGTATAATTTACCTCCATGGATGTGTATGAAAACGCAATATATGTTTCTTACTGTTGTCGTTCCTATCCCCGACGATCCGACAAAAGGAATCGATGTATATTTACAACCGTTGATTAAGGAGTTAAAAATACTGTGGAACGAAGGAGTAGAAACATACGATGTGTCCAAGAAGAAAATTTTTCGTATGTTTGCTTCTTTGTTGTGGACTATAAGTGATTTTCCTGCCTATGCAATGCTTTCGGGATGGATTACTGCCGGTCGTCTAGCATGTCCATATTGCATGGATGAAGCACGAGCGTTTTCTTTACCTCATGGTAAGAAAATTTCATGGTTTGACTGTCATCGATATTTTCTCCATGTAAATCATCCCTTCAGAGGAGACAAGAAAAGCTTTTTAGCTAATAGAGTAGAAACCAGACAACCACCGACGATGACATATATGAACTTGTTAGGGACTATCCAAAGATATATGAAACTGGCGAGCAAACAGAAATTGAAGGCAAATCAGTTGTTCATAACTGGTGTAAACAAACTATTTTTTGGGAGTTGCCGCATTGGAAACATCTTCTGCTTCGTCATAACATAGATGTGATGCACAATGAGAAAATTGTATTCGATAATGTTTTTCACACAATTTTGAATATGAAATGGAAGACGAAGGATGATTTGAAATCAAGATGTGATATAGAAGAATTATGCAAACGTCCTGAGCTTCATATGAAACCAAATAACAGTAAAAAACCCAAAGCATGTTACGAATTAGATAATAATCAAGTTAAAGCCGTGTTAAAATGGATGGAAGGGTTAAGATTTCCTGATGGGATATCATCAAATCTTCGTAGATGTGTTGACTTTAGAAATGGTAGATTGAGCGGAATGAAAAGTCACGACTGTCACATCATGATGGAAAATTTATTTCCCGTTATGTTCAAAGAATTACTGCCGTTAAAAATTTGGAAGGTAGTAACGGAGCTTAGTATATTTTACAAAGAGCTTTGTTCGACTACTTTAAAAGTGCAACGTTTACATAAACTTGAAGTGGACATTCCTATATTACTTTGCAAATTAGAGAAAATATTTCCGCCAGGTTTTTTTTAATGCAATGGAACATTTACCTGTTCATCTCCCATCTGAAGCACGACTTCGAGGTCATGTATGGATGGATGTATCCATTTGAGAGGTATGTAATATGTTATCACGTAATTTAATTGCATTTGAAAGATGAAGTTAATATAAATTAATTTTGCATAGATATTTGAATCATCTGAAGAAAAAAATGAGGCAAAAAGCACGAGTTGAAGGTTCGATATGTAAATCTTACATCGAAGAAGAAGCTCGTTCTTTTTCTCTCACTATTTCAGTGACCATGTGAATATTTCATTTGAAAGTGTTCCTCGTAATGACGAAGGCGACGAATAAGAGTCCTCTCAAGCAATGTCATCTATTTTTAGACAACATGGTCGGCCTTCTGGAAAATGTGTAGAAATATGACTAGACGATAGAGATCTTCATGTACAACACACTTATATTCTTCTAAATTATGCCAAAGTTGCACCGTTTGTTAGGTAATCTGAAATAATAATTTTTGTTTTATTCTTTTCTATAATTCATGCGCGTGTATAACAGTGTTTATGAACGTGAACATCCGAACGGAGATCTCAGTAAAGAATATTCCGGTTGGTTTTCAAATTACGTTTATGAGCCGAGAAATTGCGTTGTTGACGAAGGGTTGAAACATCTTGCGATGGGACCAAAAAGAGTGGTCAAGACATATCCAATATATTTCGTCAATGGATATAAATTTAACACCAAAGAATACGGTACAGAAAAATTAACAAATAATACTGGTGTATTTGTTAAAGGTAGTGACGATGCAGAAAATCACTTAAATGATTTTTATGGCGTTCTAACACAAATTTTACAACTGACATATTTCTCATGAGCCGCGTAGGAGGTATTTCTATTTAGATGCAATTGGTTTAGCAATGTTTCAGGTTCTGGAATTAATGTGCACAAGGATTATAATCTTATCGAAATAAAGCATACATCGCACTATCACAAGTATGATCCTTTTGTACTAGCCAAACACGCATTGCAAGTTTATTACGCTCCTTATCTGTATCTAAAAAGAGATAAGGCAGATTGGTCTGCAGTTTTTAAAACAAAGGCCAAATTCATATTCGTTGGGAAGAATATTCCGGACGAACAAGCTTATCAGGCAGATCTTGAGCAAAATAACGAAATAATAATTACAGACGATCATACAGATTTTGGTCCTTTGATCGATGAATCAAATGTTTTGGTAGAAGCGTATGACAGTGCAGAGGAAAATATCGTAGAAAATGAGACCGAATCTGAATCAGAAGACGATGATGACTGATATAAATCTGAATCTGTTTTTTTTTGCAATTGATGTAACTATGTTGAATTCTTGATGTATTATGAAATTGATGTAACTATGAAACCAAATTCGTTTACCATTGTTTACATGTTTTATGTCATTTCCATTTGTCATTTATTTAGCAATTTTTATTAAAAATGCAATGAAATCTGCTTATCATCGGAAGAGTACACCCATTATGAATCAAGTATAACACACTTCCATTTCTATTTCCATTTCAGTCATTAATTAAGCAATTTATACCGTTGATGTCATTTTCATATGAAATATATCTCATTATCATGTTATTATTCTCTTATATAATGATGTGTATATATGTCACAGGTTTATCATAATGTCATATAGAGGTAGGAGCTCTTCCCGATCATCAGGAGGCGATGGCAGTGGCCCATCGCAAGAGCCACAACGTCCAGTAGTTTCGTTAGTCCCTAGAGCAGAGGGGTAAGAATTAAATTTTATTCAGCATCTTATTTTTTTTATGATATATATACGTACTTATCTATATCGTATTTAAAAATAGAGGGTTCAACCTACTTCCCTCGAAGGTTGTACTGGATGTCTCTAGAGCTTCTTATCGCAGAAGGATGAATGCTTGCTGGTCGAAGTGGGATAACATCCCTCCTCACATCATAGAGTGTATATGGCAGGATGCCCTAGTATGTATATTTTTCTGTTTTTCATTTTTAATTCATTTTTGTCGTTTTTCCACTGTTTATCGTTTAAACTGTAATTTTTTTTTTTTACTTTTTATCGTGAAACACAGGATGAGATAGACATCCAGACAGACGATATGATGCTGGCACGAGGATACTGGATGAAGAAGATGCGCAAGAACTACAAGGACGTGATATCTGAGATTAAGAAATCTAGTAAGAAACCACAGTGGATGGGGGAGAGCGTATGGCAAGCTTGATTGAGATACTGGGAGACGGACGAGGTGAAGGCAAGTATACTAAATTTTTTTGAATTATTAATTTGACGTGATCGAAAAATAATGTATCAAATTTTGAATGTACAGGAAGAGTCGGATAGAAACTCTGCAAACAGAAATAAGAATCCCGTCACTCATCGCGTAAGATCGAAGTCGTTTCAGCAGTATCGGCAGGAGTTGGTAAATTTATCGAATAATAAATGTAAATAGTTTATGTTATATAATTTTAAATGTATAATAATTGTATGTAACAATCAACTTCAGGAAGCTGAGGCACATGGTCCTGTCGGCTATATGGACGTGTTCACCCGTACGCGTGCTGTCGAGCATGTTAATCCGGACGAGACTGTTTCGTATACATGGCAGGACGATAAATCCAGCAAAAGCCATGTAAGCATATTTCATTTTATTTAGTATTCGTAATTGTTTTGCTTGTTAAACTATAATGAAATAAGATATGATATTACTAATTTGTCAATGCAAGAGAAGTTTATGGAGCAGCGGCAGAAACTCCTTGTTGATATGGGTCGAGATCAGCTGACGACTGATGAGGAGGACACTATTTTTTAGTCCGTTATGGATCCAGCAGAGCATGGTCGACGATGTGGATTTGGCAATCAAGTGGTAAATAATTTATTTTATCTTAAAATACTTCAAATATGATATTTTGACCTTTTCAAAACAATAAACTTGGATTTTATTTATTTTTCCATTATTGCAGGCCAGTAGTCAGAGTAGGGGACGGCGGAGTAGAGCTCAGAGCGATCTAGCAGCTATAGAAGAATTACGGACTAGAGTGTCCCAGTTGGAGGAGCAGAACCGCCAACGGACCATGTAGACCACACAGTTGCTAGAGTACATGCATCAGTTTGGTGGTCGCTTCCCTTCCTCGGCTGACTCTGAATCTGGAGGAGATTGATTCATTGCTTGTTTGCTTGTTCAGGTATGTTTTTTTAGTTTTGAATGATTTGGTAGACGGTGGAGGTAATTGTTGATTTTTGTATAATTATGTTTGATACATTTGGTTTTGTGTTTGTTGAGGATGTGGATGAGGATGTTGATGATTTTGTGTATTTATAACATGGTAGAACACTTATTGTTAGGGTTATTGTCAATGTTGGAATGCTTATGTATATTATGTATTTTATTTTGATTTTATTTTATTTATTTGTGTGTTTATTGAATATTGTGTAGTTTGAGTTTTGATATTTGGTTGGAATATTGTATATTGGATTGTGCAGTATTGATGTAATAGTGTTTGGAAGAGAAATGTGGATGGAAGGCTATATTTGCAGCAGAATTCAAAAAAAAAACAGCAGATTTCCGACGGCTTCCGACGGATCCCGACAGCTTACAGGTCAAAATTTCCGACGGCTTCCGACGGCTACTGACAGCCTGTAGCACTTCATTTCCGACGGCTTCCGACGGATATCGACATGTGTCGGGACCGTCGGAAGCATTTGGAAGCCGTCGGATTCCGTCGGAACAGAATACGACACCCTGTGTTGAAAGCCGTCGGATTCCGTCGGAACAGAATACGACACCCTGTGTCGGAAGCCGTCGGAAATACTGCTCCCCGACGCAGTATATTCCGACGTTTTTTCTGACGGCCACCGACGGCCGCCGACGGTTATCAACCGTCGGAAATCATTAATCCCCTTGTAGTGATAATGACCAGTCTTCAGTAATCTACACCTGCATATATATCTATATATCCTACATATACATATCTATCTAGACAACAGTGTTAGTATATATTTTATAATAATTTAAGTTAAAACAGGAGGTTGTCATCAAATCCAACATCTTAGTTCCTAACATCCATACGTGCTTCAAATGCTGAATTGAATGACTCAGGTACTATTAGTGTTTTCTTTTATATTTTCAATTATTTCTATTCTCCTATCTCATTCCTTTTCGAGGACGAAATGTTTTAAGTCGGGGGAGAGTGTAACGACTCGGGAATTTTAACCATTTTATAACGTAAATAACTAAAATTTTCTTGAAATTTGTATGATAAAATTTTAAAATAAAATTTTGATATTTGGAATGCATCTATTGAATTATAACAATTGGTAAATTTTTCTTGAAAATATTTTAAAGTTAAGTTATTTGTGAAATTTAAAAAAATATAAATTTAATCAGAATATTTGGTGAAATTTAAATACGTTCGAAAACTGAATATTTTTATATAGAAAAATGTAAATCACTTTCTGAGAGAGACGACGTAATTCGTTTTGTCAAATTCGGACTTATATTGCTCCGTTTATCTTATTTTTTGCGTTTTAACAGCATTTCCGGTAGCGGAAATTCGAATTTTTATAATTTAATCGTATTGTTGATATCTGTGTACCGTTCTGTTCGTCTCGTCGTGCTGACCTCCGCAGTATATTTATTTCTTTATTTTGAGGTCCGGTATGCGACGGAAGCAATAAAACAGTTCGTTGTAACGATACCATACATGGTGACTTTACCTTTTCCTTCGGTTTCAAATTTGAAACCTGCTGCCCAACGTATAATAAATTGCTTTAAACTTTCGGCTGAATCAAAGGCTGGCTGGTCACAATTCTTTTTTTCTTTTCTGCTACATATGTTTAGGGGTGTTACGGTTGTGGTAACCGTTGTTATTACTACCAACCGTAACCGTAACCGTTGTTAACGGTTATAAATTCTTATAATCGCTACCGCAACCGTTTATGATGGTTAACCGTCGTATTTTCGATCTTGAAGCATGTCATACATATATTTTCAATTATATACATTATTGGTAATAAATTAATATAGCTCTAACTGGTTTTTGCAAATTCATTTATTTGTTTATAAAACGACCAATATGAATGCACATGATATTAATTCATTTAGACACATATTAGTAATTTTCAAGCTATTTTTTTAACTTAAATTACTAATTTTTATACTTTAATGTTAAATATTACACACAAAAATCATGTACGGTTGGTATGCTTAACCGCGGTTTTCGAATTTTTCAACCGTTATCGTAACCGTTACCGTTGTAGACGGTAACCGCATGAACGGTTGATGCGAAGCTTGTCTTTGCTTATTCACAAAAATCAGGTACGTAGTGTTCTTCGTTTTTCCCTTTTTATTATTTTTTTTCTTTTTTTCTTTCTTCTCTCTGCCAAGCTTCCCTATTTTGATTTTCTTCTCCGCAAAACTGCACGTGAGCTACTTATAAACTTCCTCCTTTTATATATGCAACATACATATACTTGTGGTTCCAGGGCCATTCAGTTTCCTCTTGTATTTGTATTTGCCCCGTTGAAATTGCTGCTGTTCAAGACTCCCCCTTCCACCATTTATTTGAAACATTATATAGTGTATATTTATGCCTGCTAATCTTGCTAGATCCAATTTTCGTTGCTTGTATTTGTAGATGAATTTCATGAGCAAAGTATATATTTAGGACAGCCGCGCGCATAGTATATACACGCAGTACATCGCATATGTGTATATGCATGCACGTAGAGATTGTGTGTACTACTTAATTCTTTCGGCTATTCTTGTTTTGGTCCCTGGTTGCTGCACGCGTGCTGTTCGTTTAAATGCACATATGTGTACTCTGTACCCATATTATTACAGAGTCTATAATGTGTGCTGCGTTATATATGTACATATATTCCACTGTTGCTCTAACCTTGTTCCTTGTTCAAACTTATGTGGTGCTTTGTTGACCTTTATTCTTGCCCAAAAGTATGACAGCCATACCCTTTTCTTTGTTGCTATCGTATAACAAAAGGTGACAAACATATATATTGTTTAATGTATAGGTGCTTACACATGTGCTGCAGAACATGAGACCATTATGTCTTATATATAATGGTGTTATATACTATGTGCAAAAAAAACTGCAGTAGATATATATGTTTTTATAATCTTGGCATGATTGGTACATAACACACATATGCAAAATCCACAAAAAATTATTTGCCATGTTAGTATTTGTCGACGGATATCGTATGTGTTATATATTTATATAATTGCCTCTCTATTATCTAAACGAAGGTATTTATATAACACATGTGTCTATATATTCGTTTTCTTTCTCTTTATTTTATTTTGTTTTATTTTGTTTTATTTTATTCCATCAATTCGTCGTGCTAAATCAAATTCTCTTGTCATAGTTGAAGTGTCGTAGTTGTGTTAGTGCTTTTCAAATTTTCATCGTTTTTTGTCGTAACATCCATCGTTCTCTAGCCACGAAAGGTAAGCAGTCACTCACGATTAATGTTATTATGCTCAATAAATTGATTCCATAGAAAATGACAATTTAAATGTACCGTTAAAAATGAATTGTTAGTTATTAATTGATAAATATGATAACTTATTATTTAAATTCAATCATTGTGTAAATTGACACTGTTATATATTAATTTATTTCGCCGGTAATGGTTATGCTATGTTATGTTATTTATTGTTCTCAGTCTGCAAGTTCCCTTTAGTTTAGAAATGACTATGGGTTGAAATGATACATACCCGAATGGACTTTAGAATAGGACAACTTCGTTATAGATTGAAATGATAAACCCAAACGATTTTCAGCTATTATTGAAATTTTGGGATTGCGGGTTTAATAATATAAACCCATAAATTTAAACTATTACAGATTAAAATAACCAATATCTGTATCACTTGACCATACGATAGAAAATTATATACGGACGTTGTTGGTCTTTTTTTTGAAATTTTTTCCAAATACTTGAAAGTAAATAAATGAGTCCGATTGTGGAAATGCAATAAGTATTCTATTTTATTATTGTAAATTTTTGCAAACCTTAGAATGTTGATTTTTGGAGAGATAAAGGTACGAGTTTAATTTAAAGAAATCTGTAAAGTTTTGCTTATATTTTAATATATAAAATAAGAATTTAAACAGTGATATATAAAGTTTAAATTATCCTTTTTAAAGTAGTTTATTTATTAAATAATATTTTCAAAAAGAATCATTAATTTATATTTACATAATTTTTTTTTTTGAAATGGTACTTTATATACAACAAATCATTGGGACAACATATCCCATGTCAATAAACGTTCGAAAGCAAGTTTCGAACTTGAGACCTTTTGCACCAAAACTGAATCAATTAACCACTTGGACAATGGTGCTTGTCTGGTAAATAAAAAAGGGTGAAAAGGGTATTTATAGTTTGACTGGTAAATTGAATTGATTATAAACTGAATTTGAATAAAGATGCATTCAGAACTTAATGATTTCAAAAATAATGTAATACTGGTTTTACTAAAGGTGGTTAAATGGATACCTTAAAATTTATATAGAATTAAATTTGAATATTCGGTTTGACATAAAATTGTATTTTTGATTTAAATATTTCTAAAGTAATTTATAAATGACCACGGTGTGAAATAAGCGTTTGGTTGTTAAAGAGACCGGGATCAGATATTGTCATACTCTCTGCAAATACCAAAAAATACTTTAACAACTGTGTACGTGGTTAAGATTTCAGAATGAAGTAGGATGGTTTGGCGAACAATTCTGTATTGTATTTACGTAGCCCTGACTCCCGCGAGTCAGCTTGATGTGGCTAAAACAGGAGCCACGCCGGGCCAGGTGTGGGCGCACCTCCGTTCGGGCACATTTCTTCCTAACCATATTTATTGTTTTTGTGATTTGATTTTGGTGTGCACACCTTTGATTTGGAGTGTGTCTCGAGGTGGGCGGTAGTAGCTGCTATGCCTTACCACCGGTCCGGATACGCTAACGGTATATCTACCTTGGCATTGCCTCAGGTGCCGTGTCACATGCCTTATCACGCCTTTTACGAATTTTTGTTGTACCATACTATGGGGTGCCCTCCGTGTGAACCTCCAGTTTACGGAGGAGCATACGGTACTATATATACTATGCGAATATATAAAATGTGTTAAGGGGATATGGGTAGCGCCTTAACGCTATTTTAATATTTTTACTTTATTGTAGAGATTATATATGTAGCATATTGTATTATGTATGTAAATAGTGCATCGGATCCTTAAACGGTGGAAATCCCAACATCCCTTTATGTTATATTGCATTTACTTGACATTTCACTTGAACTTGATTATCTGCATAAGAATGTTAATCCTGATTCCAGTTTTTTGTTTTGCTTTACGCTCGAGTCAGCTTGAGTGTCACAGTTTGAGATTTATCCCTTAGAGCTGGAATTTGTTGGAAGATCTAGTTTATCTATTTCAGCTTTCAGTTTATTTCTGCCATTTCCAGTTGTATGTTCGGATGTGTCATTTGCTTTATACTAGAGACTTTTGTGTACTGGGGTTTCTGATGTATTCTGTTTCAGACTATATTATTTATGTAGTAGATTATGGACTACTATTTATTTTATTCCGCTGTTGTTGTAAACTCTATGTATGTGATTCTGTAATTGATTCATTTACTGTATACGTTAAGTTATGCCAAATAAATATATTTACAATCTGTTATTTGGAACATTCAAGTCTGACATTGTCGATTTGAATGGTTCGAAATACCGGGTCGTCACATTAATTAATTTACTAAACTTAATTAATATTTTAATTAATGGTGATTGGAATTAATTATCATTTTAGTTAATGATATTTAAAAATAATTAGTCATTTTAAATAATTATATTTGAGTTTTTTTAATCATTTTAACTAATGATTGTTTTAAATTCAATTAATTGTCTTAACTAATAATATTTGGAATTTAGATAATTTTAATTGATGATGTTTTATAATTAAATAAATCATTTTAGCAAATGGTATTTTAATTAATCGTTTTAACTAAGGAGGCTTGAATTTAATTAATCTGATTAATTTACAATTATTTGAACTTAACTAATTGTTTAAATTAATGGGATTTAGAATTACTTATCATTTTAATAAATGATGTTTGAGATGACTTATTTGTTTTAACTAATGATTATTTGTATTTAATTAAACTTTGTAATTAATAATATTTAAAGTTAATTAATCGATTTTATAAAAGTGACTAAATAATTAATATAATAAGATTGCTTTAATTAATTGATTTAAAGTTAATAAACCGGTTTAGTAAGGATTTTAAAGTTAATTTACCAATGTTATAAAAGTGGTTGGAAATAATTATCTATTTTATTATAGATAAGGGATTTGTTTATATAAAAGAGATTTACCAATGAAGTTTATATAAGGAATTGGAACTCGATTATTGGGATGTTATGTTGGATAATCTTCTAGGTGTTCGATCAGATGTTGTTTTAGACCTTCGGGGTTGCGTACTTGTAAAGATTATTCTCTTAATGTTTCAACAATCAGGAACTAACTCTAAAAGTGTTTTACCAATGTGGAAATCAAGTTCAAGTTCAGTTCTTTTAAAAGTTAAAGTTCGATTTTAGTTATAGAACAATAGTTCCGTAATCGATATCGCTTATATGGAAAGGATCTAGTCATGCATTTAACGCTAAACGTTGAGGCTTGGACTCGTTTCTATCTCGAAAATTAAAAATATCATCAAGGTGATGTCTAGAGGTAACACTATCTCAACTTGCCTGGCTTCATTTTCAACCGAGAGATAGGACTTTTCCAGAATCAACGATTAGTGGTAAATATAAAAAATTTAATTTCCATATACTATCATTTTAAGTATCCCCGATGGTTGATTTATTAAATATCAGATTCAACTTTCCTCATGGTATATCGTCACTTTAAAAATGATTTGCTGCTCAGTCGAGCTTTGTTATCCTTTGTCGGAAATGACTAAACAAAAAGCGTGAGGGCAAGCCAAGTTACTTGGGGTTGCTCCCATCAAAAAGGTATTTTCAAATCTCATTTATTTTGGATTCTGTTGTGCACTTAGATGTGAAAATATTCGGATTCTCAGTAAGGTCTAGCGGGGTCTGGCTTGATATTGTTCAAAAAGTGTCACGGAATGTATGAGCTTCCCAGCACTATATTACTAGAGGTACACTCCAAGGGGGGTGCACCTTCCTTGTCATTTGATGGAAATTTTCCTTTCCTTATTTGATTCGTATCCCTGAATCTGTTTATCTTTAAATTGCCAAGAGTAGAGCCAACTCCTCATCACATCATTTAAATATTGATTTAGTCTATTTTATGAAGTTGGACTGTTACCTTATTCTGTCTCTTTTACCAAGTTAGATGGTAACCTTTTTTAGTCCATTCTATCAAGTTGGACTGTTTTCCTTGTTCGATCCATTCTGTCCAGTTTGGATGTTAATGGTTTAATTCCATTCTTTCAATTCTATTTTTAATATCAATTATGCCCATTTGTATTTTCATTTGTTTCCTGATGTTTATTTCTGCTCTTTCCTATATGGATGTTATTCTTGTGAGGTGAAAAAACCCATTCCGCGTTAGCGGCGTGGTCTCATTGAACTTTATAAGTTCCCCATTATTTGAGTTATCTTACGGTGGTATTTCCAGACTGATCCATGTGTTATTTATTTATTATGCTCGGGTCTGATCGAATATTTTCCCAGGTTGTCTTTAAAGTTTTGGAGATTGTGGAGGGGAAATGAAGATTCACCTATTGTAGTTTTTATTTTACATTGTATTATATAGTATTCCTATCAGCATTTGCAAGGTCAGGATTTATAGTTGTCTAGCTGATAAGGTTCGTTTATAACTCTGATATACTTTGTATGTTTGGAGTGACAGTTTCTGCTGTCATATTATATGTTTTCAATTCCACTGTGAGATTTTGTTTTTCTCTATTCTCTTTTCTTTTTATTTATCCTAAAAATCTACCCTTTTGTCAATTGGATGCGCGACAATGGAAAACAATGGCACCGTTCAATGTCGACTTTCGAGGGTCAAAAAGGCGGGTCGTTACATCTAGGCATTGCCTTGATAACAATTTTAATCTTCAGGATAGAAACGAGGTCCCTTGACTTTTATGTTTTGTGCTAACAGTATGTCTAAACCCTTTATATATAAGCAATATCATTTATGGAAATTAATTTCTTATCCATTTCGTAACCGAATCAAAAATGTTTATACTATTAAAACCAGACTTGGCCTTCAATTTCACATCATAAGTATTTATAGATTTCTTTATAAACACTCTTGAAAACATTCGTTTCAAAGAGCAAGTTATATTTCTAAACGTACCAAAAAGAAGAGTAAAAATAAAAAATATCATTAAAACATTTTTTACTATAAACCCAAACCAATTTCCACTTAGCTTTATTTTTTTTAAATTCCTTTTAAAAGATTTTCTCTTTTATAAACTATCATTTATAAATTTTAAATAACATTTATTATCCTGGGAGATAATAAATAAACTTGAATTCCTTTTACAAATTTAAATCAATGTAAATCATCTTGAAAGATAACTGATATAATACTTTTATAAATTTAAAACCATGCCAATTATCCCAAGAGACAATTAATCAACTTATAACTCCCTTTATAAATCCATTAATTGACTAAACACTTTTATTAAATCCATTAATTAACTTTAATGAATTTTATAAAATCAGTTAATTAATCTTTAAAAACACTTTTATTTTAACCGGTTAATTTTAACATCATTTATTAAGTTGATTAATTAACCTTAAACATCGTTATTAAAAATGAATAATTAACTTTAAATCATCATTACTAAAATTATTAATCAACCTTAAACATCATTAAAATTTTATTAATTAGCTTTTTTATAGTTAAATAATAAATTAAGAGACCATATTTAAACCTCCAATTCCTTTCAAATACTTATACAATCCATACAAATCCATTTGAAAAGAATTTACAAAATATTTAAGCTAAATAACCCTTACAATTTTAAACAACATTAATTATCCCGAAAGATAATTAAATACAATATATATTCTTTTATAAATTTAAACAACAATAATTATCCTGAAAAGATAATTAAATCCAATTTATAATCTTATGAATTTTTTTGATCAATACTTATCCTTCATTTACAAAATTCCTAAAATACTTGAAAATATAGTTTAAATTTTTTTCAAAGTGCAAAGACACGATCAAACGTTTATTTTGTGAAAACACAAGTTCAAGTTCAACCTACAACAAGGGTTTAAGGGCATGATATTTTATATAGTATATCACAACTATTTGATATAAATATCTTAATAAGAAGCATAACAATATAAGTAAGGTGCATAAAAGTAAATTAGTAATGGCGAGAAACCCCTTAGGGTCTCTCTACCAAAAGTACGATGTAAATCACGCATATGAATGTGTATTTTCGAAGCGTTCTGTAGTGACTTATTTGCTACGTATACTTCAACTATCTCTTGTTTTTGTTCTCTGCAACACAATGGTTATTTATGTCACTCGATTTTCAAACGGGAATTTAGAATCCAAATGAAAAACAAACAATAATAAAAACTACAATCCAAACATTAGATAATAAGCTATAGCAACATAGATATTGTATAATTTATTTAGAGGTGAGTAAACCGACATAAATTCTAGTTGATGCTTTCGTGTTTCGGTTTGGTTTAAAATCAAACGACATTCGATTTTAACAAAAAAATTTACTAGCTCCAGACTCAACGAAATAAGTTCCAGCATGTAGCTAATGTTCCTAAGAGTCCAATGCAACTAACCGCGTCCAAATCCAACCTTGTACGAGAAGATATCGATTTTATAAGATTTCATTTTGAAAATATAGTTAAATCAACTAATCACTATTATTAATACACTAACCTAACCCTGGGTACATTTTCCTTCCCATCTCCAATTCAAAAGACCTACGCATGCATATGATATCACCATGGCTGTACACACCCATTAGTGGTACGAAGCTTCGGTTAACAGATTGATGAACAGACAGCGCTAGCTGACTTCACTACTCGAAATCGACTCGCCTAACCCCTCAACAACCGACTCGATTGCAAAAATTAGAAAGCGGCTCCTTCCCTCAAAACCCTTGACCACGAGTTGATCGTCGATTTCTCCTCCTATGAAACGACGATCCGTCGATTGCGATTAACACCTCTCAATGCTAACCACTGGACCCCACCGACTAGATCTCGGTCGAGCAAATAAAATCGTGGCCTAAAGCATTTACTTCATGACCTGAAGAAGCCGTGCGACCAAAGTAAAGGTTGAACTCCACTAAAATCGGCCCTCAAGCTTACCTTGCATCCCTGAAACCCATGCCATCCACTGATTCACATATCGTTGTCTAAATTGTCGATTAACTCTAACCTTAATTTTCCTGTTCAACTTTAGCCTCCGCCAAAACATGATCACAGCCTTCGGAACAACCATATATTCGACGCCAAACTCCGTACGAGTTCAAAGGAACTGACTTTACATTTTTTTCGTTGATTTTGATTTCAAAAGCTACAGCCATTTTCGTTGATACCTGGAAAATAAAAACAAGAAGAGGTAGAGGGAAACCAAAAATGAAAAATATGGTGAGGTATTAATTCATTTATCTAATTTAAAATACAAGGTTAATTCCCTATTCCACAACTTAAACCAAAATTTTATGCAAACTAAGATTTTCAAATTAAGCAAACATTCCAAGCAAGACATCATATCAAGTTATTTTCAAAATTCTGAATTTTGATTTTGATTTAATTTAAAAAATGTTTTGAAAAGAAGGTTCTACAATATCTCGCTACACATTATCCCGTTCATGTTCGAACCGCGAACGACAGAAATAAAAATATACTCATGCACAAAATGCGATAAGATCATAATACAACAATAAAATACACATATTTTTTATTCTGTGAGATTCCAAAAATACCATCGTTCACCGTAAAATACGACAAATGAAAATATAATTATTTTCCAAATTAAAAATTATGGAACAATGCAATAAATTAAACTAAAAATACATTACTAAAAATCAAGTTATTTTATCAACAATAGATTTCCTTGTTATTTATTCAAACTATTTATTATTGTTAATTAATTTACAAAATGAGTTCACTATTATTATTTAGTAATTAAAAGGAGTTAAACAAGGCTATTAAATTCGTTTAATTAATAATAAACTCACCATTTAAATATTTAATCCATATTTCAAATATTTAAATAATCACTGTATTTGAATATAGGTGATTAAACTTTAAAAACCAATTATTTAAATATCTAAAATTAATTAAATATCTAAAATCAAAATGGTAAAATTACAGGATGTTACATCATCACCTTCAAAAGAATTTCATCCCCGAAATTCCCAAAGGATGAAAACGTCTCCAAAACCCTTAATTTTAAAAACTATTAATTAAAATGAGTTATTAAACTATTAAAGTCCCTTATCTTACGAAAAATTTCGATAGTACCTCCTTTGCGTCGCTAGATTCGAAATACTACAACCTGTCACAACTTGTCAAAACCAACAAAGAAAACAAAAGCCAACTGGCCTACCATATCTAGGGCATAAAATCACCAATAAATCAAAATGCCAATTTCTAAATCTATTGCGTTTGATTTTTAATTTTGCAAGCAATTTATAAACACTCATCTTTATAAAACATTAAATTAAAAACACACTCCACTTTTATTTACTTGTACAAAACTCATTTAAATCCTAGGAGTAAATATAAAATGTCAATTTCATTTTACTTATTAACTTTATTTTATTTTATTTTAAAATTTAAAAGGAGACCCAAACAAAATGCGGGTCTTTAAAACTAAGTTAACTACTATGACCTTTTACCGTAGAGTGTTCTAAGGAAAGATGTTTACAGATTAGCCCAATATCACTAAATAGTTTACACAATTAAGATGGTTAACTTAAACCACAGTTTACTAAAATAATGCTTATTGAAACCTTCCTACCCGATTCAATCCATTTAAAACTTAAGTTAAGCTATCTCTTTTCAATCCGATAGTTAAAAAATTTCATTTGTCAAATTTTCATTTTCTCAAAATATCTTTTTATTTTAAATAAATTTTCTTTAAAGGAACCAAAGATCCAAAGCCCTGGCTTTTATTTTCAAAAATCTTTTGGAAATCATGCTACATACATTTCTATATATAAAATAATTTTAACAATTTATTTGCAAACATTCACTTTGGGTTTGTTTGGATTCGAACTCATTTCCATCACACAATGATAAAGAGAATAATTTACTATGTGCAATACAACGTTCGCCTAAGCAAACATTTGATCCTTACTTATAAGATTATTCAGATTACCACAAACTAATCGAGAAGTTTTCCCAAACTGTCTGGAGAAGATGTATTTTTTTAAAAAATTCTCCTAGAAATTTTTATTCTTGTACATTCTTCCTAGTAATATTACCAATAATTTTCTCAATAATCCTTTTGAAATAATTTCAAGCAATAGAAGGATGTAAATTC
The DNA here is from genome assembly GCA_030765085.1 of Allium cepa. NCBI lineage: Eukaryota > Viridiplantae > Streptophyta > Magnoliopsida > Asparagales > Amaryllidaceae > Allium > Allium cepa. Next base: position 473,367,282 of record CM060943.1, on the reverse strand, counting down.
TCAAAAACTCTTTTTAAATCATATAAATCATTTTACTTGCCATACTTGTATAAAATATACCTTTGAAATCATCTAATATTATAACAGCTTCCGTTTATCACAATAAAATTTTCACAATTATCGAATCTCTAAATGTCTTATCTTCCCATTTAGATTATATTAAACAATTTTATTTTAAGATTACTTTTAACTTGATAATTTCACCGAACACCTTGTATCAAATAATGAAACTTAATTTAGAAGGGTTTGTTCCTAAAATAAAGCCATAAATGCTTATAAATAAGCTGAGCACAAATAATTAGCTATCCACAAACAACAGTCAATACTCCTAAACTACCCGAGCATGACAAATCAAACAATAATGATAATGCAGAAATGCTATCATTTTCTAACAAACAAAACACCATAATTAACTATATAAATTTGAAATTATCCCTTTATATATAAAATATATAATCCTTGGTATAATATTTCATTTACCAAATTTTCAAAAATCAGTATCGCATTTGTTTGCCTTGTTCGAGAGTGTAGATATCCTTATTGACACTGTGGCATCCTAATCTCGACTAGAATTCATTAACCACTCAATGGACCAATCAAAACAATATGTTTTTATAACAATAACAAATATACTCTTATACACACACACACACACACTCTTTCAAACTCATTCTAGGGTGTCACTTACCCTATCTCAAATAAGTCATACCCTACCAAAGCCAAGGTTCTCGCTTAACCTTCAGCTTTGATGCCTAGTGTAATAACCTGCCTTTTGGACCATCGAAATTCAGCACTTAGCATATCCACGGTATTCAAATGTCGAACATCCAATGGCCAGAAAGGCAGATCGTTAGGGTAAAAAGAAAAAGAAAAATAAAGAAAATGAGAAATAGAATCTCACAGCGGAACAATCACTTGTAATATAACAAAGACAATAAAAGTTGTAATATGAAAAAGATAATAAAAGTTGTCACTCTAAAATATATTGTATATTAGAGTTAAAAGCGGACCTCATCAGCCCGGATAGTTATAACTTCTTGGCCTTACAATTGCTGATGGTATATATAATAATATAGCAAAAATAAAATACTATGATAGGTGAACATTCAGCTCTACTCCATGAGATCCATGTCCCACCAACGATAACTTTGAAAAATACACTGTCTAACCCAAGCATTATAGTAAAATAACACCTGGAACAGTCTGGAAATACCAACGTGAGAAAACTCAAGCAAAATGATGAGCATATAATAATTTTGTGAGACCATGCTACTAAATACGAAATGGGTATTTACCTCACAAAAAAGATTTCCACACATGAATGAATGATAACAGATTAAAAAAAACCTAAATTTGAAAGAATGGGCATACACAGGATTAAAATCTAAATTTAAAGAATGGACACAAATAATTAAACACCGAGAAGAGCTCTAGGCATTTCTCGTTGCAATTAAGAAAATAATTTAAAGATTTGAATCAACAATAAAAAATGGAAGTTTTCCAACAATGACTAGGAGGGTGCACCCCTTCACCGGAAGTACACATATAGAAATTTACTTGAAGAGTCATGTACTCTAGGATTCTCTCGGGTACTCCAAGCCGGACCTCACCAACCTTACTGGGAATTCGAATATTTCACATCTTCGCGTGCATACCACCGAAATCAATCTAAAGTAGATGTGAAATTATCCTAGTTGAAGCAACCATACATAGCTTGGCCTCCAATTGCGCTTTGGTTTTAGTCTTTTCGGACAAAGGATGTAACAACCCAACTTTTCGTCCCTCGAATGTCGACACTAATACGTCAATGTTATTCGTGTGTTGAACACCCAAGTGTCGTAAAGACAGAAAATTAGGGTAAAATTACAAGAGAACAAAATCGAACAAGGAAGGAAGAACACAACATAAGAACCTCACAGCAAAACGGTAATATATAATATAATAAGAACAATATAAAGAGTTACTTTGAATACAAGAATTTCAATGCTACAAAACCTAAGTAATATCATCAGTCTGGATAGTTATAAATGTCTGTCCTCACAATGCTAATATATAAATAGCTAAAACGGAACAACAGAAATAGAAATAGATAGATAATGGAAGCCTTCAGCTCGTTTTATGAACTCCAAAGCGTCCATGGTAAAATTTATCATACTTAGCCTAGTTGAAGGAGTATGCGAGGATTTTAGAGAAAACAAAAACCAAGCGTCAAACATAAGTTTGTTATGAGAAAATTTAAGATACATGAATACATGTAACAATAGCTATTGAGACCGTACGGATTCTCATAACAGTTTTCTGCTCAAAAGAAACCAAGCATTCATTAAGTTCAATATAGTGATATGATAGATAATGTCTAGAGTGTAGAATATAATCATATCAAATAGTTGTGATTCTTATATTGGTCACACCATAACATATTTAGGTTATATTTAGAACCGCTAAGGTATGTTCGCATAATGGACTTTTCCATGGAGATCTCTTTGGTCGACGGCGAATCCAATCTCCTACGCAAGGGTCAGAAAGTATTTCCGAGCGACGTATATCTTAAGATAAAATAAACTTTCAGATAAACAAAAGCGGCCCAACATTCAAACATAAACATGAACAACATGAACCAAATATCATCAACTCTTACCAGCCAACAATCGATAAGTATCTCTAGATATGGAGTTGATAATACACTGACATAGGCTGCTAACCCAGGTTGTGCATCCTACTTTTTTTAGTTATTTCCGATGTTGAGGTTGTGTTCGGCATCTTTCATATGAGTCTTCACCGCTCGAACAAAAAACGAATCCCCAAGTGGATTCTCATATCTCAGACAGAATCGCTACATGGATTATAACATCTTGAACAAATCTAAATATCCACATAGATTCCCTTTCTCAACCGCTTCCAAAATATAGAGCTCATGTACCAGTTTTGAAGTGGTATTTGGTAAGTAAAACGTTTACCAATCCTGGACTCTTCAAAACCAATCAATGAATTTCCGGCTAACTCATTTCCGGTTCTTTCAGAAGTAGGTGAATGCTAGAGATGTTTTGTACCAATTCTCCTCCCCAGGAATTCTCATTGGTATGAAATCGTGAGGTCCTTCCATTACGTCTTAATTTAATATTAGGTCAAGTTCGATAATCGATTTAGATAATCAATAATCGGTTATCTAGTCAAAACAATTGCTTATACAAATCACGATCTGTATGCTTAACTCGTTTCTGACATTCCAACTTAACTATTCCTCGTTGAAGAGTGAAGCCAGGTAAGTTTGAGCATTGTTTGTGTAATGCCTTGCCAAGACACTTCATTCTTGAATTTCACAAATATATAAGTCTGTGTTGTCGGCTTTTTGTGTTAAGTGAAGTATTAATGATTTCCATAAACAAGAAGAAATCAACACGTAAGCACGTTTTCGACATTTTCTGACTTACTATTCCTCGGTCAAGAGGAATACTGATAGGTTAGAGCTCTAGTGCTCCCTAGCTACTCGACATCAATCTTAACTCTCACAGATAGATAAGCCTTACTTCATCGACTTTTAGTGTTAAGCATAATTAACTACTTTTTAAACAAAGAATCAAATAATTAACCTTTTAGCCACTAAATAATATTTAACCCCTTTTTCAAAATAGTGGTAAATACTCTTAAAATAACTTAAAATACTTATAATAGGTTTCAAAAATTTGTCCGAAATATTACGTAAAACTAACAACTTTACAATTTTCCTTAAAATTTGAAAACGGCATGTTTTGTTGTAAAACCCTCTTCTTTAAAAATTTACAATTAACTCTTAAAAATTTATAAAGACCTCAAACAACTTTTAAAACACTCTAATAATAGTTAGCAAACACTTGTAATAAGAATGAAACAAAATAATTAAATTTAAATATCATTTCAAACCTTTAATCTTAAAAATTCAAGTCTAAACGGGGCAGTTTTGCATAAGTGAAGTTTTGGTTGTTTTCAAGGTGTTACTTAACTTTTTTACTATTCAAGCTTTTAATAGCAACAAGCATACATATAAAACATTATATATATGAGTAGAAAACCCTAAGGATCTCTCTACAAAGTTCCATAGAAATCACCAAAAACAAGGCAATTCACAACTGCATCTATAGCGACTATCGCTATAAGTGCACTTTCAAATCCGAGTTGTATTCAAATCTGTGTTCAACTACAACCTATGTGGTTTGTTCCAGGACTTTTCTATATGTCATACAAGTCCATCCAAGCCTATTTTATGTCCGTTCAAGTCCATACATATGCCACTTGCTTTCAAAGCAAAAATCAAAATCAATGTTTTCACATATGTCCATATTAATTTAACAACATTAATACAATCAAACATCATCATATATATGTGATATTTTTCAATCAAAATGGTAGTTATCTCACCTTTTATCCAACAAACAACTAGAACCCAAGAACCAAAGTCCAAGCTCAAGCTAGCAACCTCCTTTCCCTGACTTCCTCTCTTTCTTTTTTCTTGCCTTTAGCCTCCAATACCTCTATATTGCTCACGGCCTTAGGGTAGGAGGATGGCCTTGCCTTTTTAACTTCTAACTAGGTAGAAAGTTTTGTTATGTAGTGGTAAGGCTTCACTCCAATTTTGAAAAGTGATTTGGATTTGATTTGCAAATATTGTGCTTTAGGAAATTATTATGAAGAAGATGAAGAAGACATGGATTTTTTAACTCAAATCTTTGCGAATTTATGAATGATAATTAAGGTTATAACCTTGATTATATAGGCTAAGGATGGTGATCTTTAAGCTTGCCTTCACCCCCCTCTTCATGCCATGGAAGAGTCACCTCCCATCACTTCTCCTTTATGCTAATTACCATTTTACCCCTCTCATGATAATATCTCTTATCATATTGAAAGCTTCTAGAACATTCCAAGCTTTATGAAGATGTGTGTGTGTTAATCAGTTGCTAATGTGTTCATTTGATCATTAGTCAAGTGTACAAGAGTTTGAACAACTTATATCGATTGAAAAGCTGTTTACCGATAAACTAATTTTCGGTAACATTATCGGTTTTTCTTCAAAGAACATATATTTGTAAACTAATTTCAAAAACAAGTTTCTTATCGTTAATTATTAATTAAATGATATTAAACGTGATTATAAATCATATTTATAACACTGAATTATATTTAAAAATATTTCGATATTCAAAGATGAAGTGTTCAAATGTCAGGGTCGCCACAAAGGATATAAACGCTCAAATGATCAACAAATCGTCTTAAATTGACGATACACAAAGAAGAAAACTAAATCGATGGTCCATAAAAAACCTATCGAGAATAGTCAAAACGATCATATATGGAAATTAAATATCATGCCCTTACTATTACTCGTCGATTTCAAACTTGTACTATCTCTCGATTGAAAATGAAGCCGTGCAAGTTAAGGTGGTGTTATCTTTAGGCATTGCCTTGACAATAATTTTAACCTTTAAGCTAGAAACAAGTTTCCATACCTCGACGTTTAGTGCTAAGAGTATGTCTAAATCCTTTCTATATAAGCGATATCATTTACGGAAATTAAATTTCTTATCCTTTCCATAACCAAATCAAAAAATTTAAACTTTTAAAACTCGACTTGGGCTTGAATTTCACATCACAAATATTTATAGAACACTTTAAAAAAATCTTAAAAATATTCTTTTTAAAGAGCAAGTTATATTTCTAAGTGTGTTAAAAAGAAGGGTAAGAAAACAAATGTTATTAAAACTTTGTTTACTATAAACCCAAAAACAATTTACACTTAGCTTTATTTTTAAAACCAATTCCTTTCAAAAGATTTTAATCCTTTATAAACTATCATTTATAAATTTCAAACAACATTTATTATCCCGGAAGATAATTAATAAATCTAAAATGCTTTTACAAATTTGAGTCAATGTTAATCATCTTGGAAGATAATTGATATAATTCTTTTATAAATTTAAAATAACACTAATTATCCCAAGAGACAATTAATCAACTTATAACTCCCTTTATAAATCCATTAATTAACTAAACACTTTTATTAGATCTATTAATTAACTTTAATCATTTCTATTAAATATGTTGATTAATTGTTGAAAACACTTTTATTTTAATCGATTAATTTAAACATCATTTATTAAATCGATTAATTAATCTTAAACATAATTATTAAAAATGATTAATTAACTTTAAAACATTATTTTGAGAAAAAATGTGCGATGCTCTATAAAAAGAGGAGAGAACACGTGCAACTATATATATCACAAAAATAAGGCGCTGCCAACATGCATGGCAGGTAACAAAACTAGATACAAGTATCAAAAAACTCAAGTACCCCAAAGATGATTTCCAGCGAGGCCACCACCCATCATACCCTGATATCGAGCTCTGGCATGGCCAGTGCCCGATATTAAGGTGTTAGAAGTACCTAAAAACTAAAAAAACCAAGAACACTGGATGTTGTCACAAACTAAGAAGGAAACTCCATGCATCTAGATCGGAAGGAATGGAGAAGCATCTACTTTGAAGTGGAACTGAATATGATTTTGAATGGAAAATCAGCTCTAGAGCCTCTGTACAAGAAAGAAGTGCCAAGCAGAAGAATAGATCCTCTTGAAAATAATACGCCACAATAGGGATGGAAGTATCCTGTATTTGTGGTGAAACTGCAAGTAATCCTGAGTGGAAAACTCTACTCTGATGGCCTCTATACAATCCGAAATCCTGCAATCTGAAGACATGAGAACCTGCAAAATGGGTCTGACACCCTATCACCCATACATGTGTCCGAAGGATGACTAAGGAAAAAGTTAGAATGATACATATATATGTATATTTATATAATTAATATACATATATATGTACAGACGAGGTAGGAAATAAAAACCTAAATAAGACTAAACTGGACAAATACAATAGGATTAAAATACCTATAAACTAATATCAACAATGACAAGAACAATAATTGAAACAACTCTTAAAAGATTCTTATGAATCTTTAATCATAAGTAAGTTATGATTAACATTGAGATCATCATATAAATTTGAAAAAATATCGATACTATTACTGTTAATGTTAAATATAATATTGTTGTGTTTCGATAAGTGAATATTATAACTAACCTTATTAAGGTACCCTTTAAATAGATTATTTTTAGCTAATTTATATTTGGGATTAGAAATCCAATTAAAACAAAATGAAGAAATTGTGAAAATCAATTTGTTTAAATGATTATTAATATTATTAAAAATTCTTTGATTTCTTTCAAACCATATATACCAACTAATAATAATGAATAATGTTTCAAGTAAAAATCTAATATTCTTTTTGAACCTAAATCTAAAATTATTCCAGTACACAATCCAAAATATTAGTTATTATATTAAAGTTAAATATTTTAAGAATATTATTTAGAATGTAATAAGAATCCATGCAATCATAGTATATGTGTTTAATATCTTCAAGCTGCATATTACAAAAATAACATTTATTATCATTTTGAATGTTTTTTGTCTTTAAGAATTCTATTGTACTAAGTTTTGCATGTAGTATTAACCGTATGTGAATTTTAGATTTAGGAGGAGCATTAGATTTCCAAATAAATTTAAATGAGTTGTTTATTGTACCCGAAAAATTAATAAATCTGTAAAAAGAATTAGAAGTATATTTCTTACTCTTATCCCATTCCCAACAAATAATATCATTCTCATTATCAATATTATAAAGATTTAATCTTGCATGAAGCAAAGAAAGTTGCCTAGGGATTGAACCTACTAAAATTCTATTAAAACTAAAATTCCAAGGAGGATCATTTTCAGGAGAATAAACTTCATTAATTAAAGCAAACTTAAAATTATAGATTTCATAAAGCTCTTTCAATTCCAAATTAAGAGGTAAGGCCGAAATCCAACGGTCATGCCAAAAAGAAGTGTAATTACCAGAGTGAACTATCGTATTAATACCTAAGTTAAAAATCTGATGACATTTTAAAACGTTTTTCCCAAAATTAGACAGATTTTGAGTGACTGGAAAACAATTTGATATAAATTGCTATTACCGTTAAATATTTAGTAATGATCTCTTTCCAAATAGTGTTATCATATATATCCCTGAACTTTCATAATCATTTACCTAGTAAGGACAAATTCATATTACGAAAATTAATAACTCCTAAGTCACCTTCCTTTTTGGCTTTACAAACTGTATCCCAATGTACTAAACATTTTATGCTATTACTGGAATTTTTCCCACTCCATAAGAAATCTCTTCTAATTTTATCAATTTTTCGATAACCCAATCTGAAAAAAGATGCAGGGGCATCCAATAAATCAAAAGGGCTGATAAAACCGAATTTATTAAGACTAATCTACGTGCTCTAGATAAAAATCTCCCATTCCAGTTAGATTTTTTTTTTAATTTTATCAATTATTATAAGCCAATCATCATGTTTAATTTTAGTAGGTCTAATCACAAAACCTAGATAGTCGAAAGGAAAGTTCATGGTTTTGCAATTTAGAGTATTAGCAACTTAATTTTCAACTTTTTTAAAATAATTTAAAACTAAAACAGAAATTTTATCAAAATTTATTTTTAAACCTAATAGAAGTTCAAAACTTAAGGGTAATAATGTGTCTAGGTAAATGAGAAGAAAAGAGCAGGGTATCATCAGCAAATTGGAGAACCGAAATACCATTACGCGATATGTCATTACCTACATATCCTAGTGATCCATTATTCACTGCTCTTTTAATAATCTTAGAAAAAACATCAGCTGCTAAGTTAAATAATAAAGGCGATAAAGGATCCGCTTGCCTTAAACCTCTTTTAGATTGAATTTTATTACCTAATATACCATTTACCATAATAATAGAGATACCAGCTCTAAGAAAATTCGTAATCCAACTGATCCATCTTTGACCAAAACCTCTAGCATAAAAAGTATCTACAACAAAATCCTAATCAACCAAATCAAAAGCTTTTGTAAAATCCATTTTTAAAACCACACAAGCTATGTTATTCTTACAACAGCGATTAATATATTTTTGAACAACATCCACACCATCGGTGATATTTCTTCCTTTAATAAAAGCCGATTGTGAACAATCAATTAAATCATTCATTCTTGAACTAAGTCTATTAGCTATAACTTTAGAAATTATTTTAACCGAGCAGTTAATCAATGGTATAGGTCTAAAATCTTTTAAGTTTTTGGCTCTTACTTTTTTGTGTAATAAAATAACATTTGCATAATTAAATCTCCCTAATTGCAATTTACAATTATAAAAATCATTAAACATATTAACTAAATCAAGTTTTAAAACATTCTAAAAAAATTTATAAAATAAAATTGGAAACCCATCAGGTCACGGGGATTTATCACTTGGCAAGTCAATAATAGCTTTCCTAATTTCCTCTTCAGTAAAAGGATTATCTAACTCTGATAAATCAACAACAGAATCAGATGGATGTAGATCTTTCCATCTAACATTGATTCTATGTTTGATTTTAGTACCAAAAATATCCTTATAATAGTCTGTAAAGGCCTTGTTAAGATCTCTTTGATCAACTAACTCTTCATTATTAACAATAATAGAATTGATTGTATTACTACATTTTCTACCATTAGCTATGTTATGAAAAAATTTAGTATTATTATCTCCTTCATTAATCCAATGAATTCTGGATCTCTGCTTCCACATGACCTCCTTCTTTTCTAAAATAGAATTTAGTTCATCTTTTAAATTGGCAAGAACGTTACGTTCACCTATATTTAGTTGTCTGGATTCTTCTATCTTATTAATTTTAAACATCTCATTAAGAATATTATCTTTTTTGATTTTTATATTGCCAAAAACATTTTTGTTCCTGTTTTTAAGAAAAATCCTAAGCTTCCTAAGTTTTGAAACAAAAGATTTTGCAGAATTTTCCTTATTTCTAATATTATGATAACTCAATGAAATCCATTTACCATTAATTAAATTCAAAAAGTTAGATTCAAAAAGCCACATCTTTTCAAATTTAAAATTATTAATACTAACTCTATGATGCTCGCAGATGAGGATAATAGGACAATGATCAGAGTACGTCTAAGGTAAACCAGAGACTCCATAGATTGGAAATTTATCTTCAATCTCATCACTAACGAAAAATCTATCAAGAAGAGCCATGGATGGAGACTTCCTTGCATTACTCCATGTAAACTCTCTATTTTAAAGGGGGATCTCGATCAAATTATAATTAATAATAAATTGATCGAATTCCTCCATAGCAAAGTAATCCCCTTCCCTAGGAGAACGCTCACCTATGAAGCACGTAACATTAAAATCACCCCCCAAAATCCAAGAACCCAGAGCTAAGGATCTAAATTCATGGCATTCTTTCCATAAAATTCTCCGATTAATTTTTGAATTAGGTCCATAGACATTAGAAATGTTTAAAAAGGAATTATCAAAAAGATTAATAAGAATAACATGAAGAGAATGCTGCTTAGTAATACATTGAAGCAACTTAAAATAATTATCGCGCCACCTTATCACTAATCCCGCTGAAGTACCCACAGAAGGTAGAAAAACCCATTTTCTAAAATGATACCCGCCTAAACTTCTAAAGAAATGAATATCACGACAGAAAATTTTAGTTTCTTGAAGTAAAGCAATGTCAATCGAATAGTCTTTAAAGAACGCTCTAACCTTATCACACTTATTCAAATCATTCAAACCTCTAATGTTCCAACTAATGATCCTCATAAACCAATTGTACCAGCCCTCTCTAATTCCTTACATCTGATGAACTCCCGATCAATCTCAACATCAGAAAAAATAAAAGACGTATCATAAGCTAACTGACTAAACTCAACAGACGATAGACTGCCTAATGCATAAGTAGAGTACGTACTGCCCAAAATAGAACTCATACCTGAGTTTGGATCCGTAGTGCCAATCATGGCACTCGAACCAGGTAACTCACCTATAGACTATGACTGACAGTTGCGAATCCTAGCACTTCGACGGATAGATCTGCTAGAAACTATAGATTTCTTACACCTTCCTTTCTTTGACTTAGGAAAAGAACCGTTTCCACTCTCCATCGTTTTTTATTCCAAAACATTGACTATTTTAGTCACTGTCATCGCACCATTACTCAAAATATCTCCACTTTTTCCTAATACAAGATCTAAGGCATCATCTACCAATCTATCTGAAGTAACACCCGAAGACATAAAAACTTTCTCTGCCTCTTGACTCAAAGGAATTTCTCTCTTTAGTTCTGCTTCCCCTAAAATATCACTTGAATTCTTTCCAACCTTTGTACCTGTTTTACCCATATAAGCTTCTAAAGCAATAGAATTATCCACCCCTTCCTCTATGTTTTGGAAATTAAAATTATTTATATCAAAATAGTCAACCGTGTCCCTATTTATAAACCCATCTTCTACCAATATGCCCATCCCCACCACAGGCAATAACTCAATATCAATACCATTATCTGGACAAACAGATCTATTTTCGATTCTGCTATCATCAAGCACAGTTGAGAGATCACCGATGTGGAGTAAGTTTTACATATTTTTCTCATCCTGTACACTGGTGTCATAATGTACATCCAAAGAATCAGACTCAAAACAACATTCCAATTTCAAACTGATATCAATCTCCATAATCTCATGTAGTTTAAGGTGTCAATGACCAAACTCCATCAAAAGCCTCTCCCGTATGAAACTCTGCCACTTGATTAAGTTTTTAGAAACTTCCTCTTTCGAGTATAATCCAACAGAATCGCCCAAAACATTAATATTTTCATAGATATCTGAATTATGATGTATTTCATCATCACAACATTTCGATTTCTTAATATTGCTATTAGCTAAACCATCATCTATAGCCTCTTCTATCAAATTTATCCTTTAAGAGCTCTTAACACCATCAGTTTGTGTATCAGTGATACTGGTGTCATAGTACACAGCAACAGTAATAGGCTCAAAACATTATTCCAATTTCAAACTAATATCAATCTCCATAATCTCATCTAGTTTAACTGCGGGTGTCAATGACCATACTCCATCAAAAACCTCTCCCATATGAAACTCTGCCACTTCATTTAAGTTTTCAGAAATTTCCTCTTTCGAGCATAATCCAACAGAATCACCCAAAACATTAATATTCTCATAGATCTCTGAATTATATATACTTCCTCATCACAATATTTCGATTTCTTAACAATGTTATTAGCTAAACCATCATCTATACCCTCTTTCAGAGCTCTTAACACCATCAATATGTGTATCAGTAATATTACGTCATAGTGCACAGCAATAGAAACATGCTCAAAACAGTATTCCAAGTTCTTACTTATATCATAATCCTTAATCTCATCCAATTTAACTATTGATGTTGATGACAATAATCCATCAAAAGCCTCTCCCAAATGAATGTTTGCCACTTCTTCTATATTTTCAAAAATTCCATTTTTCAAGTATAACCCAAAAAAATCACCTAAAGCATTAAAATTTTCAGAAATATCTGAGTTATACTGTATTTCGTCATCACCGAGTTTCAATTTCCCAACAATGCTATTAGCTAAACCATCATCTATAACCTCCTCAATCAGATTAATCCTTTCAGAGCTCTTAAAACAATCGGACTGAGTAACTGCTACACTTCTATAAGAAGAAAGCCTACTACCCATTGTATAATCAGAATGATCCACTCCAAATTCTAAATCATCTTTGTCTTCATTTGCCAGGCAATTGAATCTATTACTAGTCTTTATCTCAAAAATTTCCTGGGATTTTGGTCTTTTGCCTTTAACTCGAGTGAAACCACAGATTATATCATTACATTACTCTTAATTGTAACATCCAAAATAGAACTCATCTTTTTATTTGCATCAGGAACATTTAGATCCATGGAATATTGAATAATAGAACAATCCATTAGCATTAGATCAAAGTCGAAATTCTCATCCTTTTTAGTATTTTCCGATAAGACACAGTTCAGATTTCCTTTATAGTCCAAGAATTCATCGGTAATCTCAACATTATCATCTGACATGTTAGTCGAGATATCAGATTTACCAGAATAATCTTCTTGGTCTCCAAATCTATCCCTGTATCCCCTACCAATGTTCGGAGAATTAATCTTGTCGAAATGAGTAAACAATTCCTCTAAAAGTTGAATCCCTTTTATTATCTATCGCCATAGATTATTGAGTAAAATTCCTTTGAGCAACATACACTTTAAGATAAATTGAAAACCATGATCGATAAGTTGCGGTCCAGAATCTATAAACTTCGATTTCAAGGAACAAGAATTCTTCTCAAGACCTACATTTCCACTAATGATAGAAACGCAATCAATTTTTTGAGATCTAGTACCCGCTAGATCAGTTTTCATCGAACAAGAAAACTTCTTGTGCCCAAACTTTCCGCAAGCAAAACATCTAATAGGGTCTGTGCAATGGATAGCAAAGTGGCCTCGATCCCCACATCTAAAGCAAATATTATTTCCTCCCTTGATAACCCCTTTTTTAAGACGTTGACGATTCCAAGAATAAAGGAACGAAGATAATCCCTCTATAACAGCTTGGGCATAAGAACGGTGAAGAGGAACCCTATCAGGATTGTGAACTGGAAAATCCAAATGCAATTTGGATTTGTTATTCGATAAAGAAAAGTTCAATAGAAGACAAGGAGCTAAAGGCAGAGTCGCCATTTTTTCCAGAGATTTAGTAAAATTTGCAGGCTTATTTTTAACTTTAAAACATCATTATTAAAATGATTAATTAACCTTAAACATCATTATTAAATTTATTAATTAACTTTAATAAAAGTTAAATAATAATTAAGATTGTATTTAAACCTCCAATTCTTTTCAAATATTTATACAATCCTGATTAACTCGTTCGAAAAGAATTTACAAAATATTTAAGGAAATAACCTTATAATTTTAAACAACATTAATTATTCTGAAAGACAATTAAATCAAATTTATAATCTTTTATAAATTTGAAAAAATTAATTATCCCAAAAATATAATTTAATCCAATTATAATCTTTTATAAATTTTTAATCAATACTTATCCTTCATTTTCAAAATTCCCAAAGTACTTGAAAATATAGTTTAAACAATTTTCAAAGTGCAAAAAACACGACCAAACATTTAATTTATGAAAACACAAGCTCACGTTCAACCCACAACAAGGGTTTAAGGGGATTATATTTCATATAGTATGTCACAATTATTTCAAAAAAAAACATCGCAATAAGCAACATAAGAATATAACTAAGGCGCATATAATGGTAAATTAATAATGGTGAAAAACTCCTTAGGGTCTGTGTATCAAAAGTCCCATGTAAATCACACATATGAATGTGTATTTTTGAAGTGTTTCATAGCGGCCTATTCGCTACGTAAGCTTCGGCTCTCTTTTGTTTTTATTCCCTACAACACAATATTATTTATGTCATCTGCTTTTCAAGCGGGAATTTAAAATCCAAACAAAAAACCTAACAATAATATAAACTATCATCCAAACATTTGGTAGTAATTTATAGCAACACGGATATAATATAATTTATTTAGAGGCGAGTAAACTCATAAAAATTCCAATTGACACTTTCGCGTTTCGGTTTGGTCTAAAATCAAACGATGTATGATTTTTGCATAAAATTCCAGTAGCTCCATACTTAACAAAATCAGTTCCAGTGCATAGCTAATGTTCATACGAGTTCAATGGAAATTGGCCGCTTCAAAATCCGACCTCGTATGAGTAAGATTTTGATTTTATAAGATTTCAATTTTAAAAATATAATTAAATCAACTAATAACTTTAATTAATACGCTAACCTACCCATTAATACATCTTCCCTCTTATTTTCAATTCATATGACCAGCACATGCATAAGATATCACCATAGTCATGCATACCCAACAGTGATACACAGCTTCGGTTAATAGAATGACGAACGGACAATGCTAACAGACTTCACTACTCGAACTCGACTCGCCTAACCCCTTAACGACCAACTTAATTGCTAAAAATAGAAAGCGACTCCTCCCCTCGAAACCCTTGATCATGAGTTGACCGTCGATTTCTCCTCCTATGACTAATGAAACGATAATCCGTCGATTGTGATGAACACTCCTTCTCGAATGCTAACCACTAGACCCTACCACCTAGAGCTCGGTTAAGGAAATAAAATCATGACCTGAAGCATTCACTTCATGACCTGATAAAGTCATGCGGCCCAAATAGAGGTCGATCTCTACCATAATCGGCTCATAAGCTCGCCTTGCATCCCCGAAGCCCATGCAAATACCCGATTCACATATTTTTACCCAAATTATCGATTAACTCTAACCATAATTTGCCTACTCATTTTAGAATTTTCCAAGCAAACATTTCAAGCAAGCCATCATATGAAGTCATTTTAGAAATTTAGAAATTTGATTTAATTTAAAAATGTTTTGAAAAGAAGGTTTTATGGTATCTCGCTACACAATATCCCATCCGCGTTCCAAATGCGAAGGACAGAAATAAAAATATGATCACAGACCAAAATGCTACACGATCACAATACAAAGATTTTTTATTCTGTGAGATTCCAAAAAATGCCCTCATTTGCCGTAAAATACGACACACAAAAATTTAATTATTTTCCAAATTAAAAATTATGGAAAATCCAATAAATTAAACTAAAATTACATTATTAAAAATCAAGTTTTTTTTTACCAACAATTGATTTTCATGTTATTTATCCGAACTATTTATTATTGTTAATAAATTTATAAAATGATTTCACCATTATTATTAATTAAAAGTAATTATTAAGGCTTAAAGGAGTTATTAAGATTGTTAAATCCGTTTAATTAATATTTGATTCACCATTCAAACATTTAACTAACAATTTAAATATTTAAATAATCACTAATTTGAATATAGTTTATTAAACTTTAAAATCAATTATTTAAATATTTAAAATTAATTAAATATCTAAAATCAAAATGATAAAATTGGAGGATGTTACATTCGTTCCCCGATAAAATAATTTCATCTCCAAAATTCCCAAAGGATGAAAATGTCTCCCAAACCCTCAAGTAAAAAAGTAATTTATTAAAATGAATCAGTAGGCATTTAAAGTCCCTTATTTTACCGAAATTTCAGTAGCACCTCTTTTGCACCGTTAGATCCAAGAAACTACAGCCCACAAGAACTGACCAAACCAACAAAGAAAACAAAAGCCAAGTGGCCTCCCATATCTGGCGCATACAATCATCAACAAATCAAAATGCCAATTTCTGAATCTACTACGCACCTCTTTTGTGTTTGACTTTTAATTTTGCAAGCAACTTATTTTGTCGATGCAAATGCAGGTGCACAAAAAATCAAATAGTAATCTTTGTACCTATTGCAGTTACATAATCCAAAAGAGAATCATAATAGCAAAAGAGCAATATACAAGTTATTTCTATCATAACTAATAGCAATATAAACAGTATAACAACCATATGCAACACAAGTATGGAGAATACTCTATAATAAAATACTATGCATCCAATCTTTTTCAAAAGATAAGTTTAGAACTAAATTCCCTGATTCATATTCAATTTTTTTTTCAATTTCCCCCAAAGAGGAATAAATCAAAACCAAAATCAATTATGACAAGGAGGGGATCATCCACCCGAAGCATGGTATAGCTCTAAATCAAAACAAATCAAAGCATCTAGTGGTAATCTGGTTTCTCTAAAACAATAAATAGAGTAAATAAACATATCCCGTGGGTATTCCAAATCATAAAACTCTTAATCGCCAAACTTTAATCATAACCAAAAATATTAGAAAAAAATCACTTCACAAAATCTCTTTTCAAATATTCTAAAATAATACTTCGCTAAAATTTTCAAAATAATGATATTATTATTTCTCTTATAAATTGTTTTAAAATCGCTTTTTCAAAAGCACCAAGATTTAAGTTCTAATAAACAACAACTTTATAAACGGCACTCTATAAAATCACACAACCAACCTAATCAAATTCCATATGGGAATAAACGAACACTTCACATTATTTAAAATGTTAGTTGATGAACAAACAATATTCATAATTTTTCTTAGGTTCAAAAATTTCTTAAGTCACTCAATAAATTATACAAATATACTTAAGTCATATGATATCATAAATCATTTGTACGCAATATCTGATCTGACCACTTGCTCGGATATATAAATTTTACTTCCAAACTAGTATCGCTCAGTCGACCTTCTTAGTGCGGTCTCCGATCAAGTTCCTTGATTAGAAACCTCCGTTCTTCTTACACAGCCATATAATACGATAGAAAACCTCATATGAAGAATCTGAATCAAATGTTCATTAACAAGAATCAAGTGAGACATCCTTTTTCGGACTAGTATGAATCGCCTCGAAGTTATTTACTCGAATCCTAGATCTAGAACCATGCGAATAGAATGATCTATGTATAACTTACGAAGTTAATTCGATTGGTTTCCTAAATCATACCAATCTCTTTCTGAATCCACTTTATTTTCATTTGTAGTATTTCATTCAATACTAAAATTATTTATGATTTATTCTATAAATTTTCACCTAAGTTTCTTAAACATTTTGTAAAGACTCATCTTTATAAAACATTAAATTAAAAACTCACTCCACTTTTATTTACTTTTATAAGACTCTTTTAAATCCTAGGAGTACATACAAAATGTCAATTTTATTTCACTTATTTATTTTTATTTTATTTTAAAATTGAAATGGAGGCCCAAAAAAAATATGGGTCTTTAAAACTGAGTCAACTACTTCGACCTTTTACATTAGAGTGTTCTAAGGAAAGATGTTTACAGGGTAGCCCAATATCACCATATAGTTTACACAACTAATATTGTTAAGCAAAATCACAGATTTAATAAAACAATGCTTATTAAAACCTTCCTATACAATTTAATACAATTAAAAATTGATTTAAATTATCTCTTTTCTATCCAAGAGTTAAAATTTTCCATTTTCCAAATTATTTTTTCTCAAAATACCTTTTTATTTTAAATCAATTTCCTTTAAGGGAACTTAGGATCCAAAGACCTAGTTTTATTTTCAAAAATCTTTTGGTAATCATGCTCCATATGTTTCTACATATAAAATAACTTTAACAATTTATTTGCAAATACTCACTTTGGGTTCATTAGGATTCGAACTCATTTCAATCGGTTAATGGCAAAAAGAATAATTTACTAAGTGCACTACAACATTCGCCTTAGCAAACATTTAATCGTCACTTAAAAGATTATTAAGATTACCACAAAACTAATCGAGAGGTTCTTCCCAAACTATCCAAAGAAGTTGTATTTTTATTAAAATTCTCTTTGAAATATTTATTCTCGTACATCAAGTAACATTACCATTAATTTTCTCTGTAGTCACTTTGAAATCATTTCATGCAATATTGGGATTAAATTCTCAAAAACTCTTTCTAAGTCCTATAAATCATTTTATATACGATACTCATAAAGAATGTACCTTTAAATCACCTAATATTATAATTGCTTCCTTTTATTTTAATATAATTTTCATAATTATTTATTCTTTATATGTCTTATCTTCCTATTCAGATTATTTTAAACAATTTTATTTTAAGATGACTTTTAACATAGAAATTTTACCGAGCACCTTTTAGTCAAATTGTGAAACTTAATTCACAAGGGCTCGTTCCTAAATTAAAGCAATAAATTCCTATAAGTAAGCTGAGTACAAATAATCAGCTATCCACAAACAACAGTCAATGCTCTAAACTACCCGAACATGACAAATCAAACGATGATGACAGTGAAGATATATTACCATTTTCTAACAAACTAACACGCCATAATTGACTATATAACTTTGAAAATTATTCTTTTATATATATATATATATATAATATAATCCTAGGAAAAATATTTCACTTACCAAATTCAAAAATCAATATCATGTCCATTTGCCTTGTTTGAGAGTTTATAAATCCCTATTGACACCATGGTGTCCCACGACTTAATTGACCAATCAACACAATACAATTTTTATAACAATAATAAATACGCTTTCGTATATATAATACTCTCAAACTCTTTCTAGGATGTCACTTGCCCTAACTCAACTGAGCCATGCCTTACCAAAGACTAGGTTCTCGCTTAACCTTTGGCCCCGATACCAAGTGTAACGACCCGCTTTTTCGACCATCGGAAGTAGGCACTCTATACATCCATGGTATTATAATGTCGAATATCCAATCGCCGAAAAGGCAGATTGTTAGGGCAAAAAGAAAAAGAAAAGTAATAGGAGAAACAAAATCTCACAGTGGAACGACCACATATAATATAACAAAAGGAGTAAAAGCTATCACTCTAATATACATAATATATCAGAGTTAAAAACAAACCTCATCAGCATGGACAGTTATAACTTCCCGACCTTACAATTATTGATAGGTATGTATAATAATACAGTGGAAATAAAATACTATGACAGGTGAACATCTGGCCATACTCCATGATCTCCATGTCCCACCAACGACAACCTAGGAAAATACTCGGTCTGACCCGAGCATTATAATATAATAACACCCAGATCAGTTGGGAAATACCAGCAGGAGAAAAGTCAAGTAATATGATGAGCATACAATAATTCTGTGAGACCATGCCGCTAAGCACGCAATGGGTTTTACATCATAAGAACAACTTTCACATACGAATGAATGGTAAAAGGTTAAAAACAAAACCTAAACTAAAAAGAATGGGCATAACAAAGATCAAAATCAAAACTTAAATAATTGACACAAATAATTAAACATCGATAAATGATATAGGCATTTCTCGTTGCAATTAAGAAAGTAATTTAAAGATTTGAATCAACAACAAAGAAAAAGAAAGTTTCCAACAATGACTAGGAGGGTGCACCCCACTTACTGAAAGTATACCTCTAGAAATATACTTGAGAGAGTCATGTATTCTGGAACTCTCTCAGGAACTATAAGCTGGAACCTGCCAACCTTACTGAGAATCCGAGTATTTCACATCTCCGCATGCATACCACCGAAACTAATGCAAAGTAGACTAATGGGATCAACCTCATATAGATTGGCACCTACTTGCACTTTGGTTTTAGTCTTTTCTGACAAAGGATATCAATGCTCAAATGAGCAACAAATCATCTTAAATTAACGATACACAAAGAAGAAAGCTGAATCGACGTCAATATATCAACTATCGGGAATTGTCAAAATGATCATATATGGAAATTAAATCTTATACCCTTACTACCACATGTCGATGTTAAACATTGACTATCCCTTGGTTGAAAATAAAGCTGGGCAAGTTAAGGTAGTGTTACCTCTAGGCATTTCCTTAACAATAATTTTAACCTTCAAGATAGAAACGAGTTTCCATACCTCGTTGTTTAATGCTAAGAGTATATCTAAATCCTTTCCATATACACAATATTATTTATGAAAGTTACATTCCTATCCTTCCCGTGGCCGAATCAAAACTTTTAAAACTGGACTTGGGCTTGAATTTCACATTACAAATATTTATAGAACGTTTAAAAACACTCTTGCAAATATTCTTTTTAAAGAGAAAGTTATATTTCTATGTGTATTAAAAAGAAGGACAAAATAACAAATGCCATTCAGACTGTGTGTACTATAATCCCAAAACAATTTATACTTAGCTTTATTTTCAAAACCAATTCCTTTCAAAAGATTTTAATCCTTTATAAACTATCATTTATATATTTCAAACAACAATTATTATCCTGGAAGATAATAAATAAATTTAAAATGCTTATACAAATTTAAATCAGTGTTAATCATTGTAAAAGGATATAATTTTTTTTATAACTTTAGAACCACAATAATTATCCCTAGAGACAGTTAATGAACTTATAACTGCCTTTATAAATCCATTAATTAACTTTAAACACCTTTATTAAACTAGTTAATTAATTTTAATCACTTTTGTTAAATCGGTTAATTAATCTTTAAAAACATTTTTATTTTCACCAATTAATTTAAACAACATTTGTTAAATTGATTAACTAATCTAAAACATCATTATTAAAAATGATTAATTAACTTTAAAACATCATTATTAAAATGATTAATTAATTTTAAACACCATTAATGAACTTATTAGTTAACTTTATTATAGTTAAATAATAATTAAGACTATATTTAAACCTTCAATTCTTTTCAAATACTTTTACAATCCTCACATACCCATTTGAAACGAATTTACAAAATATTGAAGGTAAATAACCTTTACAATTTTAAACAACATTAATTATCCCTAAAGATAGTTAAACCCTATTTATAATCATTTATAAATTTAAACAACATTAATTATCCCGAAAATATAATTGAATCAAATTTATAATCTTCTATAAAATTTAAATCAATACTTATCCTTCATTTTCAAATTCACAAAATACTTGAAAATATAGTTTAAATAATTTTCAAAGTGCAGAAACATGACCAAATATTTATCTTGTGAAAACATAAGCTCAAGTTCAACCCATAGGAAGGGTTTAAGTGGATGATGTTTCATATAGCATGTCATGATTAATTTAACCAAACATCGCAATACGCAACAAAAGAATATAGGTAAGGTGCATATAAAAGTAAACTAATAATGGCGAAAATCCCCTTAGGATCTAACTATAAAAAGTCCCATGTAAATCACACATATGAATGTGCATTTTTAAAGTGCTCCGTAGCAACTTATTTGCTACATACACTTCAACTGTCTCTTGTTTTTGTTCCCTACAACACAACGGTCATTTATGTCATCCACTTTTCAACCAGGAATTTGAAATCCAAATAAACAACCAAATAACAATATAACTATCATCCAAACATATGACAATAAATTATAGCACACGGATATAATATAATTTATTTAGTGGTGAGCAAACTAACATACATTCCAGTTGACACTTTAGCGTTTCAGTTTGGTCGATTTTAGCCCAAAATTCCACTAGCTCCAAACTCAATAAAATTATTCCAGCACGTAGCTAACGTTTCGATGAATCCAAAGCAGTTGACCGCATCCAAATCCGACCTTGTATGAGTAGGATATAGATTTTATAAGATTTCGTTTTAAAAATATAATTAAATCGACTAATCACTTTAATTAATACACTAACTGTAACAACTCAAATTTGAGTGGCCCAATTTTTTTGCAAAAAGGCTAAAAACCAAGCCTACTGAAGCCCATGTTGGGTATCTGGTATCCTGCAAATAGGCTAAGAGAAATATATCAGAGCAAAATAATTTATCTCAAAGCGGGATTGACTAAAATATAATAGTAAGTAAACACTCACCCAAATGATAACACTTTGTAAGTAAGTGTCATAAAGCTGAGAAGTCTCTGCCATCTACCTAACCTGTAAGATGTTATGTGGAGGGGGTCAGAAAAAAAGTTCTGGTGAATGAATAAATTATATACTTTTAGGCTTAACTCTACATATATCGGTTTATTTCCATTTACTCTTTTATTAGGTTCATTAGGTTACAATACTCTCGCCTCTGTCCGTGAACCATGCCCATCTACTCCATAGTAGACTAAACCTAATAACTAATATATACGTATATGTAGCTATATGCCCAATGACCATATTGGTCCTAGGTACCACCCATGGTACCTTTCGTATCCTCCTCAAAAAGAGTTCCATCGTCTTGCTTCGAGAGCGTTCTGTAATTACATCTGTAAAGGACTGCTTCGTGAGGCCTGCAATACAGATGCTCCATCGTCTTGCTCCGTTACTATATCTTTAAAGGACTGCTTCGTAAGGCCTACAATACAGATACTCCATCGTCTTGCTCCGCGAGCGTTCCGTAGCTACATCTGTAAAGGAATGCTTCGTAAGGCCTATAATACAGATGCTCCACTACTTACTATGAAAATGTAAATTGCATCCGCACTAGTCTATGCCTGTGCTCGGACATCAGCAATGTACCACCTAGTGCATACATTGAGGACTACATAATCGTTCTGTCTACTATCTGAATCCCGCCAACAAGGTCAACCTTGTACAGAATTCAGTCAGGGATTTTCTACATCTGTAAAGGACTTTTTCGTTAGGCCTACAATATAGAGTTGGTTTGTCTCTTTTTCATCGTGACTATGGCCCCACGCGGCCACCCATCAACTTACCAAAGGACTTCGAAAGAGTTAAGTGGTCATGCTCTAGTACAAACAATCTAACATCCAAATGGCGGTGTCCCTCATCCAGTATTTCGAGAGTGAAAGAATCATTGGGCTTTTGTTTTAACTCTTGTCTTTCCCAAACTCGCTCTTGGTCTTGATGCTGGCTGATATCTACATGCGACTATCCTTAAACTTACTTGCAAGTACAGGATATACGAATACCCTACTCCGAACACCAAGCCTTCTGACTACCTAAAGATCTGCTTCGTTAAGCCTACAATGCAAATGTAGTCAAGGCATACTCTCTTTATGGAACACCTACATACCTGACTTTGGGGATGCAGCTTCGTTAGGCCTACCCAAAGAGCCATCCTAGAGTATCTTCACTTCCCGTTGAATTCTCGTACTTCCTTCTGGCCCAAAATAACTAAGCTGGACGCGCTTCTCCTTTGCTAAAATCTGTGATGAACTGCTTCGTTAGATGCTTTATCCACTGGGCTGCTCCAAATGCATCTCAATTCTTTCATTAGTCCCTAAGTCTAATCTTTTAATTTGGCTTTAGTTTACTTTCTAATTCTGTTGGCTACTTATTTACCCTAATTAGCATATTCTTGCCCTCGTCTCATCTCTATCTATTGTGAGATTTCCATTTATTTTAATAGGAAATGCAGTTGGTATGAGCCACGTTCATTATCTTGCTTATTTAACTTAATACGAATCTTAAGTTCATTAAAATAAGCTTCTTTTATCATTCCTGCTTTATTTACTTATTGACTTTATATAAAATATTTAAATAAGCTTCTACCATTATTATTGCTCATTAATTTTTTCAAAGTTTCAAAATAAGCTTTTGCGTTCTTATTACTTAATTATAACCTATGTTATAATTCTACCTGTAATTGTCATTTTCTCTTCCTTTATTTTCCGTACATAATTTCAGCATTTCTTTTTTGTTCTAATCAGCCTTCTTTTATTATGATATAGAATATTCTTTTATTCTCTTATGTTATATAATTCACTTATCATAATAATTATCTTCTTAAATACTATGCGCAGTGAATGTTGACCTAGGTTCATTATCGTTTACAGTTTTAAGTTTTTATCTAACAATTTACTTGATTCATGTCATAATTTGCTTTATTATCTTTATTCTAAGAAGTAATTCTATTTTATTTAGTTGGTTATGAAAAATATATTTAAAAAATGCATTTCCATATTTTAATATTAAATAATACTATAGACAATAATCCGTAACTGGTGGATATTTCTTTTACTATTTCGGAATAGTGTAAAATACAGTGATTTCACTATTTTGCACTAATTATTTTTTTCTTTCTTTTATTCTAGCAATTATGTTCATTGTTGTCTATTAAATATTAAATTATTTAAATGTATTTTATTTTCTAAACTAACCAATTAGCCTTTCAGTTACTCCTAAATCCAGTTATTAGATTAATTAACTTTTCTCATTTTAACGTAATTTATTACAGTGAATCCATTCCTCAAACTTTTATTACTTTACATCTTATTTCCTTCATTTCATTATTCTTAATTATTTAATCCATGTTTATGTTTAATCTATTCTAATCCATACGCGAAGAAAGAGGAGAAAATAGAAGAAGAATGACACTTGCATAGAAATCGAAAACGTAGAAACAGATGTAAATATATACTAATACTGTAAATAAACTTTAAATTCCTTATAGTTTGGCATAACTTGATTAATAGGATTAATTATTGAATAAAATTATCTAAGCGGGAATTTAACGATAATATATCTTAAACTTAAAACATATATAAATAAATCCACTCACATTGCTAGCTTTCTGAATCTCCTTGTTTTTATTTCAGATTTGTCCTTAACATCTATATTCACCTCCCTTGTAATCCATATTTGGAATTACAAACGATATATTTACAGATCTATAATATTTGAAAGAGAAAAAGAAGAGATTTGGATTAGAAATAGCAAATAAAACTCAGATCTAGTGTTTTACCTTTGACATGGCCTTTTGATTTGAACCAATTCCCTAATTAATTCTATTCCCTTTTTATTTAGATCTAAATTCATGTGAATTAGATCTAAAATTTTATTATTAAGAAAGTGTAGAAGAGATAGAAAAATGGCAGAGCTTCTCTAGGTAAGAGAAAAATACAGAGGATAAAAATGTGGCTTCGCACCTATATTTATAGTGGTTCAAATCAGTGCTAATCATTAGATACAAAACCCTAAAATCTAATGCGTACGCTCCGTCTATAGATATTAAATTAACATGTTTTCTTCTGCATTTTTTTTGTTTCAAATTGATCTCCAGGAACCTTTTCATTAAACACTTTCCCCTTCTCTGTCGCAATCTATGGAAACATATATTTTTAAATGTGATGTTTTTTAAATAAGATTCCCCTATTAATCACCCAATTAATAGATTTCATATATACCTAGAATTAAATTACTATCCAATTAATCCCCACTTGCACTGTGATTTCTTACCAAGTTAATATTCCAATCAACACCATAATAATTCATCACATGTATGCATATTAATTTATTTTATTTCTAAAATTATTGCATGCATATATTCTACAATTGAATTTCGAATCATAATCTTAATTATATATGTTACCATAAGTCCCCATGTTTATTAATTGACAATTGATTACCTGCATAAATTACTCTTTCTCCATTTTATTCTCTTGCATTAACATATATGTTCCTAATCATATCAATTAGTTGCTACAATATAAGTTCCCTTTCTTGTTAGTTCCTGTCAATTAACCACCTCTACTAATTAATTGAATATTAATGTAACGACCCATAATTTTTCCACTTTGAAAATAGCATATTTAATCATTTTAAATATTCAAATGTAGAATTTTCAAACTTAAACAATCAAGTTTTATACGATAAATAAGAATGACAAACTTATTTTTGATATTGAATAAAGATTTTGGATTCCATTGTAAAATTGAAAAAAGTAGAATTTCGATAAAGTACGACAAATATTCTTTAAATTTGTTTAAAGGACAAATAATTCCTTTTAAATACATATATAATCGATATCAAACTCATTTGATAATAATAGTAATTTAATTTGTAATGGTTTGATAATTATATAAAATCTGTTCTATAAAAGTTGACAAATTTCATCGCATATCGATAAATCGATGTCGTAGTTTTATAAATAAATTTGGAAATTGTTTTATATTATTTCGAAAGTCAATGCTTGTTTTAATTATTTAAATATAATAAGGAATTTATTTTGAAGTTTTGTTTACATGAATAAACAGTTTAAAAAAAAGGTCAAAATGTGACCGTAAAACGTTTTGTTGAAAATCAACGTTTTGTGCAAAATAAGTTGTCGCAATGTTATTGCACTTTTATTAGCATGTTTTAACATATATATTACATATTTTAATAACTAAACAAGTTTACTTTTACTAAATATAATTAGAAAACTTCTAGACCATCATTAAGAAAAGTAAGTAAGTTTAAGAAAAGTTAAAAGTAAATATCAAATCCAAATCACGTCAAAATCCAAAAGATAATTACCTTTTTTAATTTAATCTTTAAGTGACTAAGAAATAAAGAAAGAGGCGAAAGGATGATGTTAAGTGTTGAAAAGTGGAGTTTTCTTTAGGTTGAAGTAAGATTAGTTTGGTAATTTGGTAAGAGGTTATTTTGGTAAATTTATCACTACTTTCTTTTTCTATATATAACCACCTCCTTCTTCACTTTCATTCACACTTCTTCTTCTTCTTTTCTCCATATTTTACCTCTTCTTCTCTCGGCCATAACTTCTTCAAAATAGAACCAAAATACAAAATTATTTTTCTCTCAAATCATTTATTTTTCTAGTGGCTACAGCTTTAATCTTGACCACTTTATCTCATTCTAAAGATAATAATGTCAAAAATCCACTTATTTCCAGTACATTCTCTGGCCCAGTTTTTAAGATAGAGAATAACCCTTTTTTTTTATCATACCTTGATCATAAATGATCCAAATTAAGAAAATCTTTTTTCTAATCATATGAAATTCCAGTGGCTACAACTTTTATTGTTGATTACTTTTTTCAGTTTTGAGATTTACTATACCTGAAGTCGATTCTTTGAAGTGCATTTTGGGCTTCATTTTTGTCAATCCGACATTACCTCTTCTTCATTCTATCATATCTCCCTCAAAAAACTTGTATTCAAATGATTCTTTTTTTGAATTCAATAGAAAAGAATTTTCAACAACTTTTTAGTCAATAGCTTTTCTAAATTTTGATATTTAAAGGGCCTAAAATCAGATACAAGATAACCTATTTTTGGGATCAAAATCTTGAGAATTCAAGTACAAAGTTCTACCGCTTCTTCTCTATACTTTCGGCTAACCTCCATCTCAAGCCTCGGCCAAGCTATTGGAAGAAAGATAGTGTCGTTTTCTAGTGTTTAATGGAGTAGGAATTAGTTAGTAAAGTGTTGGTTGATTAGAATGTTGGTAGAAAGTTTATCGCTTTGGTTTATGGTGAGAAACTCTATTTAACATCTCTATTTATATATATACATATTTGATGTTTTTTTATGATTGCTATGGATGCTTATATATGCTTTGATAATCAATTATTGATTGTTTGATATAATTGTTAAATTTTTTTACCAAGTCACGTTAATACACGTCTATAAGCACAAAGGAAACCACTTTCCTTTTGGAAAAAAATGGTGTATATAGAATGCGTAAACCTTTTGAAAATAGTTTTAAAATGAGTTAGAAATTTTTGATAAATGTTTAAATATGTTTAAAGAAATGAAGAAAGAAAATCAAGATTTCATCTTGTATTTTTTAAAATATGTCCAAATCAATTTCCTAGAAAAATTGCGCTAGCGCAGTTAAGTGATCATAACGGGAAATCCTTTTAAATAAACGTTTTAATTATGAAAAAATATGGAATAAATTTGATAAATATATTTAAATAATTTATAAGAGATTTGAAGTTAAAAATATGAATTTTCTATTAAAAATTTGTTTAAATCAAATAAGCTTATATAGCACTTTCTACAGCACTTTATGCCGCGAATTCTATAACTTTTGGAATATGAGTTAAACGTAATGATTTTTTCTTAGAATCTATTGTGAATGATTTTAAAAGGATAATTAAGTAATTTAAAGTTGGATTGGAAGTTTTAATAATTTTGAATAAATGGTTAAGAGGAATAGTTTAAAACACTTAAACAATAATTGAAGAATATTGAATATAATAACAAATTGAGTATGCGGAAATGACTAGTATATTTGTCCTTCTTGTAAGAGCTAAACGGGAAAAAAAAGATGTGTAACTTAGGTTAGGGGTGTAACCAGTGCCCTGAACTTGCCTAGCCTTTGCTTAATCTTTTAGACGAGGGGTGGAACAGATCGAAAGGAAAGCCCGGATGCTCTAAAAGATCATATTTAAAGATTTTTCCACGATAAAAGATAAGATCGTCATGATGTAGGATTACTTGCCACTAGCCCCTAGAGGTGAAATTTACCATATCTAAGGTGGCAGTAGTCCTTTGTTATGAAAATCTTTGATTTGCAAGAATATGATTTGAAGTTAAGAAAGAAATCTTTGATTAAGATTTAATAAATGATTTGGGAATATTTTCCCTAATAAAAGTTACAACTTGAATATAAGAAATCTTTGATTGAGATTTAATAAATGATTTGGGAATATTTTCCCTAAGTTAAAAGTTATAACTTGAATATAAGAAATCTTTGATTAAGATTTAATGAATGATTTGGAATGGTTTTCTTGAGTAAAAGAGAAAATGATTTGCAGTTATTCCAGGATTTAAGAAAGGTTTAAATAAATCAAATGATTTGATAAATGAGGCTTAATGATTCCATATACTCATGAAAAGAAAATGAAATAAATTGAAAAGTATATATCTAAGAAAGATATTTGATTAAATGGGAAAATAAAGTAATTAATAGATGATTGATAATCTTATATGAACTTGAAATTTTTTTAATCGATGATTGGATTCGAAGGAACCTAGGTCGGAATTAGATGATTCCTATCTGAAACCACTTCGAACCAATCTATGTTCAAAGTAAAACATGTTTGAAGACAAATGATTTTGAATATGGAGATGTTCATGATGTAGGGTTGTTTGCCACTAGTCCCTCGAGGTGAAAATTACCATATCATATGGTGACAGCAGTGGTCTGTTATGAGAATCTCCGACGCAAAGACATCTCGCTACTTGTTATCCCACCATTTGATCAAGGCCGGGATGTCAATAGATTGGCTGGAAAGAACGGATATCAGGATTGGAGATCGATTGGAAACAGGTCTATGATCGATATCGTCAAAATTTGACCGAGCTCCAATTAAGGTGGAATTGATTGGGAATGACAATCAAGACTAGGAAATGCGACAGCCAACATCGATCATATCTCACAATCTACAAGTCCAAATGCCACCAAATTTTCACAGGAGCTTGCATACAACCTCGAGAATATTTGTGATCGATCTTGGCTCAATTGGGAAAGATTTAGATCGAAATAAATCTCGTTCGTATCGATCACGGATCGATTCAAAACTGCATGGGATCGATCGCATGTGCCTGCACACGTGCTAGAAGAGGTCTTCCGAGATCTTAGCAAGATATTTGCAAACTACGCCTATAAATAGCATCCCAAAGCCTGCAAAAAGGGGACTTTTGGCTGTCCAACATCCTGACTCTGTCGGATTCGTCATTATATTTGGATTTTGCTGTTGTAATCGGTTGTAACTCGTTGTAATCTGCAAGATACATCAATAAAATCATCAAATTAGAAGTGGACGTAGGCCGGAGATATTCGAACCATGCTAAATCTTGTGTCTTTGTCTTTTTCTTTCTATCTTAAGTTTGTTATTCTTCATTTTTAATCTTTACATTACTTAGATTTGTGATCTGTGATTATATACTGCTGATCTGTGTTCATACACTGGTGCTTTAACGATATTTGGGGTTTGTGACCAATTTTGGTGCAAACACTTTGATGCTTTCACCGAGAAGGACTGGCACCCATTATGCCAAATTTGGAGTTTAGATTTGAAAGGATAAAAGATCAGATCTAAAAGGAACTATGAAAAAGCAATCAACAATGAGGAAAAGAGCAGGGAGAAGCCAGCATGAAGGAAGCCAGGAAGCATCTTCAGGGGTTAATCAGCCTTCATCACCAGAGACGAGATGGAGATGATGATGGAAGCTATGCATGAAGAGTTTCTGAAAAGGCAGGAGGAAATGATGCAGAACCTCCTCAGACAGTTTGGACAGGCAGAGATAGCTGGAGTTGTTGGAGTTCAGATCCATGGAGTTGGAACAGAAGGACCCAACAGGCAAACAGATGGAGCAGCTCAGTAGAGAAAAGTCCCTAATCTTCACACGACTGTTACTCAGGATGGATCCAGACAAAGGGGTACACCACCCGGCAACGATGGACCAATCCATGGAGGAATTCAAGTGACACCACACAACAGGATGCTGGAAGGAGTACAAGAGTACGTGATGAAGAGTATGTACTAGAATTCCCTCAGGGACTCGAGGGGCAACCCTTGATGGACAATGCTGGATTGGCTGAGATTATCAGGCGAACTATGCATGGAGGTTTGACAAACAGAGATTTAGAAGGAGTAAACATAAGTCCATTTACCCGTGAAATCAGAATGGCTCGTAACCCACCAGAGTTCAAGCTACCTACTCTGGAGGTATACAATGGCAAGGCTGATCCTACTGATCACTTGATGAGATACACAAGACATATGGAAGTGCTGGGGGCATCGGAGGAAGTGATGGCCCGATGTTTCCCTCTGTACTCGACGGATATAGTTGCTATATGGTTCAGACAGTTGGAAGAGGGATCTATCAGGACATGGACAAAATTGGTGGATAGGTTTCTGAAGCAGTTTTAGGTTCATATCAAAGGGCTGAAGAATTTAATGACGCTAACATCGGTAAAGCAAAGGATAGAAGAATCGCTTAGAGCTTTCTTAACTTGGTTCAATGCAGCCGTTGCTTCGGTGGATCAGCCGGATCCATCAATGGTTTTAATGGCAGCAGTGTCAAGAGTCAGAGATAATTCGAATTTCAATGTGTCATTGATACTGAACCCACCAATGGATCTCGGGGAATTCTTTCACGAAGCTGAGAGATTCCTTCGACAGGAGGATGCATGTTAGATATGAAGTTGAAGGAAGTGAACGCGACCGAGGATGGAGAACTGTCTGGCGGAAGCTTGGGTAAAGATAAAAGAAAGAGGAAGTTGGATACGAATCAGGATAAGCTAGTAAGCGATGGAGAGTAGAAAATAAAATAAACAGAAATGAAGTTATAAAATAAATAGAAAATAAAATCAAATAAAAAGGCCAAAAAATAGAAAATAGAAAATAAAATATAAAATAGAAATGAAGTAGAAAATATATAATTGAAAATAAACAGGAAAATGCTGAAAATAATCGCGTGTAAAACGCTGAAATTTATCAAATTTTAAAAGTATACAACAGAATTTGACGAAACGAAAAGCAGAATCAATATCAGAATCAAATTCCGCTTCAAAGAAAAAGATAAGAAATATAAAATTCAAATTTAAAAATTTTAACAGAAAGTCAACATTTGACCACAGTTGACAAAAATATAAAATTTTCAGAAAATCTTTACTTTATTATATTTGGAAAATAATTCATAAAGAAAAATCCAAAATCACATTGGAAAATTCCAAAATTTCAAATTTAAGTGATTTAAAAATCAAAGTTTCAAATAAATTGAATTAAAATATTTATTAAAAATTATGGGTTGTTACACTTATTTACTTTTCCACCAAACCATCGTTTTTTCAAACATGTCTTATTTGTTCTTAAAACATTTTTCTTTTTTCTTGAATTTAAAAAAAAAATGTCCTCATAAGTTTTCAAAATATCCCTTTTTTTTATAGATTTTCAAATTTACTAGAACTGTGGTAAAAAGGAACAATTATTTTATCAAAAATCCCTTAACTTTCCTACTCTTTCAATTACTTAACCTTGAAGGAGTTATTAACTGTGATATCCCGGAAATTTTGGCAATATCAATTTAATAATCTGTATTTAAAATTAAATTGATTTGATAAATTTTGTTAATAAAATTTGACTTGATTTAATAATCCAATTAAATAGGTATTTAATTGGTGAATTTTAAACTTTTTAAAAGCTAATAAAATGCTTTCTATTTATAATGTATATAGTATATATTGTAAATAGATAAGTTTTGATTTGAAGTTTAATAAACAAATAAAATCTTTTTTTTTAATTCTAATATTCATTTTGATAATTTGGAAATTATTATTTTATTTAATATATTGCCATTCAAAACTATTTAATAAGTAACTATATCGTTTTAAGATACTTAAGGAAAATGTTTTAAATTGTTTAAATATATTTTAAGCATAAGTTTAAATTTTAAATAAAATAAACAAATTTTATTTTATTTCCTTTTTAAATATAGCTGGATATATATAATTTGAAATTATATATGGAAGTTTAAAAATACAATTTACATATTAAACATTAATTCATTTAAATAAGATAAGTGATAAGTAATTTATAATTTCTTTTATAAATTATTTAAATTGATAAATGTGTTATTTTCAAATAATATTAATAAATGTATAAATATAGATAGGTTTTCAAAGACAATATTATTATTATTTTTAAATTAGATATGTTGATATAAATTAGCTTTAAATTGGATTTTTAAATTTAAGAAGAATTTGAATTTGGATTAATTTTGAAATTCAAAAGAATAAACATTATGTGAGTAAGCTTTCATTTTTATATAATTTGTTTCATTTCATTTTCTTTAAAAAGGAAATGCACATACACATTTACATATGAAAATAATTTATATATATAAGCATTTAACAAATAAAGAAAAGGGTTTTATTTACTTTTAAATTAAATAAAAACAAATAAAATTACTTATAAGACACATGTTAATATATTAAGTGGTATAATGACATGTGTTAAAGTTTTAAGCATGTTAAAACATGTGTTAAGTAATTAATTAAAATAGATGACAAGTGTAGTTAAATTAAGTAACTAATGTAACAAATGTAAAAAAAATTATATAAGTGTCATATTTGTTTTTAATTTTTCTTTTATTTTAAATATAATCATCTTAACTTATATAAGCATGTTTTCTTCATTCTCTTTCTTTTCTAATCCTCATTTGCTAAAACTAAAGATTTCAGCTGGAAACAAATCAGTTTCCAAACTCTCAAAACCAAATTTCATATTCAAATTTAAGATCTAGAAAATTCTCCTCAAACCAAAAATCAAATCTGATCAAACCTGCATTTTTAAATCTGTTCAAATATGCATTTTCTTCCATTTATCTAAAAGCCTACCTATAGTTCGCTTCCTTCAACCTGAGTTTTAATCAAAAACATTCAAAGCCATCCCAGCATGCAACTGCAAGTTTTTCAAATTAAAGAATTCAAATTTAAAGTTTCAAATGCATCCGGAGTCAAGCCTACATGCAAGAATATGTAAAGTAAATTTGAGCCGAAGCCCAAGTTTTCAAACCAGTTTTCAAAAGCAAAAGCTTTTCAATTTTGTGCTCTGATTCATCACTATTTCCAGGTGAGTAACATCACAATTTAAAATGGTTTAAGTATATAATTTTAGTTGCATGCTTATCTCTGAACTTAAGTATGTTTGTGCATATATTTTTAAAAATATTTCTGCGTGTATATATGATTGGTTGGTGTGTGTGCATTGCTGTATGTTTGGAACTTCTCTGGCTTTAGTTCCAGGTTCAAAAGATAATCAAAAAATCATTTGCTAATAATCCAATCTATGTTATGACTTTAGTATTGAACCAAATATATTTGTTATATCATCAGTTTGAGTTTAAAATTTGTTTAAGTTAAAAACAATTTGTATTGCCTTTGGAAGTAATAAAACATCAGAGAAACTTTAAATAAGTCAAATTTCAATTGTCATGAATTCTTGTATTCAGGAATCTAAATCAAATGCTTAAACCAAAATTGGATTTTTTATACTAAAATCATTGTTTTCAGTGAAGAGATTTGAATATATTTCTGGTTTAACCAGAAAATGAAAATTTAGTGTTTTCTGGTGAACTCGGTAGTCTGGGGATCAGAATTTCTTCCGGTGATGGATGAGTGATGGGCGAGTGGAGGAAAAATAGCGGAGGTGGTGGAAGATCATCGTGGTGACGATGGTTGATCGTTTTGTTTTATAAACCTAGTTTGGCTTGGTTATGATTTTTCGATCGGCATTGTATCTAAAGTTGATCGAGTGTGAAGAGACTCATGTGGATGAAGGTAGGCATGTAGAAGCAGATGATGCCGGAGTTCTAAGGGTCACGACGATCGGAATTGGGTTAGCGAAGCATTTCCAGGTTTTGGGATAAAATGGTGACAGTTATTCCAGTATGTTTCCAGGTTTTGGATTTGGAGTACTGAAATTTGATTTCTAGTGGATGGTGAGATTTTGATGATCGGGATGGGTTTCAGGGACGATCGTCGACGTGCTCAATGTCTTGGTGGTGACCGGAGGTGGCCAGAACCACCGTGCGTATGCACGGTGCAATGATTGTGTCAGGTGAAGGTTTAGGGTTACAGAATTTTTTTTGAACTCGAGTTTTACTCCAGTAATTCGAGTAATAGCTCGAAGTGGTAAAGGATTTACTCGGACTAAATGGAGGGGGGTTCGGGTATATAGGTGTTTACAGTTTCCTCTGGAAAACCTGTTTGTTCCAAAATTCAATTTAGTTTTAAAATCTGAAAGCAAATTTTAAAACAGAATTTAAAACCTAAATCTAAAGTATGGATTCAAAAATGAGTTTGAATCCTAGTTTAAAAAAAATTAATTAAATTTTATAAATTAAATGTTTTAAACAACTTTAAAAAGGGTTTAAATAGTTTAATTTAAAGTAAAGCTTTAAAATAAAAGTAGAGATTTAACTTAAGTTTAAATCTGGATTCAAATCCAAATTTGAATCATAGTTTTGTAATAAAGTAAGTTTTTAAATTTTAATTGTTTTAAAATAACTTTGAATGTTTAAGGTGTAATTTAAATTTGATTTGTATTTTAAAATGAATTTGGGTTTAAATTCCTTTAAACTTCTTTACAAAATAAGAAATTCTTTAGTATAAGTTTTAAAGGGTTTTTAAAATGTTTTTAAACTTTGTTAAAGTTAAGTTTGACTTCATTTTAAATCTAAAATTTAAAATGAAATTTGAAAACAAATTTAAAGTAATTTGTTTTAAATTGCTTTGTTAGTGATAATATAATCATTAATAAGGAATGTTTTTATTTTTAGTCAATACAGATTTAATGATTTTTTATTCATTAAAGTAGTAAGGTAATTAAATGGATAATTAATTAATTTATCTAATTAAGTAATTAAGGGTTTGAATAAATTAACTAAGGTTAATTTAAGTAATTAAGATTAATTAAATTTGTATTTAATAATAATTAATTTAAGTTAATTATTTAGTAAAGTAATTAAAGAATTGTTGATAAGTTAATGAAGGTCATTAACTTGAGATTATTTAATAATTAATTAATGTGATTAATTTTGATAATTAATTGGATTAATTAATTTAGATAATCATTTGTGGAATTTGGTTAAGTATGATTACTTTATGAAAGTACTTAAAGGTATTAATTACTCATTGTGATTAATTAATTAATTTAATTAGTTTAATTTAATTAAGTTTAATTAATTTAGAACAATCATTGGATGGATTGATAAGTAATTAATGATGAATAATTACTTAGAGAAGTAATTAAGATAAGTAAATTACTGGAGGTAATTAATTTGAAGTATGGAAAAGTTTTGGGATTAATTGCTTGTGTAATTAATATGAAGGATAATTACTTAGTGAAAGTAATTAATAAATAGTTACTTAGTGTAATTAATTGAAGAATTGATTAATTAAGACATTTGAAAATAATTAAGTAATGTAATTAATTACCCTTAATTACTAATGAATTAATGAAGGATGATTAATAAATATAATTAATTATTAAATGTAATTAATTTAGGAGTAATTAATTTACTCAATGAAGTAATTAGGGTAGTTAATTACTGAATATGATTAATCAAAAGTGATTAATAATTGTGGTTTAATTAAGGTTAAATTACTTAATGTAGTTAATTAATTAAAATGTAATTAGGGATCATTAATTAATATAATTAATGATGTAATTAAGGATTAATTAATTAAGATTAATTAATCAATGATAAGTGATCAATGTAGTAATTAATTAATGTAATTAATTAGGGATTAATGTAATTAATTATAATTAATTAATTAATGATGTAATTAAAGGTTAATTACTATTTTTGGTTAAGTATAATTAATTTGTGAAATTAATTAAAGATAATTACTTGAATGTAATTAACGGATAATTAATCAAGGGTGATTAATTAAGGTGATTAATTAGAGGATGATTAATTAATTGATTTGTAATTAATTAAGGGATATATAAGCGGGATTTATAGAATGAAGTAATTAATTTAATTTAATTTAAATTAATCAGTGATGAAATGATTAATTTAATTCATTTTAAATTAATTATAAATGATGTGATTATTAATCCTTGTTTATATATGGATGATATAGATTTCCTTGAATGGTTTGAATCTCAGATATGAGATAAATAATGTTGTGTGATATGGATGCCTTGGTTGCATTGTGATGATAATATGAATTATCTATTGATGATGATAATGTAGATTATCTATTTGTGATGATAACATAGATTATCTGTTTATTATGACAATGTTGATTATCTATTGTGGTGATGTGAATTTTCTATCTGTGTGTATATAGATAATTAAATTGAATCATTTTAAACTTTAAAACAACTTGGACCTAAAAGATGGCGTTTTGGATTCGATGAGACCGGGATCGGGTTTCCAAATTTGGATATCCGAAAACCACATCGATCCAAATTAACGATGGGTCGTGAATCTCAAGTAAAGATGAAAATTCAGAATGCAAGGTTAATCGTCGTTAACTCTAAGGGTGATTCCAAAATGAGTGTAACGAGATAATGCCTTCGGTTTCGTTCGAACCCGGAATGAACTTGCATGGATTGAATGCTTTCAGAACATCGTCACGCGGACGATGAACATTCTAAGAGATGTGTTCTCTAAAGGTAATCGTAGCCTCAAGCCTCATCAACCGGGAATGGCTAAAACAGGGAAGGTGCAGCAAGGCTAAGTGGGTCATGCCCAAGTAGGACGAGATTTCCCCCTGTCTAGAAGTCCCTTTTTATTCGGCTGTGTGGGCAGTTGGGTCACGGCCAACTGCGGGGTTGTCTTGCTCGGGACTGTTCAGTAAGGGATGGTTCCGGCTTTGTGTTGCAGGGGATTGGAAGTAATCCTCGGTACGGTGATCTAGGCCCCGTACTATGACGGGCGGTACCCCAGTAGCCCTGCCATTGTATGGAATCCAAACTCCAATAAGTGCCATACGTATTGATTGTGCCCAACTATGTTGGAACGCGAGATGTAAGCATTCCAGCTATTTCTGTATTTTACTTGAAAACCCTAGACCCTATTATAATATCACCAGATTTCCTATCAAATGTTTTGGTTAGCGTAAGGTAAAAACTTTTCCATGTTTATGTGTGGGAAGTCTTACGTGATACCTTTCTTTTCAAAGGTTTTCAAAAAGTTAAGCAACTTTAACCTGTTACTGACACCAGACCCATGTCTGACCCGGAGTTTATTTCTGTTTTTCTTAAACTCTTTGGTACTCAAATTTTTACTAGTAACCAAGGGATTCAGGTTAGCTTTGACGAATTGTGGAGTAGCAATGGAGCAAGAGGCTTCTGTGTTGTAGATATTTATAGCGTTCCGCTGTGTTGGTTTCTCTGAGTAGTTTCCTTGTATTGTATTGAGTTGTAATAACTAGACAGGTGTTTATAACTGTCTAGATGTGATGTAAAATCTGTGTAACTCTGATAATGGTTGTATGCTATGTAATACTTTTGTTATTAATATAATTTATTCGTTCCGCTATTGAGATTCTGATGTTGTTTCTTCTTTCTTCTCTATCTTTTCTCTTTCTATTCCTTTCTTTCTTAATTCATGATGCGTCTTTCTGGATAGTGGAAGACGGGTCGTGACACTAACTTACTGCACTTAATGGTTTATACCTTAATGTGTTGGAATTACTTTCTCTTATGAGAAACCATTAATGTTAAAATCTTCTATGAATCCTTTAAAGGAGGATTTCATGTTTATGTGAAATTATAAGGAATTTATTTTATATTTTATCGAAATAGGCTTTACAAAATATGGTGCTTTCCACACCTTGTACATATCTTTCACGTATTCCTTATAGCTAGCACAAAACAGCTTTATTTGTGATTCATAAAAAATTATATCATTATTCATTTCATTCCAATAGATTAAGGTATGTTCACTCTATATTTACTTACATAAGATATTTCCTACTAAATTCATTAATTTATCGTACATTATTTTTCGAAAGAACTCATTTTTTAAAACTTCTTTATAACTAGAAAAAATTTCATGTGCTTATTTAAATAATAAGTGTACATAAAACCACTTTATAATTATCTCCAAAACTCATTTGGGTCAAAACAGATGTTGCATTAAACACCATTACTACAGCCCAAAAATATTAATATATGAATTCAGTTAAAACAAATATTAATAAATCTCGTATGCTACGTAAAAACATTTGCTTTGGGAGTCACTACTATAACAATAGTGTCATAGTCTATGCTTCCTTTATTTTTACCGAAAACATTTATTACAACAATAAATGTTGTAACCTACGTTTTCGATACTTAACACGCTCTAGGTTTTTATATTTAAAATCATTGTTGACCTACAAAGAAACTAGCGAGCTATACATGCTCTATAATTCTTCAAAAAGAATTTCACTTTTAACAAAATTTACATCATATAAAAACCAATTTAAATTTCAAATATATTAACAAATATATTTTTCGACTTTTTTAATTCAAAAGTTTCATTTTTATTGGGTTAGACATAAAGTGGATTTTTTTCACACTAAAACCTCTTATTTTTCCCGAAATAAAAACACTCTCCCTACTATCTGTAAGGAATTTCCCTACTTCCTAAAATATATGGATACAAATTTTCTTTCAAAACATGGCTTATTTGTATGCTATAAATCAGTAATAACATAGGGCTCTACATACTTGGGTCATCCCAAACCTATCTAGCAAACTATACGTAATTATACTTCTAAAAAATTTCCATATGTTAAAATCTATGGTTGGGGAATATTTGGATTTTAGTACGTAATATATTTATATTTTATTCAAAAATACAAATATGTTCACTCACTATCTACCTTGGAATCCTAAACCTAGGCTCTGATACCAAATGTAACAACCTGAATTCCAGTGGTCCGGATTTTTCACAAAATTGCTAGAAACCAAGCCTACTGAAGCACGAGTTAGGTATCCGGTGTTCTATAAATAGGCAAAGACATATATATCAGATCTTAATAATTTATCTCACAACGAGATTGACTAAAATATAATAGTAAGTAAATACTCACCCAAATGTTAACACTTTCTAAGAAAGTGTCATAAAGCTGAGAAATCTCTTCCATCTACCTATCTTGTAGGATGCTATAAGGAGGGGGTCAGAAAAAAAGTTCTAGGGAATGAATAAATTATATACTTCTAGCTTAGTTCTACATATATCGTTTTATTTCTGTTTACTCTTATATTAGGTTCATTAGGTTACAATAGTCTTGCCTCTATTCGTGAACCGTGCCCATCTACTCCATAGTAGATTAAAACCTAATAACTAATATATACATATATGTAGCTATACGCCTAATGACCATATTGGCCCTAGGTACCATCCATGGTACCTTCCCTATCCTCCTCGAAAAGGGCTCCATCGTCTTGCTTCGAGAGAGTTCCGTAACTACATCTGCAAAGGACTACTTCGTTAGGCCTATAATATAGATGCTCCATCGTCTTGCTCCATAGCTATATCTGTAAAGGACTGCTTCGTAAGGCCTACAATGTAGATACTCCATCGTCTTGCTTCACGAGCGTTCCGTAGCTACGTTTGTAAAGGACTACTTCATAAGGCTTACAATACAGATGCTCCACTACTTACTATGAAAAGGTAAATCGCGTCTGCACTAGTCTATGCCAGTTCTTGGACATCAACAATGTACCACCTAGTGCATACATTAAGGACTATGTAATCGTTCTGTCTACTATCCGAACTCGCCAACAATTTCTAACTTGTACGGAATTAAGTCGGGGAATTTTTATATCTGTAAAGGATTGCTTCGTTAGGCCTACAATAAAAGTATTCTAGTTGGTCTATCTCTTTTTCATCGTGGCTATGGCCCCATGCAGCCACCCCTCAACTAAACGAAAGACTTCTAAAGTGTTAAGTGGTCGTGCCCTACTGCAAACAATCTAACATCCAAATGGCGGTGCCCCTCATCCAATGTCTCGATAGTGGAAGAATCATTGGACTTTTGATTTTAACTCTAGTCTTTTCCAAACTTTCTCTTGGTCTTGATGCTGGCCGATATCCGCATGAGATTATCCTTAAACTTGCTTGCAAGTACAGGACATACGAAAACCCTACTCCGAACACCAAGCACTTCCGACTGCCTACAAAGGTTTGCTTCATTAAGCCTACAATGCAAATGCATTCAAGGCATACTCTCTTGATGGAGCACCTACAGACCTGCCTTCGGGGATGCAGCTTCATTAGGCCTACCCAGAGAGCCATTCTAGAGTATCCTCACATCCCGTTGAAATCTTGTACTTCCTTCTAGCCCAAAATAACTAAGTTGGATGTGCTTCTCCTTCGCTGGAATCTATGATGAACTGCTTCATTCGACGCTACATCCTTTGGGCTGCTCCAAATGCATCTCAATTATTTTATTAGATCCTAAGTCTAATCTTTTAATTTGCGTTTAGTTTACTTTCTTATTCTGTTGGCTACTTATTCATCCTAATTAGCATACTTTTACCCTTATCTCACCTCTATCTATTGTAATATTTCCATTTATTCTAATAGGGAATGCAGTTGGTATGAGCCATATTCATTATCTAGCTTATTTAACTTAATATAAATCTTAAGTTCATTAAAATAAGCATCTTTTATCATTCCTGCTTTATTTGCTTATTGACTTAATATAAACTATTTAAATAAGCTTCTACCATTATTATTGCTCGTTAATTTATTCAAAGTCTCAAAATAAGCTTTTCCATTCTTATTACTTAATTATAACCTATGTTATAATTCTACATGTAATTGTCATTTTCTCTTCTTTTAAAGTCTGTACATAATTCTAACATTTCTTTTCTTTTCTAATATGCCTTCTTTTATTATGATAAAGAATATTTTTTTATTCTCTTATATTATATAATTCACTTATCATAATAACTATCTTCTTAAATAGCCTACGTAATGAATGCAGACCAAGCTTCATTATTTTTTACAGCTTCAAGTTCTTATCTAATAATTTACTTGATTCATGTCATACTTTGCTTTATTATCTTCTATTCAAGGAAGTCATTCTATTTTATTTGGTTGGTTATAAAAATTATATTTAAAAGATCCATTTCCGTATTTTGATATTAAATAATACTATAAACAATAATCCATAACTTCTAGATATTTCTTTTACTATTTTGAAATAGTGTAAAATACAATGATTTCTCTATTTTACACTAATTCTCTTTTTCTTCCTTTTATTCTAGCAACTACGTTCATTGTTGGTTTTTAAATGTTATATTATAGAAATGTATCCTATTTTCTAAACCAACCAATTAATATTTTAGTTACTCCCAAATCCAGTTATTAGATTAATTAACTTTTCTCATTTTAACATAATTTATTACAGTAATTCCACTCCTCAAACTTTTGTTACTTTATATCTTATTTTCTTCATTTCAGTATTCTTAATTATTTAATCCATATTCACATTTAATCTATTCTAATCCATACGCGAAGAAAGAGGAGAAAATAGAAGACGAATGATGCTTGCATAGAAATCCAAAACGTAGAAACAGATGTAAATAAATACTAATACTGTGAATAAACTGTAAATTCCTTAAAGTTCGACATAACTTGATTAATAGGGTTAATTATTGAATAAAATTATCTAAACGGGAATTTAACGATAATATATCTTAAAATTAAAAGATATATAAATAAATCCACTCACATTTCTAGCTTTCGAAATCTACCTATTTTTATTTCAAATCTGTCCCCAGTATCTATATTCAACTCCCTTGTAATCCCTATTTGGAATTACAAACGATGTATTTATAGATCTATAAAAAGAAGAGATTTGGATTAGAAATAGCAAATAAAAATCAGATCTAGGGTTTTATCTTTGACATAGCCTTCTGATTTGTACCAATTCCTAATTCCCTAATTAATTCTATTCTCTTTCTACTTAGATCTAAATTCATTTGAATTAGATCTAAAATTTTGTTATTAAGAAAGTGTAGAAGAGATAAAAAATAGTAGAGCTTCTGTAGACAGGAGAAAAATAATGAAAATAAAAATGAGGCTCTGCACCTATTTATAGTGGTTTAAATCAGTGCTAACCATTAGATATAAAACCTAGAATCTAAAACGTGCACTCAGTCTATAGACATTAAATTAATATGTTTGCTTTTGCATTTGTTTTTATTTCAAACTGATTCTCCAATAATATTTTCATTAATCACTTTCCCCTTCTCTCTCACAATCTATGGAGATATATATTTTTAAATGTGACTTTTCTTTTAAATAAGATTCCCCTATTAACCATCCAATTAATAGATTTCATATATACCTAGAATTTATTTACTATCCAACTAGTCACTGCCTGCACTATGATTTCTTATCAAATTAATATGCCAATCAACACCATATTAATTCGTCATATATATGCATATTAATTTATTTTATTCCCATAATTATTGCATTCATATATTCTACAATTGAATTTGGAATCACAATCTTAATTATATATGTTACCATAAGTCTCCATGTTTATTGATTGATAATTGATTACTTGCATAAATTACACTTCCTCCATTTTATTCTCTTGCACTAACATATATATTTCTAATCATTTTAATTAGTTGCAACAATATAAGTTCCCTTTCTTGTCGGTTCCTGTCAATTAATCACCTCTACTAACTAGTTGAATATTAATTTCCTTTTAAACAAAAACCATTAATTAATCTTCCCTATTAATTGATTTTATATAATTTCTCTCTCTAATTTATTTGTTACACAAATATATATGTATTCCAAATAAAGTAATTAGTTGCCGCATTTACAAACATTTCTTTATTTTAAAATTTCAAACGTATATAACTTAATTAAATTATTTACATATATAATTGTAATTTAACGCGGGGTGTTAGACTAACCTACCCATAATACATCTTCCCTCCCATCTCCAATACAAAAGACCTACACACGCATGAGGTATCACTATGGCCGTGCAGACCCAACGGTGATATGGAGCTTCGGTTAATGGATGATGAACGGACAATGCTAATAGACTTCACTACTAGAACTCAACTCGCTTAACCCTTCAATGACCAACTCGATCGCCAAAAAAAAAAAGCAAACCCTTCCCTTGATACCCATAACCATGAGTTGACCATCGATTTCTCCTCCTACAACCAACAAAAATATGATCCATCGATTACGATTAACACTCCCTCTCGAATGCTAATCACTGGACCCCACCACCTAATGCTCAGTCAAGAAAATAAAGTCACGACCTGAAGCATTTAGTTCACGACTTGACAAAGTCATGCGATCCAAATATAGGTCGAAATTCACCACAATCGGCCTACTAGCTCTCCTTGCATCCCTGAAGCCCACACCAAACCTCAATTCATATATCGTTGCTTAAATTACCGATTAACTCTATATAACAATCCGGTATTTTCAACCATTCGCATCCGCACATGTCGGACTTGAATTGCTCAAAATATCAGATTGTTAATTTATATTTGGCAAAACTCAGCATAAATAGTAAATAAATCAATCATAGAATCACAGACACAGAGTAATATAACAATAAACAATGGAATAGATAAATAGTAGTTCATGAAGCTACTATATAAATATCAAAGTTTGAAATAAA
Organism: Allium cepa; assembly: GCA_030765085.1. NCBI lineage: Eukaryota > Viridiplantae > Streptophyta > Magnoliopsida > Asparagales > Amaryllidaceae > Allium > Allium cepa. The sequence continues at coordinate 473,322,925 of CM060943.1, read as the reverse complement.
ATAAAATAGAATATCTTAAATACGATGAAGTATCGAATACAAACAGATGACAAGTCTGAACAAACCACCAGATAGCTTAAAGCTGTGTGGATACAAATGGATTTCCAGGTGAAGCTCCAATTCCAAAGGTGAGTCTCAAATGCCGTGACACTCAGTCTGACCTGAGTGTAAAAAAAACACAAAACACTCGAGCAGGGATTGACATTCTTATATCAATAAATCCAACTCAAGTGAAATATCAACTGAAATACAAGGAACTTAAAGGATGTTTGGGATACCCATTCTTTAAGGATCCGTGGAACTATCTACTATGTAGTAATACACGCTATTATAATAATGTCTATAGTAAAGTAAACTATTAAAATAGCGTTAAGGCGTTACCCATATCCCCCTAAACACATTTTTATGATGCCGTAGTCTACAAAGATACTGTAAACTCCACTTGCAAGTGGGCTATCAGGGAGCACTCCATAGGTACGACACAAAACAAACTCGTAGAAGCCGCGATAGGGCATGCGACAAGGCACTCGATGCAATACAAGGTTAGGTATACCATTTGCATATTCGGAATGGTGTAACGCATAACAATTACTACGCCCACCTCGTGACACACTCCCAAATCAAAGGGTGCACCCAATCACATCAAAAAAGCAATAAAATGGTATGGAAGAAATGCGTCCGATAGGAGGGATGACCTCATTTGGCCCGACATGGCTCCTGTTTTAGCTGCATCAAACTGACTCACAAGAGTCAGGGCTACGTAATACCATATAGAATCGTCACCAAACCATCCTACTTCATTTTGGAATCGCCACCACGCACACAGTTGTCAAAGTATTTTTCAGTATTGGCAGAGAGTATGACAATATCCGATCCCGGTCTCTTTAACAATCGAAGGTTATTATAACACCGTGGTCATTTCAAAATAGTTTACATTTCAAAACCAGAATATCATATCCATTTCAAAACCATATCACTACGATATCATTTTCACTTAAAATATATATACATTTCCAAAACCATAGCACTTTCAAAGTTATAACAATTTTCGAAACCAAATACTTAAATTTATAACACTTTGGAAATCATAATACTTTGAAATTTATAACTTCCACCACTTAAACAGTTTAGATATTAATAATAGTGTAAAATAAAACAGTTTTATAAAATAGTTTATATAAAAATATTTTATATTAAAAATGGTTTATATTAAAATAATTTATAAAGTAAAATATAATTTAAAAACACTTTATATAATAAAATAGTTTCCTTAAATTTCATTAACCGATTCAAATCAACTCAAATTCCAAAATTCCAATTTAATTCAATCCCAATTCTTCAACTTCAATTCAATTTAGTTGCTCAATAAATTATTTCGAATTATAAAGATTTCAAATACAGATTTGAACCATAAAATAAACCATTTCAATTTTAATATATTTTAAAGCCTAAATATTCAAATATTTTCAAAACTAAATTTGGAAATATCAAAATTTAACTTTATTATTATCTAGTTTTGAAACATTCACTTAAAAAGTCCAATATCATTTAAACAAACTTTAAATTACATTTGAAATAAACTAGATATTCCTTCAATTTATTTAAACTTGAAATATTCAATTTATCAGTTTAAATAAAATTAAGTTATAGAATCGTATCTTAAATCTCAAATTCAATAAGTTTCAAATCAATTTAACTAAATATTCTTAATTAAATATAATTTCAAATAAATTCAAATTTATATTCCTAACCTTAACTTATAAAATCATTATAAAAATCTATTTTTAAAATAAATTTTTAAATAAATACATAAAGATATTGTATATTAATTAAATCAAACTTTATTAAATTAAAGCTTATTATTAAATCTATTTCATATTAAAACTGATTATATATAGAATAATTTCAATATTGAATAAAACCATATATATTTTCTTTCAAAACCATAGAAATCATTTTATATATAGACCAATGGTGTCTGTATATAATTTTCTATCCTAAGGTCAAGTGATACAGATATTTATCATTTTGATTCGTAATTTAAATATATACGGATATATATCATTTCGATTCGCAATCCCAAATTCAATTCAAATGAAAATCGCTTGGGTTTATCGTTTCAACCCATAACGATTTCCTTCTATTTTACAGATCGTTCGGGTATGTATCATTTCAACTCATAGGGAATTCTAAACTAACACGGAACTTGCATAGTGATAACAGATATGATAATAATACAACATATAACAACAGGCATATATCATTAGTGATTAAATAAAATATAAACAACATGATATGGAGTCGTATCCCACAGGTTAATAATTACAGATAATAGCACATCATATGTAACAATTAAATAATTAGCAGTTCAAATTAGCAGCATATTTCAATTGTCGTTTCAGTTGAAATCAAATTTAATAAATATAAGAACATTATTCGTGAGTGATTGCTCACTTTTCGAGGTAGAGATGAACGAGAATGAGACGAGTTATGAATCCGAGCACGAATTTCAAAGAAAAGCAAGATTGGCACGAATTCAACGATCAAAGTCGATAACATGAATTAATGGGACAAATCAAAATTAGCTCAACTTAAACTGGAATAAAATAATATTATACCCACATATATCATTCCCTAGTAATTAATATAAAATTTTAAATTCAAATCAAATATAATATATATATATATATATGCTAATGAATATAAACTAAAGTATAAACATGCATATAACTGTTTTGAAACCAAATGATATATACATATATTTTATTTGTTTTTAAAATAAATTCCAAAACTTATATTTTCAAATCTATATTTAGTTTGAACCTATATAAAATAAATTTATATATATACACTTAAACCAAGCTCAATTATTCTTATATATATATAGACTAATACTTTTGAACAAATCTACGTTGTATATATCTCTAAACTATAAACAAATATGCAGATTCATTGTTATTACAAATATATAACTGGACTAAAATGGAGCACGTATGTAGACACACAACTCAATGTATATATGCAGGCTAGTATATGACTAAGGTTTAAATATCTATACAAACTGTAAATAAAGTGAAGCATAAAGCTATAAGTCCATGATATACGTAATATAGATGTAACATAATTCATGTGCACAGAAAAGAGTAAAACCGGTGTAATCACAAATATACTTATATAAGTTATATATATAAGTAATAGTTTATATAAAACTTACATGAATATATATACATATAAGAATCAATATTGTATGTAACCAAAAATATATGAGTAGGATAATATATAGGCAGACAATATATATATATATATATATATATATATATATATATAATTACAACTAAATGTACAAATTGCATGTTATATATATAAGCAAAAATTGTACGCGGCTAACCAAATCATGCAGACTCCTAAATGAATACAAAGCTTACCCATATATATCTAAACTGCAATGTGACAATTCTATTATAAACTTAAAGTAAACATATCTATGTAACTATAACCTTTAATATAATATACTGTAACATATTTCATTTGCAACTTATATATATGAACAACACATTCAACTATGCGAAATAAACTTTATAACTTGAATATAAAAATAAACTTATAAATATATAAATAAACTTAACTATATAACTACAAAATAATTATACACTTAAATATACTCAACATCAGATAATATGAATATATAAAGCCTGCTCACATACCTATGCAAACCGTATATTTTCTATGATAAAATTGGAAAATCGGGGTGTGCATAGTATATATATATAACATATTATTTTTATAGCAAACAACTTTATATATATACAGAATATATGCTAAGTTTTGCCTAAAACCAAAGCTCTAATACCAACTGTAACGATCTGGTATTTTCAACCATTCGCATCCGCACATGTCGGACTTGAATTTCTCAAAATATCATATTGTTAATTATATTTGGCAAAACTCAGTTGTTTATGTAGTAGCTTCATGAAATACTATTTATCTATTCCGCTGCATATTGTTATATTACTCTGTGTCTGTGATTCTGTGATTTATTTATTTACCGTATATGCTGAGATTTGCTAAATATATATTAACAATCTGATATTTTGAGCAATTCAAGTCCGACATGTGTGGATGCGAATGGTTGAAAATATCGGATCGTTACATTCTAACCCTAATTTGCCTGCTAAGCTTCGGCCTTTACCAAAACACAATCGAAACTTCCCAAGCAAACATAGACAAATTCCGTACATGTTCAAAGGAACTGATTTTACATTTTTTCGTTGATTAAATTCCTTGATTTTGGTTTTAGAAGTTGAGGCCATTTTCTTGATTAACTAGAAAATACAAATGAGAAGAGGAGGAGGGAAACCAAAAATGGAAAATATGGTGAGGTGTTAGTTCTTTCATCTAATTTTTAAAACAAGGTCAATTCCTTATTCCATACAAAATTTTAAGCAAACTAAGATTCTCAAGTTAAGCTAACATTCCAAGCAAGCCATCATATCAAGTCATTTTCAAAATTTTGAATGTTGATTTTGATTAAATTTAGAAATGTTTTAAAAAGAAAGTGTTATTGTATCCAACTGCATAATATCCCATTCGCATTCGAACCGTGAACAAAAGAAATAAAAATACGATCGTGCATCAAAATGCGACACGATCACAAAACAACAATAAAATACATAGATTATTTTAAATTTTGAGATTACAAAAATACCATCGTTTATCGTAAATATGACAAATGAAAACATAATTATTTTTCAAATTAAAAATTATGGAAAATCCGATAAATTGAAATAAAAATATGTTATTAAAAATTTAGTTATTTTATCAACAATTGATTTTCTTGTTATTTGTTCGAACTATTATTATTGTTAATAATCTTAGAAAATGAGTTCAGCATTATTATTTATTAATCGAAAGGATTTAAATAAGGATACTAAATTCCTTTAATTAATAATTAATTCACTATTAAAATATTTAATTAATAATTCAAATATTTAAATAATCACTATATTTGAATATAGGTTACTAAACTTTAAAAACCAATTATTTAAATGTTTAAAATTAATTAGATATCCAAAACCAAAATGATAAAATTATAGGAGGTTACATAAACTATCCACGATTATTGTGTTTACCAAAATATTACAAAAGGTCGGTAAGAGAAAATGGACTTGAAATTCGCTTTTATAATGATCGCCTTTTCAGCCCCCAAATGTCGACACTAATACATCCATGGTATTCACGTGCCGAGCACCCAAGTGTTGAAAATACAGAACTTTAGAACAAAGAAAGAGAAGAAAATAAAAAGGAGACAAGAAAGAGGAGAATAAAAACATCCAAATCTCAATACCGAACGATAACATATAATACCAAAATGATCTTTATAAAGAAAACTGTATGATGCAATAATCAGAACAAACTAACCTATCATCAGCTTGGACATTTGTAACTGCCTACCCTAACAATTGGTGATGTATAAATAAAGTAACGCAGTGGAGATAAAAAATATGGTAGGAAATCATCTAGCTCCCCTCAAAAGCTCCAATGAACATCAACAGAATCTTGAAATATACACAGGGCTGACTCGATCATTATAAGAAAATAACGAACGGATTAGTGTGGCAAACTGGCATGAGAAACTCAAGTCATTTGGATTATTAATATTACAAAACTTTCCAAATAAAGATATCTTGTAAGACCACGCTCCATATAAACATGGACAGGTTTTTACCTTACAATAACCAAACATTTCTATTAGAAAACCCAATGATATTATAATAATGTCTAGGGTTTCAAATAAATATAAATCATAGCTAGACTGGTTACATTTATTACATTCAACATCATATTTAGTATACAAACAAAACCTCTAAGGGACGTTTGCATAAATGGGTTTTCCACGGAGACACCTCCAGCTTAACAACTAACGCGGATCTCCAATGACAAGGATCAGAAACTACTTTCCAAATGCTGCATATCTCTAGATAAAATATACCATAAGGTAAACACAACTGGACAACACCCAAAGAAGCAAACCTCAACCACGTGGAACCTATGTGTATCAACTCTTGTCGAGCAACATATCGATAAGCATACTATAGACAATGGAGTTGAGACACCCCTCTTGGTTTGCAAAACCCCTAGATTATGCATACTACTCTGTCTTTAGTCATTTTTCCAACGTTAAGGCTACGTTCGGCATCTTCACACGAGTCTTCAATACTCGAACAAATAATGAATCCCACATGGATCCCATCATCTCAACAGATTTTGGAAACATAAATGGATTTCATCATTCCACTTCCAAAATATAGAACCCGCATCTCAGTTTTGAAGTGGTTTTTTCAATAAGTAGAACACTTACCGATCCCGTTCTCTCCAAGACTAAATTGATGAATTTGGTATTATTCAACACTAATGTAAATGATCGCATAAGGGAACTAATTCCCATATACTCTCCATAAGTGAGTAAACATACAAGCACTATCAATTCATCCAATTCATCATTAAGTCACATAAACGACTTTTAATCCCTTTTTAATTAATTTATCATTTATTAATTGAAAACCCTTTTAATTAGCAAAACACCTTTTTACCTAATAATTTTTTTCATTAGTCAAAACTGAAGGAACTACGCCAGCCCATAGTGGAAGAAATGGGTGAATTTCAAAAAATTAACCATTTTGGGTCTTTAGTAGGCCAATGAAGTGTAAATTCATTTGGAACTTTTAAAAAAAATCAATAATTTATTTAACTTCATAAATAAAGTTTCACTTTAATTTAATGTGTATGCCAACTAGAGTATATCAAATATACTCTTATATACAAATTTATGTGTAAACGTTTACTTTTCAAATTTATTCGGAGAAGGAAATATTTCATTTTCTTTCTCTTAACTTATACACTTAATGAGGGGGCATAAATTTATTCAGAGGAGGAACTTTCCATTTTTTTTAAGTTATTCAATTAATGAGGGGGCATAAATTTATTTAGAAAAGGAAACACGAATTGTACGTCTAGAATGAATTATAGAATATGTTTCATTTGAAAGAATGAAACTTTTTCCATTCTTTAATCAAACTTCCCTAATTAATTCACTTGATTATTTCTCTCTCTCTCCAATCCTTTCTTTACACGTATGTCATCAAATGACATAAAATTTCCACAAATCATGCCATCAGATGACATAAATTTTCCATAAATCATGTCATCAAATGACATAAAATTTCCTTAGAACATTTCATGCAATTATCTTTAAATAACATCGTTATCTCATATTAATATACTTATTCATTCATTCAAACCGAATCATTTCTATCACATGTTATTTTTGCTTATGCTTTATATTCAATGAGTTTACCATAGACATACAACATGTGTATCAAATTCGAATTTTTACATATTCGAATTGATTAGCTACTTTTATTTACTTTGGTAAATTGAAATTAAATATATATTTCAAAATACAATGTTTTATTTTAGTTCTATGTTTTAACATTTAATTTAAATTCCACACGTTGATTGATTGAATTATATTCAATGTTAAAAATGAAATTTATATGGAATCAATACAATATTTCAATTGTAGATCTATGTTTTAATCTTTCATAACAAAGTGTGATTTCATATTATACTTCACCTTTCAAGCTAGGCAGGTGACCAGGTAGGACATGGTACTTGATTACCCAATTCCAATCATAGGCATCACCTTTCTAGACACTGTACTAAATGCGCAAGCTTAATTAGTTAGCTCTAACATGACTAATTTAGACCACATAGACTATTAGGCTCTAATACCATTGAAGGAACCGGACGAGCTCGCAATGGAAAAAATGGATGAATTTCAAAAAAAAAAACTATTTTGGATCTTTAATAGGCCTACGAAGTCTAAATTCATTTGGAACTTTTCTACATTTCTTTTAAATAAAATAATATTTTATTTAACTTCATAAATAAAGTTTCACTTTAATTTAATGTGTATGTAAGTTAGAGTACTCTTATATACAAATTTACGTTTACTTTTCAAATTTATTCAGAGAAGGAAATATTTCATTTCCTTTCTCTTAACTTATTCAATTAATGAGGGGGAATAAATCTATTCAGAGAAGGAAGCTTTTCATTTCCTTTTTCTAAACTTATTCAATTAATGAGGGAGCATATGTATATTTAGAGAATGAAACATGAATTGTACATCTAGAATGAAGTAGAGAATATGTCTTATTTGAAAGAATGAAACTTTTTCAATTATTTAATTAAAACTTCCATAATTAATTCATTTGATATTTCTCTTTCTCCAATCCTTTTTTTACATGTACGTCATCAAATGACATAAAATTTCCACAAATCAAGTCATTAAATGAAATAAAATTTCCGTAAATCATTTCATGCAATTATCTTTAAATTACATCGGTGTCACATATCAATATACTCACTCATTCGATAAAATAGAATCATTTCTATCGCATATTGTTTTTACTTATGTTTTATATTCAATGAGTTTACCATAGACATACTACATGTGCATCAAATTCAAATGTTAACGTGTTCAAATTGATTAACTGATTTTCTTTACTTTGTTAAATTGAAACTAAATCTATATATTTTAAAATACATTGTTTTATTTTAGTTCTATGTTTTAACATTTAATTTATGTTCCATTTCTTTAATCCACAAATTTACTTTTTCATGTTGATTGATTGAATTATATTTAAAGTTAAAAATATAATTTATATATAATTAATACAATGTTTTGATTGTAGATCTGTGCTTTAATCTTTCATAACAAAGTGTGATTTTACTTTCGAATTTTAATATATGTGTGTATGTATATTTGCATGTATTACTTGTACTCTTTATTGCATTAGATATTTACATATGAAAAAAAAGGAATTTCAACAACAAATCAAAGTTTTGAAATTAACTGCAATAACTATCTAATTTATATTATTAGAAAGCTTTGATTGAATTATATATGTATGTATTTGGATCTACTTGAATGTGCTCATATAAAATTTATTTTTCTTTCAATATATTGTCATAGTATGAAATAATTTCTCTTTTTTAATTAAGACAATAACGTATACATACAGTTCATTGTTTACCTTCCACATTCTTACACATGGTATCTACTGATTGTCATTAATATATTGCATTAATTAAGTTTACTAAAAGGGAAACTGTATCAATCAGCCTTGTCATCCCTTATTATTTCCATTTCAATTTCTATGTAATGACCATTCAAATTGTTCATACTTATTTTACCTATACATATCAATTACCACTTACTATGCACACTCCTTATATGTTGCACATGCACAATATCTACTGTGAATATATTTACAATTCATGTGATATTTAGATTGGTCATTAATGTTATATTATTTTAATCAATTTTTTAATTTACTTAAGAGAAGGAAATGAAAAGCTTCCTTCTCTAACTAAATCTATGATCCCTCATAAATTGAATAATTTAATAAAAAGGAAATGAAAAGCTTTATTCTCTAATTAAATTTATGATCCCTCATAAATTTAATAATTTAAGAAAAAAAATGAAATGAAATGTTTCATTCTATAAATAAATTTATGCCTCCACATTAAATAAATAACTTAAGAGAAAGAAAATGAAAAGTTTCCTTCTCTAAATAAGTTTGTGCCCCCTTATTAATTGAATGAGTTAAGAGAAAATGAAATATTCCTTCTCTAAATAAGTTTGAAAAGTAAACGTTACACACAGATTTGTATATAAGAGTATATTTGATATACTCTAACTTAGATACGCATTAAATTAAAGTGAAACTTTATTATTAAGTTAAATAAATATTGATTTTATTTAAAAGAGACTTGGAAAAGTTCCAAATGAATTTAAACTTCATAGGCCCATTAAAGATTCAAAATAGCTAAAGTTTTTGAAATTCATCCATTTCTTCCACTCCGGGCTGGCCTAGTTCCTGTGATCTACTCTTAAGTACATGACCTTATAGAAAGAAACTGACTCAACTTCATTCACTATTAATCGTACATTGTCCGACAAAGTTCAATTACTCATTATCTGTAACAACCCTGTATTTTGTGATTATTTTAATTGTATATTTTAATTATTTAAATTGAAATTCTTGATTTAAAAACTTTATTTTATTTATTAAAACGAATATTTTCTGTTATTTTAAATATCAACTTTGATTTTGATGTGAATTATAATTCCAAACATGAATAAATAGAATATTTTCCAGAAATGTGAATTTTGGTCAATATGGTCAAACTTTGACTTTTAAATTTAAAAATTCAAAGATATGAATTTTTTAATTTTATTTTTTATTATGAAAATAAATAAAATTTTAAGTATACTGCTTTTCGTTTCGTTGAAATCCGATTAATATTGTGAAAGTTATGCTTTTTACATTATTGTATGTAAATTGTTTATTTAACAAAATTGTTTATTTTAATTTATATAAACATTTTTTTTTGTCACATCATGTTTAAATTTGTGTATATATGTGTAACATGACATGTTATATATATTTTTATTTTTCAAACATTTTAAAAGTGTAGTTATAAATTTCTAATGTTTAGTTCTAGTTTCAATTTAAGAACTATTTTCTTATTTATTTTATATTTTTCCTAAAAATATTTATTTATTTTCTTTTCTACTTTATTTTGTTTTCATTTTTATTTTTATTTACTGATTTCATTTTTGTTTGTTTTGAATAAAAGAAATAAGAGATTCAAATGGACAAAGACCTTTCATTTTCTTGTGACTTTTCAATTGACTTGTCTTTTCATTTGCTTTTGCCCTTTCATTTTGCATGCGGCCGTCCATTTTGTTATGCATAACCATGTGTTTACTCTTCATTTTTTTCATGTGAGAAACTTCTCACATCTCAAACTCACGGCCTTTCCATTTTTTTGAAAATATTTTGTAAATTTTCTATTGGCTTCATTCTTTCTTTCCTTCTTCTTTTCATTGATTTGCTTTCTGCTTTTCAAAGCTTTGCTCGACCTAACCTTGCTCCATCAGCTCCATCATCACCACCACCATCCACGGAAGCACCACCTCCTCCTCCTCTGACCAAGACCTGGCCGTGCCTCCTTATGAAGCCATCACCACAACTTTGCACAAAAACTCCACCAATACTTGCCTAGCCGACCATATTTTCACCTATCCCCTTCATCTATCACTTCGGCCACCACCACCTATAAACATCACCTTCGGCTGCAACTTCAGCTCTGACCTGACATATGCCAAGCATGGCCGAGCCCAATATTGACTAGGCTGAGCCTAAATGTTGAACCAAACTTGCTTATTTTGCCTTGTCCCTTTATATACCCTATGTTGTAACTCTCTTATTCCTTCACTTCATGTTGCCGTGCCTATATGATGCTAAACCGACCTATATGATGCCATACCCTAGCTTATAGCATGATCGTAGCCGAGCACATGAACTCCTAGGTCGAGCACTTGATTGCCTGAGGCAAGGTCAAATCATTTTTTTCTTTGTTGCTTTTTAATTTCAAAACCGTTTCAATGTATTCTGTGTTGAATAAATATGTTTATATGGTCTTATTTTGTTTATTGTTTAAAAGATCAATATCAAGATCTCCATTCATTCAAATCATAAGTCGTGTTGTATTGTGCTTGTCGTGCCTTTGGAATCGTTCATGTGTGTCGTAGTGGCATCTAGCTTTGATAAAGGTGAGTCCTTCTCACTCTGACATTTTAACTTATGAAATATTAAATTGATGACAAGTGATTAGTAAATAAAAATGTGTATGCAAGTAAATGATGGTTATGTGGTATGCTATGCCATGTTATTACTATGTTAACTTTGTTAATTATCACCTGACATATGATATATGATAGTATATTGTGACATTGACATGTTAGTGTATTAGTTTATATTGTTTATGCATATGATCACACTGTAAGTTCCCTATAGAATAGAATCACTATGGGTTGAAATGATACATACCCGAACGGATTTTAGAATAGGGAAAAATCGTTATGGGCTGAAATGATAGGCCTAAGCGATTTTATTTGTATTTTATTTGACTTGGGATTGCGGGTTTGAAATCATTGAACCCGGGTTTTTCTTTGTAAATTGCGGATTGAAATGATACATATCCGTATCACTTGACCTAGGTTAGAAAATTATATAAAGATCCCGTGGTATTTTTTTAAATGATTTTTCTTGTGATATGTATTTTTAAAGTATGAAGTTTTAATTTAAAATATATATTTTATGGTTTTGAGAAAGCCAAATATTAATCTTTGAATTTGTGAATTTAAGTATGTAAATTTGAAGTAAGTGTGATTTTTGACTTTAAATTTTATTTTTAAAATGCAAGTAAATAATGGAAATTAAATTTAATGTTTTGAAATGATATTTGAAGTAAAATGTTAAGTTTTATTAAATTTATAAGTTAATAAACTATGAATTTTGACTTAACAAATGAATTGAGTTTTAAATTGGATATTTAATTATAAAATTATATTGTGATAAATCATATGTTAAAATTATTTTAATGTGAAATTTTGAAGCCTAAAAATTTGATTTATAAATTTAAAATAGAATTTTTTTGAACTTTTAATGTTTTCGAAGTTATAATAAAATCTAGAATTTATTAATAGCATTTCCAAAAATGCTGTGGTTTTATGACAACCTTTTTAAGTGTTGTTGTTTTTTTGGACTTAACTAAATTTGAAATAACTAAATATCTATTATGGCATTTTATAAATGCCGTTGTTCCTAACTAAACTATTTTGGAAACTTTAAGATACGATAGCACTTTATAAATGTTGTCGTTGCTATAATTTGACAATGTTTTGAAATATTATAGATTTTAACACTATTTGAGTTATAATTTAATGTGTTAAATGATTTAACTTTTGGAATTGATTATTTGTGAAATTTAAGGAGTTTTGAATATATTTTATATTTAAATTTTAATTTTTAAGGAATTTAAATTGAAAATGAATTTAAATAAGGTTTACTTGATTATGTGTTAAATGGAATGAAATGTAATGAGATAAATGAATTTTTGAATGAAATTTTGAGATGTGTTTTCTAATGATATTTGAAATAATAAATGAATGACATATTTGATTTGAAATTATATTTAAAAACTGAATATTTGAATCATAGAATGATAATGAATTTATAACGGATTTGAAAGGAAATGATTTTGAAATGGTTTTGAATGACATAATCTTTATTTTGATAAAGAATGTGAATTTGGAATGATATTTATTTTTGATAAATGAATATTTGAAGTTTATATTAGTATGAAAGGATATTTGGTTTACTTGTAATTTGAGTTTATTTAAATTATATTGGATTTATGAAATGAATATTTCAAAACTAAGTAACGGTTAAGTTAAATCAGAGATATATGAAATTGTAAAATTTAGTTTTGAAGTGTGGGATATTAAGCTTTGAAATATATTAAAAATTGAATAGTATATTTTGTGGATCAAATCTATATCTGAAATTGATAAGTTTTGAAATGCTTTATTGGGAAACTAAATTGAATTGAAACTGATGGTTTGAATTGAATTAAATTGGAAATTTGAAAATTTAGGTTTATTGAATAAATTGGTAAAATGTAAAGAATTAAAGGTATTTTTCATGATTCCAAATGTATGATTTCGAAATGTTATGATTTCCATAGTGTAATGATTTCAAGTATTTTGGTTTCGAAAGAGTTATAACTTTGAAAGTATTATAATTTTTGAAAGGTGAATATATGCTTGAAATGGAAAATAATATTGTATTAATTTGAATATAGTTTTGAGATAAAAATGGTTTGGTTTCGAAGTATAAACTATTTTGAAATGAATATAGTCTTGAAATGAAATGATTTGATTTTTGAAGTATAAACTATTTTGAAATGACCACGGCGTTATAATAACATTTGGTTGTTAAAGAGACCGGGATCGAAAGTTGTCATACTCTCTGCCAACTCCGATAACCACTTTAACAACCGTGTACGCTGTGGAGATTCCAGAATGAAGTAGGATGGTAGCGACTTTCTTGAGGTATATTACGTGGACCCGACTCCCATGAGTTGGCATAACGTGGCTAAAACAGAAGCGATCTCGGTCCAAGTGAGGTCATTACTCCTATTGGATGCATTTCTTCGATACTATACTCTTACTTGTGGTTGATTTGATGGCCATCCTCCGATTTTGATTGGGAGTGTGTTCCGAGGTGGGCGTAGTGGCTGCTGCGTTACCACCGGCCCGTGTGCGTAATTGATATATCTACCCTGGCATTGCCTTGTGTGTCGTGTCACCTACCATAGCGTGCCTTACTACGAGTTTGTTTTTCTCCCGTAGCCCATGGAGTATTTAAGGTAGCATCCCGATCTGGAGGTACGCTGATACTGGATGGACTACTGGGACTATTACATGTTGAGGGCTATATAGGTAACCCTTCAACGCTATTTAAAAGTAAGTTTATTTTACTGTAGACATTATTATAGTAGCGCAATATTACTACATAGTAAATAGTTTAACGGATCTTTAAAGGATAGGCGAACCCAAGCATTCTTTTAGTTACTGATGCATTTTTGTTACTGTTCACTTGAGTTGATTTACAGTTCATAAGTATTTATGTCCTGACTTGAGTATTTTGTGTTTTGCTTTACGCTCGAGTCAGACTGAGTGATTCAACATTCAAGACTCACCTTCGGAGTTGGAGCTTTGCTTGAAGATCCAGCCATCTATTTTGCTTTTAGTATCCATTGATTCCAGTGATGTTTTCTGATTTGTACCTGATGTATCTATTTACTCTTCTGTTGTATCTTGTTTAACTCTGATGTATCTTATATATATAGTAGCTTCATGAACTACTATCTCTTTTACTTCCGCTGCATTATTATTTACTCTGTGTCTGTGATCTGTGATTATTTATTTACTGCATATTTTGAGATTTTCCAAATTTTATTTACAATGCGGGATTTTGAGCAATTCAAGTCTAACATGTGCGGATGCGAATGGTTAAAAATATCGGGTCGTCACATGTGGTATCAGAGCTTTGGTGGCTCTAGGCAAATCTTAGCATATATGGTAAATGTATTTGCAGAATCACTTTCATTCGAGTTTGGATCTCTTTCTTTTTGACTCGATTCCTTTGAATTTTGGAACATTCCCTGCGGTTCCAAAATCCATTCGTGTCCCTCACTATCCGTCTTCTTTTGATTATGGAGTACCCCATAACTCCACTTCGAATGATCTTGATAATGAGTCGGCGATCTCACCAATCTCAAATTGATTTGTAAAGGGGTGAAACTCCTTTACAATAGCACCGATTCACCAAAGATTTTATATCCTCGGTTTAGATGCTAGTATCTCTTATTATCCCAAACTCTATCTCCTAAGATCGAATGTAGATTACTCCCAGAAATCCACATCGATCTTATTCTTTAAGTCACGGTTGACCCGGTTAAGGTTGCCCGCGATTTATGTAAGCTTATCCATCTTCCTATTCAGTTATTAAATCATCTCATTTTTGTTTCCAACTAATCTTCAAATCATTTTGAAGTGTATTTGTAAACGGATATTTAAAATGTTTTATATATTGTGTTGTTTGAGTTATTGATGTTGATTTGGGTTTTTGATTGATTCGTCTTATCAACGCTATCGATAAGATTTCCAAAACTCTTGAACAGAGCAAGCTAATATAATATGTTTTTTTTTCAAATTTAGTAATGAAATAAATTTTGTAACTATGTTATAAATTTTTCTAGATTTTTTTATTGAATTAGTTGTTAAGAAATAATAATTGATTTTATATATCATTACCTTTTGTTTCATATATAAATTATTGAACTATAAAACATGGTTATAAATTTATTTGGAAATTTAAAATGAAAATAAAACAAGAATTTGAGAATTTAATTTCCGATGGATCTCAAACCTTGTGTTTAAAATTTTAAAAGGATATACTATATAAAGTATTTTTGAATAGAAATTTGTTTCCAAAGAATTTTAAAGTATAAAATTAGTGCTCTTCTCTTTGTGGCTGGGAAGTAACTTCGGTGATGACTGCAGCATCATCGACATTCATTTTCGAGTTTCAAAATGAAGAGACCATTCTGTAGTCTTGCTATAATTTTGTTTTGGGGAATTTAGTTGATTTGAATTTCTAAAATAAGACTGGGTTTCTAACATATGCTGATATATGATTTAATTTTGAATGGATATATTTATATAGTATATGTGCATTTATTTATCTCTAAATAGTTTGGAATTTATCGGAAATTTAATTCCTAAATTTTATATTGAAGGATACTTTCAATTATAATTTCAAGATTTTGATAAATATTCATGGCTTGAAATGGTTGAATTAGAAAGTTTTATTTGTATAATACACAATTTCATTCCAATATAACTTACCTAAATTATACAGAAGTTGAATATGTACTTGGATAATATACAATATAAAAAGATTTTATAAATAAAATTGAGTGTTCATAATAAATGTTATACACTTAAATTTTAGTTATAAAAAGATTAACAGAGGTAAATAGAGAAAAGGGTAATGGAATAACTTACAATATAAAATGATGTTAAAGGAACTAAGAATAAATTAAAAGCAGTTATAATAAATGTAAATATATACATAACATAGGTGATAAAATATAATGAGAGGAATAAATTTAATTATAATTAGGAATAAAGAAGAATTAAATTTATAGAGTACCTTATGAGTATAATAAACGATTTCTTTTCAAATCCATGATTTTAGAGATTGTTTATTTAAGATAATTGGATGATAAGATAATGAAATTTGTGATAGTTAAGATTTATTTAACTTAGGGAAAAATTAATTATCAACTTAAGTTGAAATTTTCAGGGTTTCATATTTATTATCTTATTTTGGTTTTCAAACTATCTTTTGGTTGTCCTTATTTCCCTTATCTTGCTATAGAATGGGAAGGCTATTGCTTATACCAGTCTGTTTGAAAACCTTTCTATAATCTTTGGTACTCATTTTTGAATCTGAGCACTGCTTACCATCCACAGACCGACGGTCAAGTAGGAAGGGTGAATCAGATTCTAGAGGATCTTTTTCGTGCTTGTGTTCTTGATTCTGGAGGATCTTGGGAAGATCATCTCCATCTTGTTATACTTACCTATAACAACATTTATCAGGTAAAATTTCAATCTTCTTGTCATCTTGTCTTAATCTTATTTCATTCTATCTTTTTCTGTGCTTTTCCGTACCTCATTCCTTTTCGGGGACGAAAAGTTTTGAGTGAGGGAGAGTGTAACAACCCTGTATTTTGTGATTATTTTAATTGTATTTTTTAATTATTTTAAATTGAAATTCTTGATTTAAAAACTTTATTTTATTTATTAAAATGAATAATTTTTGTTATTTTAAATATCAATTTTGATTTTGATGTGAATTACAATTCCAAACATGAATAAATAGAATATTTTCCAGAAATGTGAATTTTGGTCAATATGGTCATACTTTGACTTTTAAATTTAAAAATTTAAAGATTTGAATTTTTTAATTTTATCTTTCATTATGAATATAAATAAATTTTTAAGTATATTGCTTTTCGTTTTGTTGAAATCCGATTAATATTGTGAAAGTAATGCTTTTTACACTATTGTATGTAAATTGTTTATTTAACAAAATTGTTTATTTTAATTTGTATAAAGAATTTTCTTTTTGTTTGTCATATCATGTTTTAATTTGTGTATATATGTGTAACATGGCATGTTATGTACATATATATTTTTTTAAACATTTTAAAAGTGTATTTATAATTTTCTAATGTTCATTGTATTTTGTTTTCAATTTTTAATTCTAGTTTCAATTTAATAACAATTTTCTTATTTATTTTCTATTTTTCCTAAAAATATTTATTTAGTTTCTTTTCTGCTTTATTTTATTTTAATTTTAATTTTTGTTTACTGATTTTATTTTTGTTTGTTTTGAATAAAAGAAATAAGAAATTCAAATGGACAAAGACCTTTCATTTTCTAGTGACTTTTCAATTGACTTGTCTTTTCATTTGCTTTTGCCCTTTCATTTTGCATTTGGCCGTCCATTTCCTTATGCATAGCCATGTGTTTCCACTTCATTTTTCATGTGAGAAACTTCTCACATCTCAAACTCATGGCTATTCCATTTTTCTAAAAATATTTTGTAAATTTTCTAATGGCTTCATTCTTTCTTTCCTTCTTCTTTTCATTGATTTGCTTTCTCCTTTTCAAAGCTCTGCTCGGCTTAACCCTACTCCATCAGCTCCACCATCACCACCACCATCCACGGCAGCACCACCACCTGCTCCTCCTTTGACCAAGACTTGGCCGTGCCTTCTTATGAAGCCATCACCACAACTTTGCACAAAAACTCCACCAAAACTTGCCTGGCCGACCATATTTTCACATATCCCCTTCATTTATCACTTCAACCGCCACCATAGAACCACCACCACCTGTAAACATCACCTTTGGCTGCAACTTCAGCTCCGACCGGACATATGCCAAGCATGGCCAAGCCCAATATTGACCAGGCTGAGCCTAAATGTTGAACCAAACTTGCCTATTTTGCGTTGTCCCTTTATATACCCTATGTGGTAACTCTCCTACCCCTTCACTTCATGTTGTTGTGCCTACATGATGCTAAACCGACCTATATGATGCCATACCCGAGCCTATAGCATGATCATGGCCGAGCACATGAACTCCTAGGTCGAGCACTTGACTGGTTGAGGCAAGGTCAAATCATTTTTTTCTTTGTTGCTTTTTAATTTCAAAACTGTTCCAATGTATTCTGTGTTGAATAAATATATTTATATGGTCTTGTTTTGTTTGTTGTTTACAAGATCAATATCAAGGCTCTCCATTCATTCAAATCATAAGTCGTGCTGTATCATGCTTGTCGTATCTTTGAAATCATTCTTGTGTGTCCTAGTGGTCTCTAGCTTTGATAAAGGTGAGTCCTTCTCACTCTGACATTTTTACTTATGAAATAGTAAATTGATGACAATTGATTAGTAAATGAAAATGTTTATGCAAGTAAATAATTGTTATGTGATATGCTATGCCATGTTATTACCATGTTAACTTTGTTAATTATTGTTTGCGCCAAAATTGGTCACAAACCTCGAGTACCGTGAAAGCACCAATATACGAATATAAATCAACAATATTCAAGCACAAGTCACAGATCTAAGCTAACAACAAACAACAATCCAGAAATAACGAACAGAAACACAAGATTTATAGCGGTTGGGCTATCTCCGGCCTACGTCCACTTCGAATGGTAATCCTTTATTGATTTACACATGATTACAGCGATTACAACAAAGGAATTTGAGTACAACAGTGATGGTAAGGTGTAGAATTGAATCTGGCAGAGTCTGGACATCGAATAGCCAAAAGATCCTTTTTCCTGTAGGCTTCAGGGGGCTATTTATAGGTGTAGGAGGCTGATATCACACTCAAACTTTGGCAGACTCCTTTTGGAAGGTGAGTGGGCCCACACGATCGATCCCGAAAAGTTTCGACCCGATCCGTGAATTATACGAACTAATTTCGTATCGATCAAGAAATGATCCAATCGAGCTGAAACTTGGCAGGGACGTTCTTTAGCTTGTACGTAAGCTTCTGTGAAAATTTCATAGCATTTGGACGTGTAGATTGTGAGATATTATTGATGCAAGATTGCGGTTCTGTGCGCGCTGTCACGTTCGAATCGATCGTTCGTTCGTATCGCTCTATTTCGAATCGATCTGGACACGTGAGTGCATGGTGACGTGGCACGAGTTTCTTGGATCGCTCCACCTTTCGTGCTGAGTTGATTGATTCGTTGCGAGGTTTTCGCCTCGTTTGCATCGATACGTCCATGTCGATTGCAAGTGCCATGTTTCACATTGATGAAATAACACTGTCTGCATCGATAGCTATGGCTTTGGAGGTGCTACTTCGCATCGATCGTTAAAGGGGGCATTATTCGTATCGATCGACCTTGACTCTATTCGTATATATCAACTGATCGATACGAACTAAAGGCCCCTGGTGATCGATTCGAACAACGATTTATGATTTCTAGGGATCGATACGAAAGGCAAGTATCAAGACCTCCATGAGATCGACACGTACAGCGTTGCTTGGTGGAGTGCGAGCAGTATCGATGCGAACAGAACCTGTGCGATGACACTGGATCGATTCGAACATATAGACACGAACATGCCTTCTCGGATGGATGCGCGAATCTGACCGATACAAGCTCGATAGATTCGGACCGTGCGATCATGGATCGATTCGAACGCGATGGATTCGAACATATCGAGGTGAGGTCATCTTGATGGATACGAATCCGATTGATTCAAATAGACCGTTACCTCAGCTTTCTGATGGATACGAACAGCATATCTCCTCTAACTTGTATCGATCACATCTCAACCATATGATCTCCATTTAACCTGAATTTTGAAACGTTGACTTTTAAGGCTTCGCTCGTCATGTCTTGCCAATTGTAGCCCGATCCGGACTCGGACAAAATTCATCGATATTCATGGTGAGCCTGCAATGCATAATCGATATTCAAGACTAGTAATCATTGATTTTCAGTTAATTTTTAGGTATCTCGGCTTTTCCTAAAGGCGGGATAACACTTTGCCCCCCAAAACATGCCTTTCGGTAAAGGTGTGTTTTGAATAGTCTTAAATCGAATGCAGTGAATTCATGTTTTATTTAGAGCTTATAGCATTGTTAATCAAGTTTATGGTTGTTCGAAGCCGAATCAATATCCAGAAGTCACTGTAGAGGTCAAGAATAAAATCCTACAATCTCTCTAGATTATCAATGGTCACTTCGGACCCTTGCCAAGTCCATTCCAGACTTAATGATCGAAAAGAAAGATCCTGGTGCAA
The DNA here is from genome assembly GCA_030765085.1 of Allium cepa. NCBI lineage: Eukaryota > Viridiplantae > Streptophyta > Magnoliopsida > Asparagales > Amaryllidaceae > Allium > Allium cepa. Next base: position 473,302,036 of record CM060943.1, on the reverse strand, counting down.
TCTGGCGTTGCTTTCCATCCCTTGCACTCAGGCCCCAGCAAGGGCGTATAGCGATGTCTTGGTCTTTCTGGACCGATCACAGCCTCTCCGGGCTGTTGCTGGATCCCATTCTGTCACTCTCTGGTGAAGAGGAAACAGCGTTGAGTGAGCCGATCCTGTCGCTCTTCAGCGAAGCGGCAACACTGTTGAATATGCGCTTATATGTTTTTGTTTGATGATAATAAACATATATATTCATTTAAATGTATTTGGTAGTGTACTATTTTGTTTTTCATAAATTAAATAAATATTTGTTGAATAAAATTAAATTACACAGAATTCGAATTTGAATTCAAACAAAACAAGTTAAACAGATTTTGAATTCAAACAGAAATTTTTATTCAAACAAATATTTATTACAATTTTGAATAGTACAATTTCAATCTCTCACTATAACTATACAACTTTGATTACAATCACATCACATTTCACATTTACAGTTAACCTCACTACATATCACTCACACTCGTATTTTTATCTTCAACTGCATTCCAGTTTGAAACCAGCATCTGAGTAATCTGCAAAAATATTCTCAAACGCAGTAAAATTGAAAGAGAAATATTTTTGAAATTTGAAAGAAACGATGATTTTGAAAACATTATTTGCCTCAGTTATTTGGGTTGTTCGTCATCATTTTTGACTGTGCAATATCTGTGCATATCAGTATTTTTATCAGGAACAGGCAATTATAAGTGGCTGCAGTACACACGTGTACATTCGTATACGTGTGCACTGCCTCGCCAACTCGAGTGCAAAAATTAAACAAAAGCACAGAAATCAAAAACAAGGTCAAACCCAAGATAGGTTCAACTCAAGGCAAAAGAATAGACAAAGCAATTGACTACAAACAGTTCAAGACTAAAGCCACTAACAAATGCAACAGCAACATGCTTGAAGACTCCAGCACGACCAAGTATGGAGTGTACAAATGCAAATGTCCAAACAACAACATGAAGTGAATCAAGTTCAAGCCACAAGTGTACATGAATACAACTCGACCGCAACAGTACAGTCATGAAGACTGCAAGAACATGAACATAGGATCAGTACAGCAACAATGAAACTGACTCAAAGCACAAAAGTGCAACAGTGAAGTTCAGCTATGCAAGTGAAACAATAAACAGTGAAGAACATGGACTGCAACATTCAAGTGTATATTGAAAACAAGCTGCATGAATACAACATGAAGTACAATCACTTACAACATGTATGCAGCCCAATGAACCAGTGTCAAGTTCATGCAGTGCACATGTGAATCAAGTGACCAACCTGAAGTACACAACATGACATGAACAACACAATTGAATCAAGTAACCAACTGCAAGTGCAAATGACCAGGACTCATGCAACAGACCCAACAACTAGTGCCAACATGAACATAACAGGTGAAGCATCACCAAAGACTCAACAGGGAACAACTAAATCAACTGCAACAACTCAAGTGCTACCAGTGAAACACAAATGAACAAATATCACAATGAACCAACAATACATGCAGGTGAACAGAAGTTTTTGAATCAAAACATAATCAAGGCCAGTTGATAACAGGGAACACAAGTGTGGCAAATGCAATATGGTGAAGCAGCATGTAATGACATTATATACAAATGTAAAGAACAATGGTGATGCACTGCAGATATCCAGACAGCAAGCACATGTATCCAAGTACAAGCTCGTGTCGAAGTTACCGAAGTCAGCATGAAATTTTACAGGGCAATCAACAGAGATGATCAAGTGACCAAAATTAAAGCTAACACACACATATATATATATATATATATACATGATGCAAATGCACAAGTACAGGCTGATCAAAATTTCAAAAATGACCAAAGCCAAATGTGACAGTAGTTTTAAAAAATCAAGTCAAAGCTGAGTACAACAAGAAACGATCAAACAGCCAAGCAAATCGAACCAAGTCAAGATCAACACCGTATTGACCAAGCAAATTGAACAAGTCACAGGGGAGTTCAATATCGTAGTCAAAAACCAGTGCTACCAAAAGTCAAGAACATAGCCGAGAAATTCATCACGAAATCAACAGAACAGAGAATTTTCAAAGCAAGTCAATCATCTCAAAGCACATGGTAAACAAATTCAAAGCGTATTGCAATCGGGTCAACAGAGAGATTCACGGCCATAGTCAATCAACACAAACTCAAAGGCCGAAGCCAATTGTGAACCAGTCAAAAATCAAAACCGTGTGTGCCAAGCATAAAGAATACAAAATTGACAAAGTCAGATTTTATCACAAGCATCCGAGTGTAATCGAGTGGACGAGATGAACAAATTGACAAATTCAAACACGAATATACGAACGCAAAAATAGGATTTCGAATCCTATAAATAACCACAAATCATCATCGGCAATAGATAGAGTTCGAGAAAGCCAAAATCAGCAGAGCAAAAGGAATAAAACACATACCAGAAAATCACATACGAACTCAATCCAAATGGAAGAGCCGTAAGCTAATAGAAGAGAAACGAAGTCTACAACTATCTGTATCAAGCGGCGACTTCAAGTTGCACAAACCCTAATTTGGAAATCAGGGACGAAGCCCTAAATTCAGAACTGAGAGGAACGAAAGAGAAGAACGGCCGCCATTTTTCACAAGGAGATAAAGGAACGGGCTAACAGATAGTGAAGGGGCCGGCCTTGTTTATGTTAAAAAGGGGAATTAAGAAAATACTATTTTTGGGCCGGCCTTATTATTAAAAGGAGGGGCTTTAATTTTATAATAGTGGTTTTAGTTTTTAGTTTTATAATAGGGGTTTTTAGTTTGAGCAAAAATCACGTGTCCAAAAGTTCATATTTTAATTTTTTGCTCCTGGTTGTATTTTTGAAGCTGTTTTTTCTTTTCAAGTCAAAGAAGTAGTAAATCACCACCTAGGTTTAGGTAGTGTCAGATTGTCTATTTTGAATTAGTTCAGTGAGCAGGGTGTGCGAGTTTGCAAAGCTCTATAGGCGGGAGCAGTGTTTGCGAGTAAGCGAAACTCTATAGGCGGGAGCAGGGTGTGCGAGTCTAGTAGAGTGTTTGTGAGCGGGAGCAAAAGGGTCTGCGAGTCTAGTAGAGTGTTTGTAAGCGTGATACTGTTTAATTCTAATACAAATCTGTGAATGCAGCAGTAGGCAGGGGTTGCCGAAGCTGGGTAAATTTTGTGTGTGATTTACTTTTCAGCATATTTATTTCTGCTATTATATCTCTGTGTTTAATTCGAGAAAATTTGCTGTAATCCTATTCACCCCCACCCCTCTAGGGTTAATCTAGATCCTACAAGTGGTATCAGAGCGAGGTTTATTTTTATTTAACTCTAGAGTCATGAGTCTACAAAATAATGCTTTTTCTGAGGGGCAATCTATTGCTAGGCCACCCATGTTTAACGGGAACGATTATGCTTATTGGAAAGTTAGGATGAGTATTTATCTTAGTTCCGTTGATTATGATGTTTGGGATATTATTGAAACTGGCTATAAACCTCCCACTATAATCGTTGGTGGTACTGAGATTCCTAAACCTAAGGATAGGTGGGATGCTAACGATAAGAGATTGAAAACAACAAATGCTAAAGCCATGAATGCTTTGATATGTGCTCTTGATAAAAATGAATTTAATAGAATTTCTCATTGTACAACAGCACAGGAAATTTGGCACACTTTGGAGGTGACACACGAAGGAACTTCTCAAGTCAAGGAGTCTCGTCTAGCCCTATTCAGCAACGAATACGAAAACTTTGTGATGGACAAAGGCGAGAGCATAAAAGACATGTTTGGACGTTTTTCAACCTTGGTATACAACGCTAGAGCGCTTGGGAAGGTCTTCACTAAGGTAGAGCTTGTGAGGAAGGTGCTACGAGTTTTACCAATGAACTTTGAGGCAAAAGTCACAGCAATCAAAGGATCGAAAGATCTGAGCAAACTAAGCATGGAGGAGTTGATTGGCAATCTGATGACATATGAGCTTGAGTTAAAAGCAAAGGAAGAACGCAACAACTCTGAATCAAAGAAGAAGACGATTGCCTTAAAGAGCAAAGAAGAAAGCGATGAAGAAGATCCAATTGAAGAGCTTGCAATGGCTGTCAATAATCTTAGAAGATGGTCTAGATTCAAGCCACGCAAGAAGAAAACAAAGGGCAATAGGTCAAAAGATTCCGAAAATTCTGATAATGAACTGACGTGTTATAACTGCAACAAGCCTGGCCACATCAAACCAAAATGTCCACTTCTCAAAAACAACAAAGAAAAGAAAAAGGCGAAGAAGGTATTTGCAGCGACTTGGGATGATGAAGAAGGAGAGGAAGCTTCGGATAGCAGCTCAGAGAAGGCTAACTTGTGTTGCATGGCAAAATCAGAATCAGAAGCAACCTCCGATGAATCTAGTGAGGCAGGTGAGTTTTCTTATAAAGAACTTGTTTTTATGTGTTCTGATCTTACTAAGGTAGTGGATACTCTTGAATCTAAAATTGAAAAACTGAAATCTGATAGGAGAGAATTTGCTCGTGAAAATTTTAGGTTAAAAACTGAACTTGAAAATATTCAAAACCTAGAATGTAAAAAATGTAAGATTTTAGATTCAGAATTATCAAAACTGAGGAATAACTTTGAAAGTCTTGAAAATGAAAACTTGAATCTTAAGGAAACCATCGACACTAGGAGAAAGGATTTTATTAATCGATGCACCTCACTTGTCACTGAAAACTCAACATTAAAAACTAAAGTCCAAAATCTTGAGAAATCTTTGAATAACTTTTCAAGAGGCGAAAAATCTTTCAACATGCTATTGGGAAATCAAATTTTTGCTAACAATAGAAAAGGACTAGGCTTTGGGAAATCACAAAATGATGATAATGAAAAAAGTAAAAGTGTTTTTGCTCGATCTGAAATAATTGGAAATCATGTTGAAAATCATAGTCATAAGAACACAAAATTTAATCAAGTCAATTTAATGAGCACGTTTTGTAGAGAATTTGGACATAATCGAAATAATTGTTGGTATAGACCCAAACACGTGAAAACTATACCAATTTGGGTTCCAAAAGGCACAAATATAAAATCTTTGAAAGTCAAACAAATTTGGATGCCAAAAGGAACATATATAAATAGTTTTGGGTCTCCAAAAACATATTTTTCATATTCTGCCACTAACAACAATGGACCTATAAAAACAAATAGGTCACATAAATCTTTTATCGTGTAGGTGTGGTGGCAGACTAAGGAACAACAACAGTGTTCTCTGGATTTCGGCTGTTCCAGAAACACAACGGGCGACAAAGCAAAGTTCCTTAGCCTAGTTCAAAGGTGACAGAATCACAATGGACAATGACGAAAATTATAGTAAAGGTAAAACAGGTAAATTTATTTTTGAACGATATATCAAATGTGATAATCTGCACCATAATCTGAATTAAATCAGCCAATATTGAGATAAACAAAAGATGATGATTTTGATGCTATGATTCTTTTTCAAAATATTGACCAACCATCTTTAAATAGAATTACTTGGAGTAATTATGATGGTTGACTGATTCAGACTTAATTGATATGATTTTTTGACTTGTTCTTATTTATGACATTGATTTGTGCTTAATCGATGACCAATAAGATTTTCAACTTTGAACTAATCCATATAAATTTGTACGGTCAAATGATGGTATTTGATTACTCATGCTACACGTAGATATTTTTTGGTCACTGCTTGTAAATTTGCACGATTTCAAATTCATGTGAAAAAGGATTTTAAAAATTGTTGAAACCTTAAGAAATTGTTTTTGAAATAATTATGATGTTGATTGACTGTTGATTACTCATGAACTTGTTTATCCTATGGTTTCTGAAATTAACATCATGATATGTGTTTGAGTGTTAACACGGCTTCAATTCAAATTCAAAAGAATGTCATTTAAATTGATGTTAAGTTTGAAATTCTTGGTGTACACTTCATGTTTTGGTCAATCAAATTCAACGAGTGAATATTGAGTGAAATTTAAATTCAGATGCAGATTACACTGGTAATATGGTTGATAGAAAAATTACTAAGTGTAACGTGATTAATTATTTTGAAACATTCATTTGCTGCATCGTTTTTTTTTCAAATAAAATATCTGCATATTTTTCACTTGAAATAATTTTCAAATAGCAGAAAATTTTTCTTATAAAACCCCCTCGAGAAAATCATGTTTGACCATATTTATAGCCTAATCATTTTTGAAAAATTGATTTTATAATTTTTAATTTGATTTTTAAATGACAAATTTTGACTAATCTGACTTCCTTTGATTATTGAAAAGATGAATAGTGATTGAAAAAGAGATGAGTGTTGATATTTATCATATATTATAACTCAAGAAAGTATAATTAGAAAATTTCTTTAGAATTTCATAACAAGAGTTATAAAAACTTTTTGTTGGGTAATAATTCCATGACCATTTCTATTTCTATCATCTTTCTATCGACCATCACTCATCAAGATCATATTTAGTATGTAAATTTGTGGTAGTTTACAAAGGAAATCATTTGTTCTTCAATATTTTTAAATTTGTGAAGGAAATTATTTGTGCTTCAACTTATTATATTTAGCAATAAAAATAAATATCCAAAGTATTCACTCTCATTTAAAAGTCCTCACGGTTATGCATGGGTGAATTACTTGGATTTTTTGATTATGTGCTTCCATGCTCATTTAAAAGTCCTCACGGTTATGCATGTATGGAACGCATATCAAAAATAATTGATTTAATAGACAAGTTGATTCTAATCCCATTTAAAAGTCCTCACGGTCATGCGTGGTTAGAAGATACTTGGTTTCATTTTTTAAATTAAATTGGAATACTACTAATCTCATTTAAAAGTCCTAACGGTTATGCATGGTTAGTAGATATTCAAATTTCCTGAAATAAATATACCACAAATAGACAGAAGTGTATGATTTTTGATGATTTTATCCCCATCACTTCTGAAAGTGGAATATGCGCTTGACAAGGGTAATTATGATTTTTGTTTGAGTTTTATTGAAATTTAATATTTATATTTAATTGAGTTAAATGTTTGATTCATGTCTATCACTTCATCCCTATTTTTATAACACTGTTATTCTTTTTGCTGATAACAAAAGGGAGAGAGAAAAGTTAAGATTTTGTCAAATAGAATCAAGCAAAGGTCAAATAATTTTCACTTTGCATATAGGCTCATTTATATATTTCTATTTGTATGCATATATGTAGGGGGAGTATTATGTAGAGAGGAGCATTTAAATAGGGAGAGCAATTAAAGTATATAATTGGTCAAATACATTTAACATGGTCAAAATCTTAAATATATGTTTGTTATCATCAAAAGGGGGAGATTGTTGAATATGCGCTTATATGTTTTTGTTTGATGATAATAAACATATATATTCATTTAAATGTATTTGGTAGTGTACTATTTTGTTTTTCATAAATTAAATAAATATTTGTTGAATAAAATTAAATTACACAGAATTCGAATTTGAATTCAAACAAAACAAGTTAAACAGATTTTGAATTCAAACAGAAATTTTATTCAAACAAATATTTATTACAATTTTGAATAGTATGTATTTGGTAATGTACTATTTTGTTTTTCATAGATTAAATAAATATTTGTTGAATAAAATTAAATTACACAGAATTCGAATTTGAATTCAAACAAAACAAGTTAAACAGATTTTGAATTCAAACAGAAATTTTTATTCAAACAAATATTTATTACAATTTTGAATAGTACAATTTCAATCTCTCACTATAACTATACAACTTTGATTACAATCACATCACATTTCACATTTACAGTTAACCTCACTACATATCACTCACACTCGTATTTTTATCTTCAACTGCATTCCAGTTTGAATCCAGCATCTGAGTAATCTGCAAAAATATTCTCAAACGCAGTAAAATTGAAAGAGAAATATTTTTGAAATTTGAAAGAAACGATGATTTTGAAAACATTGCTTGCCTCAGTTATTTGGGTTGTTCGTCATCATTTTTGACTGTGCAATATCTGTGCATATCAGTATTTTTATCAGGAACAGGAAATTATAAGTGGCTGCAGTACACACGTGTACATTCGTATACGTGTGCACTGCCTCGCCAACTCGAGTGCAAAAATTAAACAAAAGCACAGAAATCAAAAACAAGGTCAAACCCAAGATAGGTTCAACTCAAGGCAAAAGAATAGACAAAGCAATTGACTACAAACAGTTCAAGACTAAAGCCACTAACAAATGCAACAGCAACATGCTTGAAGACTCCAGCACGACCAAGTATGGAGTGTACAAATGCAAATGTCCAAACAACAACATGAAGTGAATCAAGTTCAAGCCACAAGTGTACATGAATACAACTCGACTGCAACAGTACAGTCATGAAGACTGCAAGAACATGAACATAGGATCAGTACAGCAACAATGAAACTGACTCAAAGCACAAAAGTGCAACAGTGAAGTTCAGCTATGCAAGTGAAACAATAAACAGTGAAGAACATGGACTGCAACATTCAAGTGTATATTGAAAACAAGCTGCATGAATACAACATGAAGTACAATCACTTACAACATGTATGCAGCCCAATGAACCAGTGTCAAGTTCATGAAGTGCACATGTGAATCAAGTGACCAACCTGAAGTACACAACATGACATGAACAACACAATTGAATCAAGTAACCAACTGCAAGTGCAAATGACCAGGACTCATGCAACAGACCCAACAACTAGTGCCAACATGAACATAACAGGTGAAGCATCACCAAAGACTCAACAGGGAACAACTAAATCAACTGCAACAACTCAAGTGCTACCAGTGAAACACAAATGAACAAATATCACAATGAACCAACAATACATGCAGGTGAACAGAAGTTTTTGAATCAAAACATAATCAAGGCCAGTTGATAACAGGGAACACAAGTGTGGCAAATGCAATATGGTGAAGCAGCATGTAATGACATTATATACAAATGTAAAGAACAATGGTGATGCACTGCAGATATCCAGATAGCAAGCACATGTATCCAAGTACAAGCTCGTGTCGAAGTTACCGAAGTCAGCATGAAATTTTACAGGGCAATCAACAGAGATGATCAAGTGACCAAAATTAAAGCTAACACACATATATATATATATACATGATGCAAATGCACAAGTACAGGCTGATCAAAATTTCAAAAATGACCAAAGCCAAATGTGACAGTAGTTTTAAAAAATCAAGTCAAAGCCGAGTACAACAAGAAATGATCAAACAGCCAAGCAAATCGAACCAAGTCAAGATCAACACCGTATTGACCAAGCAAATTGAACAAGTCACAGGGGAGTTCAATATCGTAGTCAAAAACCAGTGCTACCAAAAGTCAAGAACATAGCCGAGAAATTCATCACAAAATCAACAGAACAGAGAATTTTCAAAGCAAGTCAATCATCTCAAAGCACATGGTAAACAAATTCAAAGCGTATTGCAATCGGGTCAACAGAGAGATTCACGGCCATAGTCAATCAACACAAACTCAAAGGCCGAAGCCAATTGTGAACCAGTCAAAAATCAAAACCGTGTGTGCCAAGCATAAAGAATACAAAATTGACAAAGTCAGATTTTATCACAAGCATCCGAGTGTAATCGAGTGGACGAGATGAACAAATTGACAAATTCAAACACGAATATACGAACGCAAAAATAGGATTTCGAATCCTATAAATAACCACAAATCATCATCGGCAATAGATAGAGTTCGAGAAAGCCAAAATCAGTAGAGCAAAAGGAATAAAACACATACCAGAAAATCACATACGAACTCAATCCAAATCGAAGAGCCGTAAGCTAATAGAAGAGAAACGAAGTCTACAACTATCTGTATCAAGCGGCGACTTCAAGTTGCACAAACCCTAATTTGGAAATCAGGGACGAAGCCCTAAATTCAGAACTGAGAGGAACGAAAGAGAAGAACGACCGCCATTTTTCACAAGGAGATAAAGGAACGGGCTAACAGATAGTGAAGGGGCCGGCCTTGTTTATGTTAAAAAGGGGAATTAAAAAAAATACTATTTTTGGGCCGGCCTTATTATTAAAAGGAGGGGCTTTAATTTTATAATAGTGGTTTTAGTTTTTAGTTTTATAATAGGGGTTTTTAGTTTGAGCAAAAATCACGTGTCCAAAAGTTCATATTTTAATTTTTTGCTCCTGGTTATATTTTTGAAGTTGTTTTTTCTTTTCAAGTCAAAGAAGTAGTAAATCACCACCTAGGTTTAGGTAGTGTCAGATTGTCTATTTTGAATTAGTTCAGTGAGCAGGGTGTGCGAGTTTGCAAAGCTCTATAGGCGGGAGCAGTGTTTGCGAGTAAGCGAAACTCTATAAGCTGGAGCAGGGTGTGCGAGTCTAGTAGAGTGTTTGTGAGCGGGAGCAAAAGGGTCTGCGAGTCTAGTAGAGTGTTTGTAAGCGTGATACTGTTTAATTCTAATAGAAATCTGTGAATGCAGCAGTAGGCAGGGATTGCCGAAGCTGCGTAAATTTTGTGTGTGATTTACTTTTCAGCATATTTATTTCTGCTATTATATCTCTGTGTTTAATTCGAGAAAATTTGCTATAACCCTATTCACCCCCCCCTCTAGGGTTAATCTAGATCCTACAAACACTCCTTCCACTCCGGTTCAGTGTTGCTGAACATTAAGCGATTTCATGGCCTAGATCCTAGGCCGATCATAGCCACTCCGAGCTCTTATCGAACCCCGATCTAATCACTCTCCGGTGAATGGGGAACGACGTTAAGTGAGTCGATCATGTCGCTCTCCGACGAAGCAACTCACTTCTTGCACTCCGGACCCCAACTCTCCGGGTAGGGTTATAAAGTGATCGTGTTCAAGATGATTTATAATATTCATCCTTTAACTCTCTGGTCAAAGGTTTTATTTCAAGAAATTCGAGTTCATTTATTAAATTCAAGTCCTGGATGTTCAATCTCAAACATCAAGAAAAACTAGACATTGCCCCTACGGGCAGATCGATCTATCACCATCTCAAAGCATGCCTAGGGATCTCTCCGGTTCCTGTACATGTGTAAGTGGAATAGCCGTTTTATTTTTAAAATCAAATCTAAGAAATCTAACTGACCAAAGTCCAAATCCTAAACTTGGCCCTTGCCATCATAATCAATTGATGACGAGTCGTGACCCCGATCCAGGATCAGTTCTGTTAGGTGGAGGCGATAGCTGTTCAGGTCTTACGGCCGTTGCTCATTCTCTGGTATATTATGGCAATCTACCACTCCTGGCGTGTTCTTCCACCTCATCCTTTAGGCGGCGACATTCTTCGGTAGTGTGCCTATCCAGCTCATGAAATAGGCAATATTTTCCACTTCTATGTTCCCGCTCTGTGGTATCTCTCCTGGGTGGTTTTCGATAGGGGAGTTACCCTCGGGTTTCCATGTAAATCCTTTCCAGGCTTGCCGTCAAATCTGTGTATTGCCTGAATCTGGGCTTTCGGAATTTCTTCGATTTATCAGGACCATCATGTCTATCATCCTGCTTTCTCTTTCCTTTGTCAGCTCTAGACTGTTCTCTGGCGGTTCCTTCGCCCTGCATAGCGTTTGTTTCTCGCCTCTTAGCTCGTGATTCTTCTAGTCGAATGAATCTTTCAGCTTCATGACAGAATTCTCCAAGATCTTGTGGTGGATCTCTTGCAAAAGAATCTTTGAATTCAGTGCCTTCCCAAATCCTGCCACTGCGGCCATCAAAATCATCAATGGATCCGGGCGATTAACAGAAGCCACCATTGCATTGAATCGCAGTAGAAAATATTTTATGGACTCTCCGGTCCTTTGCTTTATCGAAGCCAAAGTCATCACACTCTTGGGTTGCGTCACATGGACCCTGAAATGTCTCATGAAGTAATCTACAAGCTCGCCCCATGTTCTGATCGATCCAGTCCCTAGCCGTCTGAACCAAAGCGCAGCCAATCTGATAAAAATAGAGGGAACATCATGCCATCACTTCCTCGGATGCTCCCAGCACTTCCATATGCCTGATGTATCTGGTAATGTGCATGGTCGGGTCAGACTTCCTGTCAAAAGGGCCCAACATTGGTAGTTTGAACTTTGGAGAGTTCCTTGCATTTCTGATATTCAGAGTGAACGGACTTCGACTGACTTCTTCCAATCCTCCACTTGAAAATCCTCCTCTCATGATTCGTCACACCAATCCAGCCATTTTTTGATCTTCATCCATGGGTTGCCCCTCAGCATGCCTCTATCCTGCCCCCCGGGTCTCGTTGGGTATTCTGGATAATATTCTTCAGGTGGATCATTAACGTTAGCGTTGGCTCTGACCCATTGAGCTCCATCTATAGGTCTTCCAGCATCAGATCCCGAGGGTCTGCCCCCAGGCCGTTGTTGATTGCCCTCATGTCCTGCATTCTGGTCTTGAGTCTGTCCTCCATTGGTTTTCGCAACCTTGGCTCCTTATTCTACATTCACAGTCGTTGTAGTCGGTCCAAGGTTCTGTGCATTCGCCGCCCTCATCAGCTTGAAGAAATTCTGCAGCATCTCCTGTTGACTCTTCATTATTCTTTCATGCATTGAATTTTCCATAGCCTCCATCTCATCTCTGGTGATGTAGATCGAAGCTTGTCCTTCTCCAGCTCCAGATGATGCCTCTTGACTTTCTTCTTGTTGGCTTCTCTTAGCTCTTTGTCTTCTACTTGTTCGTCGAGTCATTGTCTTCAAAATCTGAACCCTTCAAGCCTTTCAAATTCGAACTCTGAATTTGGTGTAGCGGGTGCTATTCAATTCTCAGTGAAAGCACCAAAGTGTTTGCGTCAAAATTGGTCACAAACCCCGAGTATCGTGAAAGCGCCAATATACAAATATAAATCAACAATATTCGAGCAGAAGTCACAGATCTAAGCTAACAACAAACAACAATCCAGAAATGACGAACAGAAACACAAGATTTATAGTAGTTCGGCTATCTTCGACCTACGTCAACTTCGAATGGTAATCCTTTATTGATTTTCCTTGATGGTTATAGATGATTACAATGATTACAACAAAGGAATTTGAATACAACAGTGATGGTAAGGTGTAGAATTGAATCCGGCAGAGTCCGAACGTCAAATAGCCAAAAGATACTTTTTCCTGTAGGCTTCAGGGGGCTATTTATAAGCGTAGGAGGCTGATATCGTGCTCAAACTTCAGGAAACTCCTTCTGGCATGTGAATGGGCCCACGCGATCGATCCTGGAAAGTTTCAACTCGATCCGTGATTGATACGAACCAATTTCGTATCGATCAAGAAATGATCCAATCGTCCTGAAACTTGGAAGGACGTTCTTTAGCTTGTACGTAAGCTTCTGTGAAAATTTCGTAGCATTTGGACTTTTAGATTGTGAGATATGATAGATGCAAGATTGCGATTCTATGCGCGCTGTCGTGTTCGAATCGATCGTTCGTATCGCTCTATTTCGAATTGATCTGGACACGTGAGGCATGGTGACGTGGCACGAGATTCTTGTATCTCTCCACCTTTCGTGCCGAGTTGATCGATTCGTTGTGAGGTTTTCGCCTCGTTTGCATCGATGTGCCCATGTCGATTGCACGTGCCCTGTTTCACATTGATGAAATAACCCTGTCCGCATCGATAGCTATGGCTTTGGAGGTGCTACTTCGCATCGATCGTTAAAGGGGGCATTGTTCGTATCGATCGACCTTGAATCTATTTGTATCTATCAACTGATCGATACGAACTAAAGGTCCCTGGTGATCGATTCGAATAACGATTTATAATTTCTAGGGATCGATACGAAAGGCAAGTATCAAGACCTCCATGAGATCGACACGAACACCGTTGCTTAGTGGAGTGCGAGCAGTATCAATGCGAACAGAACCTGCGCGATGACACTGGATTGATTCGAACATATAGACACGAACAGGCCTTCTCGGATGGATGCACGAACCTGACCGATACGAGCTCGATGGATTCGAACTGGGCAATCATGGATCGATTCGAACGCGATGGATTCGATCATATCAAGGTGAGGTCATCTTGATGGATACGAATCCGATCGATTCGAATAGACCGTTACCTCGGCTTTATGATGGATACGAACAGCATATCTCCTCTAACTTGTATCGATCATATCTCAACCATACGATCTCCAATTAACCTAAATTTTAAAACATTGACTTTTAAGGCTTCGCTCGTCATATCTTGTCAATTGTAGCCCGATCCGGACTCGGACAAAATTCATCGATATCCATGGAGAACCTGCAATGCATAATCGATATTCATGACTAGTAATCATTGATTTTCAGTTAATTTTTGGGTATCTCGGCTTTGCCTAAAGGCGGGATAACAAATATCACCTGACATATGATATATGACAGTATATTGTGACATTGACATGTTAGTGTATTTGTTTATACTATTTATGTATATGATCACACTGCAAGTTCCCTGTAGAATAGAATCACTATGGGTTGAAATGATACATACCTGAACGGACTTTAGAATAGGAAAAAATCATTATGGGCTGAAATGATAGGCCTGGGCGATTTTATTTTTATTTTATTTGACTTGGGATTGCAGGTTTGAAATGATAGAACCCGGATTTTTCTTTGTAAATTGTGGATTGAAATGATACATATCCATATCACTTGACCTAGGTTAGAAAATTATATGCAGACCCCGTAGTATATTTTTAAATGATTTTTCTTATGATAAGTATTTTTAAAGAATGAAATTTTAATTCAAAATATATATTTTATGGTTTTGAGAAGGCCAAATATTAATTTTTGAATTTGTGGATTTAAGTTTGTAAATTTGAAGTAAATGTGATTTTTGACTTTAAATTTTATTTTCAAAATGTTAGTAAATAATGGAAACTAAATTTAAAGTTTTGAAATGATATTTGAAGTATAATTTTAAGTTTTATTAAATTTATAAGTTAATAAACAGTGAATTTTGGCTTAACAAATGAATTGAGTTTTAAATTGGATATTTAACTATAAAATTTTGTTGTGATAAATCGTATGTTAAAATTATTTAAATGTGAAACTTTGAAGCCTAAAAATATGATTTATAAATTTAAAATAGAATTTTTTTTGAATTTTTAATGTTTCTGAAGTTATAATAAAATCTGGAATTTATTAATAGCATTTCCAAAAATGCTGTAGTCTTATGACAGCATTTTTAAGTGTTGTTGTTTTTTTTGGACTTAACTATGTTTGAAATAACTTAATATCTATTACGACATTTTATAAATGTCGTTCTTCCTAACTAAACTATTTTGGAAACTTTAAGATATGATAGCAATTTATAAATGCCGTCGTTGCTATAATTTGAAATGTTTTGAAATATTATAGATTTTAACACTATTTGAGTTATATTTTAAAGTGTTAAATGATTTAACTTTTGGAATTGATTATTTGTGAAATTTAAGGAGTTTTGAATATATTTTATATTTAAATTTGAATTTTTAAGGAATTTAAATTGAATTTGAATTTAAATAAGGTTTACTTGGTTATGTGTTAAATGGAATGAAATGTAATAAGATAAATGAATTTTGAATGAATTTTTGAAATGTGTTTTGTAATGATATTTGAAATAATAAATGAATGACATATTTGATTTTAAAATGATATTTAAAAATTGAATATTTGAATTAAGGAATGATAATGAATTTATAATGGATTTGAAAGGAAATGATTTTGAAATGGTTTTGAATGACATAATCTTTATTTTGATAAAGAATGTGAATTTGGAATGATATTTGTTTTTGATAAATGAATATTTGAAGTTTATATTAGTGTAACATCCCGCCTTTTCGCACACTTTAAACCGACACACGTGCCAATTCAAAGCATACGCAAGGGCGGATTGTTATGGGGTAAATAAGAAAAATAGAGAAGAAATAAAACGAAAATAGAATCTCACAGCGGAAGGATAAAATATAATAACAAATATACAGATCATAAACAGTTTACAAAAGCTTGATTCTTCTTTTACATTAAATATCAGAGTTACACATACCAATATAAGCAATGCAGCGGAATAGAAAGAGTGTGGTGTAATACTATATATAAAATAATACTGATTCTTCGTCTTCGTCCTCCAAAGCTAAAATCTGCTATCCTGAAACGCTCGGACTGACCCGAGCGAATTTGAAAAGACAAAAACACCCGAGTCAGACTAGAATATCTTATGTGAGTTAAATAAACAGAAATAAATATGAGTACAGTAACTCAAGAGATGTTCGGGATTTACATCTCCTAAGGATCCGTTAAACTATTTACTATGTAGTATATTGCGCTATTACAATAGTGTCTATTTATAAAATAAACTTACTTTTTAATAGCGTTAAGGAGTGACCCAATATTCCCCCTAACACAAATAATGCCAATAGTCTATACAGTACCGTAATACCTCCTGATCGGGAGGCTACCAGAGGATACTCCATAGGTACGACACAAATAGAAACTCGTGGTAAAGGCTCGGTATGGTAGGTGACACGGCACAACTAGGCAATGCCAGGGTAGATATACCAATTGCTATCCAGGCTGGTGGAAACGCGTAGCCGCAGTTACCGCCCACCTCGGACTAACTCCCCAAAATCAAAATATAGAAGTGGCCACTGAATCAATCCAAGTCAAAGTATAATATCGAAGAGGAGCGTCCGATCAGAGGAATGACCTCATTGGCCTGAGAATCGCTCCTGTTTTAGCCACCTTATGCCAACTCACGGGAGTCGGGTCCATGTATTTACCTTACAGGAAACGTCGCCACCACCTACTTCATTCTGGAATCTCCACCGCGTACACGGTTAGTCAAAGTGGTTTTCGGTATCGACAGAGAGTATGTCCATATCCGATCCCGGTCTCTTTGCCAACCCATCGTTATTATAACACCGCGGTCATTTAAAAATAGTTTATACTTTAAAACCAGAATATAATCCATTTCAAAACCATAATATTACGATATCATTTCTTCTTTAAAACCCAAAAAGATTCATTTTGATATTATTTTTATAAACCCAAATCAATGATATCATTTCCCAAATATAAATCTTTTCCAAAAATTATGCCACTTTTAAAATTTATAATTCCTTGTAACCAAATATTTGAATATTAACTTTTCAACATAATACTTCGAAATCCATAGTTTTTAAAACCATTACTTTCAAACTAAATGGTTTGGATATTCAACAGTATATAAAATAAGTGGTTTAACTTAAATGTTACTTTGAAAAGAAATATTTCTCGTGGCTTTACAATACATTTCTTTATTTAAAGTTAAAACCGAAATTTAATATCGCTTCAAGTTCCAAAACCATTTCAATAAATTCATATATATACGTATATCCATTTTGAGTATAAATATTTCAACTAAAGTTGGATTTTATTCTTTCAAATCAAATGTTCTATTAATTAGCCTTGAATATTCACATAGAATCCATAATTAATAAGACTTCAATTCCTAGTAAAATATATATATATTTCCAAATTCAAATTTTACTAGAATATTCATTTCAAATTATTTTGGGAAAAATCCAATTATAAATATCATATCTTTAAAATTTCCAACTTAATATTTAAACATAGGATATAAATCATCAAACTCCATTTTCTTAATTTTCTTCCATTTTAATAAAGAAATTTATTCACCTTTTAATTTCAAAATTTCAACTTCATATGTATATAAATATGGAAGAAAACATTTATTCAGTATAAAATTTAAGATTTTTATAAACCGTATTCCATCCAAACCATAGAAATCACACTAAAAATAGTTATATATATAGACCGCGGTGCCTGTATATAGTTTTCTATCCTATGGTCAAGTGATACGGATATTTATCATTTCAATCCGCAATTTAAAAATAAAACTGCGGTTGTATATCATTTCAAACCGCAATCCCGAATGAAATGAAAAATGTATACTAACTTGCAGTTTAATGATATCAATAAAACATCCATCCAATAACACATCCATCATCCAATCACAACCATCAAGCAATATCAATCAATAACAGTATATGTTTGGTAATATACAACAGGTAATAATTGGCAGTTTTATTTCAAATTATATTTATCAACTATTAATCTAACAATTTATATTCAGTGATAATTGACATAACTGTTAACTAGCAGTTCATATGCAAACAATAATTTCTAACAGCCAATTAACACGCAATAAATCAATTAAATTAACAGTTAAATTCAAAAAAATGCAATTCTACAGATATGAATGAAATAACATGCCAAAAGCTCATAAATAAATTTCTATTCATTTCTAAAATTTATTTAACAAACATAAAAGCTTCTAGTGGTTGTGAGTGGGTTAAAACACTCACCTTTCGAATTTAAATCGAATTTAAATTCAATTTAAACCCAAAAATTCGCCCGTCTCAGAATTCGTCCAAACCAGCGTCATCAAGTCCGGAATTAAATTACGATCCTAACAAAAGAAATTTCGTTTGAATCCGAGGTCGTATGAGAAAGTTATGGCGAAAAATGGTGATTGAATTCAAAATTTAAAATAAACAAAGTGGTACACATTCATCACTTACTTTACATATGTGCCACGTCACCCTTAATGTTCACGCGTCTTCCCTGCTATCGGAGCACGCACGCAACAGAGCACGACCCATACTTCATCAACCCTAATCGAAAATTCCCGCCAATCCAACCGTTGAAACTCGAAACAAACTACATAGATGCGATCCCCTCGGTTCCCTCTCCAAAACCCAGAAATGTTTTTCCGATCCGACAACTTTTGTTACGGCGATGATGAACGGTTTTGGGGCTGTTTGAATTTATTCTGGATGAACGACAGCTCCAATTGAAAAACGAATTACACCATGAGATTACGCGTATCGAATACTTCAACATATATTTTTTTCAGAATTTTCTGAAAATTTTGAGTTTTGACTTTTGATTTTGAACTGTGGATGGATTTGGAATTGGATCTGAGATGTATACATTTGGGGAAGAGAAAGGAGTGAAGAAATGAACTTACAGCAAAAGAATAGAGACTAGGGTTTTTAGCTGTATATTTATAGATAGGCTAGAGGTAGGGTAGCTAGACTGGATACGCGAACGTGCGTGACAAACCATGGTCCAAAAAGCCCGCTATGCCTCCGGAGCCAAATTTGTTAAAACTATATATCCAAATAGGTGTTTTAAAATATTCTGAACGCGATAGAAAAAGTTTCGCGACCAAATTCGATCGTATGAAGAAGTTATGCTAAAAAAAACAAAATTTCAAATTGATTTCAAAATGCGTAAAATTTCAAGGCGTTTCGAGTCCGTACGATCAAACGACCAGTCCGATCGCTACGAAACTTGAAAAATTATTATAATTCACCGTTACGGATCCGATGAAACTTGTTTCGTCGAAATCCGAGTCCGTGACAAAAATGGCTATTTTTAATATTTATTAAATAAATTAAAATAAATCATAAAATCCAAATTTTCTTTCAACTTTAAATATTGGCCAAATTTCATTACTTATATAATCCAATCAATTCCAAATAATTTAGCAAGCTTGGATGTGAATTAAAATTTATAAGTATATAAATTTCGCAGTGTTAACCTCTGCGTTTTCTTATTATTTGGGAATTATAAATTTTATTCGCAAAACCCAATTATTAAATCATATACTTATACTCTCATCTTAAATCTAATTATATAAATAACTTGATTTCTATTATCCAACTCAAAATATATCAATTATTCTCCAACTACATAGTTAACGTTTCTTTTATATATCACTGTGGTAATATTTCAAAATGTTCATCTTTTGTTCGCATAAATTACTGTATTTAGATAAAATTGTAATTTTGGTAACTTATCACATAAATAAACTTAAAACCTCAACTAATACATTCCACCTTTGTTTCATCTTATTCATTCACTCATCAATATTCCGTACTAACTAGTGTATTCCTTTAAATTGATCAAAATAAGACTTATCAACTAATAGAAAGATTTACGTACAAAATTATTTGTCATACATCTAATTTACAAGCCTATACTTAATTATTATCCTACAATACGTTTTACGTTACTATAATGTTCATTCTTCCGTTCCTACGTTTCTATAAATTTATTCCTTTATAATTTATTTAACGCAACACTTAATCTACACCTATTGCGATGTTTCAAATTTACTTGAATGAACAATTTCTTTACTCAAAATAGTTGTTGTAAACTCTTAATTCCACATTTATAAGTGTATTATTATTTTCACTCAAATATTATACATATATATATAGAGTATTGGGTTTTTATTTAATCATCATTTATCATATATATTAATTAATTAAATTCAATATTTAAGTCTGACTAAATTTATTCCCCAAATACACATTTACCTTTCTCAACCAATAAATATAACCAATCAAATTCTCATTTTATTGAACCTTGGTCAATTCCACACGTTAATTTTACTTAAAGTCTCAATTAATTAATTTACCTCGGTTTCATTACCTTATTACCTTATATGCATAATTGACATTGTTATATCTTCCATTACATCAATAATTTATCATTTCATCTTACCATTTATTTACGTATCCTTTTATTGCACTGATTAAAATAAATTCACTTATTAAATTCCCAATTCCACCCTTCTATTCAAACCAAGTATCATGCTATGATAATATTTTACGTTGGTTACACAAAAAAAATCAACTTTTTATCGTTATCAATTAAACATACATTAATTGCACAAATTTAAAGGAATTAATTGCCATTTATCCAATTAAATTTTTCATACATCAATCTATTTCATCTAAATCCTTACCTATGAATATTGCAACCTTTAATTCCATTAAATACCAATTAACCCAAATTATTTCATTTATTCTAAGTCATATCACTAAAATAATTCATCATAATAAACTTAAAATCTATACGTTTATTGATTTATTTCTATTTGTCTTATGTTAAATTCTAAATTTAGTAAGACAACCTAAAGTACTCCATTCAATCGACAGTCCCTTTCAATTGTTAATACGTACTTAAATTTCTACAGTTGCCTTCCATCTGCACTTCCGTTACTATGATAAAAATTAGTAACGTTTATGCCATCAATCCATCATAATTACTTACCCTTAATTGAGTTTGATTTCCAAATAAATTTGCTGACCCTTAATTAGACAATTTATAAAAGTTTGTCATCATACCTATAGTTCTACGCTTATGCTATGTCTTAAATTTCAATAAATTTATAAATTTTGAGATGTTCATTAGGTTTACAAATTTATTGACTTGCAATAACAGGGTTTCTTAATCTATTCAATTTATCGTTCACAATCTTTTATTGCATTAATTTGGTTTAATATTCCCATATTAAATTTTATGTCCAGGTAAGAATTTTTCTTTCTTTCTCTACTTAATTCATTCGAATTTTATTCAAATGTCTTTAAATAGGTTTCTAAGTCACTTCTATATAATTTATTCTAGCCTTCATTTTAATATTTATCTACCACCTTTATTCTTTCAACTAAAATAAATTACAAAATCCTATTAAACAAACAATTTCAAATGGTCGAACTTTACGGGTCGTTACAATTAGTATGAAAGGATATTTGGTTTACTTGTAATTTGAGTTTATTTAAATAATATTGGATTTATGAAATGAATATTTCAAAAATAAGTAATAGTGATGTTAAATCAGAGATATATGAAATTATAAAAATTAGGTTTGAAATGTGGGATATTAAAGCTTTGAAATATATTAAAAATTGAATAGTATATTTTGTGGATCAAATCTATATTTGAAATTGATAAGTTTGAAATGCTTTGTTGGGAAACTGAATTGAATTGAAACTGATGGTTTGAATTGAATTAAATTGGAAATTTGAAAAATTGGGTTTATTGAATAAATTGGTAAAATGTAAAGAATTAAAGGAATGTTTCATGATTCCAAATGTATGATTTTGAAATTTTATGATTTCCAAAGTGTAATGATTTCAAGTATTTTGGTTTCGAAAGAGTTATAACTTTGAAAGTATTATGATTTTTGAAAGGTGAATATATGTTTGAAATGGATAATGATATCGTATTGATTTGAATATAGTTTTAAGATAAAAATGGTTTGGTTTCGAAGTATAAACTATTTTGAAAGGAATATAGTTTTGAAATAAAATGATTTTATTTTTGAGGTATAAACTATTTTGAAATGACTACGGCATTATAATAACGTCTGGTTGTAAAAGAGACCGGGATCGAAAGTTGTCATACTCTCTGCCAACTCCGAAAACCACTTTAACAACCGTGTACGCGGTAGAGATTCCAGAATGATGTAGGATGGTGGCGACGTTCTTGAGGTATATTACATGAACCTGACTCCCGTGAGTTGGCATAAGGTGGCTAAAACAGGAGCGATCTCGGGCCAAGTGAGGTCATTCCTCCCATCAGACGCATTTCTTAGATACTATACTCTTACTTGTGGTTAATTTGATGGCCATCCTCCGATTTTGATTGGGAGTGTGTTCCGAGGTAGGCGTACTGGTTGCTACGTTACCACCAGCCCATGTGCATAATTGGTGTATCTACCCTGGCATTGCCTTGTGTGCCGTGTCACCTACCATAGCGAGCCTTGCTACGAGTTTGTTTTTCTCCCGTAGCCCATGGAGTATTTAGGGTAGCCACCCGATCTAGAGGTATGCTGATGCTGGATTGACTACTGAGACTATTACGTGTTGAGGGCTATATGGGTAACCCTTCAACGCGATTTAAAAGTAAGTTTATTTACTGTAGACAATATTATAATAGCGCAATATTACTAAAGGATGGGCGATCCCAAGCATCCTTTAAGTTACTGATGCATTTTTGTTACTGTTCACTTGAGTTAACTTAAAGTTCATAGGTATTTATGTCCTGACTCGAGTGTTTTGTGTTTTGCTTTACGCTCGGGTCAGACTGAGTGATTCAGCATTCAAGACTCACCTACGGAGTTAAAGCTTTGCTTGAAGATCCAGCCATCTATTTTGCTTTTAGTATCCAGTGATTCCAGTGATGTATTCTGATTTGTACCTGATGTATCTTGTTACTCTTCTATTGTATCTTGTTTAAGTCTGATGTATCTTATATATATATATATATATATATATATATATATATAGTAGCTTCATGAACTACTATCTCTTTTACTTCCGCTGCATTATTATTTACTATGTGTCTGTGATTATTTATTTACTATATATTCTGAGATTTGCCAAATTTTATTTACAACACGGTATTTTGAGAAATTCAAGTCCGACAGGTGTGGATGCGTATGGTTGAAAATATCGGGTCGTTACATTATTGATGCATCATTGTTTATCACATTGAAGAATGACTTTTGAGATTGAATATTTATTCATTTTTAGGCACGTTAGGAGATTTTTCTAATTACTCACTCATTCGGTCAAATCGAATCATTTCTGTTGCATGTTGATTCATTTACTTCTATTTTATACTCTATGAGTTTACTGCAGACATACTACAACATGTATCAAATACACATGTTCATGTCGATGATAACTCATTGGTGAATATGACGAAGTACGTGGAACCGATTTGGTATTAATAGACTTACGATTACATACATCTATATGTATCAATCCGAAGAGTTCATCAACTCTTATTATGCACCCATTGAATGGGTGCATAACCCTTAGTTGTTTGCGTTATAATTAACCAATATCATATGATTCAAAATCATATAATGAATTATTATTTTAAAACTATGGCTTAGTCTGTAATTCCAAAATAACTATAAATAATATTGGATACTTCCATATTTTCCAGTGTATCACTTTTGTTATGAAAACAAATACCATATTATAGTTTTATTTCATAACGAATATTCATAATATTCATATTGAAATATAGCTATGTCTATTTCTCAGTCGATACCGAAAAATAGTCATTATTTCATAAATAACGTTCGGTGTGTTTTTCGAAAACAATTCTTATAATATAATGCAATCAATAAGTGCAATATGGCATGCTCCCACTATTTTCGCCATTACTATAATAGCGTATGAAATTTGGAGGTCCATCGTTCACTTTATTTAGTTTATTTATTTCATATAATGTAACTAGTTTATAACGGAAAGTTCTTTGATCAGTTATCTTGAACTCAAAGAAATAAATGTCATAGAAAATAATTTTCAATGCAAACTTGCATTTTGGAATAGAAATCTCATTCCTAATTCCGATGTTAAGTATCAATCCCTATTATTAAAATTCTCGTTTTTGTTATTTCTTTATGAAGCAAACATGGCTATTCACTCTCTTCATCCCAATTGTACCTTAAATGATATCCACTCTTTTACATTCGTTATTCTTTCTAAATGGTCAAACAATTCAAAAAAAACCGTTAGTACAATATCATAATGAATGCTTCACAAAAGTGCATTCAATTATCCTTAGCTTTTAAGGACATTAGATATGTTTCGCTTTACGTATACTAATCAAACTGACATTTCATTAATCGAGTTCTTAGATTTATATTGTGGTTTTGGTCTAATGTTACATTTAACATGATATGACCCTTTTGGGATTAATCAAATTGAATACCCGATCTCACACTAATGTTTATTTGGTTTTTTTGGATGAACTAATTTCACCAAAATATTGTACATTACAAACTTTGATTGTAACGACCCAGAATTTTGGTTATTTGAAATTGGGATATTTAATTGATATAAATATTTAAAAGTTAATTTTTAACATGAAATTCAAATATAATGATTTTTGGATAATTTAATAATGTAAATTTATATAAATAAATGAATCTTTAGTTTTAAGCTTGTTAAAAATAATTTCAAAGCTTATTAAATTAATATTTATAAGAATGAAGGTAAATAAAATTTTAAATTGGATTTATAAGTAATTTATTCAATTTTTAAAAATAACTTGTATAAATTGACGAGTAAAAATAGCCTTCCGAAGCACAATCTCGGAATTCGATGAAACTAATTCTATTGGATCTGTAATGGTGTATTATTATTGGATTTTAAATTTCTTAGTGTTTAGATTTATCATTTGGTCTTACGGGATAGGAACGCACTAAAAATAATATCGAAAATTTAGTATAATAATAGGGTTGAAAAAGCTATCTTCTCCATACGATCGAATCAGGACTCGAAACCTTTTCCATTGCATTTGGAATAAGGGTATAATATTATAAACGCCTAACGGCATGCCTCGATAGGGGTTCGAGATTTTAAGTTACGTAATCGAGACGATTTAATAATTAAATTATATATTAAATGGTCAACCTTTCACATCACCTTCTTTTCTTTCACTTCCAAGCCACCATATGATGTGAACCTACCTTGCCATGTATAATACATTTCCCTCCTCTTTTAAAAACACATACAAACGAGCCACTAAGGAAAAAATAAAATCAAAAACTTTAAAAATTCCTTCCTCCTCAAATACCCACTTAAATATCATGAAACTAGTTTCTAAATTCCTATTTCATCGTCCTCTTCAATCTGGTATAAGTGGTAGTAGGCGTGGCACTTGTTCGTTGTGATCGACCATTATGGTTTCGAACTAGGGTTTGTTGTTTCTCGATATTGGATCGACGAAATGGGGATTTGAGCTTGGATGTGGGTTCGGCATGGTGAGGTGCACCTGGGGATGGAGTTTGGTGGCGTGCGGCTTCGATTTGGTGGCCGCGACATTTTGGGTTCACGGTTGAATGAGGAGCGGGTCGCAATTTTCTATAAGGCATCGGAGTGGAAATCTCCGGTATACCTATGGGTGGAGAATTTGAAGAGAAATGTTTCTACGCTATTGGAGTTTGGTTTTGAACGTTGGATTGTGGTGTCAGTGATGTGCACGCTGTGCACAAGTTGGATCTCAAAGGAAAATAGAAGAAAGGCTATAGAGTGTCAGGGAAGAAGCTCTTAAATAGGTCGGGTCTGTTAGTATAGGTAGTGGGTTTTTTTTAAAATTTAATTTGTGTTAAATTAATTATAAGTAATTGGTGAACTTATAAAATGTATAACTCTCACATGCGAGATCGAAATTGAATGGTACTTTTTGCATTGCAATCATGGTGACGGGAGCTTCAAAATGAAACTAGTTTGGAAAAATTAGGAGCTTCTAAAATTTTTAGCTAAATTAAAAAGCCGTTCGAATTTAGTTGAAATCAGGAATGAAGGCGATAACTGGAATAAATGTTAGTTAGTCTCACCCATTTTTGGATACTAGTCAATTTTGAATAGTAAAATTAATTATTGGATTCCTAGTTGAATTTGATAATTATTATCAGTTTGGATGTTATTATATATATATATATATATATATATATATATTAGTTGTTGGATATATTCCCGCCCATTGGAGCGGATGAGACCCTATGTGCCCCGCATAATACCGGATGACCCTATATCCATAATATCCTGCCTCGAAGCAGGATTGGTATTTTATGTTGTATTAACATCTACGGTTGTAGGAAAATAGATCGGAGGGAACCAACTGAATTCCTCAAAAATGTTGAATTAAATTTCATATATAGTGATATTTGATATGTTGAATAATCGGTGATAGATTATAGTGTGATTTGAATTTATTGGACGCTATGATAGCACTGCCCTAGATTTTGGTATTTTAAAATGCCATAAATATATATTTGATTTTGGAAGGAAATAAAAAAGGGATTTTGGAAGTGATGTATTTATATAGGATTTTGGATTAATTAAAAGAAATTTATTTGGATAAAATAAATGGTTTGACTTTAAATTTGTACTTAACTATTTCGGAATATTGTAAATAGAGATTTTGGAATAATGTACATAAAGGGTTTTAAATAATGATTCTTGGGCTATACTTGTTTAAATAAAAAGGTTTTTAAAAATCGAGATTTTTAACAAGTTTGGAGAATAAAAGGGAATTTGGAAATAAGTTTGAAATTGGTTATACTAGATCTTAAATAAGATTTTTAAAATGTGAAATAGAAGGAGAATCAAGATTTGGTTAGATTTTGGGGCATAGTTGGGTTATTTAAGAAGTTAATTTACAAATGGAATTTAATTTAGAAATTGATTTATAAATGGAATTTAAGTGATGTGAAACCGTTGTAAACTGGAGATGAGACTATGGGACTTATAAACAATGTTTATAAATAAAAGTGAAATGGTTATCATTTGATAAGTTGAAGATATAAATTCATGGCAAGAATTTATAATGAGCTGGGTAAATCGGTTTAAAAAGAATGATAGATTTTACTTTTAGAAATGTAAAAAAAGGATTTATGAAATTGGGGATGTAAGTCAATTGGTGATAAATGGAGAGAGATCTATAAATATTAGATTAGTTATATTGGAATAGAAAAATATACTTTTATCGTGAAGTTGAGTTTGTTTTAAAAAGTGGATTTTTAATTATTAAACTAGGTAATTTAAAAATGTTTTTTGCCTAAAAATATTCCAGAAAATTAGTTATTTTAATATTTTTAAATTGTCAAAATGAATTATAAGTTTATAACAAGTCTTGCAAATCAATTAGAATTTTATTAATAAATCAAAATTAATCGTTGTTTCAAAGTTATGTAATTATTAAAATGATTTAAAAGTATATTTAATTATTGAATAAAGTTTTCGGAAAGTAATGGTAGACTTTCTTAGCGAAATCGAGAGGAAGAGATTGCCTATAGAGAAGTTTGGATTTCTCTGGGATAGCGACGTAATCATTGAGTTGCAAATCCATGGTTGATACCGCGTGGTGCCTTCCAAATTTAATTTAAAAGCTTTCAACTATTATTGAAGGGAATGGTTTGTGAATATACTTAATTCGGTGAGATAAGTGTGCACTTTTGAATAAAGGGATTTAATTTATTTGAAATTTAAATTGAACAAGACATAGTGATTGTAGTGGGAAATGAAATCTTTGGCTGAATGATTGTTTATTTGATAGTTAAATAACCGACTATCAAATCTAAACCAAAAACATAACTTTGGAAATATCTAGGAGAAACACGGGAATTATATGGTACAGTTACCGTCGAAGATGTTATACTGTATGTACAAATTCGTTCTTATAGGACGATGATAAGAAAATCCATCCGCTAACGGTTAGGAGGTGATCTTCGATCTTATTTTCATCTATTTATTTCCTAAAGAATCGGGGTTGAGTTTACCGAAAATATCGGACGTTGTCTCGAAGAGGACCGGGATTGGATAAGTTATCCAAAACCACTTCGATCCGACGAATGCTTTTCAAGGTGAAGACAAGAGCATGTAAATCAAAGATGGAGTATTGAAGTGCAAGGGCTAATCGCTACTAATCCCAGGGATGATTCCAAAATGGATGTAGTAGGAATAGTGCCTTCGGTTTCGTTCAGACCTAGAAAGGACTTGTATGGCTGAATACTATCAAAACATCGTCATTGGAGGACGATGAGCATTCCAATTGTAAATTCCTTAAAATGGTAATCACAGCCTCAAGCCTCATCAACCAAAATTACTGAAAATCAGGGAAGATGCAGCAAGGCTAAGTGGGTTGCACCCGATTAGGGTATGCTATCACCTTTCTAGATACCCTCGGATATATTATAAATTATGGATACGGTGGTGCATGGGAAAAGAGTTCTCGATAAGGGTCGGAACACCCAGGGTGGTAATGTATTCGGTATTATCCAAGTTAGGGGTAGAACCAGTCTTGTGTTGTAGGGGATCCCAGTGAGGTCCTCGGTACATTTTTCTAGATGCGTGCTATGATAGGTGGTACCCCAGTGCCTAGTCTTTGTATGGAAATCCATTCTCCAATACGTGCCTTTACGGTTTTGGTTGTAGATCCTAATATGCTAGAATTTAATAATGTAACAATTTCGGCAATTTGAATAATTGTACTTAGACACTAATATAATATAAGAGGATTTTGATTTAAAATGTTTTGGTTATCGTAAGGTAAAAACACATCGTTTTTATGTGTAGCGTGGTCGTTCGAGATACCTTTGTTTTTCAAAAGAATTTTGATAATTTTAATAAGTTCAAATTGAGTGTGTTTTCTCACGCTGGTTTTGCAGACTGACTCAAGTGTTATTTTATTATAATGCTCGGGTCAAAACGAGTATTACGGATTCAAGTTAGGATGCTACGGAGCTCAGCAGACGAGCTGGATGACGGAGACGTATTACACATAATTGATTATATTACGCTATGTATTGTAGGCTGTATAGTCGGCACTAGTGAGGAAAAGTTATTATAACTGTCCAATATTGAGTTATTATTCGTTGTACTCTGATGATATAATGTATAAATAGCAGTTGGAGTTCTTTTTGCATAAAGACATGTTATTATCTATTATATATTGTTCCGCTACGATTTGAGATTCTATGTTATTGTTTATCTTTTCTTCTACCTCTTCTTTTCCTTTTCCCCTAACTATCGGGTTTTACGACATTCGATTTCTCGATATGTAATACAATGGACGTATTAATATCGATTTTCGAGGGTCGAAAATCCTAGGTTGTTACATTTGGTATCAGAGCTGAAGATTAAGCGAGAACCTTAGCTTTGATGGGGTAACTCATTGGAGATAGGGTCAGTAGTACCCCAAAATGAGTTTGAGTGTATTAATAGATATGAGCGCGTATTTGTTTGTGAATATAAAATTATTTTATATTGTGTTGGTTGATCTATTGAGTGGTTTATGGGTTATGGTCAATACGAGTAATTAACTTTATTAATAGGGATCTCTAAACACTTGAACAGAGCAATTCGACATGGTATTGTTTGGAATTGGGGTAAATGAAATAATTTTACCCAGATTATTTATATGTATAAAGAATAATTTTCAGAAATTATTATTTATTGTGTGCTTGGTTGTTAGGAAATGATAATATTAAGCCTTTATCATTTGTTGTTGTGGTGGTGATTAAATAAAAGAAGATATTATAATCTACAGTTAAGAAATAATTTCATATAAAAAATGGGATTTTGTAAATGTGATTCAAAATTTGAAATGAAATGAAATTTATGAAGTATATTATAAATATGATTTATAAAAGCAGTTTATGAATTTAAAAAGATTTGAAGGCTGGGAATTTGGGAATTTAATTTCCGTTGGTTTTGAAATGTTTTTCGAAGTCTTGGAAAATAATAGTGATATTATTTGGAGAATATTTTTTGAATCGAAATATTTTTTAAAAAGGAATTTTAAGGGAATAAAAGCATTGAATTCACTTCGGTCACTGGAAAATAATTTTGGTGATGACTGCAGCATCATTGACGTTCATTTTTGAGTTTCCATGGGAGGGATTGCTACAATTGGGTTTTGTTTGGTAAACTGGTTTTGGTTTGTAATGCAAAAGAATGATTTGATATACCAAGGGATTTTGTGTGTATGTATATATGATTTCAAAATTTATTTTCAAATAATTTGGGAATAAGGACTTTAAACTCTAGGATTTTCATGTTTATTGGAAATATGAGAAATAAGTTGATAGCGTATGAAATTCATAAATTTCAAGATAAATCAATATTTTAAAGTGTTCAAAATGGAAGCAAGAAAAGTAAAAATTTGAAATTTAATTGTGGAATGGAATTTAACTTAAATTAAGTTAAATAAGAGTGAACTTTGAAAATTTAGCCTAAGTTCGGCTGGATGGAGTAATTGTTGGAAATGGAATTTTCTTGATTGAAATGAACTAATGAAGGTAACTAATTAAATTAAATTAATTAGTTAATTGAATATGGTTTGGGATATGGTTGATAAAATTCAATATTTAAAATTGAAAAATAAATTGAGTTAAACGGAATTGGAATTGAATTTGAATAGAAAAAGATTAAACTTAAGTAGTGAAGTGTTAATAAACATACAAACTTTTGTATAAAATATTTATAATTGACTTAAGAAAATTTAATGGTGGAATTCTTAAGTGGAATTGGTATATAAGGGATATACCAAGTAAATAGGTGAATGTGAATGATAATTGTGAATAATTAAATGGAAATGAAGTAAATGTGAATAAAAAGAATTTGATATAGCTAATAATCAATTGAAGTAAATACGTAAGTTGTACGTATATTTTTTTTATTCGCATAACAGTTTGATCCAGATTCAAGCATAGAATTTCGAGACAATTTATATCGATCCGAGTTAGGATTTTTCACTCGATTTTCAATTGCAAACACTGGATATGAATTTTTGATTGATTCTGGGATTCTATATCATAGTACATGGTTGTGCAAGGAGAATGATGGTTTCTAATCAAGAAACCAGATCTGAGTTCGCACTAGAGAGTCATGTGAACAATACTAGCTCGGAAGTAAAGTTGTGTGATCGAGTGAGCGATCAGATTTGATTTTGTATACGGATGATATATGTACATCGTAAGGGTTTTTGTGAAATAAATGTTGGAAATTGAAAATGCTAAAAATAATATAATGATGTGAAATTATATGATTGGATATCATTAGTAAATTAGATACAGGTATTTAAAGGCAAAAGCTAAATTGATGTCTTTGATATCATAAGAAAATAGAATTGCCCGACAAAAAGGTACGTGTTTAAAATGTTGTTGAATTTGATGGTTTTATGATCGAGCCACTTGGCTTTTGTTTTCTTTTGATGATTTGGGCCCGTATAGGCGATTTATAGTTGTTTGGAACAATCCGTGCAAAGGAAAAGCTGGCGAATTGTTTCGAATAATCTAAGGAGTTAGAAAATTTTGAAGAAATTTTTGATAACTAAAACTTGATTTGGATTATAGCTTGAAATAATTTGTAACAACCCTATATTTTGTGATTATTTTTAATTGTATATTTTAATTATTTTTATTGAATTTCTGATTTAAAAACTTTATTTTTTATTTAAATAGATAAATTTTGTTATTTTAAATATAAAATTTGATTTTTGAAGTAAATTAGAATTCCAAACATGAATTAATAGAATATTTTCCATAAATGTGAATTTTGGGCAATATGGTCAAATTTTGACTTTTAAATTTAAAATTTAAATTTTTGAGTTTTGAATTTTATCTTTTATTATGAAAATAAATTAAATTTCAAGAATACTACTTTTCGTTTCGTTGAAATCCGATTAATATTGTGAAAGTTATGATTTTTACAATATTGTATGTAAATTGTTTTATTTAACAAAATTGTTTATTTTAATTGATATATATAATATTTTTGTTTGTAAAATCATGTTCAAATTTGTGTATATATGTGCAATATGACATGTTATGTATAGATCTTATTTTTAAAACATTTTTGAAGTGTGGTAGGAATTTTTCCAATACTAGTTGTATTTTTGTTTACAATTTTAATGCTAGTTCAATATTTGAAACTATTCTCTTTACTTACTTTTATTTTTTTTCGTAAGAATATTTATCTATTTTCTTTTCACTTTATTTTGTTTTAATTTTTATTTCAAGATTTTATTTTTAAAAAACATTTTAAAAGTATAGTTATAATTTTCAAAGTTAATTGTATTTTGTTTGTAATTTCTAAGTCTAGTTCAATTTATATAAACTATTTCTTCATTTCTTTTTCTATTTTCTGAAAATATTTATTTATTTTCATTTTATTTTACTTTGTTTTCATTTTCTAGTTCATTTACTAAATTTCATTTGTTTTTATTTGATTTAAAGAAATGGAAAATTTGAAGAGACTAAAGCCTTATAACTTATGACTTTTCACTAGCCAAGCCTCTTCATATTTTGGCCGTTCATTTTGTTTCTCTTGACCGTGTATTTTTGTAACAACCCAAAATTTTTAATAAGTATTTTAGTTCATGTTTTTCAAAACTTTGGTGTTTAATTACTTGAAAATTTGAATTTTGGAAAATTTCCTGATTAATGTTGGAATTGGTTATAAATTTTTGCCCAATTATATTAAATATAAACAATTTCTGGAATTTTAGAATTTGGGTCAATCTTTGACTTTAATTGAAATTTTAAAATTTAAATTCTAACTTCTAATCTTTTATTTAAAACTGTATATACTTAAAACATCCATTTTGCTTTTGCTTCATTTAACTTGGATATATATTTTGTAAATTAAGTAACATACAACGTTGTAAAAAGCTATTAATTTGTACATTTTATTTTATATGTTTCTATATCCGTTTCTTATTTATTTCTATGGTGTTTATATAAACGGTATGTTATCTATTGAATTGTTCCTTGGCATATATTTTATTAAATGGATAAGTAACAAATCAATTTTGTAAATTAAGTAATAAACAAAGTTGTAAATAGCAATTAATTTATACGTTTTATATCCGTTTTCTTATTTACTTCTTTGGTGTTTATATAAACGGCATGTTATTTATTGAGTTTGTTTCTTTGGCGTATATTTTATTAAATGAATAGGAAATAAATTAATTTAAGATACGTTACTTTGATTTTATTTTGGGCATACGTTTCATTTTATTGCCTGCCTTTATAATACCCACCCCTTTGATTCCATACCATATCCGTTCAAAACTGTAGCCGTGCATTCCAAAAAAAAAAAAACCCTAGCCGCTTATTGTATCTCATTCCATTCGTCTGCATTTCTTTCATTTTTAGATCTTCCTGTAGGTAATGGCTTCCTCTCCTATTTACTTCATTTTTTTCTTTTTTCTTTTTTCTTTATTTCTATTGCCTGCTCCACCAAAGTGCTCGGCCTATCCACCTTCATGACCGGACTGCAACTCCTCCACTACTACGTGTATGGCCTCGCCTTGATGTGACCAGATCTGGCCGAGAATTCATGTGCAGTTCACCACCACAAACCCCATAGCACAGCCTTGCCGATCCCCTAAATCTCCTCCGCCATCAAGTGTGGCCTCAGCCACCACCACCGCAGCCATCTCCTCCAGCCTGTGGCACCGCCTCTGACCTTTTCCGCACCCCTGTAGATGATGGTCTGACTGTGACCGAGCCCAAGCACCAGGCCGTACCATCTCATGCCTAGGACTGAGCCATAGTACCTATTCCCATTCACCACTTTGCCTGTTGAAATCACAGCCCTATCGCGTCAACTTCCCATTGCCTTGTGAGCATTTCAGGCCTTGAATCTAGTCATGGCCGAGCCATATGGGGTGTTGGTGGAGTCGTGTGGTGAAGGGGCTGAGCCACTTGTTGTTCATGTTATCTTATTCAACTTATTCCTCCATTTTGCTTTATTCAAATTGTTGTATTCTTATGTGAATTACTATATACTTAGACTTGATTTATTTTTGATTTCGAGATTTAAATCTGGTTGTCACTTCCCCTCAACTCTTATCGTGCCTCCTCGTGCTCTTCGGTGTATGGATATTTTTATTTTGAATCATTCTCTAGCATCGAAAAGGTGAGTAATCGCACCTGACATTTATACTTATATGACTGTGAATTGATAGCAAGTAAAAGTGTAGAAATTATTACATCATGTTATACCTTCCTGTGTTATAAATTATATGATGTTAATCCTGTTTAATTATCTGTCATATCATCTGATACTGCTATATGTTGTTATACTGTTTATTTTATTTTGATCATCACTGCAAGTTCCCTGTTAGTATAGAAAGCACTATGGGTTGAAATGATACATACCCGAACGGACTTTAGAATAGGGAAAAATCATTATGGGCTGAAATGATAGGCCTGAATGATTTTATTTATTTTATTCTAACTTGGGACTGTGGGTTTGAAATGATAGAACCCGTATTTTTCTTCGCAAACTGCGGATTGAAACGATATATATCCGTATCACTTGACCTAGGTTAGAAGACTATATACAGACCCGTGGTTAATTTTAAAGTGTTTTTGAATATTTTTAAGTATTTCAAAATGTAAATTTTTGATTATTTGATTTAAATAGAATTTTAAAAATGTTTTAAATAAAGAATTTATGATATTTCTATAAGTTAAAAATGCTGAATAAATGAATGGTTAAATTGAATTTTTGAAATATAACTTAAATTTGGAATTTTGGATTTTGGCTTTACCATGACATTTAAGTTATATAAACAAAATGGAAATTAAGTTATATTTGAAAATGGTAATAAAAATTTAAGTGTTAAGAAATTGTTAAAATGTGAAGAATAGAAAATTGTTCACTTGAATTTGTTAAGTGAATTATTGAAATTTGATTTTATTATAAGAAATTTACTTTATAAATATCATCAGTTAAAAGGTATTTTAATGAACATTTTTGAGTGTTAAAATATGACTTTTATAATGTTTAAAGGGTTTAAATCAAAGTTTATTTGTTGCCTGGAAATACATTGAAAATCTGGAAATTTAACAACAACACTTCAGAAATGCTATCATTGTTGTAGTTAACTTTAAATCTAAAGTAAATGATATTACAACACTTTGTAAGTGCTGTGGTTGAGTCAAATGAACTATAGCTAAATTTTAACTAAGGCATATTACAACACTTGGTAAGTGTTGTGGTTATTGAATGAAACCAAAAACATTAAACTAATAAAAGGGCTACAACAGCACTTGATAAGTACTGTAGTAGGTTGAAATGAACTATTTCAAATGTAATTGAATACTACAGCAGTTCTATTTAAATGCTGTATTTTATTACAGAACCGTTTCAAATGAACTTTAATATTACATCAGTTTGATTTACATGTTGTCTATGGCTGAAGTGAATTGTTTCAAGTATAACTTACTACAGCATTTTCTAAATGCCGTGAAAGACTGAAATTTTCAATGCTTATGGTTTTTAAGTGAATAAATGAGCTCAGAAAAGGCTAAATTTTTAGGAATTGAATATTTGATTTGTAAGTATAATCACTTCACTTTTAATGGTTAAAATGAATGATTTTAATTCGAAATTATAAACCATTTGAAATTTATAACCACGGATATACTTCTCTGTATGTTGTTTGATTTCCTAGTGATTGGTTTGATGCACACCTTCAATTTGATAGTGTGACTAGAGGTGAGCGATTACTGCAGCTCTGTGCTACCCTAGTCACATTTACACTGTTAGTTGCATGGTTTACCTTAATATGGATATTTCTATGATAGCGTTTATTTCTATTTAGTTGATGGTTTAATGGATCCTTAAAGGATGGGAGATCCCAAGCATCCTTTAAGTTATTATGCATTGCTATTACAGTTCACTTGAGTTGGTTTACATTATATAAGTATGTATGTCCTGACTCGAGTGTTTTGTGTTTTAGTTTACGCTCGGGTCAGCCTGAGTATTTACAGCTTAGCTTTGGATTTCTTTTTCTGGAGCTAGGAATCACTGGGGATTTTGCTTATCTAGTTATCTATCCGTTTCAGTTTCAGTTGTTCTATTTCAACCCTGGTATTTATAAACTTCTATGTATTCGGGATTTCTATCGTATAGGTTTTGGACTAATATTATGTATTTTGTTTGAGATTTTGTTATAGTAGCTTCATGAACTACTATGGTATTTTAATTTCCATCGCGATTTATTCTGATATTTCTGTGTCTGTCATTCTGTGATTGTATTTTATTTGCTCCAAATTTTATTTCAATCTGTTATTTTGAATTATTCAAGTCCGACATGTGAGGATTTTTGTCGATTTGAATAGTCCAAAATAGTAGGTCATCATATTTGGTATCAGAACTTTGGTTTTAGGCAAACCTTAGCCTGAGGAGCAAAAACTCATTAGAGATATGGTAGAAATACCCTAGTTAGAGTGAGATCAATCTCAGAATCATTTCTTTGTAAGAGAATGTACTTTCAAAGTATAAAATGATTTCCAAATGATTTTAAAGGATTTTCAAAGATTATATTGGTATAAATTTTTTTTATTTTGAAATCAAGATCTTATAAACATCATCCCTTCTGTATCCACCTTGTTAGTAATCTCTTTGGTTAGGATTCTTACCGATTAGGATTCCTTGAACTTTGGAACGCTCCCACTTGTTCTAAAATCCATTTCTGTCTTCCCTATTTGTATTCCTTTGATTTTGGAGCATTACATAAATCCGCTTTGAATGACCTCTATAAAGTTCGGTGATTCCGCAAACCTTTGAATGATTTATAAAGAGGTGAAACTCCCTTACATTTGGCATTAATACACCGGCGATTTCTGTGTCCTCGGATGTCGATGCTATCTACCTTCTGCTATACCTGGATTCTATCTTTGGCGTTTGAATGATGATTTGCCTTAGATTTCCGCATTGATTATATTCCTGAAGTCACGGTTGACCGTTAAGGTCGCCCGCGATTTATAAAGGCTTATCCATCTTCTATTTGGTAATTAAATTATCTCATCTTCGTTCGAGCTTATCTTCGAACCAGAATTCTATTTGATTAGAGTTCCTCTAAATCTGAATCTCTGTTTGTTTTGAAATCCATCCTTGAATCGTCCCTTGGAAAATTTGTGTTCGGTTGAAATTGTGCATACATTAAAATTATTATTTTGATAAGGATGACCACATTTTATATATAAAAGTGAAATGTTTTCGATAAGGATTATATACCTTTAAAAATGAAAATTTGAAGCTTTGAAAGGATTTGAAACTTTGAAAATTATATAAGAAATTTGATTTATATAAAAAATTGATTTATAACTGAAGGGTTCTGAATTTGAATTTCGAGGAATTAAACTCTGGTATTTTGAAAATTGGTTTTAAGGTTTTGAAATATATAATAATATGATTCAAAGATATTTTCCGAACAAGAAATGTTTCAAATGTATTCGAATGAATTCCAATGATTTCAAAGAGATTTCAAAGAAGTTTTAAGAAAATAATAAAAGTCCAGAACTCACTTATGTCGTTGGAAAATAATTTCGGTGATGAGTGCACGCATCATCGACATTGATTTTCGAGTTTCAGAGTAGGGAGAGGCCACTCTAGTAGCTTTGCTATGCGAGTGATTTTATGAAACTAAATTTTGATTTCAAAAATTCCGAAGGATGATTTGATTTTCGAAAGATATATGTATATATATATATATATATATATATATATATTCTAAATGATTTAAAATAAGTCCGATGTTTAGTCCTCGAATTTCGGATTTGATTTAGTATAACTCTATTATAAAAATTGATTTACTGATTGTTGCTGATTTCCAACTCTTAGATTGAAAATATGATTTCTTTGACTATTTTGAAGGTTCGAGCACTTCCAAATCAAGGTTAACTTTTCAAAGCTAAGTAA
Organism: Allium cepa; assembly: GCA_030765085.1. NCBI lineage: Eukaryota > Viridiplantae > Streptophyta > Magnoliopsida > Asparagales > Amaryllidaceae > Allium > Allium cepa. Next base: position 473,263,917 of record CM060943.1, on the reverse strand, counting down.
TTTTGAAAGGTATAAGGTATTTGATATAGAATATAAGTTTAGTTTTATATGATTAAAGTATAAAGTAATATGATTTATATAAGTTTGAAACTGTTTGTTGAGTAAAATAAATAAGTCTATTTTTTAATTATGCTCATATGAGATAAAGATTCGAAATGTTTTGAATAAAGTATATATGTATATTGAATAATAATCTTTCCAATGGTAAATTGGATTTTTCATATAGAATTAAATAGTTTGATGGTTTTAAAAGGGATGGTTTTAAACTTAATAACCATTTTGTGTATAATTGATTTTGAGAAAATATTTGGTTTCGAAAATAAATTGGAATTTAAAACCCAATATTTATAGGATGAATTTGGAAATGAATTTGTTTGACAGAAATTATGTTGATTTGGAAATTTGGATTATTTTTAAACCTATTATTTTAGGAACTTTGAAACTGAAGATATTTAATTTGGAAGAAATAACTTGGTGAAATCGTATATGATTTTGAAACTGAATTGATATTGAAATTATTTGAAATTGAGAACCTTGTATTATTAAGAACTTGATTTGGGATTTATCGAACTTATATAAAATGGATTTGTATAAGTATGAAGTTGATTTGAAACTATTGATTTGAAACGTACTCAATTTGGAAAGAGAAATCTTATATAATTGAAGTCTATAAGTGTGATTTGATATACTATTGATTTGAAAAGTATTCGATTTGAAAATAAAATCTTATATATGATGGACTTTATAGAATTATGATATTTGAAAGTGATTTGAAAAGGTACTATATGATACATATTTTCGAAGTAAAGATATGGAAAGTGCCTTCTGCTTGATATCCGCTTTGTAGCCACATTGTGGATTCATTCTATCGATATTTTTCTCTCTGATTTTTGGTTTTCTGGATGTGATACTCGAGTGTCCTACCATGGAGATCTCCATGGTGTTTCTTTTGAGCGCGACTGCACAGCGTAATTCGCAGGGGCTGCGAGAGCCTACGGGTACGGATGTTTCTTGAGGGATCCAGGCGTAACCATTGTGTATCTACGATCAATTGGGTCACTTGGTAGCGTAATCAGCAGGGGCTGCGAGAGCCTACGGGTACGGATGTTTCCTGGGGGATGCAGGCGTAACCATTTTGTATCTGCGGTACTACCTGTCTTCATGGCGTAATCGCTGGGCTGCGATAGTCAGCATACGGGTACCGATGTTTCCTGGGGGATCCAGGCGTAACCATTGTGTATCCACGATCCATGATCGACATGTTTTGGTTTGGTTGTTTTGTTTGGATTGTAATTTCCATTTCTGTTTTTAAAAGTTTTCCAGTATTTTCACTGGGTGTTAAAACAAGTCTACTAAGTACCTGGAGAATTCCAGCTTTGCGCCTGATCAACGCATAGCCAGAGCCTGCAGGAACGAGGATAAACTTGTCAAGACATCGAGTTATAAAGATATTTTGATAAAGTATTATATAAAGGATATTTTTGATCATTTATTTTACCTTTCTAAATAATTTAAAATGTTTTAAATATTGTTTACTTCGAACTAACAAATTTGGATCAGATGACTATTCATCCTATTATAAAATGTTTAAAATGTTATAAATATATAATGGTTTTAAAATATTGGCTCACCCTTGTCTTTCAACCTATTTTACCTTCTAGCTATTCATATTCTCCACCTTGATAAACTTACCTATAAAAACAGTTATCAGTACCTCATTCCTTTTCGAGGACGAAAAGATTTAAGTGGGGGAGAGTGTAACAACCCTGTATTTTGTGGTTATTTTTAATTGTATATTTTAATTATTTTTATTAAATTTCTAATTTAAAAACTTTATTTTATTTATTAAAATAGATAAAAAAATATTTTAGGTATAAATTTTTATTTTTGATGTAAATTAGAATCCCAAACATGAATTAATAGAATATTTTGCATAAATGTGAATTTAAGGCAATATGGTCAAACTTTGACTTTTAAATTTAAAATTTAATTATTTGAATTTCGAATTTTATCTTTAATTATGAAAATAAATTAAGTTTCAAGAATACTGTTTTTCGTTTCGTTGAAATCCGATTAATATTGTGAAAGTTATGTTATTTACAATATTGTATGTAAATTGTTTTATTTAACAAAATTGTTTATTTTAATTGATATAATAATATTTTTGTTTGTAAAATCATGTTCTAATTTGTATATATATGTGTAATATGACATGTTATGTATAGGTCTTATTTTTAAAACATTTTTGAAGTGTAGTAGGAATTTTTCCAATACTAGTTGTATTTTTGTTTACAATTTTAATGCTAGTTCAATATTTTAAACTATTCTCTTTACTTACTTTTATTTTTTTTGTAAGAATATTTATCTATTTTCTTTTCACTTTATTTTGTTTTCATTTTTATTGCAAGATTTTATTTTTAAAAAACATTTTAAAAGTATAGTTATAATTTTCAAAGTTAATTGTATTTTGTTTGTAATTTCTAAGTCTAATTCAATTTATATAAACTATTTCTTTATTTATTTTTCTATTTTTCGAAAATATTTATTTATTTTCATTTTATTTTACTTTTTTTTAATTTTCTAATTCATTTACTAAATTTCATTTATTTTTATTTGATTTAAAGAAATGGAAAATTTGAAGAGACTTAAGCCTTATAACTTATGACTTTTCACCAGCCAAGCCCCTTCATATTTTGGCCGTTCATTTTGTTTCTCTTGGCCGTGTATTTTTGTAACAACCCAAAAAATTTAATAAGTATTTTAATTCATTTTTTTAAAACTCTGGTGTTTAATTATTTAAAAATTTGAATTTTGGAAAATTTCCTTATTGATGTTGGAATTGATTATAAATTTTTGCCCAATTATATTAGATATAAACAATTTCTGGAATTTTAGATTTTGGGTCAAACTTTGACTTTAATTGAAATTTTAAAATTTAAATTCTAACTTATAATCTTTTATTTAAAACTGTATATATGTAAAACATCCATTCTGCTTTTGTTTCATTTAATTTGGATAAATACTTTGTAAATTAAGTACCATACAACATTGTAAAAAGCAATTAGTTTGTAAATTTTATTTTATATGTTTCTATATCTGTTTCTTATTGATTTCTGTGGTGTTTATATAAACGGTATGTTATCTATTGAACTTTTCTTTGGCATATATTTTATAAAATGGATAAGCAACAAATCAATTTTGTAAATTAAGTAATAATCAAAGTTGTAAATAGCAATTAATTTATACATTTTATATCCGTTTTCTTATTTATTTCTTTGGTGTTTATATAAACAGTATGTTATTTATTGAGTTTGTTTCTTTGGCATATATTTTATTAAATGAATAGGAAACGAATTAATTTAAGATACGTTACTTTGATTTTATTTTGGACATACGTTTCATTTTATTACTTGCCTTTATAATACCCACCCCTTTGATTCCATACCATATCCGTTCAAATCTGTAGCCGTGCATTCCAAAAAAATAAATTAAAACCCTAACCGCCTATTGTATCTCATTCCATTTGTATGCATTTCTTTCACGTGAAGATCTTCCTGTAGGTAATGGCTTCCTCTCCTATTTTCTTCATTTTTTTTCTTCTTCTTTTTTCTTTATTTCTATTGCCTGCTCCACCAAACTGCTCGGCCTATCCACCTTCATGAACGGCCTGCAACTCCTCCACCACTACCTGTATGGCCTCGCCTTGATGTAACCAGATCTGGCCGAGAATTCATGTGCAGTTCACCAACACAAACCCCATAGCACAGCCTTGCCGATCCCCTATATCTCCTCCACCATCAAGTGTAGCCTCAGCCACCACCACCGCAGCCATCTCCTCTGGCCTATGGCACCGCCTCTGACCTTTGCCGCACCCCCTGTAGATGATGGTCAGACTGTGACCGAGCCCAAGCACCAGGCCGTACCATCTCATGCCTAGGACTGAGCCATAGAAACTATTCGCATTCACCACTTTTCCTGTTGAAATCACAACCCTATCGCTTGAACTTACCGCTGCCTTGTGAGCATTTCAAGCCTTGAATCTGGTCATGGCCGAGCCATATGGGGTGTTGGTGGTGTCGTGTGGTGAAGGGGCTGAGCCACTTGTTGTTCATGTTATCTTATTCAACTTATTCCTCCATTTTGCTTTATTCAAATTGTTGTATTCCTATGTGAATTAGCATATACTTAGATTTGATTTATTTTTGATTTCAAGATTTGCCACTTCCTCTTAACTCTTATCGTGCCTCCTCATGCTCTTCGGTGTATGGATATTTTTATTTTGAATCAATCTCTAGCGTCGAAAAGGAGAGTAATCACACCTGACATTTATACTTATATGACTGTGAATTGATAGCAAGTGAAAGTGTACAAATTATTACATCATGTTATACCTGACTGTGTTATAAATTATATGATGTTAATTCTGTTTATTTATCTGTCGTATCATCTGATACTGCTATATGTTGTTATACCGTTTATTTTATTTTGATCATCACTGTAAGTTCCCTGTTAGTATAGAAAGCATTGTTGGCTGAAATGATACATACCCGAACGGACTTTAGAATAGGGAAAAATCATTATGGGCTAAAATGATAGGCCTGAACGATTTATATTTATTTTATTCTAACTTTTGATTGCGGGTTTGAAATGATTGAACCCGTATTTTTCTTTGTAAACCGCGGATTGAAACGATATATATCTGTATCACTTGACCTAGGTTAGAAGACTACATACAGACCCGTGGTTAATTTTAAAGTGTTTTTGAATATTTTTAAGTATTTTAAAATGTAAATTTAAGATTATTTGATTTAAATAGAATTTTAAAAATGTTTTAAATAAAGAATTTATGGTATTTCTATAAGTTTAAAATGCTGAATAAATGAGTGGTTAAATTGAATTTTTGAAATATAACTTAAATTTGGAAATTTGGGTTTTGGCTTTTACCATGACTTTTAAGTTATATAAATAAAATGGAAATTAAGTTATATTTGGAAAATGCTAATAAAAATTTAAGTGTTAAGAAATTGTTAAAATGTGAAGAATAGAAAATTGTTCACTTGAATTTGTTAAGTGAATTATTGAAATTTGATTTTATTATAAGAAGTTTACTTTAAACATCATCAGTTAAAAGGTATTTTAATGATTATTTTTTAGTGTTACAATATGATTTTTATAATGTTTAAAGGGTTAAAATCAAAGTTTATTTGTTGCTGAAAATACATTGAAAATCTGGAAATTTAATAACAGCACTTCAGAAATGTTATCATTGCTGTAGTTAACTTAAAATCTAAAGTAAATGATATTACAGCACTTTGTAGGTGCTGTGGTTGATACAAATGAACTATAGCTAAATTTTAACAAAGGCATATTACAGCACTTGACAAGTGCCGTGGTTGCTGAATGAAACCAAAAACTTTAAACTAATAAAAGGGCTACAACAACACTTGATAAGTGCTGCAGTAGGCTGAAATGAACTGTTTCAAATGTAAGTTGAATACTACAGCAGTTCTATTTAAATGATGTCTTTTATGACTGAACTGTTTCAAATGAACTTAAATATTACAGCAGTTTGATTTAAATGCTGTCTTTGGTTGAAGTGAATTGTTTCAAGTATAACTTGCTACAGCATTTTCTAAATGCTGTGAAAGGCTGAAATTTTCGATGTTTATGGTTTTTAAGTGAATAAATGAGCTCAGAAAAGGCTAAATTTTTGGGACTTGAATAATTGATTTGTAAGTATAATGACTTCATTTTTAATGGTTTAAATGAATGATTTTAATTCGAAATTATAAACCATTTGAAATTTATAACCACGGGTATACTTCTCTGTATGTTGTTTGATTTCCTAGTGATTGGTTTGATGCACACCTTCAATTTGATAGTATGACTAGAGGTGAGCGATTACTGCAGCTCTGTGCTACCCTAGTCACATTTACACTGTTAGTTGCATGGTTTACCTTAATATGGACATTTCTATGATAGCGTTTATTTCTATTTAGTTGATGGTTTAATGGATCCTTAATGGATGGGAGATCCCAAGCATCCTTTAAGTTATTATGCATTGCTATTACAGTTCACTTGAGTTGGTTTACATTATATAAGTATGTATGTCCTGACTCGAGTGTTTTGTGTTTTAGTTTACGCTCGGGTCAGCCTGAGTATTTACAGCTTAACTTTGGATTTCTTTTTCTGGAGCTAGGAATCACTGGAGATTTTGCTTATCTAGTTATCTATCCGTTTCAGTTTCAGTTGTTCTATTTCAACCCTGGTATTTATAAACTTCTATGTATTCGGGATTTCTATCGTATAGGTTTCAGACTAATATTATGTATTTTGTTTGAGATTTTGTTATAGTAGCTTCATGAACTACTATGGTATTTTAATTTCCGCTACGAGTTATTCGGATATTTCTGTGTCTGTGATTCTGTGATTGTATTTTATTTGCTCCAAATTTTATTACAATATGTTATTTTAAATTATTCAAGTCCGACATGTGAGGATTTTTGTCGATTTGAATAGTCCAAAATAGTAGGTCGTCGCGTAATTGAGAGGAATAATATTAGAATATATTTATGAATTTGGAAATTAGTAAAAGTGATAATGTGGTTTCAATAAATTGATTTTGGAAAGTTGTTTCAACTGGTTGGTTTTGGGGAAATTAATAGGTTTTGGACCATTCTTACCCTGGAAATTCCGAGGATGAAATTCTTTTAAGGAGGGAGGAATGTAACGATCCAGAATTTTGGTTATTTGAAATTGGGATATTTAGATGATTTTAAATATTTAAAAGTTAATTTTTAACTTAAAATTCAAATATAATGACTTTTGGATAAGTTAATAATGGAAATTTACTAAATAATTGAATCTTGAGTTTCAAGCTTGTTAAAAAAAATCAAAGCTTATTAAAATCCTATGTACAAAAATGAATGTAAATACAATTTTAAACTGGATTTATAAGTAATTTACTCGATTTTTTAAAATAACTTGTATAAATTGACGAGTAAAAGTAGCCTTCCGAGCTATAGTCTCAGAATTCGACTAAACAATTTCATTGGATCCGAAATAGTGTATTATTATCGTATTTCAAATTTCATAGTGTTTGGAGTTATCGTCCGCTCGTACGGGATAGGAATGCGCAGAAAATAATATCGAAAATTCAGTATAAGAATTGGGTTCAAAAAGCTATCTTCTCCGTACGATTGAATTTGGACTAAAAACTTTTTCCGTTGCATTCGAAATAGGGGTATAACATTATGAACGCCTAGCGGCATGCGACGAAAGGGATTTGAGATTTTAAGTTGCGTAATCAAGACGATTTGAAAATTAAATTATATAAAATAGTGAGTCTTTCACATCACCTTCTTTTCTTTGAATTCCAAGCCACCCTATGATGTGAACCTACCTTGCCATGTAAAATACGTTTCCCTCCTCTTTTAAAAATACACTCAAACGAGCCAGTAAGAAAAATAAAATCAAAAACTTCAAAAATTCCTTCCTCCTCAAATACTCACTTAAAAATCATGAAACCAATTTCTTAATTCCTATTTCATCATCCTCTTTAATCTTGTATAAGTGTTAATAGGTACGGCACTTGTTCATGGTGGTCGACCGTTATGGGTTTAAACTAGGGTTTGTTGTTTCTCGAAATTGGATTGACGATGTGGGGATTCATGCTTAGATGTGGGTTTGGCATGGTGAGGTGCACCTGGGATGGAGTTTGGTGGCGTGCAGCTTCGATTTGGTGGCCGCAACATTTTGGGTTCATGGTCGAATCAGGAGCAGGTCGCGATTTGTTATAAAGCGTCGGAGGGGAAATCTCTGGTATGTGTGGGTGGAGATTTTGAAGAGTAACGTATATGCGCTATTGAAGTTTGGTTTTGAACGTTGGATCGTAGTGCCAGTGATGTGCACGCCGTGCACGAGTTGGGTCTCAGAGAAAAATAGAAGAGAAGCTACAGATCATTAGGGAAGAAACTTTTAAATGCGTGAGTTATTTCTTTCCACTGTATCTTGTATCTCTGATTATGTAATATTCATTATATCGTTGTTGTATCAACTGTTATGTATCAATGATATATATTGTTTTCTTCCGTTGTGTTGTTGTACTTAATGTGTTATAAGCTCCGGCGCGAATCGAATTTCAACATTTGAATCTACGGCATTCGAATATGAGTGGAGTATGGATGTCAATTTTCGAAGGCTGAAATTCGGACCGTGAGATTTTGGGTCTGTTAGTATAGGTAGTGGGATTTTTTTAAATTAAATTTGTGTTGAATTAATTAAAAGTAATCAGTGAACTTATAAAATGTATAACTCTCACGGGCGAGGTCGAAATTGAATGAAACTTTTTGCATTATGATCGTGGTGACAAGAACTTCGAAATGAAACTGGTTTGGAAAAATTAGGATCTTCTAAAAATTTTAGCTAAATTAGAACGCTATTCGAATTTAGTCTAAATCAGGAATGAAGGCGATAACTAGAATAAATATGAGTTAATCTCACTCATTTTGGAGTACTAGTTAATTTTAAACAGTAAAATAATTATTGGATGCCTGGTTGAATTTGATAATTATTATCAATTTGGATGTTGTTATATATAATAGTATATATTTATTAGTAGTTGGATATATTCCTGCCTATTGGAGCGGATGAGACTCTATGCGCCCCGCATAATAGCGGATGACCCTATATTACCACGATATCCCACCTTGAAGCGGGACTTATATTTTTATGTTGTATTAACATCTGTGGTTGTAGGAAAATAGGTTGGAGGGATCCAACTGATTCCTCAAAAATGTTGAATTTAATTTCATATATAGTGATATATAATATATTGAATAACTGTGATAGATTATATTGTGATTTGAATTTATTGATGCTATGATAGCACTGGCCTAAATTTTGGTATTTTAAAATACCAAATATATATATATATATATATATTTGATTTTGAAAAGAAATTAAAATGGGATTTTGGAAGTATAGTTTTTATATAGGATTTTGGATTAATTGGAAGAAATTTATTTCATAAAATAAATGGTTTGACTTTAAATTTGTACTTAACTATTTTGGAATATTGTAAATAGAGATTTTGGAATAATGTATATAAAGGGTTTTAAATAATAATTCTTGGGTGATACTTGTTTAAATAAAAGGGCTTTAAAAATCAAAATTTTAAACAAGTTCGAAGAATAAAAGGGAATTTCGAAATAAGTATAAAATTGGTTGTTATTGGATCTTAAATAAAAAATTTAAATTATGAAATAGAAGGAGAATCGAGATTTGGTTACTTTTTGGAGCATAGTTCGGTTATTTAAGAAGTTAATTTATAAATGGAATTTAATTTAGAAATTGATTTATAAATGAAATTTAAGTGATGTGAAACCGTTGTAAACTGGAGATGGACATGGAACTTAAAAACAATGTTTATAAATAAAAGTGAAATGATTATCATTTGATAAGTTGAAGATATAAATTCATGGCAAGAATTTATAATGAGATGTGTAAATCAGTTTGAAAAGAAATGACAGGTTTTACTTTTGGAAATGTGAAAAAGGGATTTATGAAATTGGGGACGTAAGTCGATTGGTGATAAATGGTGAGAGATCTATAAATATTAGATTGGTTATATTGGAATTGAAAAATATACTTTTATCGAGAAGTCGAGTTTGTTTTAAAAAGAGGATTTGTAATTATTAAACAAAGTAATTTAAAAATGTTTTTAGCATAAAAGTATTCCAGAAATTAGTTATTTTAATATTTATAAATTGTCAAAATGAATTATAAGTTTATAACAAGTCTTGTAGATCGATTAGAATTTTATTAAAAAATTAGAATAATTATTGTTTCAAAGTTACGTAATTATTACAATGGTCTAAAAGTATATTTAATTATTGAATAAAGTTTTCGGAAAGTAATGGTAGATTTCATGGCAAAATCGTGAGCCAGAGATTGCCTATTGTACGTATAAAATCGTTTCGTTCTTCTAGGACGATGATAAGAAAATCCATCCACTAACGGTTAGGAGGTGATCTTCTATTTTATTTTCGTCAATTTATTTTCTAAAGAACCGGGGTTGAGTTTACCAGAAATACCAGATGTTGTTTCGAAGAGACTGTGATCGGATAAGTTATCTAAAAACCACTTCGATCCAATGAATACCTTTTGAGGGGAAGACAAGAGCGTGTAAATCTAAGATGGAGAATTGAAGTGCAAGGGCTAATCACTACTAATCCTGAGGATGATTCCAAAATGGATGTAGTAGGAATAGTGCCTTCAGTTTTGTTCAGACCTAGAACAAACTTGTATGGATGAATGCTATTAGGACATCATCATTGGAGGATGATGAACATTCCACGTATATATTCCTTAAAAAGGTAACCATAGCCTCAAGCGTCATCAACCAGAATGACTGAAAATCAAGGGAGATGCAGCAAGGCTATGTAGGTCGCACCTAATTAGGGTATGTTATCACGTTTCTAGATATCCTTGGATATATTATAAATTATGGATATGCTGGTGCATGGAAAAAGAGGTCTCGATAAGGGTAGGAAGAAGCGGGGTGGTAACATATTCGGTACTATCTAGGTTAAGGGTAGAACCGGTCTTGTGTTGTAGGGGATCCCGACGAGGTCCTTGGTACATTTTTCTAGATGTGTACTGTGATAGGTGGTACCCCAGTGCCTAGTCTTGTATGGAAATCCATTCTCCAATACGTGCCTTTACGGTTTTGGTTGTAGAGCCTAGTATGCTGGAATTTAATAATGTAACAATTTCAGCTATTTGAATAAGTACTTGTACTTAGACACTATTATAATATCATAGGATATTAATACAAAATGTTTTGGTTATTGTAAGGTAAAAACCCATCGTGTTTATGTGTGGCGTTGTCTTACGTGATACCTTTGTTTTTCAAAGCATTTTGATAACTTTAATAATTTCAAAATGATTGTGTTTTCTCACGCTGGTTTTCCAGACCGACTCGAGTGTTATTTTATTATAATGCTCGGGTCAGATCGAGTATTACAAATTCAGGTTAGGATGCTATGGAGCTCAGGAGACGAGCTGGATGATGAAGGCATATTACACGTACTTAATTATATTCCACTGTGTATTGTAGGCTGTATAGTCAGCACTAGTGAGGACAAGTTATTATAATTGTCCAGTATTAAGTTATTGATTTGTTGTACTTTGATGATGTTATGTTTAAATAATAATTGGAGTTCTTTTGTATAAAGACATGTTATTATCTATTATATATTGTTCCACAGCGATTGTGAGATTCTATGTTGTTGTTTATCTTTTCTTCTACCTCTCCCTTTTCTTTTCCCCTAACTATCGGTTTTTAGGCATTCGATTTCTCAGCATGTAATACAGTGGATGTATTAGTGTCGATTTTCGAGGGTCGAAAATCCTGGATTGTTACATTGATCATTCACCATATAACATTTATATGCAATTGTACATGGATTAAATATCCATAGTCTTGTATTTCTTTTCGAGTTCGAAACTCATAGAATGCAATATGTGGTCTTGACCAACTAAATATGTAAGTGACCAAACCCTGAATGTATTCAGTAGTTTTATAATCAGGCACTTGCATGGGTGTTGAAATGTTAACATGCAATAATATTTTGTTAGTAAGTACATGTTATATTTTTATTTGTCAATCTTCAATTCATTTGCATATCTTAATTGATAAAAAATTTATCAATCTTATTAAATGTACAAATTTATCATTGTAGATAATTATAAGATTATTTAGCATATGTTCTTGTAATATTAGAAAGGTTATATGTTATCAGTTCATTTTTCTAATAAGGCTCGCACTTGTGTTTTATGCTTCCCCAAACCCTAAAATGAAACATAGAAGTCTTTCGACTTCATTAATAGGTGTTAGGACTCGTCTATCTTGGTATTCTGACCTTGAGTTTGCCCAACAAATCATAGCCCTCAAACGATGGATAACTTCTTACCAGTTGTATCTCCTAACCTATGTTTCAGTGTCCTAACCTCATTTTGACCTTGAGTTTGCTCAACAAATCGAAAGAAATTATTCGCTCATACCTACCATATCGCGACGGCCTAAGTATTGTATATGTACCTTGAGTTTGCTCAATAAATAAATATATTTATCTTACCTCGTCTATTCAATATATTAATAATACTACACATAACATCCCTAGGTTGAGTTTGCTCAACAATTAAGGATTATGCAAGTAATTTATTAATATATATATATATGATAGAGGACAATGTTATATTGAATATTCATAATCTTCAATATATTATATTGGATGATATCGACTTCTGGACTAATGTATCTCTTGTGAAATACCCTTGTGATTCAAGTGTCAAACGTATCAGAAACAACAGTATATGTACATTTACATATGTATTTATTTCTTAGGTCTATTTGAGTTTCTTTAGTGTCCTACCTTTAGTTTATACAGTCATATCATATAAGTTTTATAGTTATATAACTTTTATATTTCATATTACTTATATGATAGTCTTATGTATAATATTTTATTTAATTAAATCCTTTTTTTCAATTAATTTAAATTAATTAACTCTTTAATTAATTTTATATTAATATTCCAATACAACTTTTATATTGGACATATAAACTATAAACTTTATAGTGTATACTCTAACCTTTATTTATATAACACATATATCTTATATATGCATACTTTTATTTAATTAATTAACCTTCAATTAATTTATTTAATTAAACAATTTTAATTAAATTATATTAATTTTGAAAATTTATCTCATATACATAAATGTATACTTATGTTATCTTAAACACTTTAAAATGACAGAACGTATATCAACATATATAATACATGCATATATGTATTAATTAATAAACTCGGTTAATTAATTTATTTTTTAATCTTATTGTTAAATTTTTAGATTTCAAAACTAATGTTTTAATAGTCTCAAACATTTTGAAATTCTCATTACATTTTCAAACATTTTGAAAAATTATGTTATATTATAACCAATTATGATAAACATGTTTTTTTTACTTTAGATTTAACTTTTAAATTTAAAATCTTGTCTTAATTTTCAAAACTATTTTGAAAATTAGCCCAAGCCCCAATTCAAATTGGGCCTTTTCTGTTAAGGGCAACCTTTGGACTCATTTCACCTTTCAGGCGTGGCAGGTAACCAGGTAGGACAGGGTACTTGATTACCCTATTCCAATCCTAGACTTTTCCTTTCCAAACATCGTAATAAGCGTGCAAGCTTAATTGGTTAGCCCTAACATGACCGATTTAGGCCGCATAGGCTAATACTATTGAAATAATTTAACCAGCATGTAGTGGAAGAAATGAGTGAATTTCAAAAAAATTAACCATTTTGGATCTTTAATGGGCCTATGAAGTCTAAATTCATTTTGAACTTCTTTATGTTTCTTTTGAATAAAACCAATATTTTATTTAACTTTATAAATAAAGTTTCACTTTAATTTAATGTGTATGTAAGTTAGACTATATCAAATATACACTTATATACAAATTTGTGTGTAAAGTTTACTTTTCAAATTTATTCAAAGAAGGAAATATTTCATTTCCTTTCTCTTAACTCATTCAATTAATGAGGGGGCGTAAATTTATTCAGAGAAGGAAACTTTTCATTACATTTTTCTTAATCTATTCAAGTAATGAGGGGGCATAAATTTATTTAGAGAAGAAAATATAAATTGTACGTCCAGAATGAATTAAAGAATATATATTATTTAAAAGAATGAAACTTTTCCAATTCTTTAATTAAAATTTACCTAATTAATTCACTTGATCGTTTCTCTCTCTCCAATCCTTTCTTTACACATATGTCATCAAATAACATAAAATTTCCACAAATCATGTCATCAAATGACATAAAATTTCCGTAAATCATGTCATCAAATGACATAGAATTTCCATAAATCATTTCATGCAATTATCTTTAAACCACATCGTATCGTATATCAATGCGTGCAAATATAACTTTTATAAATACATTAAAATAATTACAAAAAACTTCCAAACATCAAATAAATAATAATTAATATTTCTGAAATATCAATTAATTTAATCAATTTACAGCATTTTATAAATTAATTAAATAATGTGGTTTTTCAGAGAATTCATCTTACGGTTGTGCCACTCAAAGGTGTAAATTCGATCAACGATTAATATCGAACTATTCGAGTATTAACTTTTACACATCACTTAGCAGGTGGTGTGACATTTTGGTCGAATTTATTGCTTATACATCTTTTGTAAAATCCAATTTTGCTTATTATAAGCGTTACCTAGTAGTGACAATTATTTACACCAATTCTCTTTCTCAAAACTATATCACTTTGGATTTATGGAATTTGGTAATGGTCAAAATTCCAATATCATGCACATTCAACTTTATAGACAAACAGAAAGTCTTCGGTCCAATAATAATAATTATTATTAACTGAAATGCTCTAGCCAAAGATTTGACTTTGAGTTGACTTCAGCTGACCGTGATACTAACCTCATATAACTGAGGAGACTAATCCTCTCTTGATTAGTGCTTCACTTCCAAAGCTTCCACTCGACCCAACTATAGTCGTTAGATGGACGCTGTGCCATGATTTAACTATAATCAAAGTGGAGCTTCCATATGTAAGATCAATAGTTTCTTAAGTCGAGAGAACTGTATAAATTAGTCACATCGATATTCTTTGTTTGACTTAATTATATTAACCAACAGAAAACTATCGAGCGAGCCATTTCATAGTTATCCAATAACTATTAGTACGTAACCCCTTGTTACCCCCCATAGTCATTAGTAATACATTTCCCAACATTTAGAGAGCATTACGTACTCTAGTCTCAATGGATACATCGATATCCAGTCTTGATGCATTTTGACTAGGAACATTTAAATGGTATATTTGTTTCATTGTGATAAATTACTCATGGTTACAACACTTTGTAACTACTATCACAAAACATACCATTTATGGATTTTCTTTTAAATATACTTTTAATTAAATTGATTAATTAATATAACTACATTATATCAAGTATATAATAGAGAGTAAATACCTTTATTTCGAACAAGATTGGTTAACGAGTTAGATATATGTAACAAATTACATAATTTCCCCTAGAGCATACCCCTAACTCTATCAAAAACTTCCTTTATAAATTAATAATCCATTATTAATAAAATTTCCTTTATAAACTTTTGTGTGTGTGTCTGTATTATTTCTCTTTATAAAAGATATATACTTGTGTGTGTGCACAACTATTCACTTGTACCCTTTTCAATACCTAAAAGGTATTTGTATACTTATCTCAACGGTACAAGTATATTCACAAATTACATAACAATGTTTTCCTTAAAATATAATCAAAAAGGTTAAAAACTAATGTTACTAAAACATTGTAACTATAAACACCTTCTCTTTTATAACTTAAACATACGAACTTTTCTATATTTTTATAAAAGATTCAAATACTTGTTATTATCTTTATAATTCCATTATTAAAGATCTAATTATATTTATAATATTTTTCCATTTTAAATATAATTCAAGGGTTTAAAAGAAAATGTTACTAAACATTATTTACTACAAACCCAAAACACTTCACTTTTTATCATTATCTTTAAAACTCTCTTTTAAACGTTTAATTACATTTATAAGGGCTTAAGACAAATTTTGTTTAAACATTGTCACAGCAAACCCAGACCATTTCATACTTTAAAAACATTCCTCTTTAAAATTCTGCTTTAAAGGTTTAGATTTATTAAAGGGTTAAAGACAAGTGTTGTTTAAAAAATTGCCACAACAAAATCAAAACATTCATAATACTTAACCCTAAGGTATTCATTAAATATCTAATTATATCCCTAAGTACAATTAATAATAAGGGTTTTAACACAATTGTTACTAAACAACATTTACTACAACCAAAAGCTTTTTACTTATATCCAACATTAACTTTAAGACATTTATTTTAATAAGTATGTCCACACTTATAAATTAGTAATACACATCTAATTAATTTCACAAAACTAGTTATTTAACTTAAGTGTTAAAACCCAAATCTTCTTTATTATATTTATAAAATACTTAATTTAATATTTAAAACCTACATATATAGAAATATCTTTAAAATATTTATTAATATATTAAAACACTTCTAAAACTAGTTAAAATATATGATAATTATTTATATAGAATATTACGTAAAAATAAGGAATTTTGAAATAAATAGAAAAATCAAAATAAACATGTTTTATTTTAAAAGCCACTTAGTTTAAAGATTCATAATTAGTTGTTAAATATCTTTAAACTTGAAACCAATTTTAAAACATTTATTATAAGTCAGAAAACAACCCTAAAAATATTAGAGAAAAATACACAATATAAATATCATTTTTAAACAATTTATAGTTTCAAATATCAAAGATAGCATTTTTGAAAATGCTATCTAAAGTTTTATTAAAAGTTTTAACACATATTTGATACAACTTTACATCCAGTTTTCTATACCTTAACTACTAATTGTAGATCCATTCATGTTAAATAGTTAGTATATTTTGGGTATTTGAAAACCATGAATAAAAATTACAAATAACATCTTTTAATTATTTTATAGAATTTCCATAGACATGGTATTTTACTGAAGTGCTCGTATAGAGATTATTTCGCTATAACTTTTGCTTCTTCGTTCAACTAGCTATCAATTGCTTTAAGCTTCAAAACTTTTCCGATAAGAATAATATATTATTAAATTGTTAAAAAGGTAAAGAAAACCCTAAGAAAATTTTATAAAAATAAACGTTATTTTCCTAAAACAAGTTATTTAAGAGTGTCGATATAAAGACTTTTTTACTTCGATCTTTTACAACTTTGATTTACTTTTTCTATATTTTTAAACACATCCTATTCTTTTCAAAACACTTATATAAGTTTATAAGTCAACAAAAGTAAGTTATATTAAAATATGTTACTAAATCACCATTTTTCACAGTTTAAAGTTAAGGGATTTCAAAGTGCGTTATAGCGACTATCGATGTACAGACAATTCCAAATTCAATTCCATATTTAGTGTCATTTCATTTTATACACATATATGACTTTCAATTTCAAATGATATTATTACAACATATTTTAAATATGTTCAAATCACTTGTCCATTTTAAATGTCTAAATTAACTTGTCACAATTTAATGGTTTAATAAGCAACTACTTTGTCAATTTACATGTTAAACAAAGCATATAATCAAGGATGTAACTTTAAGTAGTTAATGTCTATTAGCATTATTACGAATAGCAAGCTATATTAACATGTGATTTAGCATGCTATTATCAGGCAATATTATCACTTATTAATTTTGATAATTAACTTCAGTCAAAGTGAGATTAACTCACTTTGTTTGAATCAAATTTCACTTTCTTCCTACCAACATTCAATCAAACCACACTACACTTCCTTCCTTCAACACACAAGCCAAGAATCAAACACAACAAGAGAGAAGAGGGGGCAAGAAGTGCATGGCCAAGCTTGGTTTACCCTTTTTGGGTACGTCCTTGATTGGATTGAAAAGGATGGCTCCTATTCTTTTGGTTATGAGGTGGTAGATTGATGTTGTATGGTATTTTTGTATAATAGCATGACTTTGGAGGAGTTTGGATTTATATAGAGTTGTTTTGGTTTAAGAACTTTGTGTAGAGAAAGAGAGTAAAAGTGTAGAGTTTCTTAGTAGTTTGAATTACAAGAATGAAGAGAGCCTTGCATATGCTTATATAGACTTAGGAAATGTGGTAAAATGCCATTAATAACCTTCTCCTTCCATTCCTATGAACATGCATACGTACTCCTACACAAACATACCTCTTACACACCATACTTCCTTAAACACTTCTTGATTTAAGCGTCTTATGTAATCTTTTTTTAGTTAGTTAAATATTTAGTTTAAGTAATCTTTAGTTAATATAAGAGAGATGTTTAATTCTTATTAATGTGTTCATATGATACCTATACAAATTGCAAAATATTTACACAACATGTATTGAATAAAAAGTTAATTTCTAACAAAATGATTTTCGATCACATTTTCAATTTTTATGCAAAGTGTATTTTTGTGAACGCATTTCAAAAATAAGTTTTCTATCATTAGTTATTAACTAAAAAGTGTATAATAAGGTTATAAAATCATATTTAATCACAATTAATCTTGGACACAAATATTTAAATAATTTAGATATTTAAATATGAAATGCTCGAAATTTTGGGTTGTTACATTCTCATCCTCATATAATATTTCATCTTCGAAATTCCAACACAAGAAATCAAAGTAGTAATCATGCCTTAATACTTAACAATATTACAATCATAGTGAATAGGGCTAACGGTTTTCTCATGTCAATAATCTTCTCATCACATAAGGATGATAAATAAACTACTAAGCATACCTTTTACTCAACAGCTTTAGGTTATAACTTAGTCGATTACTCATACTACCTTAAAAAATTCAAAGAGTCCTTTCCCAAACTCTCCATAAGCCAAAAAACCTAGAATACTAATATGCTAAGGCCTGTATAATGCGCATATGTAACACCCTTAATTTTTAATAACATTACTCGAGAGATTTTATTAGATAAATTAAATGAAATAATGTAAATATTAAGTGATAATGGGATTGATATTTGAATAAAAAATTAGAGGTCGTGCTTAATTATTTAAATGGGATTATAATGGTTTTACATATTAATTAAATTACATAAGAGGCTTATTAGGAATAGCTGCCTCTTATAACCCACGCATCCTTTCATACGTAATAAATCTAAGCAAGGTCGGCCATTACAAAGAAGAAAAAGGGGAAAATCAAATCAAGCTAAGGATTAAAGCTAGGGGAAATTATTCTATAATAAATCTCAAAGTCCTTATCATATTCATGGTGAATAATAATCTCAATCATCTCTATTTTGTTATATAACCATTTTTATGATGATTTGGATGATGATATGCTTGGACCATAACATGTTAGATTTAAACAAGATTTTTAAATATGATTTTATATGGTTTTAAGGGTCAACCAATTATAATTGATTTTGAATGCTATGAGGAATTTATATGTTATGTAAAACATGATTTTGGAGTTGGTCTTAATTTTGATAATTTTCTAAGCTTTGGAAAGATTATTATGAATTTTCAAAGGAAAATATGGTTAATTAGGTTTAGAAATTTATTTCGGAAATTATATTTAGAATATGGGTCTGAAATTTAGATATGTTAGATAACATATTAAAGGTCAATTTCTGTGACTTTTGGGGGGGGGAGGGTTTCTAAGTAAATTGCTATGGAAATTAAATTATTTTAGTAGAAGGACTTATTTTCATTATTGGTTTTTACTTAATGGATGGGCTTATTTGTTAAATTAATCTTGGTTTAGATCTAAAATTACACGGCAGTTATTTTGGTAAAGAATTTGAAAAGTTAAGGCAACCAATCACATGTTTACAAGTAACAAGTTAGCTAGAAAGTATTTGCTTTAATTAGCAATAAAACAGTTTTACCCAGAAAAGTGGGTTCCGCCTCTTTTAGAAGTAACTTTTGACCATGTGCTTCCGCTTCAACTCAGTCGAAACCTACCATAGTCGATACACAAGGTATCAACATTGTTGGTACGAAGTGGATTGGAGAAAGGCGGAAGGCATGGTGTCGAAACATAGCTTCCGATGGGAACAAAACTTCTACTTTTCTTTTAAATATTAAGCACCTGCCTTTGTTTTATTGAAGCTTTTGAAGGAGTCGAAACATAGGCCATTGGAAGGGGTTTTCTAAATAGCTTTTGAAGAAGTTACCATCTTTCATTTTTAAGTATAAGCTTTCAAATGAGTCCCTTTTTATAAAATAATGCTTTCGAAAATTGTGGTTCCGACCTAGTCGAAACCCTACTGCCATTCTTTTGCCTTTTGAATGTATTGAAGCCATCAATGCTTTCTAAAGGTAGCTCTTATTTTAAACTTAGTTAAGCCACTTCCTAAATGCTTTCAAAAGAGTTCAAGGGTTCCAAAGGCTATGGTTTCGAAAAGGGGTTTCGATGCTAACCTTTAATTTGTTACTTAAATGTTTTGAAGCTTTCAAAAGAATGGTGCCAATGCCATCAAACTTTCCCCAAACAATTTTATATGAAGATTAGAAGTTTCGAAAGAGATACTTTCGTATATATTCACTTTGACCCAAAAGATGTTTTTGAATAAACCCAATGGTTTCGAAAGGTGTACTTTTATTAGTTTCAAAGTTATGTTTCTAAGGATTATTAAGTAATATTTTAATACTTTCAAAAGGTATATTTTGGTTTTGAAAGAGATGATTTAAAGAGCTTTGAAAGGTTTATATATAATGTTTTGAAAAGAAGTTTTCTACGCTTTCGAAGGAGGTTATCCAGGGGTTTCGAAAGTAATGTTTTAAGGTTTCGAAAGCCTTAGTTTTCAAAAAAAAAAAACCCAATCTCATTTTTAAGGAAAACGATGGCATAAATAAAAAAAAATTGAGATTATTTTAAGTGTGAAGTTTATGAAGAAGTTTTCCTTGATCAATAGGCTAAAGGGATTAACCAAGTTATTATGTTTTCTTCTTTATATATGTATATATTCACATTGTAATGAACCCATAACTGTATTTGGGGAAGGGCAGAATAACTAACTAGGTTGACCCAGTAGTCAATATAAATTAAGTTAACTCCTGAATGAGTAGAAATGCATCCAGGAGGTTAGGAAGACCAGGATATAGGATGTTAAAATATTGATTGAAGAAGTTGTCAAGGAGACAGGTTCATAGTAAACCCATGAAAACGATGTATAAAAGAGTTGTCAAAGAGACAGGTTCATAGTAAACCTATGAAAACTATGATTAGAAAGAGTTATTGGCAGGGGCCAATAGGTTTGTAGTGAACCCATGAATACTATATCCGGATTAAGTTATTGATAGATGTCAATATATTCCTAGTCAACCCATGAAAACAAGGATAAAAGGGATGTTATTGGAGTTACCAATAGGTTAAGAGAGAACCCATGAAACAATGTTGTTGTTGGCAGGGGCCAATAGATTCTTAGTGATCCCATGAAAACTATGAAACTGGACAGGGAGTCCATAAACATTAAACAGGTTATTAGTCAGCCCACGAAAACTAATAGATTAATATTGACCCTAGAAACTATAAATGAGACAGTTAGTCAGAGTGAATAGGAATAAGAAATCCAGAATTGATTTACTTGTTTGCATATCATCATATTACTTGAGATGTTTTAACCATTGTGGATGTAGGAGCACAGTATATGGTTTTATAAAGGTTTTAGGATACTAGTGAGGGGAAAACACATTCCGCTAAGCGGTGTGGTCTCACAAGATATATAAATGGTTTGAGATGGTAGATTATTATTTATACCAAATTTTATGTCTGACTCGAAGTTTATGTTTTTCCCTTAAACTCTTGGGTACTCAGTTGATTTTAAGTAGTTTGGAAGTTAAGGTTTTTAGGTACCTCTTTCGACGAATAAGTTTCCGGAGACATGAAAGAGGCATGATAGCTATCTAGAATTCTCTTTTATTTTGATTCCGCTGTGTTGTTGTTGTAAAGGAAAAGTTGTTTGATTGCCTCTATATATGCTCCGATCATCCAAGGGTGCATCTTTATATGTCGCTCTTGGCTTTTGTTGTAATAAGTATATTTTCTCTAAATGTGGTTCTCATATTGGCATTATGTAATGAATATTAAATGCTTTACAATGGAATGAGAAAGTTTTTTATTGATTTTGAAATTTTTCGATATCCAGGTGTTTCTATTTTATCAATGTATTTAACATTACCGTATTTGGTCGCCGAGGATTAATAACTATGGATAACTGCAGCATCTATAGCCATTAGTTTCGGGCCTCCAAGTAGGGGATGTTACAACATATATCATCTATATATAATTTCGATCTAATCACTTACTCGATTGCATAGATTCCTCTTCCAAACTAGTATATCTCACTTGACATCTCTAATGCAGACTCCGATCCGGTCCCTTGATTAGATACTTCCATTCTCCTTACATAGCCATATACTATGATAAAAAACTTCAAAATCATATCAAAAATCTGTTCTAAGTGTTCACCATCAAGAATCTAGTGAAAAATCCTTTTTTGGACTGTTGTACAACACCTCAAAATCATGTACTTGAATCCTAGATCGAGAACTTTCATGCAAATAGAATAATCTACCTACAACTTACATACTTAATTTTATTGGTTTATTAACTACACCAATTACTTTTCATTTTAAATCACATTTATTTTTACATATAGTATTTCTTACTTAATACTAAATTCATTTATGAAACATTCTATAAAACATTACTTAAGTTTATAAACATTATGTAAAGACTTATCTTCACTGATAAAATATCACTAAATTACATAATTGTTATCATGCCTTTTGGCAAGGCCGTGACACCAAGGAATTAATTAGAAACCAAAGACAGTTAGTCCTGGAGATCATTTATACACAGGTTCACTATGGATACTGGCGAATTTTGTGTGAACCCGGATTGAGGTACAATTGACAGGACATGGCAAACAAAGCTATGATAGCCAACATTTCAAATTTCAAGTCAATCGGAGTTCGTATGCTCAAGATATTGATCGATCAAGGTCAAGGATATCAACTATATTCGTATCCATACAAATTTGTATCCATCTCTTTAGAAAGCTTTATTACGTATCCATCAATCATCGACTTCCTTCGTGTCAATCAAAGCCAGACTACTTCGTATCCATGGAGAGTTGCCATTTCATACCGATCATGTTTGCTCCACTTCGTATCCATCAACAAACAACACTTCGTATCGATCTCACTCATACATGCTTTGTATCGATCGGCCACTGATCGATACGAAACACACCGCTAAAATGATCGATACGAAACAACACTTAAAAACATCGATACAAAGTCGGAATCTTCAATCGATATGAAGAGCCTAAATTCATATCGATAGGAAATAATGTCAAAGTCACCGATATGAAGAGTAAATTTAGGTCGATACAAACAAAGCATGTGAGATTCGATCACTTGGCATGAAAAGTGGATCGATCCTAGAATATAGCACCACATCACTCATGATTGATATGAGCCAGAGTGGATACGAAACCATCGATACGAATGGGGTTGATACGAACTCAGCAGCCTTTTGCAAATCCAAACTTGGATCGTTTGTAACTCAAAATCTACAAATCCAAATGCCACAAAATTTTCATAGGATCTTGCGTACCACCTCTACCTGGTCCATGATCGATCTCGGCCAAAATGGATGTGTTTTGGATCGATACGAAATTAGTGCATATCGATCATGGATCGATCCCAATCGATATCGAATCGATCTAGCGAGCCCACCCACGTGAGAGAAGGAGTCTTTCTGAGATTTGAGCCAGATATTTGTAGCCTACACCTATGAATAGCGACCCTGGACCTACAAAAAAGAGACCTTTTGGCTTCTCTACACTGATACTCTGCCGAAATCAATTCTATACTTCAGTTTTACTGTTGTAATCTCTTGTAATTAGCACGTGAAATTCAATAAACATCAATCATTTCATAGTGGACATAGACAATACGCCGAAACACTCTAAATTTGTGTGTTTCTGCATTTTATCTTAGCTGTTGATTGGTACGTTTATTAGATCTGCCACATTTTACATTTACTTTCTTCATTTTTTCTCTTCAAACACATCCGAAGAGTGTTGTGCCCAGTTTTGGTACAAACACTTTGGTGCTTTCACTGGGAAAACCCAACTTTTCTCTTGCTCATTGGATCGACTTTCGATTTTGGATTGCAAGAATCTGAGGAGAAGATCCAGATCTTGAGCCTAGAAGTTCTTCCATCCTATTCAGATTTGCACCAAGTCTAGGAGAGAACTTCACTATTAGCTATGGTCGCTACCAGGACTACCTCAATCGCTGCAGATCCAAAAGGATGGGATAGGAAGAACCCCGCACAACTTCCCTCTACAGACCAAAATGCTGTCGGACCTTCGGATCCATAAGGCCCTGTCGCCGGGGAGGAGTTCCAGCTATTGATGCAAGAGCTGACTCGATGCCGCTAGCAGCTCTGTGCCAACGTGGAGTTAACCAATCGGCTGAACCATGAAAGACGAAGTAGATCCAGAAGGGATCAGGCTTCCTACACATCCACTGAAATTTTAGGTTCTTCTGCTTTTAATCATAGATCCACACGCCCACGGCTGGATGGAAGATATACACAAACTACCAGACATCAGCGCATTTTGAATCTAGGAAAACCCAGAGTTGGTCCATCAACCAGCCACCAGAATGGACCCTCCTTCGGAGGCGGGACTACTCCTTATCACACTACTAACAAGCGCACTGCTACTGCTAGTATTGAGTTGGGAGCTAACACTCAAACCGAATGGATCCGAACCATCGCGAGCGTGATTTTATTCCTAAGCCTTATGTTTCTGAAGACCTAAAGCCAAGGAGGCGAGATATGGACCATCAACTGTGACCGGCCCATCCTCGCATTGTGGAACCCGACCACACATTAGCTCAGCATGCCTAGAATGTCCAGACACCAGACATCCCGACAATGATCCGTCAGATGATCCGTGAAAGCCAAGGCCTCACCAATGATGACCGGGGAATCTCCTGGAGTCATATCCCATTCACCAACGACATCCTCTACGCTGAACCACCTCGACGATTCAGAGTGCCAACTCTACCTATTTATAAAGGGAGATCTTACCCTAACCAGCACATTTTAAAGTATAAATGGTTAATGAATGCTGCATGGTCTGATGATGCAGTCAAGGGTCGAAGTTTCCCAATCTCCTTAGAGGGCATCGCGACTATATGGTTTACTCGCCTACTACCCCGATCAATCTCATGTTTCGACCAGTTGGCAACGAAGTTCGTTGAACAGTTTCGCATGCATGTCACAAGGCACAAAGATGTTAATACCTTGTCCGGTGTCACTCAAGCTCCCGGAGAGACACTCAGACGTTATCTGGAGAGGTTTCACACTGCGTGCACTAAGATTAGTAATCCTAATGACAATTCCATTCTGATGGCACTGACTAAGGGAATCAATCCTGATTCCAAATTTGGCGACTGGTTGGCCGAAAAACCCCCTGCATCATTGCACCATTTCTATTCTAAGGCAGCTCAATTCTTAAGAAGAAAGGATGTGAAACAGTCCAGGAAAAAGGATAACATAGGGCCCGGTGTGGAAGGAATCCAAAGCAATGATGTTGTGAAATAAACCGGGGAGAGTACCAGATAGGTGCAGTTAAACATATAGAATAAGCAGAATCAACATAAAGGCGATGGAAATCAAGGTAGGAAGCGGGACCGGAATCGCGGACCATGACGTAGAGCTCCCATGTTTGACACATATACTCCTTCAAATACATCTTTGGAAAATGTGTACTTGCAAACTTGTAATACTATCCAATAAAAGAAACCTAGTCCGAAGCAATCGTCAGAGAAACAGATTCAAACTGGGAAGTTTTTAGATTTCACGATAGTTATAGCCACAACACGAACGAGTGCCATCATCTACAAGATATTATCGAGAAGTTGATCCAGGAAAGAAAGTTGGGGCAGTTTATTCGGACGCTATAGTCTGGAGGTGCATGCCTATCAAATCAAAAACAAATACCAAATCAGGTTAGAACGGAGGAACCCGCTCATACCGGCGGGAGGTTAGTGATTAACTCTATTAATGGTGGTCCTCATCCAGTGGATCGGAGCTTGAGGGAAATGGATCCATATGCCAGCTCTATTAGGCATGAGAGCTTTGAATATTGCAGTAACTTGGAAGACGGGGATCCAGCCAAACAATAGAAAACGATGACAGACAACATTGTATTTTGAGACAGGGATGCTAATAGAATCGAAGCCCCAACCATTGATCCACTAGTCATTTCAGCTCAGATAGGTCCTACTTGGATGAAGAGGATCTTAGTGGACAGTGAAAGTTCAGTGAACATACTCTTTAAGCGAGCCTATGATCAAACGAAGATGGAAGTGAAAGATTTGAAGCCTTGTCAGTCTCGTATTCATGGCTTCAATGGAAGTGCGACTATACCCACCGGGATGGTGGAGCTTCTAGTGGAGTTGGGAGTTGGAGAATGTCGGAGAGTCCGGACATTGCAGTTTATTGAATTAGATATTGACTCACCATACAACCTTTTCTTGGGCCGACGGCCCTAGCTGAGTTTAGGGCCGCTATAACGACCCAGGATTTCAGTCATTTGAAATTTAGATATTTAATTGATTTTAAATATTAAAAAGCATATTTTATAAGCTGAATAACTTATGTTTTGAATATCTTAATTTAATTGGATAATTAAATTGTTCATTTAATATTTGAAATTATTGAAATAATTGGAAATTGAATTATATATGAATGAAAATGATTTATAAAGTTGAATTAAATTCTATTTGAATTAGAACGATGTTAGAGAACTTTCAAAATTGATTTAAAGGTTAATTATAGAAATTGAATATTTCAATATTTAATTAACGTGAAAAATTAGCCATTTTTCAAATAGTCTCGGATTTCAAAAAAACTAGTTGCACTGGTTCCATAATGTTATATTATTGTAGGATTTCAAATTTCATGTCAATCGGATTTACGATTTGTCTGTGGCAAGCTAAATCGCGTAGAAATTTATTTAAGTGAAATTTTAGTTTAAATAAGTTGATTCGAAAACCTATCTTCCAAATACAATCGAATTGGCTATCAATATATATTCCATTGTGTATGGAATAGGGGTAAAACATTATAAACGCCAGGCGGCACGCTACGATTGGAGTTCAAAAAAATTTCGGGTGAATAGTGTCGCGAAATTTTCTATAAAAGGCCACCATTTTTTCTATTTTGCAAACTCTAATTCAAACATAGGGTAAGCCGACAGTTTGATATCCAATGGCCGCTATTTTCCCATTTTCTTCCTTCGATTTCTTCCAATCCATCAACCAATTCGTAAAACTTTCTTCTACAAAGTTGTAGAGAGCAACGAGTTCTACAAGATCAACGGTAATGATTGAAAATAACGTGGTGGATCATTGGCAAATCGAGCTTGAACGTCCGATGTTTGAACACGTTCTTGAGGCGATGGAATGGTCGAGATTGCCGGAATTCGTGCCGATGGTGAAGCTCGCGTAGGCGTAAGGAGCAGTGGTGCTCGTTCGTGTTCATGGCGATCGTAGTTGGAGCTAGGGTCGGTCAACATCGTGAGCTATTGGGTATGATCGACTGGTTTTTAACATGATGGAGGAAGAAGAAATAGAGGAAGCTCAGATTTTCTTGAATCAAAATCGACGGCCTAGATGAGTTTAAGGTTTAAAAATAAAAAGAAATGTAAATTAATATATATATTAATTCATACTATCTTTAAAATATCATAACTTCTTCATACAAGGTCTGTTTTTTACGAAACAAATTGCATTGGGTCCGTATTGACGAGCACTGAATTTTAGAGCTAGTTTGGAGTTGATTGGAGCTAGTGGAAATTTTGAGTAAAATTAAATGCTCGTTTAATTTTATTTGGAATAAAACACTACAACTGCTATTGGAACCAATGTGAGTACAACTCACTCTTTCCGACTCAGTGATATTTTTATATAAGTGAGAATAAATTTTATTTATACTGATTGATGATTGTTTGGATGACATATGATATATTGTCCATATATTGATTGGTATTTGGATATAATCCTGCTTATTGGAGCAGATGAGACCCTATATATTCCCGTGTATGAGCGGATGACCCTTTGTACGCGCGTCTACCTCGAATTGGATATTGTACATATTTTTTAATATGTATATTTGTTGCAGGTAACAGGTTAGAGGGATCCAACTGGATTCCTTACCAGTTTTGATTTTATTTACAGATATTGATATATATGCTGTTATCATGTGATATATGGTGTTTTGGATGCCGTGATTGATGTATTTAGTGCTGTTGCAGCATTGGGCCTATATTTTTGAATTTAAAAATGTTAAAGTGATGATTTACAAATTTAAAAAGGATTTTCTAGTGATTTTGAAAATAGTTGGTTTTTTTAATTTTGAATGGTTAAAGGAATGGATTTAGTTTTTAATAAATAAATGTTATAATTTTTATGTTATCAAAATTAGGATTTTTTTGAAATAAAATCAGAACGTTAATTTTGGAATATGAAGTTAATGATTTTGTAAATGGTTTAAAATTGAGATTTTGATTTACTATAAATGATCTATATATAAAATTGATATTTTATAAATAAAAATAACGAATTTATAAAGGAATTTTTATAAGTGTTAAAATAAAGTTATAAATGGATCTTATAAGTGAATAAGATATATTAATTGATGAAATTATAAAAGAATGAATTTGTAAAATAAATGATTTATAAGTAAATTAACTTATAATTGGATTTTGGAATATAAATGGAATATGTTAATAAAGGAATTTAAAAAGTGGAAGCTTTTATAAAATAGAAATGTGAATTTATAAACATTGTTTTATAAATATGAAATCAATTGAATTTGATAAGTTAAATAGTGGAAGTTTATTAAAGGAGAATTCATGATTTTGGACAGTGAATTATCTTTTAATAAATGTGTAGAAGTATTGAATTTGGTTAAAGGATTATATTCATGATTTTGGATAATGAATAATCTTTTAATTAAAAGACAGGTTTTGGAAATTGATCTTTTAAATGAAGTTAAATGATTTGAAGATGTTTTAAAATGTGTTAATTATCTAATACACGGATTTCAACATTCGTTCGAGAAATAAGGAAATGATGGACTATAACATTGTTGTTATAGTAAATGATTTTCGAAAAGAAATGTTTTGTATAGTATATGGAATTTATATTTCTATCTTTTTTTCGAATCTCTATACTAACGGTTTTGGGTTGTCGTAACGATGTTTTACGCAACATTCGCTTTGACCCAAATAAATGTGTTTAAGACAATGTTTACCTTAGAGAATTAAATATATACTTAATCCTGATTTAAGTATATGTAATATTTTTTAAGTGTTGAAAATAAAGAGATTAGTGAATTACTTATTATTAAATAAGTATGTGGAAAAGTTTTCCAATATTGAAAAGTTGAAATGGTTTTGAGAATTATATATTTTTAAAGATAATTTGAGGTGAATATTTGGAAAATGATTTAATTAATAAAAGATTAATTAAAAGGGCCTAGTAATTGCTTATGGTGTTGAATATTTGTTTGTTGGCTTTGATAGTTAAATAACCGACTATCAAATTTGGCCATTTTAGTTCCTCGACTTGATGTGGGAACTACTTAGTCATACACTTAGTACATAGCCTTTTGCGTAGGCTTGATTATCGTTTGTGTTAAGCATGTTGATTTGTGTAGTGCGGAGTATTACTCCAATCTATCGAGCTTCCTTCTTGGCCGAAGGATAGCAAGTTGAAAGTTGGAGACGTGATAAGTCTATGAGACTTAGTTTCTGTGTGAGGTTGAGAAATGCTTTTGTGTTGTTGGTGCAAAGAGACCGGGATCGGTTTATCCGAAAACCACTTTGGACCAATGTATATGCGTTCGATTTGTGTAGATTGTGATGACATTGATATTCTGGATTTTCGTAGTGGAGGACTGCTTTTTGATCGTTTTGGGTTAAAATCCTAATATACATCCAGTAGCAGCAGTCTCTTCATTATGAGATATCCAATGCAAGGACTATTTGCTACTAATCCTAGGGATTTCCCGATAGGATATGATAGGAAAGTACCTTCGTTTGTCATGTTCCTAGACAACTTGTATGGATGTTTGTATGACATTGCATTCCTAAAAGATTACGTACATTGGTTTTTACAAACGTACGTCAGTGGTGGTGGAGAAGGCAACTTCTCTTAGCTTAACACCCTCCTTGAGACGTGTGAGCTTAAGGGTTGTATTTTTGTGGAAGGCAATTAGTAGTCAACGGAAATGGCCGTGTGACATTCAAAGTGATGTGTATGTGATATGTGATATGTGCAAGGTGATCGTTACCTCAGGTCTCATCAATCGAAAATGACCGAAATAGGGTTAGATGCAACAAGGCTAAGTGGGTCGCTCCCAAGTAGGATATGATCATCCTCTTCTAGATATATCTTTACATGCTATGAAGTCATGTATCTGATTATTGTGGTTTGTATGCTTTGAGAGGCCTCGAAAAAGGTCAGTAATGACCGGATGATGACATATTCGGTACTATCTAGTTATAGAGGTAGGCCGGTCTTGTGTTGGTAGATGAACTTTGTGATGGTTTCTCGGTACATTCCTCTAGAGATGTACTACCGAAAGGTAGTCCCTTCACCTGGTCATTTGTATGGAAATCCAAATCCCACTACGAGCTTGCGGTTTTGTTTGTAAAGGCATAATTAATAGCCTCGAAATGCTATATGGGTAGCCATTTCGACTATGATTAATATTATTTGTATACTAGACATTAGTATAATATCAAATGATTTGATATGAAATGTTTTAGTTATCGTAAGGTAAAAACATGTCTGCGTTTATGTGTGGGCATATCTTACGAGATACTTTTGTTTTGATAAAGGAAAAGTTTGATAATTTAATAAATTCAGAGAGTGTGTTTCTCACACTGGTTTACCAGATTGATCCGGGTGTTCTTCCCTTTCTATGCTCAGGTCAGACCAAGTATATTTACAGGTTTAGAATTGGTGCTTTTGGAGCTTCAACAGGAGAGCTAGAGATCTTCATTTCGTATACACATATCTGTTTTTTATCCGCTGCTTATTTGTTGTATATTATCGGCAATTGTAAGGACATGTTATTATAACTGCCCAGGCTGATAACTAGTGATTGATTGTTGAACTGTGGTTGATGTATGTATATATACAGTTTCTATTTTGTAAAGATCATTGATATGACATTATATATTTTCTGCTGTGATGTGAGATTCTGTATTGTTCTGTTTGGTTCTATCTTCTCTCTTTCTTCTTTTCTCTTCTTCTCTCTTCTTTTCTTTCTCTTGGCTTTCCATAAGTTTGTGCTTTTTTGGTCGTACATTTATGGTTTATTGTCGATTTAAAGGGTATGGATTCGCGGGTCGTCACAGCCGCTATCGCCCCTTGGTGTCTAACTTTGAAATTCTCTAACAACAATGGCATCGGAGTCGTTCAGCGAGACTAGGCTGTTGAACGAGCCTGTTATGTTGCCGAGCTGCGGGAGGCGCATTGAAAAGGGAAAGGGAAGGGCGTAGAGGAATCTCTCTGCATCCGCTTTGCAGATAATTGACAGTTAAAGCCTGGTCCAAGGCCCGGGAACCACAATCAATTCCCAAGAGGTCTTGACCGAAGAGACACTGAAAATGAGGATGAAATCAAAGACAGTCAGGCTTCTCCGGTAGAGCTGACGATCGATGTTTCAATCGATAACAATGACGATTCTAGAATGGTAAAGATTAGATCTCAGCTAAACCAACAGATGAAGGTCGAATAGGTTGAATTTCCCAAGGCAAACCTCGACGTGTTTGCCTAGACACACTTCGACATGTGTGGGATCTCGCCGGACATCACGAGCCATACATTGAATATTGACCCGCAGCACGCCCCAGTCTAGCAAAAAAGGCATGGTATGGATCCAAAGAGATCTGTCGCACTAAAGGAAGAGATGGATAAACTCAGGTCGAACGAGTTCATCCGAGATGCATTATATTCAGAATGGGTGTCCAACCTTGTACTTATCAAAATACCTAACGAGAAATGGAGGACATGCGTTGACTACTCAGACTTGAATAAAGCTTGCCCTAAAGACAGTTTTCCACTTCCCCGAATTGATCAGCTTGTAGATTCAACACCCGGACATGAACTCTTATCCTTCATGGATGCTTTTGGCTACAATCGAATACCGATGCACCAACTTGATTAGAAGCATACCAGTTTTGTCACCAATTTGGGACTCAATTGTTATAAAGTGATGCCATTCAGACTTAAGAACGTCGGGGCAACCTATCAGAAACTCGTCAAACGAATGTTCGCTAACTAGATCAGGAAAACCATGGAGGTATATGTGGATAACATGATTGTGAAGTCACAATTCTTCACTTATCATATCAAAGACCTGGAAGCGATGTTCAACATCCTCCGAGAAGATAAAATGAAGCTCAACCCGTTGAAGTGTCACTTTAGGGTCGCGTACGGAAAGTTCCTCGAATTCATTGTTAATGCTCGGGGAATCGAAGCTAATCCCTAAAAAATCTGGACAATTAGAAATCTCGAGATTACAAGGACTATAAAGCAAGTTCAAAGCCTCAATGGGAAGGTAGCAACACTGAGCGGATTCATTTCAAAATCCACCGATAAATGCATTCCCTTCTTGGATCTGATCAGGAAAGGGAAACGGAACTTTGCATGGACTACAGAGTGTGAAGGCACATTCCGAGAACTGCTTCAACATCTGTCCACACCACCCATTCTATCAAAACTTATTGATTACGAGAGATCGTACACCTACTTGGCGGTGTCAGAAAATGCAATCAGTGCTGCTTTAATTCGGGAGGAGGACCGGTTAAAAAGGCCAGTCTATTACATCAGCAAATGGCTGATTGGAGCAGAGAGAAATTATTCAAAGTTGGAGAAATTAGTTGCTATCTTGTCGTTGCCTCGAGAAAGCGCCACCCATATTTTTAGGCTCATCCTATCGCTGTCTACACCGACCAACCATTACGATAGGTCCTTACGCGGCCTGAGACATCTGGTAGGTTACTCAAATGGAATATCGAGCTGATTCAGTTCGACATCACTTACACCAATACAAACTATTCAAGGATAAGTCCTAGTAGACTTCATCATCGAATTAACTATCCTGCAAAACTTGCCTGAAACCAGTGAATCTCCCAAATATGTCTGGAAGCTACATATTGATGGTGCGTCAAATGATCGCTGCTCAGGTGCCGGAGTTGTGCTTGAAACTCTTGAATGCTAGTCTATATGCTATGCTTTGAAGGTTGATTTCTGTGCGATTAACAACGAGGCCGAATATGAAGCCCTGCTCGTCAGACCAAGGCTTGCCAAAGATTTAAGAATTGTTGCTGTGGAGATTTACTGCGATTTGCAATTGGTCGTGTGCAAAGTTCGGGTGGAGTACCAGGCCAAAGACGAAGACTAGCTGCTTATCTCGCTCTTGTCCAAGAAATATTAAATCAGTTCAATTATTATGTTATCTATTGCATATCCCGAGAACTCAATCAGAAGGCTGATTCCTCGGCAAAGTTAGCTAGCACCGGTAGTGCACGGCAAATGGGACTCATTCCCATTGAGACATTATTTTCCCCGAGTATTGACCACGTGGAGACCGACTGGGTACTTAAAGTCATACCCGATAAGGAGTCATGGATGACTCCGTTCAGGAACTATCTCAAGCATGGGACCCTGCCAAAGCGCAGGAGTGAGAAATAACAAGTTCTTCGAAAGGCTTCGCGGTCCACTATTCAGAATGGAATCATGTATAGAAGAGGATACTCTATTCCTTTACTCTGGTGTATCGCCCACGATGAAATCAAACGAGTATTACACGATGTGCACGAAGGAGAATGCGGCAATCACACCAGGGGCAAGCTCTTGCTAAGAAAGTGCTCTGATATGGTTATTATTGGCCGACTGTAAATTGTGACGCATCAGATTATGCAAGGAAATGCGACAGATGTCAGAAACATGCTCAGTTTCGAAGATCCCCGCCTACTGAAATAACTCAGATGGTCAGTCCATGGCCGTTCGCAATATGGGTTATCGACATTATTGGGTCTCTACCTCTAGCTAAGGGTGGCACAAAGTACGCCATCGTTGCAGTTGACTACTTTACCAAATGGGTGGAAGTCAAGCCCCATGCTACTATCACAACGAAGAAAGTAATCAACTTTGTTGTACACAGCATTATTTGTCGATTTGGTCTTCCACATACCATCATCACTGACAATGGAGCCCAATTCGATAGTGTCGAGTTCAAAAATTTCTGTCAGCGATTCCATATCCAGAAGAAGTTCTCTACAGTTGTACACCCTCAAGCGAATGGATAGGTTGAAGCTGTTAATAAAGTTATAAAGTCTATTCTGAAGAAATAATTGGAAAAAGCTAGGGGCAAATGGATCGATGAACTTCCTATGGCACTATGGGCTTATCGAACAACCCACAAGTCCGTGACCAGCCATACTCTGCATTCACTTTCCTATGGTTCAGAAGTCATTATTCCAGTCAAGTTGGAAGTGCCTTCTCATTGTATGACATAGACCTGAAGACAAATGCTATATTGCTTGCTGAATCTCTAGACTTATTGGATGAGAAGCGAGAAGAGGCTGATTTGAGGGCAGCCGTGCATCGAAGTGGAGTTGCCCGATTGTACAATGCTAAGGTCTGACCTTGAACCTTTGAACTCGACGATCTCGTCCTCAACCGAATTTAACCGGTCCCTTCGCATATGAAAGCAATGTGGAGGGACCATATATCATTGAACGAAGACTCGGAGATTGCACATTCAAATTATCGACCATTGATGGGCACACTTTGCCAAGAGCCTGGAACAACGAGAGTCTTCGTTGCTACAACACATAACGGGCTTTATTATTCACTCAGTCTTCTTTTCATTTGCGGTTTGTTTATGCATTTTGAAATTTGAATTTGTAATAAGGCAACTAACTTTGCCATATTTTCTTATTTTAGCAATATAATGCCATCTCTTCGAGCGAGAGCAGTGATTCGTAAAATGGGTCATGCGACCATCACAATGCACGGAGAGCTAAGTTCCACCCTACATTGGGACTTATTCAAATAGGGAGTGACTGTGATACGACCGGTCACTCACTAAGTGAAACCCGAGAACGGGGGCAAGCCATCATACTGAAGCCAAAAAAGGATTGATACATGAAAATCCTCTAACTTACTCCGGCTCCCAAAGTGCGAGCTGGAGTATAAACCTACAAATGCGGGCTCGAAGAGGGTGGATCCGTCCACCTAACGACTTCGCTTGTGTTTAAACCAAGTCCGAGGAGGGTGGATTCGTCCATCTAACGACCTCACTTGCTAACTTAGGGTGGATGTGACCCGACCGTCCACGATCTTGATGAATCTATCGTTCCTAGAGTGCGAACGAAATCCTAAAACTCAAAACAAATGTGATTGACCGTCTGTTGGCAAACTTCATATTCCCAAAGTGAGAACTGGAGTATGAACATCAAAATGAGTGTCGTCGATCACCCATTGGCTAACTCTAAGTCCTCAAAGTGTAGACCAGAGTATAAACACAAATTGGGTGTGGTTGACCACCCACGAGTCAATCTAAGTCCCTAGAGTGCGGATGAAATTCTAAATATCAAACGGGTGTGACTGACCGTCCATAAAATAACTTAAGTCCCCAGAGCGTGGAAAAATCTT
This sequence comes from Allium cepa, assembly GCA_030765085.1. Taxonomy (NCBI): domain Eukaryota; kingdom Viridiplantae; phylum Streptophyta; class Magnoliopsida; order Asparagales; family Amaryllidaceae; genus Allium; species Allium cepa. Next base: position 473,228,473 of record CM060943.1, on the reverse strand, counting down.
TAAACATTAAACGGGCGTGACTAACTACCGACGTACAAGTGCAATTCCCAGAGTGTGGATGTGATCATCAATAGATGAGCGAGTGTGATCCAACTACTCAAACTTGTCATGTTTCAACTTTGTTTCAACTAAGTTGACCTCGATTTATCGAAGGCGGATAATGACTGCCGACCGACCACTTCAATTTATCCCCGGACTGGTGGAAAAACTCAAGTACCGGCTATTGATCGAGAAAGTGCAATATTAGGATTTACTTAACAACTAAACTCAAGTCTGATTCAGAGACTAAGGCTTCACAAGTATATTGAATGGAAGTTCGAGTGCTAAAACACTTAAATGAATAAACGCAAAACTGTGTAGGAAACAAAATGGAATGTTATTTTAAGTATTTTTTGAAAAAGAAGGATGAGTACAAAAATCATTCTAAGAAATCCTACTAGTAGGGGCCGTATCCGCTTCTATACATGGCCTACAGGAAGCAAAAAGAATTCCTATCTATCTACTAAAAAGGAAGCAAGGAGACATGTCTATTCTCTCAATTTTTTCTTCTTCTTCTTTGGCATTGACCCACTGGAGCTACCGCTCAGTGCCTCTTCGAGCCTTTTCCTTCTGGTGGTTGATCTCCGGATGGGGGAATTATGGTGACCTCTTCCTCTGAACTCATGAGAATTGGAATGATTTCTGAATGTGAAGTCGGAGGGATAGGACCGATGTGGGAAGATGAGGGAGGCATGCTAGTGTCGACAATTGTACCGTCGGGAGAAACCATTCGTAGAGGAGCTGGACGAGGACCCGCCATACCACCTCCGATAACACTGGCATGTGCGGCTGCTCCCATCTCGGCACTAATCTCTACTATTATCTCTTCTTCATGAATTGTTTGAGCGTCCACGGGGATGATGCCAGTTGAGCCCAAAGAGCTGGCTATGAATGCGCCTTCGCCGATGACGAATGGCAAGTCGGTAAGTGGGTCATTTTGATGGCCAAGGATTTCCTCCTTCATCTGCTCTTCAAAAGTAAAATCGCACCCCTACACTCCATCAGTTGATGCAGTGGTTGTTTTTGTGGTTTCCTCCGTCATAAGGGCCTTCTACCCATGATGCGGCTCTTGGGTTGTAGGGAGCAAGGCCGGTGCGGCTCCTATCGCTGAATAAAGATAAGAGAAAAGGTGTTAGTGACTACTTCAAACAATGCTCCCGACTTCAAATAAATGTGAAAAATGTTCAGAATACCTTCCTCAAATTGGCTTGCGGGTGGAGCCGGAGCAGCTTCAAGGGGATGCTCGCGAGCTGGAGACAACTATGGTTGATCAGGATTGTAAGCAGGCATAAATAGAGGATCAACTGCAGGAGTAGATTCGGGCTGGGTTGGCATAGGAATTTCGGAGCCCGTATCATGATGCTCAATGCCAGAACCCTCTCCTGCCTCTGGATGCTGAGTGTCGAGTCTCTCTTTCTTGAATTTTATAGTGGCATCGTGGAGAACTCTTCTCTCATCCTCATTCAGCATCTGATTCTCTAATTCAAACTCATCGATGGATTTAGTATGGTGCTCTTCTTTTTCATCTTCTACCAAGCGGCACCAAGCATTGTATAGATGTGATGGATAATCTTCGAGCCAGCTCAGATTTTGATGCTTCAGAACATTGGCATTATATCTAATAAGGAGTTCTTTAATGTTACCCTCCAACCTTTCCTCTTCCACTCTGACTTCACCATCAACCCTGACTTCGGCTTCCTGAACCTTTAGCTTTGCCGCATCCCTCTTATCCCTAAGCACCATAGTCTGCTCGCATGCTTCTTGAGTGGTTTTGTTTGCATCGTCTTTTTCTTTGACGGCTTCAGCAAATTTAGCTTTAAGCTGCTTAAGCTCTTTTAGCACCGCATCTCTTTTATCCATGACTATGGTGGTCCGGTGCCCCATTTCCTCGACTAGGGCTATGTGTGTTCGCCTCATCTCCTCCATCCTTGGGGATGTCGCGTCGCCTCTTTTATTAGCCTCCGTTTCTGAATTTCTCGCAGACTCATTTTCATCATTAAGCACCTGAATTATGCAGTCCTTCTCAGCGATGTCAGTTTCTAGTTTCTCGATTGTCTTCACTCGCTCAAAGGCTACCGCTGATACTTTATCTGCTGTCTTCATCCATTTCCGATATTCGCCATAAAGATTGTATATGTAGTCGTGCATCGCCTATTCTGCCTCATTGGGGATTCGCTTTAAGTGGGGGGGGGGAATATAAAGCTGTAAAAATAGATATTCGGAAAATCCTTTTTCAACTTAGCGGTTCTAATCGATCCTTCCTCGGTGGGTTCCGTGACGGCTTGTTTAGTGGCAACGGGAGCCTCATTTTTAGTGCTCCGATGTTGTTGGTCAGGCCTTGATGCTTGGGGAGGTGGTATTTGACACGAGGATTCAAGGGGTTGTTTGCCAGAGCCAGAAGATTGTGTTGGACCTATAGGTAGTGGGAAGCGCGATCGAGAACGGCGACTGTACTGTCCCTCTTTCTCCCTCTCGTTGTACCTTTCCCTCTCATAGCGCTCCCTCTCTTGACTAGAGTAGCCGCAATCACGGTCTCTATCGGCCTCACGTCTGCGAGACTTAGAGTAAGAGCTCGATGAACGGCGTGCGGAACAGAGACTGCCAAGCATAGATTCCCGCCTCAACATTATATCTGTAAAATGAAAAGAGAAACAAAGTTGGTACTCTCCAGAGATGAATAGCTTATGACTAGAAATTTTATGGTGCCATGGAGTGTGTGTATGCATATGCAAACCCCACCCCTCCCCCACCAACCGACTGTAATAGTCGTACTTGGAGGAGTTGGCTCTCCTACGTCTAAGGCGTTTTGAAGCCCCTCTAATATGGTATCTTAGTGCAAAGGCAAGTCATCCGAAATGGGAATGTCAACCAATCCCGCAAAGGAGCTCTCCATCTGTGAAAGAGGAATCTCTTGGCTAGTAACATGCAAAGAGACTATGACGGTTTTGCGCCTAATAGATTTTCAAGTAGTAGACTTGCCTCTTCTTTTCCACTCTAAAGATCACGGACTTTGCGAAGGCCCAGCTGCGGGCTCACTCCAGCGGTCATATTCTCATCATCGCCTTATTCAGTAATTATTATCCAACGAGCTCTCCTTCGAGCTTGCCTCACCAGAACTGTCCTGAGAACTCCTGCCAGACCAATGCTTTGATCAATGAGCCCAACGACAACCAGATTCTCGTCCGAAAGGACTTCATCAATTTCTCTATGTTCGACGGGCACCTCTTGAAGAACTCGTACTATCTCCTTAAACTGAGCACCTTCAGGTCGTGGAATTGAAATCGTAGAAGGAAGAAAATGTTATACTCGACATCAACTACTATTATCCAGTTAGTCAGCAAGGAGGCCGGGGAACTTATGTCTTGCTATCCACCATCTGGAAAACATCGATGGACACCGAACATAGAACCATTCAGTTTTAAAGTATCTCAGTTTGCTCCAAGCCCTGGTTACGACTTGAATATTTCTAACTGCTTCTAGAAAAGTAAAGGAAGGGTTGTCCCCGCGACTCTTTGTATTGAATAGGTATCTGAACTCCTCTACTAGCGAAGGACGGAAGAGGTGCTCCATGAAGATGAAAAACAAACTATTGAGCAAGGAAAATCCATTCTGGTGCAGCTAAGAAGGAGCAATCCTCAAGAAAAGTAAAACTTCCTGGATGAAGTGGTTGAAAGGAGGAAGTGTCCTAGCTACACACATAAATCTGTTGCAGGCTGTATACCCTTCCGGGGGGTTGTGGGCTCTATCTTCTGACTCCGGCAGTAAGACATCGTCCAGCGACAACCCATGCCTTAAACAAATTCTGCCCAACGTATCTTCAGAAATATTAGAACTGACAGAATCTTATGGATGTGCGATGAAGACTGCTCCTGGTAACTCGTCTGGAGCAGGGCTAATAACATCGGCTACGATAACCGGCATTTCTAATGCGGGAAGAGGCAGACTCTGAACATCCTGCGACTGTAAACTTGTGAGTTCCATAGCTATTGAACTCAATAAAAATCATCATTAGACGATAATAAACTCATGTTTCCCCCTGTGTAAGTGTGTGAATGTGTTGTGCAGTGCAGTGCTACATAATACTTAAGAAATTCTACAGAATTTGAGAAATGTTCAAACGATAAGACTTCGAGATTCAACCGTAGTGACCGTCATCGCCGACTGTCACAACCGTGCCATTCGGACTTCGGAGATCGATCCAAGTTAAAGTTCGTCAAAATTTTCAAGTAACAGTTCCATCGACGAGCTTCAAAGAGCAGTCAAGTATGTAGTGAAACGGTTAAGTCCAATTATGCAAGGTAGAAGCTCGTCGGAGTCAAGTATCCAAGTGTGCAAGAATTTCGTATCCATTAGAGTTCAAGTTTGATTGATCACTAGAAGGACACTTCATGTCGATCAGAGAAGTCAACATTTTGTATCGATCATTGAAAGGTCAGTTCGTATCGATCAAAAACCTTTGACTTCATATCAATCGCATACACGCCTTCGTATCGATCCCAAGATCCAAGCCTTCATATCAATCGCTTTGGATCGATACGAAATCCCACCATAGATCGGTATGAATCTTCCCCCTCCATCAGTACGAAGTCCCATGGCTCGAATCGATACGAACTCCCTCTTAATCTAGAACGATACGAACTCTTCTGTCATCCATCATCGATACGAATGTGTCCTTCACTCCATCACCCATCCTCGATACGAATGCATATTTCATACCCATCTACAATTCTTCTTCCCCGATCAACTCAAACAACACAAAAACCATTCTGACCTTCCTCGACCTCACTCCGACCATCTTCGGCCACCTCTTCACCAGACTCAACAACGAATATGAATGGAATGACAAACAAGTTCGAATCTCATCATTTTCGTGTGAATTTGTAGGTTTAATTACCTAATTTAGGCCGTTAATTCGAAGGATCAAGGAATTAAATAGCTTGCAAACAAAAGCAATTTCCAATTCTCAGTTCTTCAATCGATACGAAAGCAAGGGAAAAATGAGAGCAAGTACAAAATTTCTAAGTACAAAATTCTATTTATATGGTTCGACACTAAGCAAATGTCAATTCGTCTCCCGGTGCCAGTGACCGATCAAAGCAGTCTCCCCTCATATTGATACAAAGAAAGCTGTTTGTATCCATTCCCCATCGATCTAGAACACAGCCGTTTGTATCCATTAGTGGCTCATCGATATGAATAAGACAACAGGGACTTGTTTGGACCATTCTGACCCATGATCAATTCATCAATACGAAGTGATCCTATCTAACACTTTAAATCCTACAAAGATTCGTGTCCACCGATATGAAATATTTCAGAGAACTATTGACACGTATCGATAGTCATCGATACGAAGCGTGTTTTTCAACTTCTCAAATCGATCCAGGAGAGAACCGACACAAAGAGATACTCTAAAAGCGACCATCAAGCGTCGTTACAACTCGAATTTCACATCGATCTAGGAGGGGATCGATACGAGACTCGATTAAAAAAATTAAAAAAACTTGACAACGACCCATGAACGTGCAACACGAACAGGAGTCAAGTTAACATACATGCATGAATGAGGGACTAACATTCAATTTTCAAAATTTACAGGAATTGAATGCTCACCTTATGAAAATTACAACAGTGAATGACAAGTTACTATCACTCGACACTCAGTTACGATAATGCAATGCATAATCATTGGCAGCCAAGAGTTCATCATTTACATTATCAATTATCGATCAGAGGTTACATCTCTTGATGAAAAGCAACGACTATTCAACGAATTGAACAGAACTTTTCAGACTAAAGATTATCTTTTCAAAGCATGTCATGTTCACACAAGATGTACTTTGGTGTGCAAATGTTATTCCGCCTTTTGGCAAGGCCGTGAGACCAAGAAATTAACTAGAAATCAAAGACAGTTCGTCCCGGAGATCGGTTATACGCAGGTTCACTATGGATACAGGCGAATTTGGTCCAAACCTGGATCGAGCTACAATTGACAGGACACGACAAGCAAAGCTATGAGAGCCAATGTTCCGAATTTCAAGTCAACCGGAGTTCGTATGCTCAAGATATTTATCGATCAAGCTCAAGGAAATCAACTATATTCGTATCTATACAAATTCGTATCCATCCCTTCGGAAAGCTTTATTTCGTATCCATAAATCATCGACTTCCTTCATGTCCATCAAAGCCAGTCGTATCTATGGAGAGTTGCTATTTTGTATCGATCATGTTTGCTCCACTTCGTATCAACAAACAACACTTCGTATCGATCTCATTCATACATGCTTCGTATCGATCTCTCCGTCAACTCATTTCGTATCAATCTGCATTAATCGATACGAAACACGCCACTAAAACGATCGATACAAAACAACACTTCAAAACATCAGTACAAAGTCGGAATCTTCAATCGATACATAAAGCCTAAATTCATATCGATATGAAATAAAGTCAAAGCCACCGATACGAAGAGTAAATTTAGGTCGATACAAACAAAGTATGTGAGACTCAGTCACTCGGGGTGAAAAGTGGATCGATCCTAGAATATAGCACCACATCACTCATGATCGACACGAGCCAGCATGGATACGAAGCCATCGATACGAATGGGATCGATATGATTTCGGCAGCCTTTTGCAAATCCAAACTTGGATCGATCGTAACTCAAATTATACAAATCTAAATGCCACCAAATTTTCACAAGAGCTTGCGTACCACCTCTACTTGGTCCATGATCGATCTCGACCCAAATGGATGTGTTTTGGATCGATATGAAATGAGTGTGTATCGATCATGGATCGATCCCAATCAATATCGGATCGATCTGGTGGGCCCATCCATGTGAGAGAAGGAGTCTTCCGAGATTTGAGTCAGATATTTGCAGCCTACACCTATAAATAGCGACCCTGGACCTACAGAAAAGGGACTTTTGGCTTCTCTACACTGATACTATGCCGAAATCATTACTATACTTTAGTTGTACTATTGTAATCTCTTGTAATCAGCAAGTGGAATTCAATAAACATCAACCATTTCATAGTGGATGTAGACAATACGCCGAACCACTCTAAATTTGTGTGTATCTGCATTTATTTCTCATTTGTTGATTGGTATGTTTGTTAGATCTGCCTCATTTTACATTTAATTTCTTCATTTTATCTCTTCAAACACATCCAAAGAGTGTTATGCCCAATTTTGGTACAAACAATAATCATTTCAAAAAAAACTACATTCTTATTTATCTATAAAAATCAGTTTATATAATACTAAAATTGTTTATGGAATATTTCACAAGACTTTATGTTAACTGGATTTTTTAACCCAACATAATTCAAAGGAAGTCAGAACATCAACAACAAGTCAAAACAACTCAAGAATCAACCAAGAGGAACAAATGAAGGAATGAAGAAAGACTCAAGAGGAGGAAACCAACATTTAGCCAAGATGATGGACCGCCAGCGATCCATCACCTATTGATCGCTCGCGATCCATAAGGTTCACTTGTGGATCCTCCAATCCTCTTGCACCATGATCTAATATCTTCCCTAGAGACGCTTTCCAAGCATAGCATGCCAAACAATCTAGCTTGAGAAGTGAAGACTCATCTGATTCAAGCGGTTTGACCAAAAGAAGCTAACTTAAAATGGACCTATAGAGCTCATACTAAGTCGAATTGACTTAAATTATAGAAGAACACTCAGACGACGTAATAGAAGGCTAACAAAAAAATTGAGATCATTTGGAGTTAAATTAATGGATCACTAGCGACCTAACTAGATGGATCGCTTGCGACCCATGTAGAGTGGACTCCATTAACTCAAATTTTTGTAGTAGGTCTCACACACCTTAGAGAGAGTACCTACAAAGTTTCGTCCGAATTGATTAAATTTTGAGGGGGTTATGGATGATTCTTCTGGACTAGATGACCCATGAAGATGGATAATAAAACTAACTCCAAACGATAAGATATTTGGACAAGGCACTTAAATAAAAGATAGGAAGACAACCAAACAAAGATCACTCAAAAATATTCTAAGCGGATGGATAGCTAGCGATCCATCCCCTATGGATAGTTAACGATCCATTAAAATAGGTCGGATCGTCCTCAAACTTTTTGAGTTCTTTCATAGCACTAAGTAACGGCTTCTAGTAGAAAAATATGCTAAGTCGATTGATAGCTAGCGATCCATCCTCTATAGATAGCTTGTGATCCATAGAAATGTCGGATTGATTTGAGATTTTTGGTGATGACTTGGCATAACAATTGGACTCTTCTGTACCTGGACTTCTGGCCCAATACTCAATGAATTTCCCCATAAATACTCATGTACCTGTAACTAGAGATGGATCTTTGTCGAGGAGAGAGAGCCTCCATTACTCTACTGGAATTCCTTCACTTCTTCAACTTTCTTCTCCCTCACAACAGTCATCGAGGGGGTTACTGTGATTCTCTATTCAACCCTTGTACTTGTGACTTATTCTAACTCATTGTAACTTAGATCTAAGAACTAACTAATTCATATGCTGAGAGATTCAATTATTATAATCATGATAAAGATTGGTTAAAGTGGACGTCGGCCAGAGTCAGCGGAACTACTATAAAAATTATGTGTCTCATTTCTTACTTTTGCTTTTTATTTTTCATTTATCTGAAATTTGTGTTGCTGATTATCTGCACTTGTACTTTCACACTTAATCTAGGGTGTTAATCCATCTTTTGGGTTAACATTTTGGTGCTTTCATCGAGAACCTTGAACGAGATTTGAAGAATTGAAGTTTGAATCTAAGATTTAGAGAAGATGAGTAGCCTGATACTAGATCTAGAATCGTGGCAAGTCAACCGGTGCCTGGGGCAGCCGGGAGGTGTCCTCAATTTCTCATCAACCCATCTATGTAATTAGAGAAGAAATAGAGGATGATGAAGGACATGTAAGATGGGATCTTGTCTAAAGCAACAAGAGATGATAGATAGCTTCTTCCAGAAGATGGAGCAGCAAGGGATGGTTAGATCTACAGGGATATGAATCAAACTCCAAGAAATAACAACAAGATCCACTGGAGCTAGATTTGAATTGGTTGGAATGCTATATCCACACCTAGAACAACCAATACGTAGGGGCAACGCTGGAATCAAAAATGGGACCCAATGCAGGAGCATCTGGAGTTAGAGAAAAACAAACTGATACAATGCCTACATGACTTAGGGGCACGATAGATTTGGATCTAGGATGTGTTTTAATGCCTTGATAGGGCTGGAGCTAAAGTAGCAAATTAGAGTACGATTACATGACTGCATGATCCGAAACCAGAAGCCCATATATGGAACATGGGTCAGGTCCATCCCTTACTCTTTGCCCTTTGTTTTTTCTTCCTTCAATACCTTAGACCACTTACACGTGTACGAGACGTAGATTGGTCTCTAGGCATGTTCTAACTTGGATGTCTAGGATGAACATTAAACAAATCATCTTAGAGTCTCGACCGAAGAGATGGGACCGATGTGCAAGGTGCAAGTCCCCTTGCTAGAGAGAAAGTGGATGGACTTGTATGATATCGAACGCTATTAGAGTCCTGACTGGAGAGACGGGACCGGAGTGCAAGAAGTAAGTCTCCTCACCAGAGAGTAAGCAAATGGGCTTGCTTAATCTCCCTTAACTTAATAAGCAAATGATCCAGAGAGATTATCCCCGTTAACTAAATAAACAAACGATCTGGAGAGATCATCCCCTTAAATTAAAACGTTAAACGATCCGGAGAGATCATACATTAGACAAAACATTAAAGTATCCAGAGAGATCGCACATTAAACGAAACATTAAAATGATCCAAAGATATCGCACATTAAACTAAACTTAAATGATCAGGAGAGATCGAGCCTTAAAACAGATTTGATTTAATAAAAGGATTTGAATACCTTATAAATAGAATAACACTTAAATCCTAGATGAACACATGATGACCGTATACGATGTGATTCTGATATATGATGTGATTCTGATATATGATATGATTTTGACATATGATGTGACAACTCTGAATGAGAAGAAAAAATTGATACTGGTGTAAATCCCGAATGAACATGGGGCAATTAAAGATATGTGATATAAATGGAGATATATGATGTAATTGGAAAAACGTGATTTAATTAGAGATATGTGATGCAGTAACTCCAAATGAAATCAGAATGATTATGATGTATAGATTATACCTAAGCAGAGTTAGCGTCTAAGGATATGACGGGTTTGGAACGACTTGTGATTGAAAAGAGAATCTGAATGAACTAGATGATTCACCAAGGCTAAAGCAGCTAGAAAATTCAATTGTTCAAGACTGGAGGTAGGAATTTGTTCTGGAGCAAAGCACACCTTTCATCTAAAGGCATACTTCGAGGGGCAAGTGTTAACTGGGTTTTCTAACTCAACGGAATTCAAAGGAAATCAGAACATCTACGAAAAGTCAAAACAACTCAAGAATCAACCAAGAAGACCAGAAGAAAGAATGAAGAAAGACTCAAGAGGAGGAAACCAAAATTTGGCCAAGATAATGGATCGCCAGCGATCCATCACCTATGAATCGCTAGCGGTCCATATTGCTCGTGGATCCTCCAATCCTATGCACCATGATCTAATATATTCCCTAGAGACGCTTGCCAAGTTTCATAGTATGCTAGAAAATCTAGCTCGATAAGTGAAGACTCGTCTGATTCAAGCTGTTTGACCAAAATAGCTAACTTAAAATGGATCTACAGAACTCATACGAAGTCGGTTTGACCATTTGAGTTGATTTGATCGATCGCTAGCGACCTAATTAGATGGATCACTAGCGACCCATGTAGAGTGGGCTCATCCACCTCAAATTTTTATGGTAGGTCCCACACATCTTAGAGAGAGTACCTGCAATGTTTCATCTGATTTTGTTAATTTTTGAGAGAGTTTTCGACGATTCTTCTAGACTAGATGACCTATGAAGACGGATGATCAAACTAACTCCAAACGACTTGATATTTGGACAATGCACTTAAATAGAAGATGGGAAGATAACCAAACAAAGATCACTCAAAAATATGCTAAGTGGATAGATAGCTAGCGATCCATCCCCTATGGATAGCTAGCGATCCATCAAGATAGGTCGGATTGTCCTTAAACTTTCCAAGCTCCTTCGTAGCACTAAGTAAAGGCTTTTGATAGAAAAATATGCTAAGTTGATGGATAGCTAGCGATCCATACTCTATGAATAGCTAGCGATCCATAGAAATAACTTAGACTTATTTGATATTTTCAGTGATGACTTGGCATAATAAATGAACTCTTCTGCACCTGGACTTCTGGCCCAATACTCATTGAATTTCCCTATAAATACTCACCTAACTGCAAATAGAGATGCATCTTTTCCGGGGAGAGAGCCGCCAACACTCTATTGGAATTCCTTCACTTCTTCAACTTTCTTCTCCCTCACAACAGTCATTAAGGGGGTTATTGTGATTCTCCATTCAACCCTTGTACTTGTGACTTATTCTAACTTATTGTAACTTAGATCTAAGGACTAACTAGTTGAAATGCAGAGAGATTCAACTAGTGTAATCATAATAAAGATTGGTTAACGTGGAAGCTGGCTAGAGTCAGCCGAACCACTATAAAATTCTATGCTCTTTTCTTTCTTCTGCTTTTTATTTGTTGTTTATATGAGATTTATGATGCTGACTACAATGGTGCTTTCACACTTGATCCAGGGTGTTGATCCATCTTTTGGGTTAACACTTTAATTATAAAACATCTCATTATCTTAAGCTCATATTTATTTACCCAAATAGTATTTTCTTTTACTACTCAAATTATTTATGAAACATATCATAAAATGTTAAATAAGTTATAAATATTTCTTATAAAAACTTAACTTTATTTAAAAAAACATTTCTTGGAACACAATTTCATTTTAAAACATTTCAGGACTTATGTTCATTACTCGTGTGCCACTCAACTATGTCCTATGAGTATATACAAAACATTCTTTTACATTTTCGCATCGAAAAATTTCGACGAACGCCTAAAGTAATTTTGGTCATATAATCAAGTTAGTCTTATAGATTTCCTTATCCATAAATTTAGTAAAACAGCTAGGTTGAGTAGGACTCTGGTATCCAAACTCAAGACTAGAATTTACTTTCCATAGGCAACACTAAAGCAAAGATGATCATTATTTAGCCGAATAACATCGAATTTTTTTATCTAACAGGGACGCTTAACAAATTTTAAACTTGTTTTAATTTACTATCTTTTCGAACTAAGAGTTATAAAAATTCAACTTTCATATTTTTATAAAAATACTTAGCTTCTATTTCTTTATCAATTTGAAAGTTCCGACTGTCCAAAATCGCCAAAAATTCCATTTTAATTTCAATAATTGAAAACTAACAAACAACCTTTCACAATAAGAGGCACAACTAAACTACCCTAATGCATAGGATACATGCGAGCATAAAACTTAACAATAAACTAAGATTTAAAGTTTCAAATTATTCGAAATAATAATATATACGTATATCATTTTGGATATCAGATCATATTTTTCAAGATTAAACCAAAATCATTTTCTCAAACCAATTCCCAAAATATTTTCTTTGAAATCCATGAAAATATTCATATAGATCGAGTAACAACAAAATAATACAATGAACTTGATCCAACCAAGAAGTGTCAAGAAGTGCAAAGCTCAAGAGAAGTGCCTACCATCCGAACACATCTCTCTCCCATTTTTAGTCATTTTCGAGCCACTCGAACTAGCTAACATAAAAAACATTGTTTCCTGAGTCAACTTGTTGATTTCGAGTGTAATCTTAAACTCGAACAAATCTTTTAAACCCTTTTAAAAAAATTAGTCCTTTAAAATAGTTTCAAATAATACTATTAGTATTTCTCCAAACTCTTAGAAAGTATTTAAAAAAGAATGAGTTTTAAGTTCTCAAATTTTCAAATTAAATCTTTTCTTGATTATAAATCATATTTGTTCTAGTCATATTTATATAAACCATATTTATATAAGTCATAGCAATATTTGTATAAACTACATTTATATACTTTCTTATATATAATCATTCTACAATATCTTATCCTTCTTATTAAACTATAATAACAATTTTTCTTTGAGTTAACTTTTTAGCCTAACATTATCATCGAACGCCTTATAGTCAAACTATGAAACTTAATTCACAAGGTGTTCCTTTAAATGCTCCCATAAATTTCTATCTGCCTAACCCATGTTGTAAAGAGGTAAACTACTTAATAAATAATGTTCAATGCTCATAAATTGGCGGGACATGACTAAACAAAATTGAATATTATCATTTCCTAACAACCAAAGATATCATAAATAATTATATCAATTTATGAAAAATTATTCTTTTATTTATAAAATGTAATCCTAGGTAAAAAAATTATTTACTAATTTTGAAAACAATATTCTTTCTGTTGGTATTATTCAAGTGTTTAGAGACCCCTATCGACAATGTTGATCAGACGCGTCGATGGGAATCCATAAGCACTCAACAGACCAATCAAAACAATACAAAACATTACTATAACAGTAACAAATATCACTCTCATGTATTTAGTACACTCAAACTCATAATTAGGTATTCTGTTACCCTATCTCATAATGAGTTTTACCCAACCAATGCGAAGGTTCTCGCTTAACCTTCAATTCTGATACCAAGATGTAGTGATTGCCTTTTCGACCCTCAAATGTCGACACTAATACATCCATGGTATTTATGTGCCTAGCATCCAAGTGACGGAAAGACAAAACGTTAGGGTAAAGATAGAGAAGAAAATGAATAAGAAAGAGTAGTAAAAAAACATCTGAATCTCATAATGGAATGATAACATATAATATCAAAATGATCTTCATAATGAAAACTATATGGACATAATAATCAGAGCAAACTAACCTATCATCAGCCTGGACAGTTATAACTATCTGTCCTCACAATTGCTGATATATAAATTAATGCATTGGAAATAAAAATTATGGTAGGAAATCATCCAGGCCCTCCCCAAGAGCTCCAATGAACATTAATGAAATCTCGAAATATACACGGAGCTGACCCGTGCATTATAAGAAAATAACACCCAGATCACTCTGGTAAATCAGCGTGAGAAACTCAAGTCATTTGGATTATTAAGTTATAAAACCTTTCCAAATAAAGGTATCTTGTAAAACCATGCCGCACATAAACACGGATGAATTTTTACCTTACAATAATCAAAAAAATTCTATTAGAAAATCTAATTATATTATAATAATGTCTAGGGTTTCAAATAAATATAAATCATAGCTAGAATGGTTACATTTTTTACATTCAACAGCATATTTAGTATACAAACAAAACCACTAAGGTATGTTCGTATAAATGGATTTTCCATGGAGACGCCTCCAGCTTAAAAATTGAAGCGGATCTCCTATGACAAGGATCTGAAACTACCTTTCGAGCCGTATATCTCTAGATAAAATATACCTAAGGTAAACACAAATGGTCCACGCCTGAATAAGTGAATCCGAACCATGTGGAACCTAAGCATCATCAACTCATGTTGGGCAACGTATCGATAAGTATACTCTAGATAATGGAATTAAGACACCCCTCTAGGTTTGTAAAACCCCTAGATTGTGCATCCTACACTGTCTTTAGTCATTTTTCTGATATCAAGGCTACATTTGGCATCTTCTCATGAGTTTTCAATACTCAAACAATAATGAATCCCACATGGATTCCATCATCTTAATAGATTTTGAAACCACACATGGATTCCATCATTCCACTTTCAAAACATAGAACACGTATCTCAGTCTTGAAGTGGTTTTCGATAAGCAGAACACAAATTGATCCCAGTATCTACAAGACTAAATCAATGAATTTAGTCGTATTCAACAATAATGTGAATGATCACATAAGAAAATTAATTCCCATATACTCTCCATAAGCAAGTAAACATATAAGCACTATCAATTCATTCAAAGCATGATCAAGTCACATAAACGAATTTTAATCTCTTTTCAATTAATTTATCCTTTATTAATTAAAAACCCTTTTTATTAGTAAAACACCTTTTTACTAATAAAACTTCTCTAATTAATCAAAATTTCCTTTATAAATTAATACTCCATTATTAGATAATACTTTTGTTATAAATCTACATATATACATATTTAATTTTTCTATATAAAAGATACATACTTGTGTGTATAGTTATTCACCTACTCTTTTCAATCTTAAAATGTATTCATATACTTATCTCAATAGCATAAGTATATTCCCAAATTACTTGACAAAGTTTTCTTTACATAAATATAATCGAAGAGGTTAAAAACAAATGTTGCTAAAACATTGTTATTATAAACCTCTTTTCTTTTATAAATTAAACATATAACCTTTTCTAGCTTTTTATAAAAGAACATATACATTTTCTATATTTTTATAAAAGACTTTGGTACTTGTTATTATATTTAACATTCCATTATTAAAGATCTAATTATGTTTATAATAATTTTTCCACTTTAAAATGTAATTCAAGGGTTTAAAAACAAATGTTACTAAAACATTTTTTTACAACAAACCCAAAACACATCACCTTTTATCATTATCTTTAAAACTTTCTTTTAAAGGTTTAATGACATTTATAAGGGCATAAGACAAAGGTTGTTTAAACATTGTCACAACAAACCCAAATCATTTCATACTAAAAAACATTCCTCTTTAAAATTCTCCTTTAAAGGTTTAATTTTATTTAAGGGTTAAAGAAAAGTGTTGTTTAAAACATTGTCACAACAAACTCAAAACATTCATTAACACTTAACCTTAAAGTATTCATTATTAAATATCGAACTATATCCCTAAGTATATTTAATAATAAGCGTTGTAACACAGTTGTTACGAAACAATATTTACTACAACCCAAAACCTTTTACTTATATCCAACATTAACATTAAAACATTTATTTTAATAAGCATGTCCACACTTATTAATTAAGATAATACACTTTTAATTAATTTTATAAAACCGTTCATTTTAACTTAAGTGTTAAAACCCAAATCTACTTTATTACATTTACAAAATACTTAATTTAATATAAAAACTTATATATATAGAAATATTTTTAAAATACTTATTAAAATGTTAAAACACTTTTAAAACTACTTAAAATATATGATAATTATTTATATGGAATATTATGTAAAAATTATCAATTTTGAAATAAATAGAAAAATCAAAATAAACAAGTTTTATTTTAAAAGTCGCTTAGTTTAAAAATTCATAATTAAGTGTTACTTGAAACCAATTTTAAACACTTTATTACAAGTTAGAAAACAAACTTAAAAATACTAGAGAAGAATAACAATTTAAAATTCATTTTTAATCAATTTATAGTTTCAAATATCAAAGATGCATTTCTAGAAATGCTGTCTAAAGTTTTGTTACAAGTTTTAACACATATATTGTACAACTTTGCATCCAGTACTCAATACGTTAACAATTGATTTTAGATCTGTTCTTTTTACAATAGTTAGTATGCTTCTGGTACATGAAAACCATGAAGAAAAATCCAAAATAATTTCTTTTAGTTTTTATAGAAAATTTTGAAAACAGTGTATTTTATTGAACTGCTTGTATAGCGACTATTTCGCTATAACTTTTGCTTCTTCGTTCAACTAGCTATCAATTGGCTTGAGCTTCAAAGTTTTCTCAATAATGAATAATAAATTATCAAACTGTCAAAAAGGTAACGAAAATCCTAAGAAAGTTTTTACAAATACAAACGTTATTTTCCAAAAACAAGTTATTTAAGAGTGTCGATATAGCGACCTTTTTACTTCAATTTTTTACAACTTTGATTTTCCTTTTTATATCTTTTAAACACATCCTTTGCTTTTTAAAACACTTATATAAGATTATAAATCAACCAAAACAAGTTATGTTAAAATGTGTTATTAAATCATCATTTTTCACAATTTAAAGTTAAGGGATTTCAAAGCGCTTTTACAGCGACAATCGCTATACAGACAATTTCGTATTCAATCCCATATTTAGTGTCATTTCATTTTATACACATATATGACTTCCAATTCCAGACCATATTAATTACAACATGTTTTAACATATGTATTTAAATCAATTGTCCATTTCAAATGTCCAACTCAACTTATCATAATTCAATAGTTTAATAAGCAACTACTTTATCAACTTACATGCTTAATAAAGCATACACTCAAGGGTGTAACTTTCAGTAGTTAATGTCTATTATTATTAATAGTAAGCAATATTAACATATGATTTAGCAAGCAATTACCAAGCAATATTATCACTTATTAATTTAGATAATTAACTTCATTCAAAGTGAGAATAACTCACTTTTGTTTGAATCAAATTTCACTTTTTTCCTACCAATATTCAATAAAACCATGCTACACTTCCTTCTTTCAACACACAAGCCAAGAATTAAGCACAACAAGAGAGAAGAGGGGGTAAGAAGTGCATGTCCAAGATTGGTGTACCCTATTTTAGGTACGTCCTTGATTGGTTTGAAGGGGACAGCTTCTATTCTTTTGTTTTTGTGGTGGTAGATTGATGTTGTATGGTACTATAGGATGATAGCATGACTTTGGAGGAGTTTGGATTAATTTAGAGTTGTTTTGATTTAAGACTTTATGTTGAGAAGGGAGTAAGAGTGTAGAGTTTCTTAGGAGTTTGGAATTATGGGAATGAAGAGAGCCTTGTATATATTTATATAGACTTAGGAAATATGGTAAAAGACCACCAATACCCTCCTCCTTTCATGCTTCAAAACATGCACGCCATACTCTTACACAAACATACCTCTTACACACTATACTTCTTTAAATCACTCCTTGATTTAAGAGTCCTTATGTACTCTTTCTTTAATTAATTACTTTGTTTAATTAAACTTTAGTTAATATAAGAGAGATTTTTAATTCTTATTAATGTTCATATGATAACTATACAAGTTGCAAAATATTTACATAACTTGTTCAACAAAACGTTTTCCTATCATAATTTATCCAAAGTGTATATTTTTGTAAACACATTTCAAAAATAGATTTTCTATCATTATTTATTTACTAAAAAGTGTTTAACAAGGTTATAAAATAATATTTAATCACAATTAATCTTGGACACAAATATTTAAATAACTCATATACTTAAATATAAAGTGCTCAAAATTCTGGATCATTATATCTTTGTTATCTTAATATAACGTTTTTTAATTATTATGATGTTAAAGGTCATTTTTCCATATTTAGAATGAAGAAAATCATTGTATGAATAGAATTTATTACTTATGTATTATCTATTGGGGTGTATCGCATTGCATGTCGCTAAAGGGCTCATATTGGAAATAGAAGTCTCACATCGTGAAAAATAATAGAGGTGACTAGTATATATATGATATTGGTCAAAATGTAACAATAAAAGATTCCTTTTGTTAACGATGTTGACAAAATCTTTGTTTCACTACAAAGAGATGTGCGTACGAATCCTAAAATTTCAATGTGGTATCACGACAAATGGTAATGCTTGGGACAATGCGCAAGAGATCTGTAAATCATGTCGGTTAGTAATGTAGGGTTAAGTACGTAGACTTCTGGTGGAGCTAGAGAATGGTACATAAGTTCTAGTACAATGACATGCGAACAAAGTCTCAATATGGTACAAGCATCAAAGTTACGTTGTGGATGATGCATGAATAGATGCGAGCCAAGATGGGGATTTATTAGGATGTCTCATATTGTATGTAGATAATAGATGTATATTATAAATAATAGTTCCACATCATTAAGATGTACTAGAGGTAGACCACATTATATATGGGTTTGATCGAATGTGACAAGTTAAAGATGTTGACCAAACTCTATGTTGTCCCTTGGAGAGATGTGCGGATGGATCCTCATATTTCAATACAGTATCACAATCAATGGTAATCCCTGCCACGATATACAAGAGATCTGTAAATCATGGTGGTTTAAATGTTGGCTTAAATAGTCACACTTAAAGTGGAGCAAGACCATTGTAAGTAAGGTCTAGTAGAATGACATATGAAGAAAGTCTCGATATGGTGCAGGCATCAAAATTTATGTAGTAGAAGATGCACGAATGGATGTGAGCCAATGTGGAGATATGTTGGGGTATCTCACATTGATTGTGGGTAATTGATGTACATTGAAAATAATGGCCACACATTATGAAAAATAATAGAGGTGGACCAGTATATATATATGAATTTGATCACCTGTAACAACAAGCGATTCCTTTTACTGAAAGATATTTACCAAACTCTACGTTGTTCCCATGAAGAGATGTATGGAGTCTACGGATGGATCTCCGAAATTCAACATTACCTAGAATAAGTTATATATACACATAAAATGAAGGAATGCCTAATAACAGAATTGCATATTCATTACAGTTTTCCAGTAATCCTTTAATGAGTTAACAACCTCTAAAGATACATTCACCAAGAAAATGTAAAAAATAACAACTAGTTTAGTTGAACTTCCAATTTATTATTCAAAGAAAAAATCAGTCGTTTGATGTCAGTGACTCATTTATAGGGAACACAAAAGGAAAAGTAGAAAATCATATAAAACCAATCCATGGGTACAAATATGAGTTGTAATGAAATGAAGAAACTTTCTTTATTCATGGTTTGTAGTATTATATCCAAATTCTAGGAAAGTAGACATAAGTTATAACAAAACCACATTTCTATAACATATAGTCTAAAATCTAATACCATACTATTGATGTAGCAATAAGTACGTCTTATGTCTTTATTGATAGGTTTCCCCACAACTTCTAAAGATCCATGTAATAATATAGGAGTGTCATGTGTTGGAATATAATGTGGATACCGCTACCATACTTTTGATTTTGAAGATCTATTACAAATTCTTTTAGAAAATAGTTCAGCCCTATCGAGTACAAAAAACTACCGAACTATTCCCGTTAGGATTCAACGAAGCCTTCTAACAACGTTACTTGGTTCAAAGTTTTGTACCACTTTAATCAAGCTAAAATATAGTAATAATGTTTCTGATAATTGCCAAGAGTGGAGAAAGAAGCGAATGATTTAATTATAAAATCTGATGATTTTTAAATGTAGGGACCAGTACTGCTTATATAAATGATGGGGGATGCGAAGAGGAGTTGCTTCTCTTTGAACTATCAGAATAGGTACCAGACGAAGTGCAACATCCTTCAGGAAGATTTGCACTTCTTCGAATGAATATGGCTGTTCGCGGCTACCATTCACTGTGTATACTGAAGTACCATCGGTCGACCGATGGTACCTACTGATGCACAATAAAGTGTTGAAAATATACAACTTTCTTGTTCTATTTCCAATGCTTAAAACCTTTGAAATGGCTGTATCACTTGAGTGACTTCTTATTTACCCAAGTGGGATCAAACCGACGTAGTTCAAGGATAAAATTGGCAATATTGTGAAAATCGACATCTAGGTGATGAGTACCTTTTGGGTTTGAACTTTTTGCTTAGTGTAAACTCTTCAAAGTTGTATTGAGGTTTATTGGTGAACAAGTCTTCAACTAAGTACCAATAGTGATATGACTGAAAGAATCACACATATTGACTTTCATAGTTACTGTGTTCTGTATGCTCCAAACATTAATGGCCATGTGTTCTAACCCTAAATTTCACGAGTCTACTTAGAAAATGGTCTTACTTTCTTAAGAAATAGCCTGATTTCCATACTCATATAGGTAACTCTTTAAGTGCTTTTGTGATACACTTGTATATAGACTTATTAAGGAATTTAATCCATCCTCATTCACGCAGAATACTCAAAACTACCTTATAAGAATTTTGGTGTAGTGTTCCATAATCATTCCTTTAACTTGTTGATACCCATTGAACTTTTTCAATCTTTTTCAACACATAAGTTGGGTAGCCATTAGTCGATGATCAAGCTTTATTTACATGCCTTAATCCCATTTTTCTAAATTTTACGAAAATACTCGCTTTTGGAAAACTCTTTGTAGATGGGTCAGCCAAGTTCTTCTTTATTTCCATATAATCGACTATAATTACTCCTCGCTTGATTAATTGTCTTCTCATCTGATATCTTAGACTCATATGCCTAGACTTATAATTATATGTCTTATTAGACACATTATATATCATATCCTGATTATTACAACTAATCAAGACTGTCGGAAATGGCTTAGTCCGTATAGAAATGTCTATTAAAAAATTCCTTAGTCATTCCGCATCTTTACATGCATCTGCTAATGCGATTAATTCTAACAACATAGTTAAATCGGAAATACAGGTCTGCTTCTTGGAATACCAAGAACAATAGCTCCTCCTAATGTAAATATCTAACCAGTGATAGATTTGGATTTGGATTCTACATTGTTCCAAGTAGCATTATTGTATTCTTCTAATACAGCAGGATATCCTTTATAAGAAAGACCATAGTCGATGGTACCTTTCAAATAAGCTAGAATTCTTGAAATTTCTTTCCACTGTTTCATACCTAGATTACTCGTAAAAGGACATAATAAGCTACTAGTGTGTGCTATGTCAAGTCTTGTGCAATGCATAACATTCATAGGACTCCCAATAATATTAGAATATTCTAGCTGAGAAATAGTACGTTTAATATTCTTCTTTAGTTTAATACTAGGATCTAAAGGAGGCGATGCTTGTTTGTCATTATAATAATCATATTTATTGAGAAATTTCTCAATATAATAAGATTGTGTTAACATAAACTCCCTCGATTTTCTTAGAATCTTAATTTCTAAGATAACACCAGCTTCTCCTAAATCTTTCATATCAAATTTTGAGGATAGAAACTTCTTTGTTTCGTTCACACAAGATATATCAAACACAAAAATTAGCATATCATCAACATATAAACATAGTATACCATAACTATTTTTATCAGATTTGCTATATTTACATGTATCTACATCGTTGACTTAAAGTCCATATGATAATGCTACTTCATTAAACTTCTCATGCCATTGCATGGGAGCTTGCTTCAGACCATAAAGAGATTTGACTAATTTGCAAACTTTTCTTTCTTGGCCTAGCAATATGATACTTTTGGGTTGTTCCATATGTATATCTTCTTCTACATTACAATTTGGAAATGTTATCTTTAAATCCATTTGATGTATAATTGAATTATGTATGGATTCTAGCACTATCAAACAATGTATAAAAGTAATGCGAGCAATATGATAATATGTATCAAAATAATCTACTCCTTATCTTTGTTTATAACCTGTTGCAACTAATCTAGCTTTAAATTTGTCAGTGGATCCATATGTATTCAATTTCCTCTTGAATACCCATTTACATCCGATTGACTAAACACCAGGAGGTAAATCCGTCAAAACCTATGTTTGATTTGACAGGATTGAATTCATTTCATCATTTATTGCCTCTTTCTAGAAATTTGCATCTTTGGAACTCATATCATCAGAATAGTTTGTAGGATCATCATCGACATTTATTACATATTTAGTGATATTATGGATTTCATCCTTAGTGCCCCGATAAAATACATAATAAAGTCGGGGCTAAAATTCTTTTCTAGCCTTGCTCTTTTACTTCTTCTTCGTTCAGTATCTTCTTCAGGTACTGAAGTTTCTACATTATTTTGGTTACAGATATAATCACATCAATATCATCATTGGTGTCGGTATGTTTTGATCTAGATGATATTAATGGTTCATCACTATTTTAGTCTTATGATATATACTTATTCTCAAGAATTCTAATCTACAGATTCTATAACTTCTAAGATATCTAAAATAATGAATCTACTACTATTTGAGAATATCCTATAAAAGCGCATTTATATGCTCTGTTTCCTAACATGGGTCTTCTAGGATCTGGTTTTCTTACATAAGCTAAACAACCCTAGACTTTAAGTTTTGATAAGCTTGGTTTCCAATTAAACCAAAGTTTATATGGCTATGCATCCTTTTGTTTCAAAGAAACTATATTTTGAATGTTACAGGCTGATAGCATAGCATCGACCCATAGTGGATTTTGTAATTTAGAACTAATAAGCATTGCATTGATCATTTCTACCAATGTTTTATTTTTTATTCCACAACACCATTTTGTTGTAGAGTATATGGGGTCATACATTAGTGAATCAAACAGTGTTGTTTGCAAAATAAGGTGAAATCATTCGAAAAATATTCACCCCTTTGGTCCGAATGCAACACTTTAATTTTAATTCCAAATTTTGTTTCTACTTCTTCCTTATAAATTTTGGAATTTATCAAATGCCTTATGTTTGGTTTTCATTAGATATACATAAGCATGTCTAGAATAATCATCAATAAATGTGACATAGTATTTATTTCCTTCGTATGTTGTATGACTTTTACCATCACCAACATCGCTATAAACTAAGTCAAGCAAAACAGTGTTCTTTTTGAATGGATTTTCGATGATTCTTTGTTTGAATACATATCTCACATTTATTGGTAGATTCAAAATTGCAATCAGAAATTAATCCTAACTTATGCATAAATTTAAGGGAATTATAGTTAATATGTCCTAATCTAGCATTCCACAAATTAAAGGAGTCAATAATTTAAACAGAACTACCTTTTATTATACTCAACTTAATCATGTCATTAGAAGAGTATCTTTGACCCATAAAACTGCCATTCTTTGACAAAACTAGCTTATTGACGCATACACCATCTTGAATCCTGCCTTATTAAGGAGGTATCTAGATACAAGATGCTTACAAATATCGGATACATAAAATACATTGATTAAAGTAAGAACTTTTCCCGAAGTAAATGGAATTTCAACTGTGCCTTTTCTAATGACTTTGCTATGAGCTTTATTTGCCATGGCAACTTCATTTTCTGCTCCGTTTGTTTCATCGTAGGTCTTAAAAAGACTATGTTTTTGCCTGGTTGCTCTAGTATTGAGGCACCAATCATTTTCTATGCCACTAATGGAGTTTGCCTCTTGCACTAGAGCTGTAAGCTTTTTTCGATCACATTTATTTTTTGTTTCTTTCGTTGATGACAATCACGAGCATAGCAGCCAGACTTGTTACAAAAGAAACAAGCACCCTTCTTTTTGTCATTCTTTGCTTTTCTTTTTTTATTTTCATTCTTTGGCTTTGATGGATGAATTTCTTCAGCATTGTTGGCCTTAGAACGAAATTAAGTTTGTTGACTATCGATTTATTCACATTTTTGTGAGTCTTTTTCTATGCGAAGATGATGTTGTAAAGCTTCTAAATTATAGTCCATTTCGACATGTTTTATTTTCTTCTTATAATCATCCCACGAAGGGAGAAGTTGGGATATAATAAACCCATCTATGAATGATTTAGGAAGCCTATATTGGCATATTTAAGATGACTGATAATAAGTAGAATCTCATTTACTTATTCGATGATCATTTTATTGTCATTCATCTTAAATTCCATACAATTGCTAATAAGAAACTTCTTGTTACTATCCTCAGAAATGTAGTATTTTTTCTCCAAAGCAATCCATAGCGCCCTCGCAGTTTCCAAACTTCGATGTACATTGTAGATGGATGTAGACAGCATTCAATATGTGTCCTCTATACATGATTTCATCCTCCTTTTGCTTATGTTATTTAGCTTTTAATTCAACGGTATCCGCTGGAGTTTCAGTTGGTAATTCTTCCAAGCCATCTTCTAGTATATAGAAAAGTTTCATAGTAATGAGAAAGAACTTCATCGTCTCTTACCAACGAATTAAATTCTGGCCATCAAAACATCCTAGCCTTGTTAAATGTTGATTCATGACTTGAAGTGCATTATAATTGGTTGGACCCTCCATTTGCTAATAATATTTTTTTGAAAATTGTTTGAATATAGTAAAATAAAGTAAGTTTAAACGAGAATAATGGCGTCTTTGTCCTCAGCTTCTTATTTTCAATTGTATCCTTCTCTTTTAAATTCTAAATCCAGATCGTATTCGACAGATCCATTCATTTTCGATCGTGCTTCCCATCTTCGTTCTTATGCCAAATTGTCAAGGAGGGTTTATCGAATTCTTGGAATCGACAACGTATCAAAAACTGGGCTGTTAAGAAAGGCAACAAGTTCTGCTTTAGATGTGGAGATCGCGATCATCTTGCTTTTCAATGTAGAGACCCCATCAGGTGTTTTGCTTGTGGAAAGTTTGGTCATAAGAAATTTTCTTGCCCGGTGAAAATTAAATCCGTAGCCTCTGGGTCACAAAATATTGATCATGATTATCTGGCAAGTGGTATTTTGGTCTTAAGAAAAATTCTTGTTTGATGAAATCGAAGATCATAGATTCAGGGCCGCAATATATCGATCATGGCTTTCAATTTACATTAAAATGTATGTTGCTCAAAGGTATTCTTCTTGATAATCTATGGTAAAAGAGAAACGAAGGGATTCAACTCTTGAAGAATTGTTTGTTCATTTTGACGTGATAAATCACCGATTATCGGCAAGGATTACAGTGATAGGTTTGGTGACCCGGAAGATTATTTTGGAAAATATGATGTCTTGTTCAGAAAATCAAATGATAGTGTTGAGATAGCCGATGTTTTGCGAGATTATAATGGAAATATGAACTATGTCTTATCTGCTAATACTAAGGAGGAAGTGATTATTGATTTTGATCCTATGTTAATGGATTACACTGTTATATAGTACATAATGGATTCCAGTGCTTCTGAGGTTAATAAAATGATGAATTCTTTGGGCTCTACCATGGACATTCTAGCTAAGGGTAATGATTACAAATTAAACAGTGGTTATAATCAAGTTAGAGGCAAAAGATCAAAATCCCAGAAACTGGTTAATTTTGAGATAAAGATCGATAATAGATTTAAATGCCTAGCTGTTGTTGACAAAGAAGATTATGAACTTGGATTGGAACATTTTGATGTTATAATAGACAGCAGTATTTCATCTTGTAGAAGTGCAATAGATACACTAATGGACTGTTCTAAGAGCTCTTATAATTCAGATACTTCAGAAAAGTTTAATGCTTGGGATAATTCTATTGGGATATCCTTGATTGATGTAATCTCTGAAAATCTAGAAGAAGTGGCCAAGTTTCATCATGGAGAGGTTTTTGATGGGTTCCTGTTTTCAACATTATCAGTTAAAGTAGATGAGACATTGGAGAATGATATAAGTAAGAATTTAGATTGTTGTTTCGTCTCTGTTACTGTCGATGTGCACACTGATATCAGTGCACATGGTGAGCAATATATTCAGAACGTAGTCCATATTGGTGATGTTTCATCTATGTTTGATGTCAACAGAAATGACTATATTAATGTTTGTCCTGATAATGGTGTTGAATTTGATATGTTGTCTTTTATGGGGATGGATAGTATGGAAGAGGAAGTTTCTATAAATAAGGAGAAAGTTGATTATCTTGATTTAAATAAGTTTACATTCCAAAACTCAATTGAAGGGGGGGATATTTTTGTTCTTACAGAATCTGTTATGGGGAAAGTTTACGAAAATGATAGTTCGATTTTGAGTGGTTCACTAGAAGGGTGGACCAAAAATTGTGCTATTTGTGGGGAAGCAGATTTTAATAAAGTAACTGCTTTGAGTCAATTAGCAGAAAATGATATTAAGTCTTCGGGTAGATCATCTGTTGGGTTGGTAGATGTTGCCTCAGGTCTTGTTCCAGGAGATAGATGTGTTACTTCGAGCATTGGTGTGGTGACTGTGACTAAAGAAGTAAATGTTTCGGAATCAAAAAGGATGGAGAGTGGCATCAGTTCAATTCCTAATTCCTAATCTTCGAAGAGAGGAAAGCGCAAGAATTCAGTAGTTTCTAGTGGATCTGTTCGTCGAAGTGCTAGGATTCGTAAATGTCAGTCTCCGTCTATGGGTGCATTTCCTAGATCGAGTGCCACGAGTGGCGCTACGAATCCAGGCTCAGGTATGAGTTCTATTTTGGGTAGTGCGTATTCTACTTATGCTTTAGGCAGTCTATCATCTGTTGAGTTTAATCAGCTAGCTTGTGATACATCTTTTATTTTTTCTGATGTTGAGATCGATCGGGAGTATATTAGATGTAAGGAATTAGAGAGGGCTAGTACAATTGGTTTATGAGGATCATTAGTTGGAACATTAGAGGTTTTCATGATTTGAATAAGTGTGATAAGGTTAGAGTGTTTTTTAAAGACTACTCTATCGACATTGTTTTACTTTAGGAAACTAAAATTAATTGTCCTGATATTCGTTTCTTTAGGAGATTAGGCGGGTATCATCTTAGAAAATGGGTTTTTCCACCTTATGTGGGTGCTTAAGGGGGATTAATGATTGGGTGGCGTGATAATTATTTTAAGTTGCTTCAATGTATTACTAAACAGCATTCTCTTCATATTATTCTTATTAATCTTTTTGATAATTCTTTTTTAAATATTTCTAATGTTTATGTGCCTAATTCAAAAATCAATCGGAGAATTTTATGGAAAGAATGCCTAGAATTTAGATCTTTAGCTCCGGGTTCTTGGATATTGGGGGGGTGATTTTAATGTTACGCACTTCATAGGAGAGCGTTCTCCTGGGGTAGGGGATTACTCTGCTATGGAGGAATTCGATCAATTTATTATTAATTCTAATTTGATTGAGATCCCTCTTTTAAATAGAGAGTTTACATGGAGTAATGCTAGGGAGTCTTCATCTATGGCTCTTCTTGATAGATTTTTTGTTAGTGATGAGATTGAAGATAAATTTCCAATCTGTAGAGTTTCAGGTTTAATTTACACATACTCAGATCATTGTTATATTATCCTCACTTATGAGCATCATAGAGTTATTAATATAAAAAATTAAATTTGAAAAGATGTGGCTTTTGGATTCTAATTTCTTGAACCTAATTAATCGTAAATGGATTTCTTTGAGTTATTATAATATTAGAAACAAGGAAAATTCTGCAAAATCTTTTGTTTCAAAACTTAGGGATCTTAGGATTTTTCTTAAAAATTGAAACAAAAATGTTTTTGGCAATATAAAAATTAAAAAGGATAATATTCTTAATGAGATGCTTAAAATTAATAAGATAGAAGAATCTAGACAACTAAATTTAGGTGAACACAATGTTCTTGCCAATCTAAAAGATGAACTTAATTCTATTTTAGAAAAGGAGGAGGTTATGTGGAAGCAGAGATCCAGAATCCAATGAAGGAGATAATAATACTAAATCTTTCCATAATATGGCTAATGGTATAAAGTGTAGCAATACAATTAACTCTATTATTGTTAATAATGAAGGGTTAGTTGATCAAAGAGATCTTAACAAGGATTTTACAGATTATTATAAGGATATTTTTGGTACTAGAAACAAACATAGAATCAATGTTAGATGGAATGATTTGTATCTGTCTGATTCTATTGTTGATCTATCTGAGTTAGATAATCCTTTTACTGAGGAGGAAATTAGAAAAGCTATTAATGACTTGCCAGTAATAAATCCCCGGGCCTAGATGAGTTTCCAATTTTCTTTTATAAAACTTTTTAGGATGTTTTAAAACTTGATTTAGTTAATATGTTTAATGATTTTTATAATTGTAATTTGCAATTAGGGAAATTTAATTATGCAAATGTTATTTTATTACACAAAAAAGTAGGAGCTAAAAACTTAAAAGAATTCAGACCTATCTCTTTGATTAATTGTTCTGTTAAAATTATTTCTAAAGTTCTAGCTAACAGACTTAGAATAAGAATGAATGATTTAATTGATTGTTCACAATCGGCTTTTATTGAAGGGAGAAATATCACCAATGGAGTGGCTGTTGTTCAAGAATATATTAATCACTATTGTAAGAATAATATAACTTGTGCGATTTTAAAACTGGACTTTGCAAAAACTTTTGATTCGGTAGTTTGGGATTTTCTTGTAGATATCTTTCATGCTAGAGGTTTTGGTCATAGATGGATCAGCTGGATTATGAATTTACTTAGAATGGGTAACTCTAGTATTATGGTTAACGGTATATTAGGTAATAAAATTCAATCTAAGTGAGGTTTAAGGCAAGGGGATCCGTTATCGCCTTTATTATTTAACTTAGCCGCCGATGTTTTTGCTAAGATTATTAAAACAGTAGTTGATTATGGATCTCTAGGATGTGAAGGCAATGATATATCGCGTAATGGCATATTGGTTCTCCAATTTGCCGATGATATCTTTCCTTTTTCCTCCCACTTACCTAGACACTTTATTACCTTTAAGTTTATTTTATACAGTTTCGAACTTCTATCGGGTTTAAAAATAAATTTCGATAAAAGTTCTGTTTTAGTTTTGAACGATTTTGAAAAAGTTGAAAACTTGGTCGCTAATATTCTAAATTGCAAAACTATGAACTTTCCTTTTGATTATCTCAGTTTTGTGATTAGACCTACTAAACTCAAACATGTTGACTGGCTTACAATCATTGATAAAATCAAAAATAGGATCTCTAATTGGAATGGGAGATTTTTATCTAGAGAAGGTAGATTAGTTTTAATAATTTTTGTTTTATCCGCCCTCCCGATTTATTGGATGTCCATGCATTTATTTCCAGATTGGGTAATAGATAAAATAGACAAAATTATAAGAGTTTCTTATAGAGTTGGGAAAATTCTAATAATAGCATTATTTTTTTAATAAATTGCGAAACAGTTTGTAAAGCTAAAAAAGGAAGGTGGCTTAGGAGTAATTAATTTGCGTAATATGAATTTGTCCTTACTAGGTAAATGGTTATGAAAGTTTAAGGATATTAATGATAATGCTATTTGGAAAGAGATCATTTCAAAATATTACTATAATGGTTGTATTAACTTATATCAAATTACTTCTCCAGTCACTCAAAATCTATCTAATTTTTGGAAATCCATTTTGAAATGTTATGGGATTTTTAACCTAGTTATTAATACGATAATTCATTCTGGTAATTATACTTCTTTCTGCCATGACCGTTGGATTTCTGTTTTACCTCTTAAGATAGGATTTAAAGAGCTGTATGAAATCTGTAATATTAAGTTTGCTTTAATTAATGAAGTTTTCTCTCGTGAAAATGATCCTTCTTGGAATTTTAGTTTTAACAGAATTTTAGTAGGTTCAACTCTTAGGCAACTTTCTTTGCTTTATGCTAGATTAAATTTTTATAATATTGATAATGACAATGATATTATTAGTTGGAAATGGGACAAGAGTAAGAAATATATTTCTAATTCTTTTTACAGATTTATTAATTTTTCGGGTATAATAAACAACTCTTTTAAATTTATTTGGAAATCTAATGCTCCTCCTAATCTAAAATTCACATGTGGCTAATACTGCATGGAAAACTTAATACTACAGAATTTTTAAAGAGAAAAAACATCCAAAATGACATTAAATGTTATTTTTGTAATCTTCATTTTTAAAATATTAAACATATTTATTATGATTGCATGGAGTCTTATTACATCCTTAATAATACTCTTAAAATTTTTAATTTCAATATAATAACTTAAATTTCTGACTGTGACTTCTACTGGAATAATTTTAGATTTAGGTTTAAAAAGAATATTAGACTCTTACTAGACACTTTATTCATTATTATTTGTTGGTATATTTGGTTTTAAAGAAATCAAAGAATTTTTAATAATAATAATAGCCACTTTAATAAATTGAATTTATACAATTTCTTTATTTTGTTTTAATTGGATTTCTAATCCCAAATATAAATTAGGTAAAAATTATTGTATATAAATTAAATAAATATACATATATATGTATCATTCTAACTTTTTTCTTAGTCGTTCTTCAGACGCATGTATGGGTGATAGGGTGTTAGATTCACTTTGCAGGTACTCATGACTTCAGATTGTAGGATTTCGGATTGCAAAGAGACCATCAGAGGAGAGTTTTCCTCTCAGATCCACTAGTAGTTCCACTTCAGATACAGGACACCTTCATCTTCATTATGGCATTCTATTTTCAGGAGGATCTACGCTTCTGCTTGGCACTTCTTCCATTTGTACAGAGTCTTCAGATATCATTTTCAGTTCCACTTCAGAGTAGTTGCTTTTCCATTCCTTCCGAACCAGAAGCATGGAGCTTCCATCTTAGCTTGTAACGACATCCAGTATTATTGGCTTTTCTTTAGTTTTTTAGGTACTTCTAACACCTAAATATCGGGCGGTGGCCATGCCGGAGCTCGATATTAGGGTGTGATGGGTGGTGGCCTTGCCGAAACTCATCTTAGGGGTACCTGGGTATTATTGATTATTGTACCTAGTTTTGTTACCGGCAAGGCATGTTGGGAGCGTCTTATTTTATGATATATATAGTTGCATGTGTGCTCTCCTATATTTATAGAGGATCACACATTTTTCTCAAAAGAAAATTGTTGGAATATAGTGTGGATACCATTGTCATACTTCTAACTTTGAGGATCTGTTACAGATTCTTTCTAAAAATAGTTTAACCCTATCGAGTACAAAAAGACTATCGAACTATTCTTGTTAGGATTTAACAAATCCTTCTAAAAACGTTACTTGATTCAAAGTTCTGTACCACGTTGATCAAGCCAAGAACATAGTGGAAATGTTTTTGATAATTGCCAAGAGTGGAGAAAGAAGAGAATGATTTAATCAGAAAATTTGATGATTTTTAAATGCAGGGACTAACATTGCTTATATAGATGATAGGGGATAGGAAGAGGAGTTGCTTCTCTTTAGAAAAAACAGTTAGAATAGGTACCAGACAGAAAGCAACATCCATGAAGAAGAGTTGCACCTTTTCGAACGGACATGGATGTTTGCGGCCACCATTCACTGTGCGTTTTGTAGTACCACCGGTCAATCGGTGGCACCTACTGATGCATAGTAAACTGTTGAAAATATACAACATTATGACTCCTAATAATTTGAAGTGTTTGTTCTTAGTAAGACCACGATGCATGGTCTAAGAACAATGAATGGAATTATGAAAATGTGGAAGAGAGATAACCTAATTGAAAAAATTGCATGAAACTATTGTAGTGTATGGTTATTTCATTAACTATTGAGGTGGTAGATAAATGAGTTATATGGGTGTTTGAGTAGATCACTTCACTTTCCTTTTTATGACATTTGCACAAACATCTTGCATACATAAATTTGCATGCCTTTTTTTAACATACAAAGCAGTTTATTTGTCTAAATGCGATATGTTACAAAATCGTATAGGTCGTGGCTAGCGAACAATTCAAATAAGTTAAATATTAGGTTTTAACATCTATTAGCCATTGTAAGAAGATATCTATTCAAATAATTACAAATTGATTAAGATAAATGTTCAATGAAATTTTAGAATTTGAAAATGGAGCAGCCTAACCAAACATCTTTTACATTTGAAGAATACAAAATGTTGGCATCAAAATTGGCCACCAACACCCAGTTGTATGAAAGCATCACAATCCAGTCACAGGTCTCAGATAGTATCTAAGTAGAGAATATAATATGACCAACAATCAAATTAAAAATGAAAGCAAGTAAAAAGAGACAAGTTTATAGTGGTTCGGCTAACTACGGCCAACGTTCACTCCAGAATAATCCTTTTCATCAAATTCAAGAATAGAATTGGCGGAGTGTAGCCTAGGTTGAAGACAAAGAGAAACACCGGTCCCCTGCCCGGTGGAGGTACTAATCCATACTTAGAATATTCTGAAGACTCTATCTCTTGGTCTCGTTTGATCGTCACTTCATATCATTGCCTACACTTGATTTCTAGAACTCACAATATTCGCTCTAGGCTACTAATCTTGATAATTGTGAAGTCTATTGGGTTAAATCCGTCTGTCTACTGCCTTGGCAAAAGGGGGTTATCGCTTTGCACCCCAAAACATGTCTTGCGATAGGAAGGTGTGTTTTGAATTGCCATAATTCCAAAATCCATAATCCACTGATAGCCATATTTTCCAGTCCAGAATCTAGTTCAAATCCACAGTCTTTCTGGATCGTTTTACCCGAATCTGCATACATCCAAAGCCAAATCCATTGTTTTTCAAAGACGATATCCAAATCCATGACCTCTCTAGGTTGTTATCCTAATCCAAATCCTCAATCTCACCAAATCCTAGCCAAGCACAATCTATACTCGATTACTTGAATAGGTCGATCCGTCATGTTCAAGCAAAGCGACCTTCTCCTTTCCATGCATAGTCCATACCTAACGATCTCGATCTCTCCGTATCCTTGCCGAGCACAATCCATACTCGAAGACCTGAGTAGGTCGATCCATCACGTTCGACCGAAGCGACTTACCCCTTTCCAGGCATAGTCCATACATGACAACCTTGATCTCTTCAGATCCTTGCCGAGAAAAATCCATACTCGACAACCTGAGTAGGTCGATCCATCGCGTTCGAGCGAAGCAACATACCCCTTGCTAGGCATTATCCATACCGACAACTTGTTTTGTTCCTCGCATTACTACGGATCCAAGTGTTTTGAGATTCATTGGTTATGGTGGTTTATCTCCATCTCAGAGCATGCCTAGGGATCATTCTCGATCCCGTAGATAAAGTTAATTATTAGTTATTTAGTTCATGTCATCTCGATCAAGACATGATGACCTGAGCCCTTAAGTCGGGCTTGCTCCAATTTATGGTGGATGATGGTTGCACTTGTTCCTTTATTGCTTTCCACTTTCATACAAAGCCATCCAAATCCATGCCCGCAGTTCCATAAGGAGTATTTCCGATCCATTTTCCTTGGCTGGGGTTTGCCCTCGGTTGCACCAGTCCGTATCAAGCCAACTAGTTTCCGCTCAAGTCATGGATTCCAATTTCCAACTATTCCAACATCCATAAGTGGTCTCCAATCATCATTTCCATCCTACCTCCCGAGTCCACGGGGGAATTCTGGAATGTATTCCTCTGGTCAAGCATCCAAATTCCGATTCTCACCAAGCTCCATGGGATTGATCGTAGGTCCTCCAGCATCGCAATCAACCAGACCCGGGGGCATGCACCCTAGCCTTTGGGGATCGATGTCGAACCCTCTAAGATGGTCGAGGACTACCCCTGGCTACTCTGTTCCATTTCTTTGTCCATTGGCTCCATTTCCATGTTCCCGGTTCTGATTTCCAGCGATTCCTGCTGCTTCAACTCCTTGATCTAAGTTGTCATTAGCTTCTTCTACTCTATTCCCTTGGTTTTATCCTCCATCTTGTCCAATCTATCGAAGTAAATTCTACGTCATCTCCTTTTAACTTTTCAATATCTGTTCCTACATAACATCCATCGTTGTTCTCATTTTATCTTTGGTGATGTGGATAGATGTTTGTTTAGCTTCAGCTCTTGAGGAAGCCTCATGACTCCCTTCATGATGGCTCCTATCCGCTACTTGTCTCCTTGTTGATTGCCTAGTCATTGCTTTCTAGATCCAAGTATCCAAGCTTCCAAATCCAAGATCCTAGCTTCCAAATCCACTGGTGCAAGTCTTCTCAATGAAAGCACCAAAACGTTGGCGTCAAAACTGACCACCAACACCCAGTTGTATGAAAGCACCAATATCCAGTCAAAGATCTCAAATAGTATCTAAGTAGAGAATATAATATGAAGAATAAACAAATTAAAAATGAAAGCAAGTAGAAAGAGACAAGATTTATGGTTGTTCTCTAACTTCAGGCTCCGTCCACTCCAAAATAATCCTTTTTATTATACCATAGTTAGTTTACAATTACAATCCAAAATTCAAGAATAAAATTGGCAGAGCGTAGCCTAGGTTGAATATAAAAAGAAGCAGAAAGAAGATGCCAAAGACCCTTTTTTGACGCCATACCTACTATATATATTGGGGAAGACGTACGCGGTTCAGATTGAAATTTCGGCAGAAGGTTCGAGAGACCAAGACGAGGCCACCCAAAAATTTCCATGCCCATCAGGACCCATAATTGGGATCAGTACCGATCTCTATCGTTGTGTCCAAATGGGCTGCGATTCCTATGAGGGGTGCCCCACAATGTTAGCTACTTACTCCCCAAATTTCGTGCAATTCAAACGTGCGGTTTGTGAGATATAGCATTTCCTATGAAGTATTGTTGCTTGAATTATGATTTCTACCGATCCCTCTAGTCTCTAGAGGGATAAGTACCGATCCCTTCAGAAGGATAGGTACTGATCCATCTAATCTTTTCCAAATTCTATACGATTCCTAAAGGAGCTTCTCCATGTTGTATTAAGCTTAGCCTCTGAGTTTCACGTCAATTAGTAGTCAAACTCGAGTTATTGATCAATCTTTGTTGCAATATGTTGTGAAGGCCGATTATAGTTGATCCTTATAGAGGGATAGGTACCAATCCCTCCAACTTGCTCCAAATGATATGTTATCCTTATGGGTTGTTCCACATGTTGTAATTAGCTTGTCCTTCAAGTTTCATGTCAATTGAATGTGTAGATGTTGAGATATTGATCGATCTTTGCTATAAAGTTGGGTTTTGCCAATCCCTAAGAGGGAAGAGGGTCGATCCCTCTTTCTTCATCCTTTTGATGTGCGATCCCTAGGGTAGGCTCCTTAGGGTCCCCACATCTTGCTCGCAAATTTTTACATGTGTTGGGCTTACGTATTTTGAGATATTGATTGTTTTCCATTGAGTTGTACTTGCTTGGCTGAAATATGCGATCTCTTTTTTAGGTGAAGTAATTTGCCCATGGCTTGCGCATGCAACTCCAAATGACTTGAGATTTGAAATGTAGCCTCTTGGGGCCTTCCTTGTCATTTTGTACCGGTCTCACCTAATTTGGAATAAAAATTGAGGATATGTACTGATCCCCTAAGAGAAAGGATAGACATCGATCCCCTAGGGGAAAGGATCGACACCGATCCCCTGTTTGGGGGGGTACTAATATGTACTTAGAATATTCTAAAGACTCTATCTCGTGGTCTCGGTTGATTTTCACTTCATATCATTGCCTGCACTTGATTTTTAGACCTCACAATCATCACTTTGGACTACTGGTCTTGATAATCGTGAAGTCTGTTGGGTTAAATCCGTCTGTCTACTGCTTTGGCAAAAGATGGGTTGACATAAAAGGAATACCAATGCAATTATTTTAGTGTATTACTACAGACATCCAGAAAATTACCTCTGGCTTCCATACAAAATCCAGTTATATGCTTACCAATACTGTACATTATTTCTATTTTATCAAATAGGCATCCAAATGTTGTTTGGTTGTTTATCACCGTACGATAGTGAACGATCGTCATAAATGAAAGATATCCGGTTGTTTATCATCGTACGGCCGTGAACAGCTATTGAAAATCAAAGACACACGGCTGTTGATAGCCAAATAAATAAATTGGATTTGGTGTTAAATAGCATATAAAAAAATTGATAGGTATTAAAATTTTCATGGTAGCCAGAAGCAATTTTTTGAATGTCAGTAGCACATGTTATCTTCTCGAGTTTCCACGATGAACTCTCGATTTCAAAAGCTACCAAAATTTGAACAAAACACAAATATCCATCATGAACATAACACAAGTTGAGAAGAAGTGTCCCAGTCGATTACAACATGAATTCAAAGGATTGAGATTCAACTTAAGAGTAATTATAGTTAGGGTTAGGTCACTAAATAAGAGAGAGAATGTGCAAACTCATGGAAGGCAGTTGAAATGTAGGAATTGGAAGGAAAAATGAAGTGATTTTTAGTTGGATTGAACGTGATTTTGGGAATAGAAAAAGTCATAGAGGAATGTGTATTTAGCGTAGATTTAGGAGAAAAACAATAACAAGCTGAATATTTGAAGAAAAAAGTAAATGAGTCGGCATGGTTCTTCTTTACAAAAATGAATAAAAAGCTGAAAATTCTAAGAAAAAGTAAATGAGTCGACAATGTTTTACTTTTATAAATATAGAATAGGTACAACGGAATGGAACTTGGAACTATGATTGAAATAAGCAACTTATCAGTTTCTTATGTCCCTAAATTGTGTGTTCCATGTGCTTAGTGAATCACAACAATAGATTATTTGTATAAAAATTAAATAGTAAGGACCATGTCCAAAATAAATGATTAGATTTGAAGGAGGCAAAGAATAGAGCACATCAGTTTAGAAGCAGGGAACTGGTGAGGTTTATACCTATCAACATTATTCGTTAACTCTATTTTTATCGAAACAAGTTTCTCGGAGGTTTCAAAATATTTACTTAGATGAGAATAGATTGTAACCAAACTTCTACAGATCCGAAGAATGTCCTTTGTAACATATTTAGAAGAGAATTAAAAGTTTTCTGAAACTATTGCTCAAAAAATTGAAACAGAAAAATGATTCAGATGGCCTTTTTAAACGATACGGAAGGAGCATACGAAAGGGACATTTAAAACGAACATGAAAGAAAAATGAGTTCTTGTGTATGAAAGAAGCATTCTGAAATTGACATTTAATCGTTTTGTTATTATTTGATATTGTCTTATGTTGTTTCAAATTTTTTTTTAACTAATGTAGTTTAAATGAATTTATATTATTTATACACTATGAAATGCTTGGAAAAAATGCAATAAAAAGGAACAATTTTTATTACATATTAGTAATTCGAAATACAAATAAAAACTCATATACCTCTCCTATTGATTCATGACACAAGCTTCATATATCATACGACGAAAGCGACAAAAAGAGAATAAGTGTATATTATGCACTACAAAGGAGACAAGACTACAATCCAGAGTTTATTATGAATATTTTAATGTATTTAGTCTTATAATATTGTTAAAATCATTCCTCAAGTAGTCACATGCACACACGAAATAATTTATACACAAATAAGTGTACACTGTGCATATAACTACAGGTCGGCTAACCGACCAGAAAATTCGGTCGACCGACCCTGTAGTCAGTGCACAGATACTCTCTGTTTTATACACAATTTCAAACTCAGCTGATCGGCCAGTTTTTCCGGTCGACCGACCTGCATATAACGGCTAGTTTTCTGAAGAGTTGCGATTGTTTCATGAAGAGATACGTCCCTCAATTCAAGAGATACGGACACAACTTTTGATTGAAACTCTTCATGAAAGATTGTAACTATTCTACAACTATATAAACATGTTGAAATCACTTCTACAATCACCGATTCTTGTTTATAATTCTGAAATCTATTCTCTATTTATTTCTGCAAATAAAAGCATTCATTCTTATTTAATATCACTAGAATCCTTGATTTAAATCATAAACTTCGATTCTACGTGATTATCTTCCTTCTAAATCTTCACACACATATATACTCTTGAGGATTTGATTATAGGAAAGTTGTACTATCAAAAGACAATCAGTGTTATTCAGAACACATTCGTCAACAAACTATTTGTATTGAAGTTAAAGTCCTCTTCGGCTGTTGAGGCGGAAAAATTCCTGTTCGGCTGCTCAGGTGTCGTATACCTATTCCTCCGGGTGAAGTGAGGGGTTTAGTTTAAATCCAGAGGGTATTCTGGGACTGGACGTAGAACGGGAAGTTCGAACCAGTATAAAAATTCCTGGTGTGCTTACTTTAATTTTTATTTTACTGCTATTATCAGTTTCCGCATTTATAAACCATATTACACGATCCTTAGTACTACACGTACACTTTCATTTGGTATCAGAGCAAGGTCATCCTATAACCGTCACAAAGTTATTTGATATTTATTTCTAGTAATATGGCAACGACACAAACTAACGATTTTGGCACTAACACTAATACTAATTTCACAAAGGGTCAATCAACTTCACGACCTCCATTTTTTAATGGTATAAATTATAATTATTGGTCAACTAGAATGAGAATCTATATACAATCTAGTGGATTTGATATCTGGAATATTATACAAAGAGAATACATAACTCCTACTGGAGAATACTCAACTTGGAGTAACACACAAAAACTAGATGCTACATCAAATGCAAAGGCTATGAATATTTTATTTTGTGCATTAGATAGAAATGAATTCAATAAAGTTAGCATGTGCACTTCTGGTTATGAAATTTGGAGAACATTTAAGATAACACATGAGGGAACGAACAAAGTTAAACCAAGCAAAATTTCTATGTTGAAAAATCAATTTGAAAATTTCAAAATGAGACCAAACGAATCTATAAATGATATATACTCTAGATTTCAGGATATTTATCATGCTTTACTATCACTAGAATAAAAGTTTACTGATTTTGATGTTGTTACAAAAATCTTAAATTCTTTAACGGACGAATGGGAAAGAAAAGTCTTAGCCATTGAAGAAGCAAGTGATTTGTCAACATTAAAACCAGAAGAATTGATAGGTAATCTAATGTCCTACGAAGTAAATTTGCAGGCAAAAAGAAATGGAGCACAAGAAAAGAAAAATGTGGCTTTTCAAGCAGAAAAAGACGATTCCGACTCAGATAATGAAAATATGGCGATGATCGCTAAAAATTTCAAAAAGTTTTTGAAATTCAACAGAAACAAATTCAAGGGAAACAAAAATAATTCCAACAACAATTCTAATAGCAGCAAACCATCATCTTCAGCAATGGAATGTTATGAATGTCACAAGAAAGGTCACATGAAGAAAGATTGTCCAGAAAGCAAAAGGAACAATTTTAAGAAGGACAAAACCAAACGAAGAGCTTTTTCTGTCACTTGGGACGACACTGACTCATCATCCTCTTCAGAGAGTGAAAGTGATAATGAACAAGCAAATGTGTGCTTCATGGATTCATCAGACGATGTAAATGATTTTACCTTTGAAGATTTAATTGAAATAAATTCTGAATTAGTAAATGTAACAAAGCAACTTAAAAAGAAAAATAAGGAGTTGCAAAGAAAATTAGATAGAACAGTCTTAGAAATAGATATGCTGAAAGATGAAAAGAAAATATTAGAAGAAGAACTTGAAAGTTCTCAACAATCAAATTCAAACTTATCCTCTCAAATTTCGTCAATATCTGAAGAACTAGAAATACAAAAGTATAAAAATGATGATTTACTTTTCAAAAATAATAGTTTAAACTCTAAGATTAAGGATTTAGAGTTAGAAAAATCTAGTCTTAAAATAAAATTTGATGATATGTCTAAAAATGTATCTAATTTCAATAAAGGAAGAGAAAATCTTTCTAATATACTAGAAAATTCTCAATCCTCTAACAATAAATCTGGAATAGGATTTAAGAAACAAAATAATTTTTCTAAAAGTAGGATTAATAATATTAAGAAAACAGTTTACCCAAATACTAAAACCATAAAAATATAGATTCCAAAAACAAATAGTGTTTTGATAAAGAATAAACATATCAAAATGTTCATGGAAACTGTTCATAATAACAAAAACTATATTTATAAAAGGAATTCTGAACCCGTATGGGTTTGGCTTCCTAAGATCTAACTCTTAGGACCCTAAAAAGAAACGGGTACCAACTTTTTATAAATGTTTTTGCAGGTACCACATAAGAAGAGAGGAAAATGGATTTTGGATAGCGGTTGCTCAAAACACATGACTGGAAACAAAGAAATGTTGTCAAACATTGTATACTCAAATGGAGGAGCAGTCACCTTTGGAGATAACTCAAAAGGATATATCATCGGCAAAGGCGATGTCAGTAGCAACGGTATCTCTAATTTACCTCTCATTACTGATGTTTTATTAGTTAAAAATTTAAAACACAATTTATTAAGTATTAGTCAGCTATGTGATAAAGGTTTTAATATAAATTTCTCTGAAAATAAATGTAATATTCTCGATAAAAATCATACCATTATCTTTGAAGGAATAAGAGATAAAAATATTTATATTTTAAACATGAATTTTAACAATGATTCAAATTTATGTCTAATAGCTAAGGAAAATGATTCATGTCTTTGGCACAAAAGATTTTGTCACATTAATTTTAAAACCATTAATAAGATAGCTAAAAATAAATTAGTTAAAGGATTACCTGACATAAAATTTAAAACTAATATATTTTGTGATGCATGTAAATTAGGAAAATTAACAAAATCGTCTTTTAAGTCAAAGAAAGTAATATCTACAGAACAACCACTTGAACTTTTACACATGGATCTTTTTGGTCCAACTCAAGTGCAATCTATTAATCATAATAGATATGTATTTGTTATTGTAGATGATTTTTCTAGATATACTTGGATTTTCTTTTTGAAAAATAAAAGTGATACGTTTGACAATTTTAAAATCTTTGTTAAAAGAATTCAAAATATTTAAAGTTTGAAAATTAAAAATATAAGAAGTGATCATGGAGGAGAATTTGAAAATGAAGCTTTTGAACAATTTTGTAACAAAAAAGGTATTAACCATAATTTTTCATTTCCTAGAACACCACAACAAAATGGAGTTGTAGAAAGAAAAAATAGAACGTTACAAGAATGTGCAAGAACTTTATTAAACGGAACCACTTTATCAAAACATTTTTGGGCAGAAGCTGTAGCTACTGCTTGTTATGTGTTAAATCGTGTTTCTATTCGACCATTAACTAAGAATACTCCATATGAATTACTAAATGGAAGAAAACCAAATATTTCATATTTTAAAGTTTTTGGCTCTAAATGTTTTATTTTAAATACTAAAGATCAACTAGGTAAATTCGATCCAAAATCCGATGAAGGAATATTCATTGGATTTTCGGAACGAAGCAAGGCTTATCGAATTTACAATAAAAGAACTAAAATTATTGAAGAAAGTTTACATGTTTCTTTTGACGAAAATTTTAAAAATATAAATCCAAATGTTACTATTGACTCTGATGATGAAACTACTCAGAATGAAAATATTAATACTGAACAAACCTTCGATAATGATTATTATATTACTGAAAATGAGAATATTACTACTAATATAATAAAATCTCCACCTAAAATTTTACGACATCATCCTATGCAAAATATAATTGGAGAAGTAAATACGAACGTTAAAACTAGACATCAATTAAATCAAGTTGGTCATGTAGCGTTTCTCTCTAACATAGAACCTAAAAATATAAAAGAAGCTTCAACTGATGACTACTGGATTCTTGCCATGCAAGAAGAACTAAACCAATTCGAACGAAATGAAGTTTGGGAACTCGTTCCTAGACCTAGTGATCAAACAGTCATTGGTACTAAATGGGTTTTTAAAAATAAAGCAGATGAACTAGGAAATATAACTAGGAATAAAGCTAGGTTAGTTGCACAAGGATATAATCAAGAAGAGGGAATAGACTATGAAGAAACATTTGCTCCAGTCGCCCGACTTGAAGCAATGCAAATCTTATTAGCTTTCGCGTGTTTTCATAATTTTAAACTTTATCAAATGGATGTTAAAAGTGCTT
This sequence comes from Allium cepa, assembly GCA_030765085.1. Classification (NCBI taxonomy): domain Eukaryota; kingdom Viridiplantae; phylum Streptophyta; class Magnoliopsida; order Asparagales; family Amaryllidaceae; genus Allium; species Allium cepa. Next base: position 473,186,086 of record CM060943.1, on the reverse strand, counting down.
TTTTAAATGGTTTTATAAAAGAAAATGTTTATGTTGAACAACCTCCATTATTTATACATGAACAATTTCCTGGTCATGTCTATAAACTTAAAAAGGCTTTATACGGTTTAAAACATGCACCTCGTGCTTGGTATGATCGTCTTAAAAAATATTTACTAAATTCTGGTTTTGAAATTGGGAAGGTTGATCAAACTCTTTTTATTAAAAGAGACAAGCATGATATTTTAATTATCCAAATTTATGTTGATGATATAATTTTTGGATCTACAAATGAAAAACTATGTCAAGAATTTTCTAAAATAATGACAAATGAATTTGAAATGTCTCATATGGGTGAGTTAAATTATTTTCTTGGTTTACAAATAAAACAAATAGAAAATGGAATTTTTATTAATCAAGAAAAATATTGTTATAATTTAATTAAACGATTTGGTCTAGAAAACACTTCTGCCAAACCTACTCCGATGAGCACAACAATGTATCTTGACAGAGACGAAGAAGGCAAAAGTGTTGATCAAAAACTATATCGTAGTATGATTGGATCGTTATTATATTTAACAGCGAGTCGACCCGACATTATGATGAGTGTTTGTTTATGTGTACGATTTCAAGCAAATCCCAAAGAATCACATATGCGAGCAGTTAAACGTATTATTCGTTATCTAACTAAAACCAAAGATTTTGGACTATTCTATCCAAAAGAATGTCCCTTCGAATTAGTCTCATATAGCGATGCTGATTTTGGAGGAAGTCGGACGGATCGAAAAAGTACAAGTGGAACATGTCATTTCATTGGACGATCATTAGTCTCTTGGTTTAGTAAGAAACAAAACTATGTTTCTTTATCAACATGTGAAGCAGAATATATATCTGCTGCTTTGGCATGTGCACAAGTCGTATATATGCAACAGACACTACAAGATTTCAACTGTTATCTTGAAAAATCTATTATTTATTGTGATAATACTAGTGCAATAAATCTTTCTAAAAATCCAGTAAATCACTCACGGACAAAACACATTGATATTCGTCATCACTTCCTTCGTGATTGTTTGGAAAAAGGTTTAATAAATTTAGAATTTATTAATACTGAAAATCAAATTGCAGACATTTTTACTAAACCGTTAAATGAAAATAACTTTATAAAATTAAGACGTGACTTAGGTATAATGTCTTTAAAAGATTTATAAATAGAAAATATGCAAAAACATTGAAAAACAAAAATTTGTTTTATTTTTGACCAAAGCTGGATTCGAACTCATGATTTCTAACTAGTTTGATAGATGGCATATTATAGCCACTTGAGCTATGGGTGTTTCTTGTCCTAGCTTACCTTAAATTTTATTATACTACTGTTGTCTTCAGAAATACTATTCTTAGACCTATAACTTATGAATCAAACATTAATAACTGTTTTTTTCTTAAAATCTCTGTGATACTATTTGAAAACAATCCTTATCCACATATTTTTCAGAAAATATACGATTTTAAATACAATGTTTATTTTTTTTACTAATGATATTCTAAAAACAAAACCTTACAAAAATTATAATGTCTTCAAACAATGAAGTTTACAATTCCGACAATTCCCATCTATCATTCTCATCTCCAGATGATGATTGTTCCGATCATATTCCAGAGAATGGTCCCTATCCTACTTTTCCATTGCCTAATCGGGTCCTTAATTTTTCCTCTCCGGATAAAGATCCCAGACACGGATGGAAACCATGGGAAGATTCCCATACAGGCTATACACCTAACAATAAAAAGGGGAAGCATACAATGCTTATATCTCCATCAACAAAGCAAAAGATTGATGAAATACACCATTACCAACAACAGCAAATGAATACTCAACGAGAGCTCTACTATGAACAGAAAGTAACGGCAAGACGTCTAAGCTTTATAGAAAAAATTGCCATGAAAGTTTGTTCATCAAAAAAGGATGAAGTTGCTGAACCTTCCTATAGAACTCCATCCCCTTCAAAACCTGTTCAAACTCCAATAGCTCCAAAATGGTCACCTGTAGAAGATCTTCCATCTCCAAACTCCTGGGAGCGTAAGTTTTAAAGAATGGTGGCTAAAATTATATATATATATATATATATATATATATATATATATTGCTTTAAGCAAAATGTATAAATATAATATAATAATAAAATTTATATGACTCTACATATATATATATAATTTATATTTTAAATAAAATGTGCATTTCTAATATTCCGGCCGACCGAATAACCTGAGTCGGTCAGCCGACACCAGGCCGCAAGCATTAGATATGCACATTTAACAGTGTCGGTCGACCGAAACTCTGAGTCGGTCGGCCGAGCCCTTTCTCGAAACTTTCAGCTAACCTCTATTTCCTATTTCGGCCGACCGACCCAGAGAGTTCGGTCGACCGACCGTGTTTCCAGCTGTTGACTTTTTCTGTTTACTTCATATTATTAACCCACCCCTTCACCTTTTCAACCTACCTCTTCACTTCTACTTTCCCAATTTCGGTTTTTACCCTAGCCCCCATTAAAATTCTCTCAAATTATTATTTTTTCTTCAACAAAAATCAAATGGCTCCAAAGAAGAAATCAAAGACTGCCGGAGGATCATCTTCGACACCTCCCGTTGATACTCAAATTGCTTCATGGCCAGTCAACGACGTAGCACTTCAAAGATGGATATGACTTCAAGATGCTAAAATCTTTGAAGAATCATTCGTAAGTTATCCTGATTTCGTTACGTATCGAATTGAAGATGCCGCAATTAGAAGTGGGTTAGATGCTTTTCTAGACTACCGCAAAAATAATTTGAAAATTAACCACATTATGGTAAAATTGTTATTTTCTAACCTAAATCTTGTCAATCCACCTAGAAATACTGAAAATTGTGTTTGGACATCGGTTTGTGGCACCTCAATCTTTCTCTCCATTGATCGAATTAACCATATATTAGATGCAAGACCGGGTGGAATTTCATTACACGACGTAGACTGTAATATATCAAGTCGTGACCACATAAGTCATTTATTTTTCGAAGATGATGCTGCGGAATTTAGACAGACATCATCACTTAGACCACAAACTAGACTCTTTCATCATTTCATAATGAAATCAATTACACCAAGAGGTGGCTCCTACCACTTAGTGTATCCTGAGAATTTTAAAGCTTTATATGCTTTGTGTTCAAATACACAAGTAAATTGGGCACAATTACTCATGGATGAGTTTCTTACATTCAATCAAGGAAAGATGCTTCATATCTATTATTGAGAATACATAATGAGATTAATTAATAGCTTCATCCAACATGCTCCGGAATCCGAAACTTCCAAAGTTCGTTCTTTTGATTCAAGGACCATAAAACTAATGAAGTTGCCCGATGCACCACCTAGATTTTTAACCTTTAACCAATGGCAGAGTACTCCTCGAGAACAACTACGCCGTAGTCAACCTACACCTCATCCATCAACTCATGCTCCGGAGCGTCTAACACGTCAACACTCTGTTCAAAGACCAACTCTCGGAATGAGTACAGAGGCAGCTATTGATATTTTGGCTCAAAATCAAATAGCCTTAGATGCTCGCCTTCGAAAAATTGACGGTCGTTTTAAGAAAATCAAGGGCTTCTTCGTCAATCTATGGGATGCATTATCATGTACTACCGAAGCCGGTGCCTCTTTTGTTGCTCCCGGAAAAAGGCCAGCACCAAACTTCTCGTTTTTCACTTCAGAGAATACAAGCTCCGGTACATCAGGAACTCACACTTCTAACACTCAAAGACGTGGTAAGGAACATGCTCCTCCGGAAGAAAATATCCGTCCAGAATTCGGGGATTCTGATGATGATGAGGAGTGATCATATTGCTTTACAATTTGCTATCTCATAGTTTTTAGTATTTTGTTGTTAGATGTTGTGTACTACAGTAAAACATCAATATTCCTATTTGCTTTGAGTATGTCTTATTTAAAACTAGATGTTTTTTCTTATATTGTGTCACATATTCCATATTGTTTAAATGTCCACTAAGTATTCTTTTTTGTCGATGACAAAGGGGGAGAAATATATGCAGGCTAGCAAATTTTTGCACAAATATCGCCATATATTCAGGGGGAGAATTACAATATATACAACTTCGTCACATAGGTATTGTCATCAATCAAAAAGGGGGAGAATGTTGATTCAAGAGTTTTGATTCATGACACAAGCTTCATATATCATACGACGAAAGCGACAAAAAGAGAATAAGTGTATATTATGCACTACAAAGGAGACAAGACTACAATCCAGAGTTTATTATGAATATTTTAATGTATTTAGTCTTAGAATATTGTTAAAATCATTCCTCAAGTAGTCACATGCACACACGAAATAATTTATACACAAATAAGTGTACACTGTGCATATAACTACAGGTTGGCTGACCGACCAGAAAATTCGGTCGACCGACCCTGTAGTCAGGGCACAGATACTCTCTGTTTTATACACAATTTCAAACTCAGCCGACCGGCCAGTTTTTCCAGTCGACCGACCTGCATATAACGGCTAGTTTTCTGAAGAGTTGCGATTGTTTCATGAAGAGATACGTCTCTCAATTCAAGAGATACGGACACAACTTTTGATTGAAACTCTTCATGAAAGATTGTAACTATTCTACAACTATATAAACATGTTGAAATCACTTCTACAATCACCGATTCTTGTTTATAATTCTGAAATCTATTCTCTATTTATTTCTGCAAATAAAAGCATTCATTCTTATTTAATATCACTAGAATCTTTGATTTAAATCATAAACTTCGATTCTACGTGATTATCTTCTTTCTAAATCTTCACACACATATATACTCTTGAGGATTTGATTATAGGAAAGTTGTACTATCAAAAGACAATCAGTGTTATTCAGAACACATTCGTCAACAAACTATTTGTATTGAAGTTAAAGTCCTCTTCGGCTGTTGAGGCGGAAAAATTCCTGTTCGGCTGCTCAGGTGTCGTATACCTATCCTCCGGGTGAAGTGAGGGGTTTAGTTTAAATCCAGAGGGTATTCTGGGACTGGACGTAGAACGGGAAGTTCGAACCAGTATAAAAATTCCTGGTGTGCTTACTTTAATTTTTATTTTACTGCTATTATCAGTTTCCGCATTTATAAACCATATTACACGATCCTTAGTACTACACGTACACTTTCATCTCCTCACTCTCGCTACTAGATAGCCAACAAGTCATCTAAACTCCTCGAACCTGTTCATCAGCAGATGTACACATGTGTAGTGTGACTCGATGTTGTCCGGAATATAAGTGATTTTGGAATATGAGTCACTCTCCTGTCACACATCCATTATTCTTCCCAATGATCTCTTTCATCTCATCCTGACGAGATGAAGCTTCACTCGTCTGACGTCTACGAGAGTAAGTAGCAGCTGCATGATACATATGCGTTGATCGAGGAGTATGATTGTTGATCTCTGCAGAAAGTTGGTGTACATCCGGATGTCGAACGGGGCATTGTCAAGTGGAGCCATCAGATTCTCGAACTTAGAGGCTAGAGTTCTAATGCAGCTTTCAAATATCACATTTAGCTTTCTGAATTTCGGAGGCGAGTCCACCTTGAATATCCTGTACCTAGTAGCTATCAAGTCCCACCACTCGTCAGATCCTTCGACGGTGTCCTTATCCACATTCTAGACCCCGCCATCAATCTACAGCAGACGGTTCCACGGGTTTTGGTCACGCTTGAGATTGTCAAACTCGTTCTTCATCTGACTATCGTTGTAATCGATGTTCATTTGTGCATTGAGTGGAATGATATCGGAGTACCCATACCAAACCCGACCTTTTCGAGTTGTAATGTGTTCGCAGCAAATATCTATAAACACCACCGTTCTTTCCTCCGTTCAAACAATGTGGCGATACAGCTGGAGGATTCATGGGTAGACATCCTATAAAAATATATTTAAAAAATTCAGAAAAAATAAAATAGGTAGATAGTAATATGGAAAACATAAATACAAAAAAATTTACCTCAAAAACTGAAAGTCGAATTGCCCAAAAAAATCTTGAATTTTCAGATCTGCAAAGGGAAGCACGATGGAGGAAATGGAGGGAAAACAAACAGGGAGAAGGAGCGAATGTTGGTGACATCAGAAGCGTTTTGACACGTCTGCCATCAATCGTTGATTTTTCAGCAGTTTGCACAAACGATGTATTATGTAAGACTCCGTCTGAAGCGTCTGCCACGTCAAAGTTGATGCAGACGTCAAAAAAGAACTGCAAACGCACCTTTAATAAAATGCATTTGAAATACACACATACGGTTATTTGAACACAAATTGATGACAAACGAAAACACAAAAGATGCAGATCATTGGATTTTTTCGTTTTTGCATGGAGATGGAATTTAGGAGGCAACGTCAAACTAATTAAACCAACAAGAAATGGAATCAACAACATGGTCCAAAAGGAGACATGAGTTTAGATCCAACAAAACTAACTGCTGACAATCATCGCTGTACAAAGTGATTTGTAACTCGATACGCTTGAAGAAATAACCATCGACAATCAACAACTTGTAAAGTGATTTGTAACTCAATGCGGTAGAAAAAAAATAATAACATACTCCTAGTTGCTCACAATTCACCCAGCATAAACAAGCAGTTACTACAATCCATATAAAGATAAGTTGCATTATTCCAAAGCTTGCACAGTACAATCATAATTCTAATCCAGATAGCTTACAGACTCATTTAAAGAAGCTTAAAATTCAAAAATTACATTAACATAGAACTAATCATTTCTCCTTTCTTTAAGAAGAGTAAAATAATCATATAAAGCATGCAACACAACATGCAGAACAAAAAGTAACACAACAAACCTCTGTCTGCGGCAGAACAGAACAGTACAATAAGGGGATGATAGGATTACGAAGCCGCCTTTGTTGGCCAAGTTGCTTGAGCAGACATAATGATGCCAACAATTACACCAAATAAACCAAGGGCACTGCCGAAAATTTCGATGACCAAAATCTTCACAAACAGAGATGAATTTTGAGCATCAGAAAGAGCGCAACTGCTTCCAATTATTCCCACACAGAGCCTGTTAAAAACTCGTTGAGTTTGAACTTTGAAGTCAGCATACATAATGAAAATAGACTGATGATGGGTTGATTGACAACATACCCACAAACAAGGTTGGCAAATCCCACTATGATTCCAGAAGCAAAAATTGCATATCCAGCCCTTAGAGATTCTGCAGCATACAGTTGGGAAAATGGAACACTTTCTAGCTTTGTTTGGAGAATGATTGCAACAATGACACCATAGATGGCAACAGCCTCACAAAAGATTACGCTGAGATAAAAAGGTCGAGTTATTACCAAAATATACAGAGTAGAGAAATAGTGTTCTATGACCAAGCATTTGATATACTACCACATCTCAGATTTGAAAGGATACAAGGGTTTGTGCCCCTTCTTCATCCTCTATAGAGCTCTGGTCTATGCCCACTTGGAAGTGGGTAAAAAGACTAAAATTCCAAGTGGCTAAAAAGACTAAAATATATGACATAAGAATAAAAAGCAAACTCAGCTTCTTCCTCTTTTTTTTTTTTTTTTTTTCCTTTCATTATAGTAATTCATTGCTCTGTCATGTTTATACATGATTCAAGAAAATATACTTGAATTGGGTTGTAAACCTATCGCCAAGTGAATGCTTGCTGGATAAATCCTGCTTTCAAAGGAGCTCCATCCTCCATAGTTCAGTGATGCTTGAAGACCACCTTGCACTCCCAAAGCACACTAGCTTGTGTTGAAGACCATACACATGTGATATGCAAGTGTTAATGTTAAAGCTGCTTAAACTTTAATTAAGCAACATATTTAGTTAACATAATGCTATTGGATTAAATATAAACGCCCCTTGAAATTCAAGTCAATAACATCATGGCAAGCAATATACCGTTTAACTTAATTTGTGACCACGCTTAACATAAACACCTTTATCATGGCAATGACCACTGCTGCTTGCTTACGCGTGTTGTGTGTTGTGTGTGTACACATATACATACATATCGAAGCGATCTAGATCTTCATCCTTTAAATCCTCTTCCATCCCCCTTATCTATTGTTAGATATGTTCAATTTGTTAGCGTTATAATCTGTGCAAAAAATTGAATTATTTCAAAACTTTCAACCCAATAAAAGTCATATTCCAACCTGACATATATCATTTTTGATGGTTCAAATGAACCTGCAAAGGGAAAAAGTTTCAAAACGATTAAATTTTACATAGATGATCTCGCTAACAAATATAACATATCTACAAAAATTCAATTGCATACAACATTCTTTGCATGTAAAATAGATGAGGATGTAAGAGGGATTAGAAGTGGGGTTTGGATTCCTCAATAAATTCTTTTGCACCAATCATTTGTAGCAACCTCATATTACTTTTTCATATTTTGAGTTATACATTTTGAAATGATACAACAATTTCAAAATTATTAAAAAATGTATAAAATCATTTCCCCCCACACACATAAGTGTGTGTGCACGCTCACATATACATACATACAAACATACACATGTATTATATATATATATATATATATATATATATATATATATATGAAAAGTCTATTTAGACACAAAATATAGACACAATTGGTGACACAAAGAATCTTTACCGTTGGATTGCCCCCTGAATTACATCTTTCCCATAAGGACAAAAACATCCAATGGTCCGGATCTTTTATATCACCATTTTATGTTTAATTTTGTGTTCAAATAGCCGGCCTCATATGTATATATATATGTATATATGTATATATATATATATATGTATATATGTATATATCACCTTTTATTTAGCACCATTTTATAGCCTCATACCACAAGTTTATATTTAAATATTTGTTCTTCCTCTCTTCTATCACATGACTAAATATTTAAATATAAACTTGTGGCTAATACCGAAGGGCTACAAATAGTGCTATTGATCATAGCTCATATGTATGTGTGTGTATGTGATCTTTGTGCGTGTGAGATTTAGATCCCCCATCCTTTGAATCCCCTTTCACCGCCTCTGTTTTATATGCAAACAAAATTCATATCAAAGTGATTGTTTTTATAAACATCGAATCTCATTCATACACCGTCTCAGACTCATCTCGTTCGAAATATTCAAATCTCACACGAAATATGAATCGAATTCTCAATTCAAAATCTCACCCGAGATTATATCATTTTTTTTCTTTTACATAACATTTTTTCATTTTCATATAGGCTTAGAAAAAATTACTCAATCCTATTACTATTTACCAACTCTCTAAACGTATTTTCTTTCTTTTATCTTGATGAGCCTCAACAATTGACTTTATTTCTTTTTTTATGCTTAAATAAAAAGATATTATTCAACTATTACCAACTCAATTAAACTAATTGTGCTACCGCTCTTCTCCTAAAAATTCATTTCAATTCGTATTTCTACGCAGATCAAATATGTTACAATTTTTATTTTTACTTTGAAAATTATCATTAAACAATAAGTTTAGACACATAAGTCACTCTTATATATTCATGAGATGTTACAACTTGATATGTCAATCCAATATGTACACCCAAGATACACGCAAGAGCTGCTTCGATACGAGATGACTGGTGTTATACATTTTGAAATGATACAACGTTGATTCATCTAAAACCTTGATCCTAAATCAAACACAAACAAAGATTGGAATCTTTGAAGCTTTAACTCAATTTGAATCCCTACTAGAATACTAGATTTTGACTACACTATACACCAGGTCATTCAGCATATGTCATGTAAAACCTTGGGTGTCATGCTTAGGACTGCTATGGTAATAGTAAATTTCATATTACCATACCATTATCAATCAATCGGTTACTATTCTTGAATGAAATCGATATACCAGTTTAATCAATATGATAATGATAAATTTACCATTTTCTACAATAAATCATCTGTAACATTCCTTCAAAACCAGCGGTGATGGTAATTTTAGCAATCAATTTATTACACATAAATTCATGTAATATGCGTTATTTCAAGCATTTAGAACCAAGTAAATGATTAAATTTAGTTAAGTAATCAGGTGAAATAATGTTAAATACACTTTTTTTCCTTTTTATTTATGTATTTTATTAAGTAACAGTATAAGTTGTATAATGAAGCGTCCTTATAATATAAAAACATATCAACTTACCGACTTTTTTTAGAAAAGGGTAATTTACCATTACCAGTGTAACGGTTACCAGATTATCAATATACCAACCTATCGGTAACGTTAAATAATTTTAGCTTACCAGTACAAACGGTACGGTAACGGTTCGCGAAATGGAAATGGTACATTACGGGCCTACATGTCATACTATAAGCGAAATTACACTACTAGCACATAATGCTATAGTGGAAGTCCATGTCGAATTATATTATCAGCTATTTGACTTTCAAGTTTATCATTTGAAAAGTATATGCATGGTGATATTTTATCCTTTCATGTAGACAGTATATCCATTTTCACAATTTTGGAATACAGATGATAAACCTACTTACATCTTTAAGAAATTGAGTCAAAATTTATGCATCTGTATAGTGCATCAGATATTCAGATGTGTAGGGAGATGACAGGAATTTGGAACTATTAAGGTTCGGAGTGTAAAGAAATAATAAAAATGTGTCCAATATTATATGATAATAGATATTTATTCATCAGTTAAGCTTTTTTAGTAACATCAGAGAACTGATGAGAGGCAGTACCATTAGAATAAAATTTGATTACGTAACTGATTTGAGATGCCACAGCAGTGAGGTAAAAAAATAAATATTACCGAATCATATGCAGCATAATTCATCTATACTTAATTACGTATTCCTAAGATCCAAATTTCCACCTTGCAAATAACAGATTATATCACCCATTAAATGCCTAACAGCCAGCCTATTTTACCCTCGTGTTTTGCTTTTCACTCGTCCTAGACATTCAAAAGTTTGATACCGCTAGTTGTCTGGCATTTGAATATGGAGAAAAGACGGTTCACAGATAACGCCTAGTTTACATGTAATACTACAATCTAAACTTAGATTTATAAATTTTCATCTGTACAAAAATCAAATAAAATCATAATAAGTATAAAGAAAAATCATACCTGATAAGATTCTTAGAAGTAATCCGAGGTGCTTTAATCGCCGCTCCAATCAAGCTACTACCCGTAATATAAATCCCCCTGATTCACCAACGTACATCAAAGATAAATTTCAATGAAACAGAGAATAACAACATGTACGAAATGACAATTACCAAGCAGCTCCGAGAACAGAAACTCCAATTGAAATTGCGATTCCGATCGAGGCGAAAGTGTATGGCGAGATTTGCGTCAGCGCCAGAGCCCACGTGCTCGAAGATCCCACCATTGATACAAAATTAGGAGTTACGAAAGGAGTGAAAGCATGAATCGGTTGGGGTTTGCGTGGACTGTGATAACTGTAATTATGGGATGATGAAGATCCTATTGTTATTTCTTAGGACAAATTTTTTTCATTGCCTTAAGGGAAAAAAAAAAAGAAAAGAGAAGAAGCTTATTTCAAAATGGGCCTGTTATCAGGTTGCTTCGGAAGAGCTGAAGGCCTAGAACATCCCAACAGAACCCCACTGAGCCCAGACTTGTCATGCGTTGACGAACTTCGCAATCAGTAGTTTATCCGAATTTAATAATATCGGGTAACTATCCGGCATTATTAATGCCCGTTAAACAACGGCAGTGGTAAATAATAAAATTACCTTTTGTCATGTTAGATAACAAACAAAGGTAATTTCATTTTAAATCGTTGTCATTAGTTGGTTTGAACCGAACGTTTTATACAAAGTCAGTAGACAAGCTCAGCTGTGACTATTATGTCCGACGTTACGTAGCCATCTTCAGAGTTGTTGATACTTGTGAAATTCTATGTTAAGGCTGACTAAAGGTTTGTGTAGGGGTGTGTATGTAAGGCATGAAGGGTATTAAAACTTGGTAAATAAGGTTTACAACAATAATCCAAATTGTACAAGGAGCCGCTCGATTTTGGAAACCAAAACAGCTTATGGTGAATTTATGGAAACTTATGATAGGTATTGCAAAATAATACAAGAGGATGAAGACAAAAATATATTTCAAGTTCTACTTTTGATTTGCGTTACATATTGAAATACCAATCAAAATTCGCTGGTCATGAGACATTCGAACTTCGATGCACCTGGATTACGCGTTTTAGGTTAACCATGAATCATTGTACTTCCGTGTGGTGTTTCTCTATCCATGTCTCTTTAGTTCTAAAGTTACCTTTGATCTTTATAATTTGTTTGACATATGACTTCTACTTACGATATTAAGGTAATGAGAAGATACATGATTTCAAATATCGAAATTCAATAGATGACTTCTACTTTGATAAAATGGAAATTGAAAGATACAAAGAAAAATGAAAGATACACGGACTAAATCTAAATAGTCCTAGAGTGGACAAATATCGAAATTTTGGTGCATAACGTCATTGAGTTGAGTATGAAACCACCTAATCTCTTCTTTCAATTCACAGTGTAAGTAATAGCCGGAGAAGGGAACCGGTCGTCTATCCATTGTCCAAATTCGCATCTATTGGGGTAAAGTGGACAGCAAAAGTATCGACGACTAACATTATCCCCATGTCGTGCGACTACAATCAGTGATTCAAAACCATAGAAGCACGTAACATTTGTGGATTGTACCTCATCAACTTCAATCGCATTTTGTACTTGTGGTACTACCTGATGTAACTCTTGCGTAGGATGGATGGGTAGTAGTTGTTATTGATAGTCTATTTGTAGTTGTTGCATCCCTGATTCAAGCTCTCTTTGTCTCATATCCCCGCAATGTCATTCTTCCATTTCAATGTATCATGTAGTGGGGGTTCTAGATGGAGATGGATTGGGATTTGACGGTCCATACAAATGATTGGTATACTTATATAATTTAGATAAAATATAGATAACTTAAGAATTGGTGGTTTAAAGTTGTAGAATGAACTACAAAATTTTATTTAATAGGTATTTATAATGAAAATAAACTTTTACACAAACGTTTACACCCTGAGCCAAGCTGCTCTGTTAGCCATGCTGCTCTTTGAACCATGCTGGAATCTTTTCAGTAATCGATCACATCACTCCCTGAATCATGCTGCTTTCTGTCATACGCTATATTGTACAACTGGAATTTTTTCAGTGATCGATCACATCACTCCCAGAACTATGTTGTTTTCTATCATACGTTATAGTGTACAACTGGAATCTTTTTAGTGATCAATCACATCACTCCCTGAACCGTGCTCTTTACTGTAGTTGGATACTTTTCAGTGTCGATCACATCACTCTATGAACCGTGCTACTTTCTGTCGTACGCTATAGTGGACAGTTGGGATTTTTTCAGTGATCAATCACATCACTCCCAAAACCATGCTGCTTTCTGTCATATGCTACAGTACATCACTAGGATCTTTTTAGCGATCAACCACATCACTCTCTGAACCGTGCTGCTCTGTCATACGCTACTGTGTACTACTAGGATTTTTCAGTAATTAATCACATCAACAATAAACAATTCAAATAAACGTTCGATTGTAATTGTTTATAAATGTGATTTGCCAAAACGTTATCATCAAATTTAGTTTTTGTTAAAAGTATCAATATAACAAAGTCAATCACAAACTCCGATAACGTTTCAGTTATCAGTGGTTTTAATAACCTAGAAAATGAACAAGTTCAAAGTAGAAGAGTCTATTGTGAATGCAGAGTTGAAGTGATCATACTTGTTTCCGAATCAAGTGAAAATGCAGGTCGAAGATACTTCGCATGCAAGGATAATTGGAATGGACTTGGCTACTTCCAGTGGATTGATCCATAACTCTGTCGATGAGGAAGATAGTATGCGTTTTAAATGCAATTGAAAGTGAAAAGATTAGAACTTCTACTTAACAATCGTACCTAATATGTGTGCCTAGTAGTATGCTTAATAGGTGATTATCATCCTTGTTTGTGTTTGTAGTATCATGTATTTAAGGTAATCATTATTATGTTTTGAATGATTACCATGATGTATCTATTTCTAAAAAAGTCGGTAATTATTATATTTTTAATTTATCCCTTCGATACATTCTTCTAAACTCAGATGCAATAATAATTCATAATCTAGGTAAATTCATGCAATTAAGTTACAACAACTGCAATTAGTACAATGTCCAACACTAAAAATAAGAATATAATAATAATTTCCTTCATACTCAACTATTACCCACAAAATGATGAAAGTTTTGTCAATTAGCACAAGACTCTTTTTTTGATGCGACACAAGACTCAATTGACCACGCGTATTGCGTTGTTGTATGAAATATAAGTTTATCTACTCCAACCCTATGACAACTCACTCAAATATGTTTTTGGACATTCGATACATTAATCTGAAGTTTCCTATGTCAAAACATGGATCGTCGTTAAGTAATCTGCCATAATCCGATCATGTCTCGACTGATAATCTCTTTTCTTTCTCATATCTTTATGCCACACAACACTACCACATTGTTTGGAAGATTCCTCCATCTCCTGTAACTGAATGAGCTGTGGTGCTTTGGATGCTAGTGCTTGTTGTTGAGGAAATTCTTCTGTATGACTATTATCCGAAGTTGACAAAGAGGAAGAGAAAGAAGAGAAGCAAATTTTTTTTATTGGATTCATGTTGGTTGGGGCGGAAGAGAAAAATTGGAACAAGTTGGTTGGAGTGGAAAAAGAGCAAGTTGAAAAGGAGCAAGTTGGTTGGAGTGGAAAAGGAGTAAGTTGGTTTAAGAAGCAAAATTATAAAAAAAAAAATTGGTTGCTCACTATTTTGGATGAAGGAAGGAGAATAGCTGGCCGAAGAAAGATGCCCACTATTCTATACTAGTTTATCCAACATTTATAATTTTAGATAAACTAGTGGCCTTAATTTCATTAAAACAACCCCGTGGATTGCCACTTGGGGGACATCCATTTGCTTATATGCAATCTGGCACTATAAATGCCGGATAACTTGGTTTTTTTCCTTTAGACCAACGTGGGGGTTCAATCACGTCATTTTAGGCAGCGGTGACCCACCTCCACTGTTGGTAATGCTCTTAGCAGTTCTACTTTATTAGCTAAAGCCATAGAAGTTGCAGAAAGTTATAAAAGAGATAAAGTTGGAATATGACGGATATGTAAAAACTTTATTAGATTTAAAACCAAATATTTCAAATTTATTTATTTTAATGCTCACATAATGTATGTAGGAAAAATATGTTTAATTTTATTTAAGAAAACCGAAGAATATCGCAATTTATGTAGTCTAGATTCGATGACTACAATAGATTTTTAACCTATATTGAATATCTATGCCTTAAAATTAGGCATTTACCTTAACTTTGCTAATCTGGTTTAAAAGCGAATTAATCAAAATTAACCCTTTATATTAATTTTGCAAAAGCGGACGCTAAAAATCATTGATTTTAGCAGGTATAGCGGAAATAGCAGGGCTTAAAGCGGATCTACTATTTAATAGTGTTAAATTGAAAAGGCGTAGCAGTCGAAAAGTTTTATGTGCTATAGCGACAATTTTGCGGGCTTTAGCAAGACTTTAGCTGCACAGACTTGCGCATTCTGAAAATAAACAAGAACAAATTCTGCAAATTCAAAGTGTGCAAGTGTATTTAAAAAAAAAATTGTACATAGACATTTTCAGAATGTGTATGTACATATAGGCATTTTAGTGAAAAAGAGACATACTTTTATAATAAGTTCCGAACGGAGGCCAAACTTGGCATAAGTTTTTTGTATGTCTAGGATGAAAATTTGTCATATTTATTAAGAATAAATATCATACAAATACCAAATATAGGTTTGGATAATGCATGTATTTGTACATGAACTTTTTTTTCCTTCTATACCTTGGTGAATTTGAAACTGGAGTTGAACTTAAGAAAAGTAACTTGGGATTTTCATTAGATTGATATGCATTACATTTTAAATTTAAAGATGCCAAATCTGAAGCATTTATATTAAGATAATGGAAGCATGTGCCAGTCGGATTGAGCAATGTTAACGTTTATAAAAGATGCCAGTGGAGAAGTTTTGGTAATACAAACATACCATTTATACACACAGTCCTTAATATGACCGTTTAGAAATATCATTCTCATGCGAAGTCCTTTACAAGGAAAAAGATGATGAGAATTCCAAGGATAGATTATTAGTTGTACAAATTAGCACTCAAGAGGTTTCTCGATTTTCCTAGTGTTAAGGCATCAACTAATCTTGTTGGAATAAATAACTCATAAAATTTAACAACTTTGGATTTGGCTAAATTAGGATTTGTTTGAGCTTGATTGTCGAATGACTCTAGGAAGTGTGAGCTTTATAATAGCAATTGCACAAATGTTACGATACGCCTTTAGCATAGGCTACAAAGTCGATATGACAAGTACTATCTAGGGTTAAATGGGATGCTCACCGTAACATCCCCCAATTTGGTATCTAAAAATGAACACCAAAATTATGTAGTTACCCTAGTCTTATTTATAAGCAACAAAATAAGATACATTTTTTTATTTTTCAAACAACAAAGTAAACATAACACTAAATTTTCATTCCAATTAAAATGGTTATCTTACAACATTATATCTTCTTAAATATTTACCTAATCAAATTCAATTTAGAGACAAAATATAATATACAAAGATAGTACCACATGATCAACATACGATGATGCCACCATGTATGATCAGAGTCATTATACAAAAAAGGAAACCAGAGTTGTGTAGTAGTACATACTAAATAGATAATAGGTAAATATCATGCTTTATACGGTGTTTGCGTCAAAATTGGTCACAAACACCTCATTGCCAATGAAAGCACCAGTTCACAAACACAGATCATAGATAACAAGTATGTAGAGAATTAAAAATGAAGAACACTCAGAAAATTTAGATGAAAGCAGTAAAGAACACAGAGTTTATAGTGGTTCGCAATCAGGCCTGCGTCCACTTTGAAGTTGATAATTTTATTGAAATTCACTTGCTGATTACAACGAGTTACAACTGATTACAACAGCAAAATCCGAGTACAATGATGAATCCGGTAGAGTCTGGACGTAGAAGATCCAAAAGTCCCTTTTCTATAGGCTCTAGGATGCTATTTATAGGCGTAGGCTGCAAATATCTCGCTTAGATCTCGGGAGACCTCTTTAGGCAGTGTGCGAGCCTACGCAATTGATCCCATGTGATTTTGACTCGATTCGTGATGGATACGAAATCGATATGAACGAATTTCTTATCCATCAAGATTTTGCCCAATCTAGTCGAAATCGAGCATGAACATTCTTTAGGTTGTACGTAAGCTCCAGTGAAAATTTCATAGCATTTGGACTTGTAGATTGTGAGATATGATCGATGCAAGTTCGTATTTTTCGAAGGCTGTCTCCTTCGTATCGATCGTTGCTGCACTGTTCGCACTCGATCGCTGCTGCACTGTTCACACTCGATCGTTGTTGCACTGTTCGCACTCGATCGTTGTTGCACTATTCGCACTCGATCGCAGCTGCACTGCTCGTATCGATCGCTGCTGCACTGTTCATACTTGTAACGACCCGTAAATTTAGTGGATTAAAATTGGTTAAAATTTATAAGTTTTGTAATTTAATTTAGTAGAAACTTTAAATTATAAACAAATATTGAAATAAACGCTAAATTAAATTATGTAAATGGTGACTTAGGACCTATTTATAGAAATTGGAATAAAATCCAAATGAATTAAGTAGGAAAGGATTCTTACCTGGATATAAAATTTAATATGAGAAATTAATGAAAATATTAAATTGATTTAATGCAATAAAAGAGTGTAAAGGTAATTGGAATAAATTAAGCAATCATGTTAATGCAAGTGGATCATTTATAAACTTAAATGAAACATTCCAATTTAATAGAGTTATTCGAATGTTATGACTTATTTTAAAGGTAAAAATTGGATTTAATTGGAATTTGTTATACTTGGTTTAAATAGGAAAGGAGTATACAAAAGTAACTGTAAATGAAAGAAATTGAAATAAGGGGCAGTAAACATTGAATAAATTAATAGGAACAAATGCCAACATTGAATTTTTATAAATGTAATTAAATATTACAAGTGTGTGAAATGTAAAGATAAGGGTTAAGAGTTGTTGGAATGGGTATATTAAAATAATTATAAAGTGTAAATGTAAGTATTTATAGGGATATGAATTATTTGAAGGAAAATAATTGGTAAAAGGGGTTTGGACTAAGGAAATGTTATTTATTGTTGTGAAACCTTAATTAATATGGGAAATTAATTTAATATAAGCAAAACCAATGCGAATATTGAATTAATCAGTGAAGCAATAATAATAAATAGTAATCAATTCAAAATTTGGTAACCCGTTTTTCAAATTAATGATAATAGTGTTGGTATAAGCTATTAATGTTAAATGACAGTGCGATACCGAAATGGATTGGAAGTGGTTGTGAAATATTAATAAAATATTAAATAGGATGGAATTCAAATTTATACTACAATGGAAATGTGAATTGGGGAATAGATTCAAGTATAAATGAGTTGTTAAAATACTACATAATAAGTGCAAATTTGAATGAATCAATGGGAGTATAGATTTAAGTATCGAAAGCGATATTTTAGTTTAATTAAAGTATTGCAAAATAAGTGAAATTAACGTTAAATATTACGATAATAGAGATTTAACTAAAAATTCAAGAATATTAAAATAATAGATTTTGAACCCAACATGGGATCCATCTACTTAAAATATTTATAGATAGAATAAACATTGATTATTTAATTCAATAGAAATTTTGAAAACTTAATTTATAATTTTGAATATAATGGAATTGAAGATGGGACACTGCAATTGATAAATTTATTTTCTCTAATTGACATTTAAATTTTGTTTAAATAATTGCAAATGATTGAGAAGTATAAAGGTGATAAATTGTCAATTCTACAATTGAAATATAAAATTCGATTTAATTGATTTATTTTTAATTTATTTAATTAATATAAAAATAGCCATTTTGGTCACGGACTCGGATTTCGACGAAACCAGTTTCGTCGGATCCATAACAGTGAATTATTGTAGGGTTTCGTAGCGATCAGACTTGTCATTTGATCGTACGATGGTGAAACGCCTTGAAATCGATTTAATTGAAATCAATTTGAAAATATTGATTTCAGCATAACTTATGCATACGATCGAATTTGGACGTAAAACTTTTTCCATCGCATTTAGAATATTTTAAATTACCTATTTCGATATATGGGTTTGCCCAATTTCGTTCCGGGGTCAGAACGGGCTTTTTGGGCCACGTTAGCGTTAACACGTTTGTTTATCGGATCCATCTGTTCGTTTCAACCTCGCCTATAAATAGGTTGTTATAAACCCTAGCCTCCATCCATCTTCATGTGTTTGTGCGTTCGTTTTTCCTCAACACTTTCTCTTCTTCAATGGCCTCAATGGATGCAAACCCTAGATCTATTTTCACTTCAAAATCAAAGCTAAAATTTCAAACACCTCAGAAAATTCTGGAAATAATATATGTTAATGCTCTCGACGAGCGTAATTAATGGTGCTATCCGTTTTTCGATTGGAGTTTCTGTGTGTCCAGATCGAAGCAAATTATTTTCGGCCGTTCATCATCGCCGCGACGAACTTCGTCAGATCGTCAACCCGTTTATGGGTTTGGTGGAGATCGACGAGTGCTTCGCATCCATGGGCTTCGTTCGGAATGTTAATGGCTAGATCGTGCAAATTTTCCCGATTAGGGTTGCAAATGGGGTGGCGGCGCACGACAATTCCGGTGACATGGGGAGGCCGCAAGGTGCCGGTGGGTGAGGATCGTCAAGGCGGTGAGAATGAGGGTGGCCGCAGGGTTTCAGGTGGTCGATAGCACGTGTAAATCGCGGTCAAAGGGCGGAGTTTGGGGGCGTTGAGTTAGGTTCGGGCGTGTTCTGTAGAGGATGAACGCGTGAGAGAGATGGGAGGATAGGGTGACGTGGCATCTGGGTTGAGTGGTTTGTTTCTTTTTTTTTTTTTTAATTTCTATTTCCAATCGTTTAACGATGATAACTCTTTCATACGAACTCCGTTTCACACGAGATTATTTTTGCTAGGATCGTATTGAAATTCAGGACTTGATGACACTTGTTTGGACAAATTCTGAGACGGTCAATTTTTTGGGTTTAAATTGGATTTAAATTCAATTTAAATTCAAAAGGTGAGTGTTTTAACCCACTCACAACTTCTAAAATTTCCTATGTCTGTTAAATTGACTTAAGATATGAGTAGAAATTTATTTATGACTGTTTGGCATGTTTTATTTATCATCTCTGGTAAATCACATTTATTTAATTTAACTGTTAATTAATTTTATTATTGCATATAGATTTACAGTTAAAAATTTATTTATTTGCATACAAACTGCTGGTTAAACCGTCATTAAGTTATTATTGAGTATAAACGGTTTGTTCATACCTATTATTTATTACATGTATATCTTATATGCTCTATATTGATGTTTGTTTAAATTGATGATGATTGAAATAAATTGGTTGATGATTGATATTGGGTGAATGGATGATGTGTTCTATTTTATATAAACTGCAAGTTATTATGCATTTTCATTTCATTCGGGATTGCGGTTTGAAATGATATACAACCGCATTTTTATTTTTAAATTGCGGATTGAAATGATAAATATCCGTATCACTTGACCATAGGATAGAAAATTATATACAGACACCGCGGTATATATATAAAATTATTTTTGAAATGATTTTTTTTCTATGGTTTGGATAGGATACGGTTAATAAATATAAATTTTGATGTTTTATAAAATCTTATTTTATATATACATCTATAGCTAAAGTATTGAATTTAAGCTATGTATGGATTTGTTAAATAAAATAAATAAGTTGAATAATGGAGTTTGATTATTTTATATGGTTAAGTACAGGTTAAGATATTTAAAATATATAGAATTTTAAATGATTTGAATCAATTAAGATTGGGAGTTAAATTGAAAAATTTATTTGGAATTGAGCTTAATTAAGAATTTAACTTCATAAGTTGATGTAAAATTTATTAACTTGAAATTTTAAAAAGGTATGATACTTATAACTGAATTTTTATTCAAGATGAATTAAATGAATATTTCTAGTATAAATAAATCGAAGGAAATTTTCTTTATAAGTAATTTGAGTTTTTCTTAAATGATTACGGGTTTATCATGCAAATATTTCAAACTAAATAATAGGACTTTAAATTGTTGAATAGAAATTTCTAACCTTAATTCCAATTGTTTAATATTCAAAGTTTGAAATATACTGAAACTGAAGTGGTTATTGAAACTGAAAGCGATTCTGAAATTTATGGATTTTGACTTAATTTTAAATGAAATAAATTTGTAAGTCGCAAAAATTATTTTATTTTATAAAGTAATTTTAAAATGCAAACTATTTTATTCTATATACCGTTTGAATATCCAAACCATCCAAGTTTTAGAAGTTATGGTTTTAAAGCTATGAATTTTCGAAGTATTATGGTTTGAAAGTTATGATTCAAATGTTTGGTTTCCAATTATTATGAATTTTAAAGTAATATGATTTTGGAAAAGAAATATATTTGAAATAAAATGATATTATATTAATTTGGGGTTTTTAAAAATATTATCAAATGAGTTTGTTTTGGAATGGAAAGGATATCGTATTTATACTGTTTTGAAATAGATATTTTATTCTGGTTTTGAAAGTGGATTATTTTAAATAATCGCGGCGTTATAATAACGTTTGGCTGTTAAAGAGACCGAGATCGGAAGTTGTCATACTCTCTGCCAACCCCGAAAACCACTTTAACAACCGTGTACGCGATGGAGATTCAAGAATGAAGTAGGTTGGTGGCGGTGTTTCCTGTAAGGTAAATACGTGAACCCAACTCCCGTGAGTTGGCATAAGGTGGCTAAAACAGGAGCGATTGACGGGTTAATAAGGTAGCACCTTCGATCGGACACATCCCTTCGATATTATAGTTTGACTTTTGGATTGATTCGGTGGCCACTTTTGATTTCTTTGATTTGGGGGAGTGGCTCGAGGTGGGCGGTAGCTGCGCGCTACGCGTTACCACCGACCCGGAAGCGTAATTGGTATATCTACCCTGGCATTGCCTAGTTGTGCCGTGTCACCTACCCTAGCGCGCCTTCTACGAGTTTCTGTTTGTGTCGTATCTATGGAGTATCCTCTGGTAGCTTCCCGATCAATATGTATTACTGTACTGTATAGACTATTGGCATTATTTGTGTTAAGGGCTATATGGGTAACCCCTTAACGCTATTAAAAAGTAAGTTTATTTTACAATTAGACACTATTATAATAGCGCAATATACTAAATAGTAAATAGTTTAACGGATCCTTAGGAGATGTAAATCCCGAGCATCTTTTGAGTTACTGTACTCATATTTATTTCTGTTAATTTAACTCACATAAGATCTTTTAGTTCTGACTCGAGTGTTTTTGTCTTTTCAAATTCGCTTGGGTCAGTCCGAGCGTTTCAGGATTTGAAGTTTTAGCTCTGGAGGACGAAGACGAAGATTTGTAGTATTACTATCTACTATTTTATTTCACTACACTGTATTCCGCTGCACCGATATTATTGGTATGTGAACTCTGATATTTAATTGCATAAAGAAGAATCAAATGTTTTGTAAACAGTTTATAAACTGTATATATTATTATTATATTTTATCCTTCCGCCGTGAGATTCTATTTTGTTTCATTTCTTCTCTGTTTTTCTTATTTACCCCATAAAAGTCCGCCCTTCCGTATGGTTTGAATCAGCATGTGTGTCGATTTGAAGCGTGCGTAAAGGAGGGACGTTATAATACTCGATCGTGATGGATATGAAATGAGGACCACTTGATGGATAAGAACCAATATAGCGATGGATACAAACAGTTGAGGCTTGATGGATATGAACAAGGCCCTTCAGTTGATGGATACAAACAATTGAGGCTTGATGGATACGAACAAGACCCTTCAGTTGATGGATACGAACATTTGAGGCTTGATGGATACGAACAAGACCCTTCAGTTGATGGATACGAACAATTGAGGATTGATGGATACGAACAAGACCCTTCAGTTGATGGATACGAAGAGTTGAGGATTGATGGATATGAACAAGACCCTTCAATTGATGGATACGAACAGTTGAGATTTGATGGATACGAACAAGGCCCTTCAGTTGATTGCTTGAATTGCATCGATCATTCTTGAGCATACTAACTCCGATGACCTGAAATTTGGAACGTTGGCTTTCATAGTTTTGTTTGTCTTGTCTTGTCAATTGTAGCCCAATCCGGACTCAGACAAAATTCGTCGGTATTCATAACAAAATAGTGTATAACCAATCTTTGGGACAAATTGTTCTTGATTTCCAGTCAACTTTTTGGTGTCACGGCCTTTCCAAAAGACGGGATAATATAAGGTGTCCCTAAAAGTAATATAGTTGAAACAAACTCTCAATCTGCTCCAAAGAGTAACCAAGAGATTCAGAGAAAAATAAAAAATTGGATTATATATAAGCCTGGTATGAGTAAATTTTAACGGTAATGAATAATTATATAATAGATAGTGAGATTACGCCACAGAATGAAATAGGTTTTCCTGTCACTGGTATTCTACAAAAATAATGTAAGAAAATCAACCTTGACTTGCAACCTATAATCGCAACACGGCATAGGTATATGATTACGTATTAAATAAATATAAACATTTCAGTAAATAGGGTACGGACGTAACATACTTGCTAAGGTTAGCCAATCTATTATTTTATTAATTTCTGACACTTCATTAGTATAATGTGTTCTTAGGCCTTAACTCTTACCTACACATTTTATTAAGTGTTTATATTATAATTTCATAAATAAAATATGCTCTCAAGTTACATATGTTAACCGCACATCAGTATTTATTGTTTCATTCATTGAATTAGTTTTTCTAAAGCAACAAAGACATATCACTTGGCTTGTACCAATTGAGAGTTATTTCATTCCCACAAGAGTTAAGCATAAATTTTTCATCCATTGGAGTTAAGTCCAACTCCAACATCAGTTAGTGTCCCCATTCAGTCTACTCCGAGTACTCATTTTTTCACTCATTTCGATCATGTCTTTTGTCCATATAATTTTCAAAGGATACAGACCAAGAAAGTCAATATCAAGGCCGATGGAGTACGTCAAAATTCAAAGCCCCATATGCAAGGATAGCATTAAGGAATCAATGCCGACTTCAAGATCTCCGTCAACGTCGAAGAAATAAACATTGCACCAATGGATGATAAAACAAAAGGAGGCAACATCAGAGAAATAACGCCGAGCCAGCGTCAAAGACCACAAGATTATACCGCTCTTCGATTATGTAGACATTCGTCCATGTCGTAAATATCTATCTCGAACTTGGTCAATGTGGAATCAATTCCATGCAAAACGTCCCTTCATCTGCACCGCATCCAACCACATCGCGATTGATCAGCATCGCATTTTACTAATATGGCTACTATCACCAACATTGTCTTCGAAGGCATGCGGTATAAGATAGAAGAATAACATCGTCTTCCATGAATCACGACGACTGTGGAGTAGTACTATGATTAACATCAAGAGTCATGATTTTGAAGGAAATGGTGAATACAACCATCTCTTATCAACGTCGATGCTTCTAGTCAATGCTTAGCATCACCTGTGATCGAAGTTGCCAAACAATGATAGTAAATTCATTGAGACGTTGTCGTTCATTGATATCATTTCAAAAGAGGAACCATAAGGTACTAAACATCGACATCGGGGATCATCCATGTTTCCACTGGTTAATGCCCACACAGTACTACCAACCATTAATAAAAGAAGGTCATTAGACATGGAGTCGTCATCGCTGATATTCATTAGCCATGTCGAGAACTATCAATATATCCAAAAGGGTTGTCGAAGTCATAGTTTGATAACGTTGCATTCCATCAATGTTAAGATTTGGATGTAGTGAAAGTCGATCAATGGAGAAGGAACTATCAACGCCGAGCTTAATGATATCGAACGTTAACTCTACTGCGCAATCCAAACTAAGGGATGTGGAGCACTCAGAAAGACCAAATTATGCTAAAGGAGGAAGGAACCTAATTTCTCTTACAGATTCCTTCCCTTGGTCGTCACATCATTGGGGATGGGCACCAAGCAGCCTATTAATACTCCCGGCCAAAAGTTGAGGAATTCACTTTCAGTTCCATTGCAGTAGGGCAACATTCACAAATGAATCAGCAACTTCTCCCCTATTGGGCGCAATTAATATACTAGGCCCAAATGTTTATACTGACTTTCTTGTAACAACCCCCTACTTGGATGCCCAAAACTAATGCTACGAATGCTGTAGTCATCCATAGTTATTAATCCTCGACGGTCAAATACGGTGACATTAGATACATTGATAAAAAGAAACACAAAAATATGGAAAAAATTAAACAACAATCAAATTCCACATTCCATTTCAAAATATTTCAAGTTGATTACGTACTCACAATTCGAAGACCACGTTCAAATAACATATAATTACTATAAAATACGCCAAGAGCGACATATGAAGATGTCCCCTTGGCAGATCAGAGTATATAAATAGGTAAGAAAATTATTTGCCTTTACAAACAAATCACAAAGAGGAAATAAAAGAACTCTAATAACAAGCTTGCCTCCTGCACAGCCTCGAAAGTTTTATTCATCTAAAAGAACACCTGGAAATTCTTAACTCTCAACCTACTCAAAATCAATTGAGTATCTGAGAGTTTAAGAGGAAAACAAAAACTTCGAGTCAGACATAAAGCCTGGTATGAATAATAATTTACCATCTCAAGCCATTTGAAATTTAGTGAAACCACATCAACGGATTTTTCCCTCACTGGTATCCTAATTTTTTTATAAAATCATATATTATGCTCCTGCATCCACAATGGTTAAAACATAGTATTTCAAAACATTATCATGCTATGCAAAAAAAATCAATTTTGGATTACCCATCCTCATTCATTCTGACATACTGTCTCGATTATAGTTTCTAGGGTTACTATTAACCTGTTAAATATTTATGGACTATCTGTCTAATATCATAGTTTTCATGGGATCACCAAGAACCTATTGGTAACTCTGATATCTTACCTATTATCCAATATTCATAGGCTAACTAGGAACCTATTGACCAACTGTCAATATCTTAATTCAGATATAGTTTTCATGGGCTAACTAGAAACCTACTGGTCCCTGCCAGTATCAAATCATAGTTTTCATAGGCTGACAATGAACCTATTGGCCCTTGCCAATATCATACAGTTTTAATGGGCTTACTGTAAACCTATTGGCCCATGCTAATATCTTTAATTAAGATTTTAAATCTGTTAAGTTATATTCACTACTGGGTCAACCAAACTGGTTATTCTGCACTTTTTCCCAAAATACAGATATGGCTTGATAACAATGTGAATAATATTTCCAAAACCTTTATTTATGCCTTGGTTTTTCCTTTAAAAATTAGAATGAGATATTTGTTTTGAAGCTGTAAAACATCGCTTTCGAAACCATTGGATGACCTCCTTCGAAAGCATAGAAAACCTCTTTTCAAAACTCTAAGTATATGCCTTTCGAAACCATTGATACCTTTCGATGGTATCAAGAAATCATTCTTTAAAACATAGCTTTGAAACAAAGAAAGCACCCTTTCAAAAGCATTGGTTTTACTCTTAAAACATCATTTGGTCAAAATGGTTATATACGAAAGTATCTCTTTTGAAACCAACAAAAATTAATTTGGGATAAAAGTTGATGGTGTCGGAACCATCTAATTGAAAGCAACCGTCCTTTTAAAAATTAAAACTTCAAGGGACAGAGTCGGAACCCCCTTTCGACTCCATTACCTTCGAAACCCTTAACCCCTTTTGAAAGCAATTAGAAAGCGGCTTAACTTAGGTAAAATCAAGGATAAAATTTCAACGGCAATGATGACTTCAATACTTCGGAAGGAAAAATAGCGGCTAAGTTACGACTAGGTCGCAACCTACCCTTTCGAAAGCTTATTATTTGAAGAAAAAGGCACCCCTTCGAAAGCTATACTTCTTTACATGTTACAACAACCTTCTTCGAAAGCCATTTATAAAACCCTTTTCGAAAGCATATGTTTCGACTATGTCGAAGGCTTTAAATAAAACAAGGAAAGACTTTAACTTTGAAAATAAAGCAGGGTTTCGACCTCATCGAAAGCTTGCCTTTCGACTCCAAGGCTTCCGCCATCCTTCCAATCCATTGCGCACCACTAGGTGATGCCTTGTGTATTGGTTTCGACTATGAAGGTTTCAACTAAGTAGGTTTCGAATAGGATGGGGCATGATCATTGGAGTCGAAAGGGCTGTTAATTGATGTGGAATACCTTTTTTTGAATTAAAGGCTGAAACAATGCTTCTTTTAATAATTGCTTTTTAACAACTTGTCTATTTGTAAACCACTGATTGGTTACTTCAAAACTTTTCAAATACTTTACAATTAGTAACTGCCGCATCAATTTAGGTTTAAACCATAAAAAAGTAACATTTAAGCCCTTCCATATAACAAAAGTAATATTTGCAAAAATGCCCCTCTTTAAAATAATTTATTTTCTCTAGTAAATCAATTGGGAAAAATCCCAAAAAATCACAAACATTCGATTTCATCATGTAATCAAACAATTTAAAAATTTAGACCCAATTTCTTCTTGAAATATTCAAAATAAATTTTAAACCCAGTTACATCATATTTATCGTCAACAATTCATAATAAAATTTCCAAATCTTGTAAAATTCTGAAAATTAAAAACCATATTCGAAATCATGTTTTACTTAACATAAAAAAATTTCATGGCATTTTAAAATCAATAACCCATGCTTTTTCCCCTAAAACCATATGAATTTCACGTACTAATAAATTGTTTAAATCAGGCAATTCATAAATTAAGCATATCATTATCTAATATATCTTAGAAACAAAATAAATACTCAAATCCAAAATCACAGGATTATAGAAACCAAAAAGAGATGGAATGATTTATTATTCACCTTAAACTTGACAAGGAATTTGAGATTTGTTGTTGATTAATCCTCCATAGCTTTTCATCTTTAGCTTTATATTGAAATTCCTCTTTTTCGCCTTGTTAACGGTCGGCTATCTTAGGGTTTTTTGCATTTTATTTTTGATTTGAGAAAAATGAACGTGAATGGACAATAGTGAGAATGTATAGCCATGTGTAATAGATTGACTAATTTACTAATATGCTCATGTGTAATTTAATTATCTTATAAATCAATTTAAAGTCCATTAAATCTTTATTATTAAGCACGACCCGTTATGTAATTTACTTAAATCTCAATCCCCTTATCATCATTAATCTCTAAATACTAAACATAGAAATCATCTATAACAACTCCTAACAACCATATTAGTCTAACTGACTAGCAACTATCTATGTAAATCTAATATAGACATACCCTCAAAGTAGATCAGGATAAGTATCACTAATCCTGTCATTTGTCTCCCAAGTACAGTCTTTCTCATTGTCGCTCTACTGAACTTTCACCTACCCGACCTACTTGTTCCTTAATCTTTTCTCATCTTAAGCTACAACCCAAACTAGTTGTCTAACAAAAGTCAAATTAGGCTCTGCCACTAAGTCATCCAAACCAGTCGGAGGAATAGTAGTCTCTGGATCATGCACATACTTGCGAAGATAAGACACATGAAATACATTATGGACACCTACCAAACTGCTCGACAACTCTACTCTCTATGCGAGCTTTCCAATCCTCTACATATCTTAGGGCTAACTTCTCCAACTTTCTAAATCGTATCACACCCTTCATAGGTGATACCTTGATGAAAACCTTTTCTCCAACTGAGAATTCTAGGTCCTTACGCTTCTTATCTGCGTAACTCTTTTGTCTTGACTGAGCTTCCTTCATCCTTCCTCAGATTAACTCAATCTTCTCTGATGCCTCTCTAACTAAATCTGGACATAAGGCTAATCTGTCTCCAGTCTCCAACCAACATGCCGGTTATTTGCATAGCTTTCTATAAAAAGCTTCAAACGGTGCCATTCCTATACCAGTCTGATAGCTATTATTATAGGAAAACTCAACCAAATGTAGATGATCCTCCCAAGATCCACCAAAGTCTAGTACACAAGCTCTCAGTTGATCCTCGAGTACTTTTTTGACTCTCTCTGTCTGCCCATCCGTCAGAGGGTGATATGCAGTATTTATATTAAGCTTCGTACCCATCACTTCCTGTAGACTCTTCCAGAATTCGCTAGCGAACAAAGCAACTCTGTCACTAGCTATACTACAAGGAACTCCATGCAGTCTAACTACGTTCTTAGGGAACAATTTAGCTAAAACAGGTGCTGTTCTGGTTGACTTAACTGGAATGATATAAGCACTCTTGGTCAATCTGTCCACTATAACACATATACTTTCATTACCTCTATTTGACCTTGGAAACCCGTCTGTAAAAATCCATAGATATCGAATCTCATTTCCAAACTTGAATATCTAAAGGCTGAAGCAAACCACTCGGTTTCTGATGTTCAATTTTCACTTGTTGACATTTTGCGCACTGCCTGACCCACAAGCCAACATCCCTCTTCATGCCTTCCCAATAGAAGCCCCTCTTCATATCCTGATACATCTTGGTTCCTTCAGGATGAATCATAATCTTGGATCGATGACATTCTCCAAGAACTTCTTTCCTCAAGCCCTCCACATTCGGAACACACAATTGTCCCTTCTTTCTTAGTCATCATTTTTGGTTAAAGCTAAAATCCTTTAGATCATCGATCTCAGTTCCAACCTCAAGCCTTCTAATCCTTTTAGCTAATACTAGATCCTCCTTCTGCTTAGAAGCAATTTCCTCAATCAATACTGGCCGAACTTCTAAACAAGACAACCTGGTAGTACTTTGACTAGAACCACCAATCGATCTTAACTTCACATCACAACTGACTAAAGCTTCTAAATCCTTCCACTCCGCCAACATAGCTACCACCAAATTCTGATGTTTCCTGCTAAGAGCATTAGCCACTTTATTACCTTTTCCTAGTGTATATTCTATACCAAAATCATATGTAGCCAAAAACTCTATCCACTTTTGTTGCCTCATATTCAACTCCTTCTGGGAGAATAAATACCGTAAAGACTTATGATTGGTATATAACTCAAATCTCTCCCTTAAGAGATAATGTCCCCAGATATTCAATGCGAAGATCACAACTGCTAACTCTAAATCAAGAGTAGGATATCTAACTTCATGCGGTCTAAGCTGCCTAGATACATAGGCAATAACTTTACCATTCTGCATCAACACCGCTCCTAATCCAGTTCCACATGCATCAGTATACACCACCAATCCTTGATTTCCGTCTGGAACAACTAACATGGATGCATTGATCAACAAATGCTTTAACTTAAGAAATGCCTCCTCACATTTGTCAGACCAAACAAATCTCACTTCCTTCCTGGCTAGCATAGTTAAGGGTCTTGGTGTCCACAAGAAAACCTTAATGAATCTCCGTTAGTAGCTAACAAGTCCAAGAAAACTCCTAATCTCAGTCACCGTCTCTGGTCTTTTCCAATTATTCATGGATTTGATCTTATCTGGATTGACTGACAATCCTTTCTTTGAAATCAACCGACTAAGAAATTTTACATCTTTCTTCCAGAAATGACACTTGGTAAACTTCGCCTTTATCCGATTCTGCCTCAACGTCTCAAGCACCACTCTAAGATGAACTTCATGCTCTCTCTCATCTTTAGAGTATGCTAGAATGTCATCTATAAACACTAGTACAAACCTATCCAAGTACTCTCGGAAAACTCAATTCATCAAATCCACAAAGAAAGCAGGTGCATTCAATAATCCAAATGGCATCACCAACCACTCATATGAACCATACCTAGTTCAAAATGCTGTCAAAGGAATACTATTCTCTGCCACTCTCAACTGATGGAACACCGTCACTAAGTCCAAGTGGGAAAACACTTTAGCTCCACTCAACTAATCAAACAGATCATCTGTTCTCGGCAAATGGTACTTATTCTTTATCGTCCTTTCGTTCAACTTACGATAGTCAATACACATCCTTAACGACCCATCCGGTTTCTTTACGAACACCGCAGCCTCTCCCCAAGACGAGCTGCTTGGTGTAATAAAACTCCTTCTTCTAGATCTATTAGCTGCGCCTTCAATTCTATTATCTCAGTTGGTGTCATCCTGCTGGGTGGTCTACTTACAGATTCAGCTCCTGGCACAAGATCTATTCTAAACTCAACAGCTCTTTTCGAGGCCAGTCCGGTGACTGGCTCAAAGACATCTGCAAATTCTCTTGCTACCTGAACCCGACTTAACTCATTTCCTACTCCATAGCATTAAGCATAGCACTAACACTCCGGTCAGTATTCTCTATTGAGAATATCACTCGGCTATGACAATTAGGGTGTCTCAGTGATATTTCCCTATCCTAGCAAAATATTCTAACCTCATATCTACTCAACCAATCCATACCCAGAATGATTCCGATATCTACGAAATCAATAAATACAAACCGCATGTAAACTTATGACCTGACAAGTCAAGTTCTAACTGGTTACATCTTAATCCTAGAGTTGCATACACTCCTATTGGATTCGCAACCCTTAAGGAAGTAACAAAGTAGGTGAGTTCTAAGCATAATTTATCAACTGAACACCGAGATATAAATGAATGTGATGCACCGGTATCAAAAAGTACCATAACTGGAATACCCTGAATTAAAAGCGTACCTTCCATCACAATCTTTCCTTTATCAGCCACAGTAGGCCTAGCTGATCCAATAACAAAGGCCTTTCCTTTGTCCTCCCTAATTGGCTCTGGACACTGATTCTTGTATTTCCCAACTTGATCACAATTGAAGCATTTCACATTTTTCTTACTTGCACCTTTCTTCCCATTTCCAGACCGTCATTCATTAGCAAAGTGACCATTCTTGTCACACTTATAGCAAACTACCTCAGCTTTGGACTTCTTGGTAGTATCGCCCTTCTTGGCTCACTTCTTTTTAAAGAACTTCCCCTTCTTCCCTGATAACCCTGAGTTTCCACTAACTTCTCTTTAGCTAAATTAGCCAACAACTCTTCATGGAAAATGGCCATCTCCACCATTATATTACAAGGATTACGGATATGTTCATGGTCATTCTAGCAAGCTTGGGCCTTAATCCCTGAATGAACTTCTCATTCCTTTTGATGTTAGTATCTATAATAGCATATCCATATCGAGACAGCTCTTCAAACTTAATAGCATACTCGACAATTGACATCTCTTCTTGCACTAAATCCATAAACTTCCTCATCAGCTCTGACTTGGCAAACTCAAATACAAACTTCTGCTCAAATCTCGTTTTAAAATTAGCCTAAGTAAACTACTCTTTCAGAACTCTAGCAGTGACACTATTCGATCAATGTAGTGCTGACTCTTACAAATGAATATTTAATTATATTTTTAAATAATTAATAAACGAATTTTTATTAACATATAAAACTATTTTAAAAAATAACCAATGATGATAAAATCGTTTTTAAAATTTGTTTACCAATATATATAGTTTAGAAAGAAATAGAAAATGTGATTGAAAACTATTTTTCAAAATATCAATTTTTCATTGATTAAAAGTAATCCAAAATGTCATAACACTATGTTAAACACACATACACACACTACAAACTAAGTTAACATGGTGCGTACATGTAAATATATGCACGTGCATGTTTCTCCTTGAATATATAAGCACATAAGTTAAAATAAGATTTATTTAATAAATATGTATATACATAACATATAAAAATACATATTTTCAACTCAAGTGCACTAGTGCATGGCTTGAATAGTGCAAGAAGAAAGGGGTACTAGGTGTGGACGGTTTTAAAGGAGGAGAAGTATGGTGATGCATGCATGTATATATTTTAATATAAGCACTTACATATATTTTTAATTAATATCATAAGCCTATAAATACCCCTTTATCTTCATATTATCATTTTTACAACCTCCTTCTTCACTCCAAAATTTCCTAAGAGCTTGAGCTAAAGTATCCATGACTTCCTCTGCATAAGTTTTAATATAAGAAATATCACTTCTTTCACTAAAAAGCACTTCCTTATTTCACAAAACCACTTTTACAAACCATTCAACACCTCCTCTTCCAAGCTACAACATTCCATCCACCCAATAACACAAGGGTCGAGCCTAAATCATCCTAAGGCCAAGCCCAATTAGCCTAGGCCGAGCCAAATTCAAGTGTTCAAGGGTCCGAAAGTTTCATTTGCAATATTCTTAAGTGTTTTCGAGTTACGGCAAAAGTTCGCTTTGATTTAGAAAATTTTCGGTGAGTAAAACTCATATTTTTGGAAAAGAAAACAACTTTTTTCAATGATCTATATGTTGTGAAAATATAATGTTTGTTGTACCGAATTATCATGTTGTTTGGATGATATATGGTTACAAGTTGGTTGTTCGGTATAGATTCGTGATTATGTTGATATGTTTGTATACGTATATGGATATAGATATGTGAGATTGGTTTATGATATGATGGTGGTATTATTTGTAAGACAAAACCAGGTATGTTGTGAAATGGTCATGGAAACCAGTGCCTTAGAAAGTCGCTGAGGTCTTGAGATCCGATTTAAAAAGGAAAGCTATTTTTCTAGCTTTGGATTTTTGAAATTTTTTTCTAAGTTTTTACCTTTGTTTAAGTTTTAAAAACTCTTACAATTGTGTTTTCAAGCATGTGGTAGCTAGAGTTAAGTGAGATTTCAACTTAGAAATCAATTTTAGCGAACTACGATAATAGCGATAGTCGCTGTGGATGTAGTTCGGGAAAATTTCGCAATTTTAAGTTTAAAGTGTTTTCTTTTGGTCTGTTTTCGAAAACTCATTTTGAATTAATTAAGTAAGTTAAAACTTAATTATTGATTAATAAATAATTAGGTTAAATAAGTAGAGTTTAAGAAAATCGTTAACCAAGTTATTTATTTTTAATTAAAATAAAGGGAAATTAATTTTTATTTAATTAATTTTTTTACTTTAATTAATTATTTAATTAGAGCTAATTATTTAATTAATTATTATTAAATTAAGGGTTTATTATCCACTTAATTTGGGTTTAAATTCTTAAATAAATGTTATTAAATTAAAGTTTAATTAAAGTTAATTTTAAACCAAATTAGGGTTATTTATGATTTAAACTTGATTTACTTGGGATTAATTCAGATTTAATCGAGGTTTACACTTATGATTTAATCAAGGGTTACTTATTTTAAAATTTCTTTTAAAACTCTATCGGTTATTTATTTTTAACTAATTTTCTTATTTATGTAAAATGTTTTAAAACTAAGGATCTCTTGTCTATGCTATTAAGTAGAAAAGTGAATTAAGGTAGTTGTAATAAAACGTTGACCCGTTTTATAGAAAGTAAGTCGACTTATACTTATCACAAATACCGCACTTCGGGAACGTGGTGAATACGAGGGAGTTAATTTCGATAAGCGTGTCATGATAATCTAAGCATATGAAACATATGTTCATATGTAAATCTTTAAACCCTGATAGTGGAATTTCAACTATAAACAACTTGACCCTTTAAAATCATCGAACATTGGTTTGGAGAGACCGAGATCAGATATTACTTGTTATCTGAAAACCACTTCGAACCAACGTAAAGTTTGATTTAAAAATAGT
The DNA here is from genome assembly GCA_030765085.1 of Allium cepa. Classification (NCBI taxonomy): domain Eukaryota; kingdom Viridiplantae; phylum Streptophyta; class Magnoliopsida; order Asparagales; family Amaryllidaceae; genus Allium; species Allium cepa. Next base: position 473,151,146 of record CM060943.1, on the reverse strand, counting down.
AAAGGCATGGTCCAAGATGAAGACTTTGAAGTACAAGGGCTATTTACTACTAACCCTGAGGGTGATTCCAAAATGGGTGTACTGGAAGTAGTGCATTCGGTTCGTTCATCTCCTGAATGACTTGCATGGATGAGTGTTGACATTATGTCAACATATGGAAGGCGATGTTAGCATTCGAAGTGGCAATGCTATGATAAAGATAAACATAGCCTTAGGCCTCATCAATCAAGATGACTAAAACATGGGATATGCAGCAAGGCTAAGTGGGTCACTTCCATTTGGGTAAGGTTGTCCCTATCTAGAGCCCTACTATCAACTCATGTACGCTTCAGTATGGTTGCTAATCCCAACCGAGGGATGATCTTATTCAGTGCTATCCAGCAAGGGGTAGGCCGGTCCTGTGCTGGAAGAGGATCCAAACGAGGTCCTTGGTATTATTTATCTAGTGATGCACCGTGATGGATGGTACCTTAGTAGCCCAGTCATTGTATGGAATCCATCTCCAATAAGTGCCGTATGGATTTAGTTGTACCCAAGTATGTTGAAATATGAGATGCAAGCATTTCAGCTGTTTCTATTTTACTTGAAAACCCTAGACATTATCATAATATCACTGGATTTATTTATAAAGTGTTTTGGTTATCGTAAGTTAAAAACATGTCCGTGTTTATATGCGGCATGGTCTTATGAGATACCTTTGATTTACAAAATGTTTTATAAAAGTTAGAATTAAGCTGTTTGAGTTTACTCACACCAGACTCATGTCTGACCTGTAGTTTTCTTTTCTTTTCCTAAAACTCTAGGGTACTCAAATTTGCATGAGTAGCCAAGTGATCTAGGTTTCTTACAGAAGCATTTTGAAGGAGCTGGCGGCTTCACCGTTAGCTAGTTATTATTTATTTCCACTTTGTTTATGTATGATCTATGTATTTTGTGATGGAAAGGTAGTTATAACTATCCGGTCGAGGTTGCAATTTAATGACTCTGATGTATTAATATTATGGAAATGACTATGTAATATCCTATGTTGTCTATTATATGTTTTTCTGATTTGTGATAAGCATCTGTGATTGTGTAGTTGCTTCTTATCTTTCTTTCTCTTCTACCCATAATGGCTCATCTTTCAATGCAAGAAAGGTGGTCGTTACACAATGTCAACGACCATAAGATCATACCGCTCATCGACTACGTCGACATTCTTCCATGTCGTAAACATCTATGTTGAACTTGGTTAATGCAGCATCAATTCCATGCAAAACTTCCCTTCATCTACACCGCATCCCACCACATCATGATTTATCAATATCGCATTTTACCAACAAGGCTGATATGACCAACATTGTCTTCGAAGGCATGCGGTACAAGATAGAAGAATAACGTCATCTTTAATGAATCACGATGACTACCGAATGGTACTACAATTAACATTGAGAGTCATGGTTTTGAAGGCAATGTTGAATATAGCCATCTCTTATCAACACCGGTGTTGTCAATGTTATCCATGCTCAACATCGAGTGTGATAAAAGTTGCCAAATAATGATATTAAATTCATTGAAAGGTCATCGTTCTTTGATATCATGTAACATCCTTCTACTTGAAGGCCCAAAACTAACAGCTATGGATGTTGCAATCATCCATATTTATTAATCTGCGGCGATCAAATACGGTGGTGTTAGATATATTGATACAAAGATCACCGAAATATGTAAAAAATTTAACAATTCAAAAACATATTTTTCTACATTCAAATCAAAAAATTTCATGTTCATTACATAATCTCATATTACGTTGACCATTCAGCAGAATATAATTATTGCAAATACGCCAAGAGCAACATATGAAGTTGCCCCCTTGGTTGATCAGAGTATATAGAAAGGCTAATAAATCTTCCTTTACAAAAAAAATACACAGCAGAAAGAAAAACTCTAAATAACTATCTACCTCCTGCACGCCTCCGGAAGCTTTATTCGTCAGAGAAGAAAACCTGAGAACCTTAAATCTCAAACTACTCAATATGAATTAAGTACCCGAGAGTTTAAGGAGAAATCAAAAATATCGAGTCAGACATAAAGCCTGGTATGAATAATAATCTAACATCTCAACCCTTTTACATATCTAGTGAGACCACGCCGCTTAACGGAATGGGTTTTTCCCTTGCTAGCATCCTAAAACCTTTATAATACCAAATTCTATGCTCCTGCATCCACAATGGTTAAAACATACATTTCAAAACATTACGATGATACACATACTTGAAAATAAGTAATATTTCCCTTCCCCAATTTAAATTGGCACCCTGTCTTGGTTATAGTTCCTAGGTCACTATTAACCTTTTTAGTTTTCATGCGTTTACTAATAACCTTGTTACAATTAATTGACACCCTGTCCTAATCATTCATGGGATCACTAAGAACTTATTGGCTTCTGCCAGTTAACTTAATTAAATCATGGATCCTCTTGAACCTATTTATCTTTCCAATAACTAATCACCTTATCTTAGTTTTCTTATATTGACTAGGAACCTATGGACTTATCCAGGAACTAATGCACACCTAGTTTTCATGGATTGACTAGGAACCTACTGAGACTTCCATTAACCATATTCTTATCCTAATTTTTATGGGTTTACTGGAACCTATTGACTAATGTCAATTCGTAATCCGAATATAGTTTTCATGGGTTCAGTACAAACCAATTAGCCCCTGTCAACTATCCTTATGCATAGTTTTCATGCGTTAACTATGAACCTTTTGGTATGCACCAATAACTACCTTATTATAGTTTCCAATCGGTTTATTATAAACGTCTTGATATGTGTTATCCCGCTTTTTGGGCAAAAGCCGTGATACCAAAGGATTGGTCAAAAACAGAAAACAGTTCACCTCAGAGATTGGTCGTATTTCACTTCACTATGGATATCGATGAATTCTGTCCGAGCCCGGATCGGACCGCAATTGATAAGGCATGACAAGAAAGACCATAGAAGCCAGCATTTCAAATTTCAAGTCAATCCGAGGTCATATGCTCAAGTTATGATGGATTCAAGTTAAGAAGGTGCACATTGCTCGGTTCGAACCCATCATGTTCGAACCCATCGTGTTCGAAACCATCATGTTCGAAACCATCATATTCGAACCCATAGGAAGAGGCGACATTCGAATCCATCTAAGTAACTCCCTACTTCGAATCCATCACAAATTCGAGTCCTTCCTATGCTTCGAATCCACCACAGCTTCGAATCCATTAATAGCTTCGTACCCATCACAGCCTCGACTCCATCGCTCACCTTCGAATCCATCCATCATCTTCGACTCCATCACTCACCTTCGACTCCATCGACTTCGACAACTTCGAATCGATCCAGGGCGCATTTGGATCGATTCGAACGAATCCACTCCATCGATTCGAAGACAACCTTCGAATCCAACAAAGCGGCTAAGCTAGCACGAACATGGATCGGCTCGAAGACAGGTGCGCCCCAATCGATTCGAAGTATTCGCTTCGGCCATGCATCGATTCGAACGAATCGATTCCATCGATTCGAACCAAACAGCATGCCGAACACCCAATTTCGAACCGATCATAACTCCCAATCTACTGATCCAAATCCCATGAAATTTTTACAGAAGTTTGTCTACATGATGAAGAACGTCCACGCCAAGTTTCATCGCAATTGGACAATTTTTTGATCGATTCGAAGTTCACTTCGAATCGATCCCAAACTGGGCACGCACTTCAAGAACGCGGGCCTGTGGGACCCCCGTCACGTGCCAAGCAGCCTCTCCATGATTTAGGCAGGATTTTGGCCTTCCACACCTATAAATAGAGCCCCTGGTCATTCAGAGAAGGGGTCGGAGAATTTGGAGAAGAAGAACAAGCCTAAACGCTGCCAGAATCACTCCATACTATCTCAATTGCTGTTAATTTCGAATTTAAGTCCATTTGCTGTTGTAATTTGCTGAAAAGCACTTGTAATCTTCAAGTATTAAGAAATAAAGTGATACAACTTCATAGTGGACGTAGGCGCATGGCCGAACCACTCTAAATCCTTGCCTTCTGCGCAATTTACTTTTCTGTGACTTGGAGTTTTTGTTAGATAGTCCCTATTTCCAATTCAAGTTCTTCATTTACTATCTCTTCAAAAACTTCCGAAGGGTGTTCGCCCAATTTTAGTGCAAACATTTTGGTGCTTTCATTGAGAGAGAAAAAGAACCAGTTCTTTCTCCCGCTCCGTGGATCTATCTTCGATACCGGATTGCACAAATCTAAGAGGGAGATCCAGACTTCAAATTCAGATTCCATCCATTCTTTTCAGGTTTGCTCAAAATCTAGGACAGGAATCCAACCTTCAGGATGGTTAGTACGAGAACCACTTCCAACATTGGTAACCAAGAAGGTCAGGATAGGCAGAATCCCGCATAGCTACAGTCAGCCAATCAGGATGCCGTTGGGAAAACGGATCAGTCGGGTCCGGTTACAAGACAGGAGTTCCAAACATTACTGCAGGAATTAACTAAAAGCCGACAACAGCTAACTGAGCAGCTACGTGTCAATGCTGAATTGGCTAACCAACTAAACCACCAAGGGCGAAGGAGATCAAAGAGGGACCACGCTCCGCATTCTTCCACGGAAAGCTCTGCCTCATCCGACTATGACGGCAGATCTACGCGCCCCAGGCTAGACGGAAGTCATGCGCATGCTTCTGGTCTCCGGCAAACATTGACTGTTGGGCAAATAAGAGTTGGCCCCTCTGCCAGTTTTAATACGGACCCTCCTCTCGAGGAGGCACTGTCCCACAGCACACTGCAGATAACCAAGCCACCGCAGTTGACACAGGAGTTGACACCCGAAATCACTCCAGTCCAAACTACCACCCACAGGAACGTGTCCCAGGACCGAACATCCCAGAAGATGTCGAGCCAAGGAGGCGAGATTCGGATCGTCGACAGCGCCCGATCCCACCTCGCACTGTGGAACCAGACCGCACTTTGGCTCGACACCCTTCGAATACAGCAACACCTGATCTCTCAGCTATGGTCCGCCAAATGGTTCGCGAAAGTCAAGGTTTGACAAATGACGATTGGGGGATCTCTCGAAGTCACACCCCGTTCACTGATGACATATTGTATGCTGAGCCTCCCCGGCGATTCAGAATGCCGGCTTTGCCCATGTATGAAGGAAACTCCGACCCTAGCCAGCATATTCTAAAATACGAATGGTCAATGACTGCTGCAAGAGCCAATGATGCAGTAAAGTGCCATAGTTTTCCTATTTCCTTGGGGGGGATTGCGACAATGTGGTTTACACGATTACCACCACGGTCTATCTCCTCGTTTGACCAATTGGCAACCAAATTTATCGAACAATTCCGTATGCACATCGCCAGGCCTAAAGATGTAAACACTTTATCTAGTGTCACTCAAGCCCTTGGGGAGACACTCAGGCGATACCTGGAAAGATTCAACGCCGCCTGCGCAGAAATTACTAACCCCAATGATAATTCAATCTTGATGGCTCTGACTAAGGGGATTGACCCCGACTCTGATTTTGGAAACTGGCTAGCTGGAAAACCTCCCGCATCGTTGGATCGTTTCTATTCCAAAGCCGCCCAATTCCTGAGGCGTGAGGATGCGAAACAATCTAGGAAGCAGGACGATGCGAGGCCCAGCAATGAAGGGGTTCAAAGCAATGTGGCGGTTAAACAGTCAGGAGAGGGCTCAGGAAGAGCGTAGTTGAATATTCAGAACAAGCAACCCCAGCCAAGGCACGGCGATAATAGGAGTAAGAAGCAGGATCAGAACCGTGGCCCGCGACGTAGGGCGCAAATGTTTGAAAGCTATACACCACTGAATACGACATTGGAAAACGTATATCTACAAACCTGTAATGCGATGCAATATAAGAAGCCGACTCCGAAGCCATCATCAGAGAAACAGATCCAAACGGGGAAGTTTTGTAGATTTCACGAAAGCTATGGGCACAACACCAATGACTGCAGGCGTCTGCAAGACCTTATTGAAAAACTGATCAGAGAGAGGAAGTTGGATCAATTTGTGCGGGCACCGCAAGCCGGTGGTGTGGGCCCGTCAAACCAAAATCGTGCGCAGAACCAGGAAAGACAGGAGGAGCCCGCTCGTACAAGCGGAAGGTTGGTCATAAATACAGTCAGTGGTGGCCCTCATCCAGCGGATCGAAGTTGGAGGGAAATAGAATCACACGCCAATTCGATCAGGCACGTAAGTTTTGAAAGCTGCAGTACACTTGATGAAGGGGCTCCGGCTAAGCAACAGAAGACGATGGCGGATGATATCGTATTTAGAAACCGAGATGCTGACAAAGTCGAAGCCCCGACCATAGACCCACTAGTCATATCCGCCCAGGTTGGTCCTGCTTGGATGAAGAGGATCCTGGTAGACAGTGGAAGCTCGGTAAACATCTTGTTTAAAAGGGCATATGATCAGATGAAGATGGAAGCTAAGGATCTAAAGCCTTGTCAATGTAGGATTCACGGCTTCGATGGAAGTGCTAATATACCCACCGGAATGGTGGAATTGCCAGTAGAATTGGGAAACGGAGAACGCCGTAGAGTCCGAATGTTACAGTTTGTTGTCCTGGATATCCATTCACCCTATAATGCCTTTTTGGGCCGACCAGCCCTTGCAGAATTTAGGGCAGCAATTGCCCCGTGGTGTTTGACTCTAAAGTTCCCTACTGACCACGGGATTGGGGTCATTCAATGGGACCAGGCTGCCGGGAGAGCCTGTTATGTTGCTGAACTACGAGAAGCACAAAGGAGGGAGAAAGGAAAGGGCGTGGGGGAATCTCTCCGCGTCCGCTTTACCGATGATTGACAATTAGCGCCTGGGCCTCGGCCCGGGCACCACGACCAATTCCAGAAGGATCTTGACCCTCGAGACACTGAAGATAATGATGGATCCAAAGAAAGTCAAGCTTCCCCAGCCGAGCTGACGATCGATGTTCCAATTGATGACAATAACGATTCGAAAATATTGAAAATTGGGTCTCAGCTAAACCTGCAAGCACAACAGGAATTGGTCGAATTTCTCCAAGCGAATCTAGACGTATTCGCCTGGACGCACTCCGATATGTATGGAATCTCGTCGGACATCGCGAGCGACACCTTAAATATTGACCCGCGGTACATCCCGGTCAAGCAAAAGAGACGCGGTATGGATCCAGAGAGATCTGCCGCCCTCAAAGAAGAAGTCGACAAGTTGAAAACGAATGGGTTTATCCGAGATGCTTTGTACCCGGAGTGGGTATCCAATCCTGTACTTGTCCGCAAACCGAATGGAAAATGGAGAACGTGCATCGACTACTCTGACTTAAATAAGGCTTGTCCAAAAGACAGTTTTCCACTTCCTCGAATCGATCAACTTGTGGATTCGACGGCCGGACATGAATTATTGTCTTTCATGGATGCTTACTCTGGGTACAATCAGATACCCATGCATGTGCCCGATCAAGAACATACAAGCTTCGTAACTGACCTAGGACTATACTGCTACATGGTCATGCCTTTTGGTTTAAAGAATGCCGGAGCAACTTACCAACGCCTAGTCAACCGAATGTTTGCCGACCAGATCGGGAAAACCATGGAGGTCTACGTGGACGACATGTTGGTAAAATCACGATACTCCACTGATCATGTCAAGGACTTGGAGTCAATGTTCAAGGTCCTCCGGAGATATGGGATGAAGCTAAATCCGTTAAAATGTCATTTTGGGGTTGCTTCCGGAAAATTCCTTGGGTTCATCATCAACGCCCGGGGAATAGAGGCCAACCCCGAGAAGATCTGGGCAATCAGGAATCTTCAAACCCCGGGGACCATAAAACAGGTTCAAAGTCTCAATGGAAAGGTTGCAGCGCTGAGCAGGTTCATCTCGAAATCAACGGATAAATGCATACCCTTTTTCGATCTGATCCGAAAGGGGAAACGAAACTTCGAATGGACTACGGAATGTGAGGGCGCGTTTCAATCGCTAATCCAGCATCTTTCCACACCACCGATTCTTTCAAAACCTGTTGATCACGAACAATTATACCTTTACCTGGCCGTATCTGAAAACGCCATTAGTGCTGCATTGGTTCGAGAGGAAGACCGAACACAGAAACCAGTCTATTATGTCAGTAAACGATTGACCGGGGCCGAGAGAAATTACCCAAGGCTAGAAAAGTTGGCATACTGCCTAGTCATCGCCTCGAGGAAGCTCCATCCATATTTTCAGGCTCACCCTATCATTGTGTACACCGACCAACCGTTACGACAGGTCCTCACACGACCTGAGACGTCTGGCAGGTTACTAAAGTGGAACATTGAGCTGAGTCAATTCGACATCACATATGTTCCAAGAAGAGCCATACACGGTCAAGTCTTAGCAGATTTCATTGCTGAATTCACTGTTCCTGAAGACTTACCTGAAACTAGTAACTCCCCCGAATATATATGGAAGCTATACACTGATGGCGCATCCAACGATCGGTGCTCGGGCGCAGGGATTGTGCTTGAGACTCCCGAGGGCCGATCCATCTGCTACGCCTTAAAGTTTGATTTCCGGGCAACCAACAACGAAGCTGAATACGAAGCCTTGCTCACCGGGTTGAAGTTAGCCTGAGACCTGAGAATTATCGCTGTGGAGATCTACTGCGATTCCCAGTTGGTGGTATGCCAAGTTCGGGGTGAATATCAGGCCAAGGATCGAAGGCTAGCCGCTTATCTAGCCCAGGTACGAGAAATACTGGATCAGTTTGATTATTATACCATTTTTTACATACCCCGAGAGCACAATCAGAAAGTCGATTCATTGGCAAAGTTGGCAAGTACAGGCGAAGCTCAACACTTGGGGCTCGTCCCCGTCGAGACATTATCCTCTCCGAGCGTTGATCGAACGGAGAATGATTTCACATTAGAAGCTACCTCCGAGAAGGAATCGTGGATGACTCCATACCAAGATTACATTGAGCATGGCACCCTGCCTGAACGACGAAGTGAAAGAAGACATGTTCTTCGAAAGGTGTCATGATTTGTCATTCAAAACGGAGTTATGTATCGGAGAGGATACTCTGTTCCTCTTCTCCGATGTATCGCGCATGACGAAATCAAGCGAGTGTTGCGTGAGGTGCACGAAGGAGAATGTGCGATCACACTGGGGGGCAAGCGCTTGCCAAGAAAATACTTCGATACGGATACTATTGGCCTACCGTTAACCGCGATGCTATGGATTATGCCAAAAGATGTGATAAATGCCAGAGACACGCTCGGGTCCCTAGAGCCCCACCTTCTGAAATAACCCAAATGGTCAGCCCGTGGCCATTTGCGATGTGGGGGATGGATATAATCGGTGCATTGCCTTTAGCTAAAGGGGGTGCAAGGTACGCCATAGTGGCGGTTGATTACTTCACCAAGTGGGCTGAGGCCGAGCCTCTTGCAACGATAACAACAAAAAAGGTAATCAACTTCGTGGTACGCAACATCATCTGCCGGTACGGTCTCCCGCATACTATAATCACCGACAATGGAACCCAATTCGACAGTGCCGAATTCAGGGACTTCTGTCAGCGATTTCACATCCATAAGAGATTCTCAGCAGTAGCACACCCGCAAGCGAATGGTCAGGTCGAGGCCGTCAACAAGGTTATCAAGTCTATATTGAAGAAAAGACTGGAGAAAGCCGGGGGCAAGTGGGTTGATGAGCTACCAATGGCCCTGTGGGCGTACAGAACGACTCACAAAACTGCAACCGGGCACACCCCTTTTTCTCTATCCTATGGCTCCGAAGCAGTTATCCCGGTCGAAATGGAAGTTCACTCTCACTGTGTGACATACTACGACCCGAAAACGAATGCTATATTACTTGCTGAATCCCTAGATCTGCTTGATGAGAAACGTGAAGAAGCCGACGTGAGGGCAGCTGCATATCGAAGTCGAGTCGCTCGAATATACAACGCCAAGGTCCGCCCACGAACTTTTGAACCCGGCGACCTGGTACTCAAAAGAATTTACCCGGTTCTTTCGCACATGAACCCAAATTGGGAAGGGCCGTATATGATTTCACAAAAACTCAGAGATGGCACATTCAAGTTATCGACCGTTGATGGTCTCACTTTACCAAGAGCCTGGAATAGCGGAAGCCTCCGTCACTACTACACCTGACATGCTTTATTTATCTTTCTGTCAATTTCTTCCTTAGCATTTTGTTTTTTGCATTTTGAAATTTGAACTTGTAATAAGGCAACTGATGTTGCCATGCTTCTTTTGTTTCAGCAATAAAACGCCATCTCTTCGAGCCAAAAGTTGTGATTCACTGAAAATAACACATAATATCACATTGCACGAAGAGCTAAATTCCATCACACGGTGGGATTTATCCAAATAGGGAGTAACTGTGATACGACCGGTCACTCACTAAATGAGACTCGAGCTCGGGGGCAAAACACAATACCAGCATTCACAGGGATTGATACACGACAATCCTTTTACTAACTCCAACTTCCCAGAGTGCGAATTGGAGTATAAAACATCCAATAAATCGTTCCCAGAGTGCGAACGGACTCCAACTTCTCAGAGTGTGAATTGGAGTATAAAATAAGTCGTTCCCAGAGTGCGAACGGACTCCAACTTCTCAGAGTGTGAATTGGAGTATAAAATAAGTCGTTCCCAGAGCGCGAACGGACTCCAACTTTCCAGATTGTGAATTGGAGTATAAACATCCAATAAATCGTTCCCAGAGTGCGAACGGACTCCAACTTCTCAGAGTGTGAATTGGAGTATAAAATAAGTCGTTCCCAGAGTGCGAACGGACTCCAACTTCTCAGAGTGTGAATTGGAGTATAAATTAAGTCGTTCCCAGAGCGCGAACGGACTCCAACTTCCCAGATTGTGAATTGGAGTATAAACATCCAATAAATCGTTTCCAGAGTGCGAACGGACTCCAACTCCCCAGAGTGTGAATTGGAGTATAAACATCCAATAAATCGTTCCCAGAATGCGAACGGACTCCAACTTCTCAGAGTGTGAATTGGAGTATAAAATAAGTCGTTCCCAGAGCGCGAACGGACTCCAACTTCCCAGAGTGCAAATTGGAGTATAAACATCTAATCCAGATTCCCGAAGCGCGAATCAAAGTACAAGTAACAATTCGAAGTTCCCGAAATACGGGCCGAGATATCAACATCAACTCCCAATTCCCATAGCGTGGAATGGAGTGTAAACATCGATAACCCTCAGATTCTTGGAATGCAGGACAGATTATCAATCTCAAATTGTCATGAATCCCCAGAAGGGGGGGCATGTGCTCAGGGCTTGCAATAAACGCAATCAGCCGCCAGAATATGAGTATTATTCCCCGCAACTAAGGGGCAAAAAGCTGGGTGCTAATCGCTGGCTTAAGTGATAATATACTCAGAATCCGACTCATTCATTAAATCACGACACGAAGCTATATAAATACTGAGCGGATACAAAACAAATACTGCAAGGCATTCAGGTAAGAAGAAAAGTGTAATTTCCCATTTCATCAACCAACAAAAACAAGTTTGATTACATGGCAAGTAAAGATGTTTCAATTAAGTGGAGGCCGCATCCATACATACACATGGCCCAAGAAAGAACAAAAGAAGAGGCAAAAGAATTGTTATCCGTAAATCTCACGACAAAGTGAGGGGCTCACTCTTTCTTCCTCCGGTGTTTCTTCCTCGGAGTCGAGCCGCTAGACCCACTGCCTGGCTTCCTACGAGACTTTTTACCTTTCTTTGGAACATCCTCCGGTTCCGGCATGATATCAACATCTTCCTCAGAACTGGAAGGGATGGAGATCCTTTTATGAGGACGAACCGAGGGCATGGGAGCAGTAACAGATACTTGTTCAGCAACACTCGAGACGGTTACTGTGCCACCAGGAGAAATCATCATTAGAGAAGATAAGCTTGAAGGAACGACGTCACCACCGGGACCAACTGTCACTGTCTTGGCCATCTCGGCACTTATCTCTGCTAAAATCTCCTCCTCTCGAGACAGTTGAGCTGCGCTAGGTACGCCAGTGGTCGTCACGATCGAACTAGAAACTGGAGCAGCTCCGCTCGTCACAAAAGAGAGGTCGGGCATGGGATCAAGAGGATGACCAAATAGCTCTTCAAACATTTGAACATCGAATGACATTGAGCACCCCTCCCCCATATCACCAACCATGGCGGCAGTTGAAATCGCCTCGGTGATAATAACTCCACGTGTAGGATATAAAGCCGAAGGAACAGGGAGCACGGGTGCGACACTCTCGGTCACTAAACAACCAAAATTAGAGCTATCAGACCAAGAAATTCCCTCGAAAATCAATGTTTTAAGACGTAAAGGGAGTAATCAAAATACCTACTTTACCTTGCCTTGGAGCTTGAACAAGCTCGGGGACGAGCGTCTTGCCCGAAGACAGTTCCGGTTGGTCCGGATTGTAGGCTGGAATAGCTTGTGGATCAACCACGGTAGCAGCTTCGGATGAAGTCGAAACGGGGACTTCAGTATTCTCGCTATGGTGCACGATACCCGAACCTTCGCCAACCTCCGTTTGATGGACGACAAGTCTTTCTTTTTCAACAGAAATGATTGCTTCATGAAGGGTCCTCCTCTCATCCTCGCTGAGCAGACGTGACTCAAGCTCAAACTCATCTAATACCGAATCCGGACAAGACATCCTCTTGTTTTCCACTAATTTCTTCCAAGCATTGTAGAGAGGCATCGAGTAATCCCCTAGCCAGGAGAGATTTCTATGCTCCAATACATTGGCATTATATGTGTCCAAAAGATCGTCGAATTCGGCCTCCATCTTGAACCTCTCTGCTTGGACTCTCTCCTCCAACTCCGATTCAACCTCCTTAACCCTTGCAATTGTCGCATCGCGCTCAGCCCGAAAAGATACAGCCTGCTCACACGCCTCTTGCGCAGCCACGTTCGCGTCGTCTTTTTCTTTATTCATGTCAGCGAACCTAGCCTTTAGCTCCTCTAGTTCCTTCACTGCCGCATCCCGCTCAGATTCAACATTCTTGTATCGATGGCCTGAGTCTTCAACTAAAGTACAATGTGCCTGTTGCATTTTCGCCATTTCAGCTAATGTCTCGTCAACCTTCTGTAACGACTCGACCTCGGCCTTGCGGGAAGATTCTGCCTCAGATTGGAGTATGTCGACAATACGACTCTTTTGAGCCAAGTCGGCCTCTAGCTTCTCGATGATTTGGGCCCGGTCGAAGGCAGCTTTGGAAGCCTTAACAGCCGCTTTGTACCATTCTTTGTACTGAGCAAAAAAGTCGCGGGTGTAGCTGAGCGCCGTAGTCGCGGCATCATCGGGAATTCTTTTAAGATTGGGAGGAAAAATACAAGCATCAAAGCAAATCTCTGGAAAATCTTTCCTCAGTTGAGCAAGCCTGATGGCCCCTTCGCCAGAAGACTCAATAAGGGTCTCCTCCCCAGACATAGACGTTGCGACCCCGGTTCGAGAACGATGTGGCTCAAGCCTCGAAACCTGCGAAGATGACTGATGTCGCAGAGGCTCGGATGCCTGGACATGACTTCGGGATTGCGGAGGAGATCGAGATGGGGAGCGATGCCTACGATCTCTGTCTGATCGTTCCTGGCTGGAGTTACCACGGTGATGATCCTTTGCATAATACTCCTGGCCATATTGCCTCCGGTCACGATCACGATCGGGGCCTCCACGACGAGATTCATAATAGGTTGAGGGGTAATGCACTCTCCGGAGTTTGTCCAATGTAGTCTGACGACCAGCCATATTACCTGGAAAAGAGATACAGTTCAGTTAAGTACCAGGAAAAATCAATAGGGCGAGTGAAGCGGTCATGTAGTGTCATGAAAGTGTATGCAAATGTGCAAAGCCCCCCGACCAACCAGAAGTATCGACTGCACTAATGGGTAAAAGCCCGCTTATGTCTAACGCTTCCCGGAGCTCAACCAACCCGGACTCGTGATAAAGAGAAACGCATTCCGGGATGGGAACGTCATCCAGTCCTGCGAAAATGTTTCCTGATTGACAAAGAGCGGAGTCAGAAGAAATAATTCCAGGAATCAAGCGAGACACGATTACAGACTTCCGTCTCGCAAATTTAGGAACAACAGCCTTGCCTTTCCGCTTTTTTCCTGCTTGGGGAAAATCAGCCGCTAGCCCGGTGTCAGTAGGCGTCCTCTCATCATCGCCCATTCCTCTTATCGCTACACCGGTCTTCTTCTTTGCCTTCGGAGCCGATTTCACAAACCCTTCAACGACAATACTCTGGTTCGTCTCAATTAAACCCAGCATCCTTAAGTTATCATCGGTTAAGACCAAGTCAATGTGCCGTAGATCACTCGGAACCTCTTGTAGACTTCGGATGACGTTTCTGTATCGACCACCATCTGGCCTTGATATGATAGCTGCAAGAAAAAACACCTGATGTCAGTTCGAGTGTTGACAATGACCATTAAAGAAGGCTAACACGATTTACGACACTTACGTCTGGACAGCCACCGCCTAGCGAATCCTGGGGGGCATCGGACAAAGAACCATTCATTCTTAAAATAACTGAGTCTGGTCCAGGCTCCCGTCACAATCTGGCAGTTTCTAACTGCCTCCAGAAAGGTGAACGATGGACTATCACCCCTTCTCTTGAAGTTGAATATATGTCTAATCTCAGCTGGCCTAGGCGGACGAAAAAGGCGGTCCATGAATAAGATGAAAACACTGTTCAGTAACGCGTGCCCGTTGGGGTGAAGTTGTACGGGAGCGATTCCAATGAACGATAGCATCTCCCTGATATATTGGTTAAACGGAGGGAGAGTTCCAGCCGCACAAGCGTGGCGATAAAAAGCAGTATAGCCCTCGGGTGGATTGTGAGGCCTATCATCAACTCCCGGTAGCAAAACATCATCCGGGGATAAGTTATGTTTCGAACATATCCGACCCAATAATGCTCCAGAAATATTAGATCGGACGGAGTCTATGGGATCCTCGATAAGTAAGGCCTCCGGCAATTCGTCCGGAGCATGATCTATTACTTCAAGAAGGATCTCTGGAATTTCTAGCATTGGAGGAGGCAAGCTTTGTAACTCTTGTTGTTCAGAACCCGAAGACTCCATAATTAACTAACTCACGAGAAAGCAGCGTTAAAAACGAAGAAAGCCCGTATATTCCCCGGTGTGAAGCATATGGATATGCCGTGCAGTGCAAATACATAACTAAAACAAATTTTACAAGAGTAGAACACGGTGTCTGAACGACTAGGCTTTTGAATCAGAGAACGAAAACGACCGTCATCGCTGACCGTCACTTTCGCGTCCCTCGGATACTACTGACCAATTCAAGTATGAATTCGTTATATGTGTTTAAGTCATGGTGCCGTCGACGAGCTCCAAAAGACAGGTCAGGTCAACTTTGATCATGCGAAGGACAAAGCTCGTCGGAATCAAATATGCTAAAAATTTAGTGAGTTCGTTAGAGTTCGATTTAAAGGTGGTCGTAGTTCAGATATTGGAACGAATTGATGAGGTGGAAGTTCCAGAAGCAAGAACATTCGAATCGATCGACTCGATTCGACACGAGTCAGATCGATGAACCTCGAATCGGCGCAGTTCGAACCCATGGAGCCCCACCTGACTTCGAATCCATCGAAGTCAGACTCCTTCGAATCCATCAAGAGCGGTTCGAATCCACGGAGCCCCACCTGACTTCGAATCCATCGAAGTCAAGCTCCTTCGAATCCATCAAGAGCGGTTCGAATCCACGGAGTCCCACCTAGCTTCGGATCCATCGGAGTTGAACTCCTTCGAACCGATGAACGTATCATTGCTTCGAACCGATCAGTAGTGAGCTCCTTCGACTCGATCAGAATGCCACTGTTTCGAATCCATCACCGCACGCCTTTTTTGTTGTGTTCTCCTGCAATCATCGATTCGAAGCTGCACATTCGGAACCAACTCAAAGCGCGCACCCCTGATCGATACGGCTCAAAAGTTTGCATTCCTCAGTTCCATGGAGTCGGCCTACTTCGTTCAAACCTCATCACTCTCCAAAAATTTCCAGAAGAAGGGGTTGAACCAATGCCAAAAAAGATTACGGTTTCTATCATTCTCAAATCGAATCGACCCCTTGGTTACCTGATTTAGTTTGATTACAAATGGAAGCTTGAAGGAATTTGGTCGATTCGTGAAAAAGCACGTTTGATTTGGCTCTGGGAAATCGATTCGGAGAAGCAGCTAAAGCAATGGTAAAAGGTAAAAAAGTGAAAATGAAGTCTGCCTCATGTATTTATTCGGATTCCAAAAGGGATAAGTGTCACTTCGACTCCCATCGATTCGAAGGGCCACTTCCGAATCCCTTCTAAGTTTCGAATCCATCCAAGTTTCGAATCCATCAGGAGTTTCGAATCCATCCAAGTTTCGAATCCATTGGAAGCTTCGAATCCATCCAAGTTCCGAATCCCTTCTAAGCTTCGAATCCATCAGAAGCTTCGAATCCATCCAAGTTCCGAATCCTTCTAAGCTTCGAATCCAGCAAAACGGCATCGATACGAGGCAACATTGATTCGAAGAAGCACATGGGCAAAGGATGGATCGAAGGTCCGATCGATTCGAAGCGCGAGGCCCATCGGGCCATCGATTTGAAAGCCATCAACTCATACAAGCACAACTTCGAACCCATCAAAAACCACTGATTAACAACACTTTGGCTTGAATCTAAAATCGATTCAGGAAAAAATCGAGACGGAGTTCGGCAGCAAACAAAGACCGACATGACTCATGGACACACGACGTTAATAAGGGCGGAGCTAATGTATGTGCACACATAACGAACTAACGTTCGATTTTGAACATTCACAGGGATCAAATATTCACCCTGTTATAGCAACGACAGCCAACGATTAAGCATAGTCGCACAGTAATCAATCATATCAAGGCAAGGTTACGGCAATACGGTATATGAGTCTCAACGAAAAGGGAGCAATAATCTTCAGAATAAAATGGCGACTATTCAAAGCACGTCATGTTCCCACAAGACGTACTTTGGGGGGCAAAATGTTATCCCGCTTTTTGGGCAAAAGCCGTGATACCAAAGGATTGGTCAAAAACAGAAAACAGTTCACCTCAGAGATTGGTCGTATTTCACTTCACTATGGATATCGATGAATTCTGTCCGAGCCCGGATCGGGCCGCAATTGATAAGGCATGACAAGAAAGACCATAGAAGCCAGCATTTCAAATTTCAAGTCAATCCGAGGTCATATGCTCAAGTTATGATGGATTCAAGTTAAGAAGGTGCACATTGCTCGGTTCGAACCCATCATGTTCGAACCCATCATATTCGAACCCATCGTGTTCGAAACCATCGTGTTCGAAACCATCTATCTCGAACCCATCATATTCGAACCCATAGGAAGAGGCGACATTCGAATCCATCTAAGTAACTCCCTACTTCGAATCCATCACAAATTCGAGTCCTTCCTATGCTTCGAATCCACCACAGCTTCGAATCCATTAATAGCTTCGTACCCATCACAGCCTCGACTCCATCGCTCACCTTCGAATCCATCCATCATCTTCGACTCCATCACTCACCTTCGACTCCATCGACTTCGACAACTTCGAATCGATCCAGGGCGCATTTGGATCGATTCGAACGAATCCACTCCATCGATTCGAAGACGACCTTCGAATCCAACAAAGCGGCTAAGCTAGCACGAACTTGGATCGGCTCGAAGACAGGCGCGCCCCAATCGATTCAAAGTATTCGCTTCGGCCATGCATCGATTTGAACGAATCGATTCCATCGATTCGAACCAAACAGCATGCCGAACACCCAATTTCGAACCGATCATAACTCCCAATCTACTGATCCAAATCCCATGAAATTTTTACAGAAGTTTGTCTACATGATGAAGAACGTCCACGCCAAGTTTCATCGCAATTGGACAATTTTTTGATCGATTCGAAGTTCACTTCGAATCGATCCCAAACTGGGCACGCACTTCAAGAACGCGGGCCTGTGGGCCCCCCGTCACGTGCCAAGCAGCCTCTCCATGATTTAGGCGGGATTTTGGCCTTCCACACCTATAAATAGAGCCCCTGGTCATTCAGAGAAGGGGTCGGAGAATTTGGAGAAGAAGAACAAGCCTAAACGCTGCCAGAATCACTCCATACTATCTCAATTGCTGTTAATTTCGAATTTAAGTCCATTTGCTGTTGTAATTTGCTGAAAAGCACTTGTAATCTTCAAGTATTAAGAAATAAAGTGATACAACTTCATAGTGGACGTAGGCGCATGGCCGAACCACTCTAAATCCTTGCCTTCTGCGCAATTTACTTTTCTGTGACTTGGAGTTTTTGTTAGATAGTCCCTATTTCCAATTCAAGTTCTTCATTTACTATCTCTTCAAAAACTTCCGAAGGGTGTTCGCCCAATTTTGGTGCAAACAGTATGCACCAAAAACTGCCTTATCACAGTTTTCATGGGTTCACTATGAACCTCTTGGTATGCACTAATAACTACAAAGTTTAGGCATCCTATATTTTGGCTACCCTGATTCGATGGATGCAATTCTACTCATTCAGGAGTTTAAGTAATTTATATTCACTATTTGAGCTAACCTATTGGTTCTTCTACCCTTTTTCTTCCCAAAATATAGTTATTGGTTTGTTTGCACCAAAAATGGTCACAAACCCCAGTATCGCGAAAGCACCAGTATATGAATACAAATCAGCAATATTCAAACACAAATCTCAGATCTAAGCAATATCAAGCACATCAATTCAGAAATAATGATCAGAAACACAGGATTTATAGTGGTTCGGTGATCTTGCCTACGTCCACTTTGAAGTTTATGACTTTATTGATTCTTTTGATGATTTCAATCCGTTACAGCAGATTACAGTAAGTTATAACTCTGATGTTAGAATACAATGGTGATAGAAAGATGTAGAATTGAATCCGGCAGAGTCTGGACGTCGAATGGCCAAAAGATCCTTATTCTGTAGGATTTAGGGGGCTATTTATAGGCGTAGGAGGCTGATATCGCGCTCAAACTTCAAGAGACTTCTTCTGGCACGTGAGTGGGCCCACGCGACCGACCCCACCAAGTTTCGACTCGATCTGTGATCGATACGAAGCAATTTCGTATCCATCAAAAAATGATCCAATCGAGCTGAAACTTGGCAGGATTATTCTTTACCTTGTATGCAAGCTGCTGTGAAAATTTCATTGCATTTGGACCAGTGGATCGTGAGATATGATTGATACGAGGTGATGTTCCTCGAAGTACTGCTTTGTTCGAACCCATGGTTTCGTATTGATAGCCTTCGCATCGATAATGCACGTAGTTTCGCAGTGACGTGGCGCGCACCCCTCGCATTGATCCACCTTCCACTCTGAGTCGACCGCGTCTCCCTTAAACTTCGCCTTATTCGTATTTAGAGACGTTGCTCGAATCCATCGATGTCATGTGGCTTGTACCGATTCGTAGCCTGCCCACTTCGTACCGATGGGTTGTTAGATACAACATCCGATGGATATGAAATCAAGGCTTCCCAATGGATTCGACCAAGCGCCTTTTTATGGAATCGATACGAACTATGGCTTATGGATGGATACGAGACCGACGACTCGAAGTAGGGTGCACCGATGGATGCGAAGCGGTGTGGATTGATCGATGCGAACGTCATCGGTTCGAACTGATATGGACCGATGGATACGAACACCCGATGGATTCGAACAATGTAAAAACATGATGGATACGAATCTGATAGATTCGAAATGACCATCACCTCGATTCTTTGATGGATACGAACGACATATTTCCTCTAACTTGTATCGATCATATCTCATTCATACGAACTCCGATTAACCTGAAAGTTGAAAAGATGGCTTTCATTGCTTTGCTTCTCATGTGTTGTCAATTATAGCCTGATCCGAGCTCGGATAAAATTCCTCGATATCCATGGTGAAGCAAAGTATAACCAATCTTTGAGACGAACTGTCTTTGGTTTCCGATCGATCTTTTGGTATCACGGCCTTGCCAAAAGGCGGGATAACATTGTTATAATGTGAATATACTCATATTTGAAGAAATAAACATTAATTAATAATACCACTCCTGTGGGTTTACGGTCCTTGAAATATATCTCACAAAACATTGTTTACACCTTTAACTTGTATTTTTATCAAGGCAATACTTCTTCAAAATTACATACTTAAAACCCTTACAAAACTCCTTTATATAATCCATGGTTTTTCCTTTAAAAATTAGAGTATGGGTTTTCAAATCTTTTAAGGCCAAACCTTTCGACCTTGTCAAAGGTCTTCAAAACAACCTTTCGAATCAATCCTTATGAAACCATTATAACCATTTATCAATTCAAACCTTCCGAAAACTTACCGAGTTCAAGTTGAAATATGAGGAAGGTCCTCTTTTAAAACGTTTCGACTATAATGGAAGCAACCTTTCGACCTTGCCGGAAGGTCTGCTTCAAAAGCTTTAAAACATTTCATTTCAAACAGTAGATCTTCGCCTTTTTAAAGCAACTCCTTTGAAAGATTGGGTTATACCTCAATTATAAAACAAGGGTAAATCATCTAAGTCGAAAACTTTAAAAATTTTCGAAAGCAATAGGAGAAGCGGCTGGTTTTCAAAAAAAGTAAGCCTTTCATCTTTGTAGAAAGCAACGACTTCGAAAGGTCGGGAAAAGCGGCTATAACTTTTCGACTATGTCGGAAGATTCAAAACAAAACAATGCTAAGTGGTAGTAACCTTTCGACTGTGTCGGAAGGTTTCAAAACAAAATAAACGTAAAGCAGCAATAACCTTTTGACTTTGTCAAAAGGTTTAATACTTTTCTTTTAAACATTTGACTGGGTTGAAAGCAACCAAGTCAAAAGCTCTAATTCGAAAGCAAAGCATGTGAAAGCTTTAATTTATAAAAAAACATACCCCAAACTCTATAGCCATGAAACTTTCGACTATGAACCCTTCGGCCTTGTCCAATTCATTATGTACCAAAGTACTTGATGCCATATGCATTGGTTGGACCTTGTCAAAAGGTATAACCTTTCGACTTAGTCGAGAGGTCTGGGTCGGAAGTTTTAGTACTGTAAAAGGTTGAAACGTGCAAAAAGTATGATTTCTTTATTTTTAATTTAAAAAGGTTAACTTTTCAACTAGCCTACCTTTGTTTATCAAATTCTCGTTGGTTAATAATTTCTTTTCAAAAAATGCTACCACTATTTTTGGATTTAAATAATAATTTTATTTTATAAAATGCCCCTTCTCTTTAATTAAATACATAAAACATTTAAGTCTCATACCTTAAATAATTTTATATATTCAACAAAACATTTATGAAAAATCTAAAAAAATCACAGAAAATCTATTTTAATATGTTTTCCAACATATAAAAACTTCAAACCCAAATAATCATTATTTTTTCCATAAATAATTTATAACCCAATAAATTATTTTCTTTACTAGAAAATTCGTATTAAATCCATATAAAATCAGAAAATTATGAAAATTGAAATCCATATCCAAAATCATGTTTTCTATAACATAAATTTTTCCCATAGCATTTAAAAATCATTTCATCTCAATTTTACCCTAAAACCATGTATATCCCTTATTAAACAACCTTGTTTAAACACATATAAATCATAAATAAGCATATCATCATTCAATATATCATGAAACAGATTTATCCTTAAATTCGAAACCATCTAATATATAAATCAAAATAGAATTATTATTCACCTTAGATTGGATAAGAAAATTGAAGTTTAGTTGAGATTGATTCCTTCTAACTTGAATCTTAGCTTTGAGTTGATTTTCTCTTCTCTTCTTATGGCTGACCATGCTTCTCACGGCTATGAATATTTTTATTTTGGTGAATGAACGTGTAGGACTAAGAAAGATAGTATAAGGATGAGAAATATGGGCAGATATTTACCCTAGTGCCCTCATGTTTAGTATCCTAACCATTTATATAAGTTCATTAGTTTTAATAAGCATGACCACCTAATTTATTAATCAACCTCAATCTCCTTATCTACATTATTCTATTTAATTTATTCTAATTAAATATCTTGAATAATGTCAATAAAATTAGGGGTGTTGTAACATTCCCGAATTTTAGCCAAGTTTAATTTGATAATTAATTTAATTTTGGAATTAAATTGTGAAAATTTATTTGTGAGTTAATTAGAAATTTCCAGAATAAATTTTTTTGGATTATAGATAGGATTTTGGTTTGAAATTTAAGGATAAGTATTTTATAAATGAATATTAAATTTAAAATTAAATATATTGAAATTAAATTAGATTTAAAATCTTATTTTTAAGTAATAGGAATTTGTTTCTAATTATTTAAAAATGCATTATAATTTTAAAATGATGTTTGAATTTGATTATAAATTTTTAAAAGGCCAATTAAGAATAAAATTATTTATTCATGTGTAATTAAAATTGTAAAACCATCTTTTTCTTTAAAAGATTTTATAAATGATTAATAATGGAATGTATTTATTTAAATAAGAAATATCATGTATTATTTGTATTGTTTAATATATAGTAAAAGTTTGAATGATGTTTAGTGATTAATTGTTTAAAGTATAATTATATTTTTTTTACAAAATGGTCAATTCCTTGAATGCATAAATATATACATTAGTATTAAAACCATTCTCTTTTAAATTGTGTATATATATATGAAAACATTTGTTATAACAGGTGTAAATAAAATAAAATACATATGTTAGGATGTGAGAATATAAATGCATAAATGGGTTAAAACATAAACTATAAATTAATATAAACAAAAGGGGTAAACATAATTTTTATTTTTATTTTTAACAAATGTAAGCATTTTTATAAAGTAATTGACAAGTGTTAGCCTAAGTTAAACAAGTGGCATTAATATCTTCTTGAAATAAATTAAAATTTTATAAACTATATTCATTTTTTTTCATATTTTCCAATATCAAAGAAAACTGAAATCAGAAAAAAGAAAAAGAAAACAAAATCATCTCAAGAACTTGTAACCAAAATTTCTCAAGCCTGTAACAAGAACAAAAACAACCTGTAAACTCTCCTCAAAACCAAAAATCAAAGCAACAACTTAAAATCTTTAAGGCCTGGGAAATATCAAGTACAAAAACAAAGATCAAAAACCGTTCTCAGAAATCTTCAACCTGGAAGTGAAGCAAATCAAAAATTTCAAGCATTAGATCACTTAAACAAGTTCTAGAGCAAAGCAGATTCAATAACAACTAATTCAAACCAGTATCGAACTGAAATCAAGTTAAAGATCATCTCAGCAAACATTTAGTCCAAGACATCAAAAATCATCTTCCGGTTGATCAAAGTACTTTCTAGTTTCAAGCTTTCAGTCCTCTGTTCTTCCAAAATTTACGGTGAGCAAACCTTTAAACCCCTATACACACTTGATGGTGTCTGTATGTTTGTTTGTATTGGCTGTGCATGTTGAATACAACTCTCTGTTTACTTTCACAGGCCACAAATCCATCAAATAAACCCATATTTTTTTATCCTAACCAATTCAGGTTAAGATTCTTGAAAAGAAGATGTTTGAAATAATGTCAAGTGACTTTTAAAAATAATGTCAAGTAAAATATTAAGTGAATATTTGTGAAAATATGGATTTACAGTAAAATCATTTTAAAGCAGCAAAAATCAAACTTTTCAGATTAACAACCTGATTACAGGATCATGTTTGAATTACAAAATTTTGATTTTAGGTGAAGGTTTCATAATTTTTAAGTTTAAAATGGTTGAGCATTGTTGATTTGAACAGAAAATGAAGTTCTATCGATTTCTGATGATCGCATGATCATTTTGTTTCGGGATTCTCCCTGGAGGGGGGCTGGAGGTATGGTGGTGCGAGGAAAAATAGTAGATAATTTTACTAATGGCCGTGGCAGCGCGGCGAGGTCGAAATAGGGTTTTAACCCTGTATTTTGCAAATTTTATTCGTGAAGCTATAGTGTCGTCGTCGCAGCGTTTTAGGCAATCGGTCCAAGAGGTAATGGAACTGGAAGGGGTGGCGCTGCCCTGGATAGAGTTTGGCGGTTGATGGTGGCTTGTCATGGTGGGGCAAGGCAATTTTTCTGATGAAGGGTGGTTCCAGTATTTGGAAAGAATGACTCAAATTTGATTTTCGCGTTTGCTCGAGAATCTGGGTGACGAACGTTGTCGAGTCGATCATCGTTGACGTATGGGAGGTTGCGGCAAGGATCGTCGTCGCTCAGGCGAACTATGCATGTGCACGGCCATGGCAGTGTATTTGGAAACTTTGTCGATTTGGGAAGAAGACACAATCGAGTTCAAGCACGTGAAAACCAGGATTTGGCTCGAGTAGAATGATGGGTGCGCAGGGTTTCCTTAAAAATTTAAACAAATTTCTAAGTTTAAAAGGCACACAGTGAGATTGGGAGTAAACCCGAAGTGGAGGGGTTGTTGACTCGGGGAGGTCTCGAGTGAGTCTCGGGGTGGATATAAAAACAGTCTTTTTGACTTTAAAACAAAAATTTAATTTTTAAACATTTTAAATTCATGTTTTAGATAATGGTTTTAATTTAGGTATTGGATTAAGAAAAGCTTTTAGTAAGATATTTAAAAAGGTTTTTAAGTTTAAATTATTTAATTTGTGGCATTACTTAATTTATCATTTTAAATAAATAATGTAATTAAAAGTAAATTAAGAGGAAAATATTAATTTGTAACTCTTAATTAAGCTTAATCTCTTATGTTAATGTTGATTTATCATGAGGCTAATTAATTAAATACTTTGATAATGATTTAATGATAAATCAAGATAGATGATTTATAATTACTTGAATAATTAATTAATAATTAATTTAAGGCTAATTAATTATTAATATAACATAATTGATTTATAATTAAGGATTAATTAATCAAGGCAATTAATTAAAGGATAATTAATTAAGGATAATTAATTAATATAATTAAGGTAATTAATTTAAGAAGTGATTATTTAATCAAAAGTTAGTTAATTAATAAAAGTAATTAATTAATGGTAAAGGTTAATTAAGTAATTAGGGATAGTTACTTATTTTAAGTTAATTAGGATTAATTAATTAAATGATAATTAATTAAGGGTTAATTAATTAATCAATTAATTAAGAATAATTTATTAAGGTTAATTAATTTATTAAGATTAATTCTTTAATAATTAAAGGTTATTAATTCATTAATTAGGTTAATTAATAATAATTAAAGGATGATTAATTAACATAAATTGTGATTAATTAATGTTAATCAACTAGGATTAGTAATTTATCTGATTTTAATTAATCAGATGATCAATTAACCTTATTTATGGATGATTGTATTCTATGTGTGAATTGTTTTGTCATCTCTACTGTGTGATGCCTTGTGATTTGAATTGTTTTAGTTCAAGCTGCGATGAATGTAATTTATCCATCTATAATGCATTTATATTACCTATTTGTGATTCTGTGTATATAGATAAGCGTTATAGGACTATACCGCTTATCGACATTGATGTGATTGTATCTGTAATGATTGATGATGTTGCACTATTGGGTAAAACTCCTGGACTACACTATACACACACAAATATGGATTGCACGTGGAAATTGGTTAAGTCACAGATTTTTTTGAAATGACTATAAATTTGAAATTTTGAATCCAAAGGTTTTGGAAATGGATTGGGTTTAAAGTGAAAAGCTTTTGAAAAGGAATTTCAAAGACAAAAGTTATTTTTGAATAACTTGATTTAGTTTTGAAATTTGATTTAAATTTGAATTCAAAAATTTGAAATTGAATTCTATGTTGAGAATTTATGATTTAAAAAGGTAGTTTATATGGGTTTTAAACCATTTTTAAAGTGTTGTTTTAGGAATTTGAATTTAACCCAAGGATTTTAACTTGTATAAATGAAATCGGATTTTTACGAAATGAAAACTGTTAGTTTTCAATAATAAAAGCTTTCATATAAGGAAATAATTTAGAATTTGTGTAAAAGGGATTTCAAGTTTGAAATGAAAAGGGTTTTCCAAGTTATGAACGAATATTTGGAAACGGGTTTTGAAAGCTATAAGTTAAATCTTTGATTTAAAGATTGAATGAGTTAATCCAATTGAAATGGAATTTGTTTTGAAATCCATGAATGGATCTTTGTGAAACTGGGTGAACTTTGTGAAATGAATCTTTTTGTTTAAAGATTTGGAAATGGTAATTGGTTTAAAACATTTGAAGGAAAGTTTTGGATTTTAAAGTTGTGACTTAACTGAAATCCCAGTATCCATATGTTTTTAAATATTGTGCTAATTATTCGGTTTAGCCGGGAGAGGGCCTTGTGTCAGATAACCCATTCCGAATAATGATATGACGTTATGGATTGCATTTGAAGACTGGTGGTGAAGACCGGGTATTTACGAGAACGATAGGATAACCTATCGAATGACTCTGCACCGAGTAGCTACTATATAAAGTTCTCCTTATGTGATGGGGAGTCCGATCGGGATTGTGAATATTGGATTGCAAGGGCTTCTTTGGAAGTGCCTTTGGTTCTGTTCGAATCCGGAACAGACTTGTATGGATGTGTGTCTGACGTTACACTTTGAGATGTACAGCTGGTTTCAATCAAATACATTTCTGTTTGGTGGCGGAGATTTATTCTCTTAGCTTAATACCCTTCTCTGAGACGTACGAGCTTAGAGGTTATGTAGTTGATGGTTACTAGTGATACATTCCCAATTTGGTAATGTGGCATACGAAGTGCTGCTGATCATTTGTTGATCAAAGCATGGCTTTGTGAAAAAGCGTAGCTTTGTGGATGAGACCGCATCAGGACCTCACAACCCGGTAATGGTCGAAACAGGAAAGATGCGGCAAGGTTGCAGGGGTCGCACCCCTAGGGTATGTCCATTCCTTCTTGGAAAAGGGTGGTATCATGGTATGGAGCCAGATACTTAACTCATGTGGACACTGTATATTTATTACTATGCGATGTTGCTTTGTGGTTGAGGATCCTCGGGTAAAGGTCGCAAACGACCAAGGGTGGCATATCTTAGGTTTTATGCCCAGGAAGGGAGTAGACTGGCCTTGTGTTGGCAGAGAGCTGGGTAAGTTCTCGGGGCGTCCCTCCAAAGGCGTACCCATATGGCAATGGGAAGTTCCTTGGCCTGACTATTTGTTGGAAAATCCTATCTCCAATATGCGCCCTATACGGTTTTAGTTGTATAACCTGCCATGGAATATGGTGGTAACCTGCTATTGAACATGGTGCTATAGTAGGCATATGACGAAATGTTGTATGCTGGCTAAGATTAATATTATCCTTTCGAAATGTTTTCCACTATGCACTAATAATAATATCAAAAGAATTTTGCGTAGTAAGCATTTTTGACTATCATAAGCAGAAATCTCCTCCAATTCTGCGTTTGCATGGTGAGTGTGGCGGGAGGCCTTATGGTAGTTTCATTTTCCAAAAAGCATTGTGGATTTCAATGTTTTCAAAATTCTTTTGTTGTTTGTTTTTAAAGATAAACTGTTTTCGTTTGCTCATACCAGTCCCATGACTGACCCGAAGTTTATTGTTCCCTTCCTAAACTCTAGGTGCCCACAATTTTCCACACGGACAGTCTAGAGTTGGGTTTTTTAGATAATCCAATACTAGGTGTAGATTCGATAGTCTTCGAAGTCTTTGGTTTGGTAGTATTCGAAGATCTTCTTCAGTTTTGGATCTTTGAAGTTTTTGGTTTGGAAATCTCATTTGGGACCGGGTTTGCTACAAGTTCAGCTTGATGGTGGTTCGAGCTTGAAGATTAGAGTTTTGGCTTTAGAGTTTTGGTTTGGAGTTGCAGTATTGGGTTTCTTTTGAAGACTCTGCTCATGTTGAGATATATTTCCACTGTGGTGTTGTGTTGTATACATTCTCGGATGGGGTGGATATGTTGTATCATGATGTATATCACATTGTACGTATATTGTATATCAGTGCAATTATCTTTTGTTTCCGTTGTGTTGTTTTTCATCTAATGTTGTTGCAAGCTCCGGCGATACAGACTCGATGTCATTGTCGGGAATCGAGTTCGGGTCGTCACAGGTGTTACAAGCTCCCCTTGTAACGACCCGTATTTTTACGGATCGAAAGATCGTAGAACTGTCGACATTAAGTCGTTGATGTTGTTAAGTCGTTTAGAGTTTGAGTCAACCAAAGCTTAAGTCGTGTAAAAAGTTAACTCATGTGGTGCTTAAGTCGTGGGTAGCTTAGGTCGGGTATTTCTTAAGTCATAGATGAGTTAAGGAATGGAGCGACCTATAGGTTTGAACGAGTTAACGGCTTAGTGTGTAGAGCGACTTAAGGAATTGGCCGACTTATAGGAAGGAACGACCTAAGGGTTAGTGGCTTCGGGGAGTTAGCGACTTAGGAGATTGACCGACTTAGAGAAGCGAACGACCTATAGATATTGGCCGACTTAAGTAATGGACCGACCTAGGAAGGTCACCGACTTAGTGGTTAGTGGCTTAAAGAGGGTAACGACCTAGTAGCTAGCAACTTAGGAGTTAGCAGCCTAGAACTAGTGGCAACGACTTAGGAGCTAACGGTATAAGGGATAGCGACTTAGGAGGATGAGTCGTGGGATGGTGAGTCGTGAGTCGTCTCCTGTGTTAAGTCGCGTAGTGTTGTGAGTCGTTGAGTCGGTAGGCTGTTGAATCATTGGGTCGGCTTTGTAGTTAGGACGGCCTTGGAGTTAGATCGTGTGCATGCTATGCCGTGTATGTTGATAAGTCTTAGGTCGGGGCACTGCATGTGTTGAGTCGTGCATAGGTTTAGATCGTCCCCTATGTTAAGTGGCTTGAGTCGTGAGTCGTAGGTCGTATGGGGTTGATGAGTCGTAGGTCGTGGCATTGTTAAGTCGTAGACGACTTATGGGGCGACCGACTTAAGGGATTTTCTGCCTATAAATAGAGGGGTTTGGTTCACTTTTTTGGCACCGGATTTTGAAGCGACGAAGTGCTGCCATTTTGAGAGCTCGACTACAACATTTCTTCACTTCTTTTCTCCACTCTAATCTAGTGCTAACATCCATCCAAGATCGAAGATCAAGATCAAAGATACAAGAGCCAAAGTTGAAGATCTTCATCCATCGAAGTGAGATTTCATCATTTGAAGCGGAATCTTGTCGGATCAAGCTTAGTTCTTCGCTGTCCAGATCTGAAGTTGATAGCTTTTGAGGTGTTTAGGTGATTCGGTGAGTGGTAGTCATCTCTCACACGGACCCAAAGGAGTATATTGGATCGGTGGCTCGTTTATGTGTTAAAGATAGTGATTCCTTGCATTTTTCTTAAGTCTGCATGTAGATCCATTATCTATGAAGTCTTGATATCCACATTTACTACATGATAACTTATGCAAGTTTATTCATCAAGTTATAGAGACATTTGCTTATAATTCATGCTTGTTAGATTTGGACACTTTATTTACGAAATTGCCATTCTTGTATAATTGTTTATTAGATCTTGTTTGAATGTTTGATTGCTTGGATTAATGATTGATTTGATTGATAGATTGTTGCAAATTAGCTAATAGTTGATTTGGACAAGTTGGTCGAAGATGATTCAAAAGCTAAGTGGAAAGGCTCTTGAATAGTGAAAGCTGCTTGTGGCATATGAAGCGGACGATAAAGCTCATATGGATGGATTTGATGATGATGTCAAGATGGACTTTGCTATGTTGCGAAGAAGCAAAGTATGATGTGAGTTAGCCTTGGTTTAATCCAGACGGGATCATCCCAAGCATGTTGATAACTCGGTGATGTGGTTCGAGTTGTTGATAATGGTAGGCTCGAGAGGCGCTTGAGCTAGTATGAGAATAGTCGTCGAGGAGGATGACTAGGAGGCTGAGATCTTATCGTTATTGAAGGTTTTAGCAGGCTCAAAGCAAGAGTACGCTGGGCAGATGCGATAGTCCCAAGCACGGGCTGCGACGACGTGCTAGTACTCTGGGGAGATTCGATTGTCCTAGGCACGGGCTGCGACGACGTGCGGAGTTATGTCTAGAACCGGGGTTACCATTAGCCCTTGACGGACGGCTGAAAGAATGTGCCGGTCATTCAATCAACGGTGATATCGAAGCAATGATAACAGTGATAGCCAGAGTCATGGATGTTTGATTGTATCATCATTCGGTCTCAAGAGCGGTATTTTCTGGGTGCTTATCTGATCTTGGTTTAGTCCTTGGGGGTTTGTACTTGGAAAACATCGACCTTGACCCGAGTGATAATTACTTTACTTTAAATGTCTGCTTTGTTATGTTTGTTTCTGCTTAATGTGTCTGGGGGCTATCACTGTAGTAAGAGGTGGAGTGGGATGGTTGGGTTCCTATTCCGTTTATCCTTTATGCTCTTTTGGTATGTTTGATAGTTGATTTACTGCTCACTAAGACTGTTGTCTGACTCAAGGTTTTATGTTCAACTCTTATTACCTTGGGCTGTTCATCCATTTTGGGATGGGCAGACTAGGTAGCAGGTGACAGGTGCTGTTCTTGATTGTTCACATTGCTGATGATTACGAAGACGAGCTGGAGGCTTTTGCGTATTATTTTCTTATTGTATGTACTGGATGTTCCGCTGCTGTATATTGTTTGAGTGTGCTGTAGTGAGGCTTGATGTATTGACTTTTCAGATGCTTGTATCAAACTATTGTGAAGTCTATATGAGGATATTCTGTTATGAGCTTCACTATATATATATTTCTCTATTGTATTTTGTCCATGCGCTGTGAGTTATACGATAGAGTCTGCTGTTTTACCTTACCCTGACTGTCACCCATGGCTGCCTGGCACGCCTTTTAGCGCACCATTCCCTTGTTTCCGTGGGAAGTCTTGGGCGATCGTCGCATTTGGTACCAGAGCTTTGGTTAATCGATTTTAGCCAACGCTCGCTGACGTAACTACGTATGAGAGACGTAATTGTATTTTGATGGATGATTACTATATATAATATAGTAGCTTAGGAGGATTTGAACTCCTCATGCAGTTGTTTCTCAAGGTGTTCTAAATCATTCCTTTTCGTAGATATTAAGGATGAGTCGAAGAGGGAGACCAGCTGCTAGAGAAAGCCGAGCTGCTGAGGGAACTACTGATTATGCCGCTATGTTCGACGCTATGATGACTTTGATCATGAGAAGGATACCAACTTCAGGACCATCAGTAGATGTTGGAGTTCAAGTTCAAGCTCCAATACCAGTGGATTTTGCTAAGCTTTGCAAGGACTATACTGCTCTTGGAGGAAAGGTTTTCTTGGGAACGGAGTCAACCATTGAAGTCCAGAGGTGGATAGATGCTGGTAGAAGGATCTTTGGTGATTTGGGAATTGAGGATGCGACCAAAAGGAAGCTCGCATCAAGACAGCTTCAAGGGAGAGCTTCTGATTGGTGGAACTCTACCACCATTGATACTCCAGAGGAAGAAATTACTTGGGAGCAATTCCAAGTTAGATTTGAAGCTAAGTTCATTTCTACAGCTCAGAAGTCTGTTTTGTTCAAGAAGTTTGTGGAGCTCAAGCAAGGTAGGAGACCAGTTCTTGAGTATGTTTCTGAGTTTGAAGCTTTGTCCAAGTATGCCGGTCGTATATTGAGTCTCCCTATCAGAAGAATGAGAAGTTTGTGACAGGCTTGGACAGTTATCTTGGGAGGCAGTTGGTAGATCATTTGGACGATCCGTTTGAGAAGCTTGTGGAGAAAGCTCTCAGGCACGTGAATTTTTTTCCTAAGGAAGGATCCGTTGTTGTTGTGACCAAGGAGGAGTCTAGACCACAGTAGGGTGGAAACAAGAAGAGGAAGCAGCAGCAACAGAAGGGTAAGGATGGCCAGAAGAAGCCGAAGGGTGAAATGACCTGCTACAATTGCCAGCAGAAGGGCCATCTCTCCAGGGTTTGTAAGAATCAGAAGACGCCGGCAAAGTGCCACAACTGTGACAAGCCGGGGCATTTCAGGAGGAATTGTCCAGAACCGAGAAAGGACAAGCAGATTGTGCAAGCTTATGCTTTGGGGCTGTTCCAACATCTTCGAAAGCTCCTACTGCTGAAGAGAAGGGGAAGAGTGTGGTGGTTCAAGGTACTCTTTCCATTTGTGGTGTTCCAGTTCGAGTGTTATTTGATACTGGGGCGTCGCATTCCTTTGTTTGTAATGAACTTGTATGCCGGTTGGGTTTGGAACCGGATATTGTTGATAGACCATTGGTTGTGACTAATCCAGTTGGGGGTTCGTCCTGTTTGTGTATGATATTCCGTGGTCTAGTTGTTTCGAGTCATGATTGCTCTTTTGTTTGTGATTGTTTTGTTTTGAACTTTGCGGGGTTTGGAATTATTTTGGGTATGGACTGGCTTAGGAAGTATGCGGCAAAGGTTGATTGTGAAAGGTTGGAGGTGACAGTCGAGAATGTGGAAGAGCGAAAGGTTGTGATACGATGTAAGCATGAGGAAGGCGTCTTCATGAGCTTCATGTATTCGCTGGTTGTTCCACGGGATGGACTGTCATCGGTGCCAATCGCGAATGGATTTGAGGATGTCTTTGACGAGGTCAAAGGGTTACCGCCGCGTAGAGAGATCGAGTTTCGTATCGATCTAGTTGAAGGAGCCAGACCTGTTGTGATGCCTCTTAGGCGGATGGCTCCTAGAGAACAGCAAGAGTTGAAGGTGCAAGTTGATGACCTTTTACAGAAAGGATTCATTCGGCGAAGTGTGTCCGAATGGGGTGCACCAGTTGTGTTCGCAACCAAAGCAGATGGATCGTTAAGGTTGTGTGTGGATTATCGTGAGCTGAATAAGGTGACTAAGAAGAACAAGTATCCATTGCCGAGAATAGATGACTTGTTTGATCAGCTTCACGAAGCTAAGGTGTTTTCTCAGATGGATTTGGCAATGGGATTTCACCAGTTAAGAGTGGCGAAGGATAGTGTGCCGAAGACTGCTTTCAGGATACCATCTGGTTTCTATGAGTGGCTGGTAATGCCGTTTGGATTGACCAATGCACCAGCATATTTTGTGGATCTTATGAATAGAGTATTCAGGGATCAGTTGAACAAGTTCGTACTTGTGTTCGTGGATGATATTCTGATTTATTCCAGAACTGAAGAAGGGCACAAGACACACTTGCATATTGTTTTGGAAATCTTGCGGAAACATCAGCTGAAGGCTAAGTTTTCGAAGTGTCACTTCTGGAAGAGTGAAGTGAGATTCTTAGGCCATGTTATCTCTGGAAATGGAATAGCGGTTGATCCCGCTAAGGTGGCAGCAATCCAGGATTGGGTTAGACCTAAGAATGCATCTGATGTGAGAAGTTTTCTTGGATTAGCAGGATATTATCGTCGGTTTATCAAAGACTTTTCCAAGGTAGCTGCACCATTAACAGGATTGACGAAAAAGAACCAAGTGTTCAGATGGGATGCTAAGAGTGAGCAAGCTTTCGAAATCCTGAAAGAGCGACTGAAAAGTGCTCCTGTTTTGACTATTCCAAGTGGAAACGATGAGATGGTGGTTTACACCGATGCATGTGGTACTGGACTTGGAGCAGTGCTAATGCAAATGGATAAAGTTGTTGCGTATGCAAGTCGACAACTGAAGCCGCATGAAAGGAATTACCTGACTCATGATTTGGAGTTAGCGGCGATTGTTTTTGCTCTGAAGATGTGGAGACATTACCTGTTGGGGGTTCGATTCGAGTTGTTTACAGATCATAAGTCGTTGAAGTATCTTTTCTCCCATAAGGATTTGAATCTTCGGCAGCAACGATGGCTAGAGTTTTTAGCATCGTTTGATTTTGGTATAGCCTATACTCCGAGAAAAGGCAACGCAGTGGCTGATGCATTGAGTCGAAGGCATGCAGGATTGGGAGCCATGTTTTCCGAATGGAAGAGTCTCGAGTATTTGGCTGGATTTGACTTCAGGCCTAGATGTGAATTGGAACCTGAGATGTTGGCAAACTTATCGATAAGACCTACTCTTATGGAGAGAACTGGCGAGAGCCAAAAGCAAGACGATAAGCTTGTCAAGATTTTCCGAGATTTGGAAT
This sequence comes from Allium cepa, assembly GCA_030765085.1. NCBI lineage: Eukaryota > Viridiplantae > Streptophyta > Magnoliopsida > Asparagales > Amaryllidaceae > Allium > Allium cepa. The sequence goes on along the minus strand of CM060943.1, from coordinate 473,117,029 downwards.
CTGGATTGGACCCAAAGAAGGATAAAGGATACGAAGTCGATCGAAAGGGTTGGCTTCGGAAGCAAGTACGACTAGTTGTTCCCGATATAGATGAATTGAGAGATGAAGTTCTGAAGGAAAGTCATCACTCGAAGTTGACAATTCATCCAGGTGGAAATAAGATGTATCGAGATATGAAGAGAACCTATTACTGGGAAGGTATGAAGAAGGATGTTGGAAATTTTATTTCCAAATGTATGAACTATCAGTTGGTAAAAGCCGAGCAGAAGAAGCCTAGTGGATTGCTTCAGCCATTGGAAGTTCCTACATGGAGGTGGGAGCAAGTATCGATGGATTTTATCGATGGTCTACCTAGAACCAGGGCAGGAAATGAAGGGATTTGGGTCATTGTAGATCGTTTGACTAAGAGTGCAAGATTCATTCCTGTTCGATCAACTAGGACTGCATCAAAGTTGGCTGAGCTTTATGTTAAGTGGATAGTTCGATTCCATGGTATTCCGAAGAGTATAGTGAGCGATCGAGATCCATTGTTCACTAGTGGATTTTGGAAGAGCTTCCAGGAAGTTTTGGGAAATGAGTTGAGCTTAAGTACAGCTTATCATCCCCAAACAGATGGTCAGACCGAGAGAGTTAACCGAGTTTTGGAAGATCTCCTCAGAGCATGTGTTTTGGATTTCAGAGGATCATGGAAAGATCATCTTCACTTGGTGAAATTTGCGTATAATAACAGTTACCAGTCAAGCATTGGTATGGCACCATATGAGGCACTGTATGGAAGACCGTGTAACTCTCCGGAATGTTGGTTAGAGACAGGAGAAAAGCTGATACTTGGGCCAGAGATGATTCGTCAGACTTCGGATTGTATAGAGATTATTCGGCAACGAATGAAGGCAGCCCAAGACCGTCAGAAAAGTTATGCTGACAAGCGTCGTAAGGATTTGGAATTCGACGTAGGTGATATGGTTTTTGTGAAGATTTCTCCACTGAAGAATGTTATTCAATTCGGGAAGAAAGGAAAATTTACTCCAAGATTTGTTGGACCATTCCCAATCATCGAGCGAATTGGAAAGCTCGCTTATGGATTGGAGTTACCGAAAAAGATGGCGAGTGTGCACAACGTTTTTCATGTATCGTATCTACGGAAGTATGTGCACGACTCGAATATGGTGGTTTCTGCTGATAGCTGTGAAGATTTAGAAGTTAATCCAGTTGTTACGAGACCTCGTAAGCCGCTTCGTGTTGTTGAAACCGACACGAAACAGCTTAGGAGGAAGACGATTACGTTGCTCAAGGAACAATGGAGTGATGATGTTAACGACTGTACATGGAAGGAGGAAGAGAGGATGAAAGCAGCTCATCCTGAACTCTTCGAGGTATGGACCTAAGGTGTCGTGACATCTCATGGATTTGTAACTTGTTCTAATCTTAGAATTCTGCATGCTAGGCTAGTAATTGGATGCATGGTTTGATGATTGCTATGCATGGTAGGCATGCAGAATAGTTTTGGTTGCTCTTGTTTGTTTGGAATTTCGGGGGCGAAATTCCTAAGGGGGAGAGAATGTAACGACCCGTATTTTTACGGATCGAAAGATCGTAGAACTGTCAACATTAAGTCGTTGATGTTGTTAAGTCGTTTAGAGTTTGAGTCAACCAAAGCTTAAGTCGTGTAAAAAGTTAACTCGTGTGGTGCTTAAGTCGTGGGTAGCTTAAGTAGGGTATTTCTTAAGTCATAGATGAGTTAAGGAATGGAGCGACCTATAGGTTTGAACGAGTTAACGGTTTAGTGTGTAGAGCGACTTAAGGAATTGGCCGACTTATAGGAAGGAACGACCTAAGGGTTGGTGGCTTCGGGGAGTTAGCGACTTAAGAGATTGACCGACTTAGAGAAGCGAACGACCTATAGATATTGGCCGACTTAAGTAATGGACCGACCTAGGAAGGTCACCGACTTAGTGGTTAGCGGCTTAAAGAGGGTAACGGCCTAGTAGCTAGCGACTTAGGAGTTAGCAGCCTAGAACTAGTGGCAACGACTTAGGAGCTAACGGTATAAGGGATAGCGACTTAGGAGGATGAGTCGTGGGATGGTGAGTCGTGAGTCGTCTCCTGTGTTAAGTCGCGTAGTGTTGTGAGTCGTTGAGTCGGTAGGCTGTTGAATCGTTGGGTCGGCTTTGTAGTTAGGACGGCCTTGGAGTTAGATCATGTGCATGCTATGCCGTGTATGTTGATAAGTCTTAGGTCGGGGCACTGCATGTGTTGAGTCGTGCATAGGTTTAGATCGTCCCCTATGTTAAGTGGCTTGAGTCGTGAGTCGTAGGTCGTGTGGGGTTGATGAGTCGTAGGTCGTGGCATTGTTAAGTCGTAGACGACTTATGGGGCGACCGACTTAAGGGATTTTCTGCCTATAAATAGAGGGGTTTGGTTCACTTTTTGGCACCGGATTTGAAGCGACGAAGTGCTGCCATTTTGAGAGCTCGACTACAACATTTCTTCACTTCTTTTCTCCACTCTAATCTAGTTCTAACATCCATCCAAGATCGAAGATCAAGATCAAAGATACAAGAGCCAAAGTTGAAGATCTTCATCCATCGAAGTGGGATTTCATCATTTGAAGCGGAATCTTGTCGGATCAAGCTTAGTTCTTCGCTGTCCATATCTGAAGTTGATAGCTTTTGCGGTGTTTAGGTGATTCGGTGAGTGGTAGTCATCTCTCACACGGACCCAAAGGAGTATATTGGATCGGTGGCTCGTTTATGTGTTAAAGATAGTGATTCCTTGCATTTTTCTTAAGTCTGCATGTAGATCCATTATCTATGAAGTCTTGATATCCACATTTACTACATGATAACTTATGCAAGTTTATTCATCAAGTTATAGAGACATTTGCTTATGATTCATGCTTGTTAGGTTTGGACACTTTATTTACGAAATTGCCATTCTTGTATAATTGTTTATTAGATCTTGTTTGAATGTTTGATTGCTTGGATTAATGATTGATTTGATTGATAGATTGTTGCAAATTAGCTAATAGTTGATTTGGAAAAGTTGGTCGAAGATGATTCGAAAGCTAAGTGGAAAGGCTCTTGAATAGTGAAAGCTGCTTGCGGCATATGAAGCGGACGATAAAGCTCATATGGATGGATTTGATGATGATGTCAAGATGGACTTTGCTATGTTGCGAAGAAGCAAAGTATGATGTGAGTTAGCCTTGGTTTAATCCAGACGGGATCATCCCAAGCATGTTGATAACACGGTGATGTGGTTCGAGTTGTTGATAATGGTGGGCTCGAGAGGCGCTTGAGCTAGTATGAGAATAGTCGTCGAGGAGGATGACTAGGAGGCTGAGATCTTATCGTTATTGAAGGTTCTAGCAGGCTCAAAGCAAGAGTACGCTGGGCAGATGCGATAGTCCCAAGCACGGGCTGCGACGACGTGCTAGTACTCTGGGCAGATTCGATAGTCCTAGGCACGGGCTGCGACGACGTGCGGAGTTATGTCTAGAACCGGGGTTACCATTAGCCCTTGACAGACGGCTGAAAGAATGTGCCGGTCATTCAATCAACGGTGATATCGAAGCAATGATAACAGTGATAGCCAGAGTCGTGGATGTTTGATTGTATCATCATTCGGTCTCAAGAGCGGTATTTTCTGGGTGCTTATCTGATCTTGGTTTAGGCCTTGGGGGTTTGTACTTGGAAAACATCGACCTTGACTCGAGTGATAATTACTTTACTTTAAATGTCTGCTTTGTTATGTTTGTTTCTGCTTAGTGTGTCTGGGGGCTATCACTGTAGTAAGAGGTGGAGTGGGATGGTTGGGTTCCTATTCCGTTTATCCTTTATGCTCTTTTGGTATGTTTGATAGTTGATTTACTGCTCACTAAGACTGTTGTCTGACTCAAGGTTTTATGTTCAACTCTTATTACCTTGGGCTGTTCATCCATTTTAGGATGGGCAGACTAGGTAGCAGGTGATAGGTGCTGTTTTTGATTGTTCACATTGCTGATGATTACGAAGACAAGCTGGAGGCTTTTGCATATTATTTTCTTATTATATGTACTGGATGTTCCGCTGCTGTATATTGTTTGAGTGTGCTGTAGTGAGGCTTGATGTATTGACTTTTCAGATGCTTGTATCAAACTATTGTGAAGTCTATATGAGGATATTCTGTTATGAGCTTCACTATATATATATTTCTCTATTGTATTTTGTCCATGCGCTGTGAGTTATACGATAGAGTCTGCTGTTTTACCTTACCCTGACGGTCACCCATGGCTGCTCGGCACGCCTTTCAGCGCACCATTCCCTTGTTTCCGTGCGGGAGTCTTGGGCGGTCATAACACCCCTCCTTAAAGAATTTCGTCCTCGAAATTCAGTAAGGACTAGCTAGCAAACATAGCAATCATCTGTAACATCTCCTAACAACATAATTATCCTATCTGACTAGCAACCAATGTATATACATCTGACATAGACATACCATCAAAGCAGATTAGGATAAGCCTATCGAATCTTGTCTTCAGTCTTAAGTACAGTCTTTCTCGTTGTCACTCTACTGAACCTTTACCAACTTGATTATCTTGGTTCTCAATCTCTTCTCATCTCTCGCTACAACCTGAATTGGTTGTCAAACAAAAGTCAAATCAGACTCCATTACTAAGTCCTCTAACTCTATCTGTGGAATAGTAGCCCCTGGATCATGCACATACTTATGAAGTTGAGACACATGGAATACATTATCGACACCTGCCAAATTGTTTGGAAAATCTACTCTGTAAGAGAGCTTTCCAATCCTTTCAATAATCTAAAGTGGACCAACATGCCTCGGGGCCAACTTTCCCGACTTTCCAAATTGTACCATACCCTTCATCAGTGATACCGTGACGACCCGGAAATTTCGAGCATTTAAAATCGGGATATTTTCAGTAGAGTAATTTTAACTTGAATTACGAATATTAAAATTTATTTGATAATTAAATTATTGAATTAAATAATTTGAAGTCGGGTAAAATGTTGAATCTTCAGTTTAAGCCTGTTGAAAATAAATTGAAGGCTTATGAAATTTATATCGATAATACTGAGGACAATAGAAGTGTTAAAATTGAAATTAACAATGATCTGTTCAGTTCTGAAATTTTATCGTTTTAAATTGAATTTAAAATAGCCTTCTGAAGCACAGTCTCGGAATTCGACGAAACTAGTTCCATTGAGTCCGTAATTTTGAATTAGTATCGGATTTCAAATTTCGTATTGATCGGAGTTATTGTATGAGCATATGATAAGTAAACACATTGAAAATTAAATAAAACTTTAATTGATCAAATCAATGTCATTGGTGCTTTCTTAAACACGCTTCCTTTTAATATTCAGCCGATTTCCTTTCAGATTCATGTTCCCTCTTTTAATAACATCAAGCCGACCAATTCTGAAGCAAGCCGACCTAGCAACCTTTTTCCTTGTACGATCACGCAACCCTCTGTTGCTTAAAAATTAGAATCCAAACCCTTCTGTCAAACAAAATCATATCGTTCAAGAAAGAAAATGGCGGAATCATAAAAAAAAACAAAGTTCAAAAAAAAAAGGAAAATAAATGGCCGAAGCCGAAACGAATAAATTATGCGCCTCCCTCTCTTCTCGTTTTGGATTTGAGATGCCGAGCCTTTTTGTTTCTCTCCTCTTCGAGATTCACGTTCAGCAAGTTAAAAAAATATATGGGGAAACGACGAATCACTCGGCATAGAACCACGCTCGACTTCGTGGTGGAGGCAACGCGTGCGATTTTGGGAAAGGCGAGAGACGTGTGATGTCGTGCGACCTGAAGCAGCGACCTAGGGTTTGGGAGTATCGCGAATTCGCGTGCGTGGAGACAAGAGGTATCGATCGTGACGGGCGGCGGTGCTGGGGGACTCGCGAACTCGCGTACGTGGAGGGTTGTGTTTCGGCGAGCGATGGAAGTTTGCGAGCTCGAGTGGGCTGACGTCGAGGTTGTTGGCGCTAGGGTTTCGGCAGTTAGGGCATTAGCGATTTTGGGCTATTGGTGCTTGTCGAGGCAGCAAGGTATAGTTTTTTTTCGATTTTAAAATTTATATTTTTTTTCACAGATTTGAAAAATGTAAATAGAAAATGAAATGAATATCTATACATTTTAATGCTACCGTAACACTTTAAATAGATATTCTGGTAATGTATATAGTTATATATGTATATATATCAATGACCACGGGATTAGGAAAAAATTATAATATACTTGTAAACATTTTTATTTACTAGGCTATTTTAAATAATATTTGGGAGATTAAATTATTTAATTTATTTTTGGAACGTGAAATTTATTTATTAAAAGAAACAAATTAGCTTAAATAAAATTTTGGGTTAATTAAATTTACTTAAGAAAATTTTATTGCTTAAATTAAATCATTGGTTAATTAAAATATTTACCTAGGAAATTGATTATTAAATTAATTCAAATGTTAATAAAACACTTAATGTTATAAAAGGTCTGAAATGTGAAGAAAACAAGTCGGAATGGAAGTGGATTGCGAACAGCAAAGCAAAGGTGAGTTAATCTCACTCAGTTAGATTTAAATGTAAATTTAAATTTAAATGATTAAATTTAAATAATTGGTTGAATTGATTGATGTGTTGTATTATAGTATATATTGCATCTTGGAATGTTTGATTTGTTTTGTGCTAACGTCTGTGGATGCAGGGAAAAACAGGTTGGAGGGATCCAACTGGACCCCTCAACATTTATTTAAATTATTTAATATTCTCTATTGTGATTGTTGATATTCTATGATGAATCATATTGGAATATTGAATACTATGGTTTGATTGACTATATTTGGATATAATGAGTTACCAAAAATAGATATAAATTGGATTTTGGAAGGAAAACAAAAGAAGTGAATTTGTAAGAAAATAATTATAGAAATTTGAATAAATTTAAGAATGAATTGGAAAAGAAATAAAGTGACTTTAAAATTCTAATACATAAATCTTGAGTATGGAAAGAAAAATTTGAATAAATAGAAAGTTAATGAATTTTAAAATTTAGTGTTATTATTTAAAAAGAACAAACATTTATTTAAAATTTAAGATTAAAATTATTGGAAAGAATAAAGAAGAAATTGGGAATAACCTGAAATTTGTATATTTCAGTTAAAAAGGTTTGAAATCAAATGGGAAATAATAATAATGAAGTCCATAACTAATAAATTTTGAAATGAACTGATAAGTAAAGAAATTTATTTCAAATGGAATAAATTGGAAATCAATTTGGAAAATTGATTTAAGTGATTGAGATTGGAAATTCTCCCTGAATAACCAAGTACGTTTTTCAAAGTAAAATTTTAAAATATAAGTTAAAAGTTTTAAAGTTGTTTTAAAAAGCAAGATTTGGAAAATTTATTATTTCTAATATATAAACTCTTAAGTAAGTATTTCCCCTTTTATCTATTATAATAGTAATTATTTATAAAAAGGTAACTTAGTGTTGTTTTATAGAGTGAAAACCTAGTTGTATATTTTATAAAGTAACCATACTTTCAAATATCTATATAGTATGTATTTTTAACCAATTATTGAAGTAGTTTTAGCTTAAATGTTTTAAAGTAAATTCCAAAAATAAGTATTTTTTTAAATTTATTATTATAATAATTATTTAAAGAATGATTTGGTATTTTGTTTAAAGAAGAAAATCTAGTTATATTTATAAAGTAAACTTATTTTAATTGTTTCTAAAGTATTATTTTAAATTGAGTACTAAAGTAAAATTTTCTAAATTAAATGTTAAACATATTTTACAATAAAGTGTTTTGAAATTATTTTAAAAATCTAAAACCTTGTGCTTGGTGATTTCAGTGGAAATAGAAATATTTGGAATTTATTCTTAGAAAGGAAGATAGTTTGAAAACTGTTTTCAAAAAGGGTTTGAAAAGTGAAATTATATCCTGTGAAGATATTTTTGAGATAAATAAATAATTTTGGGAAATTATTTATTGTGTGATGGATGTGTGAATACTAATTGATAGTTAAATCACCGACTATCAATATTGGACAAATGCGTTAATCGTTTCGAAGAGACCAGGATCGAGATTTATCTCTCGAAAACCACTTCGATCTGGATTGTACGTTTTGTGAAAACGAGTTTGGATTTGAAGATGGAGCAGTGAAGTGCAAGGGCTAGTCGCTACTAATCCTGAGGATATTTCCAAAATGGATGTAGTAGTGATAGTGCCTTCGGTTCCGTTCGAACCCGGGATGGACTTGTATGGATGAATGCTTTCGGAACATCGTCAGGTGGACGATGAGCATTCTAAGGGATACGTTCTAAAAAGGTAACGCTTAGCCTCTAGTCTCATCAAATGGGAATGACTGAAAATTAGGGGTTATGCAGCAAGGCTAGGTGGGTAGCACCCAAGCAGGGTGAGGTCATTCATGTCTAGATGTCCCTTTTTATTTCGGCTTAGTGGGTGGTTGCTGATCCCAACCGCGGGGTGATCTCACTCGAGATTATCCAGTAAGGGGTAGTTCCGGTCTTGTGTTGCAAGGGAGTGGGCGTACTCCTCGGTATGGTGATTTAGGCCCCGTACTGTGACAGGTGGTACCCCAGTGCCTGGTCATTAGTTAGAAATCCATTCTCCCTACGAGCCTTGTACGAGTTTTGTTTGTATTACCCACTCTGTGGCTAGTAGATGGAATTTAATGAATGTAACAATTTCGGCTATTTTATAAGTATTTGTATATAGACCGTATTATAATATCAGAGGATTTCTATAAAAATTGTTTTAGCTATCGTAAGGTAAAAACCCGACATGTTTATTTGTGGCATGGTCTTACGAGATGCTTTTGTTTTCAAAGGATTTTTTGAAACTTTAATAATCAATTGAGTGTGATTTGCTTACGCTGGTATTCCAGACTGACTTGGGTGTTATTTAACTGTAATGCTCCGGTCAGACCGAGTATTATAGGATACAAGATATGAAGCTGTGGAGCTCAAGCGACGAGCTGGTTGACGATACGTACTCTCGTACTTGTCTTATATATATATTCCGCTGTGTTGAGTAGGTGTGTATCCAGTTGTATGTTATTGTTGTTGATGTTCTCTGATGATGATGTATGTATAAAACAGATATATATTTGTTTTGGTGTAAAGATCTGTTATTATCTATTATATTTTATTCCGCTGCGATGGTTAGATTCTGATGTTGTTTTCTATTTTCTTCTTCTACCTCTTCTTCTTTAACCCAAATGGTTCGTATTTCTGTACAACTTGAGTTGATTTAGATAGAATAGTGCTGACTCAGGGGTACGGCTTCGCGGGTCGTTACAGTTGGTATCATAGCTTAGGTTGGTGATAACCTTGGCTCTGATGGAAATACTCCTAGAATAGAGTCCATAGTGCTCTAGAATGAGTTTGAGAGGGTATTAATAGATATGAGCGCGTATTTGTTAGTGAATATAAAATGGTTTTTATATTGCGTTGATTTATCGGTTGAGTGTTTATGGATTCTGGTCGATATATGGGACGCCATGTTATCGATAGGGATTTCTAAACTCTTAAACAAGATAAACCGACACAGTATTGTTTTAAATAGGGTAAATGAAATAATTTTAACCAAAATTATTTTTTTATATAAAAGAAATGATTTCGTAAATTGTTATCATTATATATGGATGCTTGGATGGTAGAAAGTGTTAATATTTAATTATTATCATTATTATATGAGAATTGAATAAGAAATTGCAGATAATAGCCAGAGATTAAGGAATAAATTAATAAAATAAATGAAATTTGTAAATGTGATTCCAATTTGAATAAGGAATTGAAATCATGATTAAAAACTAAGAAACAAATTCATATATAAATGTAATTTGTAAATGTCAATGATAAATGAAAATTATAGTGTGATTAATGATTAAAATAAAATTCCAAAGTAATGTTTGAATATAAACTTAAAGAGTTTGGAATTTGAAAATTTGGGAATTTAAGTTCTTTTGAATTTGATAATGATTCTCAAAAGGTTGGGAAGATAATATATATTGAGAAATATTTTTGAATCGGATTTGAAATCTAGAGAGATTTGGAATTTAAAAATATTTGAGGGTTTTTTTTTGAAGGAGATAAAAGCGTTGAACTCTTATGGTCGCTGGAAAATAATTTCGGTGATGACTGCAGCATCATCGATGTTCATTTTCGAGTTTCCAAGAGAGAAATTGCTACCAAATTGTTTTGCATTGAAATTATTTGCAAAACTGGGTGGATATTGAAATTCAAGAGATAAATTGAATTTATCAAAGGATTTTTGATATAAACAATTTCAAAAGGGATTTTGAAATGCTTATATGATTATTGAAAACTCTGGTATCGGTTTAAAGAATTTTGGGATGTTTAAGCAATAGTTTAAAACTCTGGAATGCTTAAGGAATAAATTTGGGAACCTATATAAGTTGAAATTTGTTTAGAACAGAAATTTAACTTAGGAAGAATTAGATATTAATAAGTGTGTAGATTATAAAAATTTAAAAGGAAATTGAAATTTAATGTTGAACTTAAGTTTGAATTTTTTTATAGATAAGTTGGATTAAATAAACAAGTTTTAAGATTAAAATTTATAAGTAACTGATTAGTTACTATGGTATGCAAATGAACTGAAAATTCAATATTGGATGATGCTTGATTTAAATGTGTAAAATAAGGAGCATAATAAGTTCAAATGGACTAAAAATAATTAATGTTTGAAAACAAAATTCATTGGTTGAAAATGAATCTGTGAATGAATAAATGAATCAACTATTGAACTTATAAAGTAAAGTTGACATTAATAGGAAGAAATTGGAAATTTTAATCCGGAAATTAAAATTTAAATGAAAGTGAAGAAAATATATTTGAATTTATAATTTTCGATTGTAAATCCCAATATGAGGATGGAAATTTAACTTAAGCAAGTTAAATAGGATGAGTTGATTAAATGAATTGTACGCATTGAAATTAATGAGATGAAATCAACTTAAGATAAAAAAAGAGAGAGAAGAATTCCTGGAATAAAAATTTGATTAGGAGTTAAATTAAAAATCAAAGGCGAACTAGTTGATAAATTAATTGGTTAATTAAATTTGGAACTTGGATTAAATAGAAATTATTAAATGCAATTCAAGTTGAAATACTAAAAAATCGAACGTGGATAATATAAATAGAGCTCGACACATATATTTTGAATGCTGTTAAGTGAAATAAAAACGAATTGAAACAGAAGTGACTTAAGTTGTGAATGAATTCAATTTAAGTATAAATAAATGGAATATGACTTGAAATATTATTCAAATGAGCGTGGGTTATGGAATTAGAAATGAATATGTGTATATATTATAAACTTAGATTATAAATAAATTTTTGACTTATAGAATTTAGAAATGGAATTGTAAGTGAATTAAATATGAAGTGGAGTTGGTTGGAATCGGATTACAATAGAAATGATTTAAGTTGCAAATAAAATCCAATATGAATATAACGAGTTAATTATGTGCTTGGATATTATCTTGATAAATTGAGAATGTGAATTAAAATTCAAATGGATTGAGTTAATGATATACAAGCATGGGAAGTTGTGCTTAAAATAAAAATGAGTTGAGATGAAAATAAATCCAATTCGAGTATGAATAAATTAAAACGGGGATGAACTTAAGTTATGAAAGGGTGGTGAATTGAAGTAAATTAACTTAAGTTTAAAATTAATAGAAGTATGGGATGTCGAGTATAATAAAACGGTTTGGAATCAAACTTTAAGAAATGAAAAAAAATGCAATGAAAGTTTGTGAATAAATTAAAATAGGATGGGATTAAGTGTAAATTGAGTTGGAATCAATTTAAATTGTTACAAGCTTAAGTAATTATTTGTTCACATTAATATTGTCGAATTGCATTAGTAAGTTGGTCGTTCGACGTAAACGGAAGTAAACAAAATTATATGAAACAATAGCAGTTTATTAAATTGATTGTGGCATCCATTGAAATGAATATGCGTTCATTTTGTTTAAAAATGAATTGAAGGAATGGTATGTTATTTGGATGCAAACGATTTAAATAAGTGTCGGAACCTTATTTATGCTTTTGGAAATTATATAACATGCATTGTATGTGAAATTTATGTGTTTATGTCAGTATATCACATGCATTGTTACAGGACCGATGTTTTAGCTATTTAAATTTAAGTCAAATGCTATAAACTTCCTATATATAGTACTTACATATTTAAATTGAGTAAGTACAGGTTCAGGGAAGCCGTTTGGCTGGATTGGATCGCGCTAATTGCTAAAATAATAAGCTACTTACTTAAAAATGCTAAATAAGGTACGCTTACGCAATAAAAATAGGAAATATGAACTATTTTTGATTTTTCCGACCATGTGGGTCGATGTATATATATTTATTTCTTTTGTCAAATTGCAAAAGCTCCTCCGTGCAAAGGAGACTCTGCCAAAAATTTTCAGAAATTTCGGGAGTTAGAAAATTTTTTGAAAATTTTTGGGAAAATTCTGTTAATGACAAAACAAATTTAAATTAGAAACTAAAATAAATTAGTGAATGAAACTAGTTTAAAATAATGATATAAATTAGTTATAAATGAAAAATAAAATTTAAATATTCAGAGTTAAAGATAAATTTAATTCATATGGAAATGAAAGAATCAATTTGAATAAGAAATAGATATAAACTAAAAGTGGTGAATTGAAAATAAATAAATAAACATATTGAATGCTTATACTAAACCTAAGTAAGGAATGGTGAGTTTTTAATTGAAAATTGATATTACAAATATATCGAAGTTGATATTTGAATGAATAAATATTGACATTTGGTAACGAAGTCGATAAAATGTTTTTGATTGTTGTGATTGGATATTATTGCTAAGTGGAATATACAGGTATTATGAAGGAAAATAAAAATGGGTTTTTATTCCAGAAGATAAATTTGAATTGCTCGACAAAAAGGTATGTATTTAAATTTTGGTATGAAATTTGATTGGGTTTTTGATCGAGCCACTTAGCTATTTATTTTCTTTGGAATTTGGAAGCCCGTAGAGGCATGTTGTAGCTGTACCGAGCTAGCCGCGCAAAGGAGACGCTTGCGAAATTTTTCGGAAATTTAGAGAGTTAGAAAATTTTTGAGAAAATTTTGATAATTCAAATTTTGGTTTTAAATTGAAACTTGAATGGTTAAACAAATAGTATTGTTTGAAACTATTGGGAGGATTTGGAATGTTAGTAAGAGTGATAACGGGTCTTCTATATAAAGATAGTTGGTAGAATGTCGAATTGTTGGTTTTGAGAAAAGTAAACGGGTATTGAACCATTCTTCCTAACTAGTAATTTCGAGGACGAAATTCTTTTAAGGAGGGGGGAATGTGACGACCCGAAAATTTCGAGCATTTAAAATCGGGATATTTAATTGATTTTAAATATTCAGTAGTGTAATTTTAACTTGAATTATGAATATTACAATTTATCTGATAATTAAATTATTGAATTAAATAATTTGAAGTCGGGTAAAATGTTGAATCTTCATTTTTAAGCCTGTTTATTTATGGCGTGGTCTTACGAGATGCTTTTGTTTTCAAAGGATTTTTTGAAACTTTAATAATCAATTGAGTGTGATTTGCTTATGCTGGTATTCCAGACTGACTCGGGTGTTATTTAACTGTAACGCTCCGGTCAGACCGAGTATTATAGATACAAGATATGAAGCTGTGGAGCTCAAGAGACGAGCTGGATGACGATACGTACTCTCGTACTTGTCTTATATATATATTCCGCTGTGTTGAGTAGCTGTGTATCCAGTTGTATGTTATTGTTATTGATGTACTCTGATGATGATGTATGTATAAAATAGATATATATTTGTTTTGGTGTAAAGATCTGTTATTATCTATTATATTTTATTCCGCTGCGATGGTTAGATTCTGATGTTGTTTTCTATTTTCTTCTTCTACCTCTTCTTCTTTAACCCAAATGGTTCGTATTTCTGTACAACTTGAGTTGATTTAGGTAGAATATTGTTGACTCAAGGGTTACAGATTTGTGGGTCGTTACAGATACCTTAATGAAAACCCTGTTTCCTACTGAGAACTCCAAGTCCTTATGCTTTTTATTTGCGTAATTCTTCTGCCTAGAAAGAGCTTCCTTTATCCTTCCTTGGATTAAATCAATCTTTCCTGATGCCTCTCTAACCAAATCTAGACCTAAAACCAAACCGTCTCCAGTCTCTAACCAACATGATGGTGATTTGCTTGGCCTTCCATACAAAGCTTCAAAAGACACCATTCCTATACTAGTCTGATAACTAATTTTTATAGGAAAACTCAATCAAATGTAGGTGATCTTTCCAATATCCACCAAAGCCCAATACACAAGCCCTCAACAAATCTTCGAGTACATTGTTCACTCTCTTTGTTTGCCCATCCATCTGTGGGTGATAATTTGTACTCATCTTGAGCTTGGTACCTAATATCTTTTGTAGACTCCTCCAAAATTCGCTAGTGAACAATGTATCTATGTCACTGACTATGCTACTTGGAGTCCCATAAAGTCTAACTATGTTTTTCATGAACAATTTTGCTAAATCAGCTGCCGTTCTGGTTGACTTTACTGGAATGAAACGAGCACTCTTGGTTAACCTGTCCACTATAACCCATATACTTTCATTTCCTCTACTTCACCTTCGAAACCCATTTATAAAATCCATCGATATCGAATCCCACTTGCAAACTAGAATATCTAAAGGTTGAAGTAACTCTCTTGGCTTCTGATGTTCACTTTTACTTGTTGAGAGTTAATACACTGCCTAACCTACAAGCCAACATCCCTCTTCATGCCTTCCCAATAAAAGCCCCTCTTCATATCTTGATACATCTTGGTTCCTCCAGGATGAATCGTAAACTTCTATCGATGACTCTCTTTTAGAACTTCTCTCCTTAAGTTCTCTACACCTGGAATACATAACCGTCCCTTCTTTCTCAACCATTCTCTTTGGTCAAGATTAAAATCCTTTAGGTCATCAATCTGTAATCCAACCTCAAGCTTTCTAATCCTCTTAGCTAAAACTGGGTCTTTTCTTTGCTTAGAAGCTATCTTTTCAATCAACATTGGTCGCACTTCTAAATAGGACAACATGACAGTACTTTGACTAGAACTAGCAGTAGATCTCAACTGCACCCTGCAACTGGCTAAAGCTCCTAGATCCTTCCATTCTACAACCATTGCTAACACCACAGTCTGATGTTTTCTACTGAGAGCATCTGCTACCTTATTTACTTTTTCCGAAGTATACTTTATACCGAAATCATAAGCAACCAAAACTCCAGCCACCTCTGCTGTGACATATTCAACTCCTTCTAATAAAATAAATAATTTAATGACTTATGATCGATATACAACTCAAATTTCTCTCCCAAAAGAAAATGTCTCCAAATCTTCAAGGCGAAAATCAATGCAGCAAACTCTAAGTCATGAGTAGGATACCTTACCTCGTGCAGTTTGAGCCATCTAGATGCATAAGCGCTAACTTCGCCCTTCTGCATCAATACTGCTCCCAATCCAGTCCCACATGCATCAGTGTATACTACTACCCTTGGTTACCATCCGAAACTACTAACACTGGCACATTGGTTAATAAATGTTTTAACTTAAAGAATGCTTCCTCACATTTTTCGGAGCAAAGAAACTTCGCTTCCTTCTTAGTCAAATTAGTCACAGGCATGGTTATCCTTAAGAAATCCTTAATGAATGTCTGGCAAAAGCCACCATGTCCAAGAATACTCCTTAACTCGGTTACCGTCTCTGCTCTCTTCCAATTGTTGACCATCTCGATCTTAAGTGGATCAACTGACAGTCCTTTCTTTGAAACCATATGACCAAGAAATTTAACTCTCTCTTCTAGAAATTACACTTGAAAAACTTCGCCTTCAGCTGATTCTGCCTCAGCATCTCCAGCACCATTCTAAGATGAATCTCATGCTCTCTTTCATCATTAGAGTACATGAAAATTTCATCTATGAACACCAGCACAAACCTATCCAAGTGCTCTCTAAAAACCTGGTTAATTAAATAAACGAAGAAAGCAGGTGCATTCATCAATCCGAATGGCATTACTAACCAGTCATATGAACCATACCTTGTTCGAAATGCAGTCAAAGGAATGCTATCCTCGGCTACTCTCAACTGATGAAACCTCGTCGCCAAATCCAATAGGAAAAATACTCTGGATCCACTCAACTGATCATATAGATCATCAATTCTTGGCAGAGGGTACCTATTTTTGATCGTCCTCTCGTTTTACGGTAGTTGATGCACTTTCTTAATGACCCATCTGGTTTCTTTACAAACACTGTAACTACTGCCCAAGACAAATTGCTTGATCTAATAAAATTCCTTTCCTCCAGATCCATTAACTGTACCTTCAATTCCTTCATCTCTGTCGGTGTCATCTTGCAAGGTGGTCCACCGACAGGTTCAGCTCCCTGTATAAGATCTATTCGAAACTCAACAGCTCATTTCAGGGGTAGTCCAGTGACCGGCTCAAATGCATCCGCAAACTCTTTAGGTACCCGGACCTGGCTAAGCTCTTTTCCAACCTCGATGGTACTCAACAAAGCCCAAACACTCTTACTAGAATTTTCCAATGAGAAAATGATTCGGTTATGACTATCTAGGTGCCTCAATGATATTTACTGCTCTTGGAATAATATCCTAGCCTCATACTTACCCAACTAATCCATACCTAAGATGATCCTGAAATCTACGCAATCAAAACATATACAAGCTGCATGCAAACTTATGACCTAACAACTCAAGTTCTAACTGGTCATATCTCATCCTAAGAGTTGCATACCCTCCTATTAGATTCACAACCCTCAAGGAAGTGGGTTCTATACCTAACCTATCAACCAAATACTAAGATATAAATGAATGTGATGCACTACCAGTATCAAAAAGTACCCTAACATGTATACTCTGAATCAAAAGCGTACCTTCCATCATAGTTTTCCTTTTCTCCTCTGTAGTGGGTTTAGAAGAAGATAATGGTTTAATAGCAAACACCTTCCCTCTATCCGCCCTGACTGGCTCTGGACACCGGTTCTTATATTGCCCAACTTGGTCACAGTTGAAGCATTTCTTACTCTTCTTCTTAGTGGGCTTCTTTCCTTTACCAGTTCTGCACTCGTGGGCATAATGTCCCTTCTTATCACACTTATAACACACTAAATTAGCCTTCGCCTTCTTAGCGACATTCCCTTTCTGGGCTCCTTTCTTCTTAAAGAATTTCCTTTTTCTTCTTTGAAAACCCTGGGATTCAACTGGCTTCTCACTCGCTGAAACAACAAGCGTCTCCTCATGGCGAACGGTCATCTCCACCATCACATGGTAAGGCTCTCTAATATGAGTTATAGCCAACCTACCTATCTCTGGCCTCAAAACTCTAATGAATCTCTTGTTCTTCCCGACATCCGTGTCAACCAAAGCATAACCATATCGATATAGCCCATCGAACTTAGCAACATACTCGATCACAAACATTTGTCCTTGGACAAGATCCATGAACTTCCTTATCAATGCCGACTTAGCAACCTCGAATAATAACCCTTGCCCAAACCTCCTTCTGAAGTTAGCCCAAGTCAACTCTTCCTCTGGCACTCTGGCTATCACACTATTCTACTAATGAAGTGCTAACCCCTGCAACTGTCTAGAGGCTAGTCTTCTCTTCTTCCCATCATTTAAGCCTAAGTTTGTAAAGATCCTTTCACAGCTCAACAACCAATTCTCTATTTCAACTGCATATTCCGTTCCAGCAAACGGCTTTCCTCCTAGACTGACATAGTCCCTACTTAGCTTAGCTTAATTATATCCAACTGGAACTACAGGATTAGCTCCACCAACATTCCTAGAAGCTCCCGCTTGCAAAATATTAGCCAACAACTGATACACCATCCCTACATCCACTAGAGGATTTCCAGCATACATTGTAACATCCCAAAATTTTGGACATTGAATTTTGAACATTTAATTCATTTTAAATGATCAATGAAGATTTTGAATTGGCTTTAAAATAAAAAGAATTGGGTGAAACAAATAAATTACTTATAATTCCAAATATGGTAATCCAATTGGAATTTAAATAGTAATAATTAAGTATTGAATCGAGATAAATTGTGAATATGGAGATAATTAGATATGGAAATGAGTTCTAAAATTTATTTTAAGTCTATTTGGTCATTAAAAGCGTTGTTGGATTTTTAGATGGATCTAAAGGTTAATAAGTTATTATTGGGGATTTTATATTAAATTAAAAATGAATTTAATATTATTAAAATGCAATTAATCAGATTTTGGTCTGGAATGAGCCAGAATGATTTTTAATGTGATTATAAATTTTATATGGTTTATTGTTAAGTTAATAAAATTTTAAAAGTAAATTTTTAAGCGGTTTCGACAATTATGAAAATCGCCCAATTTAATAGACGAGTTAAAATAGCCTTCCGGGAAACAGTCTCGGAATTCAACGAAACTAGTTCCATTGGATCCGTAATAGTTAGTTATTATCAGATTTCAATTTTCGTAGCAATCGGAGTTGTCGTTTGACCATGGCAGCTCAAAACGCATAGGAATCGATTTAACCGACTTAAATTTAAATTGATCGTTTAATTCCGTAACTAGCACATATGACCGAATTAGCTTACGAAACATGTTCCATTGTGTGCGGGACGCGGAAAAACCCTAGGAACGCCTGTTGGTACGTGAGAATTGGAGTCCGTTTACGTAAGTGGTAAATTGATTAGAAAGAGATTAAAATAATAATTAATAATATTATATATATATATATATATTAAAATTTCTTAAAACCCAAGCAAACAACGTGAGCCGCCGCAGTTTATATTCAATGGCCGACGTTCCTCCATGCTACACCTCCATTTCCGATCAATCCAGCGATTATTTGCGAAAATCTTCAACATGGAAGTTGAAGCTCTCGAGAAGCTCTTCAATACCAACGGGTATGATCGTTTATTGCTGAGTGGTTTGTCGGAAATTGCGCTTTGAAGGTCGCGATATTCATACATTTGTGCTCGATTTCAGGGAGCTTGAGGCGACCGAGTTCGAGGTGGCTTCGGCTATGGATAGAGCTTGTCTCGACGCTCGAGAGGGTGGCTTTGGATCGACTTTCCAGCGAGCGTGGGTGGTCGCGAATTGATGGCGTGATGGGTTTGTTTCCGTTCGAATTCGTTCCTGATGCTTGCGTGAGAAAGAAAGTACTGTGTGGCCTTGATTTAGATTATAGATCTAGCGGCCAGGATTTCTTATGGTAAATAAAATAAAAGAAATTTGTTTAAAATTCAAATTGAAACTTATAAAATTCATATCTATTTCATATGTAATCAGATTTCAGCAAAATTTACGGCGCCGAGATCGCAACGACGAGCACTACGCAGTGGTGCAGTTCGGGAATCATTCTAGGCAAGTACAAATTTGAGTTAAAATCGAACGTCGTTCGGTTTAATTAAAATTTCGAACGCTCGCCGAAACTCAAGGTGAGTTAATCTCACTCACATCTGGGATATTAGCTGATTTATAGTTAATGTTTAAATATCTGTGTGATTGGTTAAATATAATTGTTGTTATCAGTCTGGATTGTTATTTATATACGTGATGTGCTAATATTTGTGATGCAGGGAAAACAGGTTGGAGGGATCCAACTGGATTCCTCACGATGTAGTAATTATTTTTATAATTGATGATGATGTCTGTTTATATGTTGTGATTGATAAATTTGAAATTTAATTGTGCTGTGATATTGTTGGATAAATTATAAACTCAGAATTTTAATTATAAGTAGAATAAATTGGGTTTTAAAAGAAATAAAGGAAATTGATAAATAAGAATTTAAAGAATAAAATTTGGAATCTGGTTTGGATAAAAATTTTGTAAAATTTGGAATTATTAACGAAGAGGACATTTTGTCAGTTGATAACTGTGGAATATAAATTGCTGGAAATTAAAATATAACTATCTGAAATATATATAAAAATATTCTGAAATACAATTTTACACTATGGGAATTTTATTTAAGAAATTTGTGAGTATGATTTCCATTGAAGTAATCTCCAAATGTTTTATTTAAAAATGTATTAAAAATATACTTTAACAAATTGAAATTCCGGAAATGGGAAAAGTGCTTAAACTTCAAAGGGAGTTTATTTGTAAGCTTGGAAATAAATTTACGATAACTAACATAAATTTGAGTTGAAATAGATTGGGCGGAATCTATATGGAAGATTCTTTGGGTTGTTTGAATGAAAATGTTTCCCTGGGAAAAACCGAGTTCGTGAATAAAATCAGGTTTTAAAGGTTAAGTAAAATTTGTTTCAAGGAAGTGTTTTAAGAAATTCTCCTTTAAAAATAAGAAATAAATTTAGCTATGGTATGAT
This sequence comes from Allium cepa, assembly GCA_030765085.1. NCBI lineage: Eukaryota > Viridiplantae > Streptophyta > Magnoliopsida > Asparagales > Amaryllidaceae > Allium > Allium cepa. The sequence goes on along the minus strand of CM060943.1, from coordinate 473,096,556 downwards.
TATTTAAGAGGTTTACTAGTAATTATGCTTTATAAACGGATTTATTTAAAGAATAAATGATTTAAATTATTTGAAAACTAGAATTTATTCTTTAAACTACTACTTTTAAGTTTAGTTAACAAATCTCTTATTTAATAAATAGTTTTATTTTACATATTTGAAATTATATTTTTGAGTAATGACTAGAAGTAAATTTACGAATTTTAAAGTATATTTCAGAATAAAATGGTTTAACAGTTTTAAATCTAAATTGTTTGAACTTGGTTATTTCCAATGGGAATAAATGGTAAAGGATTTACCGGGTAAAGGAAGAGATTTTGGAAATTGTTTTCAAATGAGTTTTGGAAATTTGAAAATATATCTTTTAAAAGATATTTGAGGCAAATAAATAATGTGGGAAATTATTTATTGTGTGATGGACGTTTGTGAATATTAATTGATAGTTAAATCACCGACTATCAATATTGGACAAATGCGTTGATCGTTTCGAAGAGACTGGGATCGAGATTTATTTCTCGAAAACCACTTCGATCCGGTTTGTACGTTTCGTGCGAAAAACGTGTTCGGAGTCGACGATGAAGCAGTGAAGTGCAAGGGCTAGTCGCTACTAATCCTGAGGATATTTCCAAATGGATGTAGTAGGAATAGTGCCTTTGGTTCCGTTCGAACCCAGGATGAACTTGTATGGATGAATGCGTGTGAAACATCGTCAGGTGGGCGATGGGCATTCTAAGTGAAACGTTCTAAAAGGTAACGCTTAGCCTCAAGCCTCATCAAATGGGAATGACTGAAAATCGGGGGATATGCAGCAAGGCTTCGTGGGTAGCCCCCACTGGAGAGTAAGGTCATCCCTGTCTAGATGTCCCTTTTTATTTCGGATTAGTGGGCGGTTGGTTGCGCCAACCGCATGGTGGTCTTATTCGGAACTGTCCAGTAAGGGATGGGTCCGGCCTTGTGTTGCAGGGGATCGGGCGTGGTCCTCGGTACGGTGATCTAGGCCCCGTACTGTGACGGGTGGTACCCAAGTGCCTAGTCATTGTTGGAAATCCATCCTCCCTACGAGCCTTGTATGAGTTTTGTTTGTATTACCCACTTTTGTAGCTAGTAGCTGGAATTTAATAGATGTAACAATTTCGGCTATTTTATAAATATTTGTAAATAGACCCTATTATAATATCAGAGGATTTCTATAAAAAGTGTTTTAGCTATCGTAAGGTAAAAACCCGACATGTTTATTTGTGGCGTGGTCTTACGAGATGCTTTTGTTTCAAAGGATTTTGAAACTTTAATAATCAATTTGGGCGCATTATTATCAGCTGGTATTCCAGATTGACTCGGGTGTTATTTCATTATAATGCTCGGGTCAGACCGAGTATTATATGTTCAGGACAGGATGCTATGGAACAGGAGAGGACCTGGAGCCCGAGACGTATTATCTGTACCTATATATATATTCCGCTACTGTGATTGTATGGTATGTCTGATTGTTAATTTGATGTATGAGATACTCTGATGATATGATGTATAAAACAGTTATAGATTTCATTTTGTGTAAAGTTCTATATTTACTATTATATTTTACTCCGCTGCGACTGTGAGATTCTGATTTGTTTAGTTTCTTCTTCATCTATCTCTTCTTCTTAACCCTAAATGGTTCGTATTTCTGTGCCACTTGAGTTAACAGAGGTAGAATAGTGTTGATTCAAGGGGTACGGATTTGCGGGCTGTCACACTTGGTATCAGAGATTAGGTTGGCGACAACCTAGGCTTTGGTGGGGAAATTACTCATTAAACAGAGTCAATAGTACTCTATAATGAGTTGAGTGTATTAATAGCTATGAGAGCGTACTTGTTAGTGGATATAAAATTGTTTTGTACTGTGTTGATTTATCGGTTGAGTGTTTATGAATTCTGGTCGGTATGGGAAGTACAACCGTATCGATAAGGGTTTCTAAACTCTTAAACAAGATAAACCAACATAGTATTGTTTTTAAAGTGGGTAAATGAAATAATTTTACCCAAAATTATATTTTGATATAAAAGAAATGGTTTTCTAGCTTATTATATATTGGGTGTTTGTTGGTTGTTAATACCATAATCAAGTAAGAATCTTGAATTTGATCAAAATTTGAAATGATATAAGCTAATAAGAATATAACGTATTAAAATGGTTTATAACCAAATAGAATTAATTTAATATGTTGTAAATAAGAAGAAGTGAAATTAAAAATTGAGTTAAACCAGAATTTTGATCCCAGGAAAATTTGAAAGGTGTTTAAATGGATTAAAACAAAGGTTTGAGAAATTTAACATCTTGGGAATGTTTGGAAATGTTTTCCAAAGCATTAGAAGGCAATAATGAAATATTGTTTTGGGAAGTATTTTTGAATGGAAACTGTTTGAAATGAATGTAGGAAAGTAAAGAAGCGCTGAACTCACTCCAGTCGCTGGAAAATAATCCTGATGATGCTGGCCACATCATTAGAATTCATTTTCGAGTTTCTAAAGTGATGGATTGCTTCCCTAGTACTTGATTATGGTGTTGTTTGGATTTGTTGGGTATACCTGTTGTTTTGGAAATTTCAAAGGAGGAAGTTTGTTTTGGTATAAACAAGTTGTTTTGGAAATCTGGGAATTTGATTTGATTGAGTATACCAAATAGGTATATATTTAACATTTCAAAATGGTTCTGAAATAAAACCGGGTAAATTGAATTCTGGGAAGCTATTTAAATAATGTATAAAATTTAAAATGAATTAACTATTGAACTCATTAAGTGAAGTTAATATTAATAAGAAGGAAGAAATGAAAATTTTAATCTTGGAATTAAAATTTATCTTGAGTAATTGGAAGTGAATAAAATATATCGAAGTGAATAGAAAATTTGAATTTAACTTGGATAAGTTAAATAAACTGAGCTTAGAATTAAATGGATTTGGGCTAAATTAAAATGTGAGTTGGCTTTGAAATTGTAGGTAATTGTGTAATGAATGGTATCCATGAGCTATTAAGTATTATACTTATAATTTGAGGTTGATATTAATAAGGAAGGAAAATGAACTTTTATCCTGGGATTAGATAAAGTTTGAGCATATGAAGGTGAATGGAATATTTTTGAATTTAACTTAAGATAAGTTAAATAAAATTGAGAATTTGAAATTGAATTAAATCAAAATGAATTGGAATTAAATTAAATTAAATATAAAGGTGAAATGTAAATTGCTTATAATTGCATAAAGAAATTCATATTCTTAAGTTATTGAGTGTTATGCTTATAATCTAAAATTTATGGATTTAAAACTTGCAAAGAATAAAGAATTGGATTGTAAAGCCAAGTAAAATGGAATTATAATCTCAAATGGAATGTGAATTTAGATAAGGAAAAGTGAGGTATAAAAGAAGTGAATGAACTTGAGTTAGTAAATAAGTTTTGAACTTGTACATGGAGAACTAAAATTACATTGAATTGGATTTAACTTCAATCGAGTGGAATTGGGATGGACTTGGATTTAATTAAAAACAAGATTCAATTGTGTTGTGCATAAATACGAATGGAATTAAATCCTTATTTAAGGTGGTAAAGGAAATGAAATGAATTCAGGTTGGCTAAATAAAAACTTAGGTGGATTTGAAATTAATTTGGGAAAGAATTTAGTATAAGTTGAATTAAATAAAAGAAGCTCGAAGATGAATTTAGTGTAAACTCAATTTAATGAAATTGGACTTGGCCTGGGTGGAATTTTGGTGGTTTGATAAGTAAAGTTTGAAAAGAATAATGAAAAACCCAGTTCTAGTATGGGATTTAGTTTTGGCAATAAAAGGTTGAGAGTGTGAATGAAAATGGTCATATTATAAATAAATTCAGGGTGAATTGAGGAAGCAAATTAAAACCTAATATGAATTAGGTTATTGACTAAATTGAATTACAAGTTAATGGAATTTGTATTGAAATGAATAGAATTTTGATAGTTTGGTCAAAATTTGGAAAATAAATAAAAATCCAATTGTGGCATGGGATTTAAATTTGTGGTAACAAATATTAAAGTGCAGATGAAAAATGGAATTAGATTATAATGGTGATAGTTTGAATTGTAAATAAATTCAACGGAAGGAAATAATTTAAAGTGGTTTCTTTGCTAATAAAATAAATCTAAAAATGGATTGAATAAATAAGCAAAGTGCATTACAATTTGTAAATGGATCGGAATTTGATTTCGATGAGAATCAAATGAAAATAAAATTTGATTTATAAGAAGAAAAAGTAAATATTTGTGATTGAGCTTATATTGTTGTCTTGGATAGATTTTGTTTAGATAATAAAATTAAATTGCAAGTGGAATGGTTTTAATTAATTTTGTAATATGGATATAAGAGTTGTAAATAAATCCAGGATGGTATGATAAAAGTAAAACTTAAGTTGAATAATGGATTTGAAATATGAAAATCAAAATTTGGTTTAAAAAGAATAATAATAAGAATAATAAAATAATAAAAATAAACTTAAGATGGATAATAAATTTGAAAGGTGAGAATAAGGATTTGATTTAAAAATTGCAAGGAAATAAGAATATTTGGGTTGTGAATAATTCCAAATGGAATAAGAAAGCATGAAGTGTGAACCATGCAAAATTGAATAAAATTAATATAAATTTAAACTAGAATTAATTTTAATGGTTATAAGCTTAAGTGATGGTCACTTGCTTGGATAACCTAAAATTTGCATAAGAATGGGTTGTTTTGTCGTATTCAAAATTTAGTTGTTTAAACAACAACTGAATTAGTTTAGAATTAATTGGAATGGATTGAAATGTTATTAAGTGATTTTGCATATGAATGGAAATGGGTCATAAAAGAAATGCAAATGTTTCAAGTTTAAAATAAAATTTGATTGTAAATCAAATTGGGAATGTAAGTTAAAATAAAGAAATGCAAGTAAGGCATATGTTAAGCATATTGAAATAGAAATGAATTGGTGATAGTAATTATGAATTGAGAATGGTAAACTTGTATGTAACTCATTTGTGTGAAATAACTTGGAGTTTGGCATTAGAAAAGGAACTTTTTATATGCTTTAAAATATGATTTACTTATGAAATTATGCAAAGTGTTGTTTGGGATGTAAATGGATATGTTGGCTTACATTTATATTGGAAATGTTGTTAAAATGTTCATATCTTTGAAAACTGATGAGTTTGTTGAGTAAGTATAGGTACGGAAGGCATTTGAGAGAGTTGGAGCGCGTATATGCGTTATATTAGCCGCTCGCTATAAAAATTTGCTAAAAAGGTACGCCTACACAAATATAATTGGGAAAATGATATATATATTGTGATATATTTTGGTTTCCGACTGTGTGGGTCGATGTATATATATTTGTGTGTATCGCGATATCGCGAAAGCTCCTCCGTACAGAGGAGACTCTGCCAAAATTTTCGAAAATTTTGGGAGTTAGAAAATTTTTGGGAATTTGAAATTTGAAAATTTACTTGGAAAGTTGTTTTAGGAAAATGTTGAAACAAAAGCTTTTGAGTATAAATAACTCAAGTGAGTTTGGATTTGAGCTAAAGGGTTTTGGGAAGTGTATATAAGCTTTTAACTAAGCAAATTGGGTAAGTAAATGAGTTTGAGAGTATGTTCTACCATAGCAAATTTCGAGGACGAAATTTTTATAAGGGGGGAGGAATGTAACGTCCCAGAATTCTAGACAATGAATTTTGAACATTTAATTCATTTTAAATGTTCAATGAAGATTTTGAATTGGCTTTAAAATAAAAAGAATTGGGTGAAATAAACAAATTACTTATAATTCCAAATATGGTAATCCAATTGGAATTTAAATAGTAATAATTAAATATTGAATCGGGATAAATTGTGAATATGGAGATAATTAGATATGGAAATGAGTTCTAAAATTTATTTTAAGTCTATTTGGTCATTAAAAGCGTTGTTGGATTTTTAGATGGATCTAAAGGTTAATAAGTTATTATTGGGGATTTTATATTAAATTAAAGATGAATTTAGTATTATTAAAATGCAATTAATCAGATTTTGGTCTGGAATGAGCCAGAATGATTTTTAATGTGATTATAAATTTTATATGATTTATTGTTAAGTTAATAAAATTTTAAAAGTAAATTTTTAAGCGGTTTCGACAATTATGAAAATCGCCCAATTTAATAGACGAGTTAAAATAGCCTTCCGGGGCACAGTCTCGGAATTCGACGAAACCAGTTCCATTGGATCCGTAATAGTTAGTTATTATCGGATTTCAATTTTCGTAGCAATCGGAGTTGTCGTTTGACCGTGGCAGATCAAAACGCATAGGAATCGATTTAACCGATTTAAATTTAAATTGATCGTTTAATTCCGTAACTCGCACATATGACCGAATTAGCTTACGAAACCTGTTCTATTGTGTCCGGGACGTGGAAAAACCCTAGGAATGCCTGTTGGTACGTGAGAATTGGAGTCCGTTTGCGTAAGTGGTAAATTGATTAGAACAAGATTAAAATAATAATTAATAATATTACACACATATATATTAAAATTTCTTAAAACCCTAGCAAACAACGTGAGCCGCCGCAGTTTATATTCAATGGCCGACGTTCCTCCATGCTTCACCTCCATTTCCGATCAATCCAGCGATTATTTGCGAAAATCTTCAACATGGAAGTTGAAGCTCTCGAGAAGCTCTTCAATACCAACGGGTATGATCGTTCATTGCTGAGTGGTTTGTCGAAAATCGCGCTTTGAAGGTCGTGATATTCATACGTTTGTGCTCGATTTCAGGGAGCTTGAGGCGACCGAGTTCGAGGTGGCTTCGGCTATGGATAGAGCTTGTCTCGACGCTCGAGAGGGTGGCCTTGGATCGACTTTCCAGCGAGCGTGGGTGGTCGCGAATTGATGGCGTGATGGGTTTGTTTCCGTTCGAATTCGTTCCTGATGCTTGCGTGAGGAAGAAAGTACCGTGTGGCCTTGATTTAGGTTATAGATCTAGCGGCCAGGATTTCTTATGGTAAATAAAATAAAAGAAATTTGTTTAAAATTCAAATTGAAACTTATAAAATTCATATCTATTTCATATGTAATCAGATTTCAGCAAAATTTGCGGCGCCGAGATCGCAACGACGAGCACTACGCAGTGGTGCAGTTCGGGAATCATTCTGGACAAGTACAAATTTGAGTTAAAATCGAACGTCGTTCGGTTTAATTTAAATTTCGAACGCTCACCAAAACTCAAGGTGAGTTAATCTCACTCACATCTGGGATATTAGCTGATTTATTGTTAATATTTAAATATCTGTGTGATTGGTTGAATATAATTGTTGTTATCAGTCTGGATTGATATTTATATACGTGATGTGCTAATATTTGTGATGCAGGGAAAACAGGTTGGAGGGATCCAACTGGATTCCTCACGATGTAGTAATTATTTTTATAATTGATGATGATGTCTTTTTATATGTTGTGATTGATAAATTTGAAATTTAATTGTGCTATCATATTGTTGGATAAATTATAAACTCAGAATTTTAATTATAAGTAGAATAAATTAGGTTTTAAAAGAAATAAAGGAAATTGATAAATAAGAATTTAAAGAATAAAATTTGGAATCTGGTTTGGATAAAAATTTGGTAAAATTTGGAATTATTAACGAAGAGGACATTTTGTCAGTTGATAACTGTGGAAGTATAAATTGCTGGAAATTAAAATATAACTATCTGAAATATATATAAAAATATTCTGAAATACAATTTTACACTATGGGAATTTTATTTAAGAAATTTGTAAGTATGATTTCCATTGAAGTAATCTCCAAATGTTTTATTTAAAAATGTATTAAAAATATACTTTAACAAATTGAAATTCCGGAAATGGGAAAAGTGCTTAAACTTCAAAGGGAGTTTATTTGTAAGCTTGGAAATAAATTTACGATAACTAACATAAATTCGAGTTGAAATAGATCGGGCGGAATCTATATTGAAGATTCTTTGGGTTGTTTGAATGAAAATGTTTCCGTGGAAAAAACCGAGTTCGTGAATAAAATCAGGTTTTAAAGGTTAAGTAAAATTTGTTTCAAGGAAGTGTTTTAAGAAATTCTCCTTTAAAACTAAGAAATAAATTTAGCTATGGTATGATTATTTAAGAGGTTTACTAGTAATTATATTTTATAAACGGATTTATTTAAAGAATAAATGATTTAAATTATTTGAAAACTAGTATTTATTCTTTAAACTACCACTTTTAAGTTTAGTTAACAAATCTCTTATTTAATAAGTAGTTTTATTTTACATATTTGAAATTATATTTTTGAGTAATAACTAGAAGTAAATTTACGAATTTTAAAGTATATTTCAGAATAAAATGGTTTAACAGTTTTAAATCTAAATTGTTTGAACTTGGTTATTTCCAATGGGAATAAATGGTAAAGGATTTACCGGGTAAAGGAAGAGATTTTGGAAATTGTTTTCAAATGAGTTTTGGAAATTTGAAAATATATCTTTTAAAAGATATTTGAGGCAAATAAATAATGTGGGAAATTATTTATTGTGTGATGGACGTTTGTGAATATTAATTGATAGTTAAATCACCGACTATCAATATTGGACAAATGCGTTGATCGTTTCGAAGAGACCGGGATCGAGATCAATTTCTCGAAAACCACTTCGATCCAGTTTGTACGTTTCGTGCGAAAAACGTGTTCGGAGTCGACGATGAAGCAGTGAAGTGTAAGGGTTAGTCGCTACTAATCTTGAGGATATTTCCAAATGGATGTAGTAGGAATAGTGCCTTCGGTTCCGTTCGAACCCGGGACGGACTTGTATGGATGAATGCTTGCGAAACATCGTCAGGTGGGCGATGGGCATTCTAAGTGAAACGTTCTAAAAGGTAACGCTTAGCCTCAAGCCTCATCAAATGGGAATGACTGAAAATTAGGGGATATGCAGCAAGGCTTCGTGGGTAGCCCCCACTGGAGAGTAAGGTCATCCCTGTCTAGATGTCCCTTTTTATTTCGGCTTAGTGGGCGGTTGGTCGCGCCAACCGCGGGTGATCTTATTCGGAACTGTCCAGTAAGGGATGGGTCCGGCCTTGTGTTGCAGGGGATCGGGCGTGGTCCTCGGTACGGTGATCTAGGCCCCGTACTGTGACGGGTGTTACCCTAGTGCCTAGTCATTGTTGGAAATCCATTCTCCCTACGAGCCTTGTACGAGTTTTGTTGGTATTACCCACTTTTGTGGCTAGTAGCGTGAATTTAATAGATGTAACAATTTCGGCTATTTTATAAATATTTGTAAATAGACCCTATTATAATATCAGAGGATTTCTATAAAAAGTGTTTTAACTATCGTAAGGTAAAAACCCGACATGTTTATTTGTGGCGTGGTCTTACGAGATGCTTTTGTTTCAAAGGATTTTGAAACTTTAATAATCAATTTAGGTGCATTATTATCAGCTGGTATTCCAGATTGACTCGGGTGTTATTTCATTATAATGCTCGAGTCGTACCGAGTATTATATGTTTAGGACAGGATGCTATGGAACAGGAGAGGAGCTGGAGCCCGAGACGTATTATCTATACCTATATATATATTCCGCTGCTGTGATTGTATGGTATGTCTGATTGGTAATTTGATGTATGAGATACTCTGATGATATGATGTATAAAACAGTTATAGATTTCATTTTGTGTAAAGCTCTATATTTACTATTATATTTTACTCCGCTGCGACTGTGAGATTCTGATTTGTTTAGTTTCTTCTTCATCTATCTCTTCTTCTTAACCCTAAATGGTTCGTATTTCTGTGCCACTTGAGTTAACAGAGGTAGAATAGTGTTGATTCAAGGGGTACAGATTTGCGGGCTGTCATATATATATTGGCCTCAACATTTTGGTTAGTATTAGCCTTTCGACCTTGGTTTCTTCGAGTATTAGGTCGAGGATTTCCATTGGTTGTGGTGCTTCCTGCACCTGGATTTCCTCTTCTGTTTCTACCTCCATATCCTCTTTCTCGTATATCTGCATATGAGCCTTAGTAAGATACAGAAGAACGGTCTAGGAGAGAAGGGAATACGTACTTAGATATATATATATGTATGTATGTATCAATTACAAGTACGTTACTATAGCGTTAATCCAAACCAGGATCTTAATTTTAATTTCATTGGACTATATTTGAAAAAGCTTTTAGGTTTAACTTTTCTTTTAAAGTTTCATAAACCTATGCTCTGATACCAACTTGTAACATCCCCCTACTTGGAGGCCCAAAACTAATGGCTACGGATGCTGTAGTCATTCATAATTATTAACCTCTGACGACTAAATACAGCGGTGTTAGATACATTGATACACGGATCATAGAAATATTTGGAAAAATTTAACAATTCAAAAACATATTTCCATATTCAAATCAAAACATTTCATGTTCATTACATAATCTTATATTACGTTGACCACGTTTAGAAAAATATAATTATTACAAATACACCAAGTGCGACATATGAAGATGCCCCCTTGGTTGATCAGAGTATATAGAAAGGCTAACAAATCCTCCGTTACAAATAAAATAAACAGAGGAAAGAAAAACTCTAAATAACTATCTGCCTCCTGCACGCCTCCGGAAGCTTTATTTGTCAGAGAAGAAAACCCGAGAATCTTAAATCTCAAACTACTCAAAATAAATTGAGTACCCGAGAGTTTAAGAGGAAAATAAAAACTTCGAGTCAGACATAAAGCCTGGTATGAATAATAATCTAACATCTCAATCCTTTTAGATATCTAGTGAGACCACGCCGCTTAGCGGAAAAGGTTTTGCTCTCGCCGGTTTAAATTCAAAACATACTGCATCAATAACTACTTTATCTAGTAAATCCTGCATCAACAATGGTTAAAACGTACAATTCAAAACATTATGATGATATGCATACTTGAAAAAAAAAAAATATTTCCCTTCCCTAGTTTAAATTGACACCCTGTCTTAGTTGTAGTTCCCGGGTCACTATTAACCTTTTTAGTTTTCATGGGTTTACTAATAACCTTACTACAATTAACGGACACCCTGTCCTAATCATAGTTTTCATGGGATCACTAAGAACCTATAGCTTCTTCCAGTTAACTTAATTAAGTCATGGACCTCCTAAACCTATTGGTCTTTCCATTAACTAATCACCTTATCCTAGTTTTCATGGGTTAACTAGGAACCTATTAACTTATCCAGTAACTCACTGCACATTCTAGTTTTCATGGTTTGACTAGGAACCTATTGATACTTCCATTAACCAAATTCTTATCCTAGTTTTCATGGGTTTACTAGGAACCTATTGACTGATGACAATTTGAAATCCGGATATAGTTTTCGTGGGTTCAATACAAACCAATTAGCCCCTGCTAACCTTACGCATAGTTTTCATGGGTTAACCATGAACCTTTTGGTATGCACCAATAACTACCTTATCATATTTTTCATGGATTTACTATGAACCTCTTGGTATGCATCAGTAACTACTTTATCATAGTTTTCATGGATTTACTATGAACCTTTTGGTATGCACCAACAACTACAAAGTTTAGGCATCATAAATTTTTGGCCACCCTGATCCCATGATGCAATTCTACTCATTGAGGAGTTTAAGTAATTTCTATTCACTATTTGAGTTAACGTACTGGTTCTTCTACCTGTTTTCTTCCCAAAATACAGTTATAGGTTATCATGTGAATATACTCATATTCGAAGAAGTAAAACATTAATTAACAATATCACTCATGTGGGTTTAAGGTCCTTGAAATATATCTCATAAAACATTGTTTACACCTTTAACTTATATTTTTATCAAGGCAATACATATTCAAATTACATACTTAAAACCCTTACAAAACTCCTTTATATAAGCTGTGGGTTTTCCTTTAAAAATTAGAGTATGGATTTCAAATCTTTTAAAGCCAAACATTTCGACCTTGTTAAAAGGTCTTCAAAACAACCTTTCAAATCATTCCTTTCGAAACCATTAAAACTATTCGACAATTCAAACATTTCGAAAGCATTCAACTGTTAAAATATAAACCTTTCGAAAATTTCCTGAGTTCAAGTTAATATATATAGAAGGTCCTCTTTTAAAACCTTTCAACTACAATGGAAGCAACCTTTCAACCTTGTCTAAAGGTCTGCTTTGAAAGCTTTAAAACATTTCATTTAAAACAATAGACCTCTGCTTTTTAAAGCAACTCCTTTGAAAGTTTGGGTTATACCTCAGTTATAGGACAAGGGTAAATCATCTTAGTCGAAAACTTTGAAACCTTTTGAAAGCAATATGAGAAGCGACTAGTTTTTACAACAAGGAAACCTTTCATCTTTGTCGAAAGCATCAACTTCGAAAGGTTGGGAAAAGCGGCTATAACCTTTCGACTATGTCAGAAGGTTCAAAACAAAACAATGCTAAGTGACGGTAACCTTTCGATTGTGTCGGAAGGTTTCAAAATAAAATAGAAGCAAAGCAGCAATAACCTTTCGAATTTGTCGAAAGGTTTAAAACCTTTCTTTTAAACATTTGACCGGGTTGAAAGCAACCAAGTCGAAAGTTCTAATTTGAGAGCAAAGCAGGTGAAAGCATTAATTTATAAAACAAACATACCCCAACATCTTTAGCCATCAACTTTTCGACTATGAACCCTTCGAAGGGTTCCAATTCATTACGTACCAAAGTGCATGATGCCATATGCATGGGTTTGACCTTGTCGAATGGTATAACCTTTCGACTTAGCCGAGAGGTCTGGGTCGAAAGGATTAATACTGTAAAAGGCTGAAACATGCAAAAAGTATGATTTCTTTCTTTTTAACTCAAAAAGGTTAACTTTTCAACTAACCTGCCTTTGTTGATAAAATTCTCATTGGTTAATAATTTCTTTTTAGAAAATGCTGCCACTATTTTCAAATTTAAATAATAATTTTATTTTATAAAATGCTCCTCCTTCATTAAATATATAAAACATTTAAGTCTCATACCTTAAATAATTTTATATATTCAACAAAACACTTACGAAATATATAAAAAACACAAAAAATATATTTTAATATGTTTTCCAACATATAAAAATTTCAAACCCAGATACTCATTATTTTTGCCGTAAATAATTTACAACCCAATAAATCATTTTCTTCACTAGAAAATTCGTATAAAATCCATATAAATTCAGAAAATTATGAAAATTGAAACCCATCTCCAAAATCATGTTTTCTATAACATAAAATTTTCCATTGGCATTTAAAAATCATTTCTTCTCGGTTTTACCCTAAAACTATGTATATCCATTATTAAACCACCTTGTTTAAACACATATAAATTATAAACAAGCATTTCATCACTCAATATATCATGAAACAGATTTATCCTTAAATCTGAAACCATCTGATGTATAAATTAAAATAGAGATGTAGAAATTATTATTCACCTTAGATTGGAAAAGGAATTGAAGTTCGGTTGGGATTGATTCCTTCTAACTTGAATCCCAACTTTTAGTTGATTTTCTCTTTTCTTCCAATGGCCGGCCTTGCTTCTCACTGTTATGAATATTTTTGTTTTGGTGAAATGAACGTGAAGACTAAGAAAGATAGTATAAGGGTAGGAAATGTGGGCCTCTATTTACCCTAACGCCCTTATGTTTAATTTCCTAACCATTTATATAAGTTCATTAGTTTTAATAAGCACGACCACCTAGCTTATTGATCAACCTCAATCTCCTTATCTACATTTGTAACGACTCGGTATTTTCAACCATTCGCATCCATTATAAGTGTATAGGTAGACACTCATGTCGAAATTGGATTGCTCAAAATACCGCGTTGTAAATAAAAATTTGGCAAATCTCAGAATATACAGTAAATAAAAATCACAGATCACAGACATAGAGTATATAAAAATGCAGCGGAAGAAAAAGAGATAGTAGTTCATGAAGCTACTATATAAAATATAAGATACATCAGAGTTAAATAAGATACAACAGAAGAGTAACAGGATACATCAGGTACAAATCAGATACATCACTGAACCACTGGATACTGAAACAAAATAGATGGCTGGATCTTCAAGGAAAGCTCCAACGCCGAAGGTGAATCTTGAATGCTAACTCAATAAATCTGACACGAGCGTAAAGCAAAACACAAAACCCTCGAGTCAGGACATAAATACTTATAAACTGTAAATCAACTCGAGTGAACAGTAACAAAATGCATCAATAACTTAAAGGATGCTTGGGACCGTCCATCCACTAAGGATCCGTTAAACTATTTACTATGTAGTAATATACGCTATATACGGTAGTGTCTAATCTGTAAGGTATAATCATATAGAAAATAGCGTTAAGGGGATGGTGAACCTTAACGCGGTCGGATCTTTAAAACCAAAATCGTAGTGGGCTCGATATAAGGATACGACACGGCACGCAAGAAAATGCCAGGGTGGATACACCGTTTGCACTCCCGGACCGGTGGTTACAGCAAGCCAGCAGCTTCCGCCCACCTCGAACAATACCCCCGAATCAAAGTGGCGCCACCGAATCGAATCGCAACAGTAATAGAATGGTTTCCGATGGAGCATGCTCGATGAAAGGGTGCGACCCTTTGTGTAGCCCGGTATAGCTCCTGTTTTAGTCATATATGCCAACTCACGGGAGTTGGGTCCACGTAATATACCTCGAGAACGTCGCCACCATCCTACTTCATTCTGGAATCTCCACCGCGTACACAGTTGTTAAAGTGGTTTTCGGTATTGGCCGACTATAAGACAATATCCGATCCCGGTCTCTTTAACAACCAATCGTTATTATAACCCGTAGTTATAACTTTAAAACAATATTTTATACTTCAAAATAAAATATCCTTTTCAATCCAAATCTTTATCAAAATAAAGATTAAATCATTTGCAAAACCATTTCAATATATCATCGTAAAATGTCTTTCAATTCAAATATTTATCAAAATAAATATCAAGTCATTTCTAACCATTTCAATATATTAAATTTTCATACCCTTTCAACACTACCTTTCAAATCATTTTAATATATCAAAATATCATAACCTTTCAAAGTTTCAGTTCCAAAATATCATATCTTTCAGAACTTCTTTTTAAATCATGTTAATATCAAAATGTCCTATCTTTCAAACTCCGTTTTCAAATCATTTAATATCAAAAATGTCATATCTTTCAAAACTTCCTTTCAAATCATTTTAATATATCAAAATATCACATCCTTTCAAAACTTCGTTTCAAATCATTTTAATATATCAAAATATCGTATCTTTTCAAACTTCATTCATTTCAAATCATTATTCATTTTATTCAATCTAAAATACCATTTCAATTCATATTTCAAAACAGTTTAGATTCCAAATTTTTGTTATCATTTCAATGAAGTTATTATGTTTAATAATTAAATTATTAAATTTCCAAAAATTTAAACTTCCAAAGTTTATTTATTCACTTAAGTTTATCGAAACCGTGAAAATTCACTTTTCGCATTATTTAGGAAACTTATACGGAAAGTTACATTCAAAACAGTTCAATTTAACAAAAAACAGCATTTTAAAATGTTATACTGGGTTTACTTGAATTTCGAATAACTTAGTTAAATTCAAAAATTATAGCACTTACAAAGATTGCTATAATAGCTTTTAATTCAATTTAGCTTTTTAGTTCATTATCATCAACTACAGCGTTTACAAATGCTGTAATATCATTTACATTGTAATTAATAGCATTTCAAAAATGCATTCAATTAACTTCAAATATTCAATAAAATTTCTCAACCAATTATATTTTTATTAAAAACATTTTAACTTATAAAATCATACATTTTCACATTTATAAACATCATTTAATTTTCCTCAAGTTCATGATTTTATAAAGTTAAATTTACATTCAAAAATCAAGATTTAATAATAATTCACTTATTAAAATGCAATGTTGAATTTTTAAAATCCATTACATCAAATTTCAACTTAACACTTAAGTTCAAATTCTCAAATATAACTTTGTTTTATTTTTATTTACTTAACTAAAAGTTCACTTTTACGTCAATTTCATAAATTTCCAGTTTTAGTTATATTTCAAAATTTCAACTTACAATATTCAATCATTTCACATTTCAACTTTATTAAAATCATTAATATGATATAAAAATCACTTTAAATTTATTTAAACTCAAATTATCATAAATTTATCATAATTTCATATTCACTTAAATTTCCAATTATAATTAAATCAAAATTTCCAAAATAACTTACGTTCAAAATTTCTAACTTTTTCATTAATTCATTTCACTTACAATTATTCAGAAAATCAACAATATTTTACAAAATTTTTATTTTTATTAAATTTCAAATCAAAATATTATAATAATTAAATTTCTAAAATATTTTAAAATTTTTAGAAAAGCATATTTTAACTACGGGCCTGTATAAAAATTTTCTACGCTAGGTAAAGTGATACGGGTAATATATCATTTCAACCCGTAATTTACAAAGAAAAATCCGGGTTTTATCATTTCAAACCCAAAATCCCAAGTTAAAATAAATTAAATAAAATAAATCAGGCCTATCATTTCAGCCTGTAACATTTTTTTTCTAACAGGGAACTTGCAGTGTGATCATATACAGAAATAATATAAACAAGGTCAATATCACAATATACAGTCATATATCAGATGTCAGGTGAAAATTAACAGTTTTAACATGGTAATAATATGGTAATAACATGGAATAGCATATCATATGATCATCATTAACTTGCATAAACATTTTTTTATTACTAAACACTTGTCATCAATTCACTTTTCATAAGTATAAATGTCAGAGTGAGAAAGACTCACTTGTTCAAGTTGAAGACCAAAACAACAAACACAAGTGCGATTCCAAAAGCACGACAAGCATGATATAGCATGACTTTTGATTTGAATGAATGGAGAGCCTTGATATTTGTCTTGTAAACATATACCCAAAACAATACAATAATACATAAGTTTTCAATTCAAAAACGACTAAACTAGGCTAGAAATAACTACATAAATCAAGGCAGAGTTGCTATGCACTTGCTTCCAACATACTCTAGGTTCAGCCATAAGGTATACTACTGGTCTAAGGTAAGATTTGAATCAGGTTTTGGTTGGGTATGGTCAGCCTAACATAGGTTAACATGGTGCAAAAGTGTGGAGAAGGGAAAACAACACAACAATCAACTTACACATGATTTTCAAGGCACTACAAGGCACGGTCAAGGCTAGTATGGTCATGGCCTGTACTTTGGGGTCAAAGGGGATGGTGCGGCCGAGAGTACAGGTGGTGCTGGAGGTGGTGGAGGTGGTGTTAGTGGCGGCCATGGGTGGTGGAAGGTGGTGGTTGAAGGAGATGATGCAAAGGTGGTCAAACTAGCATTGTTCAAGGGCATTGTTGCATTTTTTTGGAGTTTTGGCACCATGGTGGGCTCGGCCTTGGTCAAGACCAAAGGGGTAGCTGGTGATGATGGCAGGGAAGAGGTGTAGGAGGTGGTGGCCGTGGCTATGGAGGAAAGGCCAAGCAATACACATGAGAAAACAAGGCAAAATATAAGAAAACAATGGAAAAAGAAGAGCAAAACGAAGAGGAAAAGAGGAGCCATTACCAAACCTTTCTAGCCGTGAAAAATGAAGTGGAGAGGAATGTTTTCACGTGAAAATGAGGTAAGAAATGCACAGCTACAATAAAGAAAGGAACGGTCAAAGGAAATTAAATCTATTAATTGGAAAAGAAACGGAAGAAGAAACGTTAAAACGGTTTTTCGTTTCTTTGCTTTCAAACCTTTTAAACTTCCTATATATATATTCATATACATCTTAAATAACTGAAAACACTTATAAATTTCAGTTAGAATTCGAAAATATAACAGATAAACAAAATATTAATAATTAATTATTAATTAGATATGATTAAAATAAGAAAAATTGCACAGAAAATGAAAACTAGACTTAGGAATTAGAAATAACTTCAATACACTTTGAAAAAAATTTCTTAAATTTAAATACATGTAAAATGAATAAAATAAAGTAAAACACAGCAATAAAAGTGAATTTATAAAATAAATCAATAAATTTTAATTATATATAATTAAATTAAGAAAATGGCTTAAAATTGCAGACTAGGTTTTAAAAATTAGAAATAATTTCAAATGAACTTTAGAAAAATTATATTATCATTTTAAAAATACTTAAAAGTCAAAATATACATAATATAACATATTATCAGATATTAAAGTAAAATATAACAAAGAAGAAGTAACTTATACAATTTAAAATAGTTATTGTTAAATAACCCTATATACGCACAATATTGTAAAGGGTATAACTTTCACAATTTACATTCAAATTCAACGAAACGAAAAGTGGTGTTCTTAGAATTTTATGTACTTTCATAATAAAAGAAAAAAAAATTAAATTTTTAAACTTTTAAAATTTTAAGTTGAAAGTCACAGTTTGACTATTTTGACCGAAATCAGCATTTCAGGCAAATATTCAACTTACACAAGTTTGGAATTATAACTCATATAAAAATCAAGATTATATTTAAATAATAAATTTAATCATTTCAAATAAGAAAAATAAGTTTTTAAATCAAAATCTTACATTAAAAATAATTAAAATATACAATAAAATAATTACAAAATAAAGGGTTGTTACACTCTCCCCCACTCAAAACTTTTCGTCCCCGAAAAGGAATGAGGTATGGAAGGGCACAGAAAAGATAGAGTGAAATAGGATTACGATAAGATGACAAGAAGATTGAAGTTATACCCGATAACTGTTGTTATAGGTAAGTTTTACAAGGTGGAGGTGATCTTTCCAAGATCCTCCAGAATCAAGAACATAAGCACGAAAAAGGTGGATTCAAAATGATTACCAAAGGTCTATCAAAGATTATAGAAAGATTTCTAAACAGAAAGATTATAGAAAGATGCCTACACCGGTCTATAGCAAGATAAGGATGATAAGGACAACCAAAAGATAGTTTGAAAAACAAAATAAGGAAACGAATTTGAAAGCATGGAGATTTCAACTTAAACAGAGAATAAATCTTTACACAAGTTAAATAAATCTTAACTATCTCAAATTTCATTATCTTATTATCCAATCATCTAAAATTAACCATTTTTAAAACCATGGGTTTGAAAAATAATCATTTATTACACTCACAATGTACTTAATAAATTTTATTCTTCTTTACTCCTAATCAAAATTAAATTTATTCCTCTCAATATATTTATCACTCATGTTAAGTATATTTACACTTTCTTTTTATAACTACTTTCTTTTATTCTTAGTTCTTTTAACATCATTTTATTGTAAGTCATTCAATTACCCTTTATTATATTTACCTTTGTTAATCATTTTATAATTAAAATTTAAGTGTATAACATTTATTATAACTACTCAAATTTTATTTATAAAATCTTTTTATATCGTATATTATCCAATTACATTTTTAACTTCTGAAATTTTGGTAAGTTATATTTGAGTGCAATTGTATTATACAAATAAAATTTCCAATTCAATCATTTCAAGCTTAAATCATTTATTCAAATTTTTTTTATTTTCTTTTTATAATTGAAATTATTCTTTAAAAATAGAATTTAAGAATTAAATTTTCGATTTCTTCGGACCATTTAGAGATAAGAAATAATATATATACATATATAATATGTCAAATCAAATTTCAATCATATATCTATATATATATATATATTATAAATCAAGTCATATTTTAGAAATTCAAATCAATTTAATTTCCCAAACAAAGCTGTAGCAAGACTACAGAACAGTCTCTTAACTTCGAAACTCGAAAATGAACGTCGATGATGTCGCGATCATCACCGAAGTTATTTTCCAGCGACAAAGAGAAGAGCACAAATTTTAAACCTTTAAAATTCTTTGAAAACAAATTCTATTCAAAATACTTTAAATAATATAACCCTTTAAAACTTTAAACCAAAGTTCGAAATAATCGGAATTTAAATCCTCAAATTCTTGTTTTAAATTCATTTCAGTTCCCAAATAAATTTATAAACAAATATTTATAGATCTATGTAGAACAATAAATGATAAATCAAGTATTATCATTTCAAATTATCAATTTAAATCATTTCATTAAGTTCCATAAATTTACTTATATATCAAAATTTATTTCATTAACCATTTTTTTTTTAAAATATATTGTGTCCGTTTGTTCTGTCAAAGTGTTTTGGAAATCTTATCGATAGCGCTGATCAGACGTAGTCGATCAGAAACCCAACTCAACATCAACAACTCAAACAACACAATATATAAAACATTTTAATTTTAAATACTAGTTTACAAATACACTATACATGAATAGATTTTCAAAGAAGGATAGAGATTCAAATTTTTTTGATTAACACAAATCAAAGGAGATTATGATTTAAAAATAAGTTGGAAACAAGGATGACATGATTAAATAACAGAATAGGAAGATGGATAAGCTTATATAAATCACGGGCAACCTTAACCGGGTCAACCGTGACTTAAAGAATAAGATCAATGTTGATTTTTCTAGGGTAAATCTACATTCGATCTCAAGAGTTAGAGTTTGAAATAACAAAAGATATTAGCAACTAAACCAAGGATAGATATAAATCTCTGGTGAATCGATGCTAATTTGTAAAGGAGTTTTCCCCCTTCTTTTTTCAATTCAATTTGAAATTGGCGTGACTGCCGACTTACTAGAAAGATCATTCGAAGCGGAGTTATGGGTTACTCCAGAATCAAAAGAAGATGAATAGTAAGGGATACGAATGGATTTTGGAACTGTAGAGAACGTTCCAAAATTCAAAGGAATCGAGTCAAAAGAGAGAGATTCAAACTCGAATGAAAGTGATTCTGTAAATGCATTCACTCCATATGCTGAGTTTTGCCTAGAGCTACCAAAGCTCTGATACCAACTATAACGACTTGGTATTTTCAACCATTCGCATCCATTATAAGTGTATAGGTAGACACTCATGCCGAAATTGGATTGCTCAAAATACTGCGTTGTAAATAAAAATTTGACAAATCTCAGAATATACAGTAAATAAAAATCACAGATCACAGACATAGAGTATATAAAAATGCAGCGGAAGAAAAAGAGATAGTAGTTCATGAAGCTACTATATAAAATATAAGATACATCAGAGTTAAATAAGATACAACAGAAGAGTAACAGGATACATCAGGTACAAATCAGATACATCACTGAACCACTGGATACTGAAACAAAATAGATGGCTGGATCTTCAAGGAAAGCTCCAACGCCGAAGGTGAATCTTGAGTGCTAACTCAATAAATCTGACTCGAGCGTAAAGCAAAACACAAAACCCTCGAGTCAGGACATAAATACTTATAAAATGTAAATCAACTCAAGTGAACAGTAACAAAATGCATCAGTAACTTAAAGGATGCTTGGGACCGCCCATCCACTAAGGATCTGTTAAACTATTTACTATGTAGTAATATACGCTATATACGGTAGTGTCTAATCAGTAAGGTATAATCATATAGAAAATAACGTTAAGGGGATGGTGAACCTTAACGCGGTCGGATCTTTAAAACCAAAATCATAGTGGGCTCGATATAAGGATATGACACGGCACGCAAGGAAATACCAGGGTGGATACACCGTTTGCACTCCCGGACCGGTGGTGACGGCAAGCCAGCAGCTTCCGCCCACCTCGAACAATACCCCTGAATCAAAGTGGCGCCACCGAATCGAATCGCAACAGTAATAGAATGGTTTCCGATGGAGTATGCTCGATGAAAGGGTGCGACCCTTTGTGTAGCCCAGTATAGCTCCTGTTTTAGTCATATATGCCAACTCACGGGAGTTGGGTCCACGTAATATACCTCGAGAACGTCGCCACCATCCTACTTCATTCTGGAATCTCCACCGCGTACACAGTTGTTAATGTGGTTTTCGGTATTGGCCGGCTATAAGACAATATCAGATCCCGGTCTCTTTAACAACCAATCGTTATTATAACCCGTAGTTATAACTTTAAAACAATATTTTATACTTCAAAATAAAATATCCTTTTCAATCCAAATCTTTATCAAAATAAAGATTAAATCATTTCCAAAACCATTTCAATATATCATCGTAAAATGTCTTTCAATTCAAATATTTATCAAAATAAATATCAAGTCATTTCTAACCATTTCAATATATTAAATTTTCATACCCTTTCAACACTACCTTTCAAATCATTTTAATATATCAAAATATCATAACCTTTCAAAGTTTCAGTTCCAAAATATCATATCTTTCAGAACTTCTTTTTATATCATGTTAATATCAAAATGTCCTATCTTTCAAACTCCGTTTTCAAATCATTTAATATCAAAAATATCATATCTTTCAAAACTTCGTTTCAAATCATTTTAATATATCAAAATATCATATCCTTTCAAAACTTCGTTTCAAATCATTTTAATATATCAAAATATCGTATCTTTTCAAACTTCATTCATTTCAAATCATTATTCATTTTATTCAATCTAAAATACCATTTCAATTCATATTTCAAAACAGTTTATATTCCAATTTTTTTTTATCATTTCAATGAAGTTATTATGTTTAAAAATTAAATTATTAAATTTTCAAAAATTTCCAACTTCCAAAGTTTATTTATTCACTTAAGTTTATCAAAACCGTGAAAATTCACTTTTCGCATTATTTAGGAAACTTATACGGAAAGTTACATTCAAAACAGTTCAATTTAACAAAAGACAGCATTTTAAAATGTTATACTAGGTTTACTTAAATTTCGAATAACTTAGTTAAATTCAAAAATTATAGCACTTACAAAGATTTCTATAATAGCTTTTAATTCAATTTAGCTTTTTAGTTCATTATCATCAACTACAGCGTTTACAAACGCTGTAATATCATTTACATTGTAATTAATAGCATTTCAAAAATGCATTCAATTAACTTCAAATATTCAATAAAATTTCTCAACCAATTATATTTTTATTAAAAACATTTTTAACTTATAAAATCATACATTTTCACATTTATAAACATCATTTAATTTTCCTCAAGTTCATGATTTTATAAAGTTAAATTTCCATTCAAAAATCAAGATTTAATAATAATTCACTTATTAAAATGCAATGTTAAAATTTTAAAATCCATTACATCAAATTTCAACTTAACACTTAAGTTCAAATTCTCAAATATAACTTCCTTTTATTTTTATTTTCTTAACTAAAAGTTCACTTTTACGTCAATTTCATAAATTTCCAGTTT
The DNA here is from genome assembly GCA_030765085.1 of Allium cepa. Classification (NCBI taxonomy): domain Eukaryota; kingdom Viridiplantae; phylum Streptophyta; class Magnoliopsida; order Asparagales; family Amaryllidaceae; genus Allium; species Allium cepa. The sequence continues at coordinate 473,073,238 of CM060943.1, read as the reverse complement.
TAGTTATATTTCAAAATTTCAACTTACAATATTCATTCATTTCACATTTCAGCTTTATTAAAATCATTAATATGATATAAAAATCACTTTAAATTTATTTAAATTCAAATTATCATAAATTCATATTCACTTAAATTTCCAATTATAATTAAATCAAAATTTCCAAAATAACTTACGTTCAAAATTTCTAACTTTTTCATTAATTCATTTCACTTACAATTATTCAGAAAATCAATAATATTTTACAAAAATTTTATTTTTATTAAATTTCAAATCAAAATATTATAATAATTAAATTTCTAAAATATTTTAAAATTTTTAGAAAAGCATATTTTAACTACGGGCCTGTATAAAAATTTTCTACGCTAGGTAAAGTGATACGGGTAATATATCATTTCAACCCGTAATTTACAAAGAAAAATCCGGGTTTTATCATTTCAAACCCGTAATCCCAAGTTAAAATAAATTAAATAAAATAAATCAGGCCTATCATTTCAGCCCGTAACTTTTTTTTCTAACAGGGAACTTGCAGTGTGATCATATACAGAAATAATATAAACAAGGTCAATATCACAATATACAGTCATATATCAGATGTCAGGTGAAAATTAACAGTTTTAACATGGTAATAATATGGTAATAACATGGCATAGCATATCATATGATCATCATTAACTTGCATAAACATTTTTTTATTACTAAACACTTGTCATCAATTCACTTTTCATAAGTATAAATGTCAGAGTGAGAAAGACTCACTTGTTCAAGCTGAAGACCAAAACAACAAACACAAGTGCGATTCCAAAAGCACGACAAGCACGATATAGTATGACTTTTGATTTGAATGAATGGAGAGCCTTGATATTTTTATTGTAAACATATACCCAAAACAATACAATAATACATAAGTTTTCAATTCAAAAACGACTAAACTAGGCTAGAAATAACTGCATAAATCAAGGCAGAGTTGCTATGCACTTGCTTCCAACACACTCTAGGTTCAGCCATAAGGTATACTACAGGTCTAAGGTAAGATTTGGATCAGTTTTTGGTTGGGTATGGTCAGCCTAACATAGGTTAACATGGTGCAAAAGTGTGGAGAAGGGAAAACAACACAACAATCAACATACACATGATTTTCAAGGCACTACAAGGCACGGTCAAGGCTAGTATGGTCATGGCTTGTACTTTGGGGTCAAAGGGGATGGTGTGGCCGAGAGTACAGGTGGTGCTGGAGGTGGTGGAGGTGGTGTTAGTGGCGGCCATGGGTGGTGGAAGGTGGTGGTTGAAGGAGATGAGGCAAAGGTGGTCAAACTAGCATTGTTCAAGGGCATTGTTGCTTTTTTTTGGAGTTTTGGCACCATGGTGGGCTCGGACTTGGTCAAGACCAGAGGGGTAGCTGGTGATGATGGCAGGAAAGAGGTGTAGGAGGTGGTGGCCGTGGCTATGGAGAAGAGGCCAAGCAATACACATGAGAAAACAAGGCAAAATATAAGAAAACAATGGAAAAAGAAGAGCAAAACGAAGAGGAAAAGAGGAGCCATTACCAAACCTTTCTAGCCGTGAAAAATGAAGTGGAGTGGAATGTTTTCACGTGAAAATGAGGTAAGAAATGCACAGCTACAATAAAGAAAAGAACGGTCAAAGGAAATTAAATCTATTAATTGGAAAAGAAACGGAAGAAGAAACGTTAAAACGGTTTTTCGTTTCTTTGCTTTCAAACCTTTTAAACTTCCTATATATATTCATATACATCTTAAATAACTAAAAACACTTATAAATTTCGGTTAGAATTCGAAAATATAACAGATAAACAAAATATTAATGATTAATTATTAATTAGATATGATTAAAATAAGAAAAATGACACAGAAAATGAAAACTAGACTTAGGAATTAGAAATAACTTCAATACACTTTGGAAAAAATTTATTAAATTTAAATACATGTAAAATGAATAAAATAAAGTAAAAGACAGCAATAAAAGTGAATGTATAAAATAAATCAATAAATTTTAATTATATATAATTAAATTAAGAAAATGGCTTAAAATTGCAGACTAGGCTTTAAAAATTAGAAATAATTTCAAATGAACTTTAGAAAAATTATATTATCATTTTAAAAATACTTAAAAGTCAAAATATACATAATATAACATATTATCACATATTAAAGTAAAATATAACAAAGAAGAAGTAACTTATACAATTTAAAATAGTTATTGTTAAATAACCCTATATACGCACAATATTGTAAAGGGTATAACTATCACAATTTACATTCAAATTCAATGAAACGAAAAGTGGTGTTCTTAGCATTTTATGTACTTTCATAATAAAAGAAAAAAAATTAAAATTTTAAACTTTTAAAATTTTAAGTTGAAAGTCACAGTTTGACTATTTTGACCAAATCAGCATTGCAGGCAAATATTCAACTTACACAAGTTTGGAATTATAACTCATATAAAAATCAAGATTATATTTAAATAATAAATTTAATCATTTAAAATAAGAAAAATAAGTTTTTAAATCAAAATCTTACATTAAAAATAATTAAAATATACAATAAAATAATTACAAAATACAGGGTTGTTACAACATTGTTCTATTTAATTTATTTTAATTAAATCTCCTGAATAATGTCAATAAAATTAGGAGCATTACATATCATTTCGAAAGAGGAACCACAAGCTATTGAATATCAATATCGAGGAACATCAATGTCGTCGTTTCTTAATGCCCACAATGCCGCCAACCATCTATCAAAAAAGACATATGATATGGAGTCGTCATCGTTGATATTCATTAGCCATGTCGACAACCATTAATACGTCCAAAAGGGTTGTCGAAGCGGTAGTTTGATAACATTGCCTTCCATCAATGTTAATATATAGATGTAGTGAAACTCGATCAATGGAGAATAAATTATCAACGCCAAGCTTAATGATGTCGTGTTGGAACTGGGCAGCCAGCAGCGGAAGAAATGGATGAATTTCAAATTTTTTACCATTTTGGATCTTTAATGGGCCTATGAAGTCTAAATAAACTTAGAATCTTTTTAAGTTTTTTTTAAATAAAATCACCAATTTATTTAACTTCATAAACAAAGTTTCACTTTAATTTAATGTGCATGTAAGTTAAAGTATATCAAATATACTCTAATAAACAAATTTGTATGTAACATTTACTTTTCAAATTTATTCAGAGAAGGAAATATATCATTTCCTTTATCTTAACTTATTCAATTAATGAGGGGGCATAAATTTATTTGGAGAATGAAACTTTTCATTTTCTTTCTCTTAACTAATTCAATTACTGAGGGGGCATAAATTCATTTCGAGAAAGAAACTTTTCATTTCATTTCTCTTAAATTATTTAATTATTGAGGGGCCATAAATTTAGTTTGAGAAGAAAGCTTTTCATTTCCTTCTCTTAATTAAATTAAATAAGTGATTAAAATAAAATGACATTAATGACTATTCTAAATATGACATGAATTATAAATATATTCACAGTAAATATTATGCAAGTGCAACTTATAAGGAGTGTGCATAGTCAGTGGTAATTAATACGTATACCATAAAATAAATATGAACAATTTAATTGGTAATTACATAGAAATTAAAATGAAAATAAATAAGGGATGATAAGGGTGATTGATATAGTTTTCCTTTTAGTAAACTTAATTAATGCAACATATTAATGACAATCAATAGGTACAATAATGTAAGAATATGGAAGGTAAACAATGAATTGTATGTATACATTATTGTCTTAATTAAAAAAGAGAAATGATTTCATAGTATGACAGTATATGTAATGTAACGACCCGTAAATTTCGATAATTAAATTGGTTAATTTAATAAGATTTTTGTAATTAAATTTAGAAAGAAATAAAAAATTTATAATTTAAAATGAAGCGAATGTTAGAAATGAAATGTAGCAATGATAATTAAAATTAATTATTGACAATTGGAGTGAAGTCCCAATAATGAAATAGTGTAAATTGTAGCACTTGATTATAAAACTTAAAATAAGTAAATAAAAGTAAGTATTGAATTAACCAATGAAATAATATATTGATTTATAATAACTAAATATAAATTAAGGTAATAATGTTAATGCAAGTTGATAAATTACTAATTTAGTGCAATCCTAATTAATCGAAACAATTGTAAGGTTATAATTAATTGCAATTAGAATAAATTCAAAGTCATATTAATTGAGGAAATAATACGTAATAAATTGTAATTTGATAGAATCAATGCTAGATAAGTAATTATAATAATCGTTGGTTGATAATAAAGTATGAATGGGATTAAATTTGGAAAATAGTGATAATTATTAATTGTTTACCCATTTATTTTATTTATTGAATTAGATCTAAATCCATTGCAATTAAATGTAATTAAATACTACGTTAATATGAATTTAGTTGATGACTGTAAAAATATTAGGGTAATTGGATATATACTAATGTTAAATTTATCCACAAGATGATGATTGATTGAATAAAGAGATTGAAAACAAATTGAATTTATTTATTTGAATTTACTTAAATTGAAGGTAGACACTATAAATTTTGCAATAAATTCTTTATGGATTGACATGGAAATTTTGGCTAACGAATTATATGTTTATTTGTAATCAAAAATGATAGAAATGGTAAATAATTAAATTTGAACTGAAGAAGTGATTAATTAATTTAATATTGAATATTTAATTAACCTGAAAGATAGCCATTTTGGCCATTGACTCGGATTTCGACAAAACTAGTTTCATCAGATCCGTAATGGTAAAGTATTATAGGATTTCAAGTTTCGTAACGATCAGACTTGTCGTTTGATCGTACGGGCTCGAAATGCCTAGAAATCAATTTAATTGAAATCAATTTGAAATAAGCGGATTTTAGCGTAACTTATTCATACGATGGAATTAGGACTTGAAACCTATTCCATTGATTTTAAAACATTTTAAAACATCTATTTTGGTATATGGGATTACCATTTTCATTCCGGAGGCAGAACGGGCTTTTCGGGTCATTTATTGTCCAGCGTTATAATCGAATCTTATCCGTTCTTTCTATTTTCTGACCTACCTATAAATAGCTCGTTGTAAACCCTAGCTATCCCTTGTTCTCATTTGTCTATACGTACTATTCTTTCCGTTCATCTTCTTCTCAATGGCAGGCAAACAAATTTCTCCGTTCAAATCCAAATCAAAACCAAATCAAAAATTTCAAAATCCTCAAACTATATCGAATTATATATCGATTCGAAGCTCTCGAAGAGCGCAAGTCAATTCTGTTGTCCATTTCTTGAACTGAGTTTCTGTATGCCCAGAATTTGATGGTTTATTTTCGGCCATTCATCGCTTGTCGATCAACTCTATCTGATTAACGAATCGAGGTTACCAGAGTGTGGAGACTGTCGTACGCAGTGCATCCATGGAGTTTAGAAGGGTGTCAACGGTTAGATCGACAGCTAAATTTGGACTAGGGTTTCATCAAATTGTGACGGCTAGGAGGATTTTTGACGCGATCGTGATGATGGGTGTCGGGGAATTGGTCGTGAGGCCGAGTGGGGGCGGGCGCATGGCGCTGTTGTTCTAGTAGGCGACGATGGCCTTAGGCGGCGTTCGAACGGCGTGGTGGAGGCCGGTTCTTCACGTTCGTGGGCTACCGGTTCGGTCAAGACAAAGAAACGGGAAATGGATAATAACGTGGCACGTGAGTAAAGACTTTGCTTTTTAATTTATCTAAATTTTAATTTTAATTGTTCAAACCTTAATATCTTTTACATACGAGGTGTGATTCACGCACGGTTTACTCCACTAGGTTCGTATTAGAATTATAGAAATTTTGGCCTTGGTTTGGATAAATTCTGAGACTGTTCAAATTTTGAGTTTAAATTGGATTTAAATTCAATTTAAATTCAAAGGCGAGTGTTTTAACCCACTTGCAACTTCTAAAATTTCTTATGTTTGTTAAATTGATTTATGATGCGATTAAACGTTTATTTATGACTGTTTGGCATATTTTGAATCATCATCTCAGTTAATTTGAATTTATTTAGATTAAATAGTTATTTAATTTATTATTGAATATAAACTGCCAGTAAATACCTGTTGTTTATTATCTGTTCTATATTGATGTTATTGATTGAATTGGATGATGATTGTTATAAATGTTTAATTATTGATATTGGATGTATGGATGTTGTATTTTATTATAAACTACAAGTCGGTTATGGATTTTTATTTTGTTCGGGAATGCGGTTTGAAATGATGTACAACCGTAAATTGTTTAAATTGCGGATTGAAATGATAAATATCCGTATCACTTGACCATAGGATAGAAAATTATATACAGACACCGTAGTCTATATATATAAATATTTTGAAATGATTTCTGAAATATATGGTTTTACATAAATATCGATTTTCGATATTAAATAAATGTTACTATATATATATATATATATAGTTAAATTCTTGATTTTAAGCTATGAATAAATTTGTTTTAATATAGATTAAGCTTAATAATATTGAAGATAATATGGTTAAGTATTTAAATTATATTTTAATATAGAGTTTATAATGATTTAAATAAATTAAGGTTGGAAGATAAATTGGAAATATATTTGGAATTGAATTTATTTAAGAATTAAACTCAAATAAGTTTGGTGTGAAATTTATTAAATTGGAAATTTTAAAAGGTATGATTTTATAAGTTGATTTTTGGGTTAAGATGAATTAAATGAGTATTTCAAGTATAAACAAATTGAAGAAAATATTTAGTTATTTGTAATTTGAGATTTATTTAAATGATAATGGATTTATTAAGTAAAATAACTCAAAACTAAATAATAGAAAATTGAATTTGATATGAAATTACCAAACTTAGTTTTGAAATTGTTGAATACTTAAAGTTTGAAATATATTGAATTTGGAGTGGTTTATTCTGTGGACCAGATCTGTTTTGAAATCGATATGATTTGGAATGGTTTATTTGGAAACTGAATTGAATTGAAATTTATGATTTGGGATTTGGTTAAAATTAAAATTTAGAAATTCGAGTTGTTTTGGAATTGATTGGTGAAATTGAAGAAGCTATTTTATTATATAAAGTATTTTAATATTTAAACCATTTCAGTGGTGGAATTTATGTTTCAAAGTTATGAGTTTCAAAGTATTATGATTTGAAAGTGTTATATTTCAAGTGATTTGATTTCGAAGTGTTATAATGTTGGAAGTGCTATGATTTTGGAAAAGGATATATTTGAAATAAAAATGATATCATATTGATTTGGTTTTTGAAGTGGAAATAATATCATATTGATTTGGTTTTTGAAATGGAAATGATATCGTATTCATATGGTTTTGAAAAGGATATTATATTCTGGTTTTGAAGTATAAATTATTTTGAAATGAACGAGGTGTTATAATAACATTTGGTTGTTAAAAAGACCGGGATCGGAAGTTGTCTTACTCTCTGCCAACTCCGAAAACCACTTTAACAACCGTGTACGCGGTGGAGATTCTAGAATGAAGTAGGATGGTGGCGACGTTCTATTGAGGTATGTGCGTGGACCCGACTCCCGTGAGTTGGCATAAGGTGGCTAAAACAGGAGCGATTCTGGGCCAGTGAGGTAGCTCCTCTTATTGGACACACTCCTTCGATACCATTCTATTACTTTATGATTGATTGGGGCCCTTTGATTATTTTTTTAGGGTGTGGCTCAAGGTGGGCGGTAGCTGTGCGCTTCGCATCACCACCAATCCGGATAGTACTTGGTATATCTACCCTGACACTGCCTCGTTGTGCCGTGTCACCTACCCTACCGCGCCTTGTATGAGTTTGGATTTCTCCCATCGCCCATGGAGTATTTAGGGTAGTCTCCCGATCTGGAGATGCGCTGATACTGGATGGACTACTAGGGCTATTATGTGTAAATGCGAATATTGGGTCACTCCTTAACTCTATTTAAAAGTAAGTTTATTTGTGACATGTCCGAATTTTTCGACGCCCGAAAGTTGACATCAATACGTCCACTGTATCGAATGCCGAACAGTCGAATGCCGGAAAACCGAACAGTCGAATGCCTGAAAATTGTGGGCACCCAGAGTTTAGAAAGGGAATAATAAACTCTAGGTCAGTCGTGAGACTGGTGTGAGATCTTAAAAATAGTTATTTTCACAAAGAAAATAAAAAGAAATCCGCTATGCTTTTTGGAAAATGAAACTTCCATAAGGCCTCCCGCCACACACACAATGCAAACACAGAATTGGAGGAGATTTCTCCTTATGACAGTCAAATATGCTTAATACGCAAAATCCTTTCGATATTATTATTATTATTATTATTATTATTATTATTATTATTAGTGCGTAGTGCAGAAAACATTTCGAAAGTATAATATTAACCTTAGCCAACATAGGCATTTCGCACTTATGCCTACTATAGCTGCCATGTGACGCCCCACCTTTATACCCACACTAGCCAAGAACACTACGGTGTAGTGCTGTCAACTAGCATGGAGAATAAGGCTGTTGAGGAGCGACCATCCATGTAATTGCTTATCACATGGTGGCTATAAATAATCTTCGGAAACAAACATAGAAATAAGCATAACATAAATCAGTCACAGACATCCATATTACAAAGGCGGAAAAAGATATGAATATATAACTAACACATGAAAGTGTACATCAGAGTAGTGGTCAAAAAGATCCACAATATTACAAAAGAATAACAACACGTGCTATACAAAAGAATACAGCTATGGGTCTATATCTCAAGTCTATACAACAAAAACTGCTAATCTAAATAGTTAGCCAAAAGTCAGAGTAGCAAACCCCGGGAAGAAGTCTAGCAGAAGCACCTGTAACATCTCGGTCTGACCCGAGTATTATTTAAGAAAATAATAAACGGATCAATCTAGCTATAAATATCAGATGACATGGTATAAAATAAAAGATATGGCATAAACATAAAATATCCATACTGACATACTACTATAAGTATGCAAATGATGATCAACAGAAGATCAATCAATAAGAGATAAATCAATATCACAAGAATCTTCTCAAAGATCCAAAGAGGGCATCATACCCTAAACTTGTACTCATAACAAGTCAATGACAAGAAATCCCAGAAATCAACACAAGAAATCCAGAAATCACAGAAAAAGGAAAAGAGGCCTATCACATGACGGTCCGAAGACCATGGGGAGCTACCCCATATGTGTGAGTCGAAATCACACAGATGAGGTCTAGACTAACCAAAAATCAAAAAGGTATGTGTGAGTGAAATCACACAAGTGGTGTCTAGTCTAACCTCGCAAACAAAAACGTATGTGCGAGTGAAATCACACAAGTGGTGTCTAGACTAACCAAGAAGGTAAAAAGGTATGTGTGAATGAAATCACACAAGTGGTGTCTAGTCTAACCAAGCAAACAAGAGACATCGCACAATTGCTAGTCTAAATCATAAGAATGATCGTCATGATCAACGAGAAGTGTCAATTACACTAAGCTAGTAAATATAAAAGTTTAGCTTCATGTCCCATAACCACTTGCTTAACTCAAATATTTACGAACAAACTGTAGATCTTCACTAGAAAATTGTCACAAAAAGGTTCAATAGAACAAGTCCAAGAGTTAACCGACGAAGCAAACGCAAGCGTTTCATACCACTTGTTTTACTAAGCCGTTTAATTCAATTTCTCATACGAGTGAGATAAAGGTTCGTATATACTAGTAGATTGGAAAATGTTTAAGAAAAGAGCTTTGTTATTGAAAATAGAGTTGAAATCATTTTGTTGAAAGAGTTTTGATATTTACTACTAGTATTGAAACTTTTATATTTTAAAGTGACAAATCACAGAAGCGATTGTAGAAACAATCAATCACAAAGATCACATTCGAAGATGTGATAAAAATCCAAGGAAATCAGCTCAACAAGTTCTGTTGAATGTTTTTCAGATAAGATCCCCTACGGAGGGGGGGTCCAGTGGGGGTGGCAACCCCCCAAGGTGGGGGTGCGGGGGCAACGCCCCTGCTACGGGGTTCGACCTGCCCGGTCAGGTCGCGGGGGTCCAGGGGGCAGCGCCCCCAGCGGGGTGCAGGGTGCGGGGCAGCGCCCCATCCAAAACGGTACGACCTAGTGATAAAAGGGGCACGACCTAGTGGTCCAGCGACCTAAAGGGTAAAGGTCATGCGACCTAAAATGGGTTCGCGACCTAACACTCAAACGACCTAAAGAAAATAAGGGGCCGAGCGACCTATAAGAAGCAGCGACCTAAATAGAATCGAGGTCCAACGACCTACGGGTTAGGTCATGCGAGTTAAGGAGGTCAACGACCTAACAGAGACACGCGACCTAATAAAGGAATGCGACCTAAAGGCACGCGACCTAGCAACCTAAGCAGAAAACGCGACCTATGAGGGACAAGCGACTTAAGTGGGTCAACGACCTACGGAATATAGGTCACACGACCTAACGGTTTACAAGGTCTGCGACCTAACTCGAAACGTGGTCTAGCGACCTATTGGTTTAAAGAAGATGGGTCACGCGACCTAAGGAGATAAGGCCTAGCGACCTACGAGCTAAAGGTTCAACGACCTAACAGGATGTAGGTCCAACGACCTAACAGGTAAGAAGATCACACGACCTAAAATGCCATAGGACCTAATGACCTAAGGTCGACCTAGCGACCTAAAGTCATACGACCTAACGACCTAAGGTCATACGACCTAGCGTCCTAAAGCCATACGACCTAGTGACCTAAGGTCCGTACGACCTAACTCCGAAGACGTTAGAAATGGTCAGAACGACCTACGACCTAAGGTCCATACGACCTACGACCTAAGGTCCATTCGACCTAGCGACCTAAAACCAAACGACCTACGACCTAATTCCGAGTGTCGAGCGACCTAACGTTGTAGGCCATTTTAAGGTCGGAAACGAGCTATTTTAAGGCCGACGACTTTTCCACGCGAACGACCTAGCATAGGCAGAACGACCTAAGTGCAGTTTTTTCACCAAAAACATTAAAATTTGGGGTTTTTCGCCAATCCAATCTAAACCAAATGCAAATGTACATGAAAACATGATAGGGATTCATTCCCAACAGTCCAAGATAGTTATAGACTAGAATTGTGAGATAAAAATCTCACCTTTTCACTGAAATGGATGAAGATGAAGCTTGAAATGCTATGCAAGGATCAACCACTAGCTTGAATCAATGTCTTCACTTGAGTTTTGGAGTTGATGTTGGATTAGCAATGAAGACTTAGCTTTTGGAGTTTTAATTTCTCTTTCCACTCACCATTAATGCAAAATCTTGAGTTGGTAGGAATTTATGAAGAGTGAAGAGAAGGAGGGGGTTGGGCTTGAGTTATAATGGCCAAGCTAACCCAAAGTCAAAAGCGGGAAAAGTTAGTGAAATTCCACTAACTCCAAACCAATCAATGTTTAAACTTAAAAAGTTGTAAACGGCATTTCGAACTCAATGGAAGTGGTCTTGAGTCCTAATTTAACCGTTTGCAAAAAGTAGCTTCTCAGACCAAAATCCGATTAACGATAAAATATTTAAATAAAATATTTAAATATAAAATCGACAAATATGCGGGTTGTTACATACCATGTTCAATAGCAGGTTACCACCACATTCCATGACAGGTTATACAACTAAAACCGTACAGGGCACGTATTGTTTCTTTGGATTTCCAACAAATGGTCAGACTAAGGAACTTCCTACTGCCACATGGGTATGCCTATGGAGGGACGTCCCGAGAACCTACCCGGATCTCTGCCAACACAAGGCCGGGTTATCTCTGTAACTAAGTAACTACTACTCGAGTATGCCATCCTCCGGTCCTTTGGGTCCATTATCCGAGGATCCTCAACCACAAAGCAACAGCCACAAAGAATAAATTTGCGGCAACAACATAGGTAAAATATCTGGGCTCCATACTATGATACTACCCTTTTCCAGAAGGAAATGACATACCCTAAAGGGTGCGACCCTCATAACCTTGCCGCATCTTTCCTTTTTCGACCATTTCCGGTGTGTAAGGTCCGATGAGGTCTCGTCCATAAAGCTACACTTTTCACAAAGTCATGCTTTGATCAACAAATGATCAGCAGCACTTCGTATGTCACGTTACCAAATTGGGAATGCATTACTAGTAACAATCAACTACATAACCTGTGAGCTCGTACGTCTCACAGAAGGGTGTTAAGCTAAGAGAATAAATTCTCCACCACCAACAGAAATGTATTTGATAGAAACTAGCTTTACATCTCAAGGTGTAACGTCTGACACACATCCACACAAGTCCGTCCCGGGATCGAACGAAACCGAAGGCACTTCAAAGAAGCACATGCAAATCCGGATATTCACAAATCACGTTCGGAATCCCCATCAAAAAGGTGATAAAATCTCTATAACGGAGCAACCCGGTGCAGAGACATTCGATAGGTAATCATTTTGCTTTCGAAAATACCCGGTCTTCAACACCATCTTCAAATGAAAATCTCATTCAGTCGTATCATTATTCGGAATGGGTTTTATGACACAAGGTCCTCTCCCGGCTAACCCGAATAACGAGCGCTTATTTTTAAAAATAATGTTCAATTAGATTTTAAACAAATCATAAAAAATTTCCACTTTGATCTTTTAAATATAAGATCCATCACAATCACAAAGGTTCAATGTGGGTTTCTGATATCCACTTGGAATCCGACTCCCGGTCGCATCGAAATTCAAATATCGTTAAAGGCAAATATTGATAGTCGGTTATTTAACTATCAATCAATATCCACAACAATTACTAAGATCTAAATAATTTCCCAGTTATTATTTTCAAAATATCGTCGCAAGATATATATTTTTAACACTTCAATCATTTGAAAACAAATTTCAAATTCCTTTTCACTCGCGGAATAAGATTCCCGATATTTTTATTTATTTCCACTGAAAGTCTGCCGAGTTCAAATACCTTAAAATACTTTAAATCACTTATCCAAAATATATATATATACTTGGAAACATTTAGATAAATTATTTTAAAACATTTATTTAAATGTTAGTTATGAAAATATTATACCAATATCTCATATAAAACTTCAAGTCCATACTAACTTTAAAATAAAATTAGTAGATAGGGTATAAGTATTTTAAATAACCATTTTCTAAATAAATATCTATTTAATCTTTAAATAACCACTTCTATATTTAAAATAAATCTTTACTTTAAAGATTTTCAAAATAACCCAAGTCTATAATTTCTCCAAAATAATCTTTTTGTAAAACCATCTTCACAACTTCAATTTCATATTTATAGATTATATTGAAAACAAACTCGGCTTTCCAGGGAAAATACACCTTCCATTCTAAAATGGTCCACTCAAATCAATTTATAAATCCATTTGGATTTACTTTAAATTTACGTTCCAAATCCGTAAATTCCTTTCCACACTCTTAAAATAAAGCAATATTTATTTTTAAAACAAATTTCCCTTTCTTTTATAAAATTCCCATTGTGAATCTTAAATTTTCAAATATCCATAGATATACAATTTTCAAATCAATTCCCAAATGTTCACTTACAACACCAAATTCATTTTCAGAATTGGTTTCCCAAAATTATTTTTAAACATCAAGTCAATTTTAGATCGATTTCCCAAATGTTGATTATTTTTACCAAATCAATGTCAAATTGATTTTCTAATTTATTTTCAAAACACCAAATCAAATTTCAATTTGATTCTCAAATTTATTTCAACACCAAATTTATTATCTTTTGAAACAAATTCCTTCTTTTGAATTTATTTAATTTTCTAAAGTTAATTTACTATAAATTTTCTACTAAATTTCAAAAATCAAATTTTATCTATTTCTGGTATCCTACGATACCAAAAATATATTCGGCTAAATTTTAGCCTTCAACAGTTTCAATCACAAATAGTCACACACGGATTATAAATAATCAACATACAATATTGAAACAAATTCAATTATTTGAGGAATCCAGTTGGATCCCTCCACCTGTTTCCCTGCATCCATAGACGTTAGCACAACAATCAAATACCAATTCCACTTCGAGGGGGAATATCGTGGTATATGGGATTTATAAGATATCATCTGCTATTATGCGGCGGAATAGGGTCTCATCCGCTATATAATGCGGGAAATCAACAACTCCAATATATACTATATACCACTTTATATATAATATCATCCAGTGAATAATTATTATAAATCAATCAACCAAGCACACAATCAATCAATTTTAAATCAAACTATTTAAAATTAACTTGAGATTTTAATTGAGTGAGAAGATCTCACCTTGCTTTTATTTTGCAATCCATTCTCATTCCGACTTGATTTCACGGTTTTAACCTTGTGTAAGCAATTATACAATTTATTAATTCTCGAACCAATCGAACATGTAATTTGCATTTGATAAATTTACTTAACTAAGAATTTTATTTTAAACTCATTCTCCTTAAGTAGAGTTAATTACCATAGTTCATTAATTTTAACATTACTTAGTAAATCAAAATATATGGATGCATATTTATTTTCTTTTGAAACCCACACTTATAAAATTAATTTGTATAGATAAAAATCTAATCTTTGTACAAAAAAATAAACTTAGAAAATAAAAAAATGGATATTTGTAAAAATTCCTATATATATATGCTTATAGAAATAATTTATAGAACTAAAAATCATTTTTTTATATATAATTTCAGCATTTCTGAAATTTCCCTTTTTTTAATTTTTTATGAATAACAACAGTAGTTTACTTTTACTGTAAAAAATTTCTTTTACTTATTTTAAATCTTTAAACAGCAAACTGATGTATGATATATTCTCTAATCCATATATTCATTTATATATATATATATATATGTATATATACAATATTGAAAATATAAATTGTAAATTTACCTCACTGTTAAACAGAAAATCCAAACTCCCACCAGAGTTCGAACTGCCACGAGAACGAGATCGCGACCAATTCGCGAGCAACCTCCCTCTGGATGCCAAACCATCGAACCTGAACTCGTCGTACTCGACTTGCCTTGCGATCCTCCCAGTGCGACGCGATTCGTCATGTCACTCTCGAGTTGCCCCTAAGGTCAGCCGTGCTCGTCACTCCCCTTCGACGTCATCCTGCTCGAGTTCGAGCCGAGCTTTGAGGCAACGTTGCGATTCCCTCTACTTCGAATCCTTCCCTGAGATCGCGACGCTCCATCCATGAACTCGATTGGCTCCAGTGACTTGAAAGTGATATGTACTGAACAAATGCGATTCGATTTAGGGCTTTGATTCACGAACGAATGAAATTCTCGATTTTGAGAAGAGGCTCGGCCTCGTTTTATTATATATGCGAGATTTGAGAAGAAGTATTTGCGGCCATTCTAATTTTAACAGAGAGATGTTTGATTTTTTTTGAACAGGCCGTGATCTTGAATCTGAAGATGGGATTTAAAACGAAGAGGATTGAAACGAATAAGATGGTGGCGATTCAGAGGAAAAAGAATGAGGCCATTATCTTTTGATTTTTTTTCTTTATGTTTTCAATCACCAGAAAGGAGGTAAGGCATCGTGCTTTGTAAGGTTGGAGAATAGTGGCTTGAAGGGGAAGACAAATATTATATTTAAAATTTTAAATTTACATTTAAATCGTTTCAATTTCGCAATCTCTAAATCTCAGCCTCCTATCAAGGCATGACGCCTAGCGTTTCAAATGTTATAACCCTATTCCGAACCCAATGGAACAAATCTCAGGCTCCAATTTGATCGTATGTGGAAGATAGCTATTTAAATCGACTACTTAAATTAAATTCAACTAAATTATTTCTAGATGTTTCCAGATCGAACGGCCAAACGGTGAATCCAAACGCTATGAAATTTTGATATCCGATAATAATACAATATTACGGATCCAATGAAACTGGATTCGTCGAATTCCAAGACTGTGCCTCGGAAGGCTATTTTTAAATATCGCTTTAAACGATATAATTTCAAAATTGAATAAAGTATTTTCAAATCAAATTCTGAAGCTTCCATTAACCTCAATATTATCAACATAAATTTTCTAAGCCATCAAATTATTTTTAATTAGCTTAAAATTGAAGATCCAAATTTTTATCCAACTTCAATAAATTAAATTCAACAATTAAATTGCCAAATTCATAGTTAATTTTGAAATTCAAGTTAAATTAACTTCCAAATATTTAAAATCGAGTAAATATTTCATTTTCAAATGTACAAAAATTCTGGGTCGTCACATCCTTCCCTCCTTAAAAGAATTTCGTCCCGAAATTACAAGTTAAGAAGAACGATCCTTAACCCATTTAACATTTTCCAAACCAAATAGTTTTATCAACTTTCCAAAACAAATCTTTTTATCAAAGATCAATTATCATTTCAACTAGCTTTCCAACTTCAATTATAAGTTCCAAACTACATTATTTTCTTAATAATTCAAATTTAAATTTAAATTTTCAAAAATTTCTCAAAATTTTTCTAACTCTCCAAATTTTCGAAAAATTTCGCCAGCGTCTCCTTTGCGCTGCTAGCTCAGTACGACTACAAAATGGCACCACAGGCCCCAGATTCAAAAAGAAAACAAAATGCCAAGTAAATCACCAAATTTCGTATAGAAATTTAAATACATACCTTTTTGTCGAGCAATTCAATTTTATCTTCAAAATCCCAATTACAATTTTTCTTTTTCCTGTTACGTACCCATATATTCTACTAGCCATAATATTCAATTACAACATTCATAAATCATTTTGCATATTTCACTACAAAAGTCCGAATACTTCACTATTGAAGTTATATATCCATTTTCATCCAACTTTACATTTTCAATTTCATTTGAATTCGATTTATACTTTCAATTTAATTTGGATTCAATTTATCTTCTGAATATTGAATTTTTATCAATAGTCTTTCATTCACAACTAACTCATCTCACTATTTTAAAGTAGTTTCATTTACTAATTCATTACAAGTCCCAATTCATTTTTTCTCGAACCATTTCTTATTTTATTTCTACCTTTGTTAACTCAAGTTCACTTCGAACTAATTCTACAACTTCATTTTATTTCATACGATTCAAATTAGTTTCCAATATTCGGTTTCAATTTCCAGTTTCATACTTTTGTTCATTCCAGAACATTTATTTTCAATTCACCATTTTGGTTTACAACCACTTATATTAAACTGGATTCCAATTCTATAAGAATTCAATTTACTTTCATCTATAAATATTAGATTCAATTCATTTTAAACCTTATCCATTAGGTCATTCATCATTTAGTTTCACTGACTAATTTTATTTCATTATTTCACTTTGTTTAATACAACCAAATTCAATTCCAGTTCCAGTTCTATTTACTTACAAATTCGAAATGAATTTCAACATTCAATTCACTTTCATGTACTTGCAATTGCAAATTTATTCATTCATTCACAATTTATTTTCCACCTTGATAGATTTTATTCCATAACTATTTTTTTATAAGATTCCAGAATCTTTTCAACATTTCAAATTTTTTTTTGAAATCAATTCAATTATCTTTTGAATTTCCAAAACCAAACCCAGTTTTCCAAACAACTTCAATTTAAAATAATTTGACAGCAATTCCTCTTTTGGAAACTTGAAAATGAACACCGATGATGCTGCAGTCATCACCGAAGTTATTTCCCAGCGACCGAAAAGAGTTTAGTGCTTTTCATCACTTCAAAACATTTTTCCAAAACCTTTGAAATTCATTTTCAAACTAAAAAGGGATTTAATTTCCAAAATTCCTAATTTTCAAATCTTTTCAATCCACTTTCAAATATTTCTCTAGAATCTATTTCAAATTATAAATTACATTTACATTTACAAATCTTATTTGTATATGGATTTTTATTTCTTAGCTTTTGATTATAATTTCAGTTTCTTATTCAATAATCAATGATAATAATTTAATATTATCACTTCCTAGCAACCAAGCAACCATATACTATAATACTTTACTAAGATTAGTTCCTTTATCTACGAAAATAGTTTTGGGTAAAATTATTTCATTTACACTATTTTAAAACAATATCGTGTCAAATTGTTCAGTAAGAGTATTTAGAGATTCCTACCGATAGAGTTGTATGGACTATACCAACCAGAACCCATATACCACTCAATAAACCAATCATCACAATATAAAACAATTTTATATTCACTAACAAATACGCACTCATATCTATTATTACACTTAACCCATTCTAGAATATTATTTACTCTATCTCTAATGAGTAACACCCAACAGAGCCAAGGTTGTCGCTTAACCAAATGCTCTAATACCACATGTAACATGTCTGAATTTTTCGACGCCCGAAAGTCGACATCAATACGTCCACTGTATCGAATGCCGAACAGTCGAATGCCGGAAAACCGAACCGTTATGGTTTAAAGAAGAAGAGGTAGAAGAAGAAGAAGAAACAATAACAGAATCTCACATATCACAGCGGAACAAATATAATAGACAAATGAATATCTTTAAATAGAATCACTATATCAGTTATTACATTACATCATATTACATTATCAGAGTGTACAACAACAAACATCGGAAAGAAATACTACATATAAAAGTGATACGCCTCGCCATCCAGCTCCAACTCCTGATTTCCACGGCAACTTCTTGACTTTGCTCCCGAATAATGATAACCTGACTTTAGGCTGCCCGTGTGGAAAATTATGGACACCTAGAGTTTAGAAAGGGAGCAATAAACTCCAGATCATTCATGGGACTGGTGTGAGATCTTAAAAATAGTTATTTTCACAAAGAAAATTAAAAGAAATCTGCTATGCTTTTTGGAAAATGAAACTACCATAAGGCCTCTCGCCACACACACAATGCAAACGCAGAATTGGAGGAGATTTCTCCTTATGATAGTCAAACATGCTTAATACGCAAAATACTTTCGATATTATTATTATTATTATTATTAGTGCATAGTGCAGAAAAAATTTCGAAAGTGTAATATTAATCTTAGCCAACATAGGCATTTCGCACTTATGCCTACTATAACTACCATGTTCAATAGCAGGTTACCGCCACATTCCATGGCAGGTTATACAACTAAAACCGTACACGGCGCATATTGTTTATTTGGATTTCCAACAAATGGTCAAGCTAAGGAACTTCCTACTGCCACATTGGTACGCATCTAGAGGGACGTCGCTAGAACCTACCACGGATCTCTGCCAACACAAGGCCGGGTTACCTTTGTAACTAGGTAACTACTACTCGAGTATGCCATCCCCCGGTCCTTTGGGACCTTTATCCGAGTATCCTCAACCACAAAGCAACAACCACAAAGCAACAACCATAAAGAATAATAAATTTGCGGCAACAACATAGGTAAAATATCTGGGCTCCATACCATGATACTACCCTTTTCCAAAAGGAAATGACACACCCTAAAGGACGCGACCCTCATAACCTTGCCGCATCTTTAATGTTTCGACCATTTCCAGGTTGTGAGGTCCGATGAGGTCTCGTCCACAAAGCTACACTTTTCACAAAGTCATGCTTTGATCAACAAATGATCAGCAGCACTTCGTATGTCACGCTACCAAATTGGGAATGCATTACTACTAACAATCAACTACATAACCTCTAAGCTCGTACGTCTCAGAGAAGGGTGTTAAGCTAAGAGAATAAATTCTCCGCCACCAACAGAAATGTATTTGATAGAAACTAACTTTACATCTCAAGGTGTAACGTCAGACACACATCCATACAAGTCCATCCCGGGATCGAACGGAACCGAAGGCACTTCAAAGAAGCCCTTGCAAATCTGGATATTCACAAATCACGTCTGGAATCTCCATCACAAAGGTGATAAAATCTCTATACCGGAGCAACCCGGTGCAGAGACATTCGACAGGTAATCCTTTCGCTTTCGAAAATACTCGGTCTTTAACACCATCTTCAAATGCAAATCTCATTTCGTCGTATCGTTATTCGGAATGGGTTTTATGACACAAGGTCCTCTCCCGACTAATTCGAATAACATGCGCTTATTTTTAAAAATAAGTGTTCAATCAGATTTTAAACAAATCACAACAAATTTCCACTTTGATCTTTTAAATATAAGATCCATCACAATCACAAAGGTTCGATGTGGGTTTCGGATATCCACTTGGAATCCGACCCCCGGTCGCATCGAAATTCAAATGTCGTTAAAGGCAAATATTGTTTGTCAGTTATTTAACTATCAATAAATATCCACAACAATTATTAAGATCTAAATAATTTCCCAGTTATTATTTTCAAAATATCTTCGCAAGATATATATTTTTAACACTTCAATCATTTGAAAACAAATTTCAAATCCCTTTTCAATTATTTATTTCCACCGAACGTCTGCCGAGTTCAAATACCTTAAAATACTTTAAATCACTTATCCAAAATATATATACTTGGAAACATTTAGATAAATT
This sequence comes from Allium cepa, assembly GCA_030765085.1. NCBI lineage: Eukaryota > Viridiplantae > Streptophyta > Magnoliopsida > Asparagales > Amaryllidaceae > Allium > Allium cepa. The sequence goes on along the minus strand of CM060943.1, from coordinate 473,052,717 downwards.
ATTTTAAAACATTTATTTAAATGTTAGTTATGAAAATATTATACCAATATCTCATATAAAACTTCAAGTCTAAACTAACTTTAAAATAAAATTAGTAGATAGGGTATAACTATTTTAAATAACCATTTTCTAAACAAATATTTATTTAATCTTTAAATAAACTCTTCTATATTTGAAATAAATCTTTACTTTAAAGATTTTCAAAATAACCCAAGTCAATAATTTCTCCAAAATAATCTTTCCATAAAAACATCTTCACAACTTCAATTTCATATTTATAGACTATATTGAAAACATACTAGGCTTTCTAGGGAAAATGCACCTTCCATTCTAAAATGATTCATTCAAATCAATTTATAAATCCTTCTGAATTTATAAATCCTTCCGGATTTACTTTAAATTTACGTTCCAAATCCATAAATTCCTTTCCACACTCTTAAATAAAACAATATTTATTTTTAAAACAAATTTCCCTTTCTTTTATAAAATTCCCATTGTGAATCTTAAATTTTCAAATATCCATAGATATACAATTTTCAAATCAATTCCCAAATGTTCACTTACAACACCAAATTCATTTTCAGAATTGGTTTCCCAAAATTATTTTTAAACATCAAGTCAATTTTAGATCGATTTCCCAAATGTTGATTATTTTTACCACATCAATGTCAAATTGATTTTCTAATTTATTTTCAAAACACCAAATCAAATTTCAATTTGATTCTCAAATTTATTTCAACACCAAATTTATTATCTTTTGAAACAAATTCCTTCTTTTGAATTTATTTAATTTTCTAAAGTTAATTTACTATAAATTTTCTACTAAATTTCAAAAATCAAATTTTATCTATTTCTGGTATCCTACGATACCAAAAATATATTCGGCTAAATCTTAGCCTTCAACAGTTTCAATCACAAATAGTCACACATATATTATAAATAATCAACATACAATATTGAAACAAATTCAATTATTTGAGGAATCCAGTTGGATCCCTCCAACCTGTTTCCCTGCATCCATAGACGTTAGCACAACAATTAAATACCAATTCCACTTCGAGGTGGAATATCGCGGTATATGGGATTTATAAGATATCATCCGCTATTATGCGGCGCAATAGGGTCTCATCCGCTATATAATGCAGGAAATCAACAACTCCAATATATACTATATACTACTATATATATAATATCATCCAGTGAATAATTATTATAAATCAATCATCCAAGCACACAATCAATCAATTTTAAATCTAACTATTTAAAATTAATTGGAGATTTTAATTGAGTGAGAAGATCTCACCTTGCTTTTATTTTTCAATCCATTCTCATTCCGACTTGATTTCACGGTTTTAACCTTGTGTAAGCAATTATACAATTTATTAATACTCGAACCAATCGAACAAGTAATTTGCATTTGATAAATTTACTTAACTAAGAATTTTATTTTAAACTCATTCTCCTTTAATAGAGTTAATCACCATAGTTCATTAATTTTAACATTACTTGGTAAATCAAAATATATGGATGCATATTTATTTTCTTTTGAAACCCACACTTAAAAAATTAATTTATATAGATAAAAATCTAATCTTTGTACAAAAATATAAACTTAGAAAATAAAAAAATGGATATTTGTAAAAATTCCTATATATATATATGCTTATAGAAATAATTTATAGAACTAAAAATCAATTTTTTTATATAACTTCAACATTTCTGAAATTTCCCCTTTGTTTTTTTTGTTTTTTTATGAATAACAACAGCAGTTTATTTTTACTGTAAAATTTTCTTTTACTTATTTTAAATCTTTAAACAACAAACTGATGTATGATATATTATCTAATCCATATATTCATTTATATATATATATACACACAGAATTGAAAATATAAATTATAAATTTACCTCACTATTAAACAGAAAACCCAAACTCCCACCAGAGTTCGAACTGCCATCAGAACGAGATCGCGACCAATTCGCGAGTAACCTCCCTTTGGATGCCAAACCATCGAACCTGAACTCATCGCACTCGACTTGCCTTGCGATCCTTCCAGTGCGACGCGATTCGCCATGCCACTCTCGAGTTGCCCCTAAGGTCGGCCGTGCTCGTCACTCCCCTTTGACGTCATCATGCTCGAGTTCGAGCCGAGCTTTAAGACGACGTCACGATTCCCTCTACTTCGAATCCTTCCCCGAGCTCACGACGCTCCATCCATGAACTCGATTGGCTCCAGCGACTTGAAAGTGATATGTACTGAATAAATGTGATTCGATTTTTGGCTTTGATTCACGAACGAATGAAACTCTCGATTTTGAGAAGAGGCTCTGCCTCGATTTTATTTTATATGCGGGATTTGAGAAGAAGTATTTGCGGCCATTCTAATTTTAACAGAGGGAAGTTTGATTTTTTTTTAACAGGCCTTGATCTTGAATCTGAAGATGGTATTTAAAACGAAGAGGATTGAAACGAATAAGAAGGTGGCGAGTCAGAGGAAAAAGAACGAGGCCATTATCTTTTGATTTTTTTCTTTATGTTTTCAATCACCAGAAAGGAGGTAAGGCATCGTGCTTTGTAAGATTGGAGAATAGTGGCTTGAAGGGGAAGACAGATATTATATTTTAAATTTTAAATTTACATTTAAATCGTTTTAATTTCGCAATCTCTAAATCTCAGCCTCCTATCAAGGCGTGCCACCTAGCGTTTCAAATGTTATAACCCTATTCCTCACCCAATGGAACAAATCCCGGGCTCCAATTTGATCGTATGTGGAAGATAACTATTTAAATTGACTATTTAAATTAAATTCAACTAAATTATTTCTAGACTTTTCCAGATCGAACGACCAAACGGTGAATCCAAACGCTACGAAATTTGAAATTCGATAATAATACAATATTATGGATCCAATGGAACTAGTTTCATCTAATTCCGAGACTGTGCCTCGGAAGGCTATTTTTAAACATCGCTTTAAATGATATAATTTCAAAACTGAATAGTATTTTCAAATTCTGAAGCTTCCATTAACCTCAGTATTATCAACATAAATTTTCTAAGCCACCAAATTATTTATTAATTAGCTTAAAATTGAAGATCTAAATTTTTATCCAACTTCAATAAATTAAATTCAACTATTAACTTGCCAAATTCATAGTTAATTTTGAAATTCAAGTTAAATTAACTTCCAAATATTTAAAATCGATTAAATATTTCATTTTAAAATGTTCAAAAATTCTGGGTCGTCATATTATTTTACTATAGACATTATTATAATAGCGAAATATTACTACATAGTAGATAGTTTAACGGATCCTTAGGAGATGTGAATCCCGAGCATCTCTTAAGTTACTACACTCACGTTAGACATTGGATAGGAGATGTCAAACCCCGTAAACATCTCTGACGTCGTTCACCCATATTTTACCGTTGATTTAACTTACATAAGTTCTTTTAGTTCTTACTCGAGTGTTTTGTCTTTTCAATTCGCCCGGGTCAGCCTGAGCATTTCAGGGTTTGAAGACCTTACTTTTGGAGGACGAAGACGAAGATTGTATTACTATTACTTACTATATTGTTCTACTGCATCACATTGTTCCGCTGCATTGTTATTTATTATTCTTTGGTGTGTAACTCTGATTCCGTGTTGTATAAGTATAATCAAATGTTTTTGTAAAACAACCTCATGAACTGTTATTTGATTATTATATTTGTCATTCCGCTGTAAGATTCTATTTTCTATTTTTTCTTTTTCTGCCTTTTCTTATTCACCCCAATAACATTCCCCCTTCTGTATGGTTTGAGTTTGACGTGTATGGTTTATCGTTGATTTAAAATGTACAAAAATGCAGGCTGTTACATTTGGTATCAGAGCTTTGGTTTAGCGATAAACCTTAGCTTTGTGGGGTCTGGCTCTTTATTATTAGGGTAGTAATACCCTATGATGAGTCATTAAGCATATATATATATGAGAGAGCGTATTTGTTAGTGTTATAAAAGGTTTTGATATTGTGTTAATTTGTTCTGTTTTGTATTTATAAATTCTAGTTAGTGCATAGGATGCTATGACATCAATAGGGATTTATAATGTCATGACCCATCTTCCATCAACCAGAAAGACGTATCATGAATTAAGAAAGAAAGGGATAAAAGAATAAAAGATAGGAAAGAAGAAACACAACAGCAATAGATTCTCACAGCGGAACGAATGAAATATAATATATCACATAAAATATTACATAGTATCATACACATCAGAGTTACACAACTTATACATCTCAATTTAGACAGTTATAAACACCTGTCTATTTATACAACTCAAGATATCACAGAGATACAAACACAATACAAACACAGCGGAACCACTATATATGTACACGATGAAGCCGCCTGCTCCAAATCTCCTCCAGAATTCGTCAAAGCTAACCTGAATCCCTTGACTACTCATACATAATATGAGTACACAAGAGTTTAATAAAATAGAAAATAAACACTTGGGTCAGACATGGGTCTGGTGTGAGTAAATGGTTTAAAGTTCCTTAACTTTAAAAATCCTTTGAAAGAAAGGTATCACGTAAAACTTCCCACACATAAACATGGAAAAGTTTTTACCTTACGCTAACCAAAACATTTGATAGGAAATCCAGTGATATTATAATAATGTCTAGGGTTTTCAAGTAAATAAGAAATAGCTGAAATTGTTACATGATTAAATTCCAGCTACTAGCCACAAAAGTGGGTAATACAATCAAAACCGTAAGGGCACGTAGAAAGAATGAGTTTCCATCAATGGCAGGGCTACTGGGGTACCATCCGTCACACTACGGGGCCTAGATCACCGTACCGAAGATCCACCCTAAATCCCTTGCAACACAAGGCCGGAACCATTCCTTATTAGATAGCCTAGAACAATACCACCCTGTGGTTGGCGCGACCAACCACACACTAAGCCGAAATAGAAAGGGACCTCTAGACAGGGGTAAATCTCGTCCTACTTGGGTGCTATCCACTTAATCTTGCTGCACCTCCCCTGTTTTAGCCATTCCCCGTTGATGGGGCTTGAGGCTACGATTACCTTTATAGAACACATCTATCTTAGAATGCTCATCGTCCACCTGACGATGTTCTGAAAGCATTCAATCCGTACAAGTTCGTTCCGGGTTCGAACGAAACCGAAGGCACTATCTCGTTTCACTCATTTTGGAATCACCCTCAGAGTCAACGACCATAGCCTTTGCACTCTGAATCTCCATTTCGAATCTGAAAGTACCATCCCCGTTAACTCATCTTGGAATCACCCTCAGAGTTTTTATCGATGAATAGTTCTTACACCTCGAGTCTTCATCTTGAACTCCAAATGGATTCACGACTTAATATTTAATTTGGATCGATGTGGTTTTCGGAAATCCAAATCTGGAAACCCGATCCCGGTCTCATCAAATCCAAAATGCCATTCTAATGTCCAAGTTGTTTAAGGGTTTAAACAATTAAACTTACATTCAGAATAACATAAAAAGATAGATGATTCACAATATCACATATAAATAATTCATATCAGTCAATCATCTCACAAAGCAACACATATTACATCTTAGAGATATCACATACAAATCATCCAATATCAATCATCCAATATCAATCATCCATAAGCAGGTTTGATTAACTCTTAATCAATTTAATTAACCTTTAATTAAATTGATTACTAACCTTTAATCACTTGGATTACTTCAATCCTGCTTACTTTTCATTAATTAATTACCAATTAATTAATTAATCATCTCTTAATGATCTACCTTAATTAATCTTCCTTGATTAATAATCTCTTAATTACATTAAGTAATTATCCTTTAATTAATTTCACAAATTAATTATCCTTAACCATATACAGTAATTAACATTTAATCACTATCATTAATTAATTAACTATAATTAATCACATTAATCCTTAATTAATTACATCAATTAATTACTCTTTAACCACCTTTTTTATATTAATTAATCTTAATTAATCAACCCTTAATTACATCATTAATTATATTAATTAATGATCCCTAATTACATTTTAATTAATTATTAATTACTCTGTTTAAATTAATTACATTAAGTAATTAATCTTTAATTAAATCATATTTATTAATCACTCTTGATTAATCACATCGAGTAATTAACTACCCTTAATTACGTCATCAAATAAATTAATTACTCCTTAATTAATTATCTTAATAAGTAATTAATCACATTACTAATTATCCTTAGCCCTTTAATTAATTAATTACTCTTTAATAATTAACTTTCAAATCAATTATATTAATTAATCCTTTAATTAATAATATCAAGTGATTAACCCTTAATCAGTTCCATTTAATTACTTCCATAAGTAATTATACACTAATTACTTCCATAAGTAATTATACACTAATTACTTCCATCTTCTCTTTTCTTAATTCCATTCAGTAATTATCCATTAATTACTTCATTAAGTAATTATACTCAATTAATTATTAGGTGATTATCTTAAATTAATTAGACTAATTAATTAACCTAAAATTAATTACATTAATTAATTAACTATTAATCATCACTTAATCTCTAATTAATTCATTAACCATCCACTAATTACTTCATTAAGTAATTATTCTTAATTACAAATAATAATTAAGCTTTAATTTAATTTATTTATTTATTATCCTTAATTAAACTCATCCTTTAAAGATAGACTTTTCATTTAAATTACATATTAATTTCTATCATTAAACTTCATTTAAACCTTTTAGAAATAATTATAAATTTGAATAAAATTTAACTTTTAAACAAAACAATTTAAACCCTTAACTTTTAATACACTTAAATTCTTTGAAAATCCTTTTTAAACATGTTTAATTAAATTAAACAAATATTTAGCTTTGAAAACTTAATTTCATATCCTTTAAACTTATTCATTTAAATATAATTTAAAATCAATTAAAACATTCCTTTATAATTTCTTTGGATATAATTTTAACATGAAACATTCATATTTCAAACCCATTTAAATATTCTTAATCATGATCTAATATTTTAAATTGAAAACACCTTTGAATTAAAATTCAAAATTAATTTAGTTAATTGCCTTTAAAATCAACTATCTTAAACATTTTAAATTTGAAAAATATATTCAATTAATCACTCTTAAAAGTTTGATTAACATTTAGTTAGAAAGAACTGGCTTTTAAATTTGTAACTAATTTTATTTTACACAATTTAACTTTAAATTTGAAACAGAAGTTCATCTCGGCTAAACCCGAGTAAATTCTACTAAAAACTCGAATCAAACTCGAGAATACAATCCACACTACCTGCTCCGAGTCGCACCCCAAAAATACACGAGAACAACCCGAATCGAACCCGTCTTCCCAAACTCCATCGTCCCCAGAACAACATGCATGCGGTGCACATACCCCAGTAGCCCTGCCATTGATGGAAACCCATTCTTCCTACGTGCCCTTGCGTTTTTGATTGTATTACCCACTTTTGTTGCTAGCAGCTGGAATTTAATCATGTAACAATTTCAGCTATTTCTTATTTACTTGAAAACCCTAGACACTATTATAATACACTGGATTTCCTATCAAATGTTTTGGTTAGCGTAAGGTAAAAACTTTTCCAGGTTTATGTGTGGGAAGTCTTACGTGATACCTTTCTTTCAAAGGATTTTTAAAGTTAAGCAACTTTAAACCGTTTACTCACACCAGACCCATGTCTGATCCAAGTGTTTATTTTCTGTTTTATTAAACTCTTAGGTACTCATATTATGTATGAGTAGTCGAGGGATTCAGGTTAGCTTTAACGAATTATGGAGGAGATTTGGAGCAGGAGGCTTCAGCGTGTAAATATATAGTGGTTCCACTGTGTTTGTATTGTGTTTGTATCTCCGTGATATCTTGAGTTGTATAAATAGACAGGTGTTTGTAACTATCTAAATTGAGATGTATAAGTTATGTAACTCTAATGTATATGATACTATGTAATATTTTATGTGATATATTATATTTTATTCATTCCGCCGTGAGAATCTATTGTTGTCGTGTTTCTTCTTTCCTATCTTTTCTTCTTCTATCCCTTTCTTTCTTAATTCATGATACGTCTTTCTGGTTGGTGGAAGACGGGTCGTGACCGTCGGTATCAGAGCGCTAGGTTGAGTGAATACCTAGGCTTTGGAGTGATTTCTATCTTTCTTGAGAGAGCATACTTGTATTTTTATATCTACCTGATTTATATTAATATTGAATATTTAATTAACCTGAAAGATAGCCATTTTGGCCACTGACTCGAATTTCGATGAAACTAGTTTCATCGGATCCGTAATGTAAAGTATTATAGGATTTCAAGTTTCGTAACGATCGGACTTGTCGTTTGATCGTACGGGCTCGAAACGCCTAGAAATCAATTTAATTGAAATCAATTGAAATCAATTTGAAATAAGTGGATTTTAGCGTAACTTCTTCAAACGATGGAATTAGGACTTGAAACCTGTTCCACTGATTTTAAAATATTTTAAAACATTTATTTTGCTGTGTGGGATTACCCATTTTCGTTACGGAGACAGAATGGGCTTTTTGGGCCATTTATCGTCCAAGCATTATAATCGAATCTTATCCGTTCTTTCTATTTTCTGACCTACCTACAAATAGCTCGTTATAAACCCTAGCTATCCTTTGTTCTCATTTGTTTGTATGTACAATTCTTTCTGTTCATTTCTTCTCAATGGCAGACAAACAAATTTCTCCGTTCAAATCCAAATCAAAACCAAATCAAAAATTTCAAAATCGTCAAACTATATCGAATTATATATCGATTCGAAGCTCTCGAAGAGTGTAAGTCAATTCTGTTATCTATTTCTTGATCTGAGTTTCTGTGTGCCCATAATTTGATGGTTTATTTTTGGCCATTCATCGCTTGTCGATCAACTACATCTGATCGACGAATCGAGGTTACCAGAATATGGAGACTGTCGCATGCGATGCATCCATGGAGTTTGGTAGGGTGTCAACGGTTAGATCGACGGCTAAATTTGGACTAGGGTTTTCATCAAATTGCGGTGGCTAGGAGGATTTTTGACGCAATCGTGATGATGGGTGTCGGGGAATTGGTCGCGAGGTTGAGTGGGGGCGGGCTCATGGTGCTGCTGTTCTAGTAGGCGGCGATGGCCTTAGGCGGCGTTCGAACGGCGTGGTGGAGGCCGGCTCTTCACGTACATGGGCTACCAATTCGGTCGAGACAAAGAAACATGAAAGGGATGGTGACGTAGCACCTGAGTAAAGACTTTGTTTTTTTATTTATCTAAATTTTAATTTTAATTATTCAAACCTTAATATCTTTTACATACGAGGTGCGATTCACGCGTAGTTTTCTCTGCTAGGTTCGTATTGGAATTGTCGAAATTTTGGCACTAGTTTGAGCTAATTCTAAGACTGTTCAAATTTTGGGTTGAAATTGGATTTTAATTCAAAGGTGAGTGATTTAACCCACTCACAACTTCTAAAATTTCTTATGTTTGTTGAATTGATTTATGATGCGATTAGAAGTTTATTTATGACTGCTTGGCATATTTTGAATCATCATCTCAATTAATTTGAATTTATTTGGATTAAGTAGTTATTTAATTTATTATTGAATATAAACTACCAGTAAATACCTGTTATTTATTATCTGTTCTATATTGATGTTATTGATTGAATTGGATGATGATTGTGATAAATATTTGATTATTGATATTGAATGTATGGATGTTGTATTTTATATTGCTATAAACTACAAGTTTGTTATGGATTTTTATTTCATTTGGGATTGCGTTTGAAATGATATACAACCGTAAATTGTTTAAATTGTGGATTGAAATGATAAATATCCTTATCACTTGACCATAGGATAGAAAATTATATACAGACACCGTGGTCTATATATATAAATATTTTGAAATGATTTCTATGGTTTTGTAAAGAAATATATGGTTTTATATAAATATTGATTTCCTATATTTAATAAATGTTACTATACATATAGTTAAATTCTTGATTTTAAGCTATGTATAAATTTGTTTTAATATAGATTAAGCTTAATAATATTGAAGATAACATGGTTAAGTATTTAAATTATATTTTAGTATAGAGTTTATAATGATTTAAATAAATTAAGGTTGGAAGATAAATTCGAAATTTATTTGAAATTGAATTTATTTAAGAATTAAATTCAAATAAGTTTGGTGTGAAATTTATTAAATTGGAAATTTTAAAAGGTATGATTTTATAAGTTGATTTTTGGGTTAAGGTGAATTAAATGAGTATTTCAAGTATAAACAAATTGAAGGAAATATTTAGTTATTTGTAATTTGAGATTTATTTAAACGATAATGGATTTATTAAGTAAAATAACTCAAAACTAAATAATAGAAAATTGAATTTGATACGAAATTACCAAACTTAGTTTTGAAATTGTTGAATATTTAAAGTTCGAAATATATTGAATTTGGAATAGTTTATTCTGTGGACCATATCTGTTTTGAAATCGATATAATTTGGAATGGTTTATTTGGAAACTGAATTGAAATTTATGATTTGGGATTTGGTTAAAATTAAAATTTAGAAATTCGAGTTGTTTTGGTATTGATTGGTGAAATTGAAGAAGCTATTTTATTATATAAAGTATTTTAATATTTAAACCATTTCAGTGGTAGAAGTTATGTTTCAAAGTTACGAGTTTCAAATTATAATGATTTGAAAGTGTTATATTTCAAGTGATTTGATTTCGAAGTGTTATAACGTTGGAAGTGCTATGATTTTGGAAAAGGATATATTTGAAATAAAAATGATATCATATTGATTTGGTTTTTGAAGTGGAAATGATACCATATTGATTTGGTTTTTGAAATGGAAATGATATCGTATTTATATGGTCTTGAAATGGATATTATATTCTGGTTTTGAAGTATAAATTATTTTGAAATGACCGCGTTGTTATAATAACGTTCGGTTGTTAAAGAGGCTGGGATCGGAAATTGTCTTACTCCCTGCCAACTCCAAAAACCAGTTCAACAACCGTGTACGCGGTGGGGATACCAAAATGAAGTAGGATGGTGGCGACGTTCTATTGAGGTATGTGCGTTGACCCGACTCTCGTAAGTCGGCATAAGGTGGCTAAAACATGAGCGATTCCGGGCCAGTGAGGTAGCTCCTCCTATTGGACACACTCCTTCGGTACCATTCTATTACTTTGTGATTGATTGGGCCCTTTGATTTTTTTTTGGGGTATGGCTTGAGGTGGACGGTTGCTGCACGCTACGCGTCACCACTAGTCCGGATAGTAATTGGTATATCTACCCTGGTATTGCCTCGATGTGCCGTGTCACCTACCCTACCGCGCCTTGTACGAGTTTGGATTTCTCCCGTAGCCCGTGGAGTATTTAGGGTAGTCTCCCGATCTGGAGATGCGCTGATACTGGATGGACTGCTAGGACTATTATGTGTTAATGGGAATATTGGGTCACTCCTTAACGCTATTTAAAAGTAAGTTTATTTTACTATAGATATTATTATAATAGCGAAATATTACTACATAGTAGATAGTTTAACGGATCCTTAGGAGATGTGAATCCCGAGTATCTCTTAAGTTACTGCACTCACTTTAGACACTGGATAGGAAATGTCAAACCCCCTAAACATCTTTGATTCCATTCCACTCATATTTTACCATTGATTTAACTTACATAAGATCTTTTAGTTCTGACTAGAGTGTTCTGCCTTTTCAATTCGTCCGGGTCAGCCTGAGTATTTCAGGGTTTGAAGACCTTACTTCTGGAGGACGAAGACGAAGATTGTATTACTATTATTTACTATATTGTTCCACTGCATCACATTGTTCACTGCATTGTTATTTATTATTCTTTGGTATGTGTAACTCTGATTCAGTGTTGTATAAGTATAATAAAATGTTTTTGTAAAACAGCCTCATGAACTTTTATTTGATTATTATATTTTGTCATTCTACTGTAAGATTCTATTTTGTTTTTTTCTTTCTCTACCTTTTCTTATTCACCTCAATAACAATCCGCCCTTCTGTATTATTTGAGTCTGACGTGTATGGTTTGTCGATTTAAAACGTACAAAAAGACAGGTTGTTACATATAAGGAAAAATAAATTTTATATGAACACATGCAAGTAGATCCAAATATGTATATATGGAATTCAATCAAAGCTTTCTAATAATATAAATTAGATAGTTATTATAGTCAATTTCAAACTTTGATTTGTTGTTAAAGTTCCTTTTATTCATATGTAAATATCTAATGAAATAAAAAAGCGCAAATAATACATGCAATACATACATACACGTATTAAATTTCAAAACTAAAATTACACTTTGTTATTAAAGATTAAAACAAAGATCTGTAATTGAAACATTGTATTGATTCCATATAAATTTCATTTTTAACTTTAAATATAATTCAATCAATCGACATAAAAATGTAAATTTCCAGATTTAAAGAAATGGAATTCAAATTAAATGTTAAAACACAAGCTGTGATGCCCCATCCGGAGACCCACATTAACAAAGAGTATTACTGGGTAATACTATCCGCTAATGCGGAGAATATGATTGGTTAGGAGCGACTATCTATAGCCTTACTTAAAATCTATTGAATACGTCGACAATTTCTCTAATTTTTTTTCAATGGATCGACATATCTAATAATACTTAATACAAAACTATAGATGGCTAACGGATCTATCATAACAAAATACAATAACAAAATTAAACTCACATCACGGAACAGAAGAGAAACACATACATAAAACTTTATTATATTTTTTTTGAGTTAATAATGAATGGAAAATGCTTTTTATTTGGAGAAAATGCAATAATTTTATTAATTATTGCTAATTACTTCTTTTAATAATTTTCAAAGGAAGTATTTGATTTTTAAAGGTTGTTTATTTAAATAAAAAGGTGAAATTTTGTTTACAAATGAGTTTTTTTATAAAATTAAGTTTAAAATGAGACTTTATATTTTTCTAAACAAGAAAAATATTTTAGTATAATTTTTGGAGTTAAAAATATGGAGTTATGCATTTATTACTGTAAAATTGCGTATTTATGTAAAATAAGGGTTTTAATAATAAAAATGTTTTTTAAAATTAAGATTAAACTTGTTTTATGATGTAAAATATTTATTTTTTTATGTATGTGTGTTTACATTATTTGTGCAGAAACTTGAAAGAAAATGCATTGTTTTATTATATATAGTGTAAATATGTGTATATTAAATTAGGTGTGAATTAAAACATTAGGCTAATTAATTTATTCTCTATTTGGGTCCAAAAGCCCATTAGCCTAGAACTAGAAGATAAGGAAATGAGAAAACATTTCCTGTAGGTATAGAAAACTATTCTCGTCTCCTTCCTCTAGCCAGTAAATAGAAAAAAGAAACCAAACTCACATTTTCTTCAATTCCAAGCTTCAAATATTCATATTTCTTCAATTAAGTTGCTATTTTTATCAAATCTAAAGAGAAATCAAAAGGTAATCCATTCCAAAACAAAAATATTTCATCAAAATATGAATTTGAGAAAATGAATTGTCTTTGATTGCTTTTCCTCTTTTGCATGTTCCTATTTCAAGCTTTTATAGGTTCTTGAAGGCCAAATTAGCTCAAAGCTCCAATCTTTCAGCTCAAAATCTGATTTTTGCACAAAAACAAGGCGAGTATCAAAACTCACAAATGCTAGTTGAAGCCAAGCTTCAAATTACCATAAACTATGAAAACCCGATTCAACTCATCTTCCTCCTCCAACACTCACTATGGTTCAATGGTTTCATTAAATATTTTAATAAAATTAATACTCCACCATATTGATTATTTTCAAACTTTACTTATTAAAACTCAATTTACCATGGCTGACTTTCTCATCACAATGTTTAGAAAATTCCTATGATAAGGTTGGCCAAACGCATCAACCAGAATTCTTAAAGCACCAAACGGATAACCCAACACAATAATTCATTTTCTTTAAAAGAAATACCTCATATATAATAATCAAAATATTCTTTGGTTTTCTCAAAAATCCAATTTTCACATAAAAACATATTTTCAATTTGAAAGATTTGAAACATCAATTATAACTTATATTCAAAATTAAAAACACAAGAAGAACTCATCAAGATATTCCCAGAATACTCGATTCACAAGACTGATGGAATAGACTAGAGCGTTCGTTATTCCGAATGGTATAACGAACCACTCACAAGAACCATACGAGTGTGGAATGCGATAAGAGGAACACGATAAGAGGAACACTATCCTCCACTACTCGTAGCTCATGAAAATCGATGTAAGGTCAAGCTGAGGAATGACCCTAGCACCACTTAATGGATAAAAAAAGAGATCAATGAGATATACGAGTAAGGTTAAGATATCTTCTCGAATGAGAAAAGAACACTAACAACATATCATTACTTTGAGTGAAGTAATTTCACAAAGCATTTCAACAATTGAGTATCCGAAAGGATATCTTAAAAGAGGCAAGAACGACAATATCAAATAAATTCAATGAATCACCTCATTTCCCTAGTGGATATCCTCGTGGGAGGATGACTGAAAGGCTAAGAACCAAGAATGCAGTCAATACAATATTCAATTGCTCGATTGGGTGTCATACCCAAAATGGACTCATAGAAACCAAAAGAGTTACAATAGGATTGACAATCCTAAAAGAAATCCTCAAAGATAAGAACAAAGGCATCAACAAATTCCTCCGATACGGATGAGTGTCAAGTACCCGCATTGAAGAGGACTCGAATAAAACAATCATGATAAGGATTACTCTTAGATAAGATATAATCAACTTCAATTATGTAATACCATGAAATAAAATATATTCCTAGACATATCCCAAACTTCTATCTCAAAGGACATGATAAGATAAAGGACAGGATGATTAAGGGATTTGTAACACTTATATTACACTTGATGTACCATAATACGTGTTTCTGTTTTGTGTTTATCATACTTTGTTCTAAATTCAGCTTTGATACCAAGCTGTGACTCTCCACCCCGAGAACCACATTACCAAATAGTATTACGAGGTAATATTGTCTGCTAATGTGGGAACATGGCTGGTTAGGAGCGACCATCTATAGTCATGTTTTAAATATCTATTGAATACGTCAATCAATGCTCTATTTTTTTTCTAACTCAAGTGGATTGACATATCCAGTAAATTATTAATACAAAACTACAAGTGGTTATAGGAACTATCAGAGTAAAACACAACAACTCAAATGCTAAACACATCATAGAACATCATTTAATCACATATACACACATGTACAGATACATCACAGTATACAAAATGATACATCACATATGTGGTATGACGACCACAATACAAACATGAGTCAAAAGAATATACATATCAGAGTAGCTATAAAAGGACAAAAACTATACCAAAAAGGCGATAGCAGAAAAGAGTCCATGCGGAATCGGAATAGGCTAAGTCCAAAGATACCTAACCAGAAACTCCTCGGTCTGACCCGAGTATAAAATACACAGGCCAGTCTAGCCAAACGTATCATTTTAAGAGGATAAGCAATAATTAATGCATAAAAATAATGGTAATGTTCTTCTTAAACAAGAAGGAACAATACCCAGTATACGCATGAGTGTAATGGCATGGTTACTTTAAGTGATGAGATGATCTCACTTACACTAACATATAATCTCAAAAGAGATAAAACAATCCATAAAAAGCTAAATATAGCAAGCCTCATATCATCAGCATATCACAAATCATCAATAGTAGTTTAGGGAAAATATAACTCCTAAAAAGGAGAAATCCCAAAACCCGCCATATCGGCAAACTCAAAGAAATCTCAAAGAAATCATCATCTCAAAAATATGCCACAAGGCAATCAAATATAATCTCCAACATAGGAGAATATAATCCCAAATAAATGCCAAAAGGCAAATCTCATGTAATAAAGCCAATAGGAAAAATCTCAATAATAACGCGTCAGATAACGCCAGTGTAGGCAACTCAAATTCCTATAAGGTAATCGCCATATATGTGTGTGTGTGTGTGTGTGTGTGTGTGTGTGTGTGTGTGTGTGTGTATTAGCTCGAATGGCTAACCATGTAGAAGGCGATGCACTTGGGAAATCAATGAAAACATCTTAAAATTACCACGTGCTTTCGGAAGAAGCCTACCAAGTATTGATCTCAAATATGATACCACGCCCGAAGGCAAATATTTCACAATGACAAATACTCCGCAATGGCAAATACGCCGCAATGGAAAATACACTGCAGTGGAAAACGCCGCAATGAAAATATCTCAAGGACAAATACGCCGCAATGACAAACGCCACAATGGCAATCACCCAATGGTCCGGTACTCGCCATACGCCGCATTGGCAAATGTGTCACAAACTCTCCGATAGGAACCCGAACTATGTTAACATGTCCCATACTACACGTTCACACTAAATGGTTTACTAACCGCTAGTAAATTTCGCACTCAAAGCAGTAAAAAGTTTACCTTATCTCATCGGTAAACTCGACTCGATGGTAAAAACGATCAAATGGACAAGTTGGGAATTAACTGATAAGATAAACGTACGTATCCCACAACACATTTTTACCAAACCATTTAATTCTCTGTCATTTGCTCAAAATGTGCAAAAACATGTAATTTATATATATAATAGTTTACTTTGGTAAACAAGCTTTGAAAACCAATTCTCGAAGTCAATTAGAAAACCTTATTTGAATATTTTCCTTATTATAGATAATAAATAGATTTTACACTTGAAAATACTAGAAAATATTATATAATAATTATTTTAAAATACCCATAAATTTTAAAAATTATTTCAAAATTGTTTGGAAAAATCCATGCTTGAAATCAAAGAAATCACTCAAAACCGTCATTCAAATTCAATTCAATTCAAATGTGAATTTCAAATTCATCAAAACTTAGCTAGCATATTGATCGGCATCATGGCCCTTAAAATATTTCAGCAATATCACAAAAACATGAAGTGCAAGTCAAAAATGGGACGGAAAAAGAACATAAAAATGCATAGGCAAAATAATACAGGTCTGAAATCTTCTATGGATTCAACTTTTGGGTATGAAACAGACGGCCAAACTACCTCTGATTGAACTAAAAATTGGTGTGTACATAGAATAAATCTTCAGCTTTCAAAAAAAAGAATTGATGAATTTTAGTACGAAATGAAAGAGTTACTCTATCTTAAACGTGTACTCAGGCCATGTTTGCAACAGTTCAAAAACAAATGTGCCCAAGCCTGAAAACCATCTTAGGTTCAATTTACAGGCCTAAAACAAAGGACCAAACAATCTCATATTGACCTGAAAATTGTTATGCGCATACTAGAAATCTTCATCTTTCAAACAAAAAAAATCAATGAATTTCGACTGGAAATGAAAAGGTTACACTGTCTCAAACATGGACTCGGGCCATGTTTGCAAAAATTCAAAAAAAACAAATGTACATGCCTGAAAACCATCTCGGGTTCAACTTTCAGGCATAAAACAGAGGAACAAAAGACCACGGATTAACTGAAAATTGGTATGCATATAGTAGAAAACGTTATCTTTCAAAAAAATAGAATAAATGAATTCCAGTAAGAAATGAATGAGTTATATCGTCTCAAATATGGACTCGGGCCATGTTTGCAGCAACTCAGAAACAAAATAAGCCTAGGAAAAAAATATGGATTTTTTTTTGATTTTGTAGCAAAATCATGAACACTCAAATGACAATATTTTTCAAGAAAATTTTGCGGAGACAAATTTCAACATATAAACTACTATCTGGAAGAGATGCGGCAGCATTTCGTCGCTGAAATCAAAAGTTATATGCTTTTAAAGTAGCAATATAAATCAGCTTTTTAACAGAGAAAACAACTACAGGAATATACAAACAGAAGCTAATTTTTCACTATTTTAGGCCATTTTGAGCTTTGCTCAGCTAGCATTTATGGTTTTTATAACTCACCTTGCCGTTAGATGCAAATACCTGGATTTTGGCAAAAAGATTGAAGCTTATGCTTGAAATCAGAGATTTTTGATGAATTAAGTGATTTGAAATTAGATTACCTTTATATTTATTCTCTAGAGTGAAAAAGATTCTAATTTGCTTGAATTTTATGAAGAAAATGGCTTGGATTAAGAAACTGGTAAAGAGGGTTTTATTTTTCTCATTATCAGGCTAAGGAAGAAGATGAAGTTGAGAAAAGAACATACGGTATTCTTTTTCTCACTTCTCAACCAGTTTATGCACTAATGGGCCTTGGATCTATTAGTAAGAAGAAAATAAACGGCCTATTGGTAATTAATTCACTCATAAACTAAAAATGCTTCAAATATACAATATTTAACAAAACAAAAATGCATTTATTCATATTTTTACATAGGAAAAATATGAAAACTTGTGCACTTACAAAATAAAATATTTTCTACCATATAAAAAGATAAATTTATATTTTAGAACATTTTTATTATTAAAATTCTTTATTCCACAAAAATGCACTATTTTCGCAATAAAATGCAAAAGTCTATTGTTTGACTTTTAAAGTTTAACAAAAATACTTTTCTCAATTAGAAAAATATTTCAAACCATTCCCAAACTTAATTTATAGCCAACTCATATTTTTAAACCAATTTCCACCTTTTTATTTGAATAAAACACCTTAAAATCAAATACTTCTTTTAAAAACTATTAAAAGAAGTAATTGGGCAATAATTAATATAATTATTGCATTTTCTCTAAATAAAGTCATTTTCTTTATTTAAAGCCCATATTCTATTTATTATCACTCCAAACAAAATAAAATAATGTTTTATGCTTTATTTTCGCAATTTAATTCCAATTTTATTGTCTATTCCAAATAAACAACATAATTTTTCCGATTTTAATTTAATTTACAGTATAAATTATAATTACCATTATAATTTAGTATTGATAGGTAATCTCCAAACCAGGATTGTTACAGACTCCCCTCTTAACAAAATTGCATCCATGTAATTTCTAGAGAAAAGTTTATGTTCAACCTACTAATTTCATCAATAAAAAAAAAGATGGACAAACTCAAGTTTAAAAATTCTCTCACTCTCAAAATAGAATGGTGGAAAACCAAGATAAGGCTTGCTCGACTAATTCTATGTTTTCCAAAGTGCTAATATTGGAATAAGCAAACTAATGAATTTTCCAAGCAACACACAATATTTCGAAGGCGTCTCACCTTCGAATGAGAACACAACAAGATGCTACACAAAGGATCAATCAAATGAGATTGATTTCTCATAAGCTCCTCAAGTAGGGTTGGGATTTACCACAACTCCAACTCAAACTCTAACCAACAAAATGACTATTGATATGATTTTCCGTATGACACTACGGAAGGAACCACACTGATACAAGATTGACACAAAAAAAGACAAGATAGATCAACCAAAAGATGGTTTCTTCAAAGGCCACCATACTCATATGATCGCATAAATGCATGTCGTTAGAAAATAACCTGAGACTAAGATGAACTCAAGGAACTAAAATATATGAATAAACTCTCAATCAAAAGTCCTTAGAGTTTCAAAATTCAATATATTTATAATTGTAACCAAAATTTCCAACACTTGAAATTTTTTCAAAACTTCTTACTTAGGTTTTAAATTTAAATTCATTACTCTTCATTAGAGTAAATAAAGTTTAAATTTTTTATACTCTAATTCTTCGATAGGTATTCTCTAGTTTGCAACATATATACACACACACACATATACATATACATATACATACATACATACATATATATATATATATATATATATATATTGTTTCTCAAATTTTCTAAGGGTTAAAAATTTCTAGAAAAATCGGTGGAGTCACCTTTGTACGAAGGGCCGTATACAGTATTGTAAAAATGATTTATATAATATACATCGACCATTAGATCGGAAATCCAATATATATCGTCATTTAACACTTTAAAATTTTAATCCGAAAGCATACCTTCCTTTTTAGCATTTTAAAGCGAGTTTCCACAAACTTATATATACTATTTTTGCACGAAATATGGTCCAACTATCCTCTTTCACCTGTACTTAACTCAAATAGATGATAATAATTCATGTTCGTAAATAAAAAGTACTACACTTAACTATTAAGGGAAATAGATCAATTTCAGTTCAGACCTACTATAAAGAAGACATGTTTTGACCCAGCAAACAACCAAATCTGAAACTTTATATAAAATGACTACTCAGTCTAAGCTTTCCATCAATATAAAGATCATTAGATTTACGGTTTGAAAGTTATGCTAGATTTATTTTCAGCTTAATCTTTGAAATTTCATAAGAGGACAGAAATATCTATCCACTTTCAAACCCATTTTAGACTTAGTAAAATGCAAAATCATTTAAAGTGGTAAAAAGTAACCTTATAGCTTACTGATAGCTCTTTCATTTACTAAAAGATTGAACTCATTTGGAGTTGTAAATCTCAAGTTATGTCTATTTTAGTACAACACTTTTTCAAACAAAATTTCTTCTTTTAAATCAATATAAAATTTGAAATTTTCCCAAACCATTTTAATATCAAACTACGTTCTCAAACAAGATTTTTGCTATATCATTTATTAAATGATCTTCTTTTTCCCTAAAAAGATAAGACATACAAAATTATGATCAACTTTATCAAATCATCATAAAACATTTTATTAGGTGGAAATATTTTCATTAATCTAGTTTAAAACAATTAATTTGAAAACTCATTTTGAAAGAGATAACTAATCACTTTCATTATCAAGAGATGATTATTGATTATCAACTAAAATAATATTTTGGGAAATATATAAAGTTTAAAATTATTCTCACAATTTAAAATGATTATACTACATGAATTGTTCATTTATCAAAACAATCCAAATTCACATTTCCACTTGTCACAAAAATTAAATTTCCATCTAATTATCAAAATAAAACTAAGTATAGTTGATAATTAATTGAAACTTGTTTTCAAAAGAATTTTGCAATTTCAAACCCACAAGTTTTAATACCATTTAAGTTTAAAACAAAAACTATCTCACGAATTATATTAATTTTTCTAAACTAACACTTCTTTATTTTTTCTTAAGATAGAGTTTTATATCAATCCTCTACTATTACTCAAATAAATAAGTGTCAAAACAAATTTTATAGCTATTATTAGTAACTTGTACTAAAATATTCAATTAATATTTTATTTTTTCAAAGAAAGTTTTCTTTTACTTTAAATACATCATTTTATTAATCAAAACATCAAGTGATATTTTATTCTAATTAAGACATCCTCTTAATTAATACCTACCCAAATTAACATATTCAATTTCTCAAATTTTAAATAACATAAGAGTATTGCCTCGCCATTGATTTATAGTGAATAACACCATCGATTGGCTATAGAGTTGATCAAATGATCAAAATTTCCTCGCCACTCCTCCAACACTCACAATGGTTCAATGGTTTCATTAAACATTTAAAATAAAATTAATATTCCACCATATTAATTATTTTCAAATTTTACTTATTAAAACTTAATTTACCGTATTTGACTGTCTCATCAGAGCATTTAGGAAATTCATATTGATAACATTGGCTAAACGCATCGATTAGAATTCTTAAAGCACTAGACTGACAACCTAACATAAAAATTCATTTTCTTTAAAAGGAAATACCTCATATATAATATGAAAAATATTCTTTATTTTTCTCAAAAATCTAATTTCACTAAAAACATATCTTCAATTTGAAAGATTTGAAAGCTCAATTATAACTCATACTCAAAATAAAAAAACACAAGAAGAACTCATCAAGATATTCCTAGAATTCTCGATTCACAAGACTGATGGAACAGACTGGAGCATTCGTTATTCCGAACGGTATAATGAACCATTCAAAAGAACCATATGAGTGTGGAATGCGCTAAAAGGACTGCTACCCTCCGCGACTCTTAGCTCATGAAATCGGTGTAAAGTCAAGCCGAGGAATGACCCTGGCACCACTTAATGGATTAGAAAAGAGATCAATGAGATACAAGAGTATTGTTAAGATATCTCCTCGAATGAGAAGAAAAACACTAACAACATATCATTACTTTGAGTGAAGTAATTTCACAAAGTATATCAACAATTTATTATCCAAAGAGGATATCTCAAAAGGAGGCAGGAATGAGAATATCAAATAAATTCAATATATCACCTCATTTCCCTAGTGGACATCCTCATGGGAGGATGACCGAAAGGCTAAGAACGGGAATGAAGTCAATACAATATACAATTGTCCGATTGGGTGTCATACCCGAAACGGACTGACAGAAATCAACAGAGTCACAATGACTGGAATTCGAGGTATATCGTCAACATCTTGAAACTCAAGAGTGAATACAGATACTTCAGAATCATCATTAACATTCCGAAGAACAAGAAACAACAAATCAGCCAAAATTAGCATACCTAAATATAGGATCCTTCGAATCACAAAATGCGTCTAGATAATACGCAAGCCACTCCATCTTAAATCATTTAAAACTCTAGTTAGAATAGCGTCATAATTCACATAAAAAATAAACTACAAAGAATAATTATGAAATCCTCAAACATCATACCAAATATTGCGGATCACGTCAATAGGATTCGCAATCCTCAAAGAAATCACAAGATAAGAACATCAAAAGGCATCAACAAATTCCTCCGATATGGATGAGTGTCAAGCACTCGTATCGAAGAGGACTCGAATAAAACAATCACGATTAGGATTACTCTTAAGATAGGATATAATCAATTTCAAATATGGAATACTACGGAATAAAATATATTCCTAGACATATCCCAAACTTCTATCTCAAAGAACACGATAAGATAAAGGATATGATGATTAAGGGATTTGTAACACTTGTACTACACTTAGATGTATCGTAATATGTGTTTCTGTTATGTGCTTATCATACTTTGTTCTGAACTCAGCTCTAATACTAGGCTGTGATGCCCCACCTCGAGACCCACATTAACAAAGAGTATTACGGGGTAATACTATGTGATAATGCGGAGAATAGGGCTGATCAGGAGCGACTATCTATAGTCTTGTCTTAAATATCTATTGAATACGTCGATTAATGCACCATATTTTTTCCTAACTCAAGTGGATCGACATATCCAGTAAATGCTTAATACAAAACTACATGTGGCTATAGGATCTATCAGAACAAAATACAACAACTCAAATGCTAAATACATCATAGAACAGCAGATAATCACATATATACACATGTACAGATACATCATAGAGTATACAAAATGATACATCACATATGTAGTATGATGCCTATAATACAAACATGAGTCAAAAGAATATATATCAGAGTAGCTATAAAGGACTACTCAAAAGCTATATCAAATAGGCGATAGCAGAAAAGAGTCCATGCGGAATCAGAATAGGCTAAGTCCAAAGGTACCTAACGTGAAACACCTCGGTCTGACCCGAGCATAAAATACACGGGCCAGTCTAGCCAAACATATTAGTTCAGGAGGATAACCAGTAATAAATGCATAAGAATAAGGGTAATGTTCTTCTTAAATAAGGAGGAACAATACTGAGTATAGGCATGAGTATAAGTATGGTGCAGTTAATTTAAGTGATGAGATGATATCACTTACACAAACATATAATCTCAAAAGAGATAAAACAATCCATAAAATGCTAAATATAGCAAGCCTCATATCATCGACATATCACAAATCATAAATAGTGGTTTCGGGAAAATATAACTCCTAAAAAGGAGAAATCCCAATACCCGCTATATCGGCAAACTCAAAGAAATTGTCGTCTCAAAAATTTGCCATATTCAAATATAACTATCCAACATAGGAAAATATTATCCTAAATAAATGCCAAAAGGCAAATCTCATGTTATAACGCTGTAACGACCCAACTTCCAAACTCCAGGAAGTCGCATCGCTAAGAAGAAAGAAAGGGATAGAAAAGAGAAAAGAAAGGAAAGAAAGAACAGGCAACATCAGAATCTCACAGCGGAATCGAATAAATTATAATATATCACATAATACTTTACATAGTATCATATACATCAGAGTAATACTGCTAATACAACACAAAACTAGACAGTTATAAACATCTGTCTAGCAATTACAATTCAAGTACATCAGAGAAAAACAGATACAACTCAAACACGGCGGAACCACTAAATATATCTACACGCTGAAGCCTCCAGCTCCATTATCTCCTCCAGAACTCGTCAAAGCAATCCTGAAACACTTGACTACTCATACATAATATGAGTACCCAAGAGTTTAATAAAACAGAAAATAAACACTCAGGTCAGACAGGGGTCTGGTGTGAGTAAACGGGGATAAAAGTTGCTTAACTTTTAGAAATCCTTTGAAAACAAAGGTATCACGTAAGACTTCCCACACATAAACATGGAAAAGTTTTTACCTTACGCTAACCAAAACATTTGATAGGAAATCCAGTGATATTATAATAGTGTCTAGGGTTTTCAAAATAAAATACAGAAATAGCTGGAATGCTTACATCTCACGTTCCAACATAGTTGGGCACAATCAAAACCGTACAAGCACTTATTGGATTATGGATTCCATCAATGGCAAGGCTACTGGGGTACCGCCCGTCATAGTACGTGGCCTAGATCACCGTACCGAGGAGTACTTCCACTCCCCTACAACACAAAGCCGGACCCGTTCCTTACCGAACAGTTCTGAACAAGACCACCCCGCAGATTGGTCGTCACCAACTGCCACACAACCGAATATAAAGGGACCTCTAGACAGGAGTAAATCTTGCTCTCAAGTAGGGGCTACCCACGAAGCTTTGCTACACCTCCCCTGTTTTGGCCATTCCCGGTTGATGAGGCTTGAGGTTACGATTACCTTTATAGGACATATCAATCTTAGAATGCTCATCGTCCACCTGACAATGTTCTGAAAGCATTCAATCCATACAAGTTCGTTCCGGGTTCGAACGAAACCGAAGGCATTATCTCGTTACACTCGTATTGGAATCACCCTCAGAGTTAACGACGATAATCCTTGCACTCTAGATCACCATCTCGAATCTATAAGTACTATTCCGTCAAACTCATTACGGAATCACCCACAGAGTTATACTGACGTATAGCCCTTACACCTCGAGTCTTCACTTGCTCCACTTGGATTAACGACCTAACGTTTAATTGGAATCGATGTGGTTTTCGGATATCCAAATATGGAAACCCGATCCCGGTCTCACCGAAACCAAACGCCATCTTAATGTCCAAGTTATACTTAAGGGTTTAAACAAGTAACTCATTTCATTGTTATTTAATTCACATAGATAGATAAACTATATATCACAGTAGATAATCACATTCATATTATAACAGATAATCTGTATCATCCATAATCAGATAATCATCACAACCAAATAATCCATCACAAACCATCATAATTAAACCAAACATTCATATCATATGGATACGACTCATCTCATTACTGAGATCACAACCATTCAATCAATAACATCCATAAGCAATGATTTACTAACCAACAATTATAATTAATTTAAAATGAATTAAATTAATTACAACCATCTCTAATTAATTTAAAATAAAATAAATTAATTACTCATTAAAATCCTGCTTAACATCCATTGATTAATTAACTCAGTTAATTAATTACTTCCTAAGTATACAACTTGATTAAATATCTTTGATTAATCATTCACTAATTACAATAAGTAATTAGTCCTTAATTAATTTTCACAATTTAATTAACTTTATTCATAAGTAATTAACATTTAATTACTTCATTTATTAATTAATTATAATTCTCCCAAATTAATTACAATTAATTAATCACTTAATTTTTTAATTATTACTAAATTAAACAATTCTTAATTACATCATTAATTATAATAATTAATGTTCTCTAATATTTAAATAAATTATTTAATTAAAATTAATTACATTTAGTAATTAATCTAATTATTAATCACCTTGACTAATATTCAATTAAGTCATTAACTACCTTTAATTACTTATTTACAAATTAATTAACCAATAATTAATCATTAATTAATTCCTTAATTAATTACAAAAGTAATTTTCCAAACTACTAATTACATTGCAGTAATTATCATTATTACTTCTCTAAGTAATCCTGCTCCATTAATTACATTAAGTAATTACTCTCTTAAAATCATCAAATGATTTATTAAAATTAATTAAACTAAATTAATTAACTTAACAATTCACAATACTAAAATTAATTACAATAAGTAATTAATTCCTTAAATTCTTTAACAGTTAATTATACTTAACAAATTTCAATTAATTATATTCAATTAATCAATCTAGTTAATTATCAAAATAATTACATTAATTAATTACTAAATTATCCTTAGATAATTATCACCATTTATTAATTATCAACTTTTCAATAATTATATACTTAAGGAAATTTGAATTAGATTAATTATAAATAAATCATTTCCAATTAAAATTAATTTAAACCATTATTTAAAAGTCAAATAATTAAGTAAAATACTTAATTATTTTAAATATTTTCAAAATAATTTAATTACTTATTAAATGACTCATTTAAATTCAAAATGTATTAAAATAATACATTTCTAAATTTAAATTCAAATTCTATTTAAAAATTTGATATTTAAAATGTTTAATCATTAAACATTAATTCAAATTAAAATAATTATAAACCTTACAACAAAATGAATGTTAAAGAACATTCATTACCTACATATAAAGAAAGATTTGAACTGATTATTTCAATTTCCAAATTTAAATTAAACACTTCATATTTTAATTCCATACTAATGGAAATTAAATTCTTTCAAGTTTTAAAACTTACTTGAAATCAATTTTTCATTTTCAAATCTACTTTAAAACATTTGAATATGTTCATCATTTTTAAATTTATAAACTGTTTTGAAATTTAAAACTGGTTTTCAAAGAAACTTGTAACAATTTTAACTTAATTTCAAAAACAAATTTAAATCTTCCTTAAACCATTTAAATCTATTTCAAAATTTAAAAATTTACAAAACAGTTTGTATAGAAATCTGGGTTTTAAAGAATATACCTAAAACTGTTTAAAACTTGACCTAAACCCATATTTAAATCTTGTTTAAATTTAAGATTTTCATTTTTAAAACTTTTGAATTCAAAACTACATTTGAATTCAGATTCAAGTATTACCTGAATCAAGTTTCCACTTAAAATATGAATTTATTCAAAAATTTAAAACTGCAAAACTTCTCAGGCTTAAACCTGAAACTGTTTTAATTTTGATTTTAAACTGAATTTAAATCTTGTTTAAATTTAAGATTTTCATTTTAAAACTTTTAATTTCAAACTGCATTTGAATTCAGTTTAATTTTACATTTGAATCAATTTACAATCTTTAAAATATGAGCTTCATTCAAAATTTTAAAAACTGTAAAATTACAGATTCTAAAACCTGCAACCAAATACCCGAGTAAACAATAATTTATTTCGAGTTCTCTAACCCCTAGCTTCGAGTCAAAATAAAAATTACTCGAGGAATACCCGAGTAAAAACCCTGCACACAATCCAATAGTTCACCTGAGTTCAACATATATGGTGCATATGCACAGTCACTTTGGCGAACTCCGGCCATGCTAAACCACTTCCACAAGAAACTGACCATCTCCTTACATTATCACAACCATCTATATCTTTCCATAACAACTGGAAATCAAAAATTGGAAAAACAACAGCAACCCTCAATATCACCACATCACCATACCAAACCTGTCAACAGTCCATAGCCATGCTTCTGACCATCATCACTGCTGAAATTCCGGCAGATGATCCATCTACAACCCCACTGCAACCTCCCAAATTCCCCACTTACTCGATGCTACAGGGTGAATGTGAAGAACCAAGAACTGCAACCCTGATGCCAAGGGTTTTGAAAACCTGGGAAACCCAATATCATCTCCTTCCCTTCTGATCATCCATCACCAATTTTCCCTGACATTCTTACACCAAAACTCCACTACAGTAGGCGTCTTAACCTCCAAATACACTAGCCTACAGACAATTTCAAATTTTCCTATTTCTGATTTTAAACAGAAATGCTTTTCCCCTTAATAGTTTATTATAAGCTGTAATATTTGTTTTAAAATCCATTTTTTTTAAAACATGAATTACAAAACTGTTTAATTGATTTAAACTATTTGGTATTTGATTCATTTCAATAATGTTTGGTTTATTTAAAAATACTTACTGTTAAATTTGTTCAGAGGTAACAGAATTTTTAAATACAACTAAATCATGATTTAAGAATAAAATTTTGATTTATAAACAAAATTTACAAACCTGGATTTATGCTAAACAACCAAACTTTGTATACATCTCAATTCTATCAGGAATTCAAACCCAGAGATAAGGGTTTTCTAATAACAATTCTTAGTTTTAAAATAAAAACAGGTGTGCAGATTCTAAACAACAGCAACATACATATATATGTTTACACAAAGCATTCAATAATATGTAATCATCTCATCATCTTATCCATATGCTCAGGTGTCTCAAGTTTTTATGCATGTAAGGTTACTCATTTTATTTTATTTTTAAAACAAAATAGAACAATCTTGTTAAACAGTTTAATTTCTGTGAATAAAACATAAACTCTGTAGTTTATGTTTGATTTTGATATTTAAAGGAAACTGTTTTTAAAAGATAAGAAGCTTACTCACCTAAATTAGAAGGTGCAGAAACAATTTAGGTGCAGATTCCATTTTCCAGAAACTGTTAAAATTGCATATTGAAATCTGGCTTCCACTTTGATTACAGAAATTACTTCTCTGGTTGATGAAGATTTCATGCAGACCTTCCAAATTTTGGATTGAAGTAGCACTCCAGATTTGATGTTGAAAAATGGTATGCAGACTCCATTCTTCATTTTGCAGATTTAAGAAATTGATTGCAGATATAGATTGAAGTTTGGTTTATAATTTGATTTTGCAGATTTGTTTGAAGATAGGTTGCAGATTTGAAGATGAATGCAGATTTTAAAACGTGCATTTGCTTTGGGGTTTTTAATTTACTGAAATTTAATTTCAGGTTTCAAATGAGAAAATGGGTTGAACAGAGAAAACATTTGTCATATTCTCTTATCAAAATAAATTAAAATAAAAAGCTTTGAAAACAAATGCCACTTGTTATGTTTAGGTGTAGATAATTTTACAAGTGTCTATTTTATGTTTAAAATTTAACACATGTACATTTCAATAAAAAGAGAATTCTAAATTTATGAATGTATTTAAATTTGTCATAAACCATTACTAATTTGTTTTAAAATGTTTCTAAATGATTTATTAACATTAGCCTCTAAATAAATACATATACACTTTTTATAAAACTATACATTTACATTTTAATGTTTGCTTAATTATTATTTTTTAAAATAATATTCTTTATGAAACTAAATTTCAAAAGAAAAGATTTGTTGAATTAAATTTATTCAAGAGTTTTAAATCAAATGTTATATTTTAACAAGAATGAATTAAATCTTATTTCAAAGAAAAACAATTTTAAAAATAAACAAAACAAACTTTTATTATAAAAAAAAATTTAAACAAAATTTATTCTTATAAACAAATAAATACTTACTTATATTTCTATAAAAAAAATATAAGAAAGATTTTTTTAAAACAAACTTTTTGAAAAGTTTACAATACTAATTTAAATTAGTTTAAATCAATTTACAAATTATACATCTATATAATAATTAGAAAATATCCTTTATTAAATATAAATTAAAATTAAAACCAAATCCTCTAAAACATTTATACATTATAAATAAAATATTTTTAAATCAGCATAGAAAGATAAATTTATTACTTAAATATTTTTAACATTGAAAAGAATATCATTTAACAAACTAAATGATTATTAATTTCAAGAGAGAATTTCTGTCTGAATTAATTTATTAAATCAATATTTCACCCTTTTAAAACAATTATTAAAGAAATTATTAAATAATTATTGCCTAAATTTCCGGGACATCACATTCCTCCCCCCTTAAAAGAATTTCGTCCCCGAAATTTAAAAGCAAAGGTAATTTAATAATCCCATACAGATTTTAAATTTAAAAAGAGCAATCATATGCTATCAACCAAAATACTAGCAACCATAGAAACCAATTCAAACAAACAATTCTAATTATCCAGACAAAATTCTGGATAGAATTCCCTAGAGTTTCCCAGGTATAAACACCGGGACACTCGCCCTACAGAATCTAAACTAGCTAAACCACTCAGATCTAGAGCTTCTATATATCTAGATCTACAAATCTAAACAGAATACAGGACTACAGACAAGTCCTGATCAACTTCCATATCTCTCAGAACTACTGATTCTAAAACCAGAGATAAACCATACACGTACTCCCTCAGAGGTACGTGAAAAACAAAACAAATTCCAGGCATCCGAACTGGCAATTCAATTTCGTAGATCAAACACTTAATCCTTAAGAGAAGACAGAAAGATCCAATCTCCTATCCATAAATCTCTCATATCGATCCTGGGCTGCCCTCAACTTCTAGATCAAACAAAATCCACCACACAAACTCTATTACATGAACATTATAAGACTCCAGACATACTACTCTATCTGGAAAACAAACAGATACAAAACAATCAAGTCTCCAGATCCAAAATGAATTTCCTGTAGAAATCCTCTGATCCAAGACAAAACTCAAATTCCCAAAGAATCGGGTGCTTCATCAATTCTGGAATAGCTGCCACCATGTTTCCACTGCGCAACTCTGATTCGAGAATGCTGTTGATGAACACAAGTATAAACTTGATCAACTTATCCCGGAATATCGTTCATCAAATTCCATAAATCTCAGTGACATATCCGATTCGGTCACAACACACAACAAAAATTCAACCAGAAAACTGGACCCAATAAATCCTGCCAACTTAAACAGATCACATTCTCAAAGAATCCTCCTACTATGCCGAACCACCGGTAAAACTCCAAGAATCAAGTTGAAACAGAACTCAATCTCTTGATGCGGATGCAAATCTTAACTCCTTCGAAGATATCCAGAAAATACCACTTCGATAACTCAAACATCTTCTAAAGATTCTTCAATCCAAAACAAAGATCACTCAGAGAACTTCCAAACCATCGCAAGTCACTTTTGCGATTCCACCTAGTTCAGATCCCAAGAAATCGTTCTCACTTCAACAAACAGAACAGCTAAAACCTTCTACCCAAAAGAAGGACTAGTGGTCTACCTCTTAACCACTAACATTACACCCAATAGAGCTTCCAGAAGAAATGGAAAAGCTCCCTCATCAGCCCGGACTACTGACAGAAAAATAACAAAAACTTCTGAACCATCGAAGAAACAGGCCACTCACTGCTGCTACTGCTGCCAAAACTTCCTTAACCAAAAGCTCATCGAACCTCAAAGCTACACCAGCCTCTTCACAATAGAGCCTTCCAGATAGACAGATATCTCTCAGGAAACTCACTCCCAAACCAAGCTCAAAACACTCTGCCAAACTGAGTCTCAAACTCAAATACAGATAGAACTCCTTCCTGAAGTTTCCAAGATACCATTGCTGGCTTCAGAACTCCCAACTGATCCAAACTCAAGAAAAACCACTCACGCGAGTGCAACCAAGCTTACAATCCAAAATAAACTCCGAATCTTAAAAAGATTTCCTTCAGAGATTGGTGAAATCCTTCACACCAAACTGCCAAGCTACTCAAGATGCCCAATACTGCCCTAGCAGATCACTTCCAACTTCAAACACTCGAACTCCAACCATTGGTAGTTATGTTACACACACCACTATCCTATCTACCTTTATTACTTATATTGGAAAACCTAAACAGGTAACCCAATCTAATAGGTAGGAATATATATATATATATATATATATATATATATATATATTCAAAATTACAAATACGCTCTCTCAAGAAGGACACCACTACAGAGTCTAGGTATTCGCTCAACCTAGTGCTCTGATACCACATTGTAACGACCCAACTTCCAAACTCCAGGAAGTTTCATCGCTAAGAAGAAAGAAAGGGATAGAAAAGAGAAAAGAAAGGAAAGAAAGAACAGACAACATTAGAATCTCACAGCGGAATCGAATAAATTATAATATATCACATAATACTTTACATAGTATCATATACATCAGAGTAATACTGCTAATACAACACAAAACTAGACAGTTATAAACATCTGTCTAGCAATTACAATTCAAGTACATCAAAGAAAAACAGATACAACTCAAACACGGCGAAACCACTAAATATATCTACACGCTGAAGCCTCCACTCCATTATCTCCTCCAGAACTCGTCAAAGCAATCCTGAAACACTTGACTACTCATACATAATATGAGTACCCAAGAGTTTAATAAAACAGAAAATAAACACTCAGGTCAAATAGGGGTCTGGTGTGAGTAATCGGGGATAAAAGTTGCTTAACTTTTAGAAATCCTTTGAAAACAAAGGTATCACGTAAGACTTCCCACACATAAACATGGAAAAGTTTTTACCTTACGCTAACCAAAACATTTGATAGGAAATCCAGTGATATTATAATAGTGTCTAGGGTTTTCAAAATAAAATACAGAAATAGCTGGAATGCTTACATCTCACGTTCCAACATAGTTGGGCACAATCAAAACCGTACAGGCACTTATTGGATTATGGATTCCATCAATGGCAAGGCTACTGGGGTACCGCCCGTCACAGTACGTGGCCTAGATCACCGTACCAAGGAGCACTCCCACTCCCCTGCAACACAAAGCCGGACCCGTTCCTTACTGAACAGTTCCGAACAAGACCATCCTGCAGATTGGTCGTCACCAACCGCCACACATCCGAATATAAAGGGACCTCTAGACAGGAGTAAATCTTGCTCTCAAGTGGGGGCTACCCACGAAGCTTTGCTGCACCTCCCCTGTTTTAGCCATTCCCGGTTGATGAGGCTTGAGGCTACGATTACCTTTATAGGACATATCAATCTTAGAATGCTCATCGTCCACCTGACGATGTTCTGAAAGCATTCAATCCATACAAGTTCGTTCCGGGTTCGAACGAAACCGAAGGCATTATCTCGTTACACTCGTATTGGAATCACCCTCAGAGTTAACGACGATAACCCTTGCACTCTAGATCACCATCTCGAATCTATAAGTACTATTCCGTCAAACTCATTACGGAATCACCCACAGAGTTATACTGACGTATAGCCCTTACACCTCGAGTCTTCACTTGCTCCACTTGGATTAATGACCTAACGTTTAATTGGAATCGATGTGGTTTTCGGATATCCAAATATGGAAACCCGATCCCAGTCTCACCGAAACCAAACGCCATCTTAATGTCCAAGTTATACTTAAGGTTTTAAACAAGTAACTCATTTCATTGTTATCTAATTCACATAGATAGATAAACTATATATCACAGTAGATAATCACATTCATATTATAACAGATAATCTGTATCATCCATAATCAGATAATCATCACAACCAAATAATCCATCACAAACCATCATAATTAAACCAAACATTCATATCATATGGATACGACTCATCTCATTACTGAGATCACAACCATTCAATCAATAACATCCATAAGCAATGATTTACTAACCAACAATTATAATTGATTTAAAATGAATTAAATTAATTACAACCATCTCTAATTAATTTAAGATAAATTAAATTAATTACTCATTAAAATCCTGCTTAACACCCATTAATTAATTAACTCAGTTAATTAATTACTTCCTAAGTATACAACTTGATTAAACATCTTTGATTAATCATTCACTAATTACAATAAGTAATTAGTCCTTAATTAATTTTCATAATTTAATTAACTTTTTTCATAAGTAATTAACATTTATTTACTTCATTTATTAATTAATTATTATTATCCCAAATTAATTATAATTAATTAATCACTTAATTTATTAATTATTACTAAATTAAACAATTCTTAATTACATCATTAATTATAATAATTAATGATCTCTAATATTTAAATAAATTATTTAATTAAAATTAATTACATTTAGTAATTAATCTAATTATTAATCACCTTGATTAATATTCAATTAAGTAATTAACTATCTTTAATTACTTATTTACAAATTAATTAACCAATAATTAATCATTAATTAATTCCTTAATTAATTACAAAAGTAATTTTCCAAACTACTAATTACATTCCAGTAATTATCATTATTACTTCTCTAAGTAATCCTACTCCATTAATTACATTAAGTAATTACTCTCTTAAAATCATCAAATGATTTATTAAAATTAATTAAACTAAATTAATTAACTTAACAATTCACAATATTAAAATTAATTACAATAAGTAATTAATTCCTTAAATTCTTTAACAATTAATTATACATAACAAATTTCAATTAATTATATTCAATTAATCAATCTAGTTAATTATCAAAATAATTACATTAATTAATTATTAAATTATCCTTAGATAATTATCACCATTTATTAATTATCAACTTTTCAATAATTATATACTTAAGGAAATTTGAATTAGATTAATTATAAATAAATCATTTCCAATTAAAATTAATCTGGACCATTATTTAAAAGTCAAATAATTAAGTAAAATACTTAATTATTTTGAATATTTTCAAAATAATTTAATTACTTATTAAATGACTCATTTAAATTCAAAATGTATTAAAACAATACATTTCTAAATTTAAATTCAAATTCTATTTAAAAATTTGATATTTAAAATGTTTAATCATTAAACATTAATTCAAATTAAAATAATTATAAACCTTACAACAAAATGAATGTTACTGAACATTCATTACCTAAATATAAAGAAAGATTTAAATTGATTATTTCAATTCCCAAATTTAAATTAAACACTTCATACTTTAATTCCATACTAATGGAAATTAAATTCTTTCAAGTTTTAAAACTCACTTGAAATCAATTTTTCATTTTCAAATCTATCTTTAAAACATTTGAATATGTTCGTCATTTTTAAATTTATAAACTGTTTTGAAATTTAAAACTGGTTTTCAAAGAAACTTGAAACAATTTTAACTTAATTTCAAAAACAAATTTAAATCTTCCTTAAACCATTTAAATCTGTTTCAAAATTTAAAAATTTACAAAACAGTTTGTATAAAAATCTGGGTTTTAAAGAATAAACCTGAAACTGTTTAAAACTTGACCTAAACTATTTAAATCTTGTTTAAATTTAAGATTTTCATTTTTAAAACTTTTGAATTCAAAACTACATTTGAATTCAGATTCAAGTATTACCTGAATCAAGTTTCCACTTAAAATATGAATTTATTCAAAAATTTAAAACTGCAAAACTTCTCAGGCTTAAAACTGAAACTGTTTTAATTTTGATTTAAAATTGAATTTAAATCTTGTTTAAATTTAAGATTTTCATTTTAAAACTTTTAATTTCAAACTGCATTTGAATTCAGTTTAATCTTACATTTGAATCAATTTACAATCTTTAAAATATGAGCTTCATTCAAAATTTTAAAAACTGTAAAATTACAGATTCTAAAACCTGCAACCAAATACCTGAGTAAACAATAATTTACTTCGAGTTCTCTAACCCCTAGCTTCGAGTCAAAATAAAAATTACTCGAGGAATACTTGAGTAAATACCCTGCACACAATCCAATAGTTCACCTGAGTTCAACATATATGGTGCATATGCACAGTCACTTTGGCGAACTCTGGCCATGCTAAACCATTTCCACAAGAAACTGACCATCTCCTTACATTATCACAACCATCCATATCTTTCCATAACAACTGGAAATCAAAAATTGGAAAAACAACAGCAACCCTCAATATCACCACATCACCATACCAAACCTGTCAACAGTCCATAGCCACGCTTCTGACCATCATCACTGCTGAAATTCCGGCAGATGATCCATCTACAACGCCTCTGCAACCTCCCAAATTCCCCTCTTACTCGATGCTACAGGGTGAATGTGAAGAACCAAGAACTGCAACCCTGATGCCAAGGGTTTTGAAAACCTGGGAAACCCAATATCATCTCCTTCCCTTCTGATCATCCATCACCAATTTTCCCTGACATTCTTACACCAAAACTCCACTACAGTAGGCGTCTTAACCTCCAAATACACTAGCCTACAGACAATTTCAAATTTTCCTATTTCTGTTTTTAAACAGAAATGCTTTTCCCCCTAATAGTTTATTATAAGCTGTAATATTTGTTTTAAAATCCATTTTTTTTTTAAACATGAATTACAAAACTGTTTAATTGATTTAATCTATTTGGTATTTGATTCATTTCAATGATGTTTGGTTTATTTAAAAATACTTACTGTTAAATTTGTTCAGAGGTAATAGAATTTTTAAATACAACTAAATCATGATTTAAGAATAAAATTTTGATTTATAAACAAAATTTACAAACCTGGATTTAAGCTAAACAACCAAACTTTGTTTACATCTCAATTCTATCAGGGATTCAAACCCAGAGATAAGGGTTTTCTAATAACAATTCTTAGTTTTAAAATAACAACAGGTGTGCAGATTCTAAACAACAGCAACATACATATATATGTTTACACAAAGCATTCAATAATATGTAATCATCTCATCATCTTATCCATATGCTCAGGTGTCTCAAGTTTTTATGCATGTAAGGTTACTCCTTTTATTTTATTTTTAAAACAAAACAGAACAATCTTGTTAAACAGTTTAATTTCTGTGAATAAAACATAAACTCTGTAGTTTATGTTTGATTTTGATATTTAAAGGAAACTGTTTTTAAAAGATAAGAAGCTTACTCACCAAAATTAGAAGATGCAGAAACAATTTAGGTGCAGATTCCATTTTCCAGAAACTGTTAAAACTGCATATTGAAATCTGGCTTCCACTTTGATTACAGAAATTACTTCTCTGGTTGATGAAGATTTCATGCAGACCTTCCAAATTTTGGATTGAAGTAGCACTCCAGATTTGATGTTGAAAAATGGTATGCAGACTCCATTCTTCATTTTGCAGATTTAAGAAATTGATTGCTGACATAGATTGAAGTTTGGTTTATAATTTGATTTTGCAGATTTTTTTGAAGATAGGTTGCAGATTTGAAGATGAATGCAGATTTTAAAACATGCATTTGTTTTGGGGTTTTTAATTTACTGAAATTTGATTTCAGGTTTCAAATGAGAAAATGGGTTGAACAGAGAAAACATTGTCATATTCTCTTATCAAAATAAATTAAAATAAAAAGCTTTGAAAACAAATTCCACTTGTTATGTTTAGGTGTAGATAATTTTACAAGTGTCTATTTTATGTTTAAAAATTTAACACATGTACATTTCAATAAAAAGAGAATTCTAAATTTATGAATGTATTTAAATTTGTCATAAACCATTACTAATTTGTTTTAAAATGTTACTAAATGATTTGTTAACATTAGCCTCTAAATAAATACATATACACTTTTTATAAAACTATACATTTACATTTTAATGTTTGCTTAATTACTTTTTTTAAAAATAATATTCTTTATGAAACTAAATTTCAAAAGAAAAGATTTGTTGAATTAAATTTATTCAAGAGTTTTAAATCAAATGTTATATTTTAACAAGAATGAATTAAATCTTATTTCAAAGAAAAACAAGTTTAAAAATAAACAAAACAAACTTTTATTATAAAACAAAATTTAAACAAAATTTATTCTTATAAACAAATAAATACTTACTTATATTTCTATAAAAAAAATATAAGAAAGATTTTTTTAAAACAAACTTTTTGAAAAGTTTACAATACTAATTTAAATTAGTTTAAATCAGTTTACAAATTATACATCTATATAATAATTAGAAAATATCCTTTATTAAATATAAATTAAAATTAAAACCAAATCCTCTATTTACAATGTATAAACATTTATACATTATAAATAAAATATTTTTAAATCAGCATAGAAAGATAAATTTATTACTTGAATATTTTTAACATTGAAAAGAATATCATTTAACAAACTAAATGATTATTAATTTTCAAAAGAGAATTTCTGTTTGAATTAATTTATTAAATCAATATTTCACCTTTTTAAAACAATTATTAAAGAAATTATTCAATAATTATTGCCTAAATTTTCGGGACATCACAAACGCCAATAGGAAAATCTCAATAATAATGCCAAATCTCAAATAACGCCAGTGTAGGCAACTCAAATTCCCATAAGGTAATCGCCATATATACATATAAAATAGCTCGAATGGCCAACCATGAAAAAGGCGATACACTTGGGAAATCAATGAAACCATCTC
Organism: Allium cepa; assembly: GCA_030765085.1. Lineage (NCBI taxonomy): Eukaryota > Viridiplantae > Streptophyta > Magnoliopsida > Asparagales > Amaryllidaceae > Allium > Allium cepa. The sequence continues at coordinate 473,014,246 of CM060943.1, read as the reverse complement.
AAAATTTGCATGTGCTTTTGGCCGAAGCCTGCCAAGTACTGATCTCAAATATGGTACCACACCCAAAAGCAAATACGCCACAATGACAAATACGCTGCAATGGCAAATACACCACAATGGCAAACGTCTCGAGGGTAATTATGCCGCAATGGAAAACGCCGCAAGGGTAATGATCCGAAGGTCCAGTACTGGCAATACGCCGCAATGGCAAATGTGTCACAAACTCTTGGATAGGAAGCCGAACCGTGTTAGCGTATGTCTCATACCACACGTTCGCATCAAATGGTTTACTAATCACTAGTAAATTTCACACTCAAAGTAGTAAAAAGTTTACCTCATCTCAACGGTAAACTCGACTCGAAGGTCAAAATGATCAAACGGACAAGTCGAGAATTAACCGATAAGATAAACGCACGTGTCACATACCACACCAAACCGTTTAATTCTCCTTCTCATTCGAAATGTGCGAAAACATGAAATTTATATATAAAATAATTTACTTTGAAAAATAAGCTTTGAAAACAAATTCTCGAAATCAATTTGAAAACCCTATTTGAAAATTTCCCTTATTATAGAGAATAAATAGGTTTTGCACTTGAAATACTTTAAAATATTGTATAATAACTATTTCAAAATGCCCATAAATTTTATAAATTATTTCAAAATTGTTTTGAAAAATCCATCCTCAAAATCAAAGAAATCACTCAAAACCGTCATTCAAATTCATTTCAAATTCAATTCAAAATTGAATTTCAAATTCAATTCAAAATTGAATTTCAAATTCATCAAAACTTGGTTAGCCTATTGATAGGCATCATAGCCCTCACAACATTTCAGAAATATCACAAAAACATGAAGTAAAAGTCAAAAGTCGGATGGAAAAAGAACACAAAAGTGCATAGGCAAAATAATACACAGATATTAAACCTTCTCTGGGTTCAACTTTCTGACATGAAATAGGTAGCTAAACAACCTCCGATTGAACTAAAATTGGTCTGCATATAGTAGAAAACTTCAGCTTTCAAACAAAAAAGTATCTATGAGTTCCGAATGGAAATGAAACGTTAATCTTTGTCAAAAATGGACTCAGGCCATGTTTGCAACAGTTCAAAAACAAAAATGTGCCCATGCTTGAAAACCATCTTGGGTTCAACTTATAGGCCTAATAATGAGGACTGCAGGACCTCATATTGGGCTGAAAATTGGTATTCAATGACTAGAATACTTCATATTTCAAACAAAAAAAGGAATAATGAATTTCGACTGGAAATGAAAAAGTTACACCATCTCAAACATGGACTCAAGCCATATTTGCAACTGTTCAAAAAACAAATGTACATGCCTAAAAAACAAATGTAAATTACTATCGATAACGTTGGCCAAACGCATCAACCAGAATTCTTAAAGCACCAGACGGACAACCCAACACAAAAAATCGTTTTCTTTAAAATGAAATATATAATATTCAAAATATTCTTTGTTTTTCTCAAAAATCCAATTTTCACATAAAAACATATCTTCAATTTAAAAGATTTGAAAACTCAATTATAACTTATACTCAAAATCAAAGACACAAGAAGAATGCATCAAGATATTCCCAGAATACTCAATTCACAAGACTGATGGAATAGACAGGAGCATTCGTTATTTCTAATGGTATAACAAACCATTCACAAGAACCATACGTATGTGGAATGATATAAGAGGAACGCTACCCCCCACAACTCGTAGCTCATGAAAATCGGTGTAAGTTAAAGCGGAGGAATAACCCTAGCACCACCTAATGGATAAAAACAGAAATCAACGAGATATAAGAGTAAGGTTAAGATATCTTCTCGAATGAGAAGAAGGACACTAACAACATATCATTACTTTAAGTGAAGTAATTTCACAAAGTATATTAACGATTGAGTATCCAAAGAGGATATCTCAAAAGGAGGTAAGAACGACAATATCAAATAAATTCAATGAATCGCCTCATTTCCCTAGTGGACACCGTCATGGGAGGATGATAGAAATGCTAAGAACCAGGAATGAAGTCAATACAATAATCAATTGCCCGATTGGGTGTCATACCCAGGACTCACAGAAATCAACAGAGTCATAATGGCTGGAATTTGAGATATATCTCGAAACTTAAGAGTGAATACATGTGCTTTAGAATCATCATTAACATTCCGAAGAACAAGAAACAACAAATCAGCCAAAATTAGGATACCTAAATATATGATCCTTTGAATTGCAGAATGCGGCTTGATAATATGCAAGCCATTCCATTCAAATCATTCCAAACTCCAAATAGAAATAACATCCTAATTCGCACAAAAAGATAATCTACAAGGAACAATCCCAAAATCCTCAAACATCGTACCAAATATTGCGGATCCCCTCAATAGGATTCGCAATCCTTAAAGAAATCACAAGATAAGAACATCAAAAAGCATCAACAAAATTCCTCCGAACGGATGAGTGTCGTGCATCCGTATCAAAGAGGGCTTGAATAAAATAATCACAATTAGGATTACTCTTAAGATAGGATATAATCACTTTCAATTATGGAATACTACGGAATAAAAAATATTCCTAGACATATCCCATACTTTTATCTCAAAGTACACAATAAGACAAAGGACATGATGATTAAGGGATTTGTAACACTTGTATTACACCTAGATGTATCGTAATTTGTGTTTCAATTCTATGTTTATCATACTTTGTTTTGAACTCAGCTCTAATACCAAGCTGTGACGATCCACCTCGAGACTCACATTAACAAAGAGTATTACGGGGTAATACTGTCTGCTAATGTGGAGAATAGGGCTAGTTAGGAGAGAACCTCTATAGTCTTATCTTTAATATCAATTGAATACGTCGATTAGTGCTCTATATTTCTTTTCCTAACTCAAGTGGATCGACATATCCAATAAATTTTTTACACAAAACTACAGGTGGCTATAGGATCTAGCAGAACAAAATACAGCAACTCAAATGCTAAACACATCACAGAACAACAGATAATCACATATATACACATGTACAGACACATCACAGAGTATATAAAATGATACATCACATATGTGGTATGACAACTACGATACAAACACAGTCCAAAGAATATACATATTAGAGTAGATTTAAAAGAGCTACTCAAAAACTATATCAAAAAGGCGATAGCAGAAAATAGTCCATGCGGAAGCAAAATTGGCTAAGTCCAAAGGTACTTATCCTGAAATACCTCGGTCTAACCTGAGTATAAAATATAAGGGTCAGTCTAGCCAAACATATTAGTTTAAGAGGATAAGCAGTAGTAAATGCATAAGAATAAGGGTAATGTTCTTCTTAAACAAGAAGGAACAATACCGAATATAACCATGAATATAAGTATGGTATGGTTACTTTTGTTGATGAGACGATATCACTTGAACAAACATATAATCTCAAAAGAGATAAAACATAGCAAGCCTCATATCATTGGCATATCACAGATCATCAATAGTGGTTTAGGGAAAATATAACTCCTAAAAAGGAGAAATCCCAAAACCCGCCATATCGGCAAACTCAAAGAAATATCAAAGAAATCACCATCTCAAAAGTACTCCACAAGGCAATCAAATATAACTCTCCAACATAGGAGAATATAATCCAAAATAAACGCCAAAAGGCAATCTCATGTAATAACGCCAATTGGAAAATCTCAATAATAACGCCAAAAGGAAAATCTCAAATAATCCCAACGTACGCAACTCAAATTCCTATAAGGTAATCGCCATATATATATATATATATATATATATATATATATATATATATATATATATAATGGCTTGAATGGCCAACCATGAAAATGGCGATACACTTGGGAAATCAATGAAAAAAACTCAAAATTTGCACGTGCTTTCGGCCGAAGCCTGCCAAGTACTGATCTAGAATATGGTACCATGCCCGAAGGCAAATACATCACAATGAAAAATATGCTGCAATGGCAAATATGCCGCAATGGAAAATATGCCGCAAATGGAAAATGCTGCAATGGAAAACGTCTCGAGGACAATACGCAACGGCAATGACCCGAAGGTCCACTACCGGTAATACGCTGTAATGGCAAATGTGTCACGAACTCTCAGATGGGAACCCAAATAATGTTAACGTGTGTCCCATACAACACGTTCGTACTAAAAGGTTTACTAACCGTTAGTAAATTTCATACTCAAAGCTGTAAAAAGTTTACCTCATCTCATCGGTAAACTCAACTCGAAGGTCAAAACGATCAGACAGACAAGTTGAAAATTAACCGATAAGATAAACGGACATGTCTCATACCATGTATTTTACCAAACCGTTTAATTCTCCTTTCAAATGTGCAAAATTTTTAATTTATATATAAAATAATTTACTTTGGAAAACAAGCTTTGAAAACCAATTCTCGAAATCAATTTGAAAACCCTATTTGAAATTTTTTTCCTCATTATAGAGAATAAATAGATTTTATAGTTGAAAATACTTTAAAATATTATATAATAATTATTTTGAAATGTACATAAATTTTAAAAATTATTTCAAAATTGTTTGAAAAAATCCGTGCTCGAAGTCAAAGAAATCACTCAAAACCGTCATTTAAATTCAATTCAAATTCAGTTCATTTAAAAAAAAAACTTGGCTAGCCTATTGATAGGCATTATAGCCCTCGAAACATTTCAGAAATATAACAAAAACAAGAAGTAAAAGTCAAAAGTCGGATGGAAAAAGAACATAAAAATGCATAGGCAAAATAATACATAAGTCTGAAATCTTCTCTGAGTTCAACTTCCGGACATGAAACAGGTGGCCAAGCAACCTCTGATTGAACTACAAATTAGTGTGCACATAGTAGAAAACTTTACCTTTCAAAAAAAAAGAATTAATGAATTCTGACTGAAAAGAAAATGTTATGCTGTCTCAAACTTGGACTCAGGCCATGTTTGCAATAGTTCAAAGACAAAAATGTGCCTAGACCTGAAAACCATCTTGGGTTCAAATTACAGGCCTGAAACAGAGGACCAAACAACCTGATATTGAGTTGTAAATTGGTACACTCATACTAGATTACTTCATCTTTCAAACAAAAAAGAATCAATGAATTTCGACTAAAAATTAAAAAGTCACACCGTCTCAAACATGTACTCAGGCCATACTTGCAACAGTTCAAAAAAACAAATGTATGGACCTGAAAACCATCTTAGGTTCAAATTTTAGGCATGAAACAAAGGACCAAAGTACCTCAGATTGAGCTGAAATTTTGTATGCATATAGTAGAAAACTTTATCATTCGAATAAAAAAAATCAATGAATTTCATTAAGAAATGAAAGAGTTGTGTTGTCTCAAACATGGACTCATGCCATGTTTGCAGCAACTCAAACAAAATATGCCTAGGCAAAAATCTGGAATTTTTTTTGATTTTGCAGCAAAGTTTTGAACACTCAAATGACAATATTTTTCAACCAAATTTTGCAGAAACAAAGTTTAACATATAAACTATTGTCTGGAAGAAATCCGGCAGCATTTAGTTGTCGGAATCAAAAGTTATAAGCTTTCAAAGTAGCAATATAAATCAGATTTTGAACAGAGAATAACTATAGGAATATGCAAACAAAAGCTAATTTATTCACCGTTTTAGCCGATTTAAATCTTGGCTCAGCTAGCTTTTGTGAATTTTATAACTCACCTTGCTGTTTGAATGAAAAAGCTTGGATTTATGGCTGCAAGTAGGAAGTTTTTGCTTGATTCTAGCCTCTAAGAACCGTACAAGAGAAGAACGGTACATGTAAGAATAAATACACAGTAAATTAGAAACATAATTCACAAATCAGAGATTTTTGATGAAATTGCAAGTTTGGAGTTGGATTATCTTTGTATTATCACTCTAGATTGAAAGAATTGCTATATATTGAATTTAATTGAAGAAATTTACTTGGATTTTGAATTTGATGGAGTGGGTTCTATTTTCTCTTTACTGGTGGAAGAAGAAGAGGATAGTAGAAATGTACGTACAGGTTAATTTCTGTTTTCTCACTTCCTTAATCGACTAAGGAACAATAATGGGCTAGTGGACCTAAAAATAATAGAAAATAAAAAGGCTAAGGTTAATTAATTCACACTGAACTAAAATATGAACCTATGTCACATATACACAAAAAATGCATTTTTCTTCATATTTTTGCTCAAGAAAAATATGTAAACTTGTGTACTTATAAAATAAGCATTTTCTACCAAAAAAAAGATAAATTTATATTTTTAAAACATTTTTATTATTAAAATCCTTTATTTTACAAAAATGCACTATTAACGCAATAAAATACACAAGTCTGTATTTTTTTACTTTTAAAATTTAACAAAAATACTTTTCTCGATTAGAAAAATATTTAAAACCATTTCCAAACTTAATTTTTAGCCAAAACATATTTTTAAACCAATTTCCACCTTTTTATTTAAATGAACATCTTTAAAAATACATACTTCTTTTATAAATTATTAAAAGAAGTAAATGGGCAATGATTATTATAATTATTGCATTTTCGCTAAAATAAAGTCATTTTCCATTTATTATCAAACCAAACAAAATAAAATAAAGTTCTAAACTTTATTTGCACAATTTAATTCCAATTTCATTGTTTATTACAAACAAACAATTTAAAATTTAAAATTTTAATTTCATTCACAATATTAAATTATAATGCAGGTAATCTCCAAACCAGGGTTGTTACATAGAAATACAATAAAAATTATATTTTAAAATATATAGATTTAGATTCAATTTAACAAAATAAAGAAAAGTAGCTAATCAATTCGAACCTATAAACATTCAGATCTGAAGAATTAAAATTTAATTAGAATGCTTAAAAACATAGATCTACACTTAAATGTTGTTTTAAAACAAAACAAATTTAACATTGATCTATCAAATAAAAACTCAATCATATCATTCAACAAATAATTCAATCTTTATAAACAATTTTTATTAAGCAAGACAGTAATTCATAATGCAAATTACGAAAGTCAAATTAAATTTCCATCAACCATTGCAAAATCACCATATATATATAGAAAATGACATACCGTGTACCCAATCCTTAAAACATACCTTGTAGATGTTGCCTTTGTTTTGTACCTTGAATGAATAATGCTTTTTGATTTGACTGAATCACCTTAGCTTGTTGCCTAAAAATCACATCTTGATTGATGATATTTCCTCAAATCTTCAAGATCCACATCCTATCCTTACAAGAGATGGATGAACCACTTTTGTTCAATTTTATTTGATCTTTTTATTTGAAGTTGAAAGATTCTAAAAATTCATATTTTTGTTTCTGCTATGAAAAGTTAGGAGGAGAGAAAGAGAAAGAATGAATGAGAAAGAAAATAAACTATACGTATAGAATGAATTAGAGAATATATTTTATTTGAAAGAATGAAACTTTTCCCATTCTTTAATTAAAACTCCCCTAATTAATTCACTTGACTGGTTCTCTCTCTCCAATCCTTTCTTTACACGTATGTCATCAAATGACATAAACTTTCCACAAATCATGTCATCACATGACACAAAATTTCCATATATTATTTCATGTAATTATCTTTAAATTACATCAATATCATATATTAATACACAAAAATATAACTTTTATAAATGCATTAAAATAACTACAAAATACTTCCAAATATCAAATAAATAATAATTAATATTTCTCAAATATCAATTAATTTAATCAATTTACAACATTTTATAAATTAATTAAATCATGTGGTTTTTCAAAGAATTTATCATTACGGTTGTGCGACTCAAAGGTGTAAATTCAATCAGCGATTAATATTGAACTATTCGAATATTAACATTCACACTTCACTTAGCAGGTGGTGCGACATTTTGGCCGAATTTATCGCTTACACATCTTCTGGTAAAATCCAATTTTACTTATTATAAGCGGTACCTAATAGTGATAATTATTTACGCCAATTCTCTCCGTTAAAACTATATCACTTTGGATTTATGGAATTTAATAACGGTCAAATTCCAGTATCATCCACATTCAACTTTATGGTCCAAACACAAAGTCGTTGGTTCAATAATAACAATCATTATTAACCGAAATGCTCTGGCCAGAGACTTTGACTTTAAGTTGACTTTAGTTGACCGTGATACTAAAATTATATAATTAAGATGAATCCTCTCTTGAATTGTGTTTCACTTCCAATGCTTTCACTCGACCCAACTATAGTCATTCGATGGATGCCGTGTCATGATTTAACTATAATCAAAGTAGAGCTTTTACATTGAAGATCAACAATACTCTCAAGTCGAAAGAACTATATAAATTAGTCACATCGATATTCTCTGCTTGACCTTAGTTATGTTAAGCAACAGAAAGTAGCGAGTGAGTCATTCCATAGTTATCCTATAATTATCAGTACGTAATCTCTTGGTGCCCCCAACAGTCATGAGCAATACACTACTCAACATTTGGAGAGTATTACGTACTTTAGTCTCAACGGATGCATCAATATCCAGTCTCGATGCATCTTGACTAAGAACAATTAAAATGGAAGTTTTGTTTCATTGTGATAAATTACTCATGGTTACGACACTTTGTAACTACTATCACAAAACAAACGATCTACAGATTTTTTATTAAATATACTTTTAATTAAATTGATTAATTAATATAACCACATTATATCAATTATATAATAGAAAGAAAACACCTTTATTTTGAAAAAAGATTGGTCGATGAGTTAGATATGTGTAACAAATTACATAATTGCCCCTAGGGCAAACCTCTAACTCTATCAATCTCCCACTTGCACTTGGGGTCAAATATGAACTCTTATTCCTACTTCTCCAATCGGTTTTCTCAAAACCAATTGGGTCTCTTTGTGAACGGGTATGTTATTATGTTTTAATTATGTACTCTGTCAATTAACTCTCTCCGATGGTAATAAACTGTTTTATCATGTGGAATTGTTCAAAGTATGTCTCTCGACTTTAAGTGAGCTCGATGTTCTGTTACGAACTATATTACGACATTGTTATCATATAACTTTGTCACGAGATTCTCAACATTTCGAATCGGCTCAGTTATAAATTTGTATACTTATATTTTATGTACATTATTTTGATTGCGGCGCAATTTAGGTGATGTACCTAGCCTTTTTTCATTGAATCAGCCGTGGTCTTTCATTTGGAAAATTTTCAATTAACGATTTGTTATTGACATATTATACTCAATATTACTTATGAAGTTTGAGTCTGAATACTCCTTTAGAAGGTGTTTTTATTTCTTTAAACAATTCTCTAGTATTTCATAAAGACACGAGAACACTTCAAAAACCCATTTAGCGATATCAATTTGGATTTGATATTTGCTTCATGTATCAAATACACAAGCAAATCATGATATTGTAGACAATATAATATGTATGATAATTCCATTTACCAATGTAAAGGGATCAATCTTACATGTTCCATATTAAACATTTTAATAAGGTGTCCTTACATATCATTTGGGACATTCCCGACATCTTTTATACTCACTATAAAAGACATCGTTTACAATCCAAAGTTGAGTAATAAAACAACTAAGGTCAATTTTAACACCAGTACATCGTTAAAAACAACGTGCTGTTTACTTATAGTTTAGAAATATCAATATATCTTTTAACGTTCTTTCTTATGAACATACGCTTCCTCTACACATTGATCGAAAATCAAACTATTTGATATTTCTATCAAAATACATATCCAATCTTGATGCTTATAAAATGATACTTTTATATCATTTCTTGGATCATATCCAAAGACTCAAAAGCTCAATATCGCTCCCACCGACTTCGAGACATTTTTGGTTGATATATGTAAATAGCTTTCTCTAAATCGTTATTTAGAATTTTTTGTTTCAGTACATATGTACCAAAACACTAAGTCTTATCAAGCGATAATTTTATGACTAAATCTGAATTGGCTTGAGCATGTTGAATACTGAATCTATTACGCTATCTTCAATAATTGAAATTTAAAACATTATTCTTATCAACATTGCTCATTTAAATCCAATTGCGTAAGTCTTGCTTACAAAGACATAATCAAGGCCGATGGATCACATCCCTTCAATTACGATTACCAAAATTATATTTTGATAGCGTACTTGGAATTCTTTTGGATTTGCACATCATACCATATCATAGAGTCGACACTCTTAATGTTTAATTAACACTCGAGGATTATATATTTTTGACATTGATAAGAAACTCATAGTTTCTCTTCAATGTGCGAGAATACTTCTTAAACTCTCTAATACGACGTGTTCATTTAGGTTAGTTAATTTCGTTTCATCCGATCTAATCAGTTCTATCTATGGATCATATCCAATTCCCTTTTACTACTAATAATTCTTTAAAGAAATATCTTCAAAATGAAGTTGGTATTTCTTGAAGCAACGATTATTTCTTAGTGCAACAGAATAGGTATTCACAAACGTTTTACGAAATTCTTTATTTATAAAATTGATTTTCTTTAAATTGACAAAACTTATGTTCAAAACATAAATATGTCATCCAATGATAGTCTTTTCCAAAATCCTTTTGGGTAGATTCACACAAGACCCTTTATGAACAATTACTACATGCAATCTTTCAACTCGCACAACCTGCCAACTCCTTAGCTAGGATATGTTGGAGTTTCTTGTAAACCCTTATCTTATGTGATTTAGTAAATCATTATTTAGATGAAATAATATTAACCTTGTGTACTACTCTTAAGTAATGACCTTATAGGCAGAAACTAACTCAACTTCACTCATAATTAATCGCACATTGTCCAATAAAATTTGGTTACCTCTTAACGATGCATCATTGTGCATCACATGGAGGAGTGACTTTTGAGATTGAATCTTTATTCATTTTTAGGTATGTTTCGAACTTTTTCCATTATACTCACTCAATCGATCAAATCGAATGATTTCTATTATATGTTATTTTATTTACTCCCGTTTTATGCTCTATGAGTTTACCATAGACATACTATACATGTATCAGATACACATGTTTATGTCAGTGATAACTCATTGGTGAATATGACGTGGTACGTGGAAACATTTTGGTATAAATAGACTATGATTGTATACATATACACGTATCAATCCGAAGAATTCATCAACTCTCTTGATGCTTCCACTGAATGGTTGCATAGCCCTTAATTTTTTGAGATATATTTAAAAAGTATCATATGATTCAAAATCATATAATAAAATATTTTCTCAAAACTATGGCTTAGTTTATAATTCCAAAATAACTGTAAATAATAATATAAATTTCTGTATTTTCCAATGCGTCACTTTTATTATGAAAACAAATACCACATTATAGTGTTATTTCATAACGAATATTCATATTGAAATATAGCTATGTCTATTTCTAAATCGATACAGAAAAATAGTCATTATTTCATAAATAATGCTTGGTACATTTTACGAAAATAATTTCCATAATATGACGCAATTAATAAGTGTTGTATGGCATGCTCCCACTATTTGCGCCGTTATTATAACAACGCACTAAATTTGGAGATCCATCATTCACTTAATATAAATTATTTATCTCATTACTGCAACTAGTTTACAGTAGAGAATTTTTTGATCAAATATCCTAAACTCAAAGAAATAAATCTCACAAAAAATAATTTTCTATATGAAAATACAATTCAAAATAGAAATCATATTTCTTATTCCAATGTTAAGTTTCAATCATATTATTACAATTTTCATTTCCGTTGTTTCTTTATGAAGCAGACATGATTATCCACTCTCTTCATCCCAACTGTGCCTTAAATTGCATATATTCTTATACAATCGTTTTCCTTTCAAATAGCCAAACTATTCAAAAGAAATCCTTACTACAATATCATAACAAACTCTTTACAAAAGCGCATTCGATTATCCTTATAATTTAAGGACATCAAATATGTCACACTTTACGTAAACCGATCAAAATGACATTTCAACGATCGACTTCTTAGATCTGTTTTGTAGTTTTTGGTCTTGTGTTACATTAACACAATATGATCCCTTTTGTAATCAATCAAGTTGAATACTCAATCTCGCAATAAGGTATATTTGGTTTATCGGATGAACGAATTTCATTGAAATATTGTACACAACAAACTTTGACCGTTAACCATATAACATTTATATGCAATTGTATATGGATCAAATATCCATAGTCTTTTATTGCTTTTAGAGTTCAAAACTCATTGAATGCAACACATGGTCTTGACCAAATAAATGCGTAAGTAACCGAACCACGAATGTATTCGGTAGTTGTGAAATCAGGCACTTGCAACAAGAATTTAATAGTGGGTATTATATTTCCATTTGTCAATTTTCAATTCAGTTTGTTTGTATGTGTTAACTGATAAACGTTTTATCAATCATATTAAATGCATAAATCTATCACTATAGATAATTGTAACATTATTTAATATATGTTCTTATAGTATTAGAAAGGTTAAATGTTACCATTTCATTTTTCTAATAAGGCTCCCACTAGTCTTTTATGTTTCTCCAAACCCTAAGATGAAACATAGAAGTCTTTCGACTTCACTAGTGGGTTTAGTACTCGTCTGTCTTAGTATTCTGACCTCGTATTTGCTCAACAAATCATAGCCCCATAAACAATGGATAATACCTTACCGGTTGTATCACGTACAACTCCTAACCCATTTTTCCTTGTCCTAATCTCATTTCGACCTTGAATTTTCTCAACAAATCGAAAGAGATTATTCACTCATACCTACTTTATCGTGATGGCTTAAGTATAGTATATGTACCTAGAGTTTGCTCAACAAATACATATATTTACCTTACCTCATCTATTCAATATATTAATAATACTACACATAACATCCCTAACTTGATTTTCTTCAACAACTAAGGAGTATGAAAGTAATTTATTAATATATATATATATATATATATATATATATATATATATGGTAGAGGATAACATTATATTGAAGATTCATAATCTCCAACATATTATATTGAGTGATATTGACTTACGGACTTATGCATTTCTTGTGAAATACCCTCGTGATTCACGTGTCAAACACATCAAAAATCATGATATATGTACATTTACGTATGTATTTATTACTTAAGTCTATTTAGGTTTCTTTAATGTTCCACCTGTAGTTTATACATTTGTATCGTATAAGTTTTATTAGTAAATAATTTTTATATTTCATATTACTTATATGATAGTCTTATGTATAATATTTTATTAAATTAAGTCTTATTTGATTAGCTTAAATTAATTAACTCTTTAATCAATTAATTTAATTAAATGACCTTATCCAATTAATTTAATTAATTAACCTTAATCAATTAATTTTAATTTAATTAATTAATTAACCTTAATCAATTAATTTAATTAAATAATTTTAATTAAATTATATTAATTTATTTTAATTAAATTATATTAATTTCAAAATATCTCTTATACATACATGTATACTTACTTTATCTTAAAACTTTAAAATAACATAACATATATCAACATATATAATACATGCATATAAATATTAATTAATAAATTCAATCAATTAATTTATTTTATTAATCTTATTATTAAATTTTAAATTTTGAAATTAATATTTAAATAATTTCAAACATCTTAAAAATTTTATTACATTTTCAAACATTTTAAAAGTTTATGTTATATTATAACCAATTAAAATAAATTGTGTTATTTTAAATTTAACTTTTAAATTCAAAATATTGTATTAATTTTCAAAATTATTTTGAAAATTAGCGCGAAGCTCAATTCAAATTGGGCCTATTCTATTAGGGGTAACCTTTGGGCTTACTCCACCTTTTAGGTCAGGTGGGACAGGCTACTTGATTACCCAATTCCAATCTTAGACACCACCTTTCTAGACATCATACTAAGTGTGCAAGCTTAATTAGTTAGCCCTAACTTGACTAATTTAGACCATATAGGCTATTAGGCTCCAATACAATTGTTGAAACTGGGCCAGTCCGCAATGAAAGAAATGGATGAATTTCAAGAAAATTACCATTTTAGATCTTCAATGGGCCTATGAAGTCTAAATATACTTAGAACTTTTCTAAGTTTCTTTTAAATAAAATCAATATTTATTTGGCAAGGCCAGCCGGTTTTATAGTGGACCGTCCATTTTTTTATTACGAACGTAATAAAAACTTGAAATACAGGAGTAAGGTAAAAACACCTTAACTACTATGAAAAGGGAAAACAGAGCACAGGAGTGTGACAATATGTCACAGCTACTATAAAATACACCAAGACTACGTTTCCTCCGGAGGAGAGGAATAACCAATATCCTCAATCACCTGGGAAGATACCAACGGGACATTCCCAAAAAGACCAACAAAGGGGCGGAAAAGGATAGTAAGACAAGGATCATAAACCGCAGCATCAGATGAGTATATAAAGGAACGATCCCAGGTAGTATCAGTAAGCATGTCAGAATTCGATCCCGCATGCGGACCGTCCAAATTAAGAACTAAGGAGTCACCAGAAGGCCTATAATAAAGGCATCTAAGGTCCAAATGATCATCGGAAACAAACCTAAAATAGGAGTCATCCATGGGGTTAAATCGCATATCAGATCTATGATCAACCCAACATCTCTCTGATTCATCCCAAACAACAGTCAAACGAGGCGGAGCAGGATCCGAAACAGTACTAGGAACAATCGAAACAGCACAAGGGACCACAGAAGCAGTTGAGGAAGCAGGCCATGCAACAGAACATGGAGGCGGATACAGGACAGATAAAGGAACCTCAGGAGGAGGAGCAAACTGAGAGAGAGCCCTTAGGAACCCATTTCCTGAGGGGAGGTCGAGGAAGACGGATTTTAGGAGCAGCCGCGGAAATAGCAGAATGCGTGCAGGAGATAGCCAGGTGGCCAAAGGAGTGACAGGTGAAACAAATATCTGGAACCCAACCGTATCGAACACGGACTTCCACTACATGCCCAACAGCTAGCTGAACATGAATAGTGGAAGGGAGAGGCTTAAAAGGGGAAATCTCAATCAGAGCCTTAGCGTACATCAATTTTTCACGCGCAAATGTATTAGAATCAAAACATTTCAATTTACCTACGTTACAAGCTAGCCAATTCAAACCAAGCAAAGGTTGAAGAGTAGATGGCATTTGCGAAAAGTAAACCCAAACGGAGATAGCAAGAACTTGCTCACGAGCACTAGCAACTATCAGAGACCATGAAGTAATAATAAAAGGTTTCCCACCAAAAAAAGATGGCTCAACCTCAAGAACACGACAGCGATCGTCGGCGGAGGTGAACAAAATGAAATACATGGAGTCAGCCAGCTTAACACGAAGTTCACCACGAAGCTTCCAAGCCCTACGACAAACCGCAGCCGCATCAGGCAGGCGGTGATTAGGGTCCAAAAAGAAACCAACCAAGTATTATGACCAATAGTCCACACCGGCTTGCATTACAATTGGAGGAGGAATCATCACTCCATTTTCCTCAACAATTTCAAATTCAATTGGTTTGTAATCTCCTGCATTACGGGACAGCGATGTAAATAGCCATGACCATGATTTCGAACAGGCCAGGGAAGGAGCAGCATGACAATGGTTTTGAGTTGAAAGACCGAAAGCCTCAACATCAATAGGATTACCAACAGAGGCAGCTTGGAAGGAAACAGCAGAACTGGGAACACATTCCTCAATGGAATAAAGTCGAACAGTAGAGGAACATCGATCAAGGTTCGAACAATCTGCAGCAACATCAACCATATCACGGCCCAACATACCAAACGTCGCTCCAACAACACCAGAAACACCAATCTCGGAGACAAGCGAAGGCAAACCACCATTCACAGGTAAACGTACATCACCAGCCAAAGGTTCCAAAACCAAGGGACGCGAGCTTGCGCAATCAGCCTGGGAAGAAAGTATAGTGGGCAGGGGTGGGAAATCCGAGTCAGAAAGAAATGGAGGCAACGAAAGAGACGGCGCTGAAGGCTGGTCCTTAAAAATCCTCCCAGATCTGGTGGAAGAAGGCAAATTGGGAAGGATAGGAGGAGAAACAGGCATGACGGGGACAGAGGAGAGGAGGTGGAATGCAAATGGGGGCAGGAAGAGGCAGAACGCGATAGGAAGCTAACTGGAGGAGCAAAAGGACGAAAGAGACAACGAAGACGAGGACGCCATTGTTGCAATTCCAGAAACAACCAAAAAAAAGAAGGGGCAAACATTTAACTTCGTAAATAAAGTTTCACTTTAATTTAATGTGCATGTAAGTTAGAGTATATCAAATATACTCTTATATACAAATTTGTATTTAACATTTAATTTTCAAAATTTACCCAGAAAAGGAAATATATCATTTCCTTTCTTTTAACTCATTCAATTAATGAAGGGGCATAAATTTATTTGGAGAAGGAAACTTTTCATTTTCATTCTTTTAACTTATTCAATTAATGAGGAGGCATAAATTTATTTTGAGAAAGAAACTTTTATTTCCTTTCTCTTAAATTATTTAATTAATAAGGAATCATAAATTTAGTTAGAGAATGAAGCTTTTCATTTCCTTCACTTAATTAAATTAAATAATTGATTAAAATATAATAACATTAATGACTATTCTAAATATGCATGAACTGTAAATATATTCACAACAAATATTAAGAAAGTGCAACATACAAGGAGTGTGGATAGTCAACGGTATTTGATATGTATACATAAAATAAACAAGAACAATTTGAATGGTTATTACATATGAATTGAAATAGAAATAAATAAGGGATGACATGGGTGATTGATACAGTTTCCCTTTTAGTAAACTTAATTGATGCACCATATTAATGACAATCAATAGGTACCATAATGTAAGAATATGGAAGGTAAATAATGAATTGTATCTATACATTATTGTCTTAATTAAAAAAGAGAAATGATTTCATACACTGATAATATATGTAAAGAAAAATAAGTTTTATATGAACACATACAGGTAGATCTAAATATGTATATATGGAATTCAATCAAAGCTTTCTAATAATATAAATTAGATAGTTATTACAGTCAATTTCAAACTTTGATTTGTTGTTAAAATACCTTTTATTCATATGTAAAAATCTTATGCAATAAAAAAGTGCAAACAATACATGCAATACATACATACACGTATTAAAATTCAAAACTAAAATTACACTTTGTTATGAAAGATTAAAACATAGATCTACAATTGAAACACTGTATTGATTTCATACAATTTTCATTATTAGCTTTAAATATCATTCAATCAATCAACATGAAAAATGTAAATTTTCAGATTTAAAGAAATAGAATTTAAATTAAGTGTTAAAACTTAGAACTAAAATAAAACATTATATTTTAAAATATATAGATTTAGTTTCAATTTAACAAAGTAAAGAAAAGTAGCCAATCAATTCGAAAATATAAACATTTAGATCTGAAGAATTATAATTTAATTAGTATGTTTAAAAACATAGATCTACACTGAAATGTTGTTTTAAAACATAAAAAATGTAACGTCCCAGATTTTTCACCGTTTGATTTTTTATATTTAAATGGGTTAAATATTGGATTTGGAATTATAATTAAGTTAACAAGATTTTAAAATAGGAATTTCATGGGTTTCGATGCGTTAAAATGGCAATCCGGGGCACGGTCTTGAAATTCGACGAAACTAGTTCTATTGGATCCATAATAGTGTATTATCATCAAATTTCAAATTTCATAGCATTTGGATTCACCGTTTGGTCGCACGGACTGTAAGCGCACAAAATTTATTTAATTTAAATGGTTGTTTGAAAAAGCTGTCTTCTTCATATGATCGAATTGGGACTCGAAACTTGTTCCATTGGGTTCAGAATGGCTATATAACATTAGGAACGGCAGGCGGTACGTCTAAATAGGGGTTCGAAATAAAGAGATATTTTGAACATTTAAATAATTTCAAATCAATCAATCAGAGGTCAATCGGAGCCAACCTAACCTTATCTCTACAAGCGCCACCCTACTTCCTTGAACATGATGCTTCGTCTACATTTAAAAATCACATACGCTTCTCTTTCATTTTTTTTCTCCAAATCGAAAATAGCTCAATAAAAAAAAGAGATAAGCGATTGGAATCACAACGAGCTCTTGCCAGAGGAAGAGGAGCACGACAAGGGGGTTGCACGCATGAGTGAGACGCAAGTCGTCGAGGCAATTAGGAGGGGATTAGGGTTGGTGAATTTGTGGATTTAAGTGGGAGATAGGAGGAAGCGAGTCCGAAAAGGGTTTGCAAGGTCGATGGGCATCTCGAGGAGGATTATGGTGATGTGCGCCTCACCAATGAAGTGTGCGATATAGGACGTGGCAAACGAATCTTCCAGGTCGAAAATTTGAGATGAGAGCCGAGCTCAAGTAGTCGATGATGGTGTTGTATTGTCGATCGAAGCATCATGCAGTGCACGGCGTGCACCATTGGAGGTGGATTAGTGCAGCTTGTTCAAGTGAAGGGTGGACAGCGAAGTGGAGGAGTGTGACAGTGAGAAGCATGAGTGATTTGACCCAGGGTAGTGGGGCGGTTGAGGAGCAATGGATTGGTGGTGGTTCGACTCATGTGCAGTCGAGCTGGCATTATCGTGTTTCATTTGGGAAGAAGGTAAATAAATTCGTTGTTAGATAATAAATTTAAATTAATCCATGAGTTGATTCATTTTAATTAAAATTGAAAACTTTTAATTTATTAATTTCGTAATTTTCTTACGAGGTTTAAATCGCATGGAAGTTGTGTAGAAAATATAAATTTGGGACAGACTGCAATTTGGAAATCAAGGTGAGTTAGTCTCACTCTTTTTGGATTGCTGGAATTAATTTAAAATAATTAAAATAAATTATTGGATGCTTGGTTGAATTTATATATTATTCTCAGTTTGGATGTTATATTATACACAATAGTATATATTAGTAGTTGGATATATTTTCCACCGTTGGAGTGGATGAGACCCTATGTAGCCCGCATAGTAGCGGATGACCCTATATTACCATGATATATACCTTGAAGTAGGATTGGTATTTTATGATATTTAACAACTATGGATGTAGAGGAACAAGTTGGAGGGATCGAACTGGATTCCTCAAAATGTTGATTGTTTTTCATATATAATAATATATGATGTGTTAGAATAATCTGTTATAGATTATCATTGTGATGTGAATTATTGGATGCTATAGTAGCACTGGTCTAGCTTTTGGTATTTTAAATACCATAAATATTATTTTTGGAATTTGAAAGGATTTAAAAGGAGATCTGAATATAACAATATTCATATAGAATTTGGATTATTTTTAAGAAATTGATTTGAATAAAAACAATAATTGATTTGGTTTGTATTTAACTATTTGTAAAATAATTTTAAATAAAGATTTTAAAATAATTTAAATAAATGATTTTTTAATGATGGATTTTTAAATGATATTTCTGGAAATATGAAAAGGAGTTGAAATAGATATTTTAAATAGATTTGTGAAATAAATGGAATTTATTAAGAAATAGATTTATAAAACGAGAATTTATAAATGGGATTAGTTTTATAAACAAGTGATACTCAAGGAGCTATAAATTTATAAACAATGTTTATAAATAAGGAAAAATGATATCATTTAATAAATTGGAATATAATTCCATAGGGTGAATTTATATCGAGATATGAAAAATTAATTTTTGGGAAAAATAGTAAATTCTATTTTTGAAAAGTGAGGATGGTTAGGAATCGGAATGATATTGATGTCTTATGAATCAAGAGGGATTTATAAATTGGATTGGTTATTTGGATTTTAAAAATATATATTTTTATTGAGAAGTTAAGTTGTTTTAAAAGAGAATTTTTATTCATTCAAACTATGTAATTTAAAGCTGCTTTAGTAATAAAATACTACGAAAGTGGATTTTTCAAATATTTAATATCAATTGAAATAAATATCTAAATTTTATAATAAGCTTCATAAATCAATTTTTTTTTTGAAAATGAAATAGGGAATGAAGTATCAATATTTATTAAGCATTTTAAAATTTTAAATCATTACTTAAATGTGTTTTAAACATAAATTATCATTCTTTAAAAATACTTATTATACATGTATAGAGTTTTGAAAATGATTTGAATTTATATATAAATTCTCTCAAGATGTGAAAACGAATATGATTTTCAGAAGTTATAAGTGGATAGATGAGATTATAAGTGAGTTTAATCGACTTTGGAAATGTAAAAGGAATTAATATAAATTCCAAAAATGTAGGAGGTAGGATAAGAAAAACTCCATAGTATTGACATTAGAAATGATTTCTGAAATTGGAGTTAGAATTTTTCCTATGTGTTGAGATGGAAGGTTTTTGAAAATATTTAGAGACGAAGGATTTATATCGAGATATTTTCTAAGTAATGGATTATAAATCAAAGTTGGAAATATTTCACTAAGTGTTGAAGTGAGGTATGGGTGGAAATATCCTATTATGGAAATAAGTATTCGGAAATGTTTTTAAATATTGATAAAATTGAAAGATATTTGAATATATATATATATATATATATATATATATATATCTTTGTAAAGATATTTTGAAATGAATGTTTTAAAGAATTATAAATAATGGCCTAGCGACTGCTTATGAATGTTATTTGATAGTTAAATAACCGACTATCAAAGTTGGCCAATTTCGTTAATCATTTCGAAGAGACTGGGATTGGGTTTAATTATCCGAAAACCACTTCGATCCGGTTTGAACATTGCTAATGGATATCGTGAAGGTTGTGAAGATGGGGTTTTGGTTTGTCCAGACCCAGTACAACTTGTATGGACGAATGCTATCAGAACATCGTCATTGGAGGAAGATGAGCATTCTAAGTGAAATTGTTCTTGAAAGGTAAATGTTAGCCTCAAGCCTCATCAATCGGGAATGACTAAATTAGTTTAAATGCTACAAGGTTAAGTGGGTTGCACCCAATTAAGGTATGTTATCACTTTTTTAGATATTCTCGGAAATATATATAAATTATGGATATGGTTGTGCATGGAAAAGTAACCGCTCAATTTTAAGGGTAGGAACTACCGAGGTGATAACATATTCGGTACTATCCAGATTAGGGGTAGGCCGGTCTTGTGTGGCAGGGGATGCCGGCGAGGTCCTCGGTACATTTTTTTCTAGAGGTGTACTATGACGGGCGGTGCCCCAGTAGCCCAGTCATTGTATGGAATTCATTCTCCAATACGAGCCTTTATGGTTTTGTTTGTATAGCCTAGTATGCTGGAATTTAATTAATGTAACAATTTCAACTATTTGATTAAGTATTTGTACTTAGACACTATTATAATATTAGAGGATTTTCTATAAAATGTTTTGGTTATCGTGAGGGAAAAACCCGTCATGTTTATGCGTGATGTGGTCTTACAAGATACCATTGTTTTCAAAGGATTTTGATAACTTTAATAAATCAAATAGAGTATGTTTTCTCACGCTAGTTTTCTAGACCGAGCCAGGTGTAATTTTATTATTGTGCTCGGGTCATACCGAGTATTACTTACGAAAGGTGTTTAAAGTAAATTAACTAGTTTAATAAAAGTGGTTTAAATTAAATTAACCGATTTAGGATTTTTAAAGTTAATTAAATGATTTAATAATGGTTTAAAGTTAATTTACTGATTAGACAAAAGTGTTTTAGAGATTATTAACTATTTTAATAAAGATAACCGATTGGTTTATTAAAAGAGATTATAAATTTAATTAATTATCTTTCGGGATAATCAATATTGTTTTTAAAATTATAAAAGATTATAAATGGGATTAATTATCTTCCGGGATAATTAATGTTTGTTTAAATTTATAAAAAGGATTTTAAATTTGATTTATTTTCTTTAGGAAAATTAACGTGGATTTAAAAGTTATAAAAAAGTTTGAAACTGAAAAAGAAGTTGGAATTTTAAATGATTTCAGAAAGGAGGTTTATAAATGGTTTTAGAGATTTGAAAGGGAAGTTTATAAGTGATTTTGGATATTTATAAAGGAAGTTTTATAAATAATTCTAGATATTTATAAAGGAAGTTTTATAAATAATTTGGTTATTTTTAAAAGAATTTTATAAAGAAACTTGGAGATTTATTATGAGTTTATAAATTGATTTGGAATTTTAGTAAAAGAGATGTTAATAAATGAAAAAGAATTATTAAAAAGGATTTATTAAAGAAATTTTATAAGAAATTGAGATTGGACTTTCCCAAATTGATCTTCTTAATTTTGGTGGTATGGACATTCGTTCCATGCTTGACTCTGATGGAATAGTATTTGGGTTTATCTTAATCTCCATTTCTTTTTAAACAACATTTGTTTTGATCCTTTTGATATGATTTAGAATTAAGGAATCTTTTATGGTGCTTTGTGAATATACTTATATCGATGAGAAAGTATATAAATATTTTAAAAAAATAATGAGAAGTGATTTGAAACAAATCAAAGATTAATTTAAAAGGCTTAGTGGGTTCCATGGGAAATAATATCTCTGTTAATGTTTGTTTTTTTGCTAATTAATTAACCGACTATCAAATCTTGGCCTAAATATGTAATTCTTCTTAATTTTGGTGGTATGGAAGTATTCCCCATTAAACACCAAAGGATTTTAAATCTACAAATATCTAAGAGACACGGAGATTATATGGTACAGTACTGTCAATAGTGCTTTACTGTATAAAGTCGTTTTGTTCTTCTAGGACAAATGATGAGTAGATCTATCCACGTAAATGGTTGGGGGTGTTCCCTGCTCTTATGTATTGTCTGACTATTCCAAACGAACCGATATTAGGCATTCTGAAAATTGATCAATTGGTTTTGGGACATCCGATAAGAGGTGGATTGTACATGTAAGAGATTGCTTGAAACCATAACCACTCCAAAAACATATATGGGTGCTATGTTTGGAGGTGATTCCGAGATCTGTTTTGGATATTGGAATCCATGTGTGATTCCGAGACATATTGGGGTATGGGAGTCCATGTGTGATTCCAAAATCCTAGTTAAGACGTGGGAATCCAAATGTGGTTCCAAGATCCATTGGGGGTATGGGAATCCATGTGGGATTTTATGATCTGTTCAGGTGGTGGCGCTTGAGCCAGAATACCAAACACAGCCACATCAGCGGTAATGATTAAAACCAGAGATAAGATGTATTGCCAACGGTTTAGCTAACCCATAAGGATGCATTCGTCTCCTTCCTAGAGTCATGTACAGTTGTTATGCATGCATGAAGCGATGCACTCGGCCTTGCAAGGCCAAATATGTATTTCCTATTGTACATCACTAGGGATATATTGTTGCTTCGGAAGGATAACTCCGATCCTTGTGCAGGAGGACCATTCTCGAAGTACTAAGGGCGCCTCTATGGAATCCTACACAACTAGCGAACGTGCCTTAGCGATTTTTGATTATATACCTTTTATTGTTGTGATGCACACTCATGAGCATTATAACTACTTGATTACTGATATTTTAACCCTCAGACATTATTATAAGATCACTAGACTTTATATAGAAATGTTTTGGTTATCATAAGATAAAAACCCATCCGTATTTATGTGAGGAGTGGTCTTATGAGATAATTTTTTTAAAAGGTTTGTTTAAACATTAAAATCCAATTGATGTGTGTTTATCACGATGGTTTACCAGACTGATCTAGATGTTATTTCTTATATTGCTCGGGTCAGACCGAGTGTATTTACCGATTCAGTTTGGATGCTTTGGAGCTTTAGGAGACGAGCTGAATTCCTTCAAGACATATTCATGTATCTTTTTATTTCCATCTGCATTTATCAGCAAGTTTAAGGACGTATTGTTACAACTGCTCAGACTAATGATTGTTTAGTTGACTCTGATCAGTGTATGCATATTACAGTTTTTCTTTTGTAAAGACCATTGTGTATACTATAGATTAGTCGTTACAATGTGAGATTATGTTCTGTCTTTTATTTTCTTTTAGCCAACAATCTATCTTTTCGGCACTTGGATGCTTGGTACATGAATATCGTGGATGTATTAGTGTCGACTTTTGAAGGTCGAAAAGGTAGGGTGTTACACGTGGTATCAGATATTAGGTTGAGCGAACACCTAGGCTTTAGTGGGGGTAAACTCATTTGAGATAGGGTAAGCGGGACCTCATGACGAGTTTAAGCGCGTATTTGTTGGTGCTATAAAAATGTTTTATATTGTATTGATTTCTCAGTTGAGTGGCTTATGAATTTTGGTCGATATAGAAGGAACAACTATATCGATATGGATTTCTAAACACCTGAACAAGGAAAACCGACACAACATTGTTTTAAAATTGGGTAAATGAAATAATTTTTACCTAGATTATATTTTATATATAAAAAGAATAATTTTTAGAAATTGATATAGTTATATATAATATGTTTGGTTATTACAGAATGATAATATTCGATTATTATCCTCTATTTTTGATTATTTGAGCTCAGATAGTTTATGAGCATTTATTGTTTTGGTTGAATTAAAGATGAACACCTTGTGAGTTCGGTTTCATGATTTGACTATAAGGCAACTAGTGATATGGTTGGATTAAAATTCAATTTTAATAAAGATGTTTATTAAAATATAAACAAGGATGAACAATTATGAAATGATCTTATATAAGAAGTGAAACTATATAAGTATAATTCATAAATATACTACGTGAATAAAAAGGATTTAAACTAGAAATTTGAAAAATTAAATCCTGGTATTTTGGAAATTGTTTGTTAACTTTTATGAAAAACAATAATAGTATTATTTGAAAATATTTGTGTATAGGAATATTTTAAAGAGATAAAATGCACTGAACTCACTTTGTTCTTTGGAAAATAATCCTACTGATGACTACAGCATTGCCGGTGCTTATTTTCGAGTTTCTATGTAAGGATTGCTACCATAGAAGTTTTTTTTTGGTAAAAAAAGATTGTTTTTGATTCCAAATGTATAGTTTGGTATATAAAGGAGATATGTATATTATATTCCAAAATGATTTGAAATAAAAGTTGTGTGACAACCCAAAATTTTTAGAGATTTGAAATTGGAATATTTAATTGATTTTAAATATTTGGAAGTTAGTTTAAACTAAATTTCAAATATCACTGTTTATTTGGCAATTAAATTACTGAATTTATTAATTGAAAATTTTGTTAAAATATTAAATCTTGAGTTTTAAGCTGGTTAAAAATATTTCAATGGCTTATAAAATTTATATTGATTTTACTAGGGATAGTAGAAGTGTTAAATTTGAGTTTTGGGGTGTTTTGTTCAGTTTTAAAAATATATAGTTTAAATCGATATTTAAAAATAGCCTTCCGAGGCACACTCTCGGAATTCAACGAAACCAGTTCCATTAGATCCGTAATAGTGTATTATTATAGGATTTTAATTTTCATAGTGTTTGGAGTGATCGTTTGGCCGTAAGGTAGATAAACGCGCTGAAATTAAATCGAATTTAAGTATAATAATATCATCTCCATACGATCGAATTAGGACTCGAAACCTTTTCCATTGTGATCAAAATAGGGGTTTAACATTATAAATGCCTGGCAGCATGCCTCGATTGGAGATCGAGATTGTGAGTTATGATAATCGGGACGATTTGAATTTGAATTTAAATTAAATGTGTATATTCTCATACAAACGACAAATTTAAACACGTTTCATCCCTTAAGTATACGTGTCTACTGCCTTCTTTAATTTCATTCCAAATGTCCTTTTTCTCTCAACTAAAATCGAGATGGCCAAATAAAATGTTTTCGTTCATGAAACAAAATAAAATAGAAACTGCTGCAAAAAATTGTTTTTTTCATGGCCGAGCTTCTTCTCATCAATTCATTTAGAAATCGAAATCAAGTTCGAATTTAAGGCCGATCTCCCTCTTCTCGTTTAATGGTCGAGCAAATTTTTCAATATTCATCTCGACATCAATTCGAGCATGGGTACTTTGGTGAATCGAAAGCCTAATTCGATTCAAGTCTAAGCAAGATCGAACTCGAGGAGGCGGCTGATGAGGGGCGGAGCGGCACGCGACTGTGGCGGTGGGCCCAGGTCTGTGTGCGGCGTCGATTAGTGGGTTGTTTGATCGGCAATAGCGTGGGCACTTCAGTGATAAGCATGTGGAGTGAGTGGAGGAAGGATTCATCGGCTGAGGAAGTTCATGATTTCGGTTGGGTGTGGAGGTTCTGATGAAGTGTTCACGTGTGCCAACGCCGAAAAGTTCAGGCGGAAAGCATTCAAGCAAGGTGGATAGCGGCATGGTCGGCAGCCTGTTGGGTGAGTATCTTCGATATAGGTATATGCGTACGTATTTTCAAAAGATTGATTTCAGTAAAATTTAACATATTTTAGATCTATATACAATAAAGTAAATTTACTATTGTTGTTTGCAGAAACAGAAATTATTTTATATATAGGTAGAGTTTGGGGAAAAAGGAAATTTTAAATATTGAATGTTTATATAAACTAGATTTTTGAAAATCTATAAATTATTATATATACATATATAGTTTCAAGGGAAGATAGATATACATAAACATTTTTAATGTACGAGCTTATTTTGAAATAGTAGATTTGGAAATTTATTTGCTTATTTTAATTATGTTAGTCACTAAGTAATTTATTAAAGGCAATTTAAATTAAATTTATAAATGGGAAATTTATTTTTCGATTAATTTAAAATATTAATAAGCGCTACGCATGATGTTTATACAAGGTCTAAAACTATGGAGAACAAGTCGAGATGGATTGCATTTGAAAACAAAAATCAAAGGTGAGTTAATCTCTCTCATCTGGATTATTATTATTTAAATTTAAATATTTAAATTTAAATATTTGGTTGAATGATGGAATTGATTGGATGTGGTATATTATATAGTAGTATATAGTATATATTGGAGTGATTGATTTCCCACATTATATAGCGGATGAGACCCTATGCGCCGAATAATAGCGGATGAGATGATATAACCCCATATACCGCGATATTCCACCTCGAAGTGGAATTGGTATTATTATATTGTGCTAATATCTATGGATGCAGGGAAACAGGTTGGAGGGATCCAACTAGATTCCTCAAAATATTTAGATTGCTTAATATTCTGTGATATGATTTATTTGATAATCTGGATAGATTATACTGGTGATCGAAAATATTGAATCATATGGTTTGATTGAATATATTTAGGTGTACTGAGATATAGAAGTTAAAGATTGAATTTTTAAAGGAAAATAAAATAGGAAATTTTTAAGAAAATAATTTTAGAGAGTTTGGATAAGTTAAAGAATGAATTGGAAAGGATAAAAGTTGATTTTAAAAAAATTATGATAAATAAATTCCAATGTATGGGAAAGGAGATTTTCGATTAAATATGAATAAATGAATTCTTAAATTAAGTGATGATATTTAAAGGAATCAAAAATTTATTTTTAAATTCAGAATTTAAATAGTTTGGGAAGGAATATAAGAAGAATTTTGAAATAAATCTGAAATTGGTATTTTCAGTTTAAATAAGATTTTAAATCATAATAAAGAAGTTAAATCTGAAATTAATAGGTTTTGAAATAAAATTTAGTAAGTAAAGGAATTTTTTTAAAAGGAGTAAATTTTGGAAATCGATTTAGAAATTGATTTAGAGTTTGAAATTGTATTCTAAAAGAAAGATGAGACCATAAAATTTATAAACTGGGTTTATAAAGTGAAATGGATACCAGTGGATATTTGGAAGTATAAATTCACGACAGGAATTTATAAAAGGAATAGGAATTTGTTTTAAAAATAAATGGTGGTTTATTTTTAAAGGTGTGGAAGAGAAGTGTATTTCCCTGAAAAGCCAAGTACGTTTTCAAAACAGATTTTTAACTTTAAGTCAAAAGTTTAAAGTTGTTTAAAGGAATGTCGAAGAAATTATTATTTAAGTGGTTAAAATTTTGAAGGTAAATTTTTATTTAAATTAGTTATAGCTGTAATTATTTTAAAAGGTTAATTGGTATTATGTTTTAAAAAGATAATTATTAATATTTATATTTTTTTGAAATAGTTTTATTTTGAAGATAGTGTGATTAAAATTTTATTTGAAACTTGTATAGAATTTCGTAATTCTTATTTTAAAATTTAGTTTGGCTTAACTTTTATTTTAAAATAGTTTTATATTTTATAAAGTAGTTTTTTTAAATATTTTTAAAGTATATATTTTTTAATAAAGTAATCAAGTAGTTTTAATTAAATGTTTTAAAGTATGTTTTAGAATAAAGTGATTTGAATTATTTCAAAAAAAACTTAAGTATTTGGACTTGATGATTTTCAGTGGAAATAAACAATTATGGGAATTTATTCCGTGAGTGAGAGAGATTTGAAACTGATTTCAAAAGACTGAAGTGTAGAAGATATTTTTAATAGTAAATAATTTGGAAAATTATTTAAATATGATGGTTGTTTGTGTATATTATTTGATAGTTAAATAACCGACTATCAATATTGGCTATTGCGCTAATCATTTCGAAGAGACTGGGATCGGGATTAATTTCCCGAAAACCACTTAGATCCGATTTGAACGTTTTCGTGAGGGAGACAAGAGCTGGGAGTGAAGATGGAGCGGTGAAGTGAAAGGGCTAGTCGCTACTAATCCTGAGGGTGATTCCAAAATGGATGTAGTAGGAGTAGTGCCTTCGGTTCCGTCCGAACCCGGAATGGACATGTATGGACGAATGCTTTCATAACATCGTCAGGAGGACGATGAGCATTCTAAGTGATTATGTGCTAAAAAGGTAACGCATAACCTCGAGCCTCATCAACCGGGAATGGCTAAAACAGAGGAGGTGCACACAAGGCTAAGTGGCTAGCAACTAATTAGGGTAAGGTCACCCCTGTCTAGATGTCTCTTTATTTCGTCTGTGTGGGCAGCTGCTGATCCCAACCGCGGGGTGAAATTATTCGAACTATTCAGTAAGGGATAGCTTCGATCTTGTGATGTAGGGGATTAGGGTGGATCCTTGGTATGGTGATCTAGACCACGAACTGTGATGGGCGGTGCCCCAGTAGTCCTACCATTGATGGAAATTCATTCTCCCTATGTGCCCTTTACGGTTTTTGTTTGTAGAACCCACTTTATGGCTAGTAGCTGGAATTTAATAATGTAACAATTTTGGCTATTTGAATAAGTATTTGTATATAGACACTGCTATAATATCAGAGGATTTTATACGAAATGTTTCGGTTATCGTAAGGTAAAAACCCGGCATGTTTATTTATGGCGTGGTCTTACGAGATACCTTTGATTTCAAAGGATTTTGAAACTTTAATAATCCAATTGAGTGTATTTTCTCATGCTGGTTTTCCAGACTGACTTGGGTGTTATTTAACTATAATGCTTGGGTCAGACCGAGTATTATAGAGTATAGGAAAGGATGCTGTGAAGCTCAGAAGACGAGCTGGATGGCAAGACGTAGCATACGTACTTGATGTATAATTCCGCTGTGTTGTAAGTTGTATTGCTAGTTGGTGAGGATAGTTAATATAACTGTCCAGTTGTGTGTTATAGATGTTGTTGAACTCTGATGTTGTATTCTGATGATGTATGTATAAAATAGATATAGTTTCTTTTGTGTAAAGATCAGTTATTATCTATTATATTTTATTCTGCTGCGTTGGTAAGATTCTGATATTGTTCTATTTCTTCTTCTACCTCCTTCTTCTTTAACCCTAATGGTTCGGTTTTCCGGCATTCGATCGTTTGGCATTTGATACAGTGGATGTATTGAATGTCGATTTTCGGGCGTCGAAAAATTGGGTCGTTACAAACTGGGTGCTTTGTTCTTGAATATTCAGTTAAGTGATATTATATGGACTCATGCATCCTATCCCTTAGGATAAGTGGGTTTATGCATCTCGTTTTCAGATGTTATTTGGAATTTTTTTTAATTTATTGAAATGAAATGAAATTTTCAACGATTTGACGAATCGAAAACTTCCAAGTTAAATTGGAAAATTAAGCTAAGTGTTTTATGAAAACATAAGAGAATAAGTTTCTATAACTTATGAATTTAAGGGAATACTAAGTTAAAAACAAAATTTTAAATTTGTTGGATATTTATGTTAAGTGAAATAATTTAAAATCTATGTATATATACTCTTTTGGATATAGGAGAGTATTATATTAATATGAACTTAAGTTTTGAGCTGGTATAAACATAAGTTGGATTTTATAAGACGTTTATAAACTTAAATAATGATTTTATGAAATGGTTCATAAATAATTTTAGTATTAAGAGAAATATACTAAAAGTAAAAATTATTGTAAATAAGAGAAATTGGTATAGTAATAAATTAACTGATGTAAGTTGTACGTAGATCATTTTATTCGCATTACTGTTCTGATCCAGTTTCGAGTACAAGATTTTAAGGTGATTTACACTGCTCCGAGTTAGGATATTTTACTCGATTCTTGACGGCAAACAGTTGATATGGATTTTTGATATGATCCTGAAGTTCTTTATCATAATATATGGCTATGCAAGGAGAACGATGATTTCTATTCAAGAAACCGGATCAGAGTGTACACTGTCGAGTGAGCGACACTAGCTCGAAAGCGAAATTGTGTGATCGAGCGATCATATTTGATATTTTTTATGGATGGTATATGTCCATCGTACGTCTTTAATAAATTATGTACTTGACACTAAAGGATGCAAAATTATATATTCTGTCATTAGAAAACCAAAACTATATGGCTATGAGTTATTTGGTTGGATATTACCTGTAAGTAAGATGCAGTTTCATGGAAGCAAAAGTTAGTTAATGCTTTTAGTTTTATGAGTAGAGTTTGATTGCTTGACTGATAGGTACATGTTTATATTCCTATTATTGTCGATGATGTTATGCCCCAAATATGGAAGGCCGCTTTCCTTTTATTTTCTTTTGTTGGTTTGAGCCTGTAGTAGCGACTGTAGTCATTTCGATTGAGCAACCAAAGGAGACGCTGCCAAAATTTTCCATAACTTTAAAAGACGTATAAATCCAATAACCTATTTCAACAAATTTATTTTGAAAAGTTAATGAGTTTGGAGACATTTTCCCTACTTAGGAAATTTCGAGGACGAAATTATTTTAAGGGAGAAATGCAACAACCTAGGCTTTTTAGTCATTTGATTTTGAATATTTAATTAATTTTAAATATTAAATAATTGGTTTAAAAGATTAATAACCTTAATTCAAATATAGGAATTATTTAACATATACAGTCGCGAATTTCATATTTGAATAGTGATTTAAAATATCGGAATTATAACTTGAATATTAATTTAATGGATTCAATGGTCGTATTTGACTCCTTTCTATTTTGTAAATCATAACATTGAATTCATTTGTAAATTTATTTGCAGTAATAAATGATTCAAATGAATACTAAGAAATTTTATTTTTATTTTTACAACTTATTTTCATTTATGTATTTTTAAATTAATTTATTTGATCTTTCCATAATTTTTAATTTGGAAAACATTCAAACTATTGTTTGATGATTTTTCGACAAACCAAAGTATTATATGATTTTTTTTAAGAATTCAATAACTAGTGTATATTATTATTGTTTTGAGGTCGCGTCGCTATTCTAAGCGTGATTGTATTTTTTATACTTCGTAGTTCATACTTGAATAAAAATAAGTGTGGTTAAGTGCTGAAAAATTGAAATTAATATAAGTCAACACTTACACATTCGACATCATACTATTTTCTTTTGTCTTTGTGTCATTCCATCAGAAACAAAGGTTCATCACTTTATGAAAATACAAAATAATTCACTTTAAAAAAAGTGTTATCTTTGCATTTATAAGAGTGAGATCTACCATCCTATTTTCTTTTTACCGTCTTCGATCATGTTTCTAGTGCTTGAGTGAGGACAGTGTGAGTTTTAAGGAATAAGAGTTCGTGATTTATCAAGCTATGGTCGTCGAGAGCTTGAGGCAATGGTGGACATGTGTTTAATGGTTGAAGAGGAGTTGGCTGTGGCAAAATGAGGTTTGATGGTCTTGGAAAGGGGCATGACGTGGGCTTGGACGCGACTAGTGTGGGTGTCGCGATTTCCAATAGGTGGTAGGAGGTTGAGGTGGTGACATGGCCGAGCTTGGCTCGATTCTTGACGGCGAACACTTGGTACAAATTTTTGATACGATCCCGAAGTTCTCTATCTAGTATATGGCTATGAAAGGAGAACGACGATTTCTACTCAAGAAACCATATCAAAGTCCACACTAGAGTGGTCGAGTGGGTGACATTAAGTTGGAAGTGAAATTGTGTGATTGAACGAGCATTCAAAATTGATATTTCGTATGGATGATATATGTACATCATACGGGCTTTAATAAATTATACGTTTGACATTGGAAAATGCAAAATTATATGTTTTGATATTAGAAAAACCAAATTATATGGCAATGAGTTATTTGGTTGGATATTATCTGTACGTAAGATGCTGGTTCATGGAAACAAATACTAGTCGATGTTTTGTTTTATGAGTAGAGTTTGATTGCTCGACTGATAGGAATATATTTATATTCCTATTGTCATTGATGATTTTATTCCCCAGATATGGAAGGTCGCTTGGCGTTTATTTTCTTTTGTTGGTTTGAGCTCGAAGTGGCGATTTGTAGTCTTTTCGATCAAACAGCGCAAAGGAGACACTGCCGAAATTTTCCATAACTTTAAAGGATCCCTTTTCTGACGCCATGCCTGATGTATTTATAGAGGAAGACGTGCATGGATCAGATTGAAATTTTGGTAGAAGGTTCGGATACCAAGACTAGGCTACACTAAAATTTGCAGGCCCATCAAGGCCCACGATATGGATTGGTACCAATCCATATTAATGCGTCCAAATGGACTGCAATCCTCATAAGGGATGCTACATGATGTTGGCTACTTTCTCCTCAAATTTCGTGCAATTTTGACAAATGGTTCGTATGATATCGCATTTTCCATGAAGTAGTTTTGCTTGAATTTTGATTTTTGTCGATCTCTCTAGAGGGATAGGTACCGATCCCTCCAATCCCTTTCAAATTCCATGCCATGCCTAGGGGAGCTTCTCCATGTTGTATTATGCTTAGTCTCTAAGTTTCATGCCAACTGGATTAGCAGAACTCGAGTTATTGATCAATCTTTGTTGTAATTTGTTGTGAAGGATATTTATACCCAATCTCTATAAAGGGATAGGTACCGATCCCTCCAACTTGCTCCAATTCCCATACGATCCCTATGGGTGTTTCAAATGTTATACTTAGCCTATAATCCAAGTTTCATGGTGATAACATCTGTAGATTTTAAGTTATTGATTGATCATTGTTGCAATATGTAGTGAAAGCTGAATATGGACGATCCCTTTTATACTGATCCCTTTTAATAGGTGAAGTAATTTGCCATAACTTGAGCATACGAGCTCCAAACAACTTGAACCTTATAATGTAGCCTCATGAAGCCTTCCTTGTCACTCAGTAACGACCTTACCAAGTTTGGGACAAAAATTGAGGATATTTACCGATCCCATAGGGAAAGGGATAGGCATTGATCCCTTGCCTAGGGGGAGACATTATTCCATACTTAGAATATTCTGGAGAGCCTAGCTCTTAGTCTCAGCTGATCATCGCTTCATATCAATGTCTGCTCTTGATCTTTGATCCTAATAATCATCTCTTCGGACTGTCTTCCTTGATGATCGCCTAGTCTAACTTGTCCAGTCGGTCTGAATATAGCCGAACCAAAAGGCCGTATAACACTTGCCTCCCAAAGTACGTCTTATTGCGTACATGATGTGCTTTGAATTGAAGCAAATTAGTGTAGCCGAAAAGAAATCCATTTGGTTTCCTGAATAGTCACTATCCTTCTATTGAATTATCTTCCCAAACTGTTGTATCCCTCTTTGATCATCATGAAGCTTGGTCGATTTCCAATAGTATAAATTCAAATTTGTGTTCCATTAATTGCTATCTGTGTCCGGTTCTATAGCGCTAGTAAGCTTTGGCTATCTGATCCAGTCTTTTCGTTAATAACTCCAAGTGAAAATTCAATTTCTGTCGATTTCAACAAATTGAATTTTTTGAATATACACATGCACGTCCAGGTACACGATCTTGTCATTGGCTACCGGATGCATTTTTTATGCTCAAGAGTCATCACCAATTCATTCTAGCTTTATTGCAATTCGATCACAATTCCTTTTTTATATTTTTTGTGAAATAGGGGTTGTAATCAGCCACTTGACGAGAGGGGACTTCAAGTTCTATAGGGATGACGACCTCCGAGCCATAAGCAAGTTGAATGGAGTATGGCCAGTCACGGATTCGTGGGTGGTTCTGTAAGCCCATAATGCAGTTGGGAGTTTATCCAATCATTCACCTCTAGCCTTTTCCAAACATTCCTTTATAATGGACTTTATGATTTTATTCACAACTTCAACCTGTCCATTTGCTTGAGGCAAGCAATTACCACAAATCTCTTTTCATTATGATGCCGATGGTAGAAGTCTTTAAATTTAATGCTATTAGATTAGGTTCCATTGTAGGTTATAATGATTTGTGAAAATCTAGAATGACAGATGATGTTCCATACAATGAATTTGATTATTTTCTTCATCGTAATCATGGTTAAAAGCTCTGCTTCAGCCCATTTAGTGAAGTAATCACTACTACGATGGTGTACTTCACACCACCTTAAGAATCAACATAAAGCTGACGATGTCAATACCCTAAGTGGAAAACATCTATGGAGTGACCATTTGAGTAATTTCCATCGATGGGGCTCTCGGAATTTTTTCAAACTTCTAGCACTCGTCACATTGTCTAGCATGATCGGCTGCATCTCGATTGACAATTAGCCAGTAATACCTATAACAGAGTATTTTCTTTGTCAATGTTTGCCCACAGGTGTGATCGCCGCATTCTTCTTCATGGACTTCTCTCAAAACTCGTGTGATTTCATCATGGTCGATACACCGAAGAAGGGGAACGAAGAAACCCTTTCTATACATGACTCCTTCTTGGATGATGCAACATGAAGCTTTATGGAGGATCTGTCCTTTTTCATTCGTCCATCTAGAAAGGATTCCCATTGTAGATAGTCTTTGACAGGAGTCATCCATGACCCCTTTTCTGACTTTGTCTCCAAGATCTAGTCGATGTCCATCTGTCAATGCTTGGAATGTTAAGTACTTCAATGGAGAAAAATCTAATTGTTGCACATCCTCGGAACTGGCTAGCATGGCCAGTGGCTCGGCCTTTTCATTTTTTCTCCGAGGATGTGTGTAATGGTGTAATACTCGAAGTTGGCCGGTAGCTTTTGGATCCAACTGAGATAAGGACCAAGACGTTGCCCCTAGTAACATAATCTTCCTTGACTTGGCATACCACTAACCAAAAATCACAAAAGATATGTGAAGTTTCCACTCCTAGTTCTCTAGCAAGTTTGAACATGGCTAACAAGGCTTTATACTTAGCTTCGTTATTTGTTGCAGAGAAGTCTAGTTTCAAGGCATAGCAGATTGATCGTTCCTCAGGAGTCATTAAAGCAACTCCGATGCAAGAACATCGATCATTGGAAGTTCCATCTATGTACATTTTCCATCGGTTGGTCGATTCTCCACTACTCTTCAGATTGTCTTCTGATGTAGTGAATTCAGATATGAAGTATGCTAATGTTTGTCCATGGATAGCTCTAGGAGGGAGATAAGTGGTAGCAAATTCGCTTAGCTCGATATTCTATTTGAGTAACCTTCTATATGTCTAAAGTTGCTGTAGGATCTATCGTAACGGCTGGTCGGTATAGACGTTAATAGGGTGAGCCTGTTAATTACTTGCTTACATCATATACTTGTCTTTGGATATGTTTCTCTTCGCATTGCATTGCTTGCTTATGGAGTGTACCAACATAGCTAAATAGATGTATAAATCTTTGTGATCGGCAGCTTGGATAGGATGAGAGGTCTCTTTAAGTGATCTACCAGCTTAAAATGTATCAATGCAGCCTTCCATCCATTCAAAGTTTATTTTCTATCTCCTGATTAGGTCGAAGAAGATAGTACACTTGTCGATGGTCCTAGAGATGAGTCAGCTTAGGGCGATGACCTCCTATTTAGACTCTATACCTGCTTGATTGTCTTCGGTACCTAAATGTCTTTGATAGTCTGAATCTTCTTAGGGTTGGCTTCAATTTTGTGAGGGTTGAGCATTAAACCTAGGAACTTCCTTGATGCAACATCGAAATAGCATTTCGGGGGACTGAGTTTCATTCCATATCTTCGGATAGAACTGAACATCTCCGCTAATTCATCGATGTGGTCGTTTGATCATCGTGACTTCACAAGCATATCATCCACATATACTTCTGTTGATCATCCGATCCGGTCTTTGAACATCCTATTGACCAGTCTCTGGTAAGTAGCTTCAACATTATTTATTTTAAATGGCATCATGACATAACAATATAGCCCTAGATCGG
Organism: Allium cepa; assembly: GCA_030765085.1. Taxonomy (NCBI): domain Eukaryota; kingdom Viridiplantae; phylum Streptophyta; class Magnoliopsida; order Asparagales; family Amaryllidaceae; genus Allium; species Allium cepa. Next base: position 472,977,643 of record CM060943.1, on the reverse strand, counting down.
TAATGAAGCTGATGTGCTTCTAGTCGAGGATGTGCATCAGGATCTAGTTGTACCATGAGTACATATCCATAAATGAAAGCAGTTCATATCCAGTGGTTGAGTCTACCAACTGGTCGATCCTCAAAAGTGGTAAGCTATCTTTTGGGCATGCCTATTTCAGGTCTGGGTAGTCGATGCATGACCGCTACTTTCCATTAGCTTTTCTCACAAGAATTGGATTGGATACCCATTTCGGCAGAGAGTGTCGTGGGTAAATTTGTAGTTTTTGAGTTTATCCACTTCCACTTTAAGTCCAGCAGATCTCTCCGGATTCATGTCATGTTGCTTTTGTCTCACCGTAATATGCCTTGGGTCGGTATTCAATGCATGGCTTGCGATAGTCGGTGAGATCATATGCATGTCAGAATGGGTCCAAGCGAACACACCAAGATTCATTCAAAGAAAGCCAGTTAATTCCTTCATCATCGTTTCTTTGAGTTATGATCCGATCTTCAGTACCTGTGATGGGTCGTCATGGTTGACTGTAATGTCGACTGTTAGCTCAGCGAGTGCAGTCTTGGATTCTTTGAGTTCAAATGTAACTATTTCAGGTAACAATCAATGTGGAATCTGGTTGGTACGGTCAATGGTGACGGTTACTTTGATCAAATCCCAGAGTTTTATCATGAGTTATTAAGTCTGATAGTAAAGGGCTCTAAATGCTTTGAGAAATTATCTACAAGTGGCCAAAGATTAGGCTTAGGAGCACATTGAAGCAAATGTCGAGTAGGGATCAGCCTCGAGTTGCGTGCAGCTGCATAGCTAACTCTTTCTTTGGATTTGAATCTTCTTGTATTCGAGTAACGTGCTTTCCATTCAATGTACGAGTGATCTATTGCTTGTTATTTAGGTTGGATGATAGTCATTGCCCATGAGCTTGGGCATCGATTCGATGATTCTATCTCTCGGCAACCTTTTGGTCGTAGCCTCGAGTCATTGTAAACACTATATATAAGTTACAATATTAAGCTATCATAGCCAGTCCTTAGATGATCACACTTCTTCTCCCAGTCTCGGGTTGATAAGTGTACAGATGGACGGTCGAGTCTCATCCGAACTATGTTTATACTCCCACCTAAGCTCCAAAGACAAAGAGTTGATCGATGAATGGTCAGTTCACATTCATCTTGTTTCTCGCTCATTCCCCAAGTCTGGGGCATACATCGATAAGTAGGAAGGCAAGCCATGTCCACTTTAGCTTTACACTCTTTCCCGTTAAATCGTGGGACCACATCAGTTGATGGAAGGCTGAGCCTCGCCTATCCTAGAATGTATCTTGGTTTTTCCTTCCAAGGGGAATACTTCGATGCTCCATTGGATTTCGAGCATGACTTGGTACTGGACGGTCAACCATGTCCACTTTCATCCATATTCTCTAATCAGATCTAGGGGTAGAGTTGGCTCAGGTCTAGTCGGGTCATGCTCATCCGGTTTCATACTCTTGACGGTTCGAAAGAGGGTATTGGAGAATTAATGATCAAGTCTTTGTTGTTTATTCTCCTATCTACACTCTGGTTATCATATTTTTTCGAGGGACATCCGGGTCACATCTATTTGTGTTTGGTGTGGACCGATATTGACCATCAACCCAGCAGCATAGTATTGTTAGTCGCCTGTAACATCGGACATCATTCTGATTAGTTTTGTATTAAGGCCTCCCTACGGTCATTGCCTTAAGTCATAAAGAACACTAAGCTAGAGCTATAGTGAGCTGTCGTATTCATCTTTTAGTGATCTGTACTCCTGCCTCCAATATTGATTTGGCGAGGCCATAAGTCAGACATTCAAATTCCATCCTTAGCGAGTTTATACTCCTCCTATCGGTCTCAGGTCAGAGTTTGTGGAATAGAGAATGGTCGAAATCCATTCATCTATTCATTCGTATTTATACTCCAATCCATTCTCTAGGGACTTAGAATTATTTTGTGGAGTAGAGAATGGTCGGAATCCACTCATCTATTCATTCATGTTTATACTGCAGTCCACACTTTGGGGACTTAAAGTTATTTTGCAGAATAGAGAACAGTCGAAATCCACCCATCTATTCATTCATGTTTATACTCTAGTCCACACTATGGGGACTTAGAGTTATTTTGCGAAATAAGGAACGGTCGAAATCCACTCATTGGTTCGTTCATATTTATACTCCAGTCCACACTTTGGGGAATTAGAGTTGTTTTGTGGGCAGTTGGTATTCCAATTTATGTTTATAATCCAGTTCACACCTTGGAGACTTAGAGTTGTTTCTTGGGCAGTCGATATCCGCTCAATTTATGTTTATATTCAAGTCCACACTCTAAGGACTTAGAGTTGTTTCATTGGCATTCAGTATCCGCTCGATTTGTGTTTATACTCCAGTCTGCACTCTGGAGACTTAGAGTTGTTTGATGGGTGGTCAATTGCACTTGTTTTTAATTTATACTCCATTTTCCAAGTTGAGGTAAGAGTGATCGAATGAACGGTCAAATCACGTTAATTCATGGAATGGAATTCTGCCCCTGGCATGATGGGCCAAACTTGGCAAGTGAGACGATCGTTTCGTATCTGCTTGGTGGTTGTAGCTCCTCTTGTCAAGTCAAGGAAGGGAGTAGGCAATGGATTGTCAGATCACATCCATGCTTGGGTTGGACGGTCAGGTCACATTCATCTCAAGTTGCAGTCGTGTCCATATGTCAAGGGCGGTGTTTAGTGAGTAGGCGGTCGGTCATCCCTACTTTAAGTCAAGCTTTCGAACTGCCTCCTATGTTTGGGAAGGAGTTAATGTGTGGACGGTTGAATCGTGTCCACTTTAATTGGACCTCGGTCATGCTGAGCTTTGGGAGAGTCATAAATATTTTGACGAACTTCAAGTATGAGCTAGGGAGTGGATGGTTGGGTTGCATCCACTCCAAGTATTTTTTTGGTCTCCTAGTCAGGTGTGGAAGTTGATGAGTGGACGAGCAGTCATGTCCACTTTTCGCTAGATCCTGACCTTGTCAGGGTTTGGAATTTCGAGTCCTTGGCCCTAAGTCAGGGGCATATGATAGCTGATGAGTGGTTGAATCATGCTTATCTTGATGAAATTCCAAAGGTCTGATCATGATCAGCGTAGGTTGATTGGCGCCCAACTCTAAGTATTTGGTCATCTGCATCGTTTGGAAGTAGTTTAGTTCAAGTTGGTAGTAGTTCACAATACAATTGAAATTGAAAATAGAAATAACTCAAAGAAGAATTGAATAAATCTCATTGATAAGTGAAGCAATGCCATATGCTTTCCATTCCACTTTGTCCAAGCCCTTCTCAGTTGGAAGTCGACCGTCAACGGTCCAATTGATGATCAAAATTCTTTTTGATAGGCATTAGATGTTCCCTACTCGCTATTCTATAGGACTGTATATATTTTTGAAGCTTTTCTTTCTGAATCAGCTTTCCGATCACATCTCGGAGGTGCTTGCAATCGCTAGTGTTAGGATCTAGTGCATCTTGGAATATACAACATTCCTCGGATTTTCTTCGGGCTTCGATGGATTCTCTTGAGGCTGATTTTTAGTACTGCTCCAAGTCATGAGTCTCCAAGTAGATATTATCGATTGAATCGTTCAAAGGAGTATATGAGTCAAATTTTGAGATTTTGGGTCGTCTCCTGGAATCTGAGTCCTTAACCAATGGGCCTGTATTGTTCTTTCTCCTAGCCTACTCTACCTTCTCCTTGCTTAGGTTCTGATTCAATTTGCAATAAAAATGATCCAAGGTCATAAGAACTCTCCAGCTAACTTGCTACCAAAAATTGTTTAGGAGTCAATTCCCTTCATCAATGCCATCAGTATGATATCCTCGCTGGGATTGCTCGCTTTAGTGACGACGACGACATTGAATATCTATAGGAAGTCTTTGAGTGGCTCACCTAGCATTTGGAATAAATTGGATAATGACATCACATCCTTGGTGTGAGTCGCACGCATTGTGAACTGCTCGACAAACTTATGATTCGGTTGATTGAATGAGGAGATGGATTTAGGCGATAATCGCATAAACCATATGATCGATACACCTTCAAGGAATATAGGAAAGCGACTACATTTGATGGCACATATAGCTCTGGCGGAATTCATATACCAGTCGAATTTCATGAGATGTAGTGCAAGGTCGGTTTTCCTTGAATAAACCGATATGATTGGTACATTGAATCTCCTCGGATACTCAACACACCGAATGGCTTCAAGGAATAGCTTCGACAGAGTAAGATGCTTAAGTCATCGTCAATCCGGTTCATTTTTAAGTTATAGCTACTTTTTATGCTTGGAAATGATGTATACATGCCTGAGATATGAGAAAACCAAGATAGACCGGTATTGATGGATCAGTGGTAAGTTACTTGGAGTCGGACTCAAGAAAATCTTCTTTTTGCTTGGAGTCGGTAATTGGTTTGCTTGGAGTCACTAAATTCAAAGTGTTTGGTCAATGAGGAACAGTGCTTGGAGTCATCTTGGCATTTGTTGGAGAAAATTTTGGTTTTACCCGAGTTTGGCTTTGGACCAAAGTTTCTTGGGTTTGCTTAGAGTCACATCACCAATGTTCTCTAACATTTCAGAGTATCGTTTGAGTTGCGGTTGCTTGTCCATTCCTTGGTTGCAATTCAGAAGCTGCTGCTTGATCCCATATGCCCAGGGCAATCACAAGATGGAAGGGAAGTGGACAAAATGCACCGTCTTTCAGTTGAAATCCGAATCCGAAATATGGGGGAACTACGCTGCGAAATATTTTTTTGTCATTTAAAAAAAAAGGATCATACCCGATCCATAATTTTTTTTAGGTATAAAGATCGGTAGTATAGGGATCGGTCACATGGGCTTTTAAGAGAGGGTTCGATAGTAGAGGGATCGGTTATATGGAGTGTTGAGGGATCGGCATACGAAGTATGTGGAAGAATTGTATGAAGCATGGAGGGATCAGCATAGCTAGTATTGAGGGATCGACATACGAAGTATGGAGGGATCAATATTGAAGAGATTGGAGGGATCGGTATGGACGAAATTGGAGGGATTAGTATTGATGAGATTGGAGAGGGATCTGCCATCTTAGTCTTGAGAGAGGGATCAGCCACGTAGGCTTTGAGAGAGGAATACGCCATCATGACCTTGTGAGAGGGATCGGCCATTATGGCCTTGTAAGAGGGATCAGCCATCATGGCCTTGAGAGAGGGATCAGCCATCTCGGCCTTGAGAGAGGGGTCGGCCCTCTAGGCTTTGAAAGAGGGATCGGCCATCATGGCCTTGAGAGAGGGATCAACCATTATGGCCTTGTAAGAGGGATCAGCCATTATGGCCTTGTAAGAGGGATCAGTCATCATGGCCTTGTAAGAGGGATTAGCCATCATGGCCTTGAGAGAGGGGTTCGCCCTCTAGGCTTTGAGAGAGGGATCGTGTGACGATCTTGACTCGACCTTCGAAAATCGGCACCGAATACGACACTCATATTCCAATGCCGCAGATCCAAACGCCGAATCTGGTTCACCGGAGCTTTAACACATCAAGTACAACACAGCGGAAGAAAAATGAATAATATAATATACAACAACTGAATACAATGATTATACAATAGAATGATACAACTGAATATCAACACTATCAGAGATACAAGAAATAGCAGTGGTTAAGAATATCTTCAATGCCAAACTCCAAATGATCCATCTCCAATCCAGAACTAGCTCGAACCACCATCACGTTCCACAAAGATAAGCAAGTCAGTCCGTCCAAAGACTGAAGAAAATCTCCAAATGCTACCAAACCAAGGATTTCGAAAGCTATCGAATCTACACCGATTATGGGATTATCTGAAAAACCCCAACTCTAAACTGCCCGTGTGGAAAATTGTGGGCACCCAAAGTTTAGGAAAGGAACAATAAACTCCGAGTCAGTTATGGGGCTGGTGTGAGTAACAAAAACAGTTTATATTTTAAAAACAGACAACAAAAGAATTTAAAATAAATTCGCAACGCTTTTTAGAAAATGAAACTACCATAAGGCCTCCCGCCACACACACAATGCAAACGCAGAATTGGAGGAGATTTCTCCTTGTGATAGTAAAAAATGCTTGATACGAGAAAATCATTTGATATTGTTATAAGTGCAGAGTGTAGAAAACATTTCGAAAATATAATATAAATCATAGCCAGCATAGGCATTTTGCACTATGCCTACTATAGCTACCAACTAAACAGTGGTGTCCACCATAAGTAAATGGCAGGTTATACAACTAAAACCGTACAAAGTGCGTATTGAATGAATGGATTTCCAACAAATGGTCAGGCTAATGAACTTCCCACTGTCCATGGGTACGCCTTTGGCGGGACGTCCCGAGAACATAACCAGCTCTCTGCTAACACAAGGCCGGGTTACCTCTGTAACTAGGTAACTACTACAAGAATATGCCATCCCCCGGTCCTTTGGGACCTTTATCCGAGGCCCCTCTACCACAAAGCAACAACTACACGGTAAATGAGATTGGAGCAACCACATAGATAAATATCTGGGCTCCATACCATGACATCACCTTTTTCCAAAAGGAAATGACATACCCTAAAGGGCGCGACCCTCATAACCTTGCCGCATCTTTCCTATTTTGACCATTTCTGGAGAGTGAGGTCCTGATGCAGTTTCATCCACAAAGCTACGCTTTATACAAAAGCCATGCTTTGATCACAAATGATCAACAAATAATCATCAACACATAGCAGCACTCAGCATGCCACACTACCAAATTGGGAATATATCACTGATAACCTTCAACTACATAACCTCTGAGCTCGTACGTCTCAGAAAAGGATGTTAAGCTAAGAGAATAAATCCTCCGCCACCAACAGATACGTATTTGAAAGAAATCTGCTTTATATCTCAAAGTGTAGTGTCGAACATACAACCATAAAAGTCTGTTCCGGGTTCGAACAGAACCGAAGGCACTTCCGAAGAAGCCTTTGCAAATCTGGGTATTTACAATCCCGATCGGACTTTCCATCACTTACGAAATCTCTATACCGGCACGACTCAGTGCAGAGACAATCGACGGGTTATCGTTTCATTTTCGAAAATACCCAGTCTTCACCACCGGTCTCCAAATGCTATCCATAACGACGTATCATTATTCGGAATGGGTTATATGACACAAAGGTCCTCTCCCGGCTAAACCGAATAATGAGCGTAATATTTAAAAACTTATGGATATGGGATTTCAGTTAAGTCACAACTTATTATCCAAATCTTTTCTTTCAAATGGTTTAAACAAATTACCATTTCAAATCTTTTTAAATGAAAAGATTTATTTCACAAAGTTCACCCAGTTTCACAAAGATCCATTTCCGGATTTCAAAACGATTTCCATTTCAAATTGGATTAACTCATCCAATCTTCAGTTTAAGATTTAATTCATAACTTTCAAACCATTTCCAATTCAAATCTTTATTATATAAAAGATGCATCATTTAAATCCTCTTCGGTTTCAAAACAAGATTTAATCGTCTTCACAAAGGTTAATTCATAGTTTTTCTAAACCATTTACAATTTCATTTCAAACTTGAAATCTATCGACAAAAATTGGAAATTCTTTCTTTTTATGAAAGTTATATTATTTAAAAAATATAGTTTTCGTTTCGGGAAAACTAATTACAATTACACAGTTAAAGCCATTCAAGTATAAAACTTGGGTTTAGATTTAGTTTTCAAAAACCATACTTTTTAAATGGTTAAAAATCCATATAAAAATCTTTATAACTTGTATAATCTTTTTAGACCAAAATTTCCAATTCATTGAATTCAATTTCAAATATTGAATTCCAATTTAAATCAAATTATTTAAATTTCAAAACTTTATTGAGTTATTTAAAGTAACTTTTATTTCTGAAACTCATTTTCAAAACTTTCAATTCCAATTCCAATTCCAAAACTAATTTGGATTCAAGGATTCAATCTTTAAAATTGTTAAAAATCTATGACTTAGCCGATTTCCTCGTGCAATCCGTATTTGTGTGTGTATGGTGCAGTCCAGGGGTTTTACACAATAGTGCAACATCATCAATCATCACATCACATATTTAAACACATCAATATTGATAAGCGGTATAATCTATAACGCTTATCGTTCATTCACAGATTCATGGATAAATAATATAAATTATCATAGATAATAAATTACATTAATCAGAGATCACACAGAAACAATTCATAGCACAAAGTATAACATATCAGAAATATCGAACAGTTCAACAATCAATTGGATTTAAAACATCCATAAGTGAACTCAATTAATTATCTGATTAATTTAAATCAGATAGATCATAAATCATGGTTAATTAACTTTAATTGATTTCAAATCATTTGATTAATTGTCTTTCAATCATTTATTAATTAAATTAACCAACCTTTAAATTATTTAACTTATTCAATTGTCCTTTAGTTAATTCACTTAACTTATTAAAAATCTTTAATTAACCATCTTTGAAATTAATTATCATTAATAGTTATTAATTACAAATAACTTAGACACTTAATTATTAATTTACCAATTAATTAATTGCAAATTGATGAACTCCTAATTAATTACAATGATAAATTAATTAACCAATCTTTACTTACCATTATAAATTAATCATTCTTAATTACTTTAAAATAATTAATTAATAATAAAAATTATCTTAATTAACATTTTAAAAACTTCCTTAAATTTGAAAACAAATTACTACAAATTTGAAAACTTTAATATTACTTAATTTTAATACTTAACTTACATTAATTACTTGATTAAAATATTGATCAAGAGTTTAAACATTGTTGTTAACTAAAATTATTAAAACTTGTATCAAGGTCTTAATTTTAATTATTAAACATTTATTAAGTCTATGGTGTTTAAACTTGCAGAAAACAATTTACTTAACTTATTTTTTATTTATAACAATGCAGTTCTGGAAAACAAACCCGAGATTTCCCCCTATAAAACTCGAGTACCCTTCATGCTCTTCATCGATTTTCCCCGAGACACTCTCCTGTACGCATCTTCTTCTTCTTCTTCTTCTTCTTTAGTTAAAGTTTTAAGTCACGGTTAAATCATCGAGATCAGGTAGCCCACTCACCCACTCGAGTTCCATCCCGATGTAGCACATGCATTTTCTTGAGCTCCTGTACCTTCTTCTTCCCCAACCCTTCAACCAGATATATACATAAGCACGCACACCTGCACGAACTTCATAACCAACGCCGGTTAACGCCGCAGCCACCCAAACACCATCGGTTATCACCCAAATCGATTCGAACAACCCAGAATAGATAATTTTGCCTAAATCAAAATCGAGCGAATTCGAGTCCAATTTTCTTTCCTGAAGCCCAAATCAAATAAAACAATTCACCTCGCGACTCCACCTTACTTCACCAGAACTCTTGCGACTTCGCCCGGAGCTCCGCTGCAACCCTACGCACCTAGCCCCCCATGACCGATCGCCTGAAACGCTTCGACGGCGACGCGACAATATGATTTCTCAACGCGACCCAAACTAGCAGTTAAAACCCTAAATTTGATTCGTTCAACCAATTCATTCATTAGGAAAATTATTCAACAATTTTTCCGAAATCCTCAATGTTCAAACTTACTTCAAGTAAATTTTCAACAGCAAATAATTGATAGATCATCGGAAATTTGTAAAAATGCAAAATCTGTTCAACTGTGAACTGCTCGTGGCATACACCACTAAAAATCTCCATTCTTGTTTTAAAAATCATATTTTCGAATGTTGGTTCAAGTTATACAAACGAATCAATGTTTTAAATCATTTGAATTTATCCTATGTTTGTCTATTTCCTGTAAAAACTTGATTTACAGTGTCTGTTCTTCATTATCATGCAGAAAACAAATTCTTATGCCATAATTTACATTTAAACAAACTTGTTTGGTTGATATTTTAAACCTAACAAAGGTTGATGATAATATTTTGAATCTTGACAAAATATTTGACTCTGTAACTTCAACAGAGAGTGATAGCATATTAAATTTTCACAGAACAAACTTATATATATATATATATATAACACAGAAACTATAGTCAAAACCCAAAGCATATACCCAAAATTACTTACTTAAGTTTTTAAAAGTAAAGTTACTCAGTTTGATTAAGAAATGAATAGATAACTGCTTTGTTGTTAAATTGAATGACGAGGCTGTTGTTTTTCTTTTCTTTCTGGCTTTATTTAAATTTTGAATAAATTGTTTAAGCTTGTAGATATGGTGATGTTTATTTCTGGAATGATAAATTTTTAATGAACGAACAAGAATAAAGAGTAGATGTATATATGAAGAGAAGGCAGTGCTCGCATAGGGGAGGTTATAGCTGGTTTAGCTTCTTTTTTTGATTTGATCAAACATTTTTGACCAAAGAATATTTTTGTTTTGGAGGCTATTTCGGTTGAAAAGATATTAATAAGTACATATGTTTACTTCTTTGTTTACATGAATTATCTCTTTTGATGTTTTGTTCATGTAGATATTTTTGTTTATTGTTTTGTGTTATTACCTTCTTGCATACACTTGTTTATTTTGTTGTCCCCTTGTTTTGCACAGCAACATCCTTGCTATTAATATATTTTTTATTTTTTGTGTGAAGATATTTTTGTTCACTTTGTTTTGCTTATACATGTATTTCATAGGTTTACATTTTTTCTAGAATTGTCTAATGTATTTATTTTTTTTATTTCTATTTCTAGTATAGTACTTATTTTTTTTCTTTGTTTTAAAATTTAACTATCAAACATTTAATTCATATTAACATGTTTTATAATTATATGTTATACTTGTATTTTTGTATTGATAAAATTTATTTCATTATAAATACATCTTCTTACCCAGTATTATATACACATTATTTTAAAGAAAATGTTTTTAAAACGACTACCCATAATTTTAATTTACATCAATAATATTTTTAAGCCTAAATTGTTTATTTAAATATTAAATACGAATTCAAATTCTAAGGTGAAACTCAAATTTACTCATATATATATATATATATATATATATATTTCAAATTCAAAATAATTCCAAAATTTATTCCAAAATTTACATTAACTATTAAAAAAAATTAATTCAAAATTGAGATCGTTACAGATCGGACATCATGGCCTTGAGAGCGGGATCGGCCATTATGGTCTTATGAGAGGAATCGACCATTATGGCCTTGAGAGAGGGATCAACCATTATGGCCTTATGAAAGGGACCGACTCTTTGCTAGCTCGAGTGAAAACTTCGACATCTAATCCCAAGAACTTGCATACATAAGTGAATATGATCCCTTCCAAATGGACATGAACACATGAACAACTCCGAACAGGAATACTAACACAATCAAATCCTCCAAAAATACGGGATGTAGATTTAGTTCCTCTAACCACGACTATCATCTTCCTTTAGATTTACTTCAAATCTGAGTCAAATAGGAAGTTTATCATTTCATAGATGGCTCTATCTCGCGAACATGGGAATTCACTAGTAGATGATGATATCAAATCAAGCTGAGAATTCATTTCTCAGTGAAAGCACCAAAATATTGACGGCAAAAATGGGCATCAACACCTAATAGAATCTAGTAGAGATTAAATGAAGAATGAACTTAAAATAGAGCAAATATCATAAATGAACACGTAGATTTTTATAGTCATTCGGCAATCTTGGCTTACATGCACTTCATATTTTTATTGATCTTCCACTTGATTATCATTACTAGAATGTTTAGATCAGCTAGGATCCATTAGTACAATAGTAAAGAATAAAAATGATAGTGCCTCGGTAGAGAAAGTAGGATCCCTTTTATGATGCCATGCCTGCTGTATTTGTAGGGGAAGACTTGCACGGATCAGACTGAAATCTTGGCAGAAGGTTCGGGAGACCAAGACGAGGCTACCCAAAAATTTGCAAGCTCATCGGGCCCACAATAGGGATCGGTGTTGATCCTTATTAATGCATCCAAATGGACCTCAATCCCTATGAGGGATGTCCTATAATGTTAGCTACTTGCTCCCCAAATTTCTTGCAATTCAGACGTATGGTTTGTGAGATATCGCATTTTCCATGAAGTAGTGTTGCTTGAATTCTAATTTATGCCGATCTCTCTAGAGGGATAGGTACCGATCACTACACCAAATTAGTGATTTTGCAACATTTTATATATGTCAATTTCCAACACTATAGATGTTATAAACTACCAACAGTAAAAAAGTATTAGGTTACCTAAAAAAGAGTTAGTAAAAATAAATAGTCATGTGTATAAACATTGCAACATATTGTTTATAATTTGCAACACAAATAAATGTTATACTACCCGGTAGACATGTAAATAATTCGCTGAAAAATGGAGTGTTTCGTAATTTTTACATATGATATGTTTTGTGACGCTTCCCCTACTTTCCATCAGTTTCAGGCCGCATAAAATTGTTACTTTTTTAAACTACGGTTTCACACGATACCCACTCTCTTGACTTCAACGACGATGAGTGGCTTCTAGAGCAGTCCTTCTTCTTCAGGAAACATTCAAGGTGGCTTTTCATGGCTGCGGCATCAACGACGGATGGCAATATCGAGATTCATGACATAGACTTCGGATTCAACACATCGCAATCCATCTTTTATTCATGATATTGACAATAGAACTAGATTACGACGCGACTTTAGATTTCCTACGATTTCGATTCTCTACATCGCGACTTCAGAATCTCATCAATTCCGTATAAAGGTTGATTTTAGTATAAATTTGAATTTTCCTGAATAGACTTCAGAATCTCATCAAGTGTTGCTATTTCTTAAGTTTAGTTCTTACATGAGATTATTACTCATGCAATTTTGAACTTAGTTATAAAATTTGAACCTAAGGTTCAGTCCTGAGGTTTATAATTAAAATGAGTTTATTTTTGAAACCCAGTTATAAAATTTGAACTTAAGGTTTTCTTATATGTGCTACATGAATAATTCATATTTAGGCTGCATATTTTGAGCTTTGCTTTGAAAATGAGATTTGGTATGCTAGAATTTGTCTAACTAAACTTCAAGAAAGAGGTTAGACGAAGAGAGAAAAGGATATAAATCCAATCAGTGTATGGAAGAAGATTTAAAAAAATGATATTGGACTTCCAAAATAAAGATGGTTTATTCTAGAATCTATTTTGATTTACTCAGAGAAATGAACTTCATAAAAAGGTTAGACAAAGATTGTTTATTCTTTTTTACTTAGAGAATATTAGATAGTTATTAGTTTGAATCCATTTTGATTTACCCCAGTGTTAAAAAAAAGTTTTGATTCATTCAAGAAGTTCAGCAAAAATTTGGTATGTATTACGAGAATCTATAAATAACTTTTTTGAGTGTTTTCATTTTATGCTCAAGTATGAAATTATGAATGTGTAAATTAAATTGTATCTTGAAACCAGTTTTGACTCATGATGATTGCTACATGGTTTGAGAAACTACTGTTATTGTTGCATTAGCTATGATTTGTCAGTATTAAGATACTTATACTTTATTAAATGACTAATCATTCTTCTTTGTAATGTCTATGAATCTTAATTTTGTAGATGATTGATTGCTACCATAGGTAGTTGATTATCCTTGCTATGTAGTTTGTTTGTAACAATAACTTACTGAATACGTCAATTTTGAGGGGGTAGTTATCAATCTAATGAAATTTTTATATTTCGATATGAAATCCATGTTCATAACTTACTATTTATAGTTATTAATACAATTATGGGCCATGATGATAATCAGTTATTGTTTCAAGTCTCTTTATTGATAGTTGATCGACTATGACGTATATAGTATTATGCAGAATGTTCTGAACTACTGTTATTGTAGTTTGTATTTTAGGACTAGGGTAATGAATTGAATTATGATGCATAATCCTTCAATCTCATAGACATCAACAAGAAGTTTTTCAATTTTTTTATTTTTTTTCTTCTGAAACTATTCATTATAAGTATGATTAAGGTGGACACATTTCCCACAAAAGGGTTAAAACGTACACGATTTTGTTTTTTTAATTCTTATGTGCCGCTTTATTTTAATTTAATTCACATTATCCACAGGAAGATAAAGAGGTTAAAGCATAGAAGTTAGGATACCAAATTTAGGCTAATAAAACCCATACAAATTATAGTGAGAGCATTTACATTTTTATAATTGGTTGATTGAAACCATTGAATGTACATTAAAGCTGGGTATTTTTTTCGTTTTTTCTTTTTTTCAATTACATGGAGTGAATATTAAGATGTTATGAAAATAGTAGCGTTTTGTGGAAGCTTTTATCAATGGATCTTTGTCACCCAAATTACAAAGAGATAACTTGGATTGAAAACAAGACGGAATTGAAATCAACACATAATAAAAATATTCCACCCAACTACCCACTTTATTGACTCATCAAAATTTTGTTTACAATTAATAGAACAAAGCTAAAGTAAACAAAATACCATTGAATCAATAACCAAATTGAGAAAGGGAGCAAATATTTATATGGCTAAAATTGTTGGAGAAAAAGAACAAAGATGAAGAATAGAAAATTAGCAAATAGATTTTCCACCACACTTTTACCCACTCTTCTAGTCTTTATTTAATGCCCAAGTTAACATTAGATGGCAAAAAATAATTTGATTGGCCAATTAGAGAGAGAAATAAACATACTCAAATATGCCTATTAATTAAAGGAAACAAAATCTTCACTTTCTTTCTTTTGCATATTTATTTCCCTCTATTTGTGATTTTGCATTACCAAAATTTAACACTCCACCTTGATGCAAAATCACATATCTCCAACATATCAAGCATGTCATATCTAAATATTTCACAAATCCCCATGTCTCAGCCACACTAAATTACAAACCTCAAGCACCGTCTGCAAGTGATGCATCTCCCACACGAGGTGCACCACACAAATCCGGTCTCAAAAACATTTGCAATATCACAAAGATCTCCATCTTGTCTTTGTGGATTTTGCAAGTCGACACCCGTCATACTCGTTCTGAGCTCATTACCTGATCACTATCGATCCCTCGAGCATCATCAACATGAAGACCCCTGTCTAAAATATGATCCTCAATGCCAGAATCATAAGCAGTGGCTACATTAATGATGAACGTATTTTTCTGCATTTTAAACCATTTGTTTCATATATTTTTATTTTAATAAAGCGGTATTATACGGGTATTTTGTTGAGGTTTTGCAGATTATAGATTCCGAAGTGCAACGTTGAAATTAATCGGTTGTGTCGTCCAATGGTTCAAATGACACGCAAAAAAAAAGAGTGCAACATTTTGAGTATCGAATAATTAGAAGAGAAAGTACATATCGTTCATGAAGAAATGCATCTCACGTCACCAACATGTGTACTATTCATGCAAGAAGGCAAATGCAAATATTGAAAATACACTTTCAAAGATTATCCTGAAAATCTCTCAAAGCAAGGCCATTTGTTAATAAAATAACAAAGCAAAGACCAACTCAAAGTGAGGTGGCCTCATTTTTCTTCAAATATCAAGCACATGGACCTAAATAGTAGGGTTATTTGTGGAGACTGAAGTCTTTAAATAGAGAGAGCAATGCAGATGGAAAATGGCTCTCACCCCATCACTCTTCTTCAAGTTTAGTTAAAAATTCAGCAGTGTTTTTATTTTCGAACAGAATACGTAGAATTGTTGATTAGATTTAGCAATTTATTTATTCTTGTTCTTAGTTATTTTATGCACCCCTTTCAGTTAGTTAATAAATATTTCAGTTGTTTGCTCCGTTATTTTCTTATCCGCAATTTCAATTTATGTTCTGATTTTTACAATTTTATATTTTGGTTGCAACTTCGATTAGTTTCGGAATCGATTCGGAGTATATTATTGTTTTTATTTTCTGTTCAAATTCACCGTCGAATTCGTTTAACACGCCTAAGATTTAACTATGAATTTCAATTGTTTTAAAATACAATTCCCTGTGTTCGAACTGCATACTCCACGCCTGTGCGCTTGCAGAATTTATTAAAATTTGTGCTTTTCTAATCAATAGAAAATCGCAACAAGTTTTTGGCGCCGTTGCCGGAGAATTGCTATTTTGATATTTTCGATTTTTCGTTTTTTAAGTCTATTCGTGTTAATTTATTATTTTTGCATTAGTTTTCAAAAAAAAATCATTTTTTTCGCTTTTCGGTTCCTTTCACTAAAGTAGCGTTTTACTTTTCATTTGCTGCATATTTTTGCTGTTTCGATTCCTTACGTTCGTTGCATATCAGTCTGTTGCATTTCACATACGTAGCTCACATTACTCTTATTTTAGTATCTCACGTTATATTTTGCACTTACGCCTTTACATTCTTTTGCATTCAATTTACATTTTTTCACTACATCATCCACATCACTTGCTGTACGTATTTTTTTTTAAGTATTACTTGCTGCGCGTTTTGTTCTTTTTTCACTTGCTTCACGCTTTGTTAGTAGTGTTTCAATTGCATCAACAACACACGGTTGCAGTTTCATTTTTTTTTCTAAGGATATCAGCTCTTAGATATCTGACAGGTAGCAACAACATAGCAACCGCAAATTGTGGAGTTTGAATCATTAGCACTGCTCAGTTGCACTGGATGGTCAGCCATACCCCTCTGTAAGTATTTTTTTACTCTACAGGTGCCCAACTAAAAACTGTTATAAATCTACTTTTGGCTATTACACCTTGATTTTTTTATGCGTGTTTGGGCAAGAAATAATTTTAACCGTTTAGAAAGCCAAAATATTTCATTAAACTAATCAACGGAAATTTCAAATTAAACAAATATGAGCAATCACGGTTCACAACACAGTTCACACCACAATTCACCAAAATTATCACCTAAATCACAGGTTGGAAATAATGAATTTCATGAGAACCAACCATTATCCCTTAGAGACCGAAGCTATCCAACACGGACTGTTCCACCTTCGGTTCTTTCATTTCCACCTGCCGAAGGAAATAATTTTGAGCTAAAACATTCTTTTATCCAAGGGGTACCAAAATTCACTGGGTCTGAAAATGCATATGAATTTCTTAGTGAATTTGAATTATACGCTTCTACAACTAAAATGCAACAACTTTCTAATAAATTCATCAAGCTAAGACTTATTCCATTTGCACTTCTAGAAAGTGCGAAAGGATGGCTTAATTCTCTTCTTGAAAATTCAATTAAAAGTTGGGACGATTACAGTACTATATTTTTAAAGAAGTTTTTTCCTTTAACAAAACTCTTAAAATTAGAACTGAAATCAACCAGTTCTCTCAGAATGAAGGAGAAATTTTTTCAAAATATTTTGAAAGGTTCAATCAATTGTTATATAGTTGCCCACATCATGCAATCCCAAATCACGTTTTGTGCCAAATCGTTTATGAAGGGATTAACTATCAAATAAGATCCCAACTCGAATCAATGTGCGGAGGAGAATTCATGGCAAAAACAAACGAGGAAGCTTGGGAATTTTTAAAAGAATATTCGAAAAAGGATATGCAATGGGAACAATTCGTGTTCCAATTCGTACTCCAAACAGAGGAATACATGCCATTGACCCATCACATTTTCCTCTAGATGTCCAAACTCCTCAAGAAGGAGAAGGACTACCCCATTACTACACACAAGACCAAATCAATGCTATAGCTCAAAACAGTCCTTATTCATCCACATACAACCCTAACTGGAAGCATCATCCAAATTTTTCATGGTCAAATCCTAACAATGTGGCTAATCCATCGCATATGTATCTGATGATACCAAATCCGAATTATCGAGCCCCAACATCTAATGCTCAAAATTCACAACCAACTCCTCAAACAAAACCTTCGAATCAACCATACAGGCATCCTAATTTCAATCCATCAACCCAACCTTCTCAGCCTTCACAAGAAATTGCTCGATTGGAAAAACAACTCTCTAAACAAAATGAACAAATCACTAACCAAGATGCGAGAATTGAGCAAATCACCAAACAAAATAAACAAATGTTGATAATGATGAAGGATCTCATGAAAATCAATGAGAAAGGTAAATTGCCTAGTCAAACCGAAGTGAATCCAAAGTATAAACCTCGAGGAGTAAATCTTTGTGAGGAAGAAGATGTAAATCCGGTTAATGTTGTCACCACATTAAGGTCTAGAAAGAAGGTGGACAACCATGTCGGCAACCCGACGTCCTTCTTAAGTCTTCCCTTGTTCAAAATTCTGTAACTCGGTCAATACCCACTGTTGTCAATCCAAACAACTCTAGTTCTTCATCCAAGGTCGGCAATCCCGATCACTCTTCGCTTTCTGATGTTGGCAACCCCAACATTTCAGCGCCCTTATCTTCACCCTCTAATATCACACTTTCTTCTTCGAATGAAAAAACTACCGAACGACTCTATAAACCCATAGCTCCATTTCCCCGTAGACTTAACAAAAAGAAAAAGCCCGCTAATTTTGACCAAATTCTTGAAATCTTTAAACAAGTTCGAATCAATATTCCACTTCTTGATACCATCGAGCAAATTCCTCAATATGCCAAATGTTTGAAAGAGCCATGCACTCAAAAACGTGCCACTAACATTCCTAAGACTGCATTTCTAACTGCAAACACGAGCTCTGTTCTTTCAAATCCCTCCCCAATCAAGTATAAGGACCCTGGTTGTCCTACAATCGGTTGTAAAATCGGTAACACTCACATTAGTCGTGCCTTACTCGATCTTGGAGCAAGTATGGATCTTTTGCCTTATATTGTGTACTGTCAACTTGGATTAGGGTAATTAAAACCTACAAACATCACAATTCAACTAGCCGATCGATCTGTCAAAAAACCATTGGGCATAGTTGAAGATGTTTTGATACAAATCGAGCAATTCTATTTCCCAGTCGATTTCATAGTCTTAGAGACTGCACCTGTCTCAAATCCCAATGGTCAGATTCCCTTGATATTAGGTCGTCCATTTTTAGCAACATCAAATGCTATCATAAATTGTAGGAATGGTCAACTCCGACTTTCCTTTGGGCACCTAACCATTGAACTAAATATATTCAATCTTAACAGACAACCAAGGGATCTTGTAATAGAAGTAGTTGACATGATCCAAACAATTGTAGAAAATGATTTTAGTGATATTACGAAGTCTCTTAACATGTGCCTAGATCATTTTAATTCCAATTTAAATGAAGATGAATACATTTATGAATTAAATGATATGCTCTGCTCTTTTCATAATTCACTAGAATTGAATCAGTTGATGTCTATTGAAGCCTCAAAAGAAGAACGTCCTAAATTAGATCTCAAACCTCTTCCAAACAATCTTAAGTACGCATACTTAGATTCTTCTGAAAATTTTCCTGTAATCTTGGCATCCGATCTCCTTAAGGACCAAGAAGAACAACTTCTGAAAATTTTAAGGGAAAATAAAGAGGCAATAGGATGGGTAATTGCTGACATTAAGGGAGTAAGTCCATCAATCATCGAACATCGAATACATTTAGTCGATGAGGCTAAACCCACCCGCGAAGCTCAAAGGCGATTAAACCCTAATATGGGAGAAGTGGTAAAGGAAGAAATTATCAAATGTTTAGAAAATAACATTATCTACCCTATCTCTGACAGTACTTGGGTAAGTACGGTACAAGTTGTACCAAAGAAGTCTGGAATCACTGTGACCACAAATGAGAATAAAGAACTTGTTCCGACAAAGGTCAAAACAAAATGGCGCGTTTGCATCGACTATCGAAAACTCAATGCACCAACAAGAAAAGATCATTTTTCCCTCCCTTTCATTGATCAAATGCTCGAACGCGTAGCCGGTTATGAATATTATTGTTTTCTTGATGGTTACTCCGGCTATAATCAAATTCCCATTGCGCTAGAGGACCAACACAAAACGACGTTCACATGTCCCTTCGAAACTTTCGCTTATCATCGCATGCCCTTCGGTCTTTGTAATGCTCCCGCTACCTTTCAGAGATGTATGATGAGTATACTTTCTGATATGGTGGAGGATTTCTTAGAAATATTCATGGAAAATTTTTCAATCTATGGGTCATCTTTTGATCAGTGCCTCCTTCGTTTAGAACGTGTCTTAAAGCGATGTATGGAGAAATCTCTTGTTCTTAATTGGGGAAAATGTCATTTTATGGTTAAGCGAGGAATAGTATTAGGTCATGTTGTCTCTAAAAATGGCCTAGAAGTTGACAAATCTAAAGTTGATCTTATTGTTGGCCTTCCTCCTCCAAGGTCCGTAAAGGACATTCGCTCATTTCTCGGCCATGCAGGATTTTATAGGAGGTTCATTAAAGATCTTTCAAAAATTTCAAAACCTCTTTCGAATCTTCTGGCTAAAGACGTTAAATTTGAATTTTTCCAATGAATGTAAAACATCTTTTGAAACCCTCAAATCGATCTTGACCACTGCACCTATCATCCAACCTCCAAATTGGACTTTGCCTTTCGAATTAATGTGTGACGCTTCTGTTATGCCATTGGAGCCATCTTAGGTCAACGAATCGATAAACTTCCTCGAGTCATCTATTATGCTAGCAAAACTCTTAACGAAGCTCAATTGAATTACTCAACCACAGAAAAAGAGTTTTTTGCAGTTATCTTTGTCGTCGATAAGTTTAGATCATATCTCGTAGGTTCTAAGGTCATAGTTTACACCGATCATGCCGCCTTGCGGTATTTACTCACGAAAAAGGATGCCAAACCCCACTTAATCCGTTGGATCCTCCTTCTTCAAGAGTTTGACCTAGAAATACAGGACAAAAAGGGTTCTGCAAATGTCGTAGCTGATCATCTTTCTCGTATTGTTCATGAAAACTTCGATAACTTTCAAATCAATGATCATTTTCCCGATGAACAAATTCTTTCCCTCTCCGGTGTACCATGGTATGCGGACATCGTAAATTATCTTGTCACAAATGAAACACCTTCCCATTGGTAAAAACAAGATAAACAAAAATTTCTCTCCAATGTTCGAAACTTTTACTGGGACGATCCTTATCTCTTCAAATATTGCACTGATCAAATCATACGTAGATGTGTCCCCGAACATGAATTTCATAGCATCCTCTCCTTTTCACATAATCAAGCATGTGGAGGACATTTTGGAGCAAAGAAAACTGCTGCCAAGGTGTTACAGCGCGGTTTTTATTGGCCTTCTTTTTTTCGTGATGCCCACGAATTTTGCTCCAAATGCGCTAGATGTCAACAAAGAGGTCGTATTTCAAACGTAACATGATGCCCCTAAACCCAATCCTTGTCATCGAAATTTTTGACGTTTGGGGCATCGATTTCATGGGTCCTTTTCCTAATTCTTTTGGAAATCTCTACATCCTACTTGCAGTAGATTACGTGTCTAAATGGGTTGAGGTCATTCCCACCAAAACGAATGACAATAAAGTTGTTGTCAAATTTTTGAAAGAAAACATATTTTTCTATTTTGGCACACCTCGAGCCATTATAAGTGATAACGGTTCTCATTTTTGTAATCGTGCTTTTCAATCTCTTCTTAAGAAATACTCTATCACTTATAAACTATCTACTCCATATCGTCCACAGACTAACGGTCAAGTCGAGATTTCCAATAGACAAATTAAACAAATTCTTGAAAAGACGGTTAACTCCAATAGAAAAGATTGGTCATCTAAATTGATAGACGCCCTTTGGGCATTTCGCATAGCTTATAAAACCAATCTAGGAATGTCACCATACCGATTGGTCTTTGGAAAAGCATGCCATTTACCCGTTGAGCTCGACACCGCGCACTTTAGGCAATCAAATACCTTAATTTTGACATAGAAAAAGCCGGACCGCATCGTAAATTACAATTTCAGAATTAGAAGAATTAAGAAATGAAGCGTATGAAAATGCAAAGATTTATAAAGAGAAAACTAAATTTTATCATGATAAATCCATACTTCGTAAGACATTCGAAGTAGGTCAGAAAGTTCTCTTATATAATTCCAGACTTCATTTATGTTTGGAAAAATTAAGATCCCGTTGGATAGGTCCATATATTGTGAAAACAGTATACCTTTATGGTACAGTTGAAATTGAAAATCCTATGGACGGTTCCATTTCAAAGGTTAATGGACAACGCTTGATGCCATTTCTAGAGTTTGAACAACACGAGGACGATGAGTTCATGGATCTTCACGAACCTAGCTATTCGGCATGAGCCACTCACTATCTTGTACATATCAGGTTGTATATTTTTTATTTTATTTTTCTGTTTTACATTTGCATTTGCATTCCATTTGACAGTTGGGACACTATCTCATTCCAGTGTGGGGGTACGCATATCTCATTCTGTTTGTTCATATTTCATATTTCATAGTGTGGCATCATTTAAAAAAAAATCTTCTCATTATTTGTTTTTTCAAATTTCCTTTTAATTTTTTCTCATTTTCCATTATTTTCAGGACTTCGATTTATTTTTAATTAGTCAAGACAAAGTAAGTAAGCAGTTGAAGTCAATTGATGAAATTTTTTGTGAATCACTAATTTCAAATGTAAAATACAATGAAAAGTTGAATTACAAGCGATAATAGTGAGGTTAGTATATAGAGGGATTCGTAGGTGATGGTTATGAAATCCTTTCTAAACTGTAGTCTTTGAAGTGGCAGATTTAAAGTACATGCGTTGACATTTCAAATCATTGAAGTTAAGTGGTGCTAAGTTGATTTGCATAACTCTCTTTAGTCTTTAGTTAATTTCAAAATATAAATATATAATAATAAGAAACACCTAGAGTCAATAGGTGTGCACACTTATGAAAGTGTGTGTACTCGCCACACTCTGTACTCTTCTCACGTGAGCCCGCAAGGCAGTGCATGGATGGGTATATCTGGCCTCAGCATTCTGAGTTAGGTGTATAAATATTTAAATAAATAATCACCTAAGGATTACCGACCTTTTCTGACATAGTTAGCGTCGGTTTGCCCAATCCGCCAAGCTCTGTCCCAACTCTCACGTAAGCCCGCGAGGCAGTGCATGAGTGGTATACCTTGGTCCAAAAGTAGGTGTAAAAAAAAATAGTAAAGAGAGACTAAGCTTTGAAACCGAAACACTTCTTGACTTTGTTGATTTGGCTTGTTATACAAATGGAAATGAAAAATACCATTTTGAAATAAACTGTGATTAACAGTGAAGAATTTATTTTATGGCTGCACTATGTTATCGACCGAAACAACTGGACAAACTAGAATCTAATGTATGAAAACTTGAGTTATATTGAAATTTGTGTTTAGTGAGGAACGAAAAATTTCTAGAAGTTGACTAAAACTGATATACATTATTTTGTTGCAATAATTCTCAAGTAAATCGAGTCTCCATTTGTTAAAATTTTGCATTCATGTATTACATTAGAATCATCACATACTGCATTTGAATTTTGTGGGTAGTATCCGCTGAAAATCCTCACGAGACATCACTCGTCCTACTAGGGACACCTAGAGGTTTAACGGCTTGTTGCATACGCTCAATGCAATCGTGTTTCCTACGAAAAAGGATTTAGTTAGTTTTATTTTCTTGCTTATTCGATGACGAATAAAGTTCTAGTGTGGGGGTATTTGATGAACGTATTTTTCTGCATTTTAAACCGTTTTTTCATATATTTTTATTTTAATAAAGCGGTATTATACGGGTATTTTGTTGTGGTTTTGCATATTATAGATTTCGAAGTGCAACGTTGAAATTAATCTGTTGTGCCGTCCAATGGTTCAAATGACACGCAAAAAAAAGAGTGCAACATTTTGAGTACCGAATAATTCGAAGAGAAAGTACATATCGTTCATGAAGAAGCATCTCACGTCACCAAAATGTGTACTATTCATGCAAGAAGGCAAATGCAAATATTGAAAATACACTTTCAAAGATTAGCCTGAAAATCTCTCAAAGCAATGCCACTTGTTAATAAAATAACAAAGCAAAGACCAATTCAAAATGAGGTGGCCTTATTTTTCTCCAAATATCAAGCACGTGGACCTAAATAGTAGGGTTATTTGTGGAGACTGAAGCCTTTAAATAGAGAGAACAATGCAGATGGAAAATGGCTCTTACCCCATCACTCTTCTTCAAGTTTAGTTAAAAATTCAGCAGTGTTTTTATTTTCGAACAGAATACGTAGAATTGTTGATTAGATTTAGCAATTTATTTATTCTTGTTCTTAGTTATTTTATGCACTCCTTTCAGTTAGTTAATAAATATTTCAGTTGTTCGCTCTGTTATTTTCTTATCCGCAATTTCAATTTCTGTTCTGACTTTTACAATTTTATATTTTGGTTGCAATTTTGATTAGTTTCGGAATCGATTCGGAGTATATTATTGCTTTTATTTTCTGTTCAAATTCACCGTCGAATTCGCTTAACACGCCTAAGATTTAAGTAGGAATTTCAATTGTTTTAAAATACAATTTCGTGTGTTCGACCTGCATACTACACGTCTGTGCGCTTGCAGAATTTATTAAAATTTGTGCTTTTCTAATCAATAGAAAAGTCGCAACAATTAACCTCTCCACCTTGTTGTGGACTAGGTCCTTCAATCGTCACTCGCTTTCCATTGTCGACTACAAAACCAACCAAGTTATAAAGGTTTCCTTCTTCCAATATTCCTCTCATCCTTACACGACCATCTTTCTTCAGACTCAAAACTCCACTTTGAGTCTCATAAGTGCAACCACGGCGATCCAACTGACCGAGAGAAATAAGATTATGCGAACAAGTGGGTAATGTCTCACTCTAGAGACTTCTCTAAAAATACCATTATGCATACAAAACCAGATAGATCCAGTACCACAAATTGGTAGCTCTTTCTATTGGCTGTTCTAATCATACCGACACTCTTCCCATAAGAAGAAAAACAATACACATCTCTACAAATGTGAAAACTAACTCCCGAATTCATCTTCCAAGGCTTATTTTCACTAAAAAGACATCACAAGAATCATCACTATCAGTACCTTCAGCAAAACCTGCATGTGCATCACTATTAATATCACCATGCGCAGCCTTTTTCTGATCTCTTTTGTAAGCATAACACTTGTTGCGTATGTGACTTTCTTATTACAATAATGACAAGTGATAACACATTTATCATAGCGTCCTTCTTCTTTCAAATTGTATTATTCTTCGAGTCTCTTACCACCATAGCCTCACTTTGAATTGATTACTTACCCGATTCTTTTCTTCTAAGCTCCTCATTCAAAGACTATTTCGAACAGTTTTCAAAGAGATAGTTTCATTAGCATTGGAATTACTCAATGAAACAACCAAAGTTTCCAAACTTTATGAAAGCGAACTCATTAATAAAAGAGCCTGTAACTCATCATCAAAATTGACCTTCATATTTACCAATTGATTTATTACATCTTGAAATTCATTCAAATGCTCTACAACAGACTTCTCTTCATCTAATCTCAGTTGTACCAACTTTCAAACCAGAAAAGCCTTACTAGTAGCACTCTTTAACTTATACAAAGATACAAACTTGTCCCACAAAACCTTCGTGGATTCACAACTAGTCACATGATGGAAAACTGAATCATCAAGATACTGGCGAATCAAAGCAATTGCCTTGTTATCCATCTTCTTCCATTTTCTCTCATCTACATCAAATGACTTCTTTCCATTTCCATCAATCGGATCATGAAGATCAATGAGGTACAGAACATCCTCCATCTTAGGCTTTCAATACCCCAATTTTTCTCATCCAAGATAGCCATATTTGAAAACGAAATCATGTATGACATTAATAAATTTTCAAACCAAAATTACTCTAAGCTTTGCGATGATCTGTGCTCCTGTACCAAACTGTAATGAAAATAGTAGCGCTTTGCAGAAGCTTTTATCAACGGATCTTTGTCATCCAAATCACAAAGAAATAACTTGGATTGAAAACAAGACGGGATTGAAATCAAATGCAATAACACAAAATATTACACCCAACCACCTACATTATTGATTCACCAAAACGTTGTTTATAATAATAGAACAAAGCTAAAGTAAATAAAATACCATTGAATCAATAACCAAATTGAGAAAGGGAACAAATATCTATATGGCTAAAATTATTGGAGAAAAAGAACAAAGATGAAGGAGGGAAAATTAGCAAATAGATTTTTCACCACACTTTTACCATCTCTTCTAGTCTCTATTTAATAATCAATTATTTAATACCCAATTTAACATTAAATGGCAAAAAATAATTCGATTAGTCAAGAGAGAGAAATAAATATACTCAAATATGCCTATTAAATAGAGGAAACAAAATCTTCTCTTTCTTTCTGTTGCATATTTATTTTCCTCTATTTGTGATTTTGTATCACTAAAATTTAACATAAGACTGTATCGAAATTCATTTAGGAGTTGGGAATGGAAGTATTTTCCTTTTTATTTTAGAGTTTCGGCAGAAACATGGAGTGAATAATAAGAGCCTTATCCTTTGTTGAAAGAATAGTTTATTTATAGCATTTAAATATTTTTTTGTAGTTTGCAAGTATTTGCCTTTTTATTTTAACTCTATGATGAACTCTTTCAACGTTCTGCGGAATGCTTGTATGATTTAAGTGTTTGTAATCCTTTCGTAGCTGGCATGATTTAAGTGTTTGTAATCATTTTAGATATAATAGTATTCCCTATATTGTAGGACCTATCAGTACTGTCATCCACAATTAGTTCTAGAAAACACCATCAACAAACACCTTATCCATAGGAGTAGCTAGAAGCTAAGCACGCTTAAGTTATAAACAGTAACTACAAGTAGCATGATTAGTTTTGTTTGTTATTTTCTTATATTTCATGTGTTATATTAACAGGTTCATACTGCGGTGCATAGTTAAAAATGGTTAGCATATTGAGAAGAACATACATCTGGTTACACTGGTGATAGAGGCTGTGCTGTGAGTAATACTTTATTTGCTTGTAAGATTGTAAGTGCAAGCTTAGTAACACCATATCATGAAGAACTATAACATATGGTTGAATCTAATTAAATCCTGCAATAAGATTTAATCTGAGAAATGCATGTTCGATTCTTTGAATGTTTTTTCAATCAAATGATGAAAGCTAAATTTAATCTTTGGACACCTTCTGACACAATCGACTTGGTTGTGGATGAGAACGAAAATTTAATCTGATGACTGCTGAAACTGTATATTTCAATCAAAAGGCTGATTTTTTTTATTATTTTCCAACTATGCTCATCATTGTTATAGCTAAATTGGAATTGCTGTCCGAGGTACTGTTACCTTTATTGATGTTAACTCACTGGCTGTCTGAAGTATTGAACTCAATTTTTAGAGTTAGACTTGAGTATTTGATTTATTACTTAGACTTCCAATGAAGATTTAATGATAGGAAGTGCCATATGACACTTAATGCAGCATTAGCTGTGTGTTTGATTATAAATGGGTCACTGAGGTATTTGATTGTGGCTATAAAATTATTTTTGTATAATTAAATTTGTATTTAGAAATAGGTGTAGCCTGATGCCACGATAAGAGTAGCAATATGCAATGACTGTTGATGTCCATGATTAGGCTAAGAACAATTTGGTTTAACTGGAATTTCGCATCTTGATAGGAAACCGTTGATCAGATCATTTTGTTCATCTACAGTGCCATTTTATGTGATGACATTATTAATGAAGTTTGAGTTGCTTTTATGAATCATTTATGGAATATAATCTAGTTTTTATTTATTAAGGAATAACACTAAGTGTAGTTTTTTTAACAAGATTAAATATTCTGTTAATGTACAAACTGTAGAAGGTGTACGTTTGTACAATCTGGAAATTGGTCTTTAGAGATATTACTCTAGTTCCATAATTGACTATGGTTTGTCATGTTTACAAAAAATGGATGTACTCTCTTTTATCTTTGTAATTAGATTTAACGTAGTAAAGCAGCTGACCCATGCACATGCCATGACACAAATTGACTACCAGGCCTGCTCACTCTCATGAACTCTTAAATAGCTCCAATTTTGAATATTTTTCCCGAGTCGATTTATTATTTATGCCATTGGCATCGTCACTCCAATATTGGAGAGAAGTGAGAGGATGCAAGTAAAGCAAGCTTACTTGCTATCAAATAACAGTCGGCTTGCTATAATTTTAAAAGCACAATGCACTAGTAGTCCCTTAACTTGTGCTCAATTCTATACATACCACTGTTCCATGGTCATTTCATAATACAGACTGAACTTTATAGTATAATTCATCAAATTAGATCGGTATAATAAATTGGTTGATAAAAGACCTCAAATTTTTCATAGGAAAAAATAAGCAAATAATAAGTACAACTTCAATACACTTTAAACTTTTATGGCTTCAAAATGCTACATTATGCAAAATACACTTAAAAGTAAGTAATGAGCTTTAATTCACTCAAAATACGTAAAGACATAAGTGAGTGAGTGTAACGTGTTCAAGATTTTAAGCAACACGAAGGTATCTAACTTGTTGTGCAGGAATATGTCTATTAGATTCAATAAAGTTAACACGAAGGTATCTAACTAGTTAACTTTGTTATGGGTCTTCGTAATTGCAAATACGATTACAAATAATTGCAATTGAAAAACGGGTTGGGTTTGTTTGACACACTGCTTATACATTTTTCTTCGCAAATCTATATGGCACTAACGTAATATTATATATTATTTTAGTTATGACAGAATAAACGTCAAAAGGGTGGATTAAAAATCCACGTAGAAATGAGGATGAATATAAGCAAGATGTTCATAACTTCATCAACTTTATAAAGCAACACCCACCACAAGATATCCAGTTATGTGTGTGTCCTTGTAAGAAGTGTAAAAACTCCAAAAAAACTCAATAGAAACAGTTGAGAAACACTTGATATTTTTTTGCATGCTTTCGACATATGATGCGTGGTTCTTTCATGGAGAAAGAAACAATACTACAGTACAAATGACTCGTACATCAGATTCCGCCCAAGAGTTCGTATTCAAGACCAAATGTAAGTAGAATAGCCTATTGAGGGTGCTCTTGAAAATCTCATTAATGATGCATTTAGGGTGCATGATATGCCACGGGCAAGCGATGAAGTGAACTTTGAAGAGATACATGTTCGGAAAATGCATCATGAATGCAAAAGCAAAGCAAATGCAAAACTATATCCTTCTTGTGAAGATGGACTTACTGTTAGAATTCTCAAAAATATGGAATGAGATATATCTCACATCGTCAAAAATAAGTCCATTTTATTGTTTATATAGTGTACTCTCAATCCCTATATTGGCCCTTAGGGTCAGGTAATTTTTTGCGAGGGGAAGGACCTATATGGCCATGGATTAACACATACGCGTCGTCGCCCGTCCGTCCGACCGGACCGGGTACGGTTTCAATGAGATTGGGCTGTGTCATATATTTTTGCTACCTAAAAAATGGACTGGTTTTAAAACAGAAGTGTGTCCAACGGCTGTGACCGTTGCAAACTGATGAAGAGAGGTGATTTTTTCAGATGACCGTTACAACGAAAAGCAACAGTTCTGAACCATTGCAAACGAACGGATGCGACTATTGCGAACAGTAACACTTTTTGGCATTGCAAACGAACGGATGCGACTGTTGTAAACGAACGGACGCGACTGTTGCGAACAGTAACACTTTTTGGCATTGCAAATGCAGGGATGCTAATTTTCTCAATGGGCGTAGCCATTGAGAATTCGGCAATAAATAAGGAGGAAACCTGATCACTTTCCTCACACAATTTTAAAACCAAATTATCTTTTCTTTATCTTCATTTTCTTAAATCATAATCTGTCCTATCACACAGAGGATCATACACATCACCATCTCGAGCAGCTTACGTCAGTTGTATCTCGGAAGACTTTGAATAAAGTCTTAAAATGTTATACGTCAAGCATACCAAAACAGAGACTAATCAATAGTAAACAGGCCTGATCCGTTCGAAGTAGATGGCGATGACTACATAACATGACAAAATAAAATGCTGTTTTATCTCACCACGCTAGGGATGTAGGAGTGCATCAAGGAGGATGAACCAAAGCCTGAAGACAGACAAACTAGGGAAAAAGATGCAGCTGTTTTTTTTGAAATTGGCTCATGGAAGCATTCAGACTTCCTGTGCCGAAACTACATTCTGAATTGTCTGAATAAAGTACTATATAAAGTATATCAGGCACACCAGACAGCAAAATCCTTATGGACTGCATTTGCACATAAATACAAAACGCAGAATATTAGTTTGAAGAAGTTCATTGTAGATAAGTTTATGGAATATAAAATGGTTGACTCCAAATTTGTAACTAGTCAAGTGCAAGAACTCCAACTCATAATTCATGAACTTGAAGCAGAAGGACATAAAGTTGGAGAATCCTTCCTTGTTGAAGCCATAACAGGGAAATTACCACCATCTTGGAAAGACTACCGCAATTATCTGAAACATAAGGAAAATGAGATTTTCTTAGAAGATCTTATTGTCAGACTAAAAATTGAGTCTGATAACCGCGGAGTGACAAAACAAAGCCAAGAGACATTTGTGACAGAAGAGTCAAAGAACAATAGGCATTTCAAGAAAAACAAGAAGAAGAAATTCCCGCAGAAAAGAAAAGCGCCTGAAAACAAAACCAAAGACAACAAACGAACCAAGAAGTTTAATGGCGAGTGTTGGGTTTGTGAAAACGCAGGACATGCCGCTAGAGATTGCAGACACAAGAAGGAACGCAGCTCAGAGGCAAATATGCTGGATAACATGGAAGTAGACGAGTCTAACTTTTCAGCAGTTATATCTGAATGCAATTTGGTTCAGAACCCTAACCAATGGTGGGTGAACATAGGCACTACTCATCATGTTTGTTCTGACAAATCCATGTTTACTACATACCAGAAATTCGATTAGGAAGAAAAACTCTATATGGGTAATTTTGCAGTTTCCATGATCGAAGGCAATGGCACAGTAATCCTCAAGTTTACTTCTGGAAAAACTGTCAAGTTGAATGACGTGCTCCACATTTCCGACATACGCAAGAATCTCATCTTTGGTCCAGTGCTATCAAAGAAAGGATTCAAAATGGTCGTCGAGTCAGACAAGATGGTTTTGTCCAAAGATGGAATGTATATAGGAATGGGATTTTTATACGATGGCCTATTTAAGGCAAATTAGTCGTTGTCGACAGTAAAACTATGTATTCTGATTATGCTGTTAATAAAATTGAAGTTTCTTATTTGCTTTAGCATGAAATTTTACTATGGCATGATAGATTAGGGCACATAAATTTTCAAAAAATGAAAAAATTATCAAACTTAGGATTAATTCTGAAATACCAAGTAGATAAAAACTACAAATGTGAGACATGCGTAGAAGCAAAAATGGTCAAAAAACTATTTCATATAGTAGATAGAAGCACCTAACCACTAGGTTTGATTCATACTGATTTATGTGATTTCAAATCATTACCTACAAGAGGTGAAAAAGGTACTTTATTACCTTTATTGACGATTATACACGATATTTATATATATATATCTTTTAAATAGCACGAATGAAGCAATTACATCGTTTATGAGATACAAAGCTGAGGTAGAAAATCAGCTAAATAAAAAGATCAAGATATTGAGATCTGATCGAGGTGGAGAATATGAATCATCATTTGAACAATTTTGTGCTGAAAATGGTATAATTCATCAAATAACAGCACCATATTCACCGCATTAAAATGGTATAGCCGAGAGAAAGAATAGAACATTAAAAGATATGATTAATGCGATGCTCTTAACTTCTGGCCTACCGACGAACTTGTGTGGGAAGCCTTAAATATGTCTAATTACATATTAAACAAGGTCCCTCACAATAAAACAGGAACAATTCCATACGAGTTATGGAAAGGACACATACCAAGTTTTAAATACCTCAAAGGGTAGGGTTGCTTAGAAAAAGTTCCAGTTTCGCCTCCCAAGAAAGTCAAACTTAGACAAAAAACAGTAGATTGTTACTATTTAGGGCCAGCCCAAAATAGTAGCGCCTACAGATTTTTGGTATTCAAGTCTAATATAACTAATATTCATGTAAATACAATCATGGAATCAAGAGACGCCTCATTCTTTGAAGATGTGTTTCTGCAGAAAAGAGATGAAGGAAATAATGTCCCCAAAAGGACAAGAGAAGAATTGAGTAAATCATATGATGATGAATTGAAACCGAGAAAGTTGAACCAAGAAGAAGCGTAAGGGAAAGAACTTTCAAGACAATTGGTTCAGAATTTTTAACATATATGTTAGAACACGAACCTAAAACGTACAAGAAAGCAATATCATCTTCTAAATCCTCATGTTGGAAAGAAGCAATCCAAAGTGAAATTGATTCAATTCTGTGTAATAAAACTTGGGAAATAGTTGATCTTCCACCTGGAATAAAACTAGTTGGTTGTAAATGGATCTTCAAAAAGAAGATGAATCCAAAATACAAAGCAAGATTGGTAGCCAAAGGATATCGCCAAAAAGAAGGTGTAGGCTTCTTCACTACCTATTCACCAGTAACACGAATAACCTCCATAAGAATGTTAATAGTAATTGCTTCAATCTATAATCTACAGATTCATCAAATGGATGTAAAGACGGCAACCTTTAATGGAAATCTCGATGAGGAGATTTACATGGAGCTACCTGAGTGTTTTATATCCAAAGGGAATGAAAAAAGTATGTAGATTAGTCAAATCATTATACGGACCAAAAATACACCAAAACAATGGCACGCAAAATTTGATAGTGTCATGATGAAAAATGGTTTTTGTATAAATAAATGTGATAAATGTGTTTACAACAAAAAAATTAGACAATCATACGTGATGATTTGTCTATACCTAGACGATATCGGTCCAACTACCAAGATAATAGAGACCACTAAGCAGATGTTAAACAACAATTTCGATATGAAAGACTTAGGAGTTGCAGATGTTATTTTGGGAATCAAAATAATAAGAACACCTAATGGAATTGAATTATCTCAGTCACATTATGTAGAAAAAGTAATTGAATTTTTTTAAAATTTTGGAATTAAAGGAGTTCAAACGCCGTATAATCCATCGAAAGTACTGCATAAAAACACTAATGAGAGTGTAATGCAACTGGAATACTCTCGTGTAATAGGATGTCTCATGTATCTCATGAATTGCACAAGATCAGATATAGCTTATGTAGTAAGTCGATTAAGCAGGTATACAAGCAACCCAGGGAAGGAACATTGGAAAGCACTAATGAGAGTGCTTGGATATTTAAAAAATACCACAAACTATTCCTTATATTATGGAAAATATCATGCCATCTTAGAAGGATGTAGTGATGCAAACAGAATTATTGATTCATAGGAATCAAAATCAACGAGTGGTTATGTATTTACCTTAGTAGGGGCAGCAATGTCATGGAAATCTACTAAACAAACATGCATAGCTCGATCCACTATGGAATCAGAGTTCATCGCTTTAGAAAAAGCAAGCGAAGAAGCAGAATGGCTTTGTCACTTTTTAGAAGATAATCCGTTTTGGTCTAAACCTGTACTGGCCATATGCATACACTGTGATAACCAAGCAGCATTAAGCAGAGCACAAAACTTTACGTACAAGGAAAGTCACGACACGTTCGTCGATGCCATAACACAGTTAGGCAGTTACACTGAAATGGAACTATTTCCATAGGTTATGTGTGAACAAATGATAACCTAGCGGATCCATTTACTAAAGGTTTAATAAGAGAGAAAATTAACTATGCATCAAGAAGAATGGGTTTAAAAGCCTAAACCAACAAGAAGTATCTTATACGGAAACCTATCCTAGCGACTGGAGATCCCATGGACTAGGATCAATAAGCAAACCAGTTTTGAATAACTCAAGACGTAATGCATTTGTTTGGACTTAGTCCTACTTCATGCCTATGGTGCACAATATAAATGCATGCCTATAGAAGTATTAAATTGATAGAACTTTGTTTTTAACGATGACCGTATCTTGAAAATAACAAGTGGGGTATATGTAGGATACTCTTAATGGTTGTGATCACTATGTTAGTGTGAGCTTGGTCAGTTCTATAAGAATATTAAAGGCTTTTATTCTCTAAAAACACTCGCAGAACCAAAAATTGTTTGGGACCAAAATGAACACAACCAAGAGATTGAATATGAAGAGAAACAATGCTTTGTAAAGCTTATTGTCTAGTTATACAATAACGACTGATGGTTCAAGATGGAGTAATTCACCGATTAGCCAAGTATATCCGATAAGTTTTAACAAGGAAAAGTTCAAAGTGAAATATATACTTGTCCTCAATATAACATTATTTTCGTATAAACTATGTGATATTGCACTTTGTGTGGGGGAGACATGTATCGTCACTCATGTGGGGGATTATTAGAATTCTCAAAAATAGTGAATGAGATATATCACACATTGCTAAAAATAAGTCCATTTTCTTGTATATAGTGTACTCTTGTAACAACCCTGTATTTTGTGATTATTTTAAGTTTGTATTTTAATTATTTTAACTGAAATTCCCGATTTAAAAACTTTATTTCATTTTTTAAAATGGATAAATTTTGTTATTTTAAATATAAATTTTGATTTTTGTGTGAATTATAATTCCAAACCTGAATAAATGGAATATTTCCAAAAAAGTGGATTTTGGTCAAAATGGTCAAACTTTGACCTTTTAATTTAAAATTTAAATTTTTTTATTTTTTAATTTTATCTTTTATTATGAAAATAGATTTAATTTTAAGAATACTGCTTTTTGTTTCGTTGAAATCGGATTAATATTGTGAAAGTTATTCTTTTTACAATATTGTGTGTAAATTGTTTTATTTAACAAATTTGTTTGTTTTAATTTATATAAATAATATTTTTGTTTGTAAAATCATGTTCTAATTTGTGTAACATGATATGTTATGCATATATTTTATTTTTAAAACATTTTTAAAGTATAGTATAGTTATAATTTTCAAATGTTGATTGTATATTGTTTTCAACTTTTAAATTCTAGTTCCAATTAAATAGCTATTTCTTCATTTATTTTCTATTTTTCCTTAAAAGAATTATTTGTCTTCATTTACACTTTATTATATTCAGCATTTATTTTATTTACCTGACTTTTATTTATTTAGAAGTGTTGTTGAAATTTTTCTAAAGTCAATTGAATTTTATTTACAATTTTTAATTGTTGTTTCTATTAAATAGAGTATTTTCTTTACTTACTTCCTACTTTTCCTAAAACTATTTATTTATTTTTCATAATATCTATGTCTACCTTATTTTTCTATTTATACATTCATTTATTAATTAAATGGTAAGTGTTTAGATCCTTATTT
Source organism: Allium cepa (assembly GCA_030765085.1). Taxonomy (NCBI): domain Eukaryota; kingdom Viridiplantae; phylum Streptophyta; class Magnoliopsida; order Asparagales; family Amaryllidaceae; genus Allium; species Allium cepa. Next base: position 472,942,259 of record CM060943.1, on the reverse strand, counting down.
ATTTCTTGGAAAGAAATTTCAAATATATATATATATATATATATATATATATATATATACGTTATTGCTTTAAAAGGCATATCTTTAAAATGTATTTATTTAACGTTATCGTATTTATTTGTTTGTGAAAGCTTCTTGTATACACCTTTCTTTAATTTATAGGAAATGCGTCAATTAAGATACGTTACCTGTTTTTAATTTTAGGCAAACATACTTTGATTTCTTACCTTTTTATCTTTCCATCCCTTGATTTTCTACCATAACTTCTCCACAATTTATGCCATTCATTCCTTAATCCCTAGCCTCCTATATCCCTATTTTCACGTGATAAAATTTCTTACCATCTTCATTTCTCACGGCACTTCAGATCTGAAGAAAAAGTAAGCAATGGCCTCTTTTTTTTCTCTCCTTTCTTCTTCTTTTTTTTCATTTGTTTTTGCTTGTTCATCTCTAGCTTTGCTTGGCTAAACCCCTCACCACCTTCACCGACCACCACATCACATCCTTCCCATCACCATACATGGCCTAAACCCCTCCTCCTCTGACCAAGACTGGCCATGACCATCAAATGATGCAAACACATCCAAAAATTGCAAAAAACCCCTTGAAACCATGCATAACCATGCTAGTTTCCACCATCCCCTTCATATGTTGCCTCGGAACCCCTTAGCCACCACCACCATCAAGTTCACCACCCTTGGCCTTCACTCCACCTACCACCAGGTCTGTACATGCCAAGGTTGATCCTAATTAATGCATGGCCAAGCCTAAAGTTGCACCAAAACTCCTCTTTTTGCCTTAACCTTTGATCTTCCTTCACTAGTAACTCATATCCCTTCACTTTTACTTACAGACATGCGTATATGAGTCCAAACCTGATCCATACCCTAGCCAAAACATCACCAAGGCCGAACCTATACACCTTTGTAGCCGAGCAAATGTGATTTGTGGTCAAGCAAAATCAATTGAAAACTTGGTGTTGTCTTTTGTAAACTCTATTTCCATTTTGTTCCAATAATTTTAGTATTGTATTTATATTTATATTTTGCTTTGTTTTGTTGTTGAATACAAGAATAAAATCTTAGCCCTCCACTGCACTCAAATCAAAAGTTGTGCTATCATGCTTTTTGAATTTTATTCGTGTGTTTTGATTTGCTATCTCCAGCGTAAAAAGGTGAGTATTCACTCATGACATTTATACTTGTATAATTAGAGAATTGACAACAAGCGAATGTGTAGAATATTATATCATGGTATACCTGCATGTGATATCAATCATATGATGTTAGCCTTGTTTATAATCCCGTCATACCATCTATTACTGCTATATGATGCTATATTGTTTATTTTATTCTGTTCTCACACCGCAAGTTCCTTGTAGAATAGAATCAATATGGGTTGAAATGATACATACCCGAACGGATTTTAGAATAGGAAAAAATCGTTATGGGCTGAAATGATAGGCCTGAGCGATTATTTATTTATTTTATTTAACTTGGTATTTGCGGGTTTGAAATGATAAAACCCGGATTTTCTTTGTAAATTATGGGTTGAAATGATATATTATCCATATCACTTGATTTAGGCTAGAAAATTTATGCCAATCCGTGGTTATTTTATATACTTTTTTGGATAGTTTTAAGTATTTTAAAATGTTAATTATGATATTTTGATTTGAATTTGAATTGTAAATGATTTATTAAAATGTTATTGATTTTTCTGTGAATATAAAATTTTAAATAAATGTATACTAAAGATTGTAACTTGAATATAACCTAACCGGGAATTTGAGATTTGGTGTAAAATGAGGATTTAATTTAAAGAAAATAAATTAGAATTTAATAAATGAATTATTGGAAAATTTGGATTTGATTATGTGAAAATATAATAACTTCACTTTTAAATGGTTTAAATGAATTACTTATGATTATAATATAAACCATTTTTAAAAGGTAATTAAATTTGAAAAGTTGAATTTGTATTCAAATAGTGATTTGAAAATGAGATTTTCAAAGAATATGATATTTTGATATAGTAAAATTGTTTAGAAATGATTTGATCCTTATTTTGATTAAGATTTGAAATGATATTTTATTTTTGAAGTATAAAATACCATTTTAAAATTTATAACCACAGGTACACTTCTTTGTATGCCATTTGATTTCCTTGTGATTGCTTTGATACACACCTTGAATTTGAGAGTGTGGCTAGAGGTGAGCGATTATTGTAGCTCTGCGCTACCCTAGCCACATTAACACTATTATTTGCATTAATTACTTTAATATGGGTATTTCTGTGATAGTGTTTATTTTTGCTTAATTGATGGTTTACCGGATCCTTAAAGGATGGGCAATCCCAAGCATCCTTTAAGTTATTGAGCATTGCTATTACAGTTCACTTGAGTTGGTTTACATTGTATAAGTATATATGTCCTGACACGAGTGTTTTATACTTACTTTACGCTCGGGTCAGCTTGAGAGTCACAGCTTTGAATTCACCTTCTGGAGCTAGAGAATTGTTGGAGCTTATCTGACTATCTATTCTTCTATTTTTGATCCAGTTATTTCATATTCGGTATTGCTTCTGTACTAGTGATTTATGTATCCAGACTTCTATTGTATCCATTTTTCAACTATGATATTTGGTATATGTTTTGAGAGTATGTATATAGCAGGTTCATGAACTACTATGGTATTTTATTTCTGCTGCGAGTTATTTTGATATTCTGTGTCTGTGATTCTGTGTTGATTTTATTTGCTCCAAAATTTAGTACAATCTATTATTTTGAATTATTCAAGTCCGACATGTGTGGATTTTTGTCGATTTGAATGGTCCAAAATAGTGGGGCGTTACAACTCTCAATCCCTATATTGGCCCTTAGGGTCGGGTAATTTTGTACGAAGGGGAGGACCTATATTGCCATGGACTAACACGCACGCACGTCGCCGCCCTTGCAACCGACCGAACTGGGCCAGATCAGGTGCGGGTCCAATGAGATTGGACTATGTCATATATTTTTTCTACCTAAAAGATAGACTGATTTCAAAATAGAAGCATGTTTAAAAAGATACAGATTTTCCAACGGTTGTGACCGTTGCAAAATGATGAAGAGATGCGATTTTTCTAGATGACCGTTACAACGAAAAGCAACAATTCTAAACCGTTCAAAACGAATGGACGCGACTGTTGCGAACAGTAACACTTTTTGGCGTTGCAAACAAACGGACGCGACTGTTGCAAACAGTAACACTTTGTGGCATTGCAAACGAATGGACGCGACTGTTGCGAATAGTAACACTTTTTGGCATTGCAAATGAAGGGATGCTACTTTCTCAACGGGTGTAGCCATTAGGAATTCAGCTCTGAATGAGGAAGAAACCTAATCACTTTCCTTACTCAATTTTAAAACCGAATTATCTCTTCTTTATCTTCATTTTCTTAAATCATAATCAGTCCTATCACACAGAGGATCATACACATCACGATCTCAATAGCTTATGTCTATTGTATCTTGGGATACTTTGAATAAAGTATTAAGGAAATTATTTCTACAAGCCTCAGAAGAAATTTTCTTCTTCAATCGGTTAGATTTCTAGTTTATGTATATATATATATATCATTTTCATTTCTACGTTGTGCTATTTCTTTAAAAAGTACAACATTGACTTATCACCATAGTTATTATTACTATAGTTGTTAGTTTGTTGTTGTAATTAATTACAACATACTTATTGTTAAAAATAGCTAATACAGAATTCGAAAGTAGTGGAAATCTGATTTGTAAACTTGTGAGACGAGTTTATTATTGATTAGTCTCTGTTTTGGTATACTAGACGTATAACACTTACAACTTTAGGTGTAATGGTAGAGCTTCATAACTTGAAGAAAGAATTAACTGGTTAGAAAATAGCATGACAGAATTATTGAAATTATTTAAAAAATATCTTCTAAAAAAAAATACATTACCCGACAAGTATCCCACTATGAAAAAAATGTTAAAAGATTTGGAAATGAAGGTAAAAAGCATTCTTGCATGCAAAAATAATTGCATGTCATTTTGAAAAAAGAATGTTAACATGGTAGAGTGTTCTCATTGTCATACACCAAGATTTAAAAGATAAGGAAAATGTGTTAGGCATAAAAAAATGACAACCAAACTAAGGAAAGTTCTAAGACATTTCTATATAATTGCAAGGCTGACTAGATTGTACACTATAGCATGAATAGCTCGTAAAATGCAGTGGCATAAGCATGCTGAACCTTCTTGGAATTTCATGCGATATGCTGTTGATTTAGCTGAATGGAGATCAATCAAATGCAAGTGGCCAAAATTTGCAAATGAAGGACGTAATATTTGGCTTGGCATCGCTAGTGATGGATTTAATCTAAATGGGGTTCTCTTCAATAGTTATAGTTGTTGGCCCGTATATATGATTTCTCATAACCTACCCCATTCGTTACGCATGAAATCACAATTTCAAATGATAAGTTTTTTAATTCCTGGACCGAAAGCACCACGTCATGACATTGACGTATACTTAGAACCTCTTGTTGATGAGTTGAAGAAACTTTGGACGGAAGGAGTAGCTTCTTTTAACATAGACAAGGGAGAAATGTTTACAATGAAGGCAAAACTATTATAGGGAATCCATGACTTGGCAGCATTTAGAAATTTATCTGCTTGCGTAACACATGATTATAAAGCATGTCTAGTTTATGCTATAGAGACCGAGTCAGAGTACGTTAGTAACAAGATTGTTTATCAAGAGTATAGAAGATTTTTGAAGGATAACCATCCATATAGATTAGTAAAACATGGATGGTATAAGGATACCAAAGATAAAGAACCGCCAACAATTAAGGGAACCATCCCTTTTAGAAACGCTTAATTGTATAAAATATTTCCTTGGAAAATTACCAAAGAATAAGAAACGAATGATATTTGAAGCTGCCAATAAAAGTTTCTTTACAATTGGATATGGTGACATAGAAAAATCATCTTGGTATAAGAAGTCAATTTTCTACGATTTAATTTGTTGGAGTAGTCATAAAGTATAACATATTATTGATGTGATGCATACCGAGAAGAATGTTGTAGAGCATCTTATTAACTTAATGTTTGACAAAGGAAAGCAATCATCTAAGTTTTTATGGAACAAGATTCATAAAATGAAATGTCGTCAAGTTCTAAAAGATTCCAAACTTCCATCATGTCTTGCGATAAGATTTGGTAGCCTTGTTATTCAAACACCTACTTTGCACATTAAAAAAACATACGAGTATCATATCTTTATGCAATACTTGCTTCCTGTAATGGTTCAACATGCATATCTGAAACTTCGTGAGTTACGACAAGCTATTTTATAAGTGAGTTTGTATTTTAACATAATATGCTCTAAAGTTTTAGATTGAGAACATGTCAAGCCGCTAAAGATATGATTTCCAAGGCATTGTGTGTACTAGCACATTATTTTCCTACAGACTTCTTTGATATAAGTGTTCATCTCATGGTGCATCTAGCTGACCAAGCTTTGCTATGTGGACCTATAAACTATATATGGATGTATCCATTTGAAAGGTGAGATATTATTTTTGCAAGGTTTGTAAATATTATTTCAAAATGACAATTTCTGAATATATGTACATGTGTTTAGGGCTATGAAAGAATGCAAAAATATACCTGGTAATAAACGTTATATAGAAGGATCAATCATTGAAGCACGTATTGTTTCGAAATCAGTTAGATATGCAATGGAATATATGCCAAATCCACGTGATGGAAATAATAGTTCTACACAAGCCACCTTTTTAGATGATGGTGATGATATATATGAATGCCCCATCATTGAAGGCAAATATATTAAGCTAACTAGGATGCAACGTGTTCAAATTCGGAGGAGGATACTTTTTAGAATCGATGTTCACGAGAGATGAATATTAAGGTATTAATTTTCTCCATGTTATGATAAATACCGATGACATAAAATAGTGAATGTATTCACATTACAATATCTAATGCATATAGCTCTTCTTTAGAAGGTGAGTCTCGTAGTAAAAGAAAAGTTACCACAATGGCAGATGTAGTTGTACAAACTGAATTTATTGAGTATAGAGTGAATAGATATATTTTCTCCTCAACATTATGACGATACTCTTTTAACCTAAGATAGTGATGTTTGCATGGATGCAATCACCACATTTGTTGCAAGTGCAAAAGATATAAATCCTACAGACGATGACACTACTTGGCATGGTATCATTAAAGATATCATAGAAGTTGATTATTATGATTTTCAACATGTAGTATTCTATTATGATTGGATAAATATCGTGGATAAGACAAATGATTGTAAGATTTGTACCGATTCACATTTGTTGATGGTGAACTTGAATAAGCTCAAAAATTCTAATTGAGAGTATGATGAGCCAGCTATTCTAGCAACATAAGCAGGTCAAGTTTTCTATGTAAAAGATACTCAAAATCTCGATTGGTCTATTGTTCGACGTTCTTCAAAGTGCATGACAGACAACATAGATGACTACACAACATTGGTCGATTTTTAGTCTGTTATGAAAGAACAACCCAATTTAGGACCATTATTGAAATACTTTGAAATGAAATAGATATCATTTTGAAATGAATATTTGTGGTGTTTGATATATTTGGTACTTGGTAAACTAGCATAGAGTTTATGAACGTACATGCTCATGTTATTTGATATATTTTTATTCACGTTTTCTTTCAATTTTTTTGCTTATTTGATGTAATTTGTCATTATATTTATTTCGAAATGAAAACTACAATGTTGGTTTTTTTTCTTGTTGTATGTATTAAATGATGTAACAATTATAAATTTCAGTTTTCGATTATCATGCTGCAGTTTTGGATGATTTTGCTACAGTTTTTTTGCATCTTGTTAGGTTTTTTGAACCTTTTGATGCAAGTTACCCTGTCTCGCTGTGGTTTTTTATTAGTTATAATCCCATTTTCAAACTTAACCCTTGGAAAACCCTAATAAAAACAAATTCCATGAAACGCTCTGTCATCGTTAAGTTGCATGCATTTGCAATAGTTTAAAATGCAAATGTGTGCAACTTAAAATGCATATATTTGCAAAATAATTATTTGTTGGATGAACTGCAAAATTTTGAATTGTAGAATGTGTATTTTGCGTTGTAAATTGAAAATTTTATTTTACAAAAAATTTGAAATTACAATTGCAAATAATACATATTTTTGCTAAAAATGACGATAGAGGTATGTCGTGAAATCAATTTAACAATATATGTATTTTGTTTTTAGTCATTAAGACATTATTCCTTATCTTTCAACAATATATGTGTTTCACGGCAGGAGCTACTTTAGGTCTTTCAACAATATAAATGAACAAAAATATACCGCACCATTACCACTATAATTATTGAAATGACATTTTAAGTTTCATTGTATACTAAAATATTTTTTATGCAGGTCTAAATCTCGAACAATTGCAATGCTAGTGTAGCTAAAGATACAAATGCAAAGCTTGAAGCATATAATCCTCCTCCTACAAGTGATAAAAATACTCAATAACTATTTATCTTGAGGGAGTTAAAGGGAAGATGAAGCTAAATGTAGCTCTAGATGTGGAGACCTAATTTGTTGTCATATAACGATTGGCTATGATGAGTGGAGAAATGTAGATGATTACTACAAGAACATTTTATGGCAAGAACTATTGGCATGTCACGAATTCATCTTATTTAGTCATTTATGTTTTGCACAAGATTTATCCTTAGTACTGAAATTTCATTGTTAAATAGAATGAATTTGACATGGATATAGATTTCGATCTAGCTCGGCCAATTTCAGAAAAAACGTTTCCACGATATTATCGTACAGTAAAGTCTACTTTGTTGAATAAATTGCTCATAGTCGGAGAAACCACGATACCCAAGAATATTGCTATTACTAAATGTCCCATGGACATTGACAAAGTATGGTGGAAAAAGTTTATAGACAATGAATATTCAGATAAAAAAAGAGCAATGTAGGAAAAATGCCGAAGCCAAAGCTAAAAATACTATCACTTGTACACTAGGAAAAAAATCATAACGTAGAATTTACGACGAAATGGTAAGAAATAGTATAAAAATATTTCTTGTAAATATTAACAATGAATAGTTAATTAGTTTAAAAATATTTGTTCTTGCAGGTCAAGGAAAATCCGAAGAGAAAGTTATGCGGACTATGGTTTGGAAGGCGGAACATATAAATAAGAAATCTGGACAAGTTCGTCCATCTGCAGCAAAAGCCTATGTAAGTAATTTTTACTTTCGTATGAATTACCGATCAATTGTAAAAATTTGATTGTCTTATTTAGATTTTTTTTTTTTGACAGTATGATTCGTGTATTTATAGTTCTCATATACCCAATAACTACTTCGAATGGCAACCGCATATGCAATTAATTATGTAGAGTATTATTAAGTTTTTGCAAAAAATGATCTCTAAATTTTCACAATCATTACTTGCCAATTTACAACAAAAGTATATATTTGTTATTGTTAAGTTAAAATATCAAATTTCAATTGTTCGTTTGATTATAAATGTCATCTATACTTATATATTTCTAAATGCTGTAGCACATCTAGTATTTGTCAACTTTCTTGGCTTTAAAAAAGTGATAAAAAGAACAATTTTTTGAATACTTGGACTATAAATACGAAGGTTTACCAAAGAGTTCTCTGTCTTAAAACTGTTGTATGTTCTTTTATTACTTCATATAATAAAGAAATACACAGCTTATGTGATATGTTCTCTGTCTTAAAATTGTTATTTATTATATGTTCTCTGTCTTACAACTGAATCAGTAAACAATCAACACACTACTTTATCCAGTTTCGATCAAATTGATCTACATGTTGTAAACTCCAACAACTCTTTATTCTTATAAAGTAATAATATTATAGGAGCATTGTGATAACCCAGATTTTGGTCATCTGGTAATTGGATAATTATCGGATATGCATATAAATAAATTTGAATCTATAAATTTAAATTTTTGAGAATGATAATCTTGTAGGAAATTAACATATATATATATATATATATATATATTTAGGCATATTTTATAATGTTAGAAAATTCAAATATACATACATACAAGTATATAAGAGAGAGAGTGTGTGTGTGTGTGTGTGTGTGTGTGTGTACAGAACTTAAAAGGCATTGTTTTGAATTCAATAATTTTTCAAAGGGTAATTAAAGTTAAATTCTATTTAAAAAATATAGAAACCAATTTTTAAGAGCTATTTACAATACACATCACATACGTAAATATAAAATAAATAAATAAATAAATAAAATATATATATACAAAAGCTAAAGTTTTATTTTGTTTTCTTTAAAGTGTTTGAAATTAAAATGGTTATAAATGTGTGTGTGTATATATATATATATATATATATATATGTTCTAGATTTTAAAAATACATGTATAAGGCTTATTTGTATTATAATTAGCTTTATAATATTTTCTTTAAAGATTAAACTTATATATATTCATACATAAGAATTTATTAATTAAGAAACTTAAATAAGTAAGTTTATGTTAACATTTTAAATTAAATAAAAATTTATTAAAAATACAAAGACACGTGTAACCATAATAGGTATCTTAATAACACATGCAAGGAAATTAAATACTATAGTGACAAATGTAAATTCTTAAAGAACAAGTGTCATTTTTCCTTGTTTTCTTTTATCTTTCATAAATCCAAGGCTATACATATCTTTAACCTTCTTTTTCTCATTCTTTTTATCAAATCTAAGGAAAAAAATTAAAAGACTACAACCACCTTATTCTCAAACCAGCAAGAAAATTTAACTAAAACAACTCTCTTAAAAAAAAAATCTAAAACCTGAATTAAATCAAACAAGATCAGATCTTCAACTAACAATCAAATCTGAGCATAAAAATTTACCAACCTGCAACCTTCAAATCTTCTGCAATTTCAACCTGTAATGCAAATGGATGATCAACATCTGTTTCAACCTTTAAAACAACAGGTTGAGGCATGCAGAGGATTTTCAACAGCAAAGCATCAAAAGCATCAGATTGAGGCATGCAAGGATTCTCAAAATCAAAGCTTTTTCAGATTTTAAATGTTCAAGAGCCTGGAATTTAAAAAAAAAAAGAGAAAACTGCTCTGCCTTGTTCAAACAGGTGAGTAAATTCATTTTTTATTAAAATTAAGTAGGTAAAATTTGATTGCATGCTTTTAATTTGAAGAGAATATAATTTATGAAATTTGCTGTGAATACATATATGTGAGTAACATTTTATTTTAAACAAATTTAAGTAATTATAGTTACTTGATTTATTACTGTGATAATCATGTTTGAAGTGGATGAATGTGATGGAATTCCCTGTAATAAGTATGTTTTTTTCTGAATGCACGCCTGTGTTGAAACTTGTTTTTGCCTGTTCTAGATTCCAGGTTCTAGTTGTATTCAAAAATCCTGAATTCAAAATCTAATCCATGTTAAGGTTCACATTCCAAACAAAACATGCTAGTTAGATCATAGATTAAAGTCTTAAGTTTTATTTAGGATAAATAATTTGGTATTTACACTGGTAATTCAAAAAAAATAAAGGAAATGGAAAAATAATGTAATGTCTCTGGAAACGTAAAATGCAACAGAGAAAACTTTGGTAAGTAGTATTTAAATTTTCCAGATTCGTTGATTAGAGCTTATAAACCGATTACTCGATCAATGACTTGAATTTTTAAACTAAAATTTGAATTTTTAGTTTGAATATGATTCAGTATTTCTGGTTTGACCAGAAAAGGGATTTTGGTATGATACTGTCAATCTAGGAAATTTGGGGTGGCCAGCGACGTTTCTGGTGATGGAATGGTGATGGGAGAATTGGGAAAAAATAGATGAAGGTAGCAGTGAGGCGATGGGGATTTTGGATTGAAATTTATAACCCTAGTTTTTTTCTGTGATGAGCAAATTGTTCAGTGCGACATCTATAGGTGACTGAGTTGTCCAAACTCAGGGAGAAGATAGAGGGGGTATGGAGGAAGTTGTGGCTGGAGGTAGTGTTTTTCTGATGGTCGGAGTATGGGGATTTGGGTGGTTTCCAAGTTTTGTTTTTTTTCCATTTTTTTTAAACTTGAATGCTCGTTTGTGATTTTGGGGTTCTGCAATTGGTTTGATGGTAGGAACTAGGTCAGGAGATGACCGTCGACTTGAGTGGGTGGTCACGAGTGATCGAAGATCGTTGCCGTGATGGTGCAGGTGCACGGAGATCTTGGCGTATCTGATGTTGATTTGGGGAAGAATGGGTTCTCGAGTGTTACGGGTTTATTCATATTTTTGCTCGAAGCAATGGAGTTTGGGACTCGAAGGAGTTGATGAGTGGGCTCGGGTGTGATAATTGTTACAGGTTTATGTATTAAACCTGTCAGTATTTGAGTTTGAATGAATTTAAATGGAAAAAATCGAGTTATTTTAGTGTTTTACTCGAGTTATTTAGTGTTTTGCTCGAGTGAATTATGGATTACTCGAGTTAGTTTGTTCAAGTTTGAAACTTGACCTATTTCCCAAATTTAAACTTAAATTTAAAAGTATAAATCAAAAGATTTAAATGAGTTTTAAATCTAATTTTAAATTATGGATTCAAGCTTAATTTGAATCATAGCTGGAAGTGAATGAAGTTTTTAAATTCAAATTTGTTTAAATAACTTGAAAGGGGGTTAAGTGTTTTAAAAGAATTTGAATTTAAATTGGAAATTTAAACATAAAGAAATGTTTAAACAAAGTTTAAATCTGATTCAAATCTGAATTTGAATCCTTGTTTTATAAATTTAAGTGTTTAACAATTTTGAATGATAAAGTAAAATTTAAATGTTTGAAAAAAAAAGAAATTTGTTTTAAATCTTGTAGAATCTCTTTTGTAAGAAAAGTATTCTTTATCATTTAAAAGTTTTAAATTGATATTAAAACTTGTTGAAGTTAAATTATAATTTAATGATTTGTTATTCATTTAATTGTTAGGGTAATTAAATGGATAACTAATTTATTTAAGAAATTAATGAAATGGATAATTGCTTAAAAGTAATTAAAGGTTTAAACTTAAAAGTTTAAGACTAATTATTCTTAGAATAATTAACTTGTAATTTAGGAATAATTAATTAAATAAGATTTGATTTTAGTTAATGATTAATAATTAATTAATCAGGTAATAAAGAATTAATTAAGTTATAGTTAGCACTTAATTAAATAATTAGGGGTTAATTAATGATTAATTAAATTGTAATTAATAATGATTGAAATAAGTTAATTGTTTTAGATAAATAAGTAATGAATTGTTAAACAGTTAATGAAGGTCATCAACTAAGGATTATTTAATAATTAATAAATGTGATTAATTTTTAATAATTAATTAGATTTATTAATTTAAAAGATAATCATTTGTGTAAATTGTTAAGTATAATTACTTATGGAAATAATTAAGGAATTAATTACTTATTGTAATTAATTGAGTTTAATTTGATTAGATTATGTTAATTAATTCAGATTAATTAATTTAGAATAATCATTTGATGATTTGTGAAGTAAAATTACTTAATGTAATTCAATAAAGAGAAATTACTTAGGAAAATAATTAATGAGTAATTACTGTATGTAATTAAGTGAAGGTGATTCGATGATGGTAGTAATTTGAGTATAATTACTTTGTAAATTAATCAAGGGATTAATTTGAGATAATTAATTATGGAGTAATTAATTTTTGAAAATAAAGTAATTAAGGATAGTTGATTACTGAATGGGATTTAGCAAGGGATTAATTAGAGAATAAATTAAGCATTAATTTATTCAATAAAGTAATTAAGGGTAGTTTAATTACTGGATGTTATTAATCAAGGGTGATTAATAATTATGGTTAATAACTAATACATAAAGTAATTAAAGGTTAATTACTATATTTGGTTAAGAATAAATTAATTTGTGAAATTAATTAAGGGATAAATAGAATGATAGTGGAAGCCTTTGATTAATTGTTATCCTTAATATGTGGTTTGTAATGCTATGTGATAAGATATGTTTGATTTAAACTGTGATGAGGTGGCTATCGATTGCTGATGAATTACAGTGACATCCTATATTTAAAATTGAATTATACTCAACTTGTATGATTTAAGTTAAGATGATATCGGTTTCGAAGAGACCGGAGTCGGGTATTAGTAAATACCTGAAAGCACTTCGATTCTTTGTAAATTGCAAGGTGAAATCCATAAGCTGGAATGATTTAAATGAATGAAACCATTTAATCTAAGTTTTGGTACTTAGAAATTGATGTGTGAAATAAATGATGTCGATAGCAACTTGTGAAGTTGTAAATTGATAAGTTACCCCCGGGTTTATATAAGTTGTGTGCTTTGGTATTCCTTGTTAGATGAGTTTACTCACGCTGGTTTCCAGCCTGACCCGGGTGTTACTTTGATGTAATGCTCGGGTCAGACCGAGTATTACAGATTTTCAGGTAAGGACGTTCTGGAGCTCAGGAGGCGAGCTGGATGGCAGGAGCATATGAAGAGATTCCACTGTGATATTGTAGTATCTGGACATGATTGTTTTGTCCAGTGTTTATGTATATGTTGTAACTCTGATATATATTAAAATTTAATTTGACAAGTACAGTTTCTCTTTGTATAACTATTATTTATGTGATATTATATTCTGATCTGCTGCAAATGTGAGGTTTCTGTGTTGTGTTGTGTTCTGTTTCTTTCTTCTATCTCTTTCTTATTTTTCTAACTATCTGGAAGTTCTGGATCGAAATTTCCGGGTCGTTACATTTGGTATCAGAGCAGAAGGTTAAGTGAGAACCTTGGCTCTGGTGGGATTACTCATTAAGGATAGGGTAAGTGGTACCTTAGGTTGAGTTGAGTATATATATATATATATATATATATATATATATATATATATATATATATGAGAGCGTACTTGTTATTTTCTTATATAAAGATTTTAAATGATTTTATATAAAAATATATTTTGATATATAAAGCAATATTTCTTTCTAATAAATATTAAGCTAATGGGTTGTTGAATTATTGGAATTAAATTAAGAAGTAATAGAATACAACCAAATTGAAATTGAAATTAAACTAAAGATGAGTTTGAAATGGATTCAAACTGAAATTAAATCTTGAATTTTGGAAATAATTTTAGAATAAGATAATAATGAATTGGTTTCTAGATATGATAATCTTGGTTACTATTATAAATAATTGTTGTAATATAATGTGTATTAAAGAGTAAGCAAAATGAAATGTTTTAAGAAAATAAAACATTTAGGGAAGTATGACTTATAAATTGGAATTGTTTAAATGAATGAGAGATGGAGTATGGTAATCCACTATTGAGATAAAAGGGAGATTAAACTTTAATTTGAAATTAAGGGTATGGAATACCTTGAACTAAAAATTTGAGTAATTGAATTTGTAAATTAAAAATTGTTTAAAACTCTTACTTGAACCTTGTAATGAGTTAAGTAAAGATAGTTCAAAATGGAATTTTGAAATTTGAACCCAAAATTAAATTATTTAAAGGTTTGGGTTATTGATGTAAAAATAAAGGTTAATTTGATTTGTGGTATAATATGTTAGGTCTGAACTGTGAATTGAATTGTTTAAAACTTTAAAGGTAAATTGATTTAAAGGAATTAAATCAACATTTGAAGTATTAACTCGAATTTATATAATTCGAGATGGTTTAAATTTGAAATTTGAATTAGTTCAAATTGAATTTGATTTGAATTAATTGAAATGGTGATTGAAGATGTATGAGTATAAGATTCAAATGGAAAATTTGAATTGGATTGATTTGAATAATTTGGAATTGTAATTAAAGTTGAATCATTTTAAATTCAAATGGAATTTGAATTGAATTTGGCAAGAAATCAAGAATAATTCAACTTGATTTGGAAATGGAGTTTGAAATTGAGATTAATTCAAACTGGAGTTGAAATGAATTAAAATTGGAACTAGTTCAACTGAAATTGATTTGAATTAGTAGAATTTGAGATCAAGGATGAATAAAGTTAAATTTGGAAAGAAACTGAGGTAAATTCAACTTGAATTGGGATTGAATAAATTTCAATGGAAATTGAAGTTATTTAATTTGGAATTGGGTCAATTTAAATGGTAGAGGAATTTAAATTGAACTGATAAGAATGGAGATTGGGAAGGGAACAGTTCTGATTCTGGACTATTTTTAATATAAATTGTTTTAATATTAACTTATTTTCCAAGCTATTCATTATATAAACAACCTTTCTTTTAAAAGCCAAACTATCTTATACTTGTTTTACAATTATTTTTGAAACCGTTTAACAATTTTCTAACTATTTTATAAACTAATTGCTATTTTCAACTACTAATTAATATTTTATAGCTATTTTGCAATTATTTAAAATTTCTATGACTATTTAACTATTTTCCAATTATTTTACAATTACTGAACTATTTTACAGCTATTTTACAAACTAGTAATTATTTTTCAACTACTTATCTATTTCTTTAACTTTTCAAGTTATTTTCTAAATTTAAAATGGACAGAGTTTAAATTGTTTATTGGTTGAATACCTAATTGAGATAAGAATAGAGGTGATAATCCAAATGGATTGAAGCAATTGTGAATAAGTGAATGAAAATTAAAGTAAATGTGAATAGAAAGAGAATTAACTTGGCTAATAACCAATGAAGTTAAATATGTAGAATGTACGTATATTATTTTATTTGCATAGTGATTTGATCCAGATTCGAGCATAGAATTTCGAGATAGTTTAATCGATCCGAGTGGAATTTTTCACTCGATTTTCGACGGCGAACGTGGATATGGATTGTTGATTGGTTCTGGATATTCTCTATCATGGTTATGACTATGCAAGGAGAACGACGGTTTCTGATCAAGAAACCAGATCTGAGTCCGCACTAGGAAGCCGGGTGGACGATACTAGTTTGGAAGTGAAATTGTGTGATCGAGTGAGCGATCAGATTGGTATAGCGTATGGATGATATGTGTACATCATACGGATTTGAATGAAAATGATATTGAAAGAAGTAATCAAATTTGAATATTTGACTTTGAGTAAACAAAGTTAAATATCTTTGTTTTATATAAGATAAAACTTCCCTTGATGAATCTATTGCCATAAGGAAAGGATTTTGAAAGTGTTTGAAGTATAAAACGATTTTATACAAGTTTAAAATGATCCAAAGATTTTTATCAAGGATTTTATATATATCTCTATATATAAAGGATCATATGAGGATTTTGGAAGAGGTTTTGGGAACCTTTGGATTTGGAAAGGCTTTTGATTTTTGGGTAAAATCAATATTGAATTTGGAAAGCCTAGTTTGAGAATTATCGATTTTGGGATAATCGATTTTGTGTAAAGGAGCTTTGTATGAGATCATACTAGGTGTATGATTTGAAGATACTATATATGTATAGTATAAAATGTTTTGATGATGGCTCTGGGGAAAAAGGCGCTCCCTTGAAATGAACTTCTCAGGAGTACCACCGGGTGGTGCTGCCTTGAGCCCCAAGGGAGGGGGGTTCTAAAGTTGATCCTGTGAGGAGTCCGGACAAAACTAGCTCCTGGGGATTATGAGTAGAGTATACCATAGCGAAAGTCGTGTGTGCCGCTGAGAGCCAACAGTCTGCGTTTGATTTTATATCGGTAGACTATGACTTATGGTATAACATAACGAAAGTCGTGTGTGCCGCTGAGAGCCAATAGTCTGCGTTTGATTTTATATCGGTAGACTGCGACCTATGTAGGAGTGGAGAAGTTTCATTTCGACAGCGAAAATCAGAGGCCGTTGAGAGCCTGCAGTTACATGGACTTTTGTTGTGACGGCAACGTAACCCTGGATGTAACTGTGATCTGTTGTGGGAGATCCATGGCGTAATCGAGAGGCCGCGGAGAGCCTGCAGTTACATGGACTTTTGCTGCGATGGCAACGTAACCCTGGAATGTAACTGCGATCATGGATAGGGGTGATGATTTCCAGAGCATTCTTACTAAAGATATATCCTCAATTTTAAAAAAAAAACTGTTTTCTATATTTTCAATAAAATTATTTTCTAAGTATTTTCACTGGGTGTTGAAAACAGGTCTGCTAAGTACTTGTAAATTTTCAGTCGTACGCCTGATCAACGTATGACCGAATTTTTGTGAGAACAAGGATGGACCGGTTAAAACATCGAGTTATAAAAAGTATTTTTATAAAAACCATTTTATAGTATTATGTAGATTTTAAAAGTGTTTAAGAGTGTTACAAAGAATAAATTTTCTAAAAATAAGCTTTTTAATAAATTTTGGCTTCGTTCCTTTTCGAGGACGAAAAGATTCTAAGAGGGGAGGAATGTGATAACCCAGATTTTGGTCATCTGGTAGTTGCATAATTATCTGGATATGTATATAAATAAATTTAAATCTACAAATTTAAATTTTTGAGAATGATAATCTTGTATGAAATTAACATATATATATATATATATATATATAAATTTAGGCAAACTTTATAATGTTAGAAAATTCAAATATACATACATACAAGTATATATATATATGTGTGTGTGTGTGTGTGTATGTATGTATGTATGTATATGTATATGTATAGAATTTAAGAGGCATTGTTTTGAATTCAATAATTTTTCAAAGGGTAATTAAAGTTAAATTCTGTTTAAAAATATAGAAACCAATTTTGGAGAGCTAGTTAAAATACACATCACATATGTAAATATAAAATAAATAAATAAAAATATATATGTACAAAAGCTAAAGTTTTATTTTGTTTTCTTTTAAGTGTTTGAAATTAAAATGGTTCTAAATGTATATATATAAATGTTCTAGATTTTAAAAATACATGTATAAGGTTTATTTGTATTATAATTAGTTTTATAATATTTTCTTTAAAGATTAAACTTATATATATTCATACATAAGTATTTATTAATTAAGAAACTTAAATAAGTAAGTTTATGTTAACATTTTAAATTAAATAAAAATTTATTAAAAATACAAAGACATGTGTAACCATTATAGATATCTTAATAACACATGTAAGGAAATTAAATACTATAATGATAAATGTATATTCTTAAAGAACAAGTGTCATTTTTCCTTATTTTCTTTTATCTTTCATAAATCCAAGGCTATACATATCTTTAACCTTCTTCTTATCATTATTTTTATCAAATCTAAGGAAAAAATTAAAAGACTGTAACCACCTCATTCTCAAATCAGCAAGAAAATTTAACTAAAAACAACTCTCTTAAAAAAAATCTAAAACCTGAATTAAATCAAACAAGATCAGATCTTCAACTAACAATCAAACCTGACCTCAAAAATTTATGAACCTGCAACCTTCAAATCTTCTGCGATTTCAACCTGTAATGCAAATGGATGATCAACATCTGTTTCAACCTTTAAAACAACAGATTGAGGCATGCAGAGGATTTTCAACAGCAAAGCATCAAAAGCATCAGATTGAGGCATGCAAGGATTTTCAAAATCAAAGGCTTTTTCAAATTTTAAATGTTCAAGAGCCTGGAATTTAAAAAAAAATAGAAAACTGCTCTGCCTTGTTCAAACAGGTGGGTAAATTCATTTTTAAAAAAAATTAAGTAGGTAAAAGTTGATTGCGTGCTTTTAATTTGAAGGGAATATAATTTATGAAATTTGCTGTGAATACATATATGTGAGTAACATTTTATTTTGAACTAATTTAAGTAATTATAGTTGCTTGATTTATTACTGTGATAATCGTGTTTGAAGTGGATGAATGTGATGGAATCCCCTGTAATAAGTATGTTTTTTTTGAATGCATGCCTGTGTTGAAACTTGTTTTTGCTTGTTCTAGATTCCAGGTTCTAGTTGTATTCAAAAATCCTGAATTCAAAATCTAATCCATGTTAAGGTTCACATTCCAAACAAAACATGCTAGTTAGATAACAGAATAAAGTCTTAAGTTTTATTTAGGATAAATAATTTGGTATTTACACTGGAAATCCAAAAAATAATAATAATAAAGGAAATGGAAAAAAAAACTGTAATGTCTCTGGAAACATAAAATGCAACAGAGCAAACTTTCGGCAAGTAGTATTTAAATTTTCCAAATTCGTTGATTAGAGCTTATAAACCGATTACTTGATCAATGACTTGATTTTTTAAAACTAAAATTTGAATTTCTAGTTTGAATATGATTCAGTATTTCTGGTTTGACCAGAAAAGGGATTTTGGTATGATACTGTCGATCAAGGAAGTTCGGCGTGGCCAGCGACATTTCTGGTGATGGAATGGTGATAGGAGAATTGGGGAAAAATAGATGAAGGTGGATCTGTGTAGTGAGGCGGTGGGGATTTTGGATTGAAATTTATAGCCCTATTTTTTTTCTGTGATCAGCAAATTGTTCAGTGGGACATCTATAGGTGACCGAGTTATTCCAAACTCAGGGAGAAGAAAGAGGGGGTATGGAGGAAGTTGTGGCCGGAGGTAGTGTTTCTCTGATGGTCGGAGTTTGGGGATTTGGGTGATTTCCAGGTTTCGTTTTTTTCCATTTTTTTGAACTTGAATGCTCGTTTGTGATTTTGGGGTTCTGCAATTGGTTTGATGGTAGGAATTAGGTCGGGAGATGACCGTCGACTTGAATGGGTGGTTGCGAGTGGTCGGAGATCGTTGTCGTGATGGTGCAGGTGCACGGAGATCTTGGCGTATCTGATGTTGATTTGGGGAAGATTGGGTTCTCGAGTGTTACGGGTTTATTCATATTTTTGCTCGAAGCAATGGGGTTTGGGACTCGAAGGAGTTGATGAGTGGGCTCGGGTGTGATAATTGTTACAGGTTTATGTATTAAACCTGTCAGTATTTGAGTTTGAATGAATTCAAATGGAAATAACTCGAGTTATTTTAGTGTTTTACTCGAGTTATTTAGTGTTTTGCTCGAGTGAATTATGGGTTACTCGAGTTAGTTTGTTCAAGTTTGAAACTTGACCTATTTCCCAAATTTAAACTTAAATTTAAAAGTATAAAGCAAAATATTTAAATGATTTTTAAATCTAATTTTAAATTATGGATTCAAGCTTGATTTGAATCATAGTTGGAAGTGAATGAAGTTTTTAAATTCAAATTTGTTTAAATAACTTGAAAGGGGGTTAAGTGTTTTAAAAGAAATTGAATTTGAATTGGAAATTAAATGTAAAGAAATGTTTAAACAAAGTTTAAATCTGATTCAAATCTGAATTTGAATCCTTGTTATATAAATTTAAGTGTTTAACAATTTTGAATGATAAAGTAAAATTTAAATGTTTGAAAAAAAAGAAATTTGTTTTAACTCTTGTAAAATCTCTTTTATAAGAAAAGTATTCTTTATCATTTAAAAGTTTTAAATTGATATTAAAACTTGTTGAAGTTAAATTATAATTTAATGATTTGTTATTCATTTAATTGTTAGGGTAATTAAATGGATAACTAATTAATTTATGAAATTAATGAAATGGATAATTACTTAAAGTAATTAAAGGTTTAAACTTGAAAGTTTAAGATTAATTATTCTTAGAATAATTAACTTGTAATTAGGAATAATTAATTAAATAAGATTTGATTTTAATTAATGATTAATAATTAGTTAATCAAGTAATAAGGAATTAATTAAGTTATAGTTAACACTTAATTAAGTAATTAGGGGTTAATTAATGATTAATTAAATTGTAATTAACAATGATTGAAATAAGTTAATTATTTTAGATAAATAATTAACAAATTGTTAAACAGTTAATGAGGGTCATTAACTAAGGATTATTTAATAATTAATAAGTGTGATTAATTTTTAATAATTAATTAGATTTATTAATTTAAAAGATAATCAGTTGTGTAAATTGTTAAGTATAATTACTTATGGAAGTAATTAAGGAATTAAATACTTATTGTAATTAATTGAGTTTAATTCGATTAGATTAAGTTAATTAATTCAGATTGATTAATTTAGAATAATCATTTGATGATTTGTGAAGTAAAATTACTTAATGTAATTTAATAAAGAGAAATTACTTAGGAAAATAATTAATGAGTAATTACTGTATGTAATTAAGTGAAGTTGATTCGATGATGGTAGTAATTTGAGTATAATTACTTTGTAAATTAATCAAGAGATTAATTTGAGATAATTAATTATCACTACTAGATAAAGCTTAATTACCGACGGCTAGGACCGACGGCTTCCGACGGCTTTCGACGGGCCGTCGGAAGCCGTCGGAAATTTGCGATTATACCTACAGCCGAGCCTTCTTCTTCCTCCTCCTTTCATACGAAAATTATAATAAAAAACCTCCAAATCCCTTCTCCAAGCTTCCAATCCCTAATTTGTAGCTTTCGGATCCTCCAAGTTGCCTAATCAAATTCCATTACTCTTAATCTTAGGTATAATATCTTATTTTTGCGAAAAATTCAATTTTTACCCTAATTGTAAATTTGCTTAAATTGATAAATTAGGGCGAATTAGTGATTGCAATTGTTTCCAATAGCGTAATAACGGTTTATAGCATCACATGATATACCTATTTCATTTTTTATCGTGAAATTGTGAAAAACATGTATAATTTGTGATTCTTCATGTATATGTAAATTGTTGTGTATGCCTTGATTCGACGATTGTATACGTTATTTGGAATAAGATAAAATGATTGAATGAACTAGGAGCATTATATTGTGCACGTATTTACTTATGAAATAAAAAAAATGCATTACTCTAAATTATAATTGTGTGTATTGAAAAATGACAAAAATGTTAAACCAACCTTAAGTTGATTTAATACGTCGAATAAATGTGTTAAATTAATATATATTTTTGTAAATGTGAACAGTGAGTAAAACTGTATTTTTTGCAAAATGCGCTCATGTAACTGACAAATGTCCCTTAGAGAGTTTTTGGCCCCGTCTGACGAGTGTTGTACATGATCGTTGTATAAATAGTCGTTTTTTTTCGAAAAACGACCATTTATATTCATCTGGTACAATGTTTGTCGGATTTGTCCCTGTATTGGACAAGTTATGAACCCAGTAAGCATTTACATTTTGTATACTACTCCGTCTCAAACAGTTCATAAAATTTCGGCCTACCTTTTCTTTTTTGTTTCCTACGCACACGCATTTGTGTACAATGCAGGGAACAAAAGGGAAATGCTGCCAAAATTTTGTTGAATTGTTTGAGACGAAGTAATATACGAAATGTAAATGCTTACTGTGTTTGTAATGGAAAGTAGGATGCCTGACCAATGAAAAAAAGTTATATATATTTTTAAATCGATAGGTTAAAATATAAAATGTGCCCTATTTGAAAATATTTTTAAATTTGTGAAGTTGTTCTTTAAATTCAAAATATTATACGACCATGAAAATAATCTTTTTCGAATTTGTATTCTTCAAAATAAATATTAAATTTTAAACTTCTCATTTTGTCAAATAGGAAAAATGATTGATTATTTTGTTGATCGGAGGAGATGGATGTACCAAAGAAAAGAACTGAGGGGCTCAATAAAAGAAGATTTTTATAATGGTATAAACGTGTTTGTTGAATTCGCTTTAAGTAATAACGGAAACGATCCAGAAATTCGTTGTCCGTGTAGTAGGTGTAGATATTTGAAGTATTTGTTACCAGATATTGTGAAAGTTCATTTGTGCCAACACGGTTTCGCACCCAAGTATTATGTTTGGGATCGGCATGAAGAAGTTGTAGCAAATACTTCTGTAGAGTCTGAAAGTGTCGTTAACGAAATAGTTTCAATGACCCGTATAGAAAATATGGTCGAAGATGCAGCATGATCAATGTTTCCTATGGCTGAAGTTGACAACGATGATGGAAATATTGAAGAACCAAATATTGAAGAATTTTTTTTTATGATTTACTATATGCTGCTAAGAAACCTATTTGGGATGGTTGTAAAAGCGGCACTCAGCTATCAGTAATCGCAGAATACATTACGATGAAGTCAAAATACAACATCACTGAAGCTGGGTTCACGGCTGTTGTACAAGCTGCAAAAAGACATATGCCGCCTGATAATCTAATGTGTGAAAATCACTACGAAGTTAAAAAACTTATGTCGGCTTTTGGTTTACCGTATCAGAAAATAGATACATGTTTAAAAGGCTGCATGTTGTTTTGAATAGAAGACGCAAACCTTAGAAATTGTAAAGTTTGTAACAGGAGAGATACAAACCAAGAAAAAAGAAGGGGAAGGAAGTTCTGTACAAGCGTATGCACTACTTACCCATAACTCCAAGACTTCAAAGATTATATGCATCTTTTATAACTGCATCTAATATGAGATGGCATAGCGTGAGAACGGAGGAAGAGGGTATGTTGACACATCCGGCCGATGGAGAAGCATGGAAGCATTTCAATAAAACGTATCCAAATTTTGTAGCGGAGGGTCGAAATGTTAGATTAGGATTATGTACGGACGGTGTTTCTCCATTTTCTCAATTTGGTTCTAAATATTCATCCTGGCCCATTATCGTCACACCGTATAATTTACCTCCATGGGTGTGTATGAAAACGCAATATATATTTCTTACTGTTGTCGTTCCTGGACCCGACGATCCGACATAAGGAATCGACGTATACTTACAACCGTTGATTGAGAAGTTAAAAATACTGTGGAACAAAGGAGTAGAAACATACGATGTGTCCAAGAAGAAAATTTTTCGTATGTTTGCTTCTTTGTTGTGGACTATAAGTGATTTTCCTTCCTATGCAATGCTTTCGGGATGGAGTACTGCTGGTCGTCTAACATGTCCATATTGCATGGATGAAACACGAGCGTTTTCTTTACCTCATGGTAAGAAAATTTCATGGTTTGACTGTCATCGATATTTCCTCCTTGTAAATCATCCCTTCAGAAGAGACAAGAAAAACCTTTTAGCTAATAGAGTAGAAACCAGACAACCACCGACGATATGGTCAAGCAAAGACATATATGAACTTGTTAAGGACTATCCAAAGATATATGAAACTGGCGAGCAAACAGAAATTGAAGGCAAATCAGTTGTTCATAACCGGTGCAAACAAACTATTTTTTGGGAGTTGCCGTATTGGAAACATCTTCTGCTTCGCTATAACATAGATGTGATGCACAATGAAAAAAATGTATTTGATAATGTTTTTAACACAATTTTGAATGTGAATGGGAAGACGAAGGATGATTTGAAATCAAGATGTGATATAGAAGAATTATGCAAACGTCCTGAGCTTCATATGAAACCAAACGATAGTAAAAAAACCCAAAGCATGTTACGAATTAGATAATAATCAAGTTAAAGCTGTGTTAAAATGGGTGGAAGGGTTAAGATTTCCTGATGGGATATCATCAAATCTTCGTAGATGTGTTGACTTTAAAAATGGTAGATTGAGCGGAATGAAAAGTCACGACTGTCACATAATGATGGAAAATTTATTTCCCGTAATGTTCAAAGAACTACTACCGTTAAAAGTTTGGAAGGTAGTAACGGAGCTTAGTATGTTTTACAAAGAGCTTTGTTCGACTATTTTAAAAGTGCAACGTTTACGTAAACTTCAAGTGGACATTCCTATATTGCTTTGCAAATTAGAGAAAATATTTCCGCCAGGTTTTTTTAACATGATGGAACATTTACTTGTTCATCTCCCATCTGAAGCACGACTTCGAGGTCCTGTCCAATATGGATGGATGTATCCATTCGAGAGGTATGTAATATGTTATAACGTAATTTAATTGCATTTGAAAGATGAAGTTAATATAAATTAATTTTTCATAGATATTTGAATCATCCGAAGAAAAAAGTGAGGCAAAAAGCACAAGTTGAAGGTTCGATATGCAAATCTTACATCGAAGAAGAAGCTTTATTCTTTTTCTCTCACTATTTCAGTGACCATGTGAATATTTCATTTCAAAGTGTTCCTCGTAATGACGAAGGCGACGAACAAGAGTCCTCTCAAGTAATGTTATCTATTTTTAGACAATATTGTCGACCTTTTGGAAAATGTGTAGAAATATGGCTAGACGATAGAGATCTTCATGTAGCACACACTTATATTCTTCTAAATTGTGCCGAGGTTGCACCGTTTGTTAGGTAATCTAAAATAATAATTTGTGTTTTATTCTTTTCTATAATGCATGCGCGTGTATAACCTAATGTAATAATTTGTTTATATAAACAGTGTTTATGAACGTGGACATCCGAATGGAGATCTCAGTAAAGAATTTTCTGGTCGGTTTTCAAATTACGTTTATGAGCCGAGAAATTGTGTTGTTGACGAAGGGTTGAAACATCTTGCGATGGGACCAAAAAGAGGGGTCAAGACATATCCAATGTATTTCGTTAATGGATATAAATTTAACACCAAAGAATACGGTGCAGAAAAATTAACAAATAATACTAGTGTATTTGTTAAAGATAGTGACGATCCAGAAAATCTTTTAAATGATTTTTATGGCGTTCTGACACAAATTTTGCAACTGACATATTTTTCACGACCCGCGAAGGAGGTGTTTCTATTTAGATGCAATTGGTTTAGCAATGTTCCAGGTTCTGGAATTAATGTGCACAAGGATTATAATCTTATCGAAATAAAGCATACATCGCGCTATCATAAGTATGATCCTTTTGTACTAGCCAAACAAGCATTGCAAGTTTATTACACTCCTTATCCATCTCTAAAAAGAGATAAAGCAGATTGGTCTGCAGTTTTTAAAACAAAGGCCAGATTCACATTCGATGGGAAGAATATTCCGGACGAACAAGCTTATCAGGCAGATCTTGAGAAAAATAACGAAATAATAATTACAAACGATCATACAGATTTTGGTCCTTTGATCGATGAATCAAATGTTTTGGTAAAAGCGTTTGACAGTGCAGAGGAAAATATCGTCGAAAACGAGACCGAATCCGAATCAGATGACGATGATGTCTGATATAAATCTGAATCTGTTTTTTTGCAATTGATGTAACTATGTCGAATTCTTGATGTATTGTGAAACTGATATAACCATGAAACCAAATCCGTTTTCTATTGTTTGCATGTTTTATGTTATTTCCATTTGTCATTTATTTAGCAATTTTTATTAAAAATGCAATGAACTCTACTTATCGTTGGAAGAGTACACCCATTATGAATCAAGTATAACACACTTCCATTTCAGTCATTAATTAAGCAATTTATACCGTTGATGTCATTTTCATATGAAATATATTTCATTATCATGTTATTATTCTCTTATATAATGATGTGTATATGTCACAGGTTTGTCATTATGTCATATAGAGGTAGGAGCTCTTCCCGATCGTCAGAAGGTGATGGCAGTGGCCCATCGCAAGAGCCACAGCGTGCAGTTGTAGCGTTAGTCCTTAGAGCAGATGGGTAAGAATTAAATTTTATTCAGCATCTTATTTTTTCTATGATGTATGTACGTACTTATCTATATCGTACTTAAAAACAGGGGGTTCGACCTACTTCTCTCTAAGGTTGTGCTAGACGTCTCTAGAGCTTCTTATCGCAGTAGGATGAGTGCTTGCTGGCCGAAGTGGGATAACATCCCTCCTCACATCATAGAGTGCATATGGCAGGATGTCCTAGTATGTATATTTTTCGGTTTTCCATTTTTAATTCGTTTTTGTCGTTTTTCTACTGTTTATCGTCTAAAGTGTAATCTTTTTTTTAACACAGGCTGAGATAGACATCTAGACAGACGATCTGATGCTGGCACGAGCATACTGCATGAAGAAGATGCGTAAGAACTACAGGGACATGATATCTGAGATTAAGAAAACTGGTAAGAAAGCACAGTGGATGGGAGAGAGCGTGTGGCAAGGTTGGTTGAGATACTAGGAGACGGACGAGGCGAAGGCAAGTATACTAATTTTTTTTGAATTATTAATTTTACGTGATCGAAAAATAATGTATCAAATTTTGAATGTACAGGCAAAGTCAGATAGAAACTTTGCAAATAGAAATAAGAATCCCATCACTCATCGCGGAGGATCGAAGTCGTTTCAGCAGTATCGGCAGCAGTTGGTAAATTTACTGAATAATAAATGTAAATAGTTTTTGCTATATGATTTTAAATGTATAATAATTGTATGTAACAATCAACTTCAGGAAGCCGAGGCACATGGTCCTGTCAGCTATATGGACGTGTTCATCCATACGCATGCTGTCGAGCATGTTAATCCAAACGGGACTGTTTCTTATACATGGCAGGACGATAAATCCAGCAAAAGCCATGTAAGCATATTTCATTTTATTTAGTACTAGTAATTGTTTTAATTGTTAAAATATGATGAAATAAGATATGATATTATTAATTTGTTAATGCTGCAGATGTTTATGGAGTAGCGACAGAAACTCCTTGCTGATACGGATCGAGATCAGCTGACGACCGATGAGGAGGACGTTATTTTTGAGTCCGTTATGCATCCAGCAGAGCATGGTCGACGATATGGATTTGGCAATCTTGTAGTAAATAATTTACTTTTTTTCGAAATACTTCAAATATGATATTTTGACCTTTTCAAAACAATAAAATTGGATTTTATTCATTTTTCAATTATTGTAGGCCAGTAAGCAGAGTAGAGGACGGCGGAGTAGACCGCAGAGCGATCTAGAAGATATAGAAGAATTGCGGACTAGAGTGTCCCAATTGGAGGAGCAGAACCGCCAACAGGCCATGCAGACCGCACAGTTGTTAGAGTACATGCAGCAGTTTGGTGGCCGCTTCCCTTCCTCGGCTGGCTCTGGATCTGGAGGAGATTGATTCATTGTTTGCTTGCTTGTTCGTTCGTTCGTTCAGGTATGTTTTCTTTTAGTTTAGAATGTTTTAGTAGACGGCGTAGGTAATTGTTGATTTATGTATAATTATGTTTGATACACTTGGTTCTATAGTTGTATGAGGATGTGAATGAGAACATTGATGAATTGGTGTATTAATAACATGGTAGAACAGTTATTGTTAGGATTAATGTTAATGTTCGAATGGTTACGTATATTTTGTATTTTATTTTGATGTAATTTTATTTATTTGTGTGTTTATTGAATATTTTGTAGTTTGTGTTTGGATATTTGGTTGGATTATTGTATGTTGGATTGTGCAGTATTGATATCATAGCGTTTGGAAGAGAAATGTGGTTGGAAGACTATATTTGCAGCGAATTTCAAAAAAAAAACAGCAGATTTCCGACGGCTCCCGACGGCTTATAGGTCAAAATTTCCGACGGCTTCCGACGGCTCTCAGCGGCCTGTGGCACACTATTTCCGACGGTTTTCGACGGATATCGACATCCGTCGGAATCCGTCGGAAACCGTCGGAAACGTGTGCGACAGCTTACGTCGGAAACCGTCGAAAATATTGCTCCCCGACGCAGTCATTTCCGACGGCCGCCGATGGTTTTTGACCGTCGAAAACGTGATTCCCCTAGTTGTGCATGGAGTAATTAATTTTTGAAAATAAAGTAATTAAGGATAGTTGATTACTGAATGGGATTTAGCAAGGGATTAATTAGAGAATAAATTAAGGATTAATTTATTCAATAAAGTAATTAAGGGTAGTTTAATTACTGGATGTTATTAATCAAGGGTGATTAATAATTATGGTTAATAACTAATAAATAAAGTAACTAAGGTTAATTACTGTATTTGGTTAAGAATAAATTAATTTGTGAAATTAATTAAGGGATAAATAGAATGATAGTGGAAGCCTTTGATTAATTGTTATCCCTAATATGTGGTTCGTAACGCTATGTGATAAGATATGTTTGATTTAAACTGTGATGAGGTGGCTATCGATTGATGATGAATTACTGTGACATCCTATATTTAAAATTGAATTGTACTCAACTTGAATAATTTAAGTTAAGATGATATCGGTTTCGAAGAGACCGGAGTCGGGTATTAGTAAATACCCGAAACCACTTCGATTCTTTATAAATTGCTAGGTGAAATCCATAAGCTGGAATGATTTAAATGAATGAAACCATTTAACCTAAGTTTTGGTACTTAGAAATTGATGTGTGAAATAAATGATGTCGATAGCAACTTGTGAAGTTGTAAATTGATACGTTACCCCCGGGTTTATATAAGTTGTGCGCTTTGGTAATCCTTGTTAGATGAGTTTACTCACGCCGGTTTCCAGCCTGACCCGGGTGTTACTTTGATGTAATGCAGACCGAGTATTACAGATTTTCAGGTAAGGACGTTCTGGAGCTCAGGAGGCGTGCTGGATGGCAGGAGCATATGAAGAGATTCCGCTGTGATATTGTAGTATCTGGACATGATTGTTTTATCCAATGTTTATGTATATGTTGTAACTTAGATATATATTAAAATTTAATTTGACAAGTACAGTTTCTCTTTGTGTAACTATTATTTATGTGATATTATATTTTGATCTGCTGCGAATATGAGGTTTCTGTGTTGTATTCTGTTTCTTTCTTCTATCTCTTTCTTCTTTTTCTAACTATTTGGAAGTTTCTGGATCGAAATTTCCGGGTCATTACAAGCATGACATATAAAAGGTTAAGTGCTAGTATAGTTACAATCTTGTGGAATACTAAAGAAAACCGATGAAAGTTTGTTTAGAATAACACTCACATTGTTTAGAATAACACTCACATTGCTGGAATAAATATTAAATATAGACATTATTTCATAATTTACTATGCTAAAGTATGATTTTAAATAATAACAAAACATCATGATTAACTTAGTTTATTCATAATCAAATAATTATGAAATCTCATACTTCTATAAATAACAACTAAGAAAACAATTAAAATGATACAATAGATATTACTTCATTAATTTACTGCTATTTGAGTAAAAGATTAAATTTGTTATAATATACTGGCTGTAAGCATCTAGATACTTAAAGTATATAAGTGCAAATATTAATTAGTTGAATGATGGAAAGGATATAAAAATAGGTGGGCATAAAATTTCAAATTAGACGCTGTAACTAAAGCTGTTAGTTAATAAATTTAGATACCACATAAGGACACGAAACATAATATAGAAACAATCATAAAAATTTATAAGTAAAACCTGAGATAGGCCAAAGGAAAGAAAATAATTATAGTACAAGCTAAGATAATGTATAAAAGTTTTAAAGCAAAGAACGTTTAAAGAAATCAACACTCAGTACATACAAATCAGGTGATAACTCACGAAAAGCTCATGCAAATAATTCATGAATTAAGTAAAAGTGATAGCTCATATATATATAAGTAATATATATATATATATATATATGCACAAGTATTGGATAAAGAATTAAGGTAAACCACAGCCTTATACCCTTTCGAAAGTCAGCATAACACCCACTTACTCACACCAGAACACGAACAACCATGCATATATATTGATACACACAATGCGAAGGCAAATGTCTGTTTAGTAATAAGTAGCAAAGTAGGCATGATAATAGAGATAGGAAAGTACTCAACAACAATAAAGATTATATGAAATAGGCACGTTTGACCAATATAATATTACAATAGTTTTTAATAATAACAAATGTCGATATCATAAGACCGACACCTTACAAATGTATATATTTATTAATATGAATCAAGTAATCAAACCTGGCTTAATGTAAGTTGACACCCCTTAAATCAATCTCCAACGCAACCTGGTTTGCTTCCTGCTGCACAATTTGCAACTATTGTGCACCCATCTTGATCTGGTCTGATATGGTCGTGGGTATGCAACTATAGTGTGGTCACCATTTACCCACATCTCACCTCAGTTTCATGCAATTTTCACGCCAATCATCCTTGGACTTGCAGTAGTTCAAGAAAAATTATTGTTGCCCTGTTTTTTTGCAACAGTACATTTTCTTATGTAGTCATTTTACATTTATAGTTACATACACTAATTGTTTCATCTTCTGCACATATTGAATGCATGCACTTGTGGAGGAAGAGGAAGAAAAACAGACGTTGGAATGTAGCGTTAACGAGGAAGCAAACACATATAAGCTTGATAATGGTTCCACCACTAAAGTTTTTGGCTCTGATAGAAAGAAAAACTATTGTCGTGTAATTAGCTCCAGTTCCTCTACAAAACAGATAAAGTTGATGCAAGCTTCAAAAGTAATTGCTGATAAAAATAAAATGGAAGATTTTGTCAATGGTCATTGAAATTACTAAACCAGGTGGCAAATCAAGTTGCAAGTCAAATGGCGAATCAAGTGTCGAGGCTCTTAAATCAGTTTCTTCATCTTTCCTAACTATGGTACCGGGTTACAACATAACCTTAATGGTGGTAATGATGCCTATGACAGAAACCGCTTCTAACTTGGATAAATCTCCTTCGAATATTGGAGTTGCTAGTTCGCTTATTCCGTCAAATGATGTTGGATCATCAACAAGAGGTAAACAATTTATAATGCTACTATCACAAGATATGAAGAAGAATGTAGCAAAAGCTTATATTGAAACACAAACTATGTGTCATTTCAGAGAGATAGTTCCAAATGTTGAGAAAGTTGTTTGGACAATGGAAGTTTTAGAACACCAATTTACGATCGTCCTCAAATGGGCATTACAAGCTTTGTAAATTTTTAGATGGGGACTTTGTGACATGGTTCATGTTTCATCTTTGCAATATCCAAAATTCTTTTTATCGGTAGCTCATATTATATTGGATATTTAAAATTGAATATGAAATTTCTTTTTTGTAATTTGGATATGATATTGTGGTACTTTGAAATTGAAAAATTGAAGCTCATATTATAGTATTATCTAAATACGATATTGTTGCATTTGAGATATGGAAGTATTTTAGACTATATATTGAATTGATATGATGAATTATTTATGTCATATGGACATCATCATTTATGAGATATTATATTCATTCGTTTTAAGATTTAATATTGGTTGTGCATAAAAATGTGTAAAAACATAATTTCAATTAGTAACGCATATAAGTGTTACCAATATTTTGGATAATAACGTGTATCTACATTACAAATCTAAATGATAAGCAAAGCAATTTATGTGTAACAACACATATATGTGTTACTAAATAATCATTTTTCAACACTTATAAGTGTCACCGTATATTTCTATACCAACACTTATAAGCGTTACCGTATATATAGGTATCAATACTTATAAGTGTTAGTAATATGTATGTTCTTAACACTTATAAGTGTTACAAATTTGACCGCTCCATTCTTAATAGTCGATTAGTAACACTTAAAAGTTTTACTAAATTTTTTTGTAACACTTATAAATGTTAGGATTTGCCTGTTTTGATGTAGTGGATCCTTCCAATCTCTTCCAAATGCCATGTGATCTCTAGGGAAGCTTCTCCATGTTGTATTATGATTAGAATTCAAGTTTCATACCAATTGGATTAGTACAACTCGAGTTATTGATCAATCTTTGTTGCAATATGTTGCGAAGGCTGTATATAGCCGATCCCTATGGAGGGATATGTACCGATCCCTCCAATTTGCTGCAAATGTCATGCGATCCCTATATGGTGTTCCACATGTTCTAGTTAACTTATACTCCAAGTTTCATGTTGATAGCATCTGTAGATTTTAAATTATTGACGATCATTATTGCAATATGTAATGAAAGCTGAATATGAATGATCCTTTTTATGCCGATCCCGTTTAATTGGTGAAGTAATTTGACCATAACTTGAGCATACAAACTCCAAATGACTTAAAACTTGAATATGCCTCATGGAGCCTTCCTTGTCACTCAATAACGATCTTACCAAGTTTAGAAGAAAAATTGAGGATATGTACCAATCCCTAGGGAAAAGGATAGGCTCTGATCCCCCTCCTAAGGGAGGCATTATCCATACTTAGAATATTCGGAAGAGCCCATCTCTTAGGCTCGGTTGATCGTTGCTTCACATCATTATCTGCACTTGATCACTAAGCCTAATAATCATCTCTTTGGGTTGTCTTCCTCGATGATCGTCTAATCTAACTTGTCTAGTCGGTCTGAATATAGCCGGGCCAAAAGGCCGCGTAACAAGAGACATTTTCCCTAATTAAGAAACTTGGAGGACGAAATTCTTTAAGGGGGAGAATGCAACAACCCGGGCTTTTTGGTCATTTGATTTTGAATATTTAATTAATTTTAAATATTGAACAATTGGTTTTGAAGATTAAGCCTGAATTCAAATATAGAAATTATCTAACATATATGGATTGCGAATTCCATATTTGAATGGTGATTTAAAATACTGAAATTTTAACTTAAATATTAATTTAATTGAATCAGTGGTCGTATTTGACTCCTTTCTATTTTTTAAATAATAACGGTGGATTGTAAATTTATTTGCAGTAATAAATGTTTCAAATGAATAATAAGAGATTTTATCTTTATTTTTATTTTTATGACTTGTTTTTCATTTACGTATTTTTAAATTAATTTATTTAATTTTGCCATAATTTTTAGTTTGGAAAACATTCAAATTATCGTTTAAATTTTTTTCGGCAAACCATAGTGTTTTGTGATTGTTTTCAGAATTCGATAATGTATTATTATTGTTTTGAGGCTGCGTTGCAATTCTGAGCACGATCAATTTTTTTTATAGTTCTTAGTTCATACGTGAATAAAAATTAGTGCGGCCAAATGCCGAAAAATTGAAATTAATATAAGTCAACACTTACACATTTGACATCATACTATTTTCTTACGTCTTTGTGTCGTTCCATCAGAAATAAAGAAACAAAGGTTCACCACTTTATGAAAATAAAAAACAACTCACTCAAAAATAAAATAAAATAAAAAGTGTAATCTTTGCATTTATAAGAGTGAGATCTACCATCTTGTTCTCACTCTATTATGTTCGATCGTGTTTCTAGAGCTTAAGTGAGGACAGTGTGAGTTTTAGCGAATAAGTGTTCGGGATTTATCAAGCTATGTTCGTCGAGAGCTTGAGGCAGTGGAGGAGAGGTGCTTGACAGTTGAAAAGAAGTCGGTTATGGCAAAATTGCTGGTTCTGATGGTCTTGTGAAGGGGCGTGGCGTGGGCCTGAACGTGACTAGTATTGATGTCGCGATTTCCAGTAGGCTGTAGGAGGTTAAGGTTGTGACGACCTGCCCTTCTACTACCAGAAAGACGTATCATCATTAAGAAAGAAAGGGGTAGAAATAGAAAAGAATAGAAGAAAGAAACAACAACATCAGAATCTCACAGCGGAACAGAACAAAATATAATATATCACATAACTATTACATAGTTTTACATATATCAGAGTTATACAACATCAATACATATGACAGTCATACATACATCTATCACTATATACATCAGAGATACAGCACACATCAACTACTAACACAGCAGAACTAGACAGATATCTATATACGTCTGGAACTCCTGCTCCAAGCTTCTCCAGAAATCGTTGTCCAAAACCTATCACTTGGCTACTCATAAAAAAATTTGAGTACCCAAGAGTTTATGAAAAACAAAATAAAAACTTCAGGTCAGACATGGGTCTGGTATGAGTAAACGGTTTAAATTGTTTAACTTTGAAAAACATTTGAAAATAAAGGTATCACGTAAGACTCCCCACAAATGAATACGGATAAGTTTTTACCTTACGCTAACCAAAACATTTCATAGGAAATCCAATGATATTATAATAGTGTCTAGGGTTTTCAAGTAAATAGAAAATAGCCGAAATTGTTACATTCATTAAATTCCAACTACTGGCCACAAAAGTGGGTAATTCAAATCAAAACCGTAGGGTCTCTAGGGAAAATGGATTTCCAACAATGGCAGGGCTATTGGGGTACCGCCCGTCACAGTACGGGGCCTAGATCACCGTACCGAGGATCACTCCCGACCCCCTACAACACAAGGCCGGAACCATTCCTTACTGAACAGTCCCGAACAAGATAACCCCGCAGTTGTAGCTAGCAATCGTCCAGACAGCCGAAATAAAAAGGGACATCTAGACAGGGGAATATCTTGTCCCGCTTGGGTATGACCCACCTAACCTTGCTACATCTCCCCTGTTTTAGTCATCCCCGGTTGATGAGGTTTGAGGCTACTATTACCTTTATAGGACATATTTCTTTGAATGCTCATCGTCCTCCTGACGATGTGCTGAAAGCATTCAGTCCATACAAGTTCGTTCCGGGTTCGAACGAAACCGAAGGCATTATCTCGTCACACTCATTTTGGAATCACCCTCAGAGTCAACGACGATAACCCTTGCATTCTGAAAACACCATCTCGGTGTTCGTTTCAGAATTCACGACCTATCGTTTAATTTGGATCGATGTGGTTTTCGGAATATCAAATTGATACCCGATCCCGGTCTCATCGAAATCCAAACGCCATTTTAAAGGCCAAGTTGTCTAATTAACTTAAACAGTTTAAATTCAATGATTCAATTCACATAGCATTTATCACAGATAAAACATATACAATCATCAGAGATATATCACAACATATTACAGAACATCACAGAATACCATCAAATAAATATCACAAATCAGATATTCTACAGATACAATCCATAAGCAATCATCTTAAATTATCATTTGTAATTAATTCAATCTAAATTAATTACCTGAGAGTTAATAACTTAACCTTGTTTAATTAATCATTAATTAACAGTTAATTACTTATCTCCTTTCAAAATGTTTAATTAATCATTTCTTAATTAATTATTAAGTCTTAATTACTTAATGATTTAATTATTTTATTTCACACTATTAACTTAATTACTTTCTTAATCAAGTTATTTAACTCTAATTACTTATTTAACTATTCATTATTCATTAATTAATAACCTAAATTATTAATTAATCAAACTTAATTACTTATTTGTTAACTACTAATTACTCAATTAATCATTTATTAATTCTAAATTAAATTACTTAATTAATTAGCTATTAATCAGTCATTAATTAACTTAAGTAGTTGTTTCCAATTTACTTATCACTTAATCATTAGTTTATCAATCTTTGATTACAATTACAAAGTAGTTATTCTAATTTCTTTCTAATATAATTAATAAATAAATAAATAATCATTATTCAACTTAATTGACATTTTAACAATCTTCTCTTTTAAAATTTAAAATCAATTATAAAACTAACTACAACTCAATTTGTTAATTAAATTTTACTTAAATTAATTACATAATTAAAATATAAACTAAGTGTTAAAACATTGTTAATGTATTACCTAGAATAATTAAGATTTGTATTAAAATTTGACTTAACCGTTAAACCATCATTTAGTTACAAATGCTTAAAACTGGGTTGAGAACACTTACTTAAAAAAAACAATATTGCAGATTAATAAAACCCCGAGGCTTCCCTGTTAAAAACCCGAGACCTCCCCTATTCAAACCCGAGTGTAGCTTCGAGTTGATCACCTATTCTCCCCGAGACTTCCCTGTACACTCTTCTTCTTTCCTTTCTCATTTTTTTAACAGTACGTTTAAATAGAAATTTTAAGCTACACAGCATCAGGCTACGATACACGCACGCGAACAACTCGAAGCAAACATCAAAACACCACGAGTATAAATCGCGAGCCATGATTCCACGACGTCACAGATACCACTCGCCGCGCCGTACACGTGCACGGTGGCACGACTCGTCACCAGCGAACGCCAACCATCCAAGCAAGTCGCAAATCCTCCCAAGATCAAATTCCAAACTCAAAATCACCCATAAAAATTCGAATTCGAAAAAAAAGAGCCTTCAGCACGAAAACTGTAACTCACCTCTTCGACAAAACGTCACGCCGCCGTCGCTTCAGCTAACTGCAGCACCCTAGCCCTTGCCCACATGACGACAACTCGATAACCCACCAACCACCATCGATTCGTACAGCTCGATCGCATATAGATGACGCACTCATCACTTTACTGCAACGTTCAAAAACCTGATACAAAACCCTAAATTGTATTCGTTTGTTTAATTTATACATTAGAAAAATCCTTTGATAATTTTCTCATGATCCATGATGTTAATACTCACTTCAATTCAAATTCCAACATCTTATATTGGATTTATAACCTGAAATTGGCAAAAATGCAATCTTTGTTAATATACAAACTACACCTTAATTACAAATCTAAAAATCCTTATTTTCGTTTTAAAAATCATCAATTTCCTTAAGGATTCATAATATAATCTTGAATTAGCTTTTTGTAACACTTGAATTTATCAATAAATTTCTCGATTTCCTATGAAACTATATTACAGTATCATACCTTTACATAGATGTTTTAAACAGCCTACAAATCTTAGTTTTAGTTTTAATACCTTGTTTGAATGGAAAATTAAATCTTAACATGGATTAGCAGCAAATAAATTTAAGCTTTGAACCAAATGTTCGCCCTGTATCAATTTAAACAGTATATACAATCACAGGATCATATTCAAGACTAAAACATATACCACAAGATCACAAAATCTCCTTAAGTGTTTGATTTAACTTAAAGCTTTAAAGAATTTAGTTTACTCACCTAAATCATTCCTGAACAAAGAGCAATCATGTTCCAAATCAATTTCCTTTTTAAAATACAAATTTATATAAACAAATGGTAAATATTTCCAAATCATATTCATTTTAATATGATCAATTCACATTTTATTTAATTAGATCAAATATTTATTAAAATAAATAGGGCCAAAATCCAGGGTCGTTACATTCCTCCCCCCTTAAAAGAATTTCGTCCCCAAAATTTAAAACAAAGATAATTTAAAAGCTGTTATACCAACCATTCAAACATAGATGTCATTTATACATTAGCGAACAACCAAACAATCTATTTTATTGACTTCTTTGTAGAATTTCAATATCTATTCATTCAAGCCCGTATGATGTACATATACCATTCGTACGCAATATCAAATTCGATCGCTCACTCGATCACACAATTTCACTTTCGAAATAGCATCGTCCACCCGACTTCCTAGTGCGGACTCAGATCTGGTTTCTTGATTAGAAACTGTCATTCTCCTTGCATAGCCACAACTATGATAGAGAATTTCCAGAATCAATCAAAATCCATATCCATGGTTCGTCGTCGAAAATCAAGTGAAAAATCCTAACTCGGATCGATATAACTATCTCGAAATTACCTATGCTCGAATCTGGATCAAATTGTTATGCGAATAAAATAATATATGTACATCCTACGTATTTATATCCATTGATAATCAATTATGTCAATTTTCTTTTATTCACATTATTTTGGTTTCTATCCACTTGGAATAATTTTCTCAATATCAAATTTACTTAAGAATTCCACCATTCATTCCTTAAGTTTAATATAAGCATTATATATACTCTTATATTATTACTCTACCACTTTAGCCTTTATATCCTCTTATTTTAAATCTGAATTTCCAATTCCATGTGAACTCAATTTATCTTCAACTCTGAATATTGAATTTTATTGACTATCTTCCATTTATAACTAATTTCTATCATTATTTTAAATTAGTTTCATCCACTAATTTATTTCAATCTCCAATTTGAAATCGTTTTGTTGCTATTTTTTTTTAATTTCTATCTCCCAAAAAATTTTTGAATTTTTTTAGGCAGAGTCTCCTTTATACGGAGGAGCTTTTGCAATTTGACAAGAGATATAAATATATGAGCACTATATATATATAAGAAGTTTAAAGCATTACGCTTATATAGCATTACATATTTTCATAAGCACATATGTAAGGTTTCGACACTTATTACAATTACTTCCAACCAATTCTCAAACCATTCCCTTCAGTTTAAGTGATTTACAACTTACTTGCTTATATTTAATTCATTTACGCAAAATAAACTCGTATTCATTCCAATTGATTTCAAAATCATCCTATTTTACTTCTAATAATTCATAGAATTTTATCTAATCTCGTTTACTTCGAACGACCCATTTTCTTATGCAATTCGGCAATATTATTGTGAATAAATAATTATTTAAGCTTTATAAAAAAAATTAAATTGGTTCCAACTCAATTCACGCTTGATTCCATCCCATTTTAATTTATTCACAATCTTTTCATTGCATTTTCTTTCATTTCAAAAAGTTTGATTCCAAACCATTTTATTAAATTCGACAACCAATATTTTAAATAATCATCTCACAATTTACTTAAGTTATTTATTTTCTTCAAACTGTTCCATCCAATAACTTAAGTTTATTCTATTCCACCAACTTCTATTTAAATCTTTGATTTGATTTTCCTTTAATCAAATCCCAACTATTTACTAATTTATTCGATTAGTTTATTCTTTTATCCATTCTTAAATTTTAATTTACATTAACAATTCATTATTAAACTTATTTATAATAAGGTCATTCAATTTATGCTGGAATTAGATTTGCTTACAACTCACACCAATCCTATTTTAATTCAATTCAATACTTACTTGGTTTACATTTATTTATTTACGTAAGAATTTTATTCCATTCAATATTATCTATATTCGATTGAATTTATTTAAATTCATTTTTATTCCAACTCAACTTCAGTTAAATCTAGCTACTTACCATTCTTTTAAATTTTATTTCTTAGTATATGAGTTCAAAACTTATATATTTACTTAAAAGCTTATATTGCTCATTTGAGTCATTTTATCTCATAACCACAATTTCAGATTATATATATAACACTTACTATCCTAAGGTATAAATTTTCATTTCACAATTAAAATCATTTTACCTTCAAATTTTATATCCAATTTAGTTCAATTTCAATTTCAAATTTATTTAACTTACCTTAGGTTAAATTCAAATATATTTTCCTCACTTTCATTTTCTTAAGTTAAATTTTAATTCCCGGATTAAAATTCCCAATTTCCTTCTTATTAATATCAACTTTACTTTATAAGTTCAATAGTTGATTCATTTTACTTTTCACATTATTTAAATAGAATTTCTTAGAATTCAATTGCCCGATTTTCATTTCCAAAACCATTTTGAAATGATAACTGCACATACCCACTTGTTATAATAAATCAAATCTCCAAATTCCAACACTTGTTTTCACCAAAACAAATTTCCCTTTTGAAATTCTAAAACAACTTGTATACCGAGCAACCCCAAACAATATCATGACCAACTATCCTGGTAGCAATCCATCACTTTAGAAACTCGAAAATGAATACTGATGATGTGGCCATCATCATCAGAATTATTATCCAACGAATGATGTGAGTTCAGTGCTTCCTTCCACAAATTCCTCCCAAAACAATTTCCATTCAACC
The DNA here is from genome assembly GCA_030765085.1 of Allium cepa. NCBI lineage: Eukaryota > Viridiplantae > Streptophyta > Magnoliopsida > Asparagales > Amaryllidaceae > Allium > Allium cepa. The sequence goes on along the minus strand of CM060943.1, from coordinate 472,901,941 downwards.
ATATTTTCCAAACAATACTCCCTTATTGCCTTCAAATCTTTGGAAAAACATTTCAAACATTCCCAAGATTTTAAATTCCCAAACCCTTTTGTTTAAATTAATTTAAACACCTTTCAAATTTTCGGGACTTAAATTCTAGTTTAATCAAATTTTTGTTATATTCCTTTTTATTTAAACCATACTTAGTCAATTTTATTTGGTTATAAACCACTCAAATTTTAAATTTTTATTCAATTGTAGTATTAACAACCAAACAACCAAATATATATATAATAATTTCAGAAAAATATTTCTTTTATGTCAAAATATAATTTTGGGTAAAATTATTTCATTACCCACTTTAAAAAATAATAATGTGTCGGTTTACCTTGTTTAAGAGTTTAGAAATCCCTATCGATGAAATGGCGTCCCACACATCGACCAGAATCCATAAACACTCAATAGATAAGTCAACACAATATAAAAATAATTTTATATTCACTAAAAAATACGTGCTCATATCTATTAATACACTCAAACTCATTTTTAGAGTACTACAGACTCTATTCTATGAGTAATTCCCACCAGAGCCAAGGTTATCACCAATTGTGACGACCCGCCCTTCTACTATTAGAAAGACGTATCATCATTAAGAAAGAAAGGGGTAGAAATAGAAAAGAATAAAAGAAAGAAACAACAACATCAGAGTCTCACAGCGGAACGGAACAAAATATAATATATCACATAACTATTACAAAGTTTTACATATATCAGAGTTATACAACATCAATACATATGACAGTCATACATACATCTATCACTATATATATCAGAGATACAGTACACATCAACTACTGACACAGCGGAACTAGACAGATATCTATATACGTCTGGAACTCCCGCTCCAAGCTCCTCCAGAAATCAAAGTCCAAAACCTATCACTTGGCTACTGATAAAAAAAATTGAGTATCAAAGAGTTTATGAAAAACAAAATATAAACTCTGGGTCAGACATGGGTCTGGTATGAGCAAACGGTTTAAATTGTTTAACTTTGAAAAACATTTGAAAATAAAGGTATCACGTAAGACTCCCCATAAATAAATACGGGTAAGTTTTTACCTTACGCTAACCAAAACATTTCATAGGAAATCCGGTGATATTATAATAGTGTCTAGGGTCTTCAAGCAAATAGAAAATAGACAAAATTGTTACATTCATTAAATTCCAGCTACTAGCCACAAAAGTGGGTAATACAAATCAAAACCGTAGGGTCTCATAAGGAAAATGGATTTCCAACAATGGCAGGGCTACTGTGGTACCGCCCGTCACAGTACGGGGCCTAGATCACCGTACCAAGGATCACTCCTGACCCCCTACAACACAAGGCCGGAACCATTCCTTACTGAACAGTCCTGAACAAGATAACCCCGCGATTGTAGCTAGCAACCGCCCACACAGCCGAAATAAAAAGGGACATCTGGACAGGGGAATATCTTGTTCTGCTTGGGTATGACCCACCTAACCTTGCTGCATCTCCCCTATTTTATCCATTCTCGGTTGATGAGGCTTGAGACTGCGATTACCTTTACAGGACATATTCCTTCGAATGCTCATCATCCTCCTGACGATGTGCTGAAAGCATTCAGTCCATACAAGTTCGTTCCGGGTTCGAACAAAACCGAAGGCATTATCTCGTCACACTCATTTTGGAGTCACCCTCAGAGTCAACGACGATAACCCTTCCATTCTGAAAACACCATCTCGATCTTCATTTCAGAATTCATGACCTATCGTTTAATTTGGATCGATGTGGTTTTCGAAATATCAAATTGACACCCGATCCCGGTCTCATCGAAATTCAAATGCCATTTTAAAGGCCAAGTTGTCTAATTAACTTAAACATTTTAAATTAAATGATTCAATTCACACAGCATTTATCACAGATAAAACATATACAATCATCAGAGATATATCACAACATATCACAAAACATCACAGAATATCATCAAATAAATATCACAAATCAGATATTCTACAGATAAAATCCATAAGCAATCATCTTAAATTCTCATTTGTAATTAATTAAATTTAAATTAATTGCCTGAGAGTTAATTACTTAACCCTGTTTAATTAATCATTAATTAACAGTTAATTACTTATCTCCTTTCAAAATGTTTAATTAATCATTTCTTAATTAATTATTAAGTCTTAATTACTTAATGATTTAATTATTTTATTTCACACTATTAACTTAATTACTTTCTTAATCAAGTTATTTAACTCTAATTACTTATTTAACTATTCATTATTCATTAATTAATAACCTAAATTATTAATTAATAAAACTTAATTACTTATTTGTTAACTACTAATTACTCAATTAATCATTTATTAATTCTAAATTAAATTACTTAATTAATTAGCTATTAATCAGTCATTAATTAACTTAAGTAGTTGTTTCCAATTTACTTATCACTTAATCATTAGTTTATCAATCTTTGATTACAATTACAAAGTAGTTATTCTAATTTCTTTCTAATATAATTAATAAATAAATAAATAATCATTATTCAACTTAATTGACATTTTAACAATCTTCTCTTTTAAAATTTAAAATCAATTATAATACTAACTACAACTCAATTTGCTAATTAACTTTTACTTAAATTAATTACTTAATTAAAATATAAACTAAGTGTTAAAACATTGTTAGTGTATTACCTAGAATAATTAAGATTTGTGTTAAAATTTGACTTAACCGTTAAACCATCATTTAGTTACAAATGCTTAAAACTAAGTTGAGAACACTTACTTTAAAAAAAAACCATACTGCAGATTAATAAAACCCCGAGGCTTCCTTGTTAAAAACCCGACCTCCCCTATTCAAACCCGAGTGTAGCTTCGAGTTGATCACCTATTCTCCCCGAGACTTCCCTGTACACTCTTCTTCTTCCCTTTCTTTTTTTAGCAGTACGTTTAAATAGAAATTTTAAGTTATACAGCATCAGGCAACGATTCACGCACGCGAACAACTCAAAGCAAACATCAAAACACCATGAGTATAACTCGCGAGCCATGAGTCCACGACTTCACAGATACCACTCGCCGCGTTGTACACGTGCACGGCGGCGCGGCTTGTCACCAGCGAACGCCAACCATCCGAGCAAGTCGTAAATCCTCCCAAGATCAAATTCCATACTCAAAATCACCCATAAAAATTCGAATTCGAAAAAAAGAGCCTTCAGCATGAAAATTATAACTCACCTCTTCGAAAAAACATCACGCCACTGCCGCTCCAACCACCTGCAGCACCCTAACCCTTGCCCACACGACGATAACTCGATAACCCACCAACCACCATCGATTCGTACAGCTCGATCGCACATAGATGACGCACTCGTCACTTTACTGCAACGTTCAAAAGCCTAACCCAAAACCCTAAATTGTATTCGTTTGTTTAATTTATACATTAGAAAAATCCTCTGATAATTTTCTCATGATCCATGATGTTAATACTCACTTCAATTCAAATTCCAACATCTTAAATTGGATTGATAACCTAAAATTGGCAAAAATGCAATCTTTGTTCACATACAAACTGCACCTTAATTACAAATCTAAAAATCCTTATTTTCGTTTTAAAAATCATCAATTTACTTAAGGATTCATAATATGATCTTGAATTAGCTTTTTGTAACACTTGAATTTATCAATAAATTTCTTGATTTCCTGTGAAACTATATTACAGTATCATACCTTTACATAGATGTTTTAAACAGCCTACAAATCTTAGTTTTAGTTTTAATACCTTGTTTGAATGGAAAATTAAATCTTAACATGGATTAGCAGCAAATAAATTTAAGCTTTGAACCAAATGTTCACCCTGTATCAATTTAAACAGAGAAGTATATACAATCACAGGATCACATTCAAGACTAAAACATATACCACAAAATCACAAAATCTCCTTAAGTGTTTGATTTAACTTAAAGCTTTAAAATTTAGTTTACTCACCTAAATCATTCCTGAACAAAGAGCAATCATGTTCCAAATCAACTTCCTTTTTAAAATACAAATTTATATAAACAAATGGTAAATATTTCCAAAATCATATTCATTTTAATATAATCAGTTCATATTTTATTTAATTAGATCAAATATTTATGAAAATAAATAGGGTCAAAATCCAGGGTCGTTACAAAGGTGGTGACGTGACTAGGGTTAGCTTGATTGGGGTGATGCGATGGAGATGGTCGGATGTGCTCAGGAGGGTCGCGATAAGGGAGATGAGGTGATGGTCGAAGCCTGGGAGTGTTGAGCGGGAATAATCTTCTACCTAAGAGGGATGGATTAGGTTAAATAAGATAATTAATTTTATAATGAAAGTGATTAGTAATAAATTATATTATTTAATCTCCAATATCTTATAAATTACTAACTTGTTCGTACAAGGTCCAAATCAAACGTAGTTGGTCGCATTGGATTCGTAATAACGATACCTACGGTTTGGAATTAGATTCGTAGGAATTAGAGCTATTGGAATTTTGCGCTAAAATCGAACACTATTCAATGTAAGACGGAATTAGAATGCTTCAGCAATAACTGGAATTTCAATGAGTTAAACTCACCATTTGGTTTATCAGTAATGATATATAGTAAACAAAAATTATTTATTGTCTGCTTGGATGTTGAATTTACTGGTTTTTTGGTTTAAATAAATTATCATTTTTGAATATGGATAATGTATGAAGTGATGTGGTATGGACATTCGTTCCATGCTTAAGCCAAAGGAATAGTGTTTGGGTTTATCATTATCTTCTTTTCTTTTTAAACAACATTAATTTTAATCCTTTTAATATGATTTTGAAATAAGAAATCATGCATGGTATTTTATGAATATAATTATACCGGTGAGATGAGTATATGAATATTTTAAAAAAATATTGAGAAGTGATTTTAATTAATAAAAGATTAATTTTAGAGGTTTAGTGCTTTCTATGGGAAATAAAATCTCTGTTTTAAATGTTTATTTATTTGATAGTTAATTGACCGACTATCAAATCTTGGCCTAAATATGTAATCTGATGCGCACGTGAAAATGCATATTTTTACTTTCATATTTAATCTATTTTTATTTACATAAATGTGCATATTAGGGCATTTCACATGTTTAAACCAAAATTTAAGTTGTTTTCAAATCATCATTTATTCTTCTTCATTAGGGAGCAAAATGGTAATTTTGTATATCATTTAATTTAAGAAAATTTATTTGCACATTTTTATTTGTAGGAAATGAAGTGAAAATATGAAGAGGATTCATGGATGCATGCACATATGTTGAAGGCAAGTGAATAATGGAAATAAATGAATTCATGCAACATGGAGGAGCCCACAAACCCACTACCATATAGTCCATAATTAAAAGCACATGCACATGTTAATGGAGGCTTAAAGATATGTTAGCGGGAACTAATTAATTTCATAATGATTACTTGGAGGTTACACCTCATAAAGGGCATTTTAGGTAGTTCCATAAAGTATGAATTAGGGCTTTAAGAATATGTAAATACCCCGTATGTCTCATTTAATTATCTTCTTATCTTTCATGCAAGTTGTAGCCACAAAATCAAAGATAAATAAAAGTTTCTTTCATGGCTTCTTAGCCTTATTTTTAGTTTCATATTATTTACATTTATGCTTTCTTTTATGCTCTTTTAATTCTCTTATGCTCCTTTTATTTCATGTTAGTAGTTAGCTCCCTTTTATTGTAATAGCTCTCATTTTCCTTTTCTTTTCATGTTGAAATCATTCTATGTTATCATACTTTCAAATATGAGTAGCTAAACTCCTTTCAATTTAGAGGTAATGAAGCTCTCATGAGACATATTAAATTAACATAATTATTTCACTTAATCTCTCTTATGTTCTTGATGGAAAGTATGAATGATGGTAGTTTATGTTTATTTTTATTGAATTTTTATAGCCTATGTTGACACCTCAAATAGACTACGCTTAAATCCATTTAAAACATAAGCTATTTGTTCATTTGCCTAAGTGGTTTTGATGTGAAAGTTAAGCTACAATCAAAATTTGATGGTCTATTTTACTAATTGATAGTAAATAGATCATAGTTAAAATAAATTTCATTTTAGTTTCATGTCATGATCATGATAGTTAATAAGTGGTTTTGAATAATGTGAAGAGTTTGATAGTTTAAGTTGTGCTAATTAATAGCTCAAATAAATCATACTTATAATAAGCACATCAATCATTTCTACTTACTATTTTTAAAGAGAGGTTACAAGTGAATTTTGTGTTGATTTATATGAATGATTGGAAATGGATTTGCGTCTAAATTGTTATTATTATCAAAATTTATTCACTTTTGCTCTAGTTTAATTTTTGTAATTTTTCTTATTAAAATGACTTTCGAACTTTGGGGTAATTTGATTGAGTATTATTAGAATTTAATTCGTTGTGGATCGACCCGTACTCGCATACGTATTACAATGGTACACCGTGCACTTGCAGTTTACAATGATATAATTTTTCGACGATTTTCCAACTGTTAGAAAATTCGCCGTCTAACAAGTTTTCGACGCAATTGCCGAGGAATACTATTTTAATTTTAATTTTACTCTTACTCTTTGAATTATTTTTCTTATTTTTTTGTTTTGTTCACCTGTTGCACTTGTGTTACTTGTTCTTAGTTCTATGTATTTTGTTCTTTGTATTACTAAAAAAAATTCCGTTTCTTTTACCGCTATTTGTTGTGTGCCATTGTATTTATTTTGTTTTGTTTTTAGATTATTCTTCATTTAAAAAAAAAAATCAAACTATTCACTTTCTTTGTTTTTTTTCACTGTTCTTTTCTTTTATCACTGTTCTGTTTTTCATTTTGCACTTTGTTTTCATCTCTAAGTTTTCAGTTCTTGGTTTTCAACTGTGTGCTTTGTATGTTGTTTTTATTTTTGCATCTTGTTTGTTTGTTCAACTTTGTTTCACTGCATCAAACTCCACCTTCACCAAACTATCACCGTCAAAAAAACATCTCTGCACAAACATTCCAACATCAGCCTCCTACATTGCAAATTCACTGCCTTCTCCACCTCTTTCCCCTGCCCATCACTGCTACAATTACCTTCTTCACCGAGCTTATTTACCAAACATACCTCTTACAGCGCTTACATCATACAAACAATCTAACCACTCAACACTACCGCATCCATTAACATCCTCTGCCTGCCACCATCAGACGTACCACTTCACTTTCATCAAACAACCACAGCTCGACCACTATCGAACAATCAATGCAACCACGTCCTATATCACCAAACCAAACACCTTCCTCAGCCAAGACATCATCTCAAACCACTAACCCCTATCCAAACCACCCCACAAGCAACTCCAGCATCACATTCCTCCCACTACCTCACCAAAAACCAAATTGCACTGCAATCAACAACCACTTAACTACATCACCCCTGCCACATTTCCTCACCACTGCATTCACAAACTTCATCAATTCGCAGAAGCTTCCCCCCCATCGACCTTCTCAACGTTCAAAACTTTCTTCTTTTCACCATCAAACCTACCTTCACCTTCCTCAAACTGCAACTCTACTTCCTCTACCACTCATCACAAAACTGCCATAACACACAACAGCCTCCATCTCCCACATCATCAAACCTTCAACAACCATCTCCAGTCGCCATCACCTAACCGAACACCTTCCAAACTCAACTGCAAGTTCAAACAACTTCAACAATCAAGCACCGAATCTCCTACACTATAAATTTGTACCTAACTCGGTGCAACTCCAAATCAAAACAAACCTTCCTCTGTAAAAAAAAATCCAATTCCATCATCAACTTTCCTTTGCACTAAAAATTGCTAATTACCAAATCCACAACCCATACCCGGGCTCACAACGGCCATTTCCTATGACTAGGACCTTAACCACCAAATCAATATCAACATCCTCTACTTCCTACAGCAACTCCCTTCACAAAACTGAACCCAAACCCTAAAATAAAATCGCAATCGCCTGCAACCACAAACACCCCAATTTCGAATTCAAAAACTTCCACCAGAACCCAAATCCAAACATATACTTTACCGATGACCTCTTCCATCAATCCGCGGTTTCAATTTTCAATTTTCAATTTGATTGACGAGTGTGATTTTCGGTTTTCAAATTTGAGTTGCGTTTTGCAGATTTGTGATTTGAGAATCCCCATTTTGAGTTGTGTTTTGTTTATAAGTGGAATCCACATTCTATTCTTGTTTAAAAATTTCTTTGTTTTCATTTAGCTTATATTTTCTTAAAAAAATTGTTTTTGTTTCTCTTAAAGAAAGATTTTGATTTTGTTCCTCTTTAAAAATTTTTTTTTGTCATCAATGCTTTTTAAGGTTACAGGAAATAAAAAGAAATTGCTGCTATAAACTGCTCTACTTGCTTGCTATAAAAAAATACCGCCACTTTAAAATAAAATTGCTAATAATTCTACACGCTCTGGTATCGTGCTCTTACTCTTGTTGTTATTTTCATTACATCGTTGGTTGCTTGTATTTTTTTAAAAAAGAAATTCAAAAAAAAAAAAAAAAATCTAGTTTCATTGTAGTTGCATTGTTAATACGCGTTTAATTTTTGTTTTGCATTCATTTTATTTTATTTTCTTTTCTAATGGCAACACCCAAATCCATATAATGTGGGAGATTACATTACCCCTATCTTGTCCCACAAACTGCATTTCATCATAGATTTTGCTAATAATAACGGTTAGACTTTAGACTTAAGGGTGTCATGAGCTCACCTAGGGCTTAATTGTATCTTGACAAGTAGTCTTCTTTCGATAATTTAACTTCATAGTGTCCAGGCTACAGCATAACAAAAGTCATATATAAATAGTACAGTGATTCGTAAATATTATAGTGATTGTTTCTCTGAAGGCACTTAAACCTTTGGTCACATTGCTATGGTGATTCGTGGTGCACTGATAACTCTTGTCCATTACCTGGCTAAGAACTATTTTATTGGATTAAAACAAAGTGTGCTTATATAATTTTGGGTTAGGAGCTACTAAGGACATAAAATTTGTAATTAAATTCTTGCATTCATTTAGTATCATTAGTTAATGCATATATAAAAAACAACAAAATAAAAAAAGAGTGTACATTTTACTTAACTTAATTCTTTTTAAAAATTAAAAAAATATTTTTAAATCTTTTCCTTTGAGGAATAAAAAGAGAGAAAAAATTTCAAACAAAATCAAAAATCCAAAAAACAAGCATTTTGTTTAGAAAAAAGCAAAAATCCAAAATAATCTTTTCAAAAACTAAAAAAAAGCAAAAACATATTAAAAGGATTTTTTTTAAATCTAAAATCCAAAAATCAAACCTCCCTTTAGAAAAATAAATTCGTTTTGGTAAATATTTTTCCTTTCTAAAAAAATTTTTATAAAAAAAATACAAAATAATTTTTCACTTCATTTTCTAAACCTTTCTTCATTCTCTTAAACTCGATTCTCACTTCTTTCTCTCCTTAACTTTTTCTTGTGCATGAGTACTTGGACTCGTTATGCAACAAATCATTTAACTCGGATAAACAATCCTCCAACGATGGAAAACAAAAACGCCCTTCGAACACTCATCTATAGAATCTTTCCCGATAAAGTTTCTATTCCTTCTTGTATCATATTACCCGCCCCCATTGGTAACCACTTCGAAATTCATTCCAATCATATTGCCACGCTCCCAAAATTTGGCAATTTTGAAAACGATAATCTATACATTTTCCTAACAAAATTCAAACAAGTTTGTACAACCATTAAACTCCAATAACTTTGTGATGATGGAATCAAACTTTAGTTAATTCAATCTGCACTTTCCGATTATGCTGAAAATTGGTTGTATAGCTTACCATCAGACTCGATTAAAACATGGGAAGAATTTGTTAAAGTTTTTTTAAAAAAGTTCTACCCCTTAGAAAAACAACTAAAATCAGAAACGAAATTGACAATATTCATCAATTCAAGGGTGAATCTTTCGAAAAATATTTTGATAGACTTAAAGAGATTTTGATAAAATTTCCACACCATAATTTTGAAAAATGAACACTTTGTCAAATCTTATACGTTGGAGTTGAAAATAGTTCACGAACCATGCAAGAATCGTTGTGCTAAGGCAATTTTCTCACCCAATATCATGACGATGCTTGGCAATTTCTTGAAAACTTGGTCAAAAAATCATCCTAATGGGAACGTTCTAATGAAAAATCCATTTACTCATGATTGAGTGCACACTTGATTGGATCATCTTTGGCATTTGAAGCTAAATTCTATGCAATGATCAATAAATTCAACAATGTTTTCACATCCAACCAAATGAACAAAGCTTCCCTACCAATTTGTTATAAATGCAACAATCTGCACCACATAGCCGATCTGTGTCCTAACTTGATAGAACAATATACGCTTTCAACAAGGTTAAAAATGACCCGTTTTATCCAACATACAATCCTAGCTAGAGAAATCATCCTAACTTTGCTTGGAACCATAATAATTCTAACACGAATTTCGTTCGTCCGAATTTTCAAGAATTTTCGAATAATGCTTTGAATCCTCCCTTTCAACCCAATAATTTTGAACAAAATCTTACGGGTCCATCTCAAAATCTATCACAACAATCTTTTCCTTCCTAAGATGATAAACGATTGGGTTCACTTGAGAAAAGTCTTGAAACTTTGGCTAAAGCAAATACTCAAAGCCCCCAATCAAACAGCAATTCATAAAAAAATTCAACCTCATACATGCAGAATACGAGTCAATCGATTGCTAAACTTAGAATGCAAATGAGTCAATCAGCCACGTCTGTAAGGGAACGTAAAACGAGGCACATTCCAATGTTAGCCAATTTTGAATCACAGAAATCAAAACACGAATTCGAACCAAGACCATATTGTTCAAGATAGCAACGTAACCCAAATGAATGCTATCACGACTTTATGTTCCAGTAAATAAATCGATAATCAAGTTGTTAATCCAAACGATTTACCTAAATCTCCTCTTGACACTTCAAAAACAAGCAAATTTGAACAAAACATTAAGCAAAACATTGAATCAAATTCCAATCCAAATCCATCTTCTACTCAAGTAGACCGACCTACTGAGTATTATATTCCATTCCACATAGCCTTCGACCCAAGAAACACTCTGACTAAATGGAAAAGATGTTGGAAATTTTTAAACAAGTCAAAATCAACATCCCGCCGCTTGATATCGTTCAACAAGTCCCAACTTACCTAAGTTATTTAAGGACTTGTGTACTGAAAAATGACACAATCATGTATCCAAGAAAGTTTTCTTAGCTGTTGGACTTAGAAAAGTCTTGTCTCAGTAAATTCCAGTTAAATACAAGGATCCTAGATGTCCAACAATATCGTGCATAATAAGAGACAAAACGATTACAAAGTAGGTGCGAGTGTCAATTTGACTCCTTATTCAGTTTACAAACAACTTGGCTTGGGTGAACTTAAACCAATGAAAGTAACTCTTTAATTGGCCAATCGTTCAATAAAGAAACTAATTGGAGAAATTGAGGACATACTCATCAAAATTGGGCAATTTATATCCCCATCGATTTCATCGTTTTAAAAACACAACTCGTGAACAATCCAATAAGTCAAATTCCATTGATTTCAGACCGACCTTTCTTAGCCACTTCAAATGCTCTAATTAATTGTCAAAAAGTTTCGACGAAAATTTCTTTGGAAAACATGACTTTGGATCTTAACTTCTTTAATCTTGAAAATCAACCAAACGAACCACGTGACTAAACACTTGAAGTAAGCTTCATTCAAGTAAATTTTGATAGCGAAACAGTTGACCTAAACCACGAACACGAGACTGAACATGAATAACTTTTTCAAGATGAGCCCAACGAAATTGAAAAGTGCTTCCATTTATATCTCTTACCATTGAGTCAAAACAACCAATTTCTTTGATTGAGCAACCTCCGAGGTTGGACCGCAAACCCCTTTCCGATCACCTTAAGTACACATACTTAAGTGACAACGAAACGTCTCCCGTCATAATCTCTTCAACTCTCCCCCTTGATCAAGAAGCTTCCTTACTTTCAATTCTATCGAAAAACAAAGAAGCAATTGGATGGTCGATCACCGATATATAGGAAATTATTCCTGCTCTTGATCAACATCGCATCCACTTAATTGACGAAGCCAAGCCTGTTCATGATGCGCAACGAAGGCTTAATCCGAAATTGAAGGTTGCGGTTCGTGACGAAATTCTTAAACTTCTCAACAACGAAATCATGTACCCAATCTCTGATAGTTCGTGGGTTATGTAATGAACCATATTTTTTCGATAATTAAGATATTAATTTAAATAAGATTTTTGAATTTAATGTTGGGAGAAATTAAAAGTCTATGATTTGTTAATAAGAAAACAATTAGAATGAAATTTAGTAGTGTTAATTTAATGTAATAGATGACTATTTGAATGTAATCTCAAGTAATTGAGATAATTGCAAATTTAAATTAGTTAGAAATTGTAAATAAATGTTATATTAAATGGTGAGATAGTATATAATCAATTGAAATTGAATATAACCAGTGTGGTGTAAGTAGTTATAACATTTGCTTGTAGATAATAAACTTATGAATGTGGTTAAATTAAGTAAAAGGTAACGATTGCTGTTTATCACCTGTTTATTTAATCTGTTGAAATTAAATTGGAAATCAATTGCAATTAATCTATCTAAATATTACGGCGAGTATGAATTAAGATGATAACTATAGAATATTTATGTAATAGAACATAATCAATGTTAATTATATTCATAAGTTGATAGTTGACTGAATAATAAAATGAAAACCAAAATAAATGAATTTATTTGAATTTGAATTAGAATTAATGAATTTATATCAGTTGAAATTGAACACGGCAATTTGTGCAACATTTAACATTAGTTGGACATGCAAATTTGTTTCAAAGGATTATAAATGGCAATGTAATCAAGCACAATAAAATTGTTAACTTTTAAATTTAGAAATTTAAAAGGGGATTAGTGCTTATCTTTGCAGGAAGTTTCTAGAAGGAGTAAGATTTACCTTCCGCACCTTTTTCTCGAAATGAGAAAGAAGATGATACAGTCGAATTGTATTATTTAATGCTTATTGTTTGCCAAAGATCCTACTTCTACAATTGGTAGGTCACCGGCTTATTCAAATAAGTTGGAAAGGTAGAGGGACAGGAGCATCTTCTTTTGAAATCATGCTACAATAATGGACTTCGCGGGGGTTAAGGTACTTTACTAACAAGCCTACCCATCATCAAAGCAAGCCCAAGTAATAATAATTTATTTAATTAGTGTGAAAATATCCATTTTGGCCACTATCTTGGATTTCGATAAAACCAGTTTCATTGATTCGTAACAGAGAATTATTGTAGGTTTTCAAGTTTCGTAGCGATCGAACTTGTCATTTTATCACGCGGGCTTGAAACGCATAAAATCAATTTAATGAATTCAATTGAAATAAGCTGATTTTGAAAGAAAACTTCTATATACAATGGAATTTGGGTTTGAAACCTGTTCCATTGAGTCTAAAAATATCAAAAACATCTATTTAGATATATGGGACGACCTACTTTTGTATCAAAATCGGAACAGGCTTTTGGATCGTTATTGTCATTTTGAACTGATTTGATATATTCGTTCATTCTTATCGGGCATTGTCTGCATATATAGTTTCTTTCCTAAGCCCTAGTAGCCTTTTATTTCTGTCTGTACGTATAATTCTATCTGTTTGTTCTTCCTTCTTCTAATGACCAAAACCAAATTACAAACCCTAATTCAATTTCAATTTCAAATCGAAAATCAAACTCCTCAAAATTATGTGATATTATATATCGTTGGAAAGCTCTCGACGAGTGCAATCTATTGTAGTAATTCGTTTTTCGATTTGAATCATGGTTTGGCTAGAAATTGGTGATTTAGTTTCGACCGTCGAAACTAGGGTTTCGATTTTTAGCGGTGGATCTTCGTCCTTGATTCGATCGGATGGCATGGCCTTGTAGAGGGCGTCGAGCAGAATGCATCCATAGTCTTTGTTCAACCCAGATGTGCTCAAATCGCCTGAAAATCGATCGTCTATGTGCAGCTGTGCGGAGGCGTTTTTGGCCACCTGAGGCATGCACGTGATCATCACGTGGGCGGCCTGAGGTGATAGGCGTGAGGGCATGCTCTGATTTAAGTGGAGGTTCATGGATAGTTGGCGTTTAGAGCATTAGGAGGTAGTGACTGCGTGCATTTATGGCTAAGGTTTAGCACGAGCGTTTGATCTGAAACATGGAATGAAGGTGACATGTTACATCTTTTGCTATTTTTATTTTTTTATTTAAATTTATATTTCAATCATTCTAATATATCTTCTGCACACGAGCTCAGATTCATCCATTGTTTTCTCCGCTTCGATCGTATTGAAATTGCTGACATTATGGAACTGGTTTGGACAAATTCTAAGATAGTTCAAATTTTGGCCTTTATTTGGGTTTTAAATCGTCAAAAAATCAAAAGTGAGTGTTTTAACCCACTCACAACTACTAAATTATCTTATGTAGTTAAATTATATGATGTGATTAGAAATTGATTGGTTGATGTTTGGTATATTTAAATCGTTATTCTAGTTAAACCTGACCTTTATTGAATTTGATCGTCATTTTGTTTAATATTTAATACTAAATTTTAGATTTCCAGTTAATACCTGTTATTGATAACTAATCAATTATTGCTATTTATTGGTTGGTTTGAATGATGATTGTGATGGATGTTAAATTGTTGATATTGGATGATTGGATGTCATATTTATATATTGTTATCACACTGCAAGTTCCCTTAGTTATTGTTAGAGAATCATTATGGATTGAAACGATACATACCTAAATGATCTCATAGGTTAGGGAGAATCTTTATGGGTTGAAATGATAGACTCGGGCGATTCCATGGATTTTGAAGTTTTATTTGGGATTGCGGGTTGAACAGATATATACCTATAAATTTAAAACCTATTACGGGTTGAATGATATATATCTGTATCACTTGACCATAGGGTAGAAAATTATACACGGACACCGAATTGTGTTAAATTAAATGATTTTAAATCCTAAATTTTTAAATCTAATTAAATGATATTTTGAAACAAAATTTGATTTATATAAACTGAATTATTTTCAAAAATCCAAGCTTTAAATGTTAGAATTGAAACTGGTTCAGATAAATTGTTTAAAAGAATTTAAATTGAAATTTCAAAGTTGAATCTTGAAATATAAATAAATTTATTGAAATTAAGTTATTGAAATTGCTTGAAAATTTAAACCTTGAAATCTACTAAATTTGAAGTAGTTTAAATTTATAGTTCGAACATGGATTTGAAAATCGATATAGATTTAAATGGTTTTATTGAAAATCCGAATTGAAAGAAAAAAAAATTAACTGAGTTTGTTAATTTTAAAGCTGGATATGGTCCAGATTTGTTGAAAAGGAAGAAATAGTTTAATTTGATATTACTTTAAAATTAATTACTTTAGTACAAATTGTTTAATAATATATCGTTTTAAATTTAGATTTATTTAGATTTTCAAACCATTTTATATTAAACTATTAGACTATAACAAACCTATTTTTAACTATTTTAAACCATTTAAACTAAATTAGTCTAATTTAATCTATTTTAAACTATTTTAATCTAATTTAATCTATTTTAAACTATTATACTCCATTTTAATCTATTTTAAACTATTTAATCTATTTTAGTCTATCTTAATTCATTTTAAACTATTTAATCTTTTTTAATTTATTTTAATCTATTTTAAACTATTTTAAACCATTTAAACCACTTAAACTATTTCAAAGTATTTTAAACTATTTAAAACCACTTTAAACTATTTTAAAACTACATAAACTATTTTCTAAAAATAAAGGGTGCAAGGTTGGACCGTTATATTTAAATCCATGATTTGGAAGCAAAACAATGTTAAACATATGTTATAACTTACGTTGGAATTTGAAATGATATTTTCTAGTGAAATGACATATTTGAGTAAATATGATGATTTTGAAATGAGAATTTAACCTATTTTGTGAATAAGGTTTCGAAAGTAAAGTGATACGATTTCAAAAGTGATATGATTTCAAAAGTGATATGTTTTTTCGAAAGTGAATATGATTTCGAAAGTGATATGGTTTTGAGAATAAGATATTTTGATATCAATCATGGATTGTTTTTTTGGAATTGTAAAGGAACTATCAGTGTGAAACAAGTGTTTGGTTGTTAATGAGACCGGGATCGGATATTGTCATACTTTCTACTAATATCGAAAACCACTTTAACAACTGTGCACGTGCTGGGGATTCCAAAATGAAAACGATTCTGTATGAGGTATTAATGTAGCTTTAAATCCCTCGAGTTAGTTTGATGTGACTAAAACAAGGGCCATGCCAGGCCATGTGAAGTCGCAACTCCGATCGGACATGCTTCTTCGATACCATATTATAATTTTGTGATTGATTTGGTGGCCACCCCTCGATTTGATTAGAGTGCGTTCCGAGATGGACGGTGGTGGCTGTTATGCGTTACCACCAGCCCAGATCCACAAAACGGTAGTATCCTACCCTGGGCATTGCCTCACTTGCCTTGTCACATGCCTTATCGTGCCCATTACGAGTTTGGTTTGTGTCGTACCTATGGAGTGCTCCTCGATAGCCTTCCAGATTACGGTGGAGTTTACAATACTGTATAGACTACGACGTTTATATAAAATGTGTTAATGGGGATATGGGTAACGCCTTAATGCTGTTTTAATACATTACTGTAGGCATACTATAATAGCGTATTGTCTATGTATGTAGATAGCTTAATGGATCCATAGGAGATGGAATCCCGAACATCTCTTAAGTTATTACACGCACGTTAGACACTGGATAGGAGATGTATAATCCTGTAAACATATCCAATGTCATTACAATCATATTTATCTAATGTTGATTTAACTTACATAAGATATTTTAGTCTCGACTCGGGTGTTTTTTCTTTTCAATTTGCTCGGGTCAGCCTGAGTTTCTCAGTGTATTGAAGACCCTTTTTCTCTAGAGGACGAAGACGAAGATTTGTATGTTATTTATTATATTTGTACTACTACATCATGTTAGCCTGCTGCATTATTTATTTATTCCTATTATATGTAAAATTGATCTGTATTGTAAAAGCGTAATCAAATATTATTTGTAAACAACTTCATGAATTGTTTATTTGATTATTATATTTTGTCATTCCGCTGTGAGATTCTGTGTTTGTTTTATTTCTTTCTCTTCTTTTCTTATTTACTCCATAACAATCCTCCATTTTGAATGGTTTGAGTCCGACTGTGTGGTCTATTGTCGATTTAAACTGTCCAAAAAGGTGGGTCGTTAGATTTGATATCAGGGCTTTGGTTTAGTGATAACCTTAGCTTTGTGGGGTTTGACTCATCGGAGATAGGGTAGTAATACCCTAGAATGAGTTGTCTGAGTGTATATATGAGAGAGCATGCTTGTTAGTGTTAAAAAATGTTTTTATATTGTGTTAATTTGTTCTGTTTAATTTATAAATTCTTGCCGGTACATAGGGCACTATGGCGTCGATAGGGATTTCTAAACACTTAATAGGGAAGACCGATACAATATTGTTTTGAAATATGGGTAAATGAAATAATATTTACCCAGTATTATATTTTGTATGTAAAAGGATAATTTTATAATGGGTATGGTTGTATACCCATTTATTTGTTTGTTAGGAAGTAAAATTTGATAAATATTGGTTGCAAAATAGAATTTATAAATAAAATGAATTCTATTGGAAATTTGAGAACTTAAGTTCCGAGGTTTTGAGTCTGTTTTCAAAGGATTTTGGAACATAATATTAGTAGTATTTGAAAGCATTTTCATATATAAATATTTTCAATGTGATTTGAAAAGAAAGTTTTAAATAAGAATTTTAGAAAGGAAATAAGTCTGTACTCCCCTCTCTGTCGCTGGAAAATAATATCGGTGATGAGTGCACGCATCATTGACGTTCATTTTTGAGTTTCAAAGTGGAAAGACCACTGTAGTAGTTCTACTACATATTTGTTTTGATGAAAAAATCTTAAGGTTAAACTTTTGAATATGATTGATATAAAAGATACGGGTATGTATATTATTTTAAAATGATTTGAAATGGAAGCCAACATTTAGATCTTAAGTTTCTATTAAATCAGTAATTTTTTAGTTTAGGAATAAAGTATAATTGTAATAGTTGGAAATTTCTAAAATGAAAATAAGAAATTAGATGTTAAGTGATTAATGAAATATATGAGAATTTGAAATTTTTTAATTTGTAAACCAAAAGATATAAAAAATTTAGAAGATGTAATTATTGAATATTTTGTTAACTAAAATAAATAAGATACACTTGTGAAACATTTAATTTCATTCTATAATACATACATACATACATACATACATACATACATATATATATATATATACATATATACAACTTACCAAATATTAAAAGTTGAAATGTTAATATGGATATGTAATGGAATATTATACAAGTAAAACTTAAGTGATTAAAGTGTTCAAATGGAATTATTTCTATAAATAAGAACTTTGATATTACAAAAATGTTACAAACTTAAGATAATAATTTGAAATGCTACTAATTGACTTTATTAGAAAGGCGAATACTATAAGAAAATGATTGTAAAATTAAGTTAGAAGCTATTTATAATTAAAGTGAATAATATGTTAAATGATTATAAGTTCAGAAAATGTTGAAATGATTTAGAAATAGATTTAATATTCAGTGATACTATATATGAAGGAAATGAATATGAAGAAAAAGGGAAGGTTGAAATTATAATTATGAGTTGATTCATAAGTCAACATTGATATAAAAGGAAATCAACGTAAATAATAATGGCGAATTAACTTTGCAAAGAAACTTGCATAATATTTTGAGGATTTATTATGAATGATCTAAATAATTGAATGGAAATAACTTATGTAAGTAAATGAATGTAAATAAATGAAAAAGAAGTATTATATGAATGAATGGAAATAATGAAAAATAAATAATGACGTGAAAAGGAAATTAATAAGAATAACTTAAGTGATATTTGAAATTCTTGGTTGTTTGGTTTATGCTATGTTTGGGGAATGATACTTCGAATTGTTTAAGGTTGTATGAATAATCTATTAAGTGGTTACTTAAGGCCGTTGAGTGTAGGGTACATTTGATAGTTATTTATTACCTTTTTTCGATGCAAAGTTTCCGAACCTAAACAAACCATCAGTTTTGGTTGCTATAGATGTATGATCGATTCCTTTGATTGAATGTGATGATTGTACTGGTTTGTATGCAAGCTACTATTGTTATGTTGTGGTGATTTGTTTAGTTATTAATCAAAACAACTAAATATTTCTTTTGTACATAATTCTTACTCTTTTGAATTACAAAGTGAAATACAGGTTTGGAAGCAATAGCTACTGCTTTTGGTTTCATAAATAAAGCGTTGTTGCCCGACAAATAGGTACGTTTTCGGATTGCGATTTTATAGTGATATTACATTGTTTTCCCCGTTGTTCGGGATGTTTTATTTTTAAATATGATATACATACATACATACATACATACATACATACATACATACATATATATTGATGTTATTGATATTATTATTTCTCCCAGACCTCTCCATACAAAGGAGACTCTACCGAATTTCTCAGTGAATTTTTTTTCTTAGAATTTTTTTGTGAAAGTGGAAATGTTTTTCAAACTTTTATTAAACTTGAATATGAAGATTTAATTGTTTATTAATTGGTATTTTTTATTTAAAATACATAATTATGTAAATTAATTGTTTATAAATTGCGTACTTTGAATGAAATATATTAATTCCTTAAATTCCTTCTTTGCCCTTATCGAGGATGAAAAGTTTTGAGTGGGGGAGAGCGTAACGGCCCGTATTTTTCTCAATAATCAAAATATTAATTTAAATAAGATTTTTTAAGTTTAATTTTGTGAGAAACTAAAAATTTATGATTTTTTGATAAGAAAACAATTAGAATTAAATTTAATAATGTTAGTTTAATGTAATAGATGACTATTTGAATGTAATCTCACGTAATTGAGATGATTGCAAAATTAAATTGGTTAGAAATTATAAATAAGGGAATAAATTAAATTTTATATTAAATGGTGAGATAGTATGTAATTAATTGAAATCGAATATAATCAGTGCGATGTAAGTAGTTATAACATTTGCTTGTAGATAATAAACTTATGAATGTGATTAAGTAAAATGTAACAATTTCTATTTATCACCAATTTATTTAATATTTTCAATTAAATTGGAAATCAATTGCAATTAATCTACTTAAATATTGCAGTTAGTATGAATTAATATGACAACCGTAGAATATTTATGTAATAGAACCTAACAAATGTTAATTATATTCATAAGATGATAGTTGACTAAATAATAAGATGAAAATCAAAATAAATGAATTTATTCGAATTCGAATTATAATTAATGAATTTATTTCAATTGAAATTGAATGCTGCAATTTGTGCAATATTTAACATTGAATCGGACATGGAAATTTCTTTTAAAGGGTTATAAATGTTTATGTAATCAAGAACGATAAAAATTGTTAACTTTTAAATTTTAAAAAAAGGATTAATCGATTTAATAATAGACTATTTAATTAGCGTGAATGTAGCTATTTTGGCCACTATCTTGGATTTCGATGAAACTAGTTTCATCAGATCCGTAACAGTGAATTATTGTAGTTTTTCAAGTTTCGTAGCGATCGGACTTGTCGTTTGATCGTGCGGGCTCGAAATACGTAGAAATCAATTTAATGAATTTAATTGAAATAAGATGATTTTAAGAGCTAACTTCTGTGTATGGAATTTTGGTTTAAAACCTGTTCCATTGAGTTTAAAATAATCGAAAACATCTATTTTGATATATGGGATGACCCACTTTCATTTCGAAAGTGGAGTGGGCTTTTTGGATCGTTATTTTCGTCTCGAACCAATTCGATATATTCATTCATTCTCATCGGACCTTATCAATATAAATAGTTTCTTTCCTAAACCCTAACAACATTATCTCTGCTTGTACGTACAAATCTATCTGTATGTACTTCCTTCTTTTAATGACAGAAACCAAATTATAAACCCTACTTCAATTTCAAATTCAAATCGAAAATCAGACTCCTCAAAACTATGTCATATTATATATCGTTGGAAACCTCTC
Source organism: Allium cepa (assembly GCA_030765085.1). Taxonomy (NCBI): domain Eukaryota; kingdom Viridiplantae; phylum Streptophyta; class Magnoliopsida; order Asparagales; family Amaryllidaceae; genus Allium; species Allium cepa. Next base: position 472,880,600 of record CM060943.1, on the reverse strand, counting down.
GACGAGCACAATCTACTATAACAATTCATTTTTCAATTTGAATCATGATTTGGCTAGAAATTGGTGATTTAGTTTCGACCATCGTTCAATCTTTAACGGTGGACCTTCGTCTTGGAGTCGATCCAATGGCATGGCCTCGTAGAGGTCGCCGAGCACTATGCATCCATAGTCTTTGTTCAACCTAGATATGCTCGGATCACTTGAAAATCGATCATTTCTGTGTGGCAGAGCGGACGCGTTTCTGGCCACTTAAGAAATGCACTCGGTCACCATATGGGCGGCCTGAGGTGATAGGCGCGGAGGCGTGCTCTGAATTAGGTGGAGGTTCGTGAATAGTCGACGATTAGAGCATTAGGAGGTGGCGGTTGTGTGCATTTACAACTAGGGTTTAGTTTGAGCATTTGATCTGAAACGTGAAAAGAAGGTGACGTGTACTTCTTTTGCTTTTTTTTTATTTTTTTTATTTAAATTTATATTTCAATCGTTCTAATATTAATATCTTTTGCATATGAGCTCGCATTCATGCGTGGTTTTTTCCACTGCAATCTTATCGAAATTCTAGAAATTATGGAAATGGTTTGGACGAATTTTGAGACTGTTCAAATTTGGGCCTTTATTTTGGTTCTAAATCGTCGAAAAATGCAAAGTGAGTGTTTTAATCCACTCACAACTATTAAATTATCTTATGTTAGTTAAATTAAATTTATGATGTGATTAGAAATTGATTGGTTGATGTTTGGTATATTTAAATTTTTATTCCAGTTAAATCAGACCATTATTGAATTTAATCTTCATTTAATTTAATATTGAATTTTAAATTGTCAGTTAAGACCAGTTATCGATAATCGGTCAATTGTTGTTATTTATTGGTTGGTTTGAATGATGATTGTGATGGATGTTAAATTGTTGATATTGGATGACTGGATGTTGTATTTATATACTGTTATCACACTACAAGTTCCCTTAGTTACTGTTAGAAAATCACTATAGGTTGAAATGATACATACCTAAACGATCAAATGGATTAGGAAGAAATCGTTAAGTGTTGAAATGATAGAATCGAGCGATTTCATGGATTTTGAAGTTTAATTCAGGTTGCGGGTTAAAATGATATATACCTATAAATTTAAAATTTATTGCGGGTTGAAATGATACTTATCCATATCACTTGACCAAAGGGTAGAAAATTATATACGGATACCAAATTGGTTAAATTAAATGATTTTAAATCCTAAATTTTTGTATCCAGTTAAATTATATTTTAAAATAAAATTTGATTTATATGAACTGAATTATTTTCAAAAATCCAAGCTTTATATATTGAAATTGAAACTGGTTCAAATAAATTGTTTAAAAGAACTTAAATTGAAATTTCAAAGTTGAATCTTGAAATATAAATGAAATTTATCAAAATTGAGTTACTAAAATTGTTTGAATATATAAACTTTGAAATCGACAAAATTTGATGTTTTTTAAATTTATAATTCGAAAATGGATTTGAAATCGATATAGATTTAAATGGTTTCATTGAGAATTTGAATTGAAAGAAAAATAATTGGTTTGTTAATTTGAAAGCTGGATAATGCCCAGATTTCTTGAAAACAAAGAAATAGTTTAATTTGATATTACTTTCAAATTATTTACTTTAATATAAACCATTTAAAAATATATCATTTTAAATTTGGATTTATTTGGATTTTCAAACCATTTTATATTAAACTATTAAACTATAATAAACCTATTTTTAACTATTTTGAACCGTTTAAACTAATTTAACCTAATTTGATCTATTTTAAACTATTTTAATCTAATTTAAATTATTTTAAACTATTTTAAACCGTTTAATCTATTTTAGTCTATCTTAATTTACTTTAAACTATTTAAATTATTTTAATCTATTTTAAACTATTTTAATCTATTTTAAACTATTTAAACCAGTTAAACTATTTTAAAACTAACTAAACTATTTTCTAAAAATAAACGGTGCACGGTTGGATTGTTATAATTAAATCCTTGATTTGGAAGTGAAATGGTTAAACAAATGTTATAATTTATGTTGGAATTTGAAATAATATTTTCTAGTGAAATGACAAATTTAAGTAAATACGATAATTTTGAAACGAGAGTTTAACCTATTTTGTGAATATGGTTTCGAAAGTGATATGATTTCAAAGGTGATATGATTTTAAAATTGATATGATTTTGAAAGTGAATATGTTTTCGAAGGTGATATGGTTTTGAGAATATGATATTTTGATATCAATCATGGATTGATTTTTTTTGAAAATGTAAAAGAACCATCCGTTGTGAAATAAGCGTCCGGTTGTTAAAGAGATTGGGATCGGATATTATCATACTCTCTGCCAATACCGAAAACCACATTAACAACTGTACACGTGGTGGAGATTCTAGAATGAAGTAGGATGGTTTGACGAACGATTCTGTATGAGGTATAAACGTAGCTAACTTCCTTGATTTAGCTTAATGTGACTAAAACAGGAGCCACGCTGTGCCAAGTGAGGTCGCACCTCCGATCGGACATGCTTCTTCGATACCTTATTATGACTTTGTGATTGATTTGGTGGCCACCACTCGATTTGATTAAAGGAGTGTGTTCCGAGGTGGGTGGTAGTAGCTGCTATGCATTACCACAAGTCCAGATCTACAAAACGGCAGTATCCTACCCTAGGCATTGCCTCGCATGCCTTATCACATGCCTTATTGTGCCCATTATGAGTTTAGTTTCTGTCGTACCTATGGAGTGCTCTCTGATAGTCCACCAGTTTACGGTGGAGTTTACAGTAATGTATAGACTATGACATTTATATAAAATGTGCTAAGGGGTATATGAGTAATGCCTTAACGCTATTTTAATACTTTACTTTACATATTATAATAGCGTATTGTACTATTTTTTAGATAGTTTAACGTATCCTTAGGAGATGGGAATCCCGAACATCTCTTAAGTTGTTGCACGCACATTAGACACTGGATATGAGATGTAAAATCTCGTAAAGATCTCCGACGCCGTTATACTCATATTTATTTAATGTTGATTTAACTTACATAAGAAGTTCTGGCTCGAGTGTTTTTTCTTTTCAATTCGCTCGGGTCGGCCTGAACTTTTTAGTGTGTTGAAGACCGTTTATCTCTAGAGGACGAAGATGAAGTTTGTATATTATTTATTATGTTATACTACTACATCATGTTGTTCAGCTGCATTATTTATTTATTCCTGTTGTATGTAATCTGATTTGTATTGTAAAAGTGTAATCAAATATTGTTTGTAAATAGCTTCATCAATAGTTTAGTTGATTATTATATTTTGTCATTCCGCTGTGAGATTCTGTGTTTGTTTTATTTATTCCTCTTTTTTTCTTATTTACCCCATAATAATCCTCCCATTTGAATGGTTTGAGTTTGACATGTGTGGTGTGTTGTCGATTTAAACTGTTCAAAAAGTGGGTCATTCAGGTTAGCCCAATTCATGTTGTGCCTAAAAAGTTTGGACTTACCGTTATCAAGAATGACTATAACGAACTCAATCCAACTTTTACTCAAATGGGATGGTCGGTTTGCGTTGATTTTCGAAAAGTAAATGTTGTAAAACATAAAGATCACTTCCCTCTTCCTTTTATCGACAAATTCTTGAACGTTTAGCCGGCCATGAATTTTATTGCTTTCTTGATGGTTATTCCTACTATAACCAAATTTCAATCGCTCCCCAAGATCAAGAGAAAATGACTTTCACATGCCCTTTTGGCTCTTTTGTGTATCGACGTATGCCATTTGGCCTTTGCAACGCTCCTGTTACGTTTCAAAGATGCATGGTCAGCATCTTTTCTTACATGATTGAATGCTTTCTTGAAGTGTTTATGGATAATTTCTCTATCTTTGGAATGTCTTTTTTCGAATGTTTACACCATCTTGAGTTTGTTCTTAATCGTTGCAAGGACAAACACTTAACGTTAAATTTCGAAAAAAGCTATTTCATGGTCAAATACGGCATTGTCCTTGGGCATGTCATTTAAAACAAAGGCATTGAGGTAGATAAAGCGAAAGTTGATGTAATTACTAATCTACCTATTTCCAAATCTGTTAAGGACATTCATTCATTGACATGCTGTTTTTTATCGACGCTTTGTGATGGACTTCAGTAAAATTGATAGACCTCTGACTACTCTTCTTGTAAAAGATGTTCTATTCGACTTTAATTATGACCGTGCTTCTACTTTCGAACATCTCAAAAACGAACTCATTTCCACTCCCATCATTTTCTCACCTACTTGGGATCTGCCTTTCGAAATAATATGTGATGTTTCTAAATTTGCATTTGGTGCTATCTTCGGACAACGCATCAACAAAATTCTTCATGTCATCTATTACACTAGTATGACTCTCAACGACACTCAACACAATTACACAACCACTGAAAATGAGCTTCTAGCGGTAGTCTTTGCGCTCGAAAAATTCCAACCTTATTTGATTGGCTCACATGTTACTGTTTACACTGACCATTCCATCTTTAGGTAACTTTTCGGCAAAAAAGATGCTAAGTCTCATTTATCCATTAGATCCTGTTACATTAAGAATTTGACCTTACATTCAAAGATGAAAAAGGATCCAACAATGTCATCACTGATCATTTGTCACGTCTTCCAAACGCACCATCGTCTTTATCGATCAACGAAAACTTTCCCGATGAACAACTCCTTTTCGTTTCTTTCTATCCATGGTATGTCGATATAGTGAACTATTTAGTCACTAAGGAAACTCCTTCATCTTGGTCGAAACAAGATAAATATAAATTTCTTTTCCAAGTCAAATACTTCTATTGGGACGATCCATACCTGCTTAAATATTGTTCCGACCAAATCATTCGACGTTGCATTTCAGATTGTGAAATCAAAAGTATTCTTTCATTTTGCCATCAAGCTTGTGGTGGTCTCTTCAGTCCGAAGAAAACTGTGGAAAAGGTGCTTCAATGTGGTTTTTACTCTCCTTCGCTTTTCAAAGTTGCATTCGAGTTTTGTTAAAGTTGCGATTGCTGCCAAATGTTAGGAAAATCCTCTCGACAAAATATGATGCCTTTGAACCTCATTCGTACGATCGAAATCTTTGATGTTTGGGGTATTAATTTTATGAGACCGTTCCTCAATTCGTTCGGAAATTTGTACATTCTTCTTGCTGTTGATTATGTCACTAAATAGGTTGAAACCATTCCTTGTAAAACAAACGACGATAAAATAATTGTGAAATTCATAAAAGAAAACTATTTTTCTAGGTTTAGAACACCTCGCACAATAATAAGCGATAACGGAATCCATTTCTGTAATCGTTCATTTGAAACTCTAATGAAGATATACTCGATAACTTACAAGTTATCCACCTTATCATCCTCAAACTTGTGGTCAAGTTGAAGTTTCAAATCGTCATATCAAGCAAATTTTGGAGAAAACAATAAATAAAAATCATAACGATAAGTCACAAAAATTAGTAGATGTGTTTGGGCTTATAGAACTGCATATAAAACCAATCTTGGGATGTCTCCTTTAGGCTTGTATATGGTAAAGCACCATTTTCCCGTTGAACTTGATCATAAAGTGATATGGGCAATTAAGAACATAAATTTTGATCTTGAAAATTCTGGCAAAAATAGAAAATTGCAAATCAATGAATTAGAGAAGATTAGGAACGATGAGTATGAAAATGGAAAAATTCACAAAGAAAGAACAAAATTTTTTCATGACAAGTCAATCCTAAGGAAAACATTTTAGCCAAATTAGAAAGTTTTTTGTATGACTCTTGCCTTCATTTGTTCCCTAGAAAATTAAAATCAAGGCGGACAGGACCGTACAACGTACATACTGTTTTCCTACGCGATGCCATTGTAATAGAAAACACTAGGGATGGTTCAATTCTTAAAGTCAATGGTCATCGTTTAAAGCCTTACTTGGAGTTGACGAGTGATCGAGAGAAGGAGCTCAAGACTCTTTATGAGCCATACTAGGTCTAGTAAAAATGTTAACCCTCTATGTAATACATATACTTCCCCCTTACACTCATTATATCATGCATTGACTGTGGAGACACGGTCAAAATCAAGTGTAGAGGAGGGAGTCTCATGTTCATTTGTGAATTTTCATGGTGTATTTTTAGCATTTTCTTTCCAAAGCTAAAAAAATTCTTTTTAGCATATTGATTTACTTTTGAAGAAACACTATAGCATAAGTATATGTTTTTGGTTATTGAATTGAAATTTTTGAAAATTTATTTATCTCAACAAAAGTAAAAATAAAGTTCAATTATATGCAACTATGGTTTATCTAGTATATAGGAAGGTTCATTGGTGATAATTATGAAGTATGTCTTAATTGTAATCTTTGTTTAAAAGAGTGGTTGATTTAAAGTAAAGGCAATAATATTTTTGATCTTCTAAGTTAGGTGGTGCTAAGATGATTTCGCAAAACTCTCTCTTCATTAAAAAAACTAGCAAAAAAGAAAAAAGCTTTTATAAAAATAAAAAAGCACCTAAAGTTAGGTGTTCATAAGTAAGTGTGTACACTCGCCATGCTCCGTACCTTTCTCATGTAAGCTTGAAAGGCAGTGCATGATCGATATGTCTGACCTCAGTTTATCCGAGTTAGGTGTATGTAAGTAGATTTAATAAAAATAACCAGCTAGAGTCATGTGTTCATATGCAAGTGTGTACACTCTACATGCTCTATAAACTTCTCACGTAAGTCTGAAAGGTAGTGCATGATCGTTATATCCGGCCTCAATTTGTCTGAGTTAATTGTGTAAACAATAATAATGTTAATACTTATCAAAACTAGGGAGAGCAAACAATTGGAATCCAAGCACTATTTTCACTTATTTGATTCGACTTGTTATTAAAAAGAAATAAAATACCACTTTGAAAAACTTTGATAATCATCTAACGATCCATTTCATAGTTGTTTTATGTTATCAACCAAAACAACTGGCCAAACTAGAGTTTAATTGTGATGATAACTTAATTTTTGTTGGAAGTTTTGACGAGTAAAAGGAATTAAATTTCTTGATAATGACCAGAACTTATATTTAACTTACTTATGTCAATTTAAAAATAAATTCTTCATTTGTGAATATTTTTGAAAATTTTCGTCACGGAGAATCTGCATATTACTTTTGGATTTTGTGGGTAGTATTCGCTAAAAACTCTCACGAGACAACACTCGTTCTACTAGAGACACCTAGAGGTTTAACGGCTTGTTGCATACGCTCAATGCAATCATGTTTCCTACAAAATGATTTGTCTTAGTTTTAGTTTATTCGAGGATGAATAAAAAGTTAAGTGTGGGGGTATTTGATGTGCACGTAAAATTGCATAATTTTACTTTCATATTTAATCTACTTTTATTTATATAAATGAGCATATTAGAGTATTTTACATGTACAAAATTTAAATTGTTTTCAAGTATCATCATTTATTCATCTTCATTTCGGGGGTAAAATGGTAATTTTGTGTATGATTTAATTTGAGAAAATTTATTTGCACATTTTTATTTTTATTTGTAGGAAATGAAGTGCAAATATAAAGAGGGTTTATGGACGAATGCATGCACATATGTTGAAGGCAAAAGAAGAATGGAAACAAAGAATTCATGCAGCATGGAGGAGCCCACAAACCCACTACCATATGGTCTATAATTAAAAGCACATGCACATGTTAATGGAGGCTTAAAGGCACGTTAGTGGGGATTAATTAATTCCTTAATGATTACTTGGACGTTACACTCCTTAAAGAGTATTTTAGGTTGTCCCCTGAAATTTGAATTAGGGCTTTAAGCACGTGTTTATGCCTCATGTAATTGTCTTCTTATCTTTCATTCAAGTTATAGCCACAAAATCAAAGATAAATAAAAATTTCTTTTGTGGCTTCTTGGCCTTGTTTTACTTTCATGAAATTTACATTTGTGTTTTCTTATATGCTCTTTTAATTCTCTTATTCTCCTTTTATTTCATGTTAGTGGTTAGCTCTCTTTTATTTAAGTAGCTCTCGTTTTCCTTTTCTTTCCAAGATGAAATCATTCTATATTATCATGCTTTTTAATATGAGTAGTTAAACCCCTTTAATTTAGGGATAATGTAGCTCTTATGAAACATATTAAACTAACATAATGATTTCATTTGTAATCTCCCTTATGTGCTTGATGAAAAGTATAAACGATGGCGGTTTATGTTTCTTTTTATTGAATTTTGATAACCTTTGTTGACACCTTAAATAGGCTATGCTTAACTCCATTTAAAACATAAGCTATTTGTTCATTTTATTAAGTAGCTTTGATGTTAAAGTTAAACTAGAATCAAAATTTGATGGTCTATGTTACTAATTAATAGTAACTAGATCATACTTAAAATAGATTTTATTTATAATTTCATGTTATGATTATGAGAGTTGATAAGTGGATTTGAATGATGTGTTAGAGTTTGATGGTTTAAGCTGTGCTAATTAATAGCTAAAATAAACCATACTTATAATAAGTACATTAATCATTTCTACTTAATTTTTTTAAAGAGAGGTTACGAGTGAATTTTGTGTTGATTTATGTGAATGATTGGAAGTGGATTTGCCTTTAAGTTGTTCTTATTGTCATAGTTTATTCATCCATTCTCTAGTTTTATTTTTTCAATTTTTCATAGTTTAAAATCACTTCAAAATTTTAGGATAATTTGATTGAGTATTATTAGAATTTAATTCATTCCTCATGGATCAACGTACTCGCATACGTACTACAATTGGCTGTGTGCTTGCAGTTTATAACGACATAATTTTTCGAAAATTTTCTAACCGATAGAAAATTCACTATCAAACATAATCCTTCTTAATATTGGTAGTATGGAAATAATCCCTACTTAACATCGAAGGATTTTAACTCTGAAAATATCTAGGTGAAACACGTGAATTATATGGTACAGTTACCATTAGCAGTGCTATACTGTACACATAAATTCATTTTTGTTCTTCTAGGACAAATGATGAGGAGATCCGCCAATAAAAGGTCAGGGGGTGATCCTTGCTCTTATGCATTGTTTGATTACTTCAAAAAGAATGGTATTGAGAATTTTGGAAATCAATTGATTGTTTTTGGAACATCCGGTAAGCAGAGGAGTGTACTTATAAGAGATGACTTGAAACTATTACTACTCTAAAACCATATGTGGGTTCTGTGCTTGTAGGTGATTTCGAGATCTATTTTAGATGTTGTAATCCATGTGTGATTCCGAGACTCGTTGGGGTGTGGGAATCCATGTGAGATTCCGACATCTTAGCTAAGATGTGTGAACCCGTGTGTAGTTCCGAGATCCATTGGGGTATGGAAATCCATGTGACATTCGATGACTGTTCATGTGGAAGTGTATGTGAGCTAGAACGTCTAACGTAACCTCACCAGTGGTAATGACTAAAACCGGAGAAAGTATGCATGGCTAGGGGTTTATCTAACCCATAAGGGTGTAGTCTTCTCCTTTCTAGAATTACCTATAGTTGGTATGCATGCATGTAGCGATGCATTCCGCCTTGCGTGGCCAGCTGTGTATTTTCTATTTTACATCACTAGGGATGTATTGTTGCTACGAAAGGATAACTCTGATCGTTGTGCCGGAGGAATGTTCTCGAAGTACTAAGGGAACCTCCCTGAAATCTTACACAATTAGCGAATAGTCCTTAGCGATTTTTGATTATATACCTATTATTGTTTTGATTTACACTCACGAACGTAATAACTACTTGATTATTTATATTTTCACCCTTACACATTCTTATAACATCATTTCTATAGAAATGTTTTGATTATCGTAAGGTAAAAACCAATCCATGTTTATGTGCGACATGTTCTTATGAGATACCTTTGTTTTGAAAGGTTTGTTTAAACATTAAAATCTAATTAAGTTGTGTTTCTCACGCTGCTTTACCAGACTGATCCGGGTGTTATTTCATATAATGCTCAGGTCAGACCGGGTATATTCATAGATTCAGTTTGGATGCTTTGGAGCTTTAGGAGAAGAGCCGGATGTCTCCAAGACGTATTCACATATCATTGTATTTCCACTGCATTTTATTGTTGTATTTATCGGCAATTATAAGGACATGTTGTTACAACTGTCCAGGCTGATGATTGTTTAGTTAACTCTGATCGATGTATGTATATTACAGTTTTTCTTTTGTAAATATCATTGTGTATACTATAAATTACTCATTTCAATATGGTATTCTGTTCTATCTTTCATTTTCTTTCACCCAATAATATGTCTTTTCTTCACTTGGATGCCCTGCACATGAATATTGTGGATGTATTAATGTCGACTTTTCAATGTTGAAAAGGAAGGTCGTTACACCCATCCACTTCACATTCAAGCTATCCATTTTGAGTATCACCTTTTTTATTTTCTTAAATCGCTCCTAATTCTTTGCTAACTATTTTAAAGCTTACTTTGGAACTTAAAATAACTCTTTCTATAGAATCAAGGTAACTATTTTATTCTAGTTTTACAAGATGAATGCTTTTACTTTCTCCTTATTACATCTAAATTCATGGTTTAACTATTTGCATCTTTGCTATAATTGTATTTTATCTCATTTTTGATTAATGAGTATATCTATAAGTTTGACTATTAAAATTAACAATCTTCTTTTTCGCTCTTTGAATTCTCTCATGTTATTATAAATGCATAATTGTGTAATTGAATAACCATAGGTTAATTTTAGAATAATCAAGATAACTTTTTATAAGAAAAAACTTTAATCACCGAAAGCTTTTGCATAATTGTGTTCAGCGTCTGTAAGAGCTTCTTTTAACCAATATAGTATAGGTATTTAAAATTGGGTTATCTCATGTATTGTTATACCAATATATTTTATATTTTCAATTTGGATGTTATTGGTGTTGCTAGGTTTATATAAATCATGCATTCTATTATGAATGAATTGATGCAAAGCTACTAATGAAGATAGTGATTTATTAAAAGATATAATAACGAGGTATTCACCTATTACAGCTTTATTATTGTTATCCGGGTTTTTAACCTAGCAGAATCTAAAAGAAGTCAAAATAACTTCATCGAGTTAGAATAGTTCAAAAGCCAATGGAAGGGACTAGAACAAGGAGACAAAGGAAGTCAGGAAAAAAGGAAAGAAAAATACTCCAAGGGAATGTGTAACGACCCGACTTCCAAACACCAGGAAGTCGCATCGCTAATAAGAAAGAAAGGGATAGAAGAGAAAGAAAGAGAAGAAAGAAGAAACAACACATCAGAATCTAAACAACGGAACGAATAAATTATATTAATAACATAAAATATTACATAGTTTACAACCATTATCAGAGTACACAGATAATTCAATACATACTAGACAGTTATAAACACCTGTCTAGTATTTACAACATAATACAACTCAGAGACAACACAGATCACGCAGCGGAATACTATATATCTAAAGCAGAAGCCTCCTGCTCCATTGCTTCTCCATAGTTCATCAAAGCTAACCTGAATCCCTTGGCTACTCGTAAAAATTTGAGTACCCAAGAGTTTATGAAAAACAAAAATAAACTCCGGGTCAGACATGGGTCTGGTGTGAGTAACAGGTTAAGGTTGTGTGATGCCCCACCTCTATACCCATGCTAGCCAAGGACACTACAGAGTAATGCCGTCAACTAACACGAAGAATAAAGCTGGTTAGGAGTGACCATCTATAGACTTTCTCTAACTATCCATTGAGTACATCGACAATAAACATACCAGCAGGTCGACATACCCAATGAATACTTAAAACAAAACCATAGGTGGTTGAAGGATCTATTAGAACAGAATATAACAACTCAAATTTAATATACATCACAGAACAGTAGATCATCATATACACATATACTGATACATAGCAGAGTATACAAAATAATACATGTCAAGTGGTATAGCAAACCACAATATACAGACGATTCCAGATGAATACATATCAGAGTTACTACAAAATAGGACTACACAAAAGCTATAACAAAAAGGAACAAGCTGAATAGTCCATGCGGAAGAAAAATAGGCTAAGTCCAAAAGCACCTAACCTGAAACATCTCGGTCTGACCCGAGTATGAAATACACAGGTCAGTCTAGCTAAACAAATCAGTTAGATAAACTGAACAACAATAAACCTGCAAGGTTACAAAGCATAATAGATATCTCTAAAAGAGATAACACAATCATCTAACGAAAGATGAATCATATAGAACAAGCCTCATATCATCGGCAACATATAGAAACAAAGGATAAGAATATCCCAAAGCAAGCCATAAGGCGATAACAAATACCAATAAGGTACACAAGTTCCGCAAGGTAAACACTACGTATCATGCGGCTCATAATGACCAACATCGAAGGGCGATACCTAGGGAATATACATATGAATGAAACACCAGAAAATTTGCTCGAGCTCAGTACTGTACAAACAAGGATCCATGAGTCCGAAGACTCCAAACCCAATATCACCCATGCGGCTCATAACGACCAACATCGGAAGCGATACTAAAGGGAAACCCAATATCACCCATGCGGCTCATAACGACCAACATCGGAAGCGATACTAAAGGGCAACAAACCCGAAGGCACAAACCTGAAGGCACATACCCGAAGGCAACATACCCGAAGGCAACAAACCGTAGTGGTGAAGGTCAGAGACCCAGTACTGGACACCACTAACTGGCGGAATGTGTCACAACTCTCGAAGAGGAATCCAAAAAGTGTTAACGTATGTCCCATAACCACTCGTTCGCACTAAACGATTTACTATCCGTCAGTCACTTTCACACTCAAAGCAGTACAAAGTTTACCTCATGTCATCGATAAACCAAACCTGAAGGTCAAAACGATCAATTGAATAGGTCGGGGACTAATTGGAAAGATAAACGCACAGATTCATGGTCCGTGTTTTGCCCAACCATTTAATCACCCTTCCACTTCACTCGAAGTGCGAAAGTGTGTGTTTTAAATAGAATTTATAAATTGGAGAAACGAGCTTTTAAATGTGATCTGAGAGATTATTTTATAAAAACCCGTGGATGAAGTCAAGAATAAGTTATCAAAGTCAAAGATGCAATAACAACTACTAAAAAGCAACTTGAATCGATAAAATTTGGATAACCAATCAAAATATGCAAAAATAGGCAAAACAGGCAAAACATGAGCAGGTCGGTCGACCGGTTGCAGGGCTCCGTCGGCTGGCCAGATGCAGGAAACATAACATCGCTCGGGGTAGCAGGTCGGTCGACCGGCTACAGGGCTCGGTTGGCCGAACTGCATATTTCTGCAGTTTCTGCCCTTTTTCTAATGAAATGCCAATTCTTCCAAAACGCGATCGTTCGAGCAATGGACCTAAGGAGCCTTAGCCAATAGATACCCCAACTCCATTAGTTCTCCGATTCGCTACCAAAAACATGTTCCAATACCAAAGTTAGGATCTTTAAAGAATTGAACCCAAACACTAAAATTTTGGATATTCACCAATTCAATCCAAACCAAAAGCAAGTGCATATGAACAAGGTGTTAGGAATTCATACCCAACATCTATGATATCAAGAGAGGTAGATGTGAGTTCAAAACTCACCTTTAACCCAAAAACAAGAAGAAGAAGCTCAACAACAAGGAGAAGACCAACCAAACTCTACTTCAACCCAACAAGCTTCAATCTAAGAATAAAACACATATTTCCCAATTTAGGTTTAGGAAATTTTCTGAAATTGAAGAGGAGAAGAGTTGGAGAAGATGAAGAAGAGCTTACCAATGGATTCTCTTTGATTTTGGAGCAAGAATCAAGTTTACAAGAAGAAACTAGGGCTTGCAAATTTCTATTTCCTCTTCCCTTCCACCATTTTCAGTTCTAGCTTAAGAAATGAAATGAAATGAGGATGAATGAAGAGAAGGGGTTGAGTTAGAGGGTTAATTAAGCTAGTGGGCTGAACCCAAACCCAAAACCCAATAGAAAAAGGGTCAAAATTTCGCAAACTCCAAACATATCAAAGATTATACTCAAAAAGATCGCAAACGCCATTTTGGAACCAATGGAGGTGGTTTCGAGATCCAATTCCGCCGTTTGCAAAAAGTAACATTTCGGACCTAAATTCGACTAATGACGCTATATTTAAATAAAATATTTAAATATAAAATCCTTAAATATGCGGGTTGTTACAGATCTCCCCTCCTTACAAAATTGCATCCCCGCAATTCCTAGAGACGATATTTGTAACAACTACATACATACATTCAAAAGAAAAAGGAAATAAGCTTGAGATGAAAAGGCATACTCACCATTCACAAGCTAAGATAGAAAACCCGGATAAGATCGCTCAATAAACTCTATGGTTTCCCAAGTACAGTCATTGGGATTAGCGGACCATTGAACTTTAACGAGCGGCACGTCCTTGTTTCGAAGGTGTCGCACCTCCGTGTCAAGTACGCGAATAGGCTGCTGAACAATAGATAAGTTCGGTGAGATCTCAAGCTTTTGCAAATCAGGAGAAGTAATAACAGAATCCGACTCCCAAAGACACTTCCGAAGTTGCGAGACGTGGAACACGTCATGAATGCCAGATAAATGAGCTGGAAGTGAAACTCTATAAGCCACAGGGCCAATACGTTCAGTAATAGAAAATGGTCCTATATAACGAGGAGCCAATTTTCCAGTCATACTGAAACGCATAACCCCCTTCAACGGAGAAACACGAATAAAAACAAGATCACCAATTGAGAATTCGAGAGGCTTCCTATGGTTGTCCGCGTAGGATTTCTGGCGACTTTGTGCCTCTTTCATTCTCAACCGGATAAGATCAATCTTCTCGGAAGAATCACGAACAAAATCTGGACCAAGAATAGATTCCAACCAACAAGAAGGTGATCGACATGGCCTTCCATATAAGGCTTCAAAAGGAGCCATACCGATACTAGATTGACAACTATTATTGTAGGAGAACTCTACAAGAGGTAGGTGATCCTCCCAACTACCACCGAAATCAAAAATACAAATACGGAGGAGATCTTCCAAGATACGATTCACCCGTTCAGTCTGTCTATCAGACTGCGGATGATAAGCTGTAGAAAAATTAAGCTTCGTTCCCAAAGCTTTCTGAAGACTCTTCCAAAAATGACTCGTGAATAAAGGATCACGATCACTCACAATAGAACTAGGAACACCGTGAAGTCTCACGATTTCCTTGACATACAACTTAGCCAAATGCGAAGCTGTCCTATTAGACTTAACAGGGACAAAATGAGCAGACTTGGTGAGGCGATCAACAATAACCCAAATGCTAGAATGGCCTGATCTCGAACGAGGTATGCCGTCAATAAAATTCATAGAAATCTGATCCCATTTCCACAATGGAATCTCAAGAGGCTGAAGAAGACCCGAAGGACGCTGATGCTCGGCCTTAAAATGCTGACAAGTTATGCAATTGCTCACATAACTCGCCACATCGCGTTTCATGCCTTCCCAATAATAAAGACGATGCATATCGGCATGCATCTTGCTACTACCGGGATGAATGGTATACTTAGAACGGTGACAGTCATCAAGAATGTCATGCCTAAGTGCAAGATCAGAAGGCACAAAAAGACGGTTCTTCTTACGAAGACACCCATGAGAATCAATGCTAAAATCTTGCAACGCCTCATCACAAGATCCAGACTCACAAAGCTGAATAAAATGCAACAAATCAGGATCACGCCGCTGAGCATCGGCAATACGATCCAACAAAATAGGTCGAGCTCCCAAACTAAATAATAGAATAGGAGAATCAGAAGATGAACCTCGATCCCGAATTTCACAAAAAGATAGAGTCTCAATAATATTTCATTCGGCAAGCATCATAGAAATAACAGCCGAATGTTTGCGACTAAGCGCATCTGCAACACGATTACCCTTACCAGGGGTATACTGGATATCAAAGTCATAGGAAGCAAGAAACTCGAGCCAACGTTGTTATCTCATATTGAGTTCCTTCTGAGTGAACAAATACTTCAAAGATTTATGATCGGTATAGAGAATGAAGCGCTCGCCCAATAAATAGTGTCGCCAAATCTTCAAGGCAAAGACAATGGCGGCTAACTCAAGATCATGAGTGGCATAGCGGACTTCATTCGGACGCAGTTGCCTAGAAGCATAAGCAACTACCCGATCCTTTTGCATAAGAACAGCACCGAGACCACTACCACAAGCATCGGTGTAGACAACAAGATCATGATTCCCCTCGGGAATCACAAGAATAGGAGCATTAGTGAGAAGTTCCTTCAATGTCAGAAAGGAAGCTTCACACTTATCGGACCAATCAAAACGAATGCCTTTCCGAGGAAGGCAAGTGAGAGGAAGCACAACATGGGAAAAATCCTTAATGAACCGACGGTAATAACCTGCCAATCCAAGGAAACTACGAATCTCATGCACATTCTCAGGCCTCTTCCAATACTGGATGGCTTCGATCTTTGAGGGATCGACATAAATGCCATCGGAAGATACAACATGGCCTAAGAACTTAACCTTATTCTCCCAAAAGTGGCACTTGGAGAATTTGGCTCTAAGCTGATGACGACGAAGAGTACTCAAGACAATCCTCATGTGATTAGCATGCTCGGCTTCAGACTTAGAATAAATAAGGATATCATCAATGAACACAAGAACGAACTTATCGAGATATTCCCGGAATACTCGATTCATTAGATCTACAAAGAAAGCAGGAGTGTTCGTCAAACCGAAAGGCATAACGAGCCACTCGAAAGAACCATATCGAGTGCGGAAAGCTGTAAGAGGTATGCTATCCTCCGCGACTCGTAATTGATGAAAACCTGTGGCAAGGTCGAGTTGAGAAAAGACCTTAGCACCACTCAATAGATCGAACATATCATCGATCCTTAGGCAATGGATACCTATTCCTGATGGTTAACTCGTTAAGTTTGCGATAGTCAATGTAAAGCCTAAGAGTTCCATCGGACTTCTTCACGAAGACGACCGCGGATCCCCACGGAGAAAAACTGGACTGAATCAACTGCTTGGACTCAAGCTTTAAAAGCTGCTTCTTGAGTTCCTCATTTTCCTTTGTAGACATCCTCGTAGGAGGACGACTAACTGGCTATGCGCCTGGAATGAGATCAATGCGGAACTCAATTGCCCGCTTAGGTGGCAACCCGATACAGGCTCAAAAACATCAGAAAAGTCACAAGCAATAGGAATATGAGATATATCATCATCATGTCGCGAATCAAGATAACATAAAGCCATATCGGAATTATCCACATCCCGAAGAATAAGAGATAGCTGAATAGACGAATCCGGATGTCGAAGATATATAATCCTCTCCGAACAAATAATCCTGGCATCATATCTCACTAGCCAGTCCATACCCAAAATCATATCAAATCCCAGACAAGAAATAACGTGCAGATTCGCACGAAAAGAAAAGCCACATAAAACAATCTCAACATCATCACAAAGCAAACTAAGGGTCGCGGATCCCCCAATAGGATTCGCAATCCTTAAAGAAGTAACCATACAAGAAACAACCAAAGATAAATTATCAACGAGCTTCTTCGATACGAAAGAATGTGAAGCACCCATATCGAAAAGAACTCGAATACTATGATCACAAAATAAAATAGAACCTTCCAAAATAGATGGAGATATACCTTTGGGCTGAGAAGGACCTTTAGAAGCCTTGGTAGCATAAAGAATGCTAGACTTAGCACCAGCCGGAACAGTAGGGCAAGCTGAAACATGATGACCTTCCTTCTTGCAATAACGGCAGAAGAGAGGCTTAGGACAAGCTCGAATAATATGATCCGGAGAACCACAATTGAAACACTTTCGAGCGAAAGGTGTTCCGGAAGACTGAGGCTGAGAGCTAGGACCACCAGTCTTCTTCTTCTTAGAAGGAAAAGGCCTGGATTTCTAAATTGGAAACAGCCTCTTGTTGGGGTTCTTGGAAACCTCAACATCAACATCACTATCACACTCCTTCTCGACGGTCTCGAGATGAAGTGCCGAATCAACCAACTCCTCAAAAGAAAGTTTAAGTTGGAGAAACAAAGATTTCTTAAGATATTTCTTAAGACCAGAAACAAACTTCAAATTCTTCTTATAAGAAGTGCTGACGAATTCAAGACCATACTGAGATAAAGCCTCGAATGATGCAACATACTCAGAAATAGAAGATTTCCCTTGCTTCAACTCAAGGAAGCGACGGGTCAATAAAACTTTTTTAGATTCAGGAACGAACTTGAGTTCAAATCGTCCCCGAAACTGAGTCCAAGAAAGAGTAGACTCATCAATTTCGGCTACAAGAAGCTCATACCAGTCAAGAGCACGCTCTTGTAATAAGCTAGAAGTTACAAGAACTCTATCATGGTCAGAAAGATCCATGCGAGAGAAGTTACGCTCGCACGTGCGAAACCAAGCTTGGACTTCAAGAACAGACTCGGAGCCCTTAAACGGCTTTCCTCCAAGATGAGAAAAATCACTGCACTGACGTGCAAAGGCAGACTTGTGAGGTGGAGAAACTCGAGGAGGAACTGGAGGCTGGGTGCTCCTAAACAACTCCAAAAACTGATCAGCAGACATATAAACGCCATCCGGATGTGAGCCACTGGATTGCCCAGCATCCGAACGTCGTCCTCTGCCTCTTCCAACCATACACTGAAAGTAAGATAAGAACAAGATTATTCACAAGGTAGATAATCAAGACGGAATGCTACGGAAAAATATGCATTCCTAGACGTATTCCCAAACTCTATCTAACCTTGATGGAATAAAGAGACACAATGATTCAAAGATTTGTATCACTTGTACACTTTGATGTACCGTAATATGTGCATCTATTCTGTGTTTATCATATTTTGTTCTGAACTCAGCTCTGATACCACGCTGTGACGCCCCACCTCTATACCCACGCTAGCCAAGCACACTACAGAGTAATGCCGTCAACTAACACGGAGAATAAGGCTGGTTAGGAGCGACCATCTATAGCCTTGCTCTAACTATCCATTGAGTACATCGACAATAAACATACCAGCAGGTCGACATACCCAATGAATACTTAAAACAAAACCATAGGTGGTTGAAGGATCTATCAGAACAGAATATAATAACTCAAATGTAATATACATCACAGAACAGTAGATCATCATATACACATATACTGATACATAGCAGAGTACACAAAATAATACATGTCAAGTGGTATAGCAAACCACAATATACAGACAATTCCAGATGAATACATATCAGAGTTACTACAAAATAGGACTACACAAAAGCTATAACAAAAAGGAACAAGCTGAATAGTCCATGCGGAAGCAAAATAGGCAAAGTCCAAAAGCACCTAACCTGAAACATCTCGGTCTGACCCGAGTATGAAATACACAGGTCAGTCTAGCTAAACAAATCAGTTAGATAAACTGAACAACAATAAACCTGCAAGGTTACAAAGTATAATAGATATCTCTAAAAAAGATAACACAATCATCTAACGAAAGATGAATCATATAGAACAAGCCTCATATCATCGGCAACATATAGAAACAAAGGATAAGAATATCCCAAAGCAAGCCATAAGGCGATAACAAATACCAATAAAGTACACAAGTTCCGCAAGGTAAACACTACGCATCATGCGGCTCATAATGACCAACATCGAAGGGCGATACCTACGGAATATACATATGAATGAAACATCAGAAAATTTGCTCGAGCTCAGTACTGTACAAACAAGGATCCATGAGTCCGAAGACTCCAAACCCAATATCACCCATGCGGCTCATAACGACCAACATCGGAAGCGATACTAAAGGGCAACCCAATATCACCCATGCGGCTCATAACGACCAACATCGGAAGCGATACTAAAGGGCAACAAACCCGAAGGCACATACCCGAATGCAACATACCGAAGGCAACAAACCGTAGTGGTGAAGGTCAGAGACCCAGTACTGGACACCACTAACTGGCGGAATGTGTCACAACTCTCGAAGAGGAATCCGGAAAGTTTTAACGTGTGTCCCATAACCACTCGTTCGCACAAAACGATTTACTATCGGTCAGTCACTTTCACACTCAAAGCAGCACAAAGTTTACCTCATGTCATCGATAAACCAAACCCGAAGGTCAAAACGATCAATTGAATAGGTCGGGGACTAATCGAAAAGATAAACGCACAGATTCATGGTCCGTGTTTTGCCCAACCATTTAATCACCCTTCCACTTCGCTCGAAGTGCGAAAGTGTGTGTTTTAATTAGAATTTATAAATTGGAGAAACGAGCTTTTAAATGTGATCCGGGAGATTATTTTATAAATACCCGTGGATGAAGTCAAGAATAAGTTATCAAAGTCAAAGATGCAATAACAACTACTACAAAGCAACTTGAATCGATAAAATTTGGATAACCAATCAAAATATGCAAAACTAGGCAAAACAGGCAAAACATGAGCAGGTCAGTCGACCGGTTGCAGGGCTCGGTCGGCTGGCCAGATGCAGGAAACATAACATGGCTCGGGGTAGCAGGTCGGTCGACCGGCTACAGGGCTCGGTCGGCCGAACTGCATATTTCTGCAGTTTCTGCCCTTTTTCTAATGAAATGCCAATTCTTCCAAAACGCGATCGTTTGAGCAATGGACCTAAGGAGCCTTAGCCAATAGATACCCCAGTTCCATTAGCTATCCGATTCGCTACCAAAAACATGTTCCAATATCAAAGTTAGGATCTTTAAAGAATTGAACCCAAACACTAAAATTTTGGATATTCACCAATTCAATCCAAACCAAAAGCAAGTGCATATGAACAAGGTGTTAGGAATTCATACCCAACATCTATGATATCAAGAGAGGTAGATGTGAGTTCAAAACTCACCTTTAACCCAAAAGCAAGAAGAAGAAGCTCAACAACAAGGAGAAGACCAACCAAACTTTACTTCAACCCAACAAGCTTCAATCTAAGAATAAAACACATATTTTCCAATTTAGGTTTAGGAAATTTTCTGAAATTGAAGAGGAGAAGAGTTGGAGAAGATGAAGAAGAGCTTAGCAATGGCTTCTTTTTGATTTTGGAGCAAGAATCAAGTTTACAAGAAGAAACTAGGGCTTGCAAATTTCTATTTCCTCTTCCCTTCCACTATTTTCAGTTCTAGCTTAAGAAATGAAATGAAATGAGGATGAATGAAGAGAAGGGGTTGAGTTAGAGGGTTAATTAAGCTAGTGGGCTGAACCCAAACCCAAAATCCAATAGAAAAAGGGTCAAAATTTCGCAAACTCCAAACATATCAAAGATTATACTCAAAAAGATCGCAAACTCCATTTTGGAACCAATGGAGGTGGTTTCGAGCTCCAATTCGGTCGTTTGCAAAAAGTAACATTTCGGACCTAAATCCAACTAACGACGCTATATTTAAATAAAATATTTAAATATAAAATCGTTAAATATGCGGGTTGTTACAGGTTGCTTAAATTTAAAAAACTTTTTGTAAAGAAAAGGTATCACGTAAGACTTCCCACACATAAACATGGAAAAGTTTTTACCTTACGCTAACCAAAACATTTGGTAGGAAATCCAGTGATATTATGATAGGTCTAGGGTTTTCAAGTAAATATGAAATAGCCGAAATTGTTACATCTATTAAATTCCAGCTACTAGCCACAAAAGTGGGTAATACAATCAAAACCGTTGGCACTTATTGGTTTTTGGACTCCATACAATGGCTGGGCTACTGGGGTACCGCCCGTCACAGTACGTGGCCTAGATCAACGTACCGAGGAGTACGCCCGCTCCCCTGCAACACAAGGCCGAAACCATTCCTTACTGAACAGTTCCGAACAACACAACCCCGCAGTTGGTGCGCAATTCCAACCGCCCACACAGCCGAATAAAAAAGGGACCACTAGACAGGGAAAAATCTTGCTCTCCAGTGGGGGCTACCCACGAAGCCTTGCTGCACCTCCCCTGTTTTAGCCATTACTGGTTGATGAGGCTTGAGGCTACGATTACCTTTAGAGAACACATCTCTTAGAATGCTCATCATCCACCTGACGATGTTCTGAAAGCATTCAATCCATACAAGTTCGTTCTGGGTTCGAACGAAACCGAAGGCATTATCTTGTTACACTCTTTTTGGAATCACCCTCAGAGTTAACGACGATAACCCTTGCACTCTGAATCTCCATCTCGAGCCTGTAAGTACTATTTCCGTCAACTCATCATGGAATCACCCTCAGAGTTATACTGACTAACAGTCCTTACACCTCGAGTCTTCACTCTTCATATCAGATTCACGACCTATCGTTAATTTGGATCGATGTGGTTTTCAGATATCCAAATATGGAAACCCGATCCCGGTCTCATCAAAATCCAAAGCGTGTCTTTTAGGTCCAAGTTGTTTTAGAGTTTAAAACAATTCAATTACATTATCTATATACACACAGATAAATAATTCATAGATTCACAACAAATAATAATCATTATCATAACCATAGACAATCCACATTATCATTATCAAAAGATAATTCATATCGTCATCACAATGCAACCAATGCATCCATATCACTCAACATTATTAATCTCATAGCTGAGATTCCAAATCATTCAAGGCAACCAATGTCATCCGTTTATAAGCAGTGACCTATAATCATACTATCTATAATTAATTTAAATTGAATTAAATTAATTACATCATCTCTAATTAATTTAAAATGAATTAAATTAATTACTTACAAAATATAAATCTTTCTTAGATCTTCATTAATTAATTACAAATTAATTAATTAACTAACCTCTAATTTATTATCTTAATTAATCTCCCTGATTAATTATACTTTAGTTAATTTCACAAAATTAATTATTCTAAGCTAAATACAGTAATTAACCTTTAATTACTTCATTAATTAATTAACTATAATTCATTACATTAACCCTTAATTAATTACAATTAATTAATTACACTTAATCATTTGTTATTGATCAATAAATCTTAATTAAATAGTCTTAATTACATTATTAATTATATTAATTAATGATCCTTAATTATATTTAATTAATTACTCACTTAAATTATTTACTTTCAGTAATTAATCTCACTTAAACCATAATTATTAATCACCTTTGATTAATCTCATTCTGTAATTAACCACCCTTAATTACTTATCAAATTAATTACCCCTTAATTAATTTCTTAATTAATCCCTTGATTAATTATACAAAATAATTTACTCCAAATTATTTTTGCAATCCCAACATTATCCACTAATTACATCCAGTAATTATCTTTAATTACTTCACCGAGTAATTTTACTTCATTAATTACATCAAGTAATTACTATCAAATCCAATGTTTAAAATTAATTAAACTTAATTAATTAATTTAAACCAATCTCAATAAACTCCATTAATTACATTAAGTAATCAATGTCTTAATTACTTCCATTTAAGTAATTAACTTAAATAAATTTCACAATTTATTATCATTAATTAATTAATCTAATTAATTATTAAAAATTAATCATATTAATTAATTACTAAATAAACCTTAGTAATGACCATCATTAACTATTATTAATTCTTTGATTACTTTTCTTTAATTACTTCTTAATTATTTCTAATCTAAATTAATCCAAATTATTAATTATAAATTAGATAAATAAGCCACTCCTTAATTATCTTATTTATTTAATTATTTTAACACCTTAATAACTTCTAAGATAATCCACTCCTTATTTATAATTTCATTAGTAATAAAGTGTACTTAGAACATTGCATTTTTAAATTAAAAATTCAAATTCCATTTTGAATCTAAAATTCAAAATGATCTTTATTTAAGCATTAACCAATTTAAATTCCATTTATAATCTTTTTAAAATAAATGTAAATATCATTTATTACTTACCTTTTATAACTTATACAAGATAAGCCTTAATTTACTTAATTTAATTTAAAATTAAGTTTAAGTACATTACTATTTAAGTTGTAAATTCAAGTTAACAAATCATTTAACTTTCTTTTATAAACCTTTTATAATGACTTCATTCAAAAGGAAAATCAAATTAAAATATTTGTTTGAAAACAAATTTACTTCTAATAAACAATTTAAATTTAAATTTGTTTGAAAATATTCAAAATTCTGAAACTTATTCAAATATCCAGATTTAAATTCAATACACTTGAACCCATTCCTTATTTAAATCATTTGAATTTAAACTTGAATTAAAGTTTTTGATTTAAACCTTGATTTTAAAATTCTTTATTTAAAATACAAATTCATTTTTTTAAAAACTTGAAGATTCAAAGATCTTAAGAAAAACTGAATTTAACATTGAGATTCAAACAGCTGTTTTAAATTAGCTTTCAGATTTCAAAATGAAATTTAATTTTCAGAAAACTGCCAGGTTTCCTTCTTTTTTTTAAAAACTGAAACCATTTCAAATTTTTAAAAACTTGTAAGATTTCAAAACCCTTTTAAACTATAATACATACTACAGATTTAAACTTGTTTAAATCTTTTCACTACAACTTGAAATTCATTTAAATTTTGATTTAATATCAAAACTTAGACAGTTTGCAGGAAAAATGAACTAACTACAATTACCCCGAGCTAACCTAATATCTGATTCGAGTCATTAGACCAAATCCTTTGAGCAAGGCACGACAAACACTCGAGTTCAAAACTCTGCAGTACCCAGGCCACCTGAAAAAAAGTGCACGGTGCATATGCACCGTGCCTTCGGCGATCTCCAACCACCTCTGGTGGTCTCCCCATGACGGCGACAAACCCTACGACCCAACACAACCATCAATTCTTCCCTGCACAATCTAAAATCGAATACGAGACTTAATCTTAAAACCTGTAACCAGAAGTACCAAAACCCATCAAACCTGTCATCGCTTCCCCCTTAGCGCTCCGTCCACCAAAGAACTTCCACCTCCGGCCACAACTTCGCGTACACTTCAGCAATCACCTCCCAAAGGCCCATGACACTTGGTCCTCTCTGAAGGTTGTATCGACCACAACAAAATGTTCAAACAAAACTAGGGCTACAGGTAATAATTCATCACCACTGTCCCATGTTGATTTGCATCAACAACCATTATTTTACCAATCATCAATGGTTACTCCTCTACCTACCTGATGAACCCCGACACTTAAATTTGCCTAGATCCCCCAAAAACCCAAAATCCCCCTTTACAGTTCAACATAGAACTGCATGTTTAAACCTAAATTCATAGTTTTTAAAACTAGATGTAACATGCAATTTTATGTTGAACTGTAGATGGGAATTTTGGGTTTTTGGGTGATCTAAGCATTTTGAAGTGTTGGCATCGTTACAGTGGTATCAGAGAATTAGGTTAAGTGAATACGTAGGCTCTGTAGTGGTGTCTATCTTGAGATAGCGTATTTGTAATTTTATATATATTTATCTATTTCTACCTATCTGTTGGGTTACCTGTTCAGGTTTTCCAATATAGGTTATAAAGGTAGATAAGGTAGTGGTGTGTGTGTAACACGATTACTACCATTGGTTGGAGTTTGATGTAGAAGATGGAAGTGTATCTGTCGAGACTGTAGACCTAATATTGTCTCGAATAAGTTGTGCAGAGTGTAGAGACTTCATCGATCTCTGAAGGTAACCTGTTAAGGTTCGGAGACATCTTTGAAGTGCAGAGTTTGGTGAGTAGAGTTTGATCTATCGTTTGGGCTGGAGCAAGTGATGGTATTTTGATACTTCAGGAAGTTGTAACTGCGTGATGAGATGCAGTGACTATGGATGTGTCCGAAGATATTTAGTTGGAAAAAGTTTGGTAAGTGTGTCTGCTTCGATGTTGTGGCTGAAGACAGCAGGATGTTGTAGTGTTTCTGTCTGTTTTGGAGTCCGAGTTTCTCGAAGAGCTTTGGATCAGGAAGTTTGGAATTGGTGTCAGCAGTGCATCTTGGAGTTTTCTGTGAGCCGACAAGGAGGTCTTAGCTGAGTAGTTTTTCTGGAGGTGGAATTCAGAAGCAGCAGATTGAATCCGTTTCTTCAATGGATTGACTAGACCAGTGTAAGCTGTTCTGTTGGGTAAAGAGAGAATAGTTTTTCTTTGGAAATTTATCTGGGTTGATCGCAAAAGTGACTTGCGATTGTTTGAATGTTCTCTTGGATGGTTGGAGATTTTATGGATGTCTTCTAGGAAGACAAAGGTTTGTCAGCATCTGGAGATTGAGTATTCTTATTGACTAGTATTCCAGGAGTGGAACCGGTGGTTTTGTTTAGTTGGAGAATGATTCCTAGAGATGGAGTTTGATGAAGCAACTCTGGTTTCGGAGGAATTTCTGAGTTTTCTTTATGGATCTGAAGAACTATATTTCTGGAAGGAGATGTCCAGTTGGTGCTTGTGTTCTTCGTCAGCATTTTCTTATCTACTTCGGATCAGAGTTGTACAGCGGAAGAAGTTTGGAAGTGTTTTTGATTGTCTTTTCCGGATTAGGAGAAGTTTGTAGATTTCTGCTGTTTATGGAGTAGAATTGTGTTTTGGTTTTGGATTGATCTTGAGGAGATCATTATGTTGGGTTGTTTTTGGTTCTATTTGTTTTTGGAGGAATCAGCAAGGGTTGAGCTAATCAGTTTCGATGTTGGCAGCCAGGATTTGTCTGAAGACTTTTGTGGATAAGGGACGGAGAAATTTGGAATTCGAAGTTGGGGACTTCGTTGTTGTTGGAGTTTGCTCTGATTCAGGAGCTATAAGTTTTGAGTAAAACTGGAAAGTTAGCCCAGTGATGTTTTGGATCTCATCTGTGTTTTGGTTGGATTGGTATTTGGTTTTCAGGATTGAATTGCCAGTTTGGATAACTGGGATTCGATGAGTTTCACGTATCTCTGAGTGAGTACGTGTATGGTCTATCTCTGGTTTTAGAACCAGCAGTTATAGAGTTTGGTTGTTGAATCAGACTCGTCTGTAGTCTGATATGCTGTCTAGTTCTGTAGATGTAGATGAATAGGAGCTCTATAGCTTAATAGTATTGATTGTTTGGAATCTATAGGGTGAGTATCCCGATATTTATACCGGGGAAACTCGTGGAAGTTCTATCCAGAATTTTTCTAGATAATTAAATTTGTTTGATTGGGTGAATTGATTGCTATGATTGTTAGCATACCATTGGTATATGCTTGTGTTTTAAAATTAAATCTTTTAAAATAGATTATTAAATTACCTTTGTTTTAAATTTCGGGGACAAAATTCTTTAAGGGGGAGGAATGTGATGACCCGAAATTTGAAAACAATATCAATTTAATAATCTAAAATAAAAATTAAATTGATTTGATAATCTTTGTAATAAGATTTGAATTAATTTAATAATCCAATTAAATAAATATTTAATTGATAGATTTTATCCTTTTAAATCTAATAATGGTTTTATATTTACAATGTATATAGGATATGTATATATTGTTAATAGATCTTGTTTTTAATTCAATAAATAAATGAATCCTGTTTTCTATAAAATATATATATATATATATCATTAGTAAAAATTAGGAATTTTGTTTTTATTTAAAAGTTAAACTTTTAAAAGGTTATTTAATAAATAAATATGGTTTTAAATACATAAGATAAATATTGAAATGATTTAAAATATGTTTATCTCAAGTTTAAAATTAAATAAATAGCAATATGGTTTATTTTTTTTTGGCAAGGCCGACGGGGTTAAATGGACCCCGACCATTTATTGCTACACCAGACAGAACATCACACATACAACAGAGGAAAGAAAGGAAAACAGGGGGCACTTGGCGCAGCAAGCACAGGGGAAAAAACATAAAACAACACATAGAAAGAAAGACAACAACTAATTGATTAGAAGAAAGGAAGCACGTATACCTGGCTCAATTGCAAACGTCAGCTGGCCCAAGGAATCTCTAATCTCACTCATAATCCACCTTTTGAAATTAACATCTGTTTTAGCATTTTCAACATCAAATAGCCTAGCATTTCTCTCCCTTCAAACTGTGGTAATAAAGCTTTTTAGTACAACATTGAAGATTCGTTCACTTTCGTTTTTGAATCCAGCAAGAGCATAAATTCTACCCCATTCAATTCGGTTATCGTGGGAAACATTCCGCCTATGTAGCCTCGCCATCACAGTAATCCAGATTTGTTTTATAAGGGAACACTCAAAGTACAAGTGTTCAACTGTTTCAGGCATGTCACTGCAAAACTTACGTAATAGATTGATGCCCAAACCCATGCATGAAAGCTTCGCACTAGTTAGCATCGCACGATTCAGAACTTTCCAAAGCATAAAGTCATGTCTCATACTGCTATCTCTTCCCCACGTACGCTTCCACCATCTCCATTTTGGACGAGTCCTGTTCTTCATCATGAATTCATACGTGTCTCTGATTCTGAAGGCATCCCTTTTGTCCCCCCACAGTATACACATAGCAGCATTGGAAACCGGAGCGTAACTATATATTTTGCTCCAGAAATGTTGAATCCTCGGGTTTAACGAAGTGGTACATGTTGTTTGTTGGTTGTGCAGTGTGTCTCTAACTTTGGCAGCCTTATGTATACCAGCCTGGTGCATTTCACAGTGATTAAATTGACGACTAAGGATGAGACCCGCCTCCAACCAAGGGTCATCCCAAAAGTTCACACTATACATTGGATTCGTGTTCATTTGGATTAGGGGAAGAACCTTTTCTTTGAGCTTAAATAAGCACTGCCACATCCAACTCAAATTTTGAGGCTTGGTCATGCTCCACATACTCCTCCCCTTGATCACATTCTTATCAGACCAGATAGCCCAAAGGCTATTAGTGCTATTAAAAAATGTACCAATATGCTTAGCAAAGGCAGCCATGTTCCAATGCATTAAGTTGAGAATACCCAACCCCCCCTTGTCCATTGGCGTTTCAACTAAACTAAATTTGATCGGGGCAATATATCTACCTGTCATTCTGCCCTTCCATAAAGTATCTCATGAAAGCACCTCTGATCATTTTGATCAATTTAAAGGGAAGAATATAGGTTCTTGCCCAGTACACTTGCATTGAGAAGATCACTGATTTAATAAGTGTTAATCTTCCAGCTTGACTAAGCAACTTGGAAGTCCAACAACTTAATCTGGCAGTAATCCTATCGAATAGAGGAAGACATTGGTTTGTAGTGATTCTAGATGTTGTTAGTGGGAGACCTAAGTAAGTAATAGTGTTGTAGTTTAGAGTTAACCCGGTGGTTTGAGAAATAAGTATACTTTGTTCAGTACTAACACCAGCTATGGTGATGTCAGATTTTCGAAGATTCACTTTCAACCCCGTCATATCGTAGAATTCGTCAAGAGTGTGCATAATATTAGTAAGAGTATAGGTCTCAGGAGTACAAAACACGACAAGATCATCTGCAAACATCAGAGCAGAGATCCTTGGTTCAGAGCATGCAGGATGAAGCTTGAATTTACCTTGTGTTATTATCCTATTGATCATTCTCGTTAAAAGTTCCATGACAAGAATAAAAATATAAGCTGATAGGGGGTCCCCCTGTCTAATTCCTTGTTTACTGACGAAAAAACCCTCATTCCTGCCGTTCATACTAACTGAAAATGTTGGAGAAGAGATGCATTCGTAAATCCAAGCAATGAAATGAGTTGGGAAGTCCATGTACCCCATGACTCTGACAATACTATTCCATTGCAGCATATCGAAAGCCTTCATAATATCCAGTTTCATCATAGCTCTAGGAGTAACATTCCTGCGCTTATATCCCTTAATGAGTTCATGGGATAGAAGAACATGATCCAAGATGTTCCTACCAGGTAAATAAGCAGCCTGATTTTTAGACACAATGGTAGGAAGCACGTTCTTAAGTCTGGTAGCTATGACCTTGGCGATACATTTGTAAATAGTGTTACAACAGGAGATGGGACGATATTCATTAACACTATGAGCATTCTTGATCTTGGGAATTAGTGCTATGTTAGTGTAGTTGAATGATCTGAAGAGTTTGCCTTTTTTGAAAAAGAGGAGGATAGCATTTGTAACGTCATCAGAGACGATTGACCAACAGGTAGTTTATTTTGATTTTTCTTTTAAATATAATTGAATAAAATAAATAATTTGTTAATAAAGAAATAATTTCTTTTATAAGTTATTTATGGTTATCAAATGTTGTTATTTTTAAATATGATAATACATTGTTTTAACAAACAAATTTTTAATAAAAATAATTGTTCTTTAAAAATTTAAATTGTGTAGTTATATTTGTAAATAAACTTGATTTCAAAATTTAATTTAAACTTGAATTCAAAGCTTTTAAATTTTAAAGTATAAATGTTTTTAATTTGTTTTGATTTTTAAATATTTGTACAAGCTACATTTTATAAACTAAATTGGATTTATTCATTTTGAAATTATCCACGTATAAATAAATACATGATTAACTAATTTATTAAACATAAGTTGACATTCATCTTATAATAACATACTAAATAAATACTAATTAACTTTTAACTACAAATACTAATTACTCTTAAGGGACAAATGTAAGAATATTAAGACACATATAACACATGTTAGTAAATAAACTAAGGAAATTGACAAATGTAAAATTTTAAACAAGTGTCATTTAATTTGGTTTTCTTTTATTTATTTATTTTAATAAAGTTTAATTTCAGCTTATATAAACAAATCTCCTTCTTCATTTCTTTCTTTTTTTCTAAATCAAAAGCCAAACATAAATCTTCAAACGAAAATGCAAAAAAAAATATGAAAAGAAAAATAAACATTTCACTTGAAACCTGAAATTTCCTCAAATCCAATCTGAAACAATTGCTCAGTTCAAACCTGAAGTTCAATCCTCAAACCAAAGTTTAAAACCTGTAATGCATTTCAACAGATCATTTCCCTGTAACATTTTCAAAATGTATGCAAACCTGTACATTTTTTTATGCAATCTGGACATTGTTCTCTGCATACAATCTGAGCGCTAAAGCATTTTCAAACAAAAGCAACTACATTTTCAGTCAAAAGCATAGCTGTAATTTTCAAATCAAGGAGCAAGTGCAGATTTTAAATCAAGCTTTAAGCTTCAGTAACTCAAATCTTCTAAGCAATCCAAGTTTTAAAAAGGGCTACTGCATATCCAGTTCTAAAAATCTAAACTGGAGGCTCTGTTCTTCTTTTATAACAGGCTAGTAACATTCTCTTTAATGTAATTTAAGTATTTTAAAATGTTGCTTGTTGATTTCCATGTTTAAGTATGAATGATATATTTGTTTATATCAGTCGTTTTTCTATAAAAATGAATGTATAATTTGAACATGCAATGTCCTCTGTATTTTATTTCCAGGATCAAAAATCTGTTCAACCTCCATCATCTCATAATATAATATATGTTAGTGTTTTAGATTCATACAAATGTGTTTGTTGAGTCAGGGATTAAAGTTTAAAATTTTGTTCAAGTTAAATAATCAAAAAAATATTTGAATTGTCTCTGAAAACTCAGGATAACAGGACCAAATTGTATATGAGTGAAATATTAAACATATTGATTCACTGTTTCAGGAATAAAATCAAAAACATTATTCAAAATTATGATTTTCAAACCTAAATTTACAGTTTTTAAAACTAGATGTAACATGCAGTTTTATGTTGAACTGTAGAGGGAAATTTTAGGTTTTTGGGTGATCTAAGCATTTTGAAGTGTTGGGGTCGTTACAGAATGGATCGCTACCAATCCATGGTATTAACTCGTGAGTTCATGAACAACATCGACGCAAGATGACAAAGGCTCTCTCGAAGACAAGCCCCAAAATAGGCTAAGTATGTGGATTGCCAGCGATCCATACGTCATCAGTTCGATGTAACTCTTGTGGAATGGAGCAAAGGGAAATACTAAGGCATTGGGTGACCGCCGAGCTTGATCTATGGATAGCGAGCGATCCATAACCGATGGATCTCTAGCGATCAATCGTTTTGGCTCAGACCGTGATGCCTTCTTCAGAGCGTCTTCTTATGAGTATCAACAAGCATTTGGCAAACAGGCTTGGCCCAGTAGCACGCTAACCTCTATAAATACTCTTCTAACTGCAACATAAAGCAGATCCTCTGGACTGGTTATTAAAACTCTGCAGAAAGTTTTCTTCACTCCTCTCCTTCCTCATAATGGTTATCTAAAGGTTTCACTGTGATTCTCCAATGAACTCTTAAATTGGGGACTTCATCTAACTAGGGATATTCAAGAACATTATTATTCGATTAACTTTGAAACAGCAATCAGTCAATAATAAAAACTATAATGTGGACGTAGGCTTCATTAACAGCCGAACCACTACAAAAATCTTCTTGTCTTCTTTCTGTTTCTGCACTTTTACATTTATTCTCTATATTATTGCTCTGTAAGAAAAGGGTTGGTGCTTTCACGCTCAATCTATGATGTTGATCCATTTTTTGGTTTATCATTTTGGTGCTTTCACTGAGAAACCAACTCAGGATTCGGATCTAGATATCTACTTTGGATCAGATAGGTCCCGAAGTTAAATCCTCAATCTTTGCTTGAAAGATCTATTTCTTGGAATCAATGGCTCCATGAAGGAAGAGAACTGCCTCTGGAAGGTCCATAAGGGCAATAGCTGGAGAAGATATGAATCGTTAACAAATTGAAGTAAATGGTGCCAATGTAGGAGATCAGGTATCAGCATCCTCGATTAACACAAAATCGTTACAAGAGACGAGTTGAACAAAATGGTTGACGAAATCAACCAAAAAATAGAAAGCAGTCAAAGAGCTCTAATGGATAATCCCAATGCTTTCTTAACCTTACAGTCAAATCCTGCTCCGAGAAATATGGCTGAACCCACGATTGTTGTAACAATCCGAATTCCAATGGGTCCGGATTTTTCACAAAAATGCTAAAATCCAAGCCTATTGAAGTCCTAGTTAGATTTCTGGTATCCACCAAATAGGTAGAGACAAATATATCAGATCTTAGATAAATATATCAGAGCGGAACTGACTAAAATACTCTAGTAAGTAAATACTCACCAATTTAATAACACTTTCTAAACAAGTGTCTCAAAGCTGGAAAGTCTCTGTCATCTACCTAACCTGTAGGATGTTATGAGGAGGGGTTCAGAAATAAAGTTCTGGTGAATGGACAAGTTATACAGTTCTAAGCTTAATTCTACATATACCGTTTATTTCCATTTACTCTTATATTAAGTTTATTGGGTATATAATACTCTCACCTCTATGCGTGAATCGTACCCATCTACTCCCAAGTAGATTATAACCTAATAACTAATATATATGTAGCTATATGCCCAGTGACCGCATCGGTCTTAGGTACTACCCATAGTATCTTCCGTATCCTCCTCGAAAAGGACTCCATCGTCTTGCTCCTAGAGCGTTCTGTGATTACATCTATAAAGGACAGCTTCGTGAGACCTATAATGCAGTTGTTCTGCCCTCTGCAATGAAAACATAAAAATGCATCCGCACTAGCCTGTACTGATGCTTGGACATCCATAATGTACCACCCAGTGCGTACCTTGAGGACTATACGTAATCGTTCTATCTAATCCCTGAATTCCGCTTAACAAGGTCTACCTTGTACGAAACTCAGTCGGGGATTTTCAATATCTGTAAAGGACTGCTTTGTTAAGCCTACAATATAAATATTCTACTTGGTCTGTCTCTTTTCTTATCGTGGCTATGGTCCAACGCAGCCACCCCTCAACAAATCGAAAGACCTCTAAAGAGCTAAGTCATTGTGCCCTACTTCAAACAATCTAAGCATCCAATTGGCTGTGCCCCTCATCCAATGTTTCGTTGGTGAAAGAATCATTGGCCTTTTGGCTTAACTCTAATCATTCCCGAACTCGCTTCTTTGTTTGATGTTGGCCTGACATTCACATGCGACTATCCTTTTGGGTTCTGCCCACTAAAACCTACTCGCAAGTTAGAGTACGGTATGCGAATATCCTACTCTGAACATCAGCCCTTTTAGCTGCCTACATTGGTCCTGCCATGCAAAAGTAGTCAAGGCATACTCACTTGATGGAACACCTACAAACCTGCCTTCGAAAGACTGCTTCATTAGGCCTAACCTAGATGCTCATCCTAAAGTCCCCTCACATCCCGTTGCAGTCTTGTACTTCCTCTAGCCCAAAATATCTAAGTTCGACGTGCTTCTTTTGTGCTAAAAATCTACGATGAACTGCTTCGTTAGGCTCATCATCCTTTGGAGTACTTCAAACGCATCTTAGTCTTTGATTAGAACCCAAGTCTAAATTTTTATTTTGCCTTTAGATTACTTTTCTTATTCTGTTGGCTACTTATTTACCTTAATTAGCATAAGCTGATTCAGAGAAAATATTTGGGTTAGGGTTAAGTTACGTTCAATTTATAGGTGTAGTGACAAGTAAGAACCACCCGATTAACCCTAAAAACAATCCTCACCATTAGAACTTGATTTGTTTACTTAGCTTATAACGTGTAACTCTCCAACGTTATTCATTTTTTTCTTTGTTATACGACCCTATTAATTCACTTTTCCTTCTAAATAAGATTCTCCTATTAATTATCCAATTAATTAGATCACACACACACACACACATATCCAATATTAATTGATTCTTATACGTTATAATTTCTTACCTAGTTGAACACGTCAATTAATACCTTTATTAATTAAATGCACATAAAATTCATACTTTTTAATTTATTCTTATTAATTTACCTTCATCATCAACCTAATTACTTTGTTTGATTTTTGTACGCGTTCCAATTTTTTAACTTGGAAACAAATAATCCTATAACTGACGTTTTCTTGTAGCTAATTAATTTACATTATTAGCTATTGTAAATATGGCATATTCTTTGATTAATTGACACCCTTTTTAAAATGCTCAACTAATTTCCAAATTAATTGTCACGTTTTCCCATTTTAATCGATATCCAAATTAATTCCTATGCGTCAGTCAATCATACATTTATTAGTTGTACTATTTAAACTGCCAATTTATTTACCAATTAATTGACATATAAGTTTCCCTCTTTTATTAGTTGACGCTAAATACTTTAATTAATTTCTCAATTAATTGGTGTCGATTATAAATTAATATATGTATATTATCATTTAATTTATTCGCCACGTACATTTCTCTTTATTAGAAGACCCCTTGATTAATTAATGTTCTAAAAGTAACATATTCTCTAACTAATTAACGCCTCTATGTCTCTTAAATAATTCCTCTTTTAATTGATTGATGCATCAGTTAAACACACACTCATTAGTTGCATATATCTATGAAACCTCTTTTTATTTAAATGCATATATATATATATATATATATATTGCATTTATATTTTCCCCTATTTTGAAATTATATTAATTTAATTGATTTTATTTTTCATTAAAGCACAGGGTGTTACATTCACCCCCCATTAGGATATTTTGTCCTTGAAATTTGATAAGGTTTCAATCATCCAAATCTTCGTGCATCCATTCTACACTAACAACATTTAGTGTACAACCAAATTTGCAATAATCCGTGCATAGTGCAAAGTGCAATACATCATAAAATATATGCATGTACAAGAATTTCCAAGCGGTACCTCTTATATGAATGCGTTTTCTTTTAGATATTCCTTTTAAAACATGATGCACACATCCTAAATATACTTGCAATTTCTATATGAATGCAATCTTTTGAAAAACTCAAAACATTTTTCATCCAATTTTTTCCGCACTCCTACTGAATATGGGCATAGTTTAATAAATTTTACGTCCAAACCTACCACACAGCTTTTAATTTTCGAATTTTAGAAAATTCGAATTTTCCAAATTCGATTTCTTATGTTACAAAGAAAGTGGAAAACAAAAAAACTTTACATTTCCCGTTTTACTTTTGTGCACATTTTTCTCTGTACTTGGGACTTATGCTACTGTTCTACAAAATTCCCTATTTGCTTTCCCAAGCACAGTTTATATAAGGAAAATTTCTTTTCAAATATTTTTTTTCTATTATAGTTATTGTTTCTTTTAGTTGTCATCTTTGGCTGCTTTCTTTAAATTTGTTGTTTTCCTTTTAGTTACACTCTCTTCTTTTTTTCTTCTTTTTTCATAATTTCAAATCATAAAAACTGGAGTAGATAAGAAAAACTATTCCTCTATTATCTTTATAACAGCTCATACTCTTCGTTCAAGGTGGGTTTTCTAAAGACACACAAGTAATTGCGCATAACAAGGGATAACGTTTATTTTCCTTTGCTTAGCCTCTCTAATTATATTCGCTATATTATAACTATTATTACCCAACAATACGGTCTCTTATTACTACCTAGATATTTCACACTTTAATGCATTGGAACTATTTCTCCTAAGAGAAGCTGTCGACGCTAAAATTTTCTATGAATACTATGAAGGAGGATGTGAGTTTTATGTGAAATAACAAGGAGTTTTTGTTTTATTTCTGTGTTGAAATAGATAGTACAAAATACAGCGTTTTTCATATTTTGTACATCTCTTTCGCTATGTTTACTTTCCATATTATTTCAACAAAACGTCTTCATTTATAATGTGGATGATTCATAGAAACCAATACCATTACTCCTTCATTCTAATGAATTAAAGCATGTCAAATTTATATTTTATCCATAATGATTCATATCTCTATTTAATTTATTTAAGTTCTCACTACACTAAAGCAGTTACCTACTATTAAATGTCAATTACTAAACTTCCTCCAAACATCTACTCTATTTCCAAAATTTTAACAACTATTTTTTTTTCAAAACCAAATATGTACTTTTCAAATATGTTACTTGCATGTTTTTTCTTCAATTTTTCAAACCTAAAAAATGTCTCCATTTCTTTCAAAAATTGATTTCACACAATTTTCCATGTTTAAACCCAGTATATATTTAAAACCGTATACTTTTAAGTTTAAAACTTGAAAACTCTCTAAATCTCCTTTTTTCAAACTCTTAAAAGTTTAATTATTGAGCTAGACTCAAAGTGGGTTCCTAACTTCCTTGTGCATTCCTAAATATTCTGTGATATCCTGGAATTTCAAGGAATTTAATATGTAATATTTCTTAATCAATTACTTAAAATTGATAAAAATTTGTTATTTTCAAATAATAAAATGTGATTTTTTTAAATATAATTATAAATAGAATAATTATTTAAATTGTGTTATTTTATAAATTTGATTTTAAATGGACTTATTATTTTCAAATTTAATAGGTGTTGTTTAAATGTATATGTATATATATTTATTCAAGTTAAATTTAAAGTTAGAATTTAATATTCTCAAATTTAATAATATGTTTGTTTAAATTAATATAGATATATTTGAGTTGATTTTAGATTGAAGTTTTAAATTGAATTTGAATTTGAAATTTGGATTTAATTTTGAAATTTAAAAAGAATATATATATATATATATATATATCTTGAGATTATTTTGGATATAAAAGATTATATAAATAAATATTTTATTTAAAATAAGATTTGTTTTATATTAATTTAAAACCAAAGAATTTTATTTATATAAATTTAGAAAGTATTTATTTAATAGCAGATGAATACAAATG
Source organism: Allium cepa (assembly GCA_030765085.1). NCBI lineage: Eukaryota > Viridiplantae > Streptophyta > Magnoliopsida > Asparagales > Amaryllidaceae > Allium > Allium cepa. The sequence goes on along the minus strand of CM060943.1, from coordinate 472,842,978 downwards.
CTTTTAAATTTGCATTTAAAAATGGATTAAATATATAATATATATGATTTTATTTAAATTATGATTGGTTTTTATTCTTATTTTCTTTTAAAGTTTTTATTTATATAATTAAGAAAAGCATTTATAAATTAATAAAAGTACTTATTAATAAGGAAAAAATTTAATAATAAAGCTTTTAAATCTTTTAAAAATAATTAAAAAATAAGTTATGACAAGTGGTTAATTTTTAAAACATATTGATTACATGTGTAAGATAATTGCTAATGGTATTTGACAAATGTGACAAATTTTACAAGTGTCATCTTTTATTTTATTTCTTTAAGTTTTAAAACAAAAATCACCATTAAGCTTATATACACACATATCTTCTTTCTTCATTCTTTTTTTACTATCTTCATTTTTTAAAAAAAACTCAAGAAAACTCAACCTGTTCAACACTCTACAAACCCAAAACTTAAAACCCTGTAATCATTTTTCAAAATCAAAATCTGTAATAATTTTTCAAAACTCAAATCAAACCCTGCAAACATCTTTTAAAATCAGAAGTCTATAACCTTCTCAAACAACAAGCCTGTAACAACATTTTTTGAAAGTTCAAGCACGACAACCTGTAACCATTTCACAAACCAGAAATTCAAGGATCACTACCCTGTAAACATTTTTCAAGTTCAAAACCAAACCCTATAACCATTATTCTCAAGCCTGTAATCAAATTATCAAGCAAAGTTTCAATTTCAAAATGCAACCTGAAGCATAGTTTATCAGGCATCAGCATCTTAGTTTTTAAAGTCTTAAAGCAATTCAAAGTTTTCAGGTTTTTCAAGCATTCCAGTTTCAAAGCTTTTCAAGTCTTCAAAATCCAAAACTGTTTTAAAAAGCTCTGTCTGGTGAGTAAACTAAAAAATAAAACATCTTTAGATTTGGTGCATATGCTAAATGTTTGAAGTGAACCCATGAAGTATGTTTGAAAATATGTATGCATGTTGTTTTTAATCTGAATATATGTATATATGAGTTATTTAAACCTGGGTACATGTGTGATTCATTTGTGTATATCTCTGTTCATGTTATAGAGTGTAAATTTGATTTAAAATTTCAAATCTTTTTATATGTTCACTGTTAAGTTTAGGATTTCAAACAAGATAATTTAGTTTAAACATAATCTAGGATTTAAAAATAGATTTAAGTATTTTAAGTTTGAAAATCCCCTAAAAATCTAGAAATACAGTAGAAATTCTAACATCATGTAAAAAATCAAATGATGTAATTGGACGAATCAATTATATAAATTGAATCATCACTGGAAAACATGATTTTTGAAAAGAAAATCATGATTTTTAATAATGTATCGAGTATGCATTTTGGTGATGACTGGAATATGGTTTTGAGGCTACCTTTGGCGATCAAGGGGTAGTGAGGTCTCGGGGTTTCAACTGGAGGTGGAATGAGTTACGGCGGGCTTAGGAAAAATAACTGGAGGAGTTCCAGATCGTCGAGGCGACGTTGAGGAGGTGATTTAGGTTTTAAAACCTAATTTTGGTCGAGCCTCGAAATGGGAGTGATGCATCGTCTCTGGGTGATCGAGTGGTGCGAGGCTTGGGGGAAGGCAGCGTGGATGGTCAGGGAACGTGTGGTCGGAGTCTTTGGACTTTCGGTGATCGTCGTAGGCTGTTCGAGGCATTTTCAGGTGTGGGTCTTTGGTTACAGGTCTGCTTGGAATGCTCAAATTTGATCTGTGGCTCGTGCGTGTGTTCTGGTGATCGTGTTTGGTTGCAACGGTGATAGGTGATGTGCTGGAAGGTTCATCAGAGGTCGGAGGCGATTCTGGCGGTGGTGCATGTGCATGGTGGTGCTCTGTCGTGTCTGTGGGTTTTGTGGTGGGTTTGCTCAAAGAAAGGATCGAGGGTTTTAGGTTGAGACTCGAATGTAAACTCAAGTGGATTATGAGTGTTTAGCCTACAGGTTTTAAACTTAAAATTTAACTAAGTTTTTCAAAAAAAAGTGGGAAAGAAGAAGGAACTCGAAGTGGCTATCGAGTGATGTTCGGGTTCGACCCGAAGCAGAAAGTTTTAAAACAGCTTTAAATGTTTCAGGTTTGATAAAAAAACAGTTTTTAAATTTAAATAAAGTAAGTTTTGATTTTGAAATAAATATTGTTTTCAAAATAAAAATTTTAAGTAATTGATTTAAGAAAATTATGTTAAGTGTTTGACTTGAAATTGTTGAGTTAATTTTTAACTTATTTTAAAATCTTAATTAAAAAGATTTAATAAAGGAATATAACCTTTAAAAGCTAAATGTTTAAGGTGTTAATGATAACTAACACATTAAATAAGGTGATGATTTATCTTAAAATAATTAAGGTGTTAATGATTTGAGAGTAATTAAGCTAATTAAGAAAATTTAAGTATAATTAATTAACTTAATTTATTAATAATAAAGGATTAATTAAGTAATTAATTAAGGATACTTAATTAATTTAATTAACTAATGATTATGATTGATTAATTAATGATTAGAGATTAATCAATTTTGTAATTAGAAATTAACTAATTAAGTAATTAGAGGTTAATTAACTGGTAATTAAGAAGTACTTAATTAAGTTTTATTAATTAATAATTAAGTTTAGTTGATTAATAGTTAAGAGATTATTAATCTAATTAAAGATTAATTAAAGGCTAATTAATTGATAATAATGATTAATTAACTGATAATTAAGGATTAATTAATTTTTTATTAAGTTTTATTAATTGATAATTAAGGTTATTAATTAATAATTAAAGAACAATTAATCTGTAATTAAAGATAAATTAATTGGTTTATAAGGTAACTAAAGTGTGAATTACTCAATTGTAATTAATGTGATTAATTTAAGTTAATTAATTAATTAAAATAATCTCTTGATTACTTATTAAGTATAAATAATTAATAAGATTGATAAGTACAATTACTTAGTGTAAGTAGTTATTGGGAAATTACTGGATGTAATTAATCAATCAAAATCATCACATATGTCATTTCTCTTTAAAGTTGGTTTTTCTATGGATCTAGGTATATATAATATAATATATTTATATTTAAAAAAATACAAATACGTTCACTCTTTATTTATTTAGGAACCTAAAACCTAGGCTCTGATACCAAATGTAACAACCCGAATACCAGTGGGTCCGGATTTTTCGCAAAAATGCTAAAATCCATGCCCACTGAAGACCGAGTTGGGTTTTTGGTATCCTGCAAATAGGCAAAGATAAATATATCAGGACTCAGATAAATATTTCAGAGCGGAACTGACTAAAATATAATAGTAAGTAAATACTCACCAATATAATAAAACTTTCTAAACAAGTGTCCCAAAGTTGGAATGTCTCTACCGTCTACCTAACCTGTAGGATGTTATGAGGAAGGGGTCAGAACTAAAGTTCTAGTGAATAGACAAACTATACACTTCCTAGATTAATTCTATATATATCATTATTTTTCCATTACTGATATATTAGGTTTATTGGGTTCGTAATACTCTCTCCTCTGTGCATGAATCGTACCCATCTACGCCCTAGTAGATTAAAACCTAATAACTAATACACACACACACACACACAGATATATATATATATATATATATATATATATATATATATATATATATTTGTAGCTATATGCCCAATGACTGCATCAGTCATAGGTACTGCCCATAGTACCTTCTGTATCCTCCTTGGAAAGGACTCCATCATCTTGCTCCTAGAGCGTTCTATGACTACATTTGTAAAGGACAGCTTCGTGAGGTCTATAATACAGATGTTCCATCATCTGCTACGAAAGCGTAAAACTGCGTCCATACTAGCCTATATTAATGCTCGAACATCCACAATGTACCAGCCAGTGCATATCTTGAGGACTATAGGCAATCGTTCTGCCTACTCCCTGAATTCCACTTAACAAGGTCTACCTTGTACGGAACTCAGTTGCGGATTTTCTATATCTATAAAGGACAGCTTCGTTAAGCCTACAATATAGATATTCTTCTTGGTCTGTCTCTTTTCTTATCGTGACTATGGCCCCATGCAGCCACCCCTCAACTAATCGAAAGACCTCCAAAGAGCTTAGTGGATGTGCCCTACTGCAAGTAATTTAAACATCCAATTAACTGTTCGTTTCATCCAGTGTCTCGACGGTGAAAGAATCATCGGCCTTTTGGTTTAGCTCTAATCTTTCCCGAACTCGCTTCTTGGTTTGATGCTGGCCTGGTATCCGCATGCGACTATCCTTTTGGGCCTGTCCACTAAAATTTACTCGCAAGTTAGAGTATGATGTCGTACGAATATCCTACTCCAAACATCAACCCTTTTGACTGCCTACAATGGTCCTGCCATGTAAAAGCAGTCAAGGCATACTCTCTTGATGGAACACCTACTGACCTGCCTCTGGGGGACTTTTTCGTTAGGCCTGCCCCAAAGGGCCATCCTAAAGTACCCTCACATCCCATTGAAGTCTCGTACTTCCTCTAGCCCAAAATATCTAAGTTGGACGTGCTTATTCTGTGCTAAAATATGCGATGAACTGCTTCGTTAGGATTTTCATCCTTTGGTCCACTTCAAACGCATCTTAATCGTTTATTAAACCCTAAGTCTAATCAGTTATTTTTCTTTTAGCACACTTTTCTTATTCTGTTGGCTACTCATTTACCCTAATCAGCATAAGCTTGTCCTAGCCTCACTAACTATTGTGAAACTATCAATTCGTGATTGAAAGGGAATGCTGTTGGTATGGGTCCTGTTTCTATTTTTTCTCATTAACTTAGTGTAAGTTTTAAAATAAGCCTCTTTTGTTATCTTTAATTATAACCTATGTTATAATTATAATTGCAGTTGTTGCTTCTATAATCTTTTGTAATTTACATTTATTAAATGTAATTGCAAGTATCTCTTTTCTATTTTAGTATGTCTTCTCTTATTATGATTTTGCACTCTCTTTAGTTCTCTTATATTATATGACAATCTTGTCTTAAAACTACGTCCGGCTGTCGAATACTTACTTATTATAGTAACTACTTTGCTTTTAATCTATTATCTGTACAGTAAATGCAGATCTATGCACATTTCTATTTATCGTTTCTAGTCTTGCCAAATAATTAACTTGGTTACTTCTTCTGCTTTAATTTCTTTAATCCTTCAAGCCATTCTCTTTTATTCCAGGAATTAGTTCTATTCTATTTGGTTGGTTACAAAAACTTTGCTAAAAATCCATTTCCATATTTTAATACTAACTAATGCTATAAATAATAACTCGTAAATGCAAGATATTTTTTCTTTAACTACTGGGTAATGTAAATTACAGAAATGTCTCTATTTTACACTGATTCCCTTTTTCTTTCTTTTATTCTTGCAATTACGTTTATCATTATTTCTTCAATATTAAACAAAGGAAATGTATTCTCTTTTCTAAACGAACCAACTATTTATTACTAACTTCCAAATCAATTTATTTCTCCCTTTTTAGCATGATTTACGATAAATTTCCACTTTTCTCTTTTCAATTCAGTTTTTCTTATTTTACAACTAATTTTTGTAAACCTGGTGTTTCTCTACTTTTTCCACATTTGCAAATTCTTCTCATTTACTAATTTATTCGCCTAAAAAGGAATAAAAAGAAGCTAACATTTACAGGCTAAATTCCAACTTTTAAATAGATGTAAATAACTTTAAATTTCTTACTTTTAGGCTTGTGCCTTTCTCTAACTGTCAAGCCTAATATTATTCATATTTAATTGGATGACTATCTTCCTTTTCTACATAAATAATAATTAAATATAAGCTCTCTTATACAATATAGATTTTTCAACAGATCTAATTACTGAAATAAATGCTGAATTAAAATATTAAAGGGAACCGAACGTTAATATATCATAAACGTAAAAGATATATAATTTAAACCCTCACATGTTTTCCTTAGCTTCGATCTCTAACCCTTTTAATTTGCTATGCTTTTCTCCGCTTTTTTTGCTTTTTGATTCAAGGTAAATCCTCTGATTTGTTTGCGCAATTCTCTGATTTGTTTATATGTATTTCCTTGCTTAATTTTATTTCTTTGGGGAAAGATTTGATTAACAGAGGAGAAAGGAAGAGGGAGAAGAGAAGAGGAGTTTGTTGTAAACGACAGCAGCTGATTCAGAGAAAATAGTGTAAGCTAGGGTTAAGTTACATTCAATTTATAGGTGCACCGAACAACTAGGAACCACCAGGTTAACCCTAAAAACAATCTTCGCCATCATAACTTGATGTTGACGTTAGTGTATAACGTAAATTCTCCAACATTATTCATTTGTTCCTTTCTTATACGACCCTGTTAATTCAAGTTTCCTTCTAAATAAGATTCTCCCATTGATTATCCAATTAATTAGGTCATACATAGATACGTACATACATATATATATATACGTGTATATATATATATATATATATATATATCAAATATTAATTGATTCTTATACGTTATAATTTCTTACCTATTTGAACATATCAATTAATACCTCTATTAAATGAATGCATATAAAAGTTATACTTTTTAATTTATTCTTATTAATTTAACTTCATCATATACTTTGTTTGATTTTTGTATGCGTCCCAACTTTTTTAACTTGGAAAAAATAATCCTATAACTGACGTTTTCTTTTAGCTAATTAATTTACATTATGATCTATTGTCAAAATGGCATATTCTTTAATTAATTGACACACTTTTTAAAACACTCAACTAATTACCAATTAATTAATTGTTACGTTTTCCCATTTTGATCGATATCCAAATTAATTCCTATTCATCACTCAATCACACATTTATTACTTGTACATGTTTAAACTGCTAATTCATTAACCAATTAATTGATAAAAAAGTTTTCCTCTTTTATTAATTGACACTTATTTAATGTCTTTAATTAATTTCTTAATTAATTGGTTGCATCGATTAATATATGTATGTTATTATTTAATTTATTCCCCATATACATTTCCCTTTATTAGAAGATCCCTTAATTAATTAATGTTATAAAGTGATACATTCTTTGACTAATTGACGCCTCTATGTCTCTTGATTAATTCCTCTTTTAATTGATTGATGCGTCAATTCATCACACACTCATTGGTTGCATATATCTATGTAACTTCTTAATCTTTTTAAATGCATATATTTGACATTTATATTTTTCACTGTTTTGTAATTATGTTAATTCAATTGATTTTATTTGTCATTAAAGCGTTAGGTGTTACAACTGTCACAGAACAACGCATAAGGAAATCAACTCATTGAAAGCAGCTGCAAAAAAGGGTGAAAGCATGAACTATGGGGATCAATGTAGAAGGAAATACAAGTACTTCGCTTGCCGTAAGGCAACCAACTTTGAACTTGAACCAAGAGGCAAAAACATCACGAGAGGATATAGCCATGGACGTCTCCAACTCAGAAGATGGAGAACAATTTATTGATGCTAACTTGGAAGAAAATGCAAATGCATTAGATAATGCCAGAAATGTCCAAACTGCCTCAGTCAGGCCAACCGCAAGGCAACGGGATCCAGAGGGAGTGGTTCTCCTAAAGATAGGAAAGATAGGCTTCAGTCCACTCACCAAGACCGTTTGCAAAGCCAAACACTTGGTGCAGTGATTAATAGCCGTCCCTAGGACTACTGGACATCAGAGGCATTTATCGCGTAAGCGATTGATGAACGAGAATAAAAATAGGAGAGATGATGAATGGGTATCCGCACCAATTCGGACTCCCATTACTGATGAGACCTTAAATGAGCGATATTCGAAAAAGTTCACGATGTCAATGATTCCATCCTATGACCCAAAGCCCCATTTGTACAAGTATAGTTGGTATATGGACAGAGCAATTGCTTCGAAGGCTGTTCGGTGTGGATGTTTTTCGATCTTTCTAGAAGGAATTGCTTCCATATGGTTCACTAGGCTTCAACCAAGTTCCGTCTCCACTTTCATCCAACTAGAAACAAGATTCCTCGATCAGTTCAGGCTCTATACCTTGCAACCTTAAGATGTAATGTCCCTGTTCGGACTATTCTAGGGATGAAACGAATCGCTACAGTCTTTCATGAACTGGTTCAATACCGCAGGGATATAGGTGAGCAATCTGAATGAGGGCATGGTTTTCATGGCTTTGATCCATGCCATTCGCCTCGAAACTGAATTCGAAAAGTGGATCAAAATGAAGCAAACCACTACAAGGAAGGATGTCAATCGCAAAGAAAGTCAATACTTAAGATTGGAGGAGGCACAAGAGCTAGAAAGAAAGTCTACTGGCATACAACCAATGAACGTCGGGCAGAGTGACGTGGCAATGAATTAGAATACAAACGCTTTCGGGAATGTTGAAGTAATCATAGGGAAAGTTGGAAATCAAAAAAAGAAGAATCAAAATTCTAATAAGAGAAATGGAAACAATAAACGCCTTAAATGCTTCAGGCTAGAAGATTACACCCCTCTCAACAATACACTGGAAAACATCTATCTCACGGCACAGAGGACTGGTGAATATAAAAAACCCTAAGAAGAAAGAACGAAACAATAAAAGCGCTCAAGGAATTTCTTTTGCTTCCACGAGACACACAGTTACAATACAAACGAATGCCGCCACCTAAAGAACTTGATTGAAGATCTGAATCAAGAAAACAAGCTTCATCAGTACGTGAGAAAATCATAGAATCCTGACCAGCCTGTGGCTCCTCAAGCCTTTAGAGGTCAAAGAAACCAAGCCGGAACCAGTGAAGAGGGATCAAAGCAAACTGAACAGAGACACTTCATTGGAATGATATTTGGAGGCCCACATCTCGCAAATAGAAGTTAGGGAGAGATGGTGCGGTATGCAAGTTCGTTAAAGCACGCTCTGGAAGAATCCTGTCTTACAATCGAAGATGGGGCTCCAAGCAAGCAGTAGAAAACTTTGAATGATGATATTGTACTCAGAAATTGAGATACCAAAGGTATCAAAGATACAACTTTGATCCAATGGTAGTGACAGTAGGAATTGGACCCGTTGTAGTCCAACGAATATTGGTCAATAGCTGCAGTTCTGTCAATATTCTTTTCAAACACACCTTTGACCAAATGAAGATTGGTATAAAAAGCATGTCTGCATGATAAACAAAAATCCAAGGGTTTATTGGTGAACCTAAACAACCCGTAAGGATGATTGACTTTCCAGTGGAACTTGGAGAGGTTGACTGAAGAGTCACCCTCATTCAGACTTTTGTAATTATGGATGAGTCTTCCACGTATAACGCCTTCTTGGGATGGCCCGACATAGTAGCTTTCAGAGTTTCTCTAGTCCAGTGGTGCCTTACCATGAAGTTCCCAATGGAAAATGGAATTGACGTGGTCAAAAGAGATTAATGCGTCGCCAGAGAATGTTACATTACAGAGTTAAGCGAATCTAAAAAAAGGGAAAAGGGGAGAACTCTCCACATTCATGAACCTTCTGATTAGCAACTACATAGACGCCTCTAGTTCGAGGATAATAGCCAATTCGAAAATGCTTTGGACCCTAGAAAGAAGAGTTTAGGGGAGGATCGTGTAGCACTGGCAGAATAAATGGTGTTTGTCCCAGTTGATATGGATGACGCAACATGAATCTTGAAAATTGGATCACACCTTGGAAACAAGATGCGTTTGGAACTTACTAAATTTCTTCACGCCAACTTGGATGTTTTTTCTTGGGCGCATTCCGATATGTGTCGAGTATCACCAGAAATCACGTGCCATGCGCTCAACATTGGCCTAATTTCACACCAGTAAAGCAAAAGAGGCTCAGCCTAGGCCCTGAATGATCCAGGGCGTTAAGAGAAGAGATGGACAAGCAAATGGCCAATGGTTTTATCCGTGATGCAACCTATCTCGAATGGGTATCGAACCCGGTCTTAGTCAAAAAGTCTAATGGGAAGTGGCGAACATGTATCGACTACTCGGACTTAAACAAAGCTTGCCCGAAAGGTTGCTTCCCTCTGCCCAGAATTGACCAGCTTGTGGATGTGATAGCGGGACACAAATTGCTATCATTCATGGATGCATACTCAGTGGACAACCAGACCTTGATGTACGAACATGATCAAGAAAACACCGGCTTCATCATTAATTTGGGACTATACTGCTATAGGGTAATGTCATTCGGTTTAAAGAATGCCGGGAAAACCTACCAAAGATTGGTAAATACCATGTTCAAGCATCAAATCGAGAAAATCATGGAGGTTTATGTAGATAACATGTGGATCAAATCGCGAGTAGCTCCAATCACCTGGATAATCTCGTTGAAATGTTGGAAATACTCGGTAAGTATGGAATGAAAATCAATCTACTCAAATGTCACTTCAGAGTAGCCTTCGGAAAGTTTTTAGGATTCATAGTAAGTGCTAGAGGCATTAAAGCAAGTCCAGAGCAATAATTGCCCTACGGGAAGTCTAATCCTCGAAGTGCAAGAAATAATTGCAAAACTTGAATGGGAAGATCGCAACATTAATCCGATTTATCTCGAAAGCCACCGATAAGTACATGCCATTCTTTGATGCATTAAAAGAGAGGAAAGAAAAATTCGAACAGAGTAAAGCATGTCAAACTTCTTTTGAAGAATTGCTGCGACACATGGAAACCCCGTTGATCCTATCAAAGCCAATGGATGGAGAGGACCTATTTATTAATCTAGCATTCTCATCTCATGCATTGAGTGCTGCCCTTGTGCATGAAGAAGTGAAAATCCAGTGATCCGTATACTAGATTAGCAAGCAGTTCATCGGAGCAGAGAAAAATTACCCAAAGCTGGAAAAGCTTGAGTATTGCCTCCTGATCATGTCTAGGAAGTTACGATCATATTTCCAAGCACATCCAATCAAAGTACTAACTGATCAGCCTCAAAAGCAAGTACCGTACCAACCCGAAACTTCCAAACGACTTCTAAAGTGGAACATCGAAGTGAGCCAATATGATATTACTTGCCATCTGAGAAAGGCTATCAATAGGAAAGCGCTGGCAGATTTCATTGCCGAATTTACCATATGGGATGACGAAGAAGAAACACTATTGGAAGTGGAGATGCAATGGAAAATCTTTGTTGGTGGCACGCACACCTAACAACCAATGTTCGGGGGCGGGGGTGTTGCTTGAAATCCCCGAAGGACGAACCATTTGCTATGCCTTACGCTTGGAATTCCCTGCAACAAATAACGAGGCGGAATACAAAGCATTAATAGCATGGCTGAAAATTGTGAAAGAACTTAGAATAAAGTCTGTTCACATCTACAACGACTCCCAGCTAGTTCTATACCAGGTAAAAGGCAAGCACCAGGCTTGAGGTGAGAACCTTTCCCCACACCTAACTAAAGTACAAGAGCTGCTGAGCGACACTGAACATTATACCATAACTCACATTCCGCAGGAGTAAAACACCAAAGCTAACCATTTAGCTAAACTAGCAAGCTCCGGAGAAGCTCAATCATTGGGACTAGTCTCGGTTGAGACTCTAACTACCCTAAGTATAGACGAAATGGATGTCGATTGGATTCTTAAGACCATCGCCGAACAAGAAACATAGATGACCCTAATCAAGGCCTACTTACTTACAGGGACCCTTCCAACTGACTGGAATCAACAGAAAAATCTTCTCCAGAAAGCGCTGTGATTTGTAATACAGGATGGAATACTCTACCAAAGGGGATTCTCTACCCCCTTCTTAAATATGTAACCGATGATGAAGCTCAATGAATCCTAAAGGTAGTGCACAATGGCGAATGCGGTGACCATACTGGGGGGCAAACCCTTGCAAAGAAAGTTCTCTGGTACGGGTACTTCTGGCCAACAATAAACCGCGATGCAACAGACTATGTCAGACGGCGTGATCATTTCAAAAGATTCGGCAAAATTAAAAGAACTCCCCCAACAGAGTTAACGCCGATGGTCAGCCCCTAGCCATTTGCAATACGGGGAATCGACTTGATTGGCGTATTTCCAATAGCTAAAGGAGGGGCCAAATACACTATAGTTGCTGTTTACTATTTTATGAAATGGGCCGAAGCGGAACCGCTGGCCACCATTACCACAAAGAAAGTCATCAATTTGTTACTAAAAACATCATTTGCATGTTTGGTGTGCCATGGAAAATTATCACTGATAATGGGACACAATTCGAAAGCGCTGAGTTCAAAGACTTTTGCAAAAGCTTTTGAATCGAGAAGAGCTTTTATGCAATCGCTCATCAACAAGAAAACGGGCAAGTGGAAGCATTAAACAAGATCACCAAGTCCACTATCAAAAAGCGACTAACTAAAACAAAAGGGAACTGGGTTGATGAACTTCCACTCGCACTACGGGCTTATAGAACAACCCACAAAGCGGAAACAGTCACAGTCCATTTGCCTTATCATATGGCTCAGAAGCAACGATTCTCATCGAACTAGAAGTCCCCTCTCATCGATGGAATTTTTTTAATCAGAAGCAAAACGAGCATCTCCTACTCGAATCACTGGACATGATTCATGAAAGGAGGAAAGAAGCCGAGTTGAGGACCACTGCCCATTGAAAAAGGGTCACGCGATACTTCAACTCCAAATTTCATAACCAACCTTCGAAGCGGGAGGCCTCATCCTCAAGTGAGTCTATCCCATGCTGGAAGCCCTCGAACCAAAATGGGAAGGTCCATATGTGGTCAATCAAAAGCTAAGGGATGGAACTTTAACGCTGACAACCGTCGATGGAATCCAAATTCCCAGAGTGTGGAATAGCGAATCGCTGCGTTATTACTTTACTTGAAAACTACATTATGTACTTCCAATTTTTCAGCAAATAAGGCATCCTGGGATGCCGGGGGCATTGTAAATAGGCAAAAACTTGCCCAACTTCTATTGATAAAATTAATTCGCTTTTTGAACCAACAAATCTGTGTTCATAATAATAACCCGTTGAGTCGACGTGGTCAAATCGACTCAAAACCGTTCAATTGCTACTTAAGCACACTCAAATATGCACCACTTACCTGCTGGATCAACGGAAGCAAGTCGACTCAAACCGTTGGATCGGCGGAACCCGATCCTCACCTTTAAAGAACCGATGTTGCCTTGGAAACATTGGGAAGGCTCAAATAAAAGACGCGCATCCTATAAGCCACACACTAACTTTTCGAGCCGTGAAATCACGCTCTTAAAACATAAACTCCTCTCATTGTTCGAAGATAGACAACATTGAGAAGTATAAAAAGCCACGCATCCCATAATCCGCACACTAACTTTTCGAGCCGTGAAATCACGATCTTAAAATATAAACTTCTCACGTTGCCCAAAGATAGGAAAAATTGAGAAGTACCAAAAGCTGAGCATCCCAAAAAGCCACGTACACTTTTTTGTACCGAAATTGCCCCGGCAATACCGGGAAACTTACCCATTACAGGAATAACGAGGATCAACCTACACTCCTTTATCAAGAGTAACGGGCATGAATCCAACAAAATCGAAGTGCTACATATCGGCAGAAAACTCCAATTTCTGACGCCTAATGATTAACTATAAAATTTAATGTGTATAACATTTAGCTATCTATAGTTAACTCAATAAATGTGCATGCTCTAAGCAATGCAGCGCATCATTGAAGATTGCAAAATTCCTAAGAATTAATGTGCATAAGTATTTACGCACGTTCATGAGGAGTGATAAGTGGTTTAACTTTCAAATTTTGCAAAGATTATTCATTTACACAAAAAGTGTTTCTGAATTCTTTAATACTTAATCTTCTAACTATATATTCTGCACTCAATTTACATTTTTATGCACATTTTTAACATACATATGTTACACATCGTAGACTGTATACCAATGTTGTAAAACTTACAAAGAATCAAATCGTAACTTAGTTTTATTCCAAGTTTTGGTATGCAAGCTATTCAAACCATAAGTCGTCGGTCGTTTGCCAAGTGGTCAACGTAAAAATTCCTGTTAACTGAGAGGCAAACATCGGTACTCAAATAGAAATGCTCCAAAAAAACAAAAACATTTCACAAGTTTTGTTACTTCAAACAAAGAATTTTGGCAGTAACCACAGGACTAGATAAAATAAAATATAAGTAAGCAAAGTAGACATAAGTTCACAGTATACAAATAAAAAGACAAGTGAAGTTACAGTCAAAATGTCAGCAATGTATTACTTATAACTCTTTTCTATACAAGTTCAAAATGCGGGGGCCGTACCAACACAATACTAGCCAACAAAAGGAAAAAATATAGACAACACAACAAAAGCAGTAAGTGCAAACTCTGCACTTGAACAAAACAACACAAAATGACTCAAAATTAGATTAACCACCATCTAAGCTTCTCAATTCCTTTTTCCGCCACTCCCCTTCCCACCATTCGTCTGATATTTCTGCTTCGCCTTGGGAGTATCGCTGCCGGCAGTGTCAACTATTCCCTCGATGCTGATGTCTTCCTCCTGCTCTTTAACTTTCTCGAAAGTTTCCCCTTTAGTCTTGCACTTTCGAGATCTGCAAGAGCTTTTAGAGGACTTTATGGCTTCAACTTTCTCCTTCTTGATAGCAACCAATTATTGTTGAGATTTGCACGACTGCTATATCTTAGTCTCCTACTCCCAAACTTAGGCTGCCGTGAAGTCGTCCTCCAAAGAAACGGAAGAATCATTAAAGCCATGTAATGTGGCGACTTTCTCGAACTCCGGCCCAGGCTGCGAGCAGGACACGAACATGGTAACCTGAGCAGCTATAGAGACGAACACGAACGTGGTTGAAATAGCAATAGGTTTCACCAAGAAGGAAACCGGTGGATTGATGGATAAGGAAGACAGACCTATAAGATCAAAAATGAAAGCATTAAGTTCGTCCTGCTCTTGGGGCTTGAGTTGAAAGTTCTCGAATTCAAGGGAAACCAGAAGATTACCTGCACCAGAGAAGTGGCCTAGAATGTTAATCTTATATTCATCGCCTTCTCCTTCCTTGGAGGATTCCACAACCCATGGAGAAGCTTCGAGCCTAGAACTTGTCCGTGGATCATAGGCCTTCTTCGATGATTCGCCGGGCCTGAAAATAAAAGGCTCCGGCAGCGCTTCGGCAGTCGTAGTCGAGGCAGCATCAGCGGCTTCTTTCTCTCTTTTAATTCACAAAATCTTCCGGACTTCTAGCAATGCGTTATTTGATTCTTCATTGAGATACGCAATCTCTAGCTCTCGCTCGGTATAGATATCATGTTATCGCGGAAACGGGTCCGGATTTCCTCCCAAACTATGGCGAGGGTGTGTAGGAATTTAGGGCCCAAATAACTGAGACTCCCCTATGCAACAGGGAGTTGACATAAAAGTTTAAGATAATCTCATCCATCTTTTCCATCTTTCTCTCGAAGGTGTTTTGAAGCTCTAAATTATCCGCCGTAACAGCGGCCTTTTCAACTTCGACCTGAGTTTTATCGGCATTGAGCTGCGTAACTCGATCCTGGAGCATGGCGATTACCTTTGCCTGGCCAAAGGTGGTCTTATTGCACGACTTCATGAATTCTTCATATTCTATCATCGTTTTATTATGCCCCTTTACGATCTTGTCGTGGTCGGAAATGGCCTTCTTCTAGGCTTCGATGATCGTGTTGCGAGCTTCAAGTTCTGCTTGCAACTTAACTTCTTCGGCATGCGCTTTCTTAGTCTCATCTCTTAGGATGATCTCGATCTTCGCTTGCACCTTTTGTAGCTCTTTAAGCAGGATAGCATTGCTCTTGCTTTCTCGTAGCGCTGTGTCCCTTTCTTCTTCAACTCGTTTGACTTTGGCATCGCATTTCACCAATGATTTTTCGAAGTCATCGTTCTGTAATTCAAAGGAGAGAATTTCTTGATAGTTATTGCGGTTCGTGTCCACCAACTATTTGCACAATTTTTCCTACCCCTCCGCTTGCTCTAAATCATTCTAGTTTGTCTGAAGGTGGGGCATGCATGTATCTTTGCGAACTGAATGAAGATTGCGATCAAATTTAACTCCCTTTAAAAACCTCCTACGAAGCACTATCTCAAGCCCTAGAGGATCAATGGAAGAATATAGGCAGATCTCCGGTGCGGGCATGAAGGACCTGGGGAAAGCGCCGCATGTGATGAGGGAACTTGAGATGAAGATAGAATAAAGATAGAAGAAACCGGGTTTTAGGACCGATTGGAGTGGATGCTAGAGTAAAGGCCTGTTGTTCCGAAGAATGAGAATCGCAATCAACTTTTTGTAACGACCCCGGATTTTTATGAATTTAAATTGATAATTTAAATGAATTTTTTTTGAATAAAAATTGTAAAATTGATTATAAATGGCAGCGAGTTTCCCCGGTTCAAAATAGAAAATATATATTAAGTCATACGAATTTGAAAATTTGTATATATGTGAAAATATTGTATATATTGGATTTGAAATAAAATATTAAATAAACGTTTTTAAAAATAAATATGTATTTCATCGGTTTCTTATCAGTTTTTGATTTAAACTTTAATGAATTTGAAATTTAGAATTGAAAATTTTAAATAAATTGGAAATTTTAAATTGAGTTAAATTGATTAATGGAATATGAAGGATAAATTTGAATAGTATCGATAAAATGATTTCGTTTAAAACTAAATTTGAAATTCTATTATAATTTCTTGTATCTATTGTTGATATTCTGATTTGAAAAGATATTGGTGAGCCAAATGCAGAATTGATATCCAGTTTGATTTGAAAAGATATTTCTCTATCTTTAATCTATCCTTGTTGTTTTCGTGCCTGCGAATTTCGAGGACGAAATTCTTTTAAGGGGGGAAGTTTGTAACGACCCCGGATTTTTATGAATTTAAATTGATAATTAAAATGAATTTTTTTTGAATAAAAATTGTAAAATCGATTATAAATGGCAGCGAGTTTCCCCGGTTCAAAATAGAAAATATATATTAAGTCATATGAATTTGAAAATTTGTGTATATGTGAAAATATTGTATATATTGGATTTGAAATAAAATCTTAAATAAATGTTTTTAAAAATAAATATTGTAACGTACGCGGATTTTCGTTGCCGAAAAACCGAATAGTTATGGGTTTTAAAAACAAGAAAAGAAAGAAGAATAGAGAAAAAGGTAGAAGATAGAGGGAAGATAGAAAATAGGGAGGAGAGAAAACAGAAGATAGGAAATAGAAAAATAGAAGGAAAATAAAGAAGAGATAGAAAAATTTTAAAATAGAAGAAAAAGAGAATAGAACGGAACAGAAAACAACAGAACATCAGAATCTCACAATTCGCAGCGGAACAACATATAATAATAAATGAATAATCTTTAAACAAAGAACTATATCAGTTATTACATTACATCACATTACATTACATCATATCATCAGAGTATACAACATCATACAACAACAAACAGTGCAGCGGAAAAAGAAATACTATATAAACTAGTAATGCGCCATGCCATCCAGCTTGCCTCCAGCAATTCCAGAATATCCAGAATATCCTGATAAACCTTAAACTCTTGACTGCCCGTGTGGAAATTGGTGGGCACCCAGAGTTTAGGAAGGAAAACAATAAACTCCGAGTCAGTCATGTGACTGGTGTGAAAACTCAAAACAGTTTATTTACTTTAAAATCAAAATAGAGGAATATTTTTAAATTCAATTCGCAATGCTTTTAAAAATGAGACTACCATAAGGCCTCCCGCACACACACACACAATGCAAACGCAGAATCGGAGGAGATTTCTCCTTATGATAGTCAAAGATGCTTGATACGCATTTAAAAGAACATTTGATATTATTATTAGTGTATAGTGTAGGAAAAATTTATTTCGAAAGTAGAATATAAATCTTAGCCAACATACGACCATTATCGTATGCCTACTATAGCTAACTATGTTCAATAGCAGGTTACCGCCACATTCCATAGCAGGTTATACAACTAAAACCGTACAAGTTTCGTATTGTTTCTTTGGATTTCCAACAAATGGTCAGGCCAAGGAACTTCCCATTGCCACATGGAAACGCCTCTGGCTGGACGTCCCCGAGAACTTAACCAGCTCTCTGCCAACACAAGGCCGGGTTACCTTTATCACTAGGTAACTACTACACAAATATGGCATCCCCCGGTCCCATTGGACCTTTAAACCGAGCGCTCGTCACCAACAACACCACACAGTAATAAAATATAGTGTTTCAACATGAGTAAGTATCTGGGCTCCATACCATGATACCACCCTTTCCAGAAGGAAATGCGCATACCCTAAAGGGAGCTACCCCTCATAACCTTGCCGCATCTTTCCTGTTTTGACCATTTCGGGATGTGAGGCTCGACGAATTCACGTCCACAAAAACATACTTTATACAAAAGCCATGCTTTGGGTCAACAAATGATCAACACAATGATCACCAAGATAGACGATCAAATAAACGATCCTATCACAATAATCAACACGATGATCATTTCAGCATCACTCAGCATATCACATTACCAAATTGGGAATATATCGCTGATAACATTCAACTATATAACCTCTGAGCTCGTACGTCTCAGAGAAGGGTGTTAAGCTAAAAGAATAAATTCTTCGCCACCAACAGAAATATATTTGAATGAAATCGGCTTTATATCTCAACTTGTAATGTCAGACATACAATCCATACAAGTCTGTTCCGGGCTCGAACAAAACCGAAGGCACTTACAAAGAAGTCCTTGCAATCCGGATATTCACAATCCTGATCGGATTTCCCATCACTTAAGGAATCTCTATACCAGGAGCGACCCAGTGCAGAGACAATCGATAGGTCATCCTATCACTCTCGCAAATACCGGTCTTCAACACCGATCTTCAAATGCAATTCATAACGACGTATCACATATTCGGAATGGGTTATACGACCCCATGGTCCTTTCCCGGTTAACCCGAATAGTGAGCGCTTATTCAAAAATAAGTGTGGCATTCAAATTCAAACAAATCACACCAAATACCCATTCAAAGGGAAATATTGATAGTCGATTATTGAACTATCAATGGATATGCACACATCACCAGATTCCAAATAATTTCTCAAATTATTTATTTTTCCAAAATATCTTTACAAGATATCTAATTTCAACACTTAAAAAAAATAAATCAATATTTATTTTTCTAAACCAATCTCACTTTCTTTTATAAATTCCTTAGTGAATTTATATTCCAAAATATTCATGCATATACGATTTCAATTTATCATTTCAATTTATCTTCAAAAAGATAAATTCTAATTATTCACTTCATATTGGAAAAACATTTCCATACTTATTTATTCATAAGTAATTCACAAATTTTATTTATTTCCTACACTTGGAAAATATTCAATATACTTAAATCGAATTAAGTATATATTTCATTCTATTAAGGAAATCATTCACTTAAACATATTTATTTGGGTCAAAACGAATGTTGCGTAAAACATCGTTACGACAACCCAAAATCACTAGTATAGGGATTCGAAATTAAAATAGATATATAAATCCCAATACTATACGAAACATTTCCTTTCGGAAATCATTTACTATAACAACAGTGTTATAGTCCACCATTTCCTTTTACTTCTCGAAAACGTCTATTTCAACAATAAATGTTGAAATCTATGGTTTCGAATCTCAACACAATTAAAACTTCGTTAGATCGTTTTAATTCTATTTCAATATCACATTCAAAACAATTTCTTTAACATCTTATTCACTATTCAAAAACGTGAATATACTTCATTAACAATTTCATCCTTTTATTCATTTTAATTCAAAGGATTATTCACTATTCAAAAATGTGAATATAACTCCATTTATAGGTTTCAACAAATTTTCTTGTCAAAATAAGTCGTTTGCGAATCTATAAAACAACGTTTATAAATTCCATTTCTATTTATTTATAAAAACTTCCTTTTTATAAATTCTTTTATTAACCTATTCCAGTTTATAACTCAAGTATGAACTAAAAGTTCATATTATAAGTTAAACACTTATAATAAATTTGTTTGCAAAAATCGTTACTTTGAACTTCATAATTATAAATCTTATAATCTATAAGATTCGCTTATTCACCCAAATCTATTCCTTTAATAACTTTATAAATTTATAAATCTTACTATTTATAAATTTCATTCATAACTTTACCATTTATAATTCTATAAATTCCATTCATTTACAAAATTCATTTTCACTTCATTCAAACACTTATAAAAACTCGTTTTATAATGTCTATATTTCAATTTATAAATATCCATTTATAAATCACTTAATATAAATCAATTTATATTATTCTTTTAAAACGTCTTTAAATCCCTTTAAAAACTTCATCATTTTGATTTATAAAATAATCAAATTTTTATAAATCCTATATTTAAACTTTTCACAATTATTTCAGAAATCCCAATTTAACTAATTTATAAAGTCATTAATTCCTTATTTTCAAAAAGATAACTTTTAACTATATTTCTTAAAAATCATTCTTTATAACTTTAAAAATTATAACGTTCATTTATTCAAAATGGATCAATTCTAAAAATATAGTATATTTTCAAAAATCACTTTAAAAATCATTTTAAAATCCCAAAATCTGGGTCCAATGATGCTACACACCAAATAGTCAATCACGACAACAACGATATCATATATCGATATGATAATCCATCAAATATCAAAATATCTGAAATCAAATAAATACTGTTGAGGAATCCAGTTGGATCCCTCCAACCTGTTTTCCTGCATCCAAAAACATTAGCACAATACCAATTTCGCTCCAGTACGAAATTATCGCGGTATATGTTCTTATTAAATATTATCCGCTTAATAACGGCGCAATAGGGTCTCATCCGCTAAACAAATAAATGCGGGAAATCAATCAACTGCAATATATACATATGCCAATATATATATATATTGATATTATATATAATACCAATTTCACTGTTTATGAAATATTCGCGGTATATGTTTTTACTAAATAACATCTGCTTACTAACGGCGTATAATGTCTATTTTAACAATCAATAGATAACAATCATCATTCATACATGCATTCAAATATTTTAAATCTAACTATTTAAAATAAAATCGAAACTGATTCGATTGATTGAGAAGTTCTCACCTTGATTTAAATTCCGTTTTAGCGATTTATTTCGAATAAAATTAAACGGACGTTTAATTTTACCCAAAATTCTCACTAACTCCAAACGACTCTAAACCAACTCCATCGCGTAGTGCTCGTCCATATGATTCCAACGCAACTGAGTTTGCATTTTTTCGACCTCGTATGAAAAAGTTATTGATTTTACAAGTTTGCACACGATTTAACTAATATAAATTTACAACTTATAATTAAATTTTGCAACCAATACCATCCTAGCCCTTGGATCATTCCTACAGCATCAAGACCGCACAACATCATCTCCTTCCCCCACATACACGCGCACGCACAGGAGGCCGAACAAACCCATATAGCAAATTAGGGTTAAATAATTCTTCTTCCTCGTCGCGTTCTAGCTCGATCAAGTACCACCATTTCGACCCCCTACGCAAGAGCCATGTTCGGCCCCAAAGGCATGAAGCTCGGCCACCATCCAAGCGCGCAAATCGAGGCCGACTTCATGACAAACGCGGCCCCTTTTCTCACGAATCACAACTCCATTCGCGATCTCCACCGTTCAGATTGTAGCTCTCGATGTACTCTTCATTTTGTTAGTTGAAAGATTTTGCAATCGATGCATGGATTTGGAGTTTTGAGAGGAAGATGGAAGATCATTTCTGGCCGTAGGTTAGGGGGGGTGGCGGCTACGTTAAAATTAGGTTTAGGGTTAGGTTTTTATTTGTGAATGAGGGTATGGTATATTTATAAGAAATTATTCAAAACACTATTCATTCCGGAAATTCCGAACTCCGATTTACGCGCCGAAACTGACGTTCCTAGGGTTTTTCCTGCGTTCCGGACACAATGGAACAGGTTTCGGAAGCTAATTCGGAAGTATGTGCGAGTTATGGCTGTAAACGCTCAATTTAAATTAAACCGATTTAAATCGATTTCTAGGCCTTTTAATTTGTACCGGACAAACGTTAAATCCAATTGACTTGAAATTTGAAACCTTACAATAATATCACATTACGGATCCGATGAAACTGGTTTCGTCAAAATCCGAGACTTTTTGAAAAATGGCTATTTTCACTCGCCAAATTTAAATTAAAAACAATTCGATGCGTTTCGAGCTGCCACGATCAAACGATAGCTCCGATTGACACGAAAATTGAAATCCGGTAATAACTAACTATTACGGATCCAATGGAACTGGTTTCGTTCAATTCTGAGACTGTTCAAAAATTGGCTATTTTACAGTCGATTATTAAATATTAAAATATTCAATTTTCACAAATTAACTTTTAATTCGATTTTAAAAGTTCTAAAATATCGTTCTAACTCCAATATGATAAAATAAAATTTTACAAATCATTTTCAATCATATTTAATCCAATTTTCAATTATTTCCATAATTTAACGTATTAAATTATCGATTTAATTATTCAATTAAATCCAAAAATTCAAATAAAAATTCATTTGACTTCTAAATTCACTTAATATTTAAAATTAATTAAATATTCATATTTTAATTTCTAAAAATTCTAGGTCGTTACAAATATGCGTAGAGAAATACAAAGCAATTGGACTAATGAGAAAATAAATTACCTTCAAGTACAGAAATATGAAAACAAGCCAAGCAAACTTATAAGTGAGCTTGCAAAGGAAGAAAACAAGATCAATATCTACTGTACAAAATAAAAGTCTTGCCTGGTGAGACCTGGAAGTAAACAAGAAACAAATATAAATATGTAGTAGCTTGCAAAATAGGCAAAAGAAAACATAAGATCTTGAGCTTGCCAGAGAAGATATGTACTCAAATGTAAAATATAAAAAGAAATGTACTAAGTAATTAATGCAACACAAGAAATAGTATGCAGCTTGTAAAGATTTGAACAAGCAATGATAAGTGTTAAACAAAGCATCTATGTATAAACAAATGAAGACAAGTAGTAGGCTGCAACAAAAGGTCTTTGATATTGTACATAACAACATCATTTCAGCCGAGATAAAGGGATAAACAAAGTAATATGTACTAAAGCAATTAATACATTACGCCTCCAGCAATAAATTAATGCCAGACCTCTAGTATAATATATAGTATGCATCATCCCCATATGCCAAAAGAAAAAAATCTGAGCATAAAAGCCTGTGCATATTTTCTTCAAACTGGAAATCAAAAGCTAAGAAAATCTGAAGACAATGTAAACTCAAACAAACAAATCAAATCTGGGCAAATATGCAAATCTGAAGCATCTCAAATTCAAGTCAGTTTCGAATTCAATCTTCCAGGCTTGAGTCCTCTATTCTTTCTTTTTTGTGAGGTGAGTAAACTTCCCCTCAAAACTTGATCCTCTTTACTTGAAAATGCCTGTGATGATGAGTGGAAATGATGATTGGGAAATGTTTTTTTTTACGGTGGTAGATATGCGTTTTATCTGAGAACACAAAGGTAAGTTATGCATGTTTGGGTACTTGTATATGTATGTTCTGTTGTTTAACAGGTTTAAGATTTTTCAAGAATAATTTTTAACTCCTCATCTAAATCATTAGAAAATGTGATGTTTAAAAGGAAATTGATTGTAATGAGTTAATACTAATTCTAAAAATAAAAACAAGTAAAATCATTAAGTAATTTATCTAAAAATTTGAATATGACAGTAATAATTTAACTCAAGATAAAAATCATTGATTACGATTTCTCGTTTGGATCTCAGGAAGCGATTCGTAACAGAAAATCATGATTTTAGAACAGAGTTTCAAGATTTTCAGATTCAAGAATTGTCTGGATTTTCAAGTTGAATGGAATTGACAAAAAGGTCAATTCCCATCGATCAAAGAAAAATCAAGCTTCCAGATTTGATTTGGAGGGGGATGATATAGAATAGATTGTAGGAAAAATGTTTATAATTTTTTTTATGATTGGAGAAGTGGATTTTAGATGAAATAGGGTTTGATACCCAACATTTATCGTGGTGCTTCTCGGGGCATTTCCGGCGTCGATGAGTGATCGGAATGGATCACGTGGAGGCGGTTCGAGGCGTTGCGATGTGACAAAGATTTCTGCTTGGTGGCTCATGTCCAGATGGTCAGAGTCGTGGTTGCGTGATAGATTCTCCTGGTGATGGTTTCTGTACCAATTTGATTGAGGTAGTTCGATTTCATCTTCGAGGTTGTATTGTATTTATGGGTGGTCAGGTGGCAAGTATGGGTAGAGAGTGATGTGTCGGAGGTGATCGTGGAGGCGGGATCGTCGCTGAGGTCTGGTACACGTGCACGGTGCACGTTGAAGTTTGGAGGGGCTTAGCGTTTGGGAAGAAGAAGTAAAACTGGGTAGTTTTTGAAACTGGGTGGAACGGGGTTGAACGCGAGTTATCTCGATATTTACTCGAAGTCCTTAGCTGTTGGACTCGAAGCAAACTCAAGTTGCCTCGGGTTGGTTTAACAGGGTTACAGTTTTGTTTAAAACTGTTTGCAAATTGAAATTTAAACCAAATTTAAATAAATTTAAACTTGTAAGCTAGATGTAAATAAAGTTTAAGTAGAGGCAAATGAAATTTTGAATCTTAAAGTTTTAAAATGGAATTTGGAGTTTAAATTTGTTTTAAACCTGAATGTGTTTTAAACAAGTTTAAATTAGAATAGCTTTTTGAAAAGTAAATTTGTTTCCAAACAGATAATTAAACTTGATTTTTGATAAAGTTCTGTTATAAAAGAATTTTAAATGGAAGGTTAAATGTTTTTTTTCAAACTTGAAATTGCAAGTTAAAATGTAATATGATTAAAAAAGAAAAAAAAGAAAAGAAAAAACTTAAAATT
The DNA here is from genome assembly GCA_030765085.1 of Allium cepa. Lineage (NCBI taxonomy): Eukaryota > Viridiplantae > Streptophyta > Magnoliopsida > Asparagales > Amaryllidaceae > Allium > Allium cepa. The sequence continues at coordinate 472,818,053 of CM060943.1, read as the reverse complement.
TAAGTAAATAAATTCAAAGGCTTTCCTTATATAAGTTTCCTATGTAAATAAGAAATATTCTTTACCTTTATTTAAGGTTTATAAATTAATATTTAAATTGGTTAATGTTTAAATATATGTTCATTTTGAATCCTAAATTCAAAATGGGATTTAAATTTAAATTTAAAAGTGTAATGTTTAAATTACACTTAAACGATTAATGAAATCATTAATAAAGAAATTTATTATCTTAGAAATAATTAAGGTAATTAAAATAATTTAATTAATATGGTAATGAAAGAATGATTTATTTGATTTTAAATTTATAATTTAGTTGAATTTATAATTAGGGATGACTAATAATAATTAATCTAAGATAATTTCTTAAGAAAGTAATTAAGGAAATGCTATTAGTTAATATAGATAAATTAACTAGAGATTATTAAGTAACTAAATTAATGTGATTAATTTTGATAATTAATTAGATTAATTAATTTAGATAATCAATTATAAATTGTTTTAAATGTAATTTCTTATCAAGAGTAATTAAGGGTTAATCACTTATTGTAATTAATTTTGGATATTTTGATTTATTAAAGTTAATTAATTATGTAATTGGGTTAAAAGGTTGATTTAATTAATATGATTAATTAAGAATAATTTAATTTATTAAAGTGTTTGAGAAATAAATTTATATCAAAAGATTTGTAATTAATAAATCATTATTAGATAATTAATTCATAAGTAATAAATTTACTTGGAAATAAATTGAATTGATTAGGATTAAACGATTAATTAATCCTACTTATAAATGACTATTGAATACTTGACCTTACTTATGAATGATTGTATTGTATGAGATGCCTTGAATAGATTGTCCTATCTGATCTGTGATATGTTATTTTGTAAATTGTGGTATGTATAATTTATTCATTTATTGATGATACATCTGTATATTATCTGTGAATCTGTGAATGGACGATAAGCGTTATAGTTTATATCGCTTATCAACTATATTTCTGCGTTTTGATATGTGATGATTGAAAAATGTTGCACTATTGTGTTAAACCCCTAGACCACACTTATACACACACAAAGATGGATTTCACGAGGAAATCAATTAAGTCACAGATTTTGAAATGACTTTAAAGGCTGAATATTTAAATTCAAATGTTTTGGAAATGGATTGGATTTAAAGTGAAAAGTTTTTTGAAATGGAATTTCAAAGATGAAATTTATTTTTAATAACTTAATTGAGTTTTTAAATTTAAATATTTTGATTTAAATTTGAATTCAATATTTGAAATTGAATTCTATGATTTGGAAACTAGGATATAAAGAAAAGTTATTCAACTTATAAATGAGTTATATGGGTTTTTAAACCATTTTAAATGTATTGATTTGGAAATTTGAATTTAATTCAAGGGCTTTAACTCGTGTAAATATAATTGAATTTTTCTGAAACGAAAACTGTTTGTTTTCAAATAATAAAAGCTTTCACATAAGAAATGAATGTCCAATTTGTGTTAAAAAGAATTTCAAGTTTGAGAATGAAGATAATTTCCAAGTTATGAAAACAATTTGAAAGCTATAAGTTAAATCTTTGATTTAAAGATTTAACGAATTAATCCAATTGGAATGGTAATTGTTTTGAAGTCTATGAATTGATCTTTGTGAAATAAATCTTTTTGTAATATAAAGATTTGAAATGGTAATTGGTTTAAACCATTTGAAAAGGAAAGTTTTTTGGGTTTTAAGTTGTGACTTAATTGAAATCCCAATATCCATATATTTCTTGTAAATGTTGCGCTCACTGTTCGGTTTAGCCGGGGAAGGACCATTGTGTCATATAGCCCATTCCGAATATGTGATATGTCGTTATGAATTGCATATGAAGACCGGATATTTTCGAAAACGGAAGGACAACTCGTCGAATGTCTTTGCATCGACTGGTCCCCGGTATAGAGACTCCATATGTGATGGGAAGTCCGAATGTGATTAGTGAATATCCGGATTGCAAGGACTTCTTTGGAAGTGCCTTCTGTTCTGTTCGAACCCGGAACAGACTTGTATGGTTACGTGTCTGACATTACAAATTGAGATATAAAGCTGATTTCTTTCAAATACATTTCTGTTGGTGGTGGAGAATTTATTCTCTTAGCTTAACACCCTTCTCTGAGATTTACGAGCTCATAGGTTATGTAGTTGAAGGTTATTAGCAAATATATTCCCAATTTGGTAATGTGACATGCTGAGTGTTGCTGTGAAATGATCATTGTTTGATCATTTGTGATATGATCATTTGTTTGATCACTTATCTTTGTGATCATTTCTATGATCATTTGCTGACCCAAAGCACAACTTTTGTATAAAGTGTGGCTTTGTGGACGAGACTTCGTCGAGCCTCACACCCCGAAATGGTCAAAACAGGAAAGATGCGGCAAGGTTATGAGGGGTAGCTCCCTTTAGGGTATGTGCATTTCCTTCTGGATAGAGGTGGTATCATGGTATGGAGCCCAGATATTTAACCTATGTGGTTACTGCGAGTTTATTACATTGTGGTTGTTGGTTATCGAGATCCCGAGAAAAGGTCGTTTACGATCGGGTGATGGCATACTCATGTCAGTAGTTACCCAGTTAGGGGTAACCCGGCCTTGTGTTGGCAGAGATCCGGTTAGGTTCTCGGGGACGTCCTTCCAGAGGCGTTCTCATGTGGCAATGGAAAGTTCCTTGGCCTGACCATTTGTTGGAAATCCAAAGAAACAATACGAATCCTGTACGGTTTTAGTTGTATAACCTGCCATGGAATGTGTCGGTAACCTGCTATTGAACATGGTAGCTATAGTAGGCATAAGTGTGAAATGTCTATGCTGGCTAAGATTTATATCTTTACTTTCGAAATGATTTTTACTACACTATGCACTAGTAATAATATCAAATGTTTCTTTTAATGCGTATCAAGCATCTTTGACTATCATAAGGAGAAATCTCCTCCGATTCTGCGTTTGCATTGTGTGTGTGTGCGGGAGGCCTTATGGTAGTCTCATTTTTCAAAAAGCATTGCGAATTGACTTTAAATTTTTTTGTTGATTGTTTTAAAAGATAAACTGTTTTTGTTACTCACACCAGTCCCAAGACTGATCCGGAGTTTATTGTTTCTTTCCTAAACTCTGGGTGCTCATTATTTTCTACACGAGCAGCCTAGAGTTTGGGTTTTTCAGATAGTCAGGTTTAGTAGATTATCTAGAGTTAGTTCAGTCTTTGGACCACACCAGTCTTGCTTAGCTTGGTGCATCGTTATTGGGAGTTCGAGCTATTGCTGGATTGGTTCTTGGAGTTGGGAGTTGCGGTTTTGGAGTTCTCTTTTGAAGACTATCTTAGAGTTATATTGTTCCGCTGCTAGATGTTATCTATTTTTCTTTTCCGCTGCTATTTTATTGTATCATATCTCTGATGTTTATTGATATCTATTGGATCATCTGTTGTATCGGATATTGTATCAAAACTATATATCAATGTATTATTCTTTTATTCCGCTGTGTTATTTACTTAATGTTGTTATAAGCTCCGGCGAATCGGATTTGAACGGTCGAATCTATGGCATTCGAATATGATTTGAAGTATGGATGTCGATTTTCGAGCGGGCAAAATCCGCGTCGTCACATTTGGTATCAGAGCTAAGGTGAATCTTTAGCTCAGGAGCATAACACGTTAAGTAGCTCATTAGAGATTGGGTGAAGTATACCCTAGAATGAGTATCCCCTTAAGGTATCTGTTTGAGTGCCTCAGTAAATTCTCTTGCTATCCACTGATAGTGAGTATGAGTGCAAGAAGAGAACGAGATAGGGGACATGACAATATGACTATAATTTGTCAATACCCTGCAACAGTGGAAATAATTTTCTTATCAATTTCTTTGATTCGTCTTTCCAAATTCTTTTGATTGCTTCGTGACAGCTCCAGAAGTAGTTTGGTGTGATGATGCCCTACGAATTGTTGTAGGAAATCTTTACTTCGTATTTCATCGGTTTCTTATTAGTTTTTGATTTAAACTTTAATGAATTTGAAATTTAGAATTAAAAAATTTTAAATAAATTGGAAATTTTAAATTGAGTTAAATTGATTAATGGAATATGAAGATAAATTTGAATAGTATCGATAAAATGATTTCGTTTAAAACTAAATTTGAAATTCTATTATAATTTCTTGTATCTATTGTTGATATTCTGATTTGAAAAGATATTGGTGAGCCAAATGCAGAATTGATATCCAGTTTGATTTTAAAAGATATTTCTCTATCTTTAATCTATCCTTGTTGTTTTCGTGCCTGCGAATTTCGAGAACGAAATTCTTTTAAGGGGGGAAGTTTGTAACGACCCCGGATTTTTATGAATTTAAATTGATAATTTAAATGAATTTTTTTTTGAATAAAAATTGTAAAATCGATTATAAATGGCAGCGAGTTTCCCCGGTTCAAAATAGAAAATATATATTAAGTCATATGAATTTGAAAATTTGTATATATGTGAAAATATTGTATATATTGGATTTGAAATAAAATCTTAAATAAATGTTTTTAAAAATAAATATGCGTAGAGAAATACAAAGCAATTGGACTAATGAGAAAATAAATTACCTTCAAGTACAGAAATATGAAAACAAGCCAAGCAAACTTATAAGTGAGCTTGCAAAGGAAGAAAACAAGATCAATATCTACTGTACAAAATAAAAGTCTTGCCTGGTGAGACCTGGAAGTAAACAAGAAACAAATATAAATATGTAGTAGCTTGCAAAATAGACAAAAGAAAATATAAGATCTTGAGCTTTCCAGAGAAGATATGTACTCAAATGTAAAATATAAAAAGAAATGTACTAAGTAATTAATGCAACACAAGAAATAGTATGCAGCTTGTAAAGATTTGAACAAGCAATGATAAGTGTTAAACAAAGCATCTATGTATAAACAAATGAAGACAAGTAGTAGGCTGCAACAAAAGGTCTTTGATATTGTACATAACAACATCATTTCAGCCGAGATAAAGGGATAAACAAAGTAATATGTACTAAAGCAATTAATACATTACACCTCTAGAAATAAATTAATGCCACACCTCTAGTATAATATATAGTATGCATCAGCCCCATATGCCAAAAGAAAAAAATCTGAGCATAAAAGCCTGTGCATATTTTCTTCAAACTGGAAATCAAAAGCTAAGAAAATCTGAAGACAATGTAAACTCAAACAAACAAATCAAATCTGGGCAAATATGCAAATCTGAAGCATCTCAAATTCAAGTCAGTTTCGAATTCAATCTTCCAGGCTTGAGTCCTCTGTTCTTTCTTTTTTGTGAGGTGAGTAAACTTCCCCTCAAAACTTGATCCTCTTTACTTGAAAATGCCTGTGATGATGAGTGGAAATGATGATTGGGAAATGTTTTTTTTACGGTGGTAGATATGCGTTTTATCTGGGAACACAAAGGTAAGTTATGCATGTTTGGGTACTTGTATATGTATGTTCTGTTATTTAACAGGTTTAAGATTTTTCAAGAATAATTTTTAACTCCTCATTTAAATCATTAGAAAATGTGATGTTTAAAAGGAAATTGATTGTAATGAGGTAATACTAATTCTAAAAATAAAAACAAGTAAAATCATTAAGTAATTTATCTAAAAATTTGAATATGACAGTAATAATTTAACTCAAGATAAAAATCATTGATTACGATTTCTCGTTTGGATCTCAGGAAACGATTCATAACAGAAAATCATGATTTTAGAATAGAATTTCAAGATTTTCAGATTCAAGAATTGTCTGGATTTTCAAGTTGAATGGAATTGACAAAAAGGTCAATTCCAATCGATCAAAGAAAAATCAAGCTTTCGGATTTGATCTGGAGGGGGATGATATAGAATAGATTGTAGGAAAAATGTTTATAATTTTTTTTTATGATTGGAGAAGTGGATTGAAGATGAAATAGGGTTTGATACCCAACATTTATCGTGGTGCTTCTCGGGGCATTTCCGGCGTCGATGGGTGATCGGAATGGATCACGTGGAGGCGGTTCGAGGCGTTGCGATGTGACAAAGATTTCTGCTTGGTGGCTCATGTCCAGATGGTCGGAGTCGTGGTTGCGTGATAGATTCTCCTGGTGATGGTTTCTGTACCAATTTGATTGAGGTAGTTCGATTTCGTCTTCGAGGTTGTATTGTATTTCTGGGTGGTCAGGTGGCAAGTATGGGTAGAGAGTGATGTGTCGGAGGTGATCGTGGAGGCGGGATCGTCGCTGAGGTCTGGTACACGTGCACGGTGCACGTTGAAGTTTGGAGGGGCTGTAGCATTTGGGAAGAAGAAGTAAAACTGGGTAGTTTTTTAAACTGGGTGGAATGGGGTTGAACGCGAGTTATCTCGAGTATTTACTCGAAGTCCTTAGCTGTTGGACTCGAAGCAAACTCAAGTTGCCTCGGGTTGGTTTAACAGGGTTACTTTTGTTTAAAACTATTTGCAAATTGAAATTTAAACCAAATTTAAATAAATTTAAATTTGTAAGCTAGATATAAATAAAGTTAAATCAAGTTTAAGTAGATTCAAATGAAATTTTGAATCTTAAAGTTTTAAAATGGAATTTGGAGTTTAAATTTGTTTTAAACCTGAATGTGTTTTAAACAAGTTTAAATTAGAATAGCTTTTTGAAAAGTAAATTTGTTTCCAAACAGATAATTAAACTTGATTTTTGATAAAGTTCTATTATAAAAGAATTTTAAATGGAAGGTTAAATGTTTTGTTTTAAATTTGAAATTGCAAGTTAAAATGTAATATGATTAAAAAAGAAAAAAAAACTTAAAATTTAAGTAAATAAATTCAAAGGCTTTCCTTATATAAGTTTCCTATGTAAATAAGAAATATTCTCTACCTTTATTTAAGGTTTATAAATTAATATTTAAATTGGTTAATGTTTAAATATATGTTCATTTTGAATCCTAAATTCAAAATGGGATTTAAATTTAAATTTAAAAGTGTAATGTTTAAATTACACTTAAATGATTAATGAAATCATTAATAAAGAAATTTATTATCTTAGAAATAATTAAGGTAATTAAAATAATTTAATTAATATGGTAATGAAAGAATGATTTATTTGATTTTAAATTTATAATTTAGTTTAATTTATAATTAGGGTTGACTAATAATAATTAATCTAAGATAATTTCTTAAGAAAGTAATTAAGGAAATGTTATTAGTTAATATAGATAAATTAACTAGAGCTTATTAAGTAACTAAATTAATGTGATTAATTTTGATAATTAATTAGATTAATTAATTTAGATAATCAATTATAAATTGTTTTAAATGTAATTACTTAACAAGAGCAATTAAGGATTAATCACTTATTGTAATTAATTTTGGATATTTTGATTTATTAAAGTTAATTAATTATGTAATTGGGTTAAAAGGTTGATTTAATTAATATGATTAATTAAGAATAATTTAATTTATTAAAGTGTTTGAGAAATAAATTTATATCAAAATATTTGTAATTAATAAATCATTATTCGATAATTAATTCATAAGTAATAAATTTACTTGGAAATAAATTGAATTTATTAGGATTAAACGATTAATTAATCCTACTTATAAATGACTATTGAATACTTGACCTTACTTATGAATGATTGTATTGTATGAGATGCCGTGAATTGATTGTCCTATCTGATCTGTGATATGTTATTCTATAAATTGTGGTATGTATAATTTATTCATTTATTTATGATACATCTGTATATTATCTGTGAATCTGTGAATGGACGATAAGCGTTATAGTTTATATCGCTTATCAACTATATTTCTGCGTTTTGATATGTGATGATTGAAAAATGTTGCACTATTGTATTAAACCCCTAGACCACACTTATACACACACAAAGATGGATTTCACGAGGAAATCAATTAAGTCACAGATTTTGAAATGACTTTAAAGGCTGAATATTTAAATTCAAATGTTTTGGAAATGGGTTGGATTTAAAGTGAAAAGTTTTTTGAAATGGAATTTCAAAGATGAAATTTATTTTTAATAACTTAATTGAGTTTTGAAATTTAAATATTTTGATTTAAATTTGAATTAAATATTTGAAATTGAATTCTATGATTTGGAAACTAGGATATAAAGAAAAGTTATTCGACTTATAAATGAGTTATATGGGTTTTTAAACCATTTTAAATGTATTGATTTGGAAATTTGAATTTAATTCAAGGGCTTTAACTCGTGTAAATATAATTGAATTTTTCTGAAACGAAAACTGTTTGTTTTCAAATAATAAAAGCTTTCACATAAGAAATGAATGTCGAATTTGTGTTAAAAAGAATTTCAAGTTTGAGAATGAAGATAATTTCCAAGTTATGAAAACAATTTGAAAGCTGTAAGTTAAATCTTTGATATAAAGATTTAACGAGTTAATCCAATTGGAATGGTAATTGTTTTGAAGTCTATGAATTGATCTTTGTGAAATAAATCTTTTTGTAATATAAAGATTTGAAATGGTAATTGGTTTAAACCATTTGAAAAGGAAAGTTTTTGGGTTTTAAGTTGTGACTTAATTGAAATCCCAATATCCATATATTTCTTGTAAATGTTGCGCTCACTATTCGGTTTAGCCGGGGAAGGACCTTTGTGTCATATAGCCCATTCCGAATATGTGATATGTCGTTATGAATTGCATATGAAGACCGGTGTTGAAGACCGGATATTTTCGAAAACGGAAGGACAACTCGTCGAATGTCTTTGCATCGACTGGTCCCCGGTATAGAGACTCCATATGTGATGGGAAGTCCGAATGTGATTAGTGAATATCCGGATTGCAAGGACTTCTTTGGAAGTGCCTACGGTTCTGTTCGAACCCAGAACAGACTTGTATGGTTACGTGTCTGACATTACAAATTGAGATATAAAGCTGATTTCTTTCAAATATATTTCTGTTGGTGGCGGAGAATTTATTCTCTTAGCTTAACACCCTTCTCTGAGATTTACGAGCTCAGAGGTTATGTAGTTGAAGGTTATTAGCAAATATATTCCCGCTAATGTGACATGCTGAGTGTGGCAGTGAAATGATCATTGTTTGATCATTTGTGATATGATCATTTGTTTGATCACTTATCTTTGTGATCATTTCTATGATCATTTGCTGACCCAAAGCACAACTTTTGTATAAAGCGTGGCTTTGTGGACGAGACTTCGTCGAGCCTCACACCCCGAAATGGTCAAAACAGGAAAGATGCGGCAAGGTTATGAGGGGTAGCTCCCTTTAGGGTATGTGCATTTCCTTCTGGATAGAGGTGGTATCATGGTATGGAGCCCAGATATTTAACCTATGTGGTTACTGCGAGTTTATTACTTTGTGGTTGTTGGTTATCGGGATCCCGAGAAAAGGTCGTTTACGATCGGGGGATGGCATACTCGTGTCAGTAGTTGCCCAGTTAGGGGTAACCCGGCCTTGTGTTGGCAGAGATCCGGTTAGGTTCTCGGGGACGTCCTTCCAGAGGCGTTCTCATGTGGCAACGGGAAGTTCCTTAGCCTGACCATTTGTTGGAAATCCAAAGAAACAATACGAATCCTGTACGGTTTTAGTTGTATAACCTGCCATGGAATGTGGCGGTAACCTACTATTGAACATGGTAGCTATAGTAGGCATAAGTGCGAAATGTCTATGCTGGCTATGATTTATATCTTTACTTTCGAAATGATTTTTACTACACTATGCACTAGTAATAATATCAAATGTTTCTTTTAATGCGTATCAAGCATCTTTGACTATCATAAGGAGAAATCTCCTCTGATTCTGCGTTTGCATTGTGTGTGTGTGCGGGAGGCCTTATGGTAGTCTCATTTTTCAAAAAGCATTGCGAATTGACTTTAAAATCCTTTGTTGATTGTTTTAAAAGATAAACTGTTTTTGTTACTCACACCAGTCCCAAGACTGATCCGGAGTTTATTGTTTCTTTCCTAAACTCTGGGTGCTCATTATTTTCTACACGAGCAGTCTAGAGTTTGGGTTTTTCAGATAGTCAGGTTTAGTAGATTATCTAGAGTTAGTTCAGTCTTTGGACCACACCAGTCTTGCTTAGCTTGGTGCATTGTTATTGGGAGTTCGAGCTATTGCTGGATTGGTTCTTGGAGTTGGGAGTTGCGGTTTTGGAGTTCTCTTTTGAAGACTATCTTAGAGTTATATTGTTCCGCTGCTAGATGTTATCTATTTTTCTTTTCCGCTGCTATTTTATTGTATCATATCTCTGATGTATATTGATATCTATTGGATCATCTGTTGTATCAGATATTGTATCAAAACTATATATCAATGTATTATTCTTTTATTCCGTTGTGTTATTTACTTAATGTTGTTATAAGCTCCGGCGAATCGGATTTTAACGGTCGAATCTATGGCATTCGAATACGATTTGAAGTATGGATGTCGATTTTCGAGCAGGCAAAATCCGCGTCGTCACACTTTTGACTTTTTAGATGGATCCTCTCGCTCATCGAAGTCTTTCTTTTCTCGTATCTGCATTTGTACACTCGAACCCATTCCCTCTCATCTCGACAACAAGCTTCAACCTTTGAATATATTCTTATTTCCCATTCCTCCTCTGTTTGCGAGGCTGGTGACGGTTGGAAGATCGCTTCAACCAGCGTGAGTATTGGCGAATTCCTCAAGATTATCATAAAGGCCGCGTCCTCTCATGGTACCCGACACATAGAATAAATATGGAGCCTAATTAATGGAGAATAAACATGAAAAATATGTGTATAAGTGATTGTAACCCTAGTGAAACGTGTAACGTGTTTGGTGGAGAGCCTAAAACGACATCACAAACTAGATCAGCTAGCCATCGTATAAGGAATCAGACTAACTTCGGGCGCAATATGGTCCGGACTAGGTGTCATCTATTTAAATATGAAGTCTTCCCCATTGAGTGCATCAAAATCATTGTAGACATTGCTCAAATCTCCGAAGTCTACGCCATCATCTTTAATCAAGAATCCTAACATCGTCCAACTTCTGGAGCATCATCTTTACGGCTTATTTCAAGGAGAGGCGAGCTCAAGGCAACATGACTCATCCTTGGAGTCTCATCTTATGATTTATTATCTGATCATTGGATTCTGCACTGAAATCATTATCGTCACTGGACGAAGACTCATCGCTACTGCTCTCAATTTCACTCTCCTCCTTTTCTATGTCTATCGCGGCCCTGCCTTCTCTATGACTAAAGTCTTATTTGCATAAAAAATTGGCAAACACTCAAATCATTGTTGTAGAGTTGTGAAAATTGTTTGTAGTATATAGCTATTATTTGATGAAAATTAGCTGTGGACGTTTAAAGTAGAAAATTAGTAATTTGCAATAAAAACTATGTAAAGGACTTAAATGTAAAAAACATAGAATTTATAGTGGTTTGGCCTGAATGTGCCTACGTCCACCGTTCCTCTTTTATTATCCCTTTTATTTCTGGTTACAAGTAAATGCTTTTAATACGAGTAAAAATGCTATTAGAACTAAGATTTTTCCCTCTCGAAGTTGTCTATCATTATTGCTGAAAGCTTCGCTTTTCAGCATCCCCTTCCTTTATGATGCCATGGGCTTGGTATTTATAGAATGTAGATATGAGGAGAGGCAGCTGAGTACATAGTATTTGGACTTTTGTACAACCTTCCTTCCTCCAAGTTTTGGTTCAACTTTCCTTACACGATTATCAAGGTATTCCTCTTGTGGCGACCGCTATATGCATCCAAGAACCCTGAATCGCGTCATGAAGAGATCCCCGAAGTCGTCGTGCCATGACGAAAATTTTCAAATTTTTTTAGGCCGGCTTTACGCGGGTTGAGCCCCAAGAAAACCTTCGCCCGACTCCAAGAAGCATTACACCCAGTCGACTCCAAGTTAAACCAAAAAATTTTCATGCCTGACTCCATGCAATGACTGAACCAAAGATTTGCTTCGGTCATCGGACAGACTCCGAGTAGGTTCCCTATTTCCAAGGTCTGACTCCAAGAAACCGTCGAACAAAAGTTTTGGTTCGGTCATCGTACCACCTCCAAGCAGATTCCAGATTTTCAATGTCCGACTCCATTTTGGTTCGATCAGCCGACCAACTCCAAGTAGACTCAAGATTTTCTAGCTTCGACTCCAAGCAAGCACCGAACCAAAGTTTTGGTTTGGTAATCCGACCGACTCCAAGCAGACTCCAGAAATTCAAGGTTCGACTCCAAGCAAGTGCCGAACTAAAGTTTTAGTTCAGTCATCTGACTGACTCCAAGCCGACTTGAGATTTTCAAGCCCCGACTCTAAGAAAGCATCGAACCAAAATTTTGGTTCGGTAATCCAGCTGACTCCAAGAAGATTCCAAATTTTCAAGGCCCGATTCCAAGCAAGCGCTGAGCCAAATTTTCGGTTTGGTAATCCAACTAACTCCAAGCTAATTCCAGATTTTCAAGGCTCGACTCCAAGAAAGCGCCGACCAAAGTTTTGGTTCAGTCATCAGGCTAACTCCAAGCAGACTCGAGATTTTCAAGCCCTGACTCCAAGCATGCGCCAAACCAAAGTTTTGCTAATCCAACCGATTCTAAGCAGACTCCAAATTTTCAAGGCTCAACTCCAAGAAAGTGTCGAAAGAAAGTTTTGGTTAGGTAATCCGACCGACTCTAGGCAGATTCCAAAATTTCAAGGTTCGACTCCAAGCAAGCGCCGAACCAAAGTTTTGATTCGGTCATCAGGCCGACTCCAAGAAAACTCGATATTTTCAAGCCCCAACTCCAAGAAAACGCCAAAACAAAGTTTTGGTTCGGTAATCCAACCGACTCCTAGGAGATTTCAGATTTTAAAGGTCTGACTCCAAGCAAGCACTGACTAAAGTTTTGGTTCATTCGTCAGGCTGACTCCAAGCACACTCGATATTTTCAAGCTCTGACTACAAGCAAGTTCTGAACCAAAGTTTTTATTCGATCATCGAACCGGGGATCCTAGCTTGCTATTGGACTATTGACCTTGAATGGCGATAGCGTGTCTCGGTATCGGCCCCACGAGACGATGGTGGACAAATCTTAAGACGATCATATTTCTTAATCCATAGCTCGGATTGAGACGTGATTTCGACCTATGTCCATATCTTGATTTCTAGAGTACCTCCATACTAATTTGACTCGATTCCAGAACAATGACGTTTTGCCCTTGGCTCCTCATATTCACCATTTAGTGGGTGAAAATGCCCTCAACATTTTATATTTAAGTCGGGCCACAATCGGGATTCCTCTTGCACATCAAGTCTATTTTGACTCATATCAAAAAGTGTTTGCAGGCATTGTCAGTATTTCAATCTTTTGACAAACTTTTATTACATATGTGACATAAAATATTTTTATCTTTCTTTTAAAACTATATTTTTACTATATTTTTAGGTTATGCATAGAGTAATGGTTTTCAACTTCTTAAATCGATACTATCTAGTTATTTCAATGACATGTTCACATAGTGACATAAGCAAAATTCACATGTACAAGCACATGATATTTTAAGAAGAAAGTGATAACATATACTATTCCTTTTTACCACTTATATGCACACATACACAAACACATGCACACGCACACGCACGCATATACATACATACATACATATATGAACAACTAACTTTCATGCACAAACCTTTTACAAAGATGAATATGAACAATATTTATAGGATAACTAAGTGTATTAATTTACAATTTGATAACAACACATGGTTTATATTTTAAATCAAGTAACGTTTGAGCTTTCTTTTGCACAAAAAATTGTTTGGACTCATACTGAAAATGTTTGCATGTGCTGCTAGTCTTTTTGCTTTGCAAATCCTTTCTTACATGGCATATGATACTTTTATCTTAGTTTTAAAAATCAAGCTTGCTATTCTTTCCTTTCATGTCATGCATAAAGTAAAGGATTTTCAACTTTTTAAATTGATATTGTCTAATTGGTTCAATGGAAATTTAAGTAAATATCACTTGATATTTCAAGAAGAAAGAGATAACAAGCACTATTCTTTTTTATCACTTTCCTAATTATTAGTATTTTCCTAATTGGAGCTCTGTTTTGGTTAGTTGTGTGTTTAATAGTTTCAAATATCCACCACTCCTAAAAACTCATTAGATGTATTATTTTTAATTATCATAACAATTACGAGCCACCTTATCATTTTTTTTGGAAATATTACGTTTGTTGATAGCGGTCTTCCATGCCATTTCTATGCATATATATACACATATGCATGTGTGTATATATATGTGTGCACTTATGTGTGTTTTTGTGCATGTTTTTTTATGCATGTGTGTGTGTATTCAAAAAATGATTTTGTGTTGCTAAGTTTCTTTGTAATATTTCATAACTATACAACCATATTTTCATAATTATGTACTTTTTTTCTTCCTTATGCTATCCAATCCATTGGCTTTCCTTTTTAAAGTTAAGGGTTATGTTTTCAATAGAAAAAAAACACCATCCATTTAGGTTGTTTTTCCTACCTTCATCAATGAGCCATATTTCCATGCTCTATGTAAAAGGCTAGAGGAAAAAAAATTCACTAGAGAGTCACACCTTATAGAGGAGGTTGTGTCGATAAAATGGGTGTCAAGGTAAGAGGCAATGTTCTAAATACTGATGCAAATAGAAATGTATCCAAAGTATCAATGAGAGGTGTTAAAAGATTTTGATTTGTACCTTGGGAACTCTTCAATACGTAATGGTAATGCTAATTAAAATAAGTAGCTTGACATGATTTGACATAAAATTTCATGGTATGAGCTCTTTGAAATTTTCATTATCCATACCTTTTATTGGACATGGTCTCTTCTCGATGATCTTTAGTGATAAACATATTACTCGTGTATGACACATATGAAACTATATGTAATTGTATGCATATTGAATAAACTAAAGTGTTTGAAAGTAAAAACAATCATTATTTTAAACTAAGGAAAAGGTATCAATGGTGGTTAGAGAATCTAAACAAAAGGCTGCAAGACATACAAATCAACTTTTTTATTTGTACATTGTGAAAATCTCATCTTGGATCTTGACTTGAAAATTTGATTTTGATTTCTTATTAAAAAAATTCGCAAGAAGATGGTAAAGTTGTTGGCTATTGGGATAATGCACATTCAGTGATAGTAGTGACTATCTATTTTGATTAATACTTGCTTAGTTATTGTAAATCTAGTGGTTTTATGATATTTTTGGAATCAGAATGATAGTTAAGTTTCAAACTATTTGTTGTTTGATAATTTATATTTAAAATAGTTTGATGTAGGTTTTATGAATATTTCTTCACCGGATACTTTTTACTTCAAACCTATTTGGTTTAAGTAGTCAATTTGTCCACTTTATTGGCCAACATCAACTACATTCTAAATCAAGCTCAGTTAGGGGTATACATATGATAGATGTTATAATAAACATGAGTTAGACTGTAGAATGACATTGATCTATTGATAAA
Source organism: Allium cepa (assembly GCA_030765085.1). Classification (NCBI taxonomy): domain Eukaryota; kingdom Viridiplantae; phylum Streptophyta; class Magnoliopsida; order Asparagales; family Amaryllidaceae; genus Allium; species Allium cepa. The sequence goes on along the minus strand of CM060943.1, from coordinate 472,802,560 downwards.
TCACACAAGTGTTGCTATATATGCACAATATCATTTAGTATTCGATTGATGCCAATAAAATAACATAAAAATGTTCCAAAATTTTATGATTTAACTATATTTGATCTTGATTTTATTAACATTTTCACTAAAACAAATATTTACAATTTACCATAAGTCATACCTATAAGTTACCAACCAAGCCATGCAATTCTTACTTAATATTGTTATTCATTTTCTGTTCCCCCAACTCATATTTGTTTCAGGCGATACTATTTCCTTTCGTCAAGAATAAATCACCATATTTATATATCATGTTTTTCTTTATAATGGGTTGCTACATGCACACACATAATGTATTTCCATCACATTTATAAATACGATAAGATCTAATGGCTAACTCTAACGACATACATCTATATGTTAGTTATTTATGACCAAATAAATTTTTTCATGTGTGCATGCACGCGTGCGTGCACACGTACAGATATACACACACATACATACAAGACTGTATGGGAAAGTTATTAATGTTTTCAACATTGAGATTTTTTGCACTACTGTTAAATATTCTTTTAAAATAGTTGTCCGCCAATCAAATTATTACTCTTAATATATGTCGTATCATATTTTTCCGTAGGTGTTTTAGATTAATATATGAGACCAAAGAGATTACAATTATTTTATCTTTGAAAGGAAATACACATAATCCAATGGATGGACTAACTGCTAGTCTGAAACCTTAAGTAATCTTAGTAAGATTATAAAACTTAGACCCAAAATTATAAAGCCTGAAGCGATACATATGAGACGGTCTACGATACTAATAGGTTTATTGATCTAGTTCGTTTCCTAAAGAACTAAGACTGGATGACTAAATCGAAAAGTCTAGAAAATACAACATCTTGTTTAGTTATTTATAAGTACATGATACTAAGTAAGAACCAAAAGGCGAAGTGATTATCACCCCAAGGGAACAGAGCTTCAGGAGAGATAAGACCAACTGAAATGAATGCATGGTAATATTATGATGCCGTGAGATCTTAATCATCCATGTGTACATCTCACATATTGTAAAAGAAAAGACACTAGTATATACATGTCATCAAACCATGCACTATATCCAAAGCAAGCTGGATTGATGCCTAGTGTCAGTAATCTAGCATGTTAACTCAATAGTGCAGTTTACATCATCAATCCGCGTCTTCTCCAAATAGCTATAAATGGGCGCCGATCCCAATGCAAAAATGTTTTTTTGCATCAACATAATTTAAATAGTAAGAATAAATTGTACTTTCCTATGTTAGAGCATTTTGCAAAACATTGTAATAGTTTCGCTTTGGTATTAGTCTCTAAAGAAGGAAACAACAGTGTTGACGTACGGATTCAACCTGAACCACTATAATCAACATCTCTTTACAACATTTCACCTTTGGCTTGGTATTTAACATTCTCCCTTGGAATATGACCAAAACCTAAACAATTAGTACTTTCGCTCGAAATTAAACCCATCTTCAGTGATAACATTTATCTTTTGGTAACCAGCCTACCGAAGTTCCCAATATCAAGGCAATTGATTGAACCTTGTTCTTTGGTCTTTGAGGTGTTGGTGTAATGAAAAATCACAATAACAGTTTTAGCTCTATAATCATCATCTTCATCAATCAACCATGAATAGATTCAATGACGACTAAAATAATAATGAAGATTTCAGCTTAGAAATTCCCCTCAACCTTTGGATTAAGCTTATAGATTAAGACAATAACAAATGCTTAACAATTATCTGATAGAGTTAAGGGTATGCCTTATGGGCAATTATGCAATTTATTACATATATCTGACTCGATAACCTATTTATTTGTAATAAAGGTGTTTAATTTCTATGATATACTTTGTTTATTGTTATATGTGATTAATTAACTAATTAGTTTACAATATATTTAATAGAAAGTCCTTAAAATATATGTTATGTGATAGTAATTACAACGTTTGTAATTATGAGAAATTCATCACAATAAAACATATATTATTTTAATATTCCTTGTCAAGATGTCTTGATAAAAGATATCGATTCATTTGTATAGACTAGAGTACGTAACGTTCCCCAAATGTTGGGCAATGTATTACTTATGATTTCTAGAGGCACTAAGGTGCTATGTACTAATAGTTATTGGTTAACTACGAAATGACCCACTCAAGATTTTTCTATTAGTTACTATAACTAAGGTTAAACAAAGAATCTCAAAGTGATGATATTACACAGTTCTCTTGACTTAAGAATACTATTGAACTTCAATATAGACACTTCATTTTGGTTATAGTTAAATTGTAGTACAATGTCCATGAAACAACTATAGTTGGATTTAAGTTGAAGCAGTGGGAGTGAAACACTATTCCATAGAGAATTGATCTCCTCATTCTTTAGGGGTTAGTTTCACGGTCAACTGTAGTTAGCTCAAAATCGAAGTCTCTGGCTAGAGAAATACAATTAATAATAACTATTATTATTGAAACAAGGATTTTGAATTTGGACTAATCAAGTTGAATGTGGACGATGTTTGTATTTTGAGCAAATACAAATTCCATAAGTCCTAATGTGATATGGTGTTGATGAAAAGAATTAATGTAACCAACAATTACTATTGGGTAACGCTTATAATAGTAAAATTGGATTTTATCAGAAAGATGTGTAACTGAAAAATTCAATGAAAATGCCACAGCACTAGCTTAGTTGAAGTATGAATGTTAATATTCAAATTATTCGATATTAATCGCTAATTGAATTTAAATCCTCGAGTCACACAATCGTAATGATGAATATTCCAAAAATCCACATGATTTAATTAATTAATAATCACAGTAAACTAATTAAATTAATTAATATTTATAAAATATCAATTATTATATAGTATTTTGAGTTTTTGAATGTCATTGCTATTTAATAAATTGCGTATATAAAAGTTATATATGCATACACTAATATATGACACCAATGAAATATTTAAATTGGATTTAGATAGATGAATTGCTAATAGGTTTGGGAAAATATAAAGAATCATCATGCTACATTCTTGGCTAGCCTTATTAGGAGGAGGGGAAGATTTCTCAAATGGAACTTGAAAGGGGAAAGTGTAACTAAAGGAAGGAAAGTGGTCCTCCTCTTTTATTCTAACTAATTGCCAACTTAATTGATAATTCATTCACCATCTTTTGCTCTCTTCTTTGTCCTTTCATGGTCGAAATTCACTGGCTTCATTAAAGTGAAATTCCTAAAAAATCTCAAATAAACCTAAGTGAAATTCCATGGCTTCATCGACAAAGTATCTTTTGTACCAAGAGCGTTTCAAAAAATCACAACATGATATAATCACAATATACATACATCCCATCCATGCGACATCCCAAAACATGGAAAAACAATATAATATCACATTATACTTTGATATAGCATAAAATATACTTTTTTATTATTGTTTTAAGCAAGTTACCTTATTATTATGTAAGAAAAATTGAGCTATCATTGCCATTTAGTCCAAATATGCTTCGTGATTACCCATTCTCAACTTAAGTTTAAATATTAGTCACATATAATAAGAGATATGATATGTTTGCATTAATTTGATGTAAAATCAACATAACGTCTTTGTTTAGGTTAATTCTCGACAAACTATTAAGGATCAAAAGCTCTAAACAAAATAAAGGTTTCAAAAGTAAATTTTTTGCATACTACATAAACTTTCCAAAACCACATTAGGATTGCAAAGTACGACATAAGTTATAGTGTTGTTTTAAAGACGATAAAATTAGAATTGGATATACAAGCATATACCCAGCTTATAAATCTGCATATTTAATCTAGAAAACATCAAAAATTTGCGAAACTCTTAGAATAAAAGTTGTTCCTTATCTTGTTATATTTTTGGAAAGTAGAAGATCGTCAAAATTGATAAACCTTTTGAAAGTTATGATCAAATGAATTCAAAGCTGTTATGTGGAATTTGCATTTTCATGATAACAATAAACTTATTAACTCAACTTTTGAATTTAGTTAACATTTCAAATCAAAATTGCACTCAAAAGTAAAATTGTTTTCCAAAGTCATAGCTTTATAATGAATGTAAAATTGCCTAAAACGGATTAGTGTTCTAAAATTTATGATCCAAAAAAAAAAAATCATTGATTTAGCATAAAAATTTCTATGTTTTACCAAATATCCTTAATTTATTCAAGGCATTTTTTGTCAATAACAACCTTTTATCTATAGTTTATAAAACCTGAAAATTCAAATTCATCTAGTGTTTACCACAAAAACTTCTTATAAAAGAAAAACATTTTTTTTCTTCATTAATATTTCATTTAGTTCATAATTTCATTATATACAAAAAATTTAAAAGCAAAAACATATTATTTTCCTAGTAAAATTTTTTGCTTTCAAAGAAATTCCTTGAAAATACGAAAACCTTTTATACAAAATTTTCTTTGAAATTATTTTACCCTAAATATGAAATGTATATCATTTATTATTTTCTCTTTATGTATTCTTATCAAAATAACCTACAAATTATATATTATTATTATTTTCGTTCCAATATCTTTATTTCGTTTGTGAACTTCATTTTTGCAACAATCCAAAATCTCGAACACTACGTATTTTTATATCTAATTTTTTAAAATATTTGAATCTTGATTAAAGGTGATTAAATTGATTTTATGACCTTTTTAACCTCCTTTAATTAATAACTTATGATAAGAAACCGGTTTTGAAATATGTTTACAAAAATAAACAGTTCAAAGAAATATCGATAATGCGATTGAAAATCATTTTAGTGATAAACGGATTTTTACTCGACATAAGTTGTTCGAACTTGTTCTGCTTGCCTAGAAAATTAGTGTATTTAATTAGCAACTAAAAATATTTTTCTTAATAATGGTGTTTAGTGGGGTAGGACGATGACATGGGGTAGAAGATATTTTGTGGAGATATCTTCCTAAGGGGAGTGAGGTGTAAAGTTGGCATGTGAGAAGGAGGGTGCATAGTGACCTTCCAAGGGGGTTTGGAGATAGTAGTAATTTCTTGTTAACATCTATTTAGTCACTTCATATGTTTCATAAACCACTTTTTACAAAACTAAAAAGATAAAAAAAATATAGCTTTTATCCTCTTGTCTTTACCTTTAATTCATAAACAATAACAAATCAACACCAAGCTTCACCAAAATATGGCTAAGGGCAAAGCACAATATTGGAGATAAGAATATCAAGTCAAAAATAAAGAAAGGAGCATAATGGGGAGTTTCATGCTTTGGCCGTGAGTAATATTGGAGCTAGGACGGTGGTTATGAGCTTTTTGAAGCCAAAGGTAGTATATTTGGGCTTTTTGGTGATAGTAGGAAGTGGCATTGTGTTCTTAGTGCTTGTGCTTGTTGTTAACAAAGAGTTTGGTGAGTAAATCGCCATTGAAAAGTTATTAATATGTGTATATATGTTATGTGCAAATGTGACAACCTACCTCTATACCCATACTATCTTAGAGCGTTACAGAGTATAAATGATACGGAGAATGAGGCTATATAGGGTACATACGTGAATCTTCCCTTGGACTGGTACCGGTACATATTATAGTATATAACTAATCCATATTTACATGTTATTGGTACAAATGTAACGACTCAGAAATTCGAACACTTCATCTTTAAATATCTCAACTTTTGAAAATTTATTAAATATCGAAAATACGATTTAACAACCCTATTAAAACCTTTTCAATTAATAACTAATGTTAGAGAACTTGTTTTGAAATGTGTTTTCAAAAATATATTCTTTGAATAAGTAATAAAAGTATGACTGAAAAATGTTTTGTTAAAAATCGGTATTTTGTTAAATAAAAGTTATGGGAATAATTGCACACTTGTAGGATGTCAAATGAACAAATTAATGAGAGCTTAAAACCTTTTATATCTAATGGTAATTAATTAACTAAAATGCTTCTAGAAGGAAGGACTAAAGGACCCTTGATTCAAGGAGCAAAAGGTGGAGTGAATTAAGGAAGTTATGGTGTGTAAGAGCATGGTTGTCCATGACATCTTGGCTGGTCATTTGAGGGCAATGAGGGTCATTTAGCCACTTCCTAAAGCCTATAAATAAGCATCCATAGTTACTTAAGATAGTTACAAAAGCATTTAAAAAAGTTTCACTTTATTTCACTCTTTTTCCTTCTCAAAACTCTCTAACTCAGAGTATTAAATACTCCCCAAACTTCTCCAAACTCATTCTATCGTCCTAATATAGTGTATAACATCACTCCACCACTTCAAACCAAAAGAAGCGGAGCCATTCTCCCAAAACTTGCTTGGGCCGTGAGAAATTCGGCATGATATTGCCAAGGCTGTGCACTTTATAGACTCCATCCCCTCTTGGTTGTGCTTATCTATGGCAATCCCCCTCTTATTTGTGTGCTTGGGTTGTAGGTAGGAAGGTTTTTGTGTTGTTGCAAGGTAGATGTTGAAAAGAGCTAGCTTGATTTGGTTGAAAAGTGAATTATCTCACTCATTAATCAAAACCCATAAAACATGCCGTATGTGATATCAAGTGTTAATTTTGCTTGATAATATTGCTTACTAAATATTAGTAATAATAGACGTTAACTGCTTAAAGTTATAACCATGATTATATGCTTCAAAAAGTATGTGATTTGCTAGAGTATTGCCTTTTAATCCATTAAGATGTGTAGTTCAAATCAAGTGCATTCGAATGCTTAAAATAGAAATGTTAACTTGTTTATATGTTAAAACATGTCTTGTAATAATGTGGATGGAATTTGGAATCAAATATGTGTAAGAAAGTGAATGACACTAGACATTGGTTTGGATACGGAATTGCGTATAGCGGTAGTCGCTATAAACATACTTTGAAATCCGTTCCTTTTTTCTTACCTTTTAAACTCCATATTTCAATTATTTTCTAGTAAAATGTTTCACATAATTATAATAGTATAAAAGCTAGTCATAAGTGAAGTTTTAAAGCCATGTATTTATAAAACAAAGCCATTGAAGTTATGGCCCATATAGCGACAATCGCTGTGGATGAAGTTTTGAAAAATAGTTTTTAGCAAAGTTTAAAATATTGATAAATTGGATTTTTTATGAAATCATTTCAAGGGAGTTTTTATAAAAGATAAATAAGTATTTTAAAGAAAGCAAGAATTTTAAATATGTTTTAAATGATTACATTAAGTTTTAAAGAAAAGATTATTTCTATTTTATATATTGTTTATTTATAAATAAAATAAAGGTTTCCAAAATCAGTATTAAGTAAATATTTTTAAAGTAATATTTCCTATAACTATTTATATCATATTTATAAGTAATTTAAAAGTATTTTACTTATTTATAAGTTTATAAACCATTTTTAACTCATTTATAAAAATAAGAGCTTTTACACACTTTCTTCCTTAACCTATTTTAAATTCTATTTCGTTATTTAATCAAAATACTATATATAAATCATTTTAAAAAGAGTTTCAAATCTATCTACGCAAATAATTTCAAAAAACTTCTGATTTAAAAGAAGGGATGATAAGTAACAACTATGTAATGACTCAATGAAAACCATAGATATTTGCTCCTATTTCCTCTTGGGAACTTCAAGCTGTTGCAACATGTCACTCAGTTTCTTTTGCTCTGCCTTCACCAATTGACAGTTCATACACTTCAGATGAATGTCCTAACATCCTTCTTTATCCGTTCCCAATCGTAACTCTACCTCATATCATGGTACATCTTATTATCGTCGAGATGTATGGTCAACTTGGAATGGTGGCACTCTTGTAGCACCTCGTCTCGCAATCCGTCAACATCGGAGACAAACGATCTCTCATCCTTACGGTGCTTAGCTTCTCAGTCGAGCCCATATTGCTTTTTATCCTCGGACTCCACTTGTAACGACCCGGATTTTTCATCGTTGAGTTTGGAATATTTAAATGGGTTTAAATATTTAATTTGGATTATAAATTGATTTTGAATATGAAAAGTTTGGTTTTTATTCAATAAAATAGACATAGAATTTAATATAGCAGTATGTTGGATAATGTAACTATTTAATTTGATAATTAAGGATTGAGTAAAATATTTAATCTTGAGTTTCAAGCTTGTTAAAAATATTATAAAGGCTTAGAAAATTCATATTGATAATGCTGAAGGTGTAGAACTTTTAAAAGTAAATTTAAAAGTGTTTTGTTTGGTTTTGAAATTTTATCGTTTAAATCGATATTTAAAAATAGCCTTCCAAGGAACAGTCTCAGAAATTGACGAAACTAGTTTCATTAGATCCGTAATAATGTATTATTGTCGGATTTCAATTTTCGTAACATTTGGAGTTTTTGTGTGAGCACATGGTAAGTAAACGCTGAAATTTATTTTGAAAATTTAATATAAAAACTGGATCCAAAAAGCTATCTTCTCCATACGATCGAATGAGGACTTGAAACCTTTTCCATTTCGTTCGGAATAAGGGTATAACCTTATAAACACCTAGCGGCATGCCTCGATAGGAGTTTGAAATTTAAGTTGCATTCATCGAGATAAATTTGAATTTGAATTTAATTAAATATATATTTATTTATATAACCTAAGTCAACAGTAAGGATTCTTCTCCAGCCTGCTTTCCTTCAACATCATAGCTTTTTGCCTTCAAATCACCGCAGCTTCCCTCAAATCACCGTCCCTCTACTCGTACATGCAACCATTCCATCGTGTCTCCTGTTGTCCTTCCTTTATAATTCACGCATCGGATCGAGAAAATTATCTCGTTCGAATTACAGAAAAAAAACAAACAATTCGATCTCCGTAAATAATCAATGGCCATACAAGATTGGTGATATCTTCTTTTTCTTTCGTTCACAAATCGAATCTCGTTCTCAATAAAAATCGAACCCTACTTCTCTGAAGCGAAGTTCGATGCCGCTACGGTGAGGTGATGCATCAAAGCCTTATCTCGATGCGGCAAGGAGGGAGACTCGCGATCGAAGGAGGGCACGCGAGGCCGTAGAGAGTAGGGCAGAATCGAGCGCACGTGTGGGCAACAACTGGGAAGTCGCGGTCGATTTTGGGTTTTCTTCTCATTGTGAGGCTCGAATCCAGGAGTTGTCAATGTCGCGTAGGAGGGTTGTGTTCGCGATCTTGTCAGGTAATGGCGAGGTCGACTACGATTTTGGGAGGCAGTAAGGTAATATGTTAGTCAGGGAATTTATTTAGATTCATTTTTAGTTGAAACCATATGAGAAGAGAAATAAAGATATGAAAGAAAGGTATAACTTCTTTCTCTTAAATACTTACATATACATAGAAATATAAATAAATTTACAATGGAATATTTAAATGCAGTTTGTATATATATCTTTATTTAAAAATATGTAGATAAACAGAAATATTTTTTCATTTAAAAGGTTGTTGATTATAAACAGTTCGAAAATAAAAAATATATATGCAATAATGTCAAGCTTTTATATGTATATGCATACATACCTATTTTAATCCAGAGGTTTATATATAAGACTTTTGGGACATAAATATGAATATTAAAATATTTGAAAGTTTAAACAAAATTAGGTTTTTGGAATCTATCATTTATTTTTAAGTATATATGTGGTTTAAAAATATAAAAAATTGTTAGTTTAAAAATTTAATCATTAGTTAATTAAATTTATTTAATGGTAATTTATGGTTAGACTATTTCAAATATTAATAAATCATATAATATTATACAAGGTCTAAAAATCATAGAGAGGCAAGCTGGACGGGAATGGGTTGCGAAATCAAATCAAAGGTGAGTTAATCTCACTCATTTGGGTCTAATTTAAATTTAAATGGTTAAATTTAAATAATTGGTTGAATGATTGAATTGATTTGATGTGGTATATTGTATAGTAATATATAGTATATATTGGAGTGATTGATTTCCCGCATTATATAGCGGATGAGACCCTATTCGCCTCATAATAGCGGATGATATTATATAAATCCCATATACCGCGATATTCCACCTCGAAGTGGAATTGGTATTTTGTGTTATGCTAACTCTGTGGATGCAGGGAAACAGGTTGGAGGGATCCAACTGGTTTCCTCAAAATTATTTAAATTGTTTAATATTCTGTGTTATGAATATTTGATATTTTGTGATGAATTATATTGACAATTGGAATATTGAATACTATGGTTTGCTTGAATATATTTCGGTACACCGGGTCATCAAAATATTTAGAATTGGATTTTTGGAAGAAATATAAGAGTAAATTTTGGAAGTGAAATAATTATAGAATAAAAATAAGAATGAACTGAAAAGAAATAAAAGTGATTTAAAAAAACTGAAGTTAAATCGTAAAGTAGAGATTTAAAACAAGTTTTAAATCAAAGTAAAATCTGGAATTCAAGTTAGTGAATCTCAGTTTTTAAACAAATAAAGTTTTTAAATTTAAATTGTTTTAACAACTTGAATGTTAATTTTTAAATTGATTTGAATTTAAAAATGAATTTGGTTTTAAATTCCTTCAAACTTCTTTTATAAAATGAGTAATTAATTTATTTAATGAAGTAAGTAAAAGGTAGTTAATTACTGGTTGAGATTAATCAAGAGTGATTAATATTTGTGGTTTAATTAATGATTAATTACTTAATGTAATTAATTTAGATTAGGATAAATTAAAATGTAATTAGAAATCATTAATTTATATAATTAACGATGTAATTAAAGGTTGATTAATTAAGATTAATTAATCAATAATAAGTGATTTATGAGAAATTAATTAATACAAGTAATTAAAGATTAATGTAATTAATTATAGTTAATTAATTTATGAAGTAATTAAAGATTAATTACTGTTTTTGGTTAAAAATAATTAATTTGTGTAATTAATTAAAGATAATTACTTGAATGTAATTAAAGGATAATTAATCTAGGGTGATTTATTAAGATGGATAATTAAGGGATGATTAATTAATTGATTTGAAATTAATTAATATCAAGTGAAGGAATCTAAGTGATTGAGGTTAGTAATTCAATTAGAAGTGATTAAATTTATTTTGAAAGTGATCAAGTTTGCTTATGGATGATTGAATAATATTGGATGCCTTGAATGAGTTGATATCTCTGATATGAAATGTTTGTAGTATCATATGTTTGCGCAGAGAGGATATTTTGGTTATCTATCAATGATGAATTGTTGTGTAAAGGGACATCCTGTATTTAAAGTTTGAAGTGTATTTCATTTGGATAACTTGGGTTAGGATGACATGAGACTCGAAGAGACCGGGGTCGGGTATTAGAAAATACCCGAAACCACTTCGAATTTTTATAGATTGATATGTGAAATCAATAGGTTGGAATGAAATGATTTAAGTGAATTGGACTATTTAATCTAAATTTTGGTACTTAGAAAATTGATGTGTGAAATAAGTGACGTCTATAACAAATTGTGAATTTGTAAATTGATACGAGTTACCCCGGGTTTTATATAGTTGTATGCTTTGTATTCAATGTTAGATGGGTTTATTCACGCTGGTTTCCTACCTGACCTGGGTGTTACTTTGATGTAATGCTCGGGTCAGACCGAGTATTACAGGTTTTAGGTAAGGACGTTCTGGAGTTCAGGAGACGGGCTGGATGACAGGAATGTATGGAGAGTTCCCTCTGTATTATATTATTGTATATATCCGAGTCATGTTGATTGTATATGTATATATGTTGTAACTCTGATGTATTAAAGTGAAATTTGACAAGTACAGTTTTCCTTTGTACAACTGTTATTATTTGTTATTATTTTTTACCCGCTGCGAATGTGAAATGTTGGTGTTTCTATTCTTCTTATTCTTCTATCTCTTTCTTCTTTTTCCTAACTATCTGGAATTTTTGGGATCGAAAATTCCGAGTCGTTACAATTGGTATCAGAGCTAAAAGGTTAAGCGAGAACCTTGGCTCTGGTGGGGATCACTCATTAAATAGAGTCCGTAGTACTCTAGAATGAGTTATAGCGTATTAATAGATATAAGTGCGTACTTGTAAGTGAATATAAATTGTTTTAATATTGTGTTGATTTGAATTATTATTTGAACCTTGAAATAGGTTAAAAATGGAATTTGGATTCAAAGTTAAATGGTTTAAAGATATAAGTTTATTTGATTTAAAGGATTAAATCAGCATTTAAAATTTAACTCGAATTTATATAATTCGGGATGGTTTAAATTTGTAATTTGAATTGAATTAGTTCAAATTGGATTTAATTTGAATTAATTGGAATTGAGTCAATTTAAAATGGAAGTGAAAATTTAAATTGAGTTGATTGGATATGGAGGTTGGGAAATGAACAGTTTGACTCTAGACTATTTTTGAAATAAACTGTTTTAGTACAAATCTATTTTTCCAAGTTATTTATTATATATACAACCTTTCTTATTAAACCCAAAACTATCTTATACTTATTTTATAACTACTTTTGGAATTATTTAACTATTTTGTAACTGTTTTATAAACTAATTACTGTTTTTCAACTGTTTTATAACTAATTACTATTTTAAACTATTTTGTAATTAGCTAACTATTTTATAACTATTTGACTATTTTCCAACCATTTTATCGTTATTTAACTATTTTACAGCTATTTTACAAACTAATAATTATTTGTCAACTACTTATCTATTTTAAATATTTTTCAAGCTATTTTCTAAATTGAAGCCAGTCAGAGTGCAAACTATTTATGATTAAATCACCCAATTGAGATAAGGATTAAAGTGATAATCCAAATGGGATTGAAGCAATTATAAATAAGTAAATGAAAATTAAAGTGAATGTGAATAGAAAGGGAATTGTTTTGGCTAATAAATCAATGAGTATAGATACGTGGATGTACGTATATTATTCTATTCGCATAGTGGTTTGATCCAGATTTGAGCATAGAATTTCGAGATAGTTTATCGATCCGAGTTTGGATTTTTCACTCAATTTTCGACGGAGAACCTGGATATGGATTTTTGATTGATTCTGGATATTCTCTATCATAACTAGGCTATGAAAGGAGAATGACGGTTTCTGATCAAGAAACCAAATCTGTGTCCGCAATAGGAAGCCGGGTGGACGATACTAGTTCAGAAGTGAAATTGTGTGATCGAGTGAGCGATCAGATTGGTATAGCGTACGGATGATAGGTGTACATCGTACGGCTTTGAATGAAATTGATATTGGAAATTTGTGGATAAGAAATGTGAAATAGTTTTTGAAATGAAAGGTATATTTTGTGAAACGTATGATGAAGTAAAGTGGAAATTGGATATTTCTATGGTAAAAATTTACACTATGGAAGTAAGTAAAATGGCAAGTGACTTTATAGAGTAATCAAATTTGAATATTTGATTTTGAATAAACAAAGTTATATATTTTTGTTATATAAGATAAATCTCCCCTTGTTGAATCTATTGCCGGATGGAAAGGATTTTGAAAGTGTTTGAAGTATAAAAGGAGTTTTATACAAGTTTGAAATGATCCAAAGTTTTTAAAAAATTATATATATATATATATATATATATATATATATAAAGGATCTTAGGAAGATTTTGGAAAAAGGTTTTGGGAACCTTTGGATTTGGAAAGGCTTTTGATTTTTGGGTAAAATCAATATTAGAATTTGGAAAGCCTAGTTTGAGAATTATCGATTTTGGGATAATCGATTTTGAGAAAAGGAGATTTATATGAGATTCATACTAGGTGTATGATTTTGAAGATGCTATATGTGTATAGTATAAAGTGTTTTGATAATGGCTCTGGGGAAAAGGTGCTTCCTTGAAATGAACTTCTCAGGAGTGCCATAGGGTGGCACTGCCTTGAAACCTAAGGGGGACTCCAAAGTTGATCCTGTGAGCAGTCCGAACAAAACTAGTTCCTGAGGATTATGTGTAGTGTGTAGCGGAAGTCGAGGGCGCTGATGCCTACAGAGGCATTCGGGTTATGCTGTGACGACAGTGTAACTCGATGTCACTGCGATCTATTGCAGACCATAGCGAAAGTCGTGTGTGCTGTTGAGAGCCAACAGTCTGCATTTGATTTTAGATCGATAGACTGCGACCTATGGTAACATCGCAAAAGTCGTGTGTGCCGCTGAGAGCCAACGGTCTATGTTTGATTTTACATCGGTAGACTGCGACCTATGTGGGAGTGGATAAGTTTTATTTTTGGCAGTGAAAATCGAGGGCGCTGATGCTTATAGTTACATGGACTTTTGCTGTGATGGCAACGTAACCCTGGAATGTAACTGCGATCTGTTATGGGTTCCATGGCGTAATCGAAGGGCACGGAGTGCCTATAGTTACATGGACTTTTGCTGTGATGGCAACGTAACCCAGGATGTAACTGCGACCATGGATGAGAGTGATGAATTCCAGAGCATTCTCACCAAAGATATTTCTTCTGTTTTTAAAAAAATGTTTTCGATATTTTTAATAAAATTATTTTCCTAGTATTTTCACTGGATGGTGAAAATGGGTCAGCTAAGTACTTATAGATTTTCCGTCCTACGCCTGATCAACGTATGACCGAATTTCTGTGAGAACAAGGATGTACTGGTTGAGTCATCGAGTTATAAGAAGTATTTTTATAAAAAGATATTTTAATAGTATTATGTGAATTTAAAAGTATTTCTATAATTTTAAAATAAAAGAGTAAGCCGCTATTCGAGAAGAGTTTGTAAACATTTGAAACGATAAATTGACAAAGTATAGTTTTTAAGGTGGGTGGATGAAATAATTTTACCCAAAATATATTTTGATATAAAAGAAATATTTTCTTAAATTGTTATATAACTTGGATGTTTGGATGATAATATTTTAGACAAATAAAGATTGGAATGACTTTTATGATCAAATGGGAATTTGTATGAACATAAATTATACAAATGAATTATAGTTAAAATTTGATTTAAGTCAAATTTGAAAATTTAAAACCTCGGAGATTTGGAAGTGTTTTTCGAAGTGTTTTGAAGATAAATAATAGCATTATTATTTTGGAAGTATTTCTGAAAGGAAATTGTTTCAAATAAATTTTTGGAAGGGATATAGCAATGAGCTCACTTCAGTCGCTGGAAAATAATTCCGATAATGACCGCAGCATCATCAATGTTCATTTTCGAGTTTCCAAGAGAGAAATTGCTACCAAATTGTTTTGAATTGAAGTTGAAAGTTGGGTTAATTTTAGAAATGCAATGGATTTTGAGAAATGAATGGATGAAAAAATCTAGAAATTTGAATTATAAAATAGGTTGAACTTAAGAAATTAAGTGAAGTGATTTTTGGTAGGTAAAAATCAAATATTGAATTAAAAATGGGAAATGAACTAATTTGAATAAATTGGTTAAGTGAATATGTTAATGGAAGTTTAAATTGGTTAAATAAAAGTTGAATTGTGAGTTAATAAAATTGGTTTGTGAATTAAATGATAGAAATAGAACTTGAGTATAAATAATATTCATCGCATATTGTAAGTGGATTAATTATGAATTGAAGTTTTCAAATGAAATGAAATTGGATTATAATAGAAATGATTTGAGTTGCAAATAAAATCCAATACGAGTATAAATGAGTTAAATATGTGCTTGGATATTATTTTAACGAATTGAGAATGTAATTAAAATTTAAATGGATTATGGGAATGGCAAATTGAATTAAATGAGCCGTGAACGAATTGAATTTGGAAATTAAAATTTGTAATGAACGAAACAAAAGGAATAATCCAATAAATCTTTAGATTGAAATGAGATTTGATTGAAATAGAACCAAGTTAAAGTCGAAAAGAAAATTTATTTGCAAATGAAGCGAGCTTAAGTTTTGAGGTTGGAATAAATTGAAGTAAATTAGCTTAAGTTAAAAATAATTAGAAGCCCAACTTCGAGTAAGAATGAAAATTCATTAAATAAAAGTTTGGGTTAAATTAATTTGGAAAGTGGTTATTAATATAAGAATCGAATGTTGTCAAGCTCAATGAAATGATTTTAAAAATGTATGATTGGTGAATAACTAGAAATGGGATGTAATTAAATATAAAATGAGTTGGAATCAATTGGATGTGGCTAAAAACCAAAACGGATATTCTATTAAGTGAATATCGTCATATTGCATAGAATAAATTAGTCATTCGACTTAAACGGAAGTAAATAAAAAGTCTATGAATTAGTAGAGGTAAATAAAATTAATTTTTTGGAATCAATTGAAATAAATGTGAGTTGTTTGGATTAAAAAAAAATTGAATGTAAGAAAATGAAGTGTAAACCATTAAAATTGAATGGATTGGCATATGAATTGGTTGAAAGCAATTGAATTAGTTTTGAAATTTCTAAATTGCTCATGGAAAATGTTTGGTGCATGTTGCTTATGAAATGCATGTGTTTAGCTATTGAAAGTAAGTGAAATGTTAATAAATTTCATATATTTAGCACTTACATATTTGAATTGAGTAAGTATAGATACCGGGAAACCGTTTGGCTGGATTTGGTGGCGCTAATTGCTAAAATAATAAGCCGCTTTCTTAAAAATACTAAATAAAGGTACGCCTATGAAATAAAAATAGGAAATATGAACTGTTTTTGTTTTTCCGACCGTGTGGGTCGATGTATATATATTTATATCTCTTGTCAAATTGCAAAAGCTCTTCCGTACAAAGGAGACTTTGCCCAAAAATTCGAAAATTTTGGAAGTTCGAAAATTTTTGAAAATTTTTGAATTTTTTTTTCATTAGCAACAAATGATTTCAAATTGTGATTGAAATAAGGGATTTTGGAAATGGAAATTGAAAATCATTGTTTAGTTGGAACTAAAGGATTAGGAAAGCGAATTTGGGTTTTTGATTTCAGATGATAAATTGAAATTTGCTCGGCAAAGGTATGTATTTAAATTTATGTATGAAATTTCATAATTTTCTAGTCTAGCCACTTGGCTTTTGTTTTCTTTTGAAATCTAGGGGTCCGTAGAGGCATTTTGTAGTTGTACCGAGCTAGCAGCGCAGTGGAGTCGCTAGCGAATTTTTTTGGAAATTTAGAGAGTTAGAAAATTTTTGAGAAAGTTTTTATAATTTAATTTTGGATTTAAATTTAAATTTGAATAAGTGGAGTAAATAATGTTGTTGGAAACTAT
This sequence comes from Allium cepa, assembly GCA_030765085.1. Lineage (NCBI taxonomy): Eukaryota > Viridiplantae > Streptophyta > Magnoliopsida > Asparagales > Amaryllidaceae > Allium > Allium cepa. Next base: position 472,785,419 of record CM060943.1, on the reverse strand, counting down.
AGAAGGTTTTGGGAAGTTGGTTGAAGTAATAATGGGTCTTCAATATAGGATATGTTATGAAAAGTTGATAAAACTGTTTGGTTTTGAAAAATAGTAATGGGTATTGGATCATTCTTCTTAACTAGTAATTTCGGGGACGAATTTATACTAAGGGGGAGGAATGTAACGACCCGAATTTATCATCGTTGAGTTTGGAATATTAAATGGATTTAAATTATTTAATTTGGATTATAAACTGATTTTGAATATGAAAAGTTTGGTTTTTATTCAATAAAATAGATATAGAATTTAATATAGCGGTATGTTGGATGATGTAACTACTTAATTTGATAATTGAAGATTGAGTAAAGTATTTATTCTTGAGTTTCAAGCTTGTTAAAAATATTTTAAAGGCTTACAAAATACATATTGATAATACTGAAGGTGATAGAACTTTTAAAAGTAAATTTAAAAGTAGTTTGTTTGGTTTTGAAATTTTATCTTTTAAATCGATATTTAAAAATAGCCTTCCGAGGCACAGCCTCGAAAATCGACAAAATTAATTTCATTGGATCTGTAATAATGTATTATTATTGGATTTCAATTTTCGTAGCATTTGGAGTTGTTGTGTGAGCATACGGTAAGTAAACGCGCTGAAATTTATATCGAAAAATTATTATAAAAACTGGGTCCAAAAAGCTATCTTCTCCGTACGATCGAATTAGGACTCAAAACCTTTTATATTTCGTTCGGAATAAGTGTATGACCTTATAAACACCTAGCGGCATGCCTCGATAGGAGTTTGAATTTTTAAGTTGCATTCATCGAGATAAATTTGAATTTGAATTTAATTAAATATATATTTATGTATATAACCTAAGTCAACAGTAAGGATTCTTCCCCAGCCTGCTTTCCTTCAACATCATAGCTTTTGCCTTCAAATCACGCAGCTTCCCTCAAATCACTATCCCTCTACTCGTACATGCAACCATTCCGTCGTGTCTCCCGTTCTCCTTCCTTTGTAATTCACGCATCGGATCGAGAAAATTATCTCGTACGAATTACAGAAAAAAAAACCAACAAATCGATCTCCGTAAATAATCAATGGCCTTATAAGATTGGAGAAATCTTCTTCTTCTTTCATTCACAATCGAACCTCGTTCTCAATAAAAATCGAACCTTAGTTCTCTGAAACGAAGTTCGATGCCGTTACGGTGAGGTGATGCACCAAAGCCTTACCTTGATGCGGCAAGGAGGGAGACTCGCGCTCGAACGAGGGCATGCGAGACTGTAGAGAGTGGTGCAGAATCAAGCGCACGTGTGGGCAACAACTGGGAAGTCGCGGTCTATTTTGGGTTTTCTTCTCATGGTGAGGCTCGAATCCAGGAGTTGTCAATGTCGCGTAGGAGGGTTGTGTTCGCGACCGTGTCGGGTAATGGCGAGGTCGACTATGATTTCAGGGGGCAGTAAGGTAATTTGTTAACTAAGGAATTTATTTAGATTCATTTTTAGGTGAAACCATATCAGAAGAGAAATAAAAATATGACAGTAAGGTATAACTTCTTTCTCTTAAATACTTACATATACAGAGAAATATAAATAAATTTACGGTGGAGTATTTAAATGCAGTTTGTATATATATATATATATATATATATATATATATCTTTATTTAAAAATATGTAGATAAAAATAAATATATTTTCATTTAAAAGGGTGTTGATTATAAACAGTTTGAAAATAAAAAAATATATATAATAAAGTCAAGCTTTTATATGTATATGCACATATACCTATTTTAATCCAGAGGTTTATATATATGACTTTTGGGACATAAATATGAATATTAAAATATTTGAAAGTTTAAATAAAATTAGATTTTTGGAATCTATCATTTATTTTTAAGTATATATGTAGTTTAAAAAGAAAAATTATTGGTTTAAAAATTGAATCATTAGTTAATTTAATTTATTTAATGGTAATTTATGGTTAGACTATTTCAAATATTAATAAATCATATAATATTTATACAAGGTCTAAAAATCATAGAGAAGCAAGTCGGATGGGAATGGATTGCAAAAACAAATCAAAGATGAGTTAATCTCACTCATCTGGGTTTAATTTAAATTTAAATGGTTAAATTTAAATAATTGGTTGAATGATTGAATTGATTTGATGTGGTATATTATGTAGTAACATATAGTATATATTGGAGTGATTGATTTCCCGCATTATATAGCGTATGAGACCCTATGCGTCGCATAATAGCGGATGATATTATATAAAACCCATATACCGCGATATTCCACCTCAAAGTGGAATTGGTATTTTATGTTGTGCTAACGCCTGTGGATGTAGAGAAACGGGTTAGAGGGATCCAATTGGATTCCTCAAAATTATTTTAATTGTTTATTCTGTGTTATGAATATTTGATATTCTATAATGAATTATATTGATAATTGGAATATTGAATACTATGGTTTGCTTGAATATATTTCGGTACACTGGGTCATCAAAATATTTAGAATTGGATTTTTGGAAGAAATATAAGAATAAATTTTGTAAGTGAAATAATTATAGAATAAAAATAAGAATGAATTGGAAAGAAATAAAAGTGATTTTTTTAAAAAAACCTGAAGTTAAATTGTAAAGTAGAGATTTAAAACAAGTTTTAAATCAAAGATAAATCTGGAATTCAAGTTAATAAATCTCAGTTTTTAAACAAATAAAGTTTTTAAATTTAAATTATTCTAACAACTTGAATGTTATAGTGCATTTTTATATTGATTTGAATTTAAAAATGAATTTGGTTTTAAATTCCTTTAAACTTCTTTTATAAAATGAGTAATTAATTTGTTTAAATGAAGTAAATAAAAAGGTAGTTAATTACTGGTCGAGATTAATCAAGAGTGATTAATATTTGTGGTTTAATTAATGATTAATTACTTAATGTAACTAATTTAGATTAGGATAAATTAAAATGTAATTAGAAATCATTAATTTATATAATTAATGATGTAATTAAAGGTTGATTAATTAAGATTAATTAATCAATAATAAGTGATTTATGAGAAATTAATTGATATAAGTAATTAAGGATTAATGTAATTAATTATAGTTAATTAATTTTTGAAGTAATTAAAGATTAATTACTATTTTTGGTTAAAAATAATTAATTTGTGTAATTAATTAAAGATAATTACTTGAATGTAATTGAAGGATAATTAATCCAGGGTGATTAATTAAGATGGATAATTAAGGGATGATTAATTAATTGATTTGAAATTGATTAATGTCAAGTGAAGGAATCTAAGTGATTGAGGTTAGTAATTCAATTAGTAGTGATTAAATTTATTTTGGAAGTGATCAAGTTTGCTTATGGATGATTGAATGGTATTGGATGCCTTGAATGAGTTGTGATCTCTGATATGAAACGTTTTGTAGTATCATATGTTTGGACAGATAGGATATTGCGGTTACCCATCAATGATGAATTGTTGTGTAAAGGGACATCCTGTATTTAAAGTTTGAAGTGTATTTCATTTAGATAACTTGGGTTAGGATGACATGAGACTCGAAGAGACCAGGGTCGGTATTAGAAAATACCCGAAACCACTTCAAATTTTTATAGATTGATATGTGAAATCAATAGGCTGGAATGAAATGATTTAAGTGAATTGGACTATTTAATCTAAATTTGGGTACTTAGAAAATTGACGTGTGAAATAAGTGATGTCATACGAGTTACCCCGGGTTTTATATAAGTTGTGTGCTTTGTATTCCATGTTAGATGGGTTTACTCACGCTGGTTTCCAGCCTGACCCGGGTGTTACTTTGATGTAATGCTCGGGTTAGACCGAGTATTACAGGTTTTCAGGTAAGGACGTTCTTGAGTTCAGGAGACGTACTGGATGACAGGAACGTATGGAGAGTTCCCTCTGTATTATATTATTGTATATATCCGAGTCATGTTGATTGTATATGTATATATGTTGTAACTCTGATGTATTAAAGTGAAATTTTACAAGTACAGTTTTCCTTTGTATAACTGTTATTATTTTTTATTATATTTTATCCGCTGCGAATGTGAGATGTTGGTGTTTCTTTTCTTCTTATTCTTCTATCTCTTTCTTCTTTTTCCTAACTATTTGGAATTTTCGGTATCGAAAATTCCGGGTCGTTACCCTACTCCTTTTATTTTCGCTATGATCGCAACCAATCTAGCATTCTGGTTACGACTAGCATCGATCCACTCAATCAAAGTTAGCCTGACTGTCAAACTTGCCAACATCTCTGGTTCTAACTCGCAGTGAGGTCTGAAGTCATAACTAGAAATGTACTCTAGCTATGTCCATTCTAGGTACATCATCATCGAATTGGCATGCCATCTACTTAATGTGTCAGCGACCGCATTCCCCTTACCGGGCGTATAGGGAATGCCAAAGTCGTAGGAGGCTAAGAATTCCAACCATCGATATTGCCAAAGGTTAAGATCTTTCTATGAGAAAAGGTACTATAATGATTTATAGACCGTTAATAGCTCAAATCTTTCCATCAATAAATAATGCCTCCAAATCTTAATAGCAAATGCTATCACCGCTAACTCCAAATCACGAGTTGGATACTTCCTATCGTGCGGCTTCAGCTGTTGACTAGCGTAAATGATAACTTTTCCCTTCTACATCAATACGACACCTAATCCAGTACCACAAGCATCTGTGTATACTGTCTACTCCTCATTCCCACTAAGAATGGTCAGTGCAGGTACGCTCATCAACCTATTTTCCACACTCGCAAATGCCTGCTCACATCTCGCATCCCAAGTAAAAGTCTGATCTTTCTTTGTCAAAATGGTTAATGGTGCAGCCACCTTTGAGAAATTCTTGATAAAGTTTCTATAATATCCACCAGTCCTAGGAAACTCCTCATGTCAGTGACATTCTTGGGTTGGCTCCAATCTTGAACTGCTACCACTTTGGCAGGATCTACTGTTGTTCCCTGCTCAGAGATGACATGTCCCAAGAATCTCGCTTCCATTCTCCAGAAGTGACATTCAAAAAACTTTGCTTTCAACTTTTGCTTCCATAATACTTCGAGCACAATTGACAAATGCACCTTGCATTCCTCTTCTATCCTAGAATAAATAAGAATATCATCCATGAATATAGGAACAACCTTGTCCAACTAATCCCCGAAGACACTGTTCATGAGATCAACAAAGTATGCGGAAGCATTGGTTAGCCCGAACGGCATAACCAAATATTTGTAGAAACCAGCCAGCATATGAAACACAGTGATCAGCAAACTCACCTTCACTAACTCAACTAGTGAAATTTCATAACCAGATCCAATTGGAAGAACATCTTCGCACTATGGAGCTGATCGAAAAAGTCATCAATGCGTGGAAATGGATATGTGTTTTTCTTCATCAACTTATTTAGCTCATGATAATCCACACACAACCTTATAGATCCATTCGCTTTAGTGGCGAATACTATGAGTGCATCCCACTCAAATATACTCCTACGAATGAACCCTACTTTCAAAAGGTCTTTAACTTGCACCTCTAACTCCTTCTGCTCTCTAGGTGCCATAAGCCTTAAAGGAATAACTATAGGACTGGCATCCTTCATCAAGTTTATGTGGAACTCGATCTCCCTATGCATCAGTAATCTGATCGCCTCCTCAAATACATCATGATACTCCCTAAACATAGGCATAGGTGACAACTCAGCTTGTGGAATCTCAAACGAATATAGAAAGCTGACCATAAACTCATCTTTCGGTAGGCAACCAACCACTACTGTCCGCCTTTCCACAACCCCAATTTTCACCAATAGCTTCTCACAATCCACTAATGTCGCATACTTCCTTAGCCGGTCCGTTTCCAAGATACTCCCGAACCCAATGAAATTTAGAAAAAAACAATCATTAACAAAAGTGCATCCATGATCCATAAGACCAAACCATGACAAATCTTACAAGGCTAGTGGGGACTCTGACAAAGTTTATCACAATTAACGATCGGTCAACTATTTCGGGTTCCAATCCCAATCCATCTACTAGGAATCTGAAGCCCCGGAATCGAATAAAATACGTATGGGAACATCATAAAGGGAAAGAGCATCTTAAATGATAACGACCTCCCCTTCTCCTTTGCCGAGGGAGCACTCGAAAATGTTGGAACAATGTCTAAAGCATATGCCTTCACAGCCTGTTTCTGCTGTACCAGTTATGGATAATTCTTCAATATAGCCCTGGCTTTCCGCAGTTATAACACTTCTCCTTCCCATCGATTTTGCAATCTCTAATCAAGAGATCCTCATCTCCACAACCATAGAAAATAGGATCCCATTTAACCTTCTTCTGAGCATCTTTCCCTTGAGATTGTTTCCACCTTCCAAACCACTTCTTCTTCTTCTTACTTCCACCGCTTTATTGCAGTTTCGGCTCTTCCTTAACAATAATAACTGATTTGGACTTAGGGTATAAACTCTCCCTGTGAAAGAGCTTTTTCAACGAGTCTCTTAAAAGGCTCTTCGATATGACTAACTAGCTTCTCTCCTAAATAGTCATCCAAACCCATAATAAACTTCTAATTCTTCCTCAATGAGTGTCGATAAAAGACATTCCATACGTCAATAAGCGTCAAATTCTGCAATGTATTTAGAAACAGACATATCACCCTGCTTGAAATCAACAAATCTCTTGAATATCACTGACTTCCGAGCAGTCGGAATGAACTTTTACTCAAACTTGGCCTTGAACTGGTCCCAAGTGAGCCGATCCTCAGGTGTAGCAATAATGATGGCATTTCATCAGCTCATGTCCTGCCCTTGAAGCTGTTTAAAGGCCAGCTTCCTCTTCATGGCATTATCACTTTCCATATCGCCAACGATGCACTCACTGGTGTCCAACCAATCCTCACCTCGATGGCAGACTTCGTTACAAAAAAGACTTTTCTCACAAAGTAATCTTTGCATAGCTTGGTGAAGTTATCCCTCGGTGCTTGCACTTGAGAACCACCGCTAATAGCAACATTTGAAGGCCGCTTTGGCATTTTGAAACATGTTCGCCATCATCGATTTGAACATAGCTTGCAAGTCAAGATTTTAAGCGGTCGAACCTGCTCCTTACACAATTCCAAAGATGAAGTTCCTCAAAGTGTTTCTTGTTTTCCAATGAATTCTTGATCTGTAATAATAATGATTAGTCTCTCAAAAAGAAAACCGTTTCAGTGGTACTCGTGTGTGCATGCGACTTATATACTATATATACTACTATATAGTTTTGAAAATCAAAATATATAACAAGTACGCACTCTCGTATATATACACTCTCTCAATTAGGTCTAGGGTAAGAACTCCTTCACTATCTCAACCGAATCACGGTATCCTTTAGGTTAAACAACACAACCTAAGCTTTAATACCAAATGTGACGACCGTCCTACATCACCGATACCCAATATACATAAGATTGTGCACTGCTGTCATGCCGGTCGATGTAGAGTAATCATCAAGGTTTAAAATGAAACAAAACATCACATAATTTATAGTATATCTCATGGCGTATGGAAAAAACTACAATATCATAGATATAAAACAAAAAAGACAATGATAACTAAGTAATCCAAATATCAAAGTAAAGATATTCAAAGTTATACATCATGAAAAAGAGTTTATACAACAAAAGTAAACTCATATGACTATCTCATAATAATATTAATAAGCAGCACTACCAAGGCTCCACAGTGTTGCACAGTAGAATAAGCATAAAAATCCATGTATATAATACGAGATAGCTCCCTCCAACTCATCCTTTGCGCAGCTACTACGCCGCACCTAAACCTGCTAACTACTCTACCCATTTAAGAGCACGCAAGATAATAAGAAAAAAAGCATAAAATCTCGAGTCAAATTCGGTGTGAGTGATAAATGAATCTCAGAATACTGTATAAGTCGATATAGTAAGAAACAAAGTTATACGAATCATACCTAACTTATCCCTACAGCCAAAGAGTCAACACATAATAACATAATATGCTACTCTAAGTGTCATAAAAGTGTAATACAACTAAGTATTATAATGGATTTCTAGGTATCCCCATCCCTAAAACCTATCTCCAATGACTGCCCTAGAGTTATAGACTGCGGTGAAAAAAATTAAAGCAACCATAGCATCCATCAAACAATCCTTACTATTACTTGATGTACTCTAGATATATGATAACTCATACGACCATTCTACTGCTAGAGACTAAAGGAAATCCCAAATTTCAGTGTACTCTCTTTGACCTAAAGTTGATACCAGACCCATGTAATCCGTTCATGGTACACATATCTATTCAACTAATCCGAGGTAACTTTCAACATGCCCATGATCGTCCTCACGATACCTTTGCTTTGAGTGCAACAGAAGACATTTTGAGTATCAATGATCTTTTAGTATGCATATTTGAACCTTTCCTTTGCTCCAATTGCATTTATTATCTTGGAGTAACCATTCTACATTTACCCCATTCAATGACTCCTTTCTACATCGAGTCATGACCTTCGAAGAACCATTCTACATTCCCCATTCTACGACCCCTGGAGTTGTCTTCTTGAAAACCTAACTCCATCGAATTACCATCCAAAGACTCTGACTTTTATAATGTTGTTACATCGCTATTAGTCAGCATGCAAATGAGCAAACATCTCCAGCATGACCTCTCGAACCCCTTTACAAACCCACAGAAGTTCCACCCCCATAGGACCAAACTAGAGAGCTCGGTACCAACCTCTCAAGTCGGTAGCGACCTCTATACTTTGCTACTAGGTGGCCAAGTTTCTTTTCCATCCTACTTCTTACTTCTAATACTCTATGCCTAGGTGTTTGATCCCCGACTTCTCTACTCCAAATCAAGTTTCCATACCTTCAAAACACCCTACTTCATATCATAGAAACAAGTCATCATAGCTTTTAACACTTAGCCGATCTCCAATCTATCACTATAGGAACCTCTACAGCCTTACTCTCCCTCTTCTCCAAGTCGCCAGCGACTTGGAGAAACCAAAAGAACTCGGTACCCACCTTTGAAGTTGTCACCAACTTTTGTGATTAGTGAATTAGCAGATGTAATTTGGACCACGAGCTCTTCCCATGCTCCACAACCTGCCTTCCAAGTTTCGTCCAATTCTGACTAGTTTTGCCTTCGATTTGCCCAATTTCCTCACACATCTACCTAACGTCCAAAACACTAGCAAACAACATCAAAATCACAATATATAATCGTGGAATAGCACACATATACATCCATTCATAGAACCTATACATGAGAATGTGATAATCAAACTAGTTTTACTCTAAATCTAAGTTTTACATTAGCATATGCATATGAATGATGTAAATTACACTAGCATGTGGACATGAGTTAACAGAGTACAAACCCATTTTAAAAACCATTTAAAAATCTCCAAGTTATGGTCATATGCATATATGGATAAGTGGTTAAAGTTAGAAATCCCTCTTTAAATCAAAAATATGTAAAAATAATAATAATATTTTAATTATATAAACAAGTGTAGATGAGTGAGAGGTCAAGAACCACTCACCAAATACTCAAAATGCCCAATTTCTTCCTTAGATCTGAAGTGGACAGTAAGGAAGAAGGACCCAAATCAATAAAAATGATAATATCTAGCTTCTATATGTTAATCCCCTCTCTAGTCAATGATTTGGATAGGATTAGTAAGGAAAAAATGTGATTTTTGATGAAAATAGGGATAATATAGGTTTGTATCTATTTGGGAGAAGAAGGAAATGATTTAGGTCAGTTCCTACAGCCTTCTTTTAGCACAAATTTCAATGTGGGTTAGTGGGCCTAAGCACAGGCTTAGTTGATTACCCACTAAAATTGACAAGCAGCAGTCACAACTTAGAACTGTAATAAGTTTTAAACGTCAAGTCCGTTTTTCTATTATGACCATTTTACGAAATGGAAAACCATCATCTTGAAGCAACGGAAATGGTTTGAAATGCTATTTGGCTCTTATCAAAAGTTATGGTCCAAAAAAGATTTTCAAGGTCAAAATGGTCACGTAGAAATTTGAAAAAATCACAAATGTGGAAAATGCCCCTAAGAGTCGGTTCCCAAATCTTAGAGTGGTATGACCTTAAATGAATACAATAAAAATATTTTATGATCCACCAATTGTCGTTATAATTTTCATGATAAATTAAAATTCTATCATTTAATTGTTTAATTTGTAAGCTAAGTAAATAATTTAACTCATTCATATATGACATGTTGAATTCCGTTTTCACAATATTTGAAAATTAATTATACAAAGTTTCATGCATAGAACGAAAAATAATATATCCACATATATTTGTACAATTAAAATATCATTATCTTGCTCTTTAATAAGTAAGGTAGAATCAACTTTACTAATTTTAAAATCGGATTCCAAAAGATAATTTTTCAATCTATTGCACCAAGCATATGGTGCTTGTTTAGGACCGTGAAGCGCTTTCTTAAGTTTAAAAATATGATTTGGAAACATTTCTGTTCAAAAAGAGGTGGTTGCTCTGTAAATACGCTTTCCTTTATAAATTCATCTAAAATTGCGTTTTTAACATCCATTTGGAAATGTTTAAAATTATGATGACATGCAAAGGCTAAAGAATTTTCATAGTTTCTAATCTAGCAACTGAGGCAAAAATTTCTTCATAATATGTTCGTTTTACTTGATTATAGCCCCTGGGCTTTCTAAATATCCATTGTATACCGATTACGACCCCAAACATCTTTCCATTCGAAATGATTTAGTTCTTTTTGCATAGCTATAAAAATCATCTTTAGATGCTTCTTTAATATTTTTTGGTTCTACATTTGATGTAAATGCTACACGTCCCATTTGATTTAGTATATTTGTTCATTATATTCTAATGTTAACTTCACCTATTGCCTTGTTGAATAGATGATCTCTTAGTATACGAGGTGGTGATTTTAGCGAACTATCAACATTATTGATTTTAAGGAGGATTTTCAAAACTAATTGGTTGATTTATTAAAAGAACCTCATCTTCATCATTAATTATCCCATAATTTTCAACAGAACATACTTATAGAGTTCTTTCTATAATATTAGATTTTTTTATTAAATATTCTATTAGCTTTACTTCTTTTTGAATATCCGACAAAGATACCTTCATCAGCTTTTGGATCAAATTTTCCTATATTATCATTTGTATTTAGTGTAAAACATTTTGAACCAAATATTCTAAAATATTAAACGTTTAACTTTTTATCATTAATTAATTCATATGGTGTATGTTTATTTAATGGTCTTATAGAGACAAGATTTAGAATATAATAAGCCGTAGCCACAGTTTCAGTCCAAAAATTCTTTGGTAATTGGCCACTCCTTAATAATGTTCTTGCCTATTCTTGTAGTGTTATATTTTTCTGTTTTACAACAATGTTTTGTTGAGGTCTTCTGGCAAAGGAAAAGTTATGACTTACTCCTTTCTTATTATAAAAATCATTATTTGTTCATGTTCAAATTCACACCATAATTACTTTAATATTTCTAATTTTTAGATTCTTTAAATTTTGAATTCTTTTGCGAAAAATTTAAAACTTCAAACGTATCGCTTACTTGTACTAATATAAATTCGTGTATTCCAGGAAAATCATCTGCAATAACAAATACATATTATTATGGTTAAGAGATCTAACATAAGTAGGTGCAAAATGATCTAAGTAGAGAAGTTCTAAAGGTTGTAAGGTAGAAATAACTTTCTTAGTCAGTTTTCCTAGTTGACATGCGTCGTGAAGATTGTTAACTTTAAAGTTCATTTTAGGCAATCCTTTACCCAATTCATTTTTAGCAAGCTCGTTAATATGTTTGCAATTTAAGTGACAGAATCACTTATGCCATAGCTATGGATCGTGATCATTGGCCAAGAGACACATATAATTATCATTATTAATTTTCATGTCTAGAATATAAATATTTCCTTTTCTTATTCCTTCGAAAATTAAATTTTTGTTTCGGTCAAAAAATTTTCATTTATCTTTTTCAAAAGAAATAGTAAATCCTTTTGTCGCAAATTTGACTATTGCTAAGTAGATTATGTTTTAAGTTTTCTACTAGTAAGAAATTTGAGATTAAATGTGTAATGACCCGGAATTTTGAGCAATATCAATTTAATACTCGGTATTAATAATTAAATTGACTTGATAATTTTCTTTTATAACTGTAATTTAAATTGGCAAGTTTATTCTTTTAAAAAACAAATAAATATTTAATTGGTAAATTTTATCTTTAAAAATTAATAAAATGTTTTCTATTTATGATGTGTGTATATATATATATATATATGTATATATCGTAAATAGAAAAGCTTGGTTTGAATTTAATAAATAACACATGTTTTCAAATTCTAGTATATATTTTGGTAATTTGAAAATTATGATTAAATTTAATATAAAACTTTTCAAAGATTATTTAAAGGTTAATTATATAGTTTTAAATACTTAAGATAAATGTTTAATTGTTTAATTGTTTAAAAATATCTTTTAGCTTAAGTTTAAATTTAAATAAAATTAACATAAAAGTGTTTGTTTTAATTTCTTTTTACAATATGGCTTGATAAAGATGATTTGAGATTACATATAAAAGTTTAAAATACAACAAAACATATGATATATTAATTCATTTTAGTAACATAAGTAATTTATAAATAATGAGATAATCACTTATATAAATTATTTTAAAATGGTAAATTTGTTATTTTCAAACAATATTAATAATGTGTTGTTTTTATATGTAAGTATGAATAGATTTGAAAGAAAATTGAATTGTTATTTTCAAATTGAATGTGTTGTTATATATGTATATATATTACTTGATTTTAAATTGGATTTTTAAATTTAATATGAATTTGAATTTGGATTTAATTTTTAAATTCAAAAGGTAGACATTTTAAAATATATGAATAATATTTTAGTTGTATATAATTTGTTTTATTTATATTTTCTTTAAAGAGATTCATATATAAATATAAATAAGAATTTATTAAGTAAGTATAAAAGCTTTATGTTAACGTTTAAATAAATATTAATCACTTAAATTACAAGTGTGAATTTATTAGGCTTGGTTTTAACAAGTGTTAGCTAATAAACTAAGTAATGACAAATGTTAATTAAATTTTAAGAAGTGTCATTGCTAATTTTTTTTTTCTTTTATTTTTAAATTAATTATTTTAGCCTTTATAAATACATATGTTTTCCGCCTCTTCATTTCTTTTCTATTCTCTAATCAAAAACCAAGATAAACTCAGTCCAATTCTCTAAACAAATCTGATAATCTGTACCTCACAAACCAGAAATAAAAAATTAAAACTCTGTACAAATTTCTCAAATACAAAATATACAACTCAAATACTTCCACAAACCAGAAAATCAAACCATTAGCCTGCATTCCATTTTCAAAGATCAAAATTAAAGCCTAAACATCATTCCTCATATCTGAAACAAAATCAATATCCTGTAATTCATTTTCAATATCAAATCCAAAATCCTGCATATCTTAAAAACCTGAGATGAAAATCATAAAACCTGCAAGCATTTTCTTCAACTTGGAATCAAGGACAGCAAACCATTTTCAAATCAAAGAGCCTGCAAGCATTTTATTCAAACTGAGTTTTTCAAAGCAAGCATTCTTCAGCAATTCCAGTTTTTAAATCAGATCAACATTCAAGTTTAAAGTTTCAAAAAGCTATTTCAAAATAGAAGGCTTTGTCATCATTTTTAAATAGGTGAGTAACATCCTTTATAAAAAGCCTAAATATGATTCTGGTTGCATGTTAAGTTCTGGAATGAATGTCTTTTTGTGTGAATATATATTGGTGAATTTCTGCATATATATATGTGTGTGTGTGTGTGTGTGTGTGTGTGTGTGTGAATGTATAGATGTGTGTGTGCATGCTGTTATCTGTGACATCTCTGCTTTTCAAACTAAGATTTAGAACAAAATTTGTATTCTCTTGATCTAATTGCTGTTAGGACTTAGACTATAAACAAAATTTGTTTGGTTCTTCATTTATTATAGTTTAAAATTATAATTATGTTAAAATAAATTTGAATGTCTTTGGAAAACCCAAAAGAATAGGAAAGCTTAGGTTTTGTATAAAATTCAAACACCTTAATTCATTGATTCAGGCATATTTTTGAATCTTTGCCTAAAACATGATTTTTAGAAGTAAAACCAAAGTTTTTAGATTGGGTTTGAATGTGCATTTTGGGGTTGATCAGATATTGCGATTTGGGTTGTTTCTGGTGATCTACTTGCTCGGGAAGGTCGGGGTTTTCTCTGGTGGTGGAAGAATGAACGGAGAGTGTGGGAAAATTGTCAGAAAAGTGTGCAAGCTACTATGGTGGCGGCGGTGGATGATTTAAGTCGGTAACCCTAGTTTTGGAAAGGTTGGGTATTTTGGTCGTCACGGCGTCTCTGGTGGACCGAGTTGCACCGGATTCTGAGAAATGGAAGTAGGGGTGTCGGCGAAGTTGTGGCTAGAAGCTCCGGTGCTCTAGTGAACGACGTTGTGAGTTCGAGGTTGTTCCAAGTTTGGTCTGTTGTTCCAGATTTGTGACTAAATGCTCGATTTTGATTTCGAGTTGTGTTTGATGTTCTGATGATTATAATCTGGTTTGGGGTTGATCGTCGACATGAGTGAGTCATCGTGGATGGTCGGAGGAGGCTGGTTGGCCGGTGCATGTGCATGGAAGCGATGTGGTGTCAGGGGCTTTGGGTTGTTGTTTTGTCTTGAAGTAGCTCTCGGGATAATGGGGTTTTGTCTCGAGTGAAGTTCCCAGTCGTTCGTGAGTGAATTGGTTTCTGTTTTTAAAACTTTAAAATTTAAACAAATTTTGAAAAGAAGGGAAAATGGGTTTTCATGGGTATGTACTCGAGTAGGCTTCGGGTTGAACCCGTAGTAGCTTGTTAAAATAGCTTTTTAAAAGTTTTAAAAAAATAAAAACAAAGATTTTGAAATTTAAATAATTTGGTTTTTAAAACTCTTGTAAATTTCTTTTATATAAGATAGGTGTTTCTTAACATTTGATATAAAAGTTTGTAAACTCGATTTAAATTTTGTTAAAGTTAAATGTGTTAATCATTTTTAATTCTAAATTTAAAAATGAAATTTAAAAGTAAATTTAAAGGTTAAGTTTCAAAGGCTTTGTAAATGATAATTAAATCATTTCCTTAATACTTTATCTTAAAGTTAATTAAGATTTGATGTTTTGAAATTGATTAAATTAATAAGTCATTAAAGAGGAATTAATTAATTTAATTACCTAATAAATATGGATTAACAAATAAGTAATTAAGGATTGTAAGTTAATTAATTTAAAGGTTAATTAATTTGTAATTTTGGATCATTAATTAGATAAGTTAAGATTTTGATTAATGATTAGAAATTAATTAATCAAGTAATTAATTAAGTTACAATTAAGCCTTAATTAATTAAGTGATTAGAGATTCATTAATTAGAGATTAAATAGTTGATAATTAATTAATTAGTAATGGTTAATTAAAGCATAATTACCTAGAAAAGTAATTAAAGGATAGTTAATAAGAGATTATTAACTAGGGATTATGAATGATTAATTAATGTGATAAATTTAAGTTAATTAATTAGATTAATTAATTAAGGATAATCATTTATGGAATTGGTTAGGTATAATTACTTAATGAAAGTAATTAAGGAGTTAATTACTCAATGTAATTAATTAAATTAACGTGATTAATTTAAGTTAATTAATTATTTAATTAATTTAAGATAATCACTTGATGATTTGTTAAGGATAATTACTAAATGTAATTTATAAAGTGAAATTACTTAGCGAATTAATTAATGGGTAATTACTGGATGTAATTAGTTGAGGAATGGAAGTAATTTGGGTTTTAATTACTTTGTGTAATTAATAAGTTGAGGAATGGAAGTAATTTGGGATTTAATTACTTTGTGTAATTAATAAGAAGGATAATTACTTAGTGGAAGTAATTAAGAATTAATTAGTTTATGTAATCAATTTAAGACTTAATTAATAAACTTTATTTAGAGGTTAATTATGTAATGTAACTAATTATGGGTAATTAATTACCGAATGTGATTAATCAAGGCTGATTAATGAATGTGGTTAATTAAAGATTAATTATTAAATATGATTAATAATTAAAGAAATAATTAGAAAATCATTAATGTAATTAGTGATGTAATTAAGTGTTGATTAATTAAAGATAATTAATCAATAGTGAGTGATTATAAAGTAATTAATTAAGGATTAATGTAATTAATTATAATTAATTAATTACTGAAGTAATTAAAGGTTAATTACTGTAAACGATTAAGGATAATTAATTTGTGTAATTAATTAAAGGCTAATTACTTATGTAATCAGAGAATGATTAATCAAGGGTGATTAATTAATATGAATACTTAGAGGGTGATTAATTAATTGGTTTGTAATTAATTAATGGTTAAGTAAGCAAGATTTATGTGATGAAAATAATTAATTTAATTTATTTTAAATTAATTAGAGATGAAGTAATTAATTTAATTTATTTAAAATTAAGTATAGATGGTGTGATTAATAGGCCTTTTCTTATGGGTGGCCGATTGATATTGAATGCCCTGATGGTTTGACATCTCTGATATAAAATATGTGATGATCTGTGACATTGGGTCCTTTGGTTGAATTGTGATGATAATGTTGATTATTTATTTGTGAGATTATGAATTATCTGTTTGTGTGAATGTAGATAATAGAATCAAATTGTTTTAACTTTAAAACAACTTGGACCTAAAAGACGGCGTTTTGGATTTCGATGAGACCGGGATCGGGATTCCAGATTTGGATATCCGAAAACCACATCGATCCAAATTAACGATAGGTCGTCAATCTCAAGTGAAGATAAAGACTCAGAGTTCAAGGGTCATTGTCGTTAACTCTGAGGGTGATTCCAAAATGACTGTAACGAGATAATGCCTTCGGTTTCGTTCGAACCCGGAACGAAATTGTATGGAGTGAATGCTTTCAGCACATCGTCAGAGGGACGATGAGCATTCTAAGATAGATGTGCTTTATAAAGGTAATCATAGCCTCAAGCCTCATCAACCGGGAATGGATAAAACAGGGGAGGTGCAGCAAGGCTAAGTGAGTCGCACTCAAGTAGGACAAGATGTTCCCCTGTCTAGAAGTCCCTTTTATTCGGCTGTGTGGGGCTGTTGATTGCAACAACGGCCTGGGTTCTCTTGTTTGGGACTATCCAGTAAGGAATGGTTCCGGCCTTGTGTTGCAGGGGATTTAGGGTGGATCCTCGGTACAGTGATCTAGGCCACGTACTGTAATGGGCGGTGCGCTAGTAGCCCTGCCATTATATGGAATTCAATCTCCAATAAGTGTCATGCGTTTTACTTGTGCCCAACTATGTTGGAACGTGAGATGTAAGCATTCCAGCTATTTCTGTATTTCATTTGAAAACCCCAGACACTATAATAATATCACTGGATTTCCTATCAAATGTTATGGTTATCGTAAGGTAAAAACTTTTCTGTGTTTATGTGTGGGAAGTCTTACGAGATACCTTTTGTTTTCAAAGGTTTTTCAAAGTTAAGCAACTTTAACATGTTACTCACACCAGATCCATGTTTGACCCGGAGTTTATTTTCTGTTTTCTTGAACCCTTGGGTACTCAAATTTTTACTAGTAGCCAAGGGATTCAGGTTAGCTTTGACTAAATCTGGAGGAGAAATGGAGCAGGAGACTTTAGCATTTGTAGATATATAGTGTTACCACTTTGTTGTTATCTCTGTGTTGTATTTGAGTTGTAATGACTAGACAGGTGTTTATAACTGGCTAGTATGTGACCTATAAGCCGTGTGACTCTAATAGACGTTGTGTACTATGTAATTCCTATGTGATAAATATAATTTATTCGTTCCTGTGTTGAGATTCCGATGTTGTTCGTTCGTTCTTTCTTCTCTATCTTTTCTCTTTCCTATCCCTTTCTTTCTTATATATGATGCGTCTTTCTGTGGAGAGAAAGGCGGGTCGTCGTAGGTGGTATTAGAGTGCTAGGTTGAGTGAATTCCTAGGCTTTGAAGTGACTTCTTTCTTGAAAGAGCGTACTTGTAATTTTAATATATATATATATATATATATATATATATATATATTTCTACCTATTTGTTGGGTTACCTATTCGGGTTTTTCCAATATGAGTTCTAGAGGTAGGAAGGGTAGTGGTGTGTATAGCCGACTACCTATGGAAGGAGTCTGAGTGTTGAGGTTGGAAATGTATCTGCCGAGACTGCAGACCTAAACTGTCTCGAGTAAGCTTTTGTGTGGTCTAAGGATTTTACCAATCTCTGAAGGAAGTCTTTTTGAGGTTCAGAGTCCATCTTTGAAATGAAAATTTAGATGATTAGAGTTTGGATTTGTCGATTAAGTAGAATCAAGTGATGATATCTTAGCAACTTCGGAAAGAAGCAGCTGTGTGGTGAGATGCAGTAACCATGGTTGTTTCCGAAGATATTTCTTATGGAGCAAGTTTAAGGAAGTGTGTCTGCATCGGAGATGAGACTAGATTTAGCAGGGTGCTTGTGTTTGGGTTGAGGCCCGAGTTTCTTGAGGAGATGTCTACCCGTCTCTAGGCTTTGTGTGGGATTGGATGATATGGCTTTAAGGTTCGAAGAGCTTTTGATAGGAATTCTTTGGCATCTGTGTCAGTAGTGCAGCTCGGAGTGTTCTGTGTGCCAACAAGAAGGTCATATGTCAGCAGTTCTCTTGAGGTGGAGTTTAAAAGCAGCAGAGTGGATCCATTTCTTCAATGGATTGGTTAGATAAGCGCAAGCTGTTCTCATGGGTAAAGAGAGAACTGTTTACTTGGAAATTGGGCTGGGTTGATCGCAAAAGTGACTTGCGTTAGTTGAGTTTTCTCTTGAGTTGTCAGAGATTTTTGTGGATGTCTCCAAGGAGGTCAGAGGTTTACCATAGCATCTGGAGATTGAGTTTTCATATCGACTAGGATCCCAGGCGTGATTCCGGTGGTTCAACTTAGTAGAAGGATGGTTTCTAAAGAGAGGATCTGGTGAAGTAGCTCAGATTTTTGTGAAACTTTTGAGTTTTCTCTTTGTGTATTTGTTGAACCGTTTTTTCTGGGATGTATTGGACAAGTTTGTGCTCGTGTTCATCATTGGCATTCTCATCTACTCTAGATCAGAGTTGTGCAGTGGAAGCGAGGTAGCAACTGTTCTAGAGTGGAAGAAACCCTAGACCCCTTGGAAGTTTGCAGTATTTTTGGATTATAGGGTTTCTACAGGAAATTTGACGGGATCTGAAAGCGAGATTGGCAAGTAAGTTAGTTTTCTACTGATGTTTGTGAAGTGGAGTTTGTGTACTTGATTTTGGTTGATCCTGAGAGGTTCATTTTGTTGGGTTGTTTTGGTCCAGTTTGTTTCTAGAGGCATCATCAAAGGTTGAGATGATCCGGAAGATGGAGGCAGCCCAGGATCGTTATAAGAGTTTTGTGGATAAGAGATGGAGGAATTTGGATTTTGAAGCCGGAAATTGGATTTTGGATAAGTTTTCTCCTATCAAACGAGCTATAAGATTTAGTAAGAATAGGAAGCTAGCTCCGAGGTATTTTGGATCTTGCTGTGTTCTTGTAGGGATAAGTGTTTTGTCTACAGGATTGAATTACTAGTTTGGAAGACTGGGATCCATTGTGTTTCACTTATCTTTGAGGGAGTATGTGTCTGATCCATCACTGGTTTTGGAACTAGCAGTTATGGGAGTTTCGATAGTTGAGTATGGTCTGATATCCTGTTCAGATTGTAGATATAGATGAGTGGGAGCTCAGTGGCTTTGTGGTGTAGCAGTTTGGATTTAGTAGAGCGTGTATTCCGGTGTTTATACTTGGGAAACTACAGATAGTTTAGGAGGTCTATCCTGATTTGTGTCAGGATCATTAGATTTGTTTGATTAAGTAAACTGGTTGCTATGGTTGCTAGCATATGGTTGATAATATATGCTTATGTTTTAAAATTAAAATCTATGATGGGTTATTAAATTACCTTTGCTTTTAAATTTCGGGTACAAAATTCTTTTAAGGGGGGAGGAATGCGATGACCTGGAATTTTGAGCAATATCAATTTAATAATCTATATTAATAATTAAATTGAATTGATAATTTTCTTTCATAATTGTAATTTAAATTGGCAAGTTTATTCTTTTAAAAAGAAAATAAATATTTAATTGGTAAATTTCATCTTTAAAAATTAATAAAATGTTTTCTATTTATAATGTGTATATATATGTATATATTGTAAATAGAAAAGCTTGGTTTGAATTTAATAAATAAAACATGTTTTCAAATTCTAATATATATGTTTGCGCCAAAATTGGTCACAAACACCCAATATCATGAAAGCACCCGTTTACGAACACAAACCAGCAACAATCAATATAGAATTCAGATCTAAGTAATAACAATCACAACAATTCACAAATAACAATCACAAACACATGATTTATAGTAGTTCGGCGATCTTGCCTACGTCCACTCTGAAGCTGATGTCTTTATTGATTCACTTGATGATTCCAATTGATTACAGCGGATTACAATTGATGATAGCTTTCAAATCTGATTACAAAAGTGATAATGAATTATGGAGTTGAATCCGGCAGAGTCTGGACGTTGAATCGCCAAAAGATTCCCTTTTCTGAAGGCTTAAGGGTGCTATTTATAGACGTAGGAGGCCCAGATCTCGCTCAAACTTAGGGAGTGGGCCCACGCGACCGATCCCACCAAGTTTCGACTCGATCTGAGATCGATTCGAACTCCATTCGAATCGATCAAAAATTGACCCAATCGAGCTGAAACTTGGCAGGAACAAACTTTACCTTGTATGGAAGCTTCTGTGAAAATTTTGTTGCATTTGGATCAGCGGTTTGGGAGATATGATCGATACGAACTGGAGTGTTTCGGTTGGCTGTTTAGTTCGAACCGATTACTTCGAATCCATCCATTCGAATCGATGGATGCACATGCCTTCGAGACGACGTGGCGCGCACATCTCGCATCGATCCACCTTTTGCTCCGAGTTGACCGCTTCGACTCCATGAGTTACGCCTCGTTTGTATCGATGACCGTAGTATTGCTCGAATCCACCAATGACGTGTACTTCGCTTCGGTTCGTAGTTCGCCCACTTCGTATCGATAGAGGATGGATACGAAGTGAGAATAACTGATGGACACGAACCAAGGTTCTCTGACGGATTCGACCAAGTGCCTCGATACGAACCAAGGTTTATGGATGGTGCGTCGATGGATGCGAAGTTGAGCGAACTAGTGCCTGAGGATGGATGCAAGGATGATCGACACGAAGGAGCGCTTGGGCACGAGACCGATTGATTCGAAGCGGTGTATACTGATGGTGATGGATTCGAAGTGCTCTGGACTCGATGGATACGAAACAGTGCTCTAGCATGGATACAAACGTGCTGAGGGGATGCCCATCTGATGGATTCGAACCGATCGATTCGAAGTATATTGAACTGGATGGGTTCGAATGAATACGGGTCCCATGGATTCGAAGTAGGCATCTCCTCAACAATTCGATGGATACGAACGACATTCTTTGGCTAACTTGCATCGATCATATCTCACTCATACGAACTCCGATTGACCTGAAATTTGAAACACTAGTTTTCATTTCCTTGCTTGTCATGTCCTATCAATTGTAGCCTGATCCGGGCTTGGACAAAATTCATCGATATCCATAGCGAAGTGAAGTACAACGAATCTCTGAGACGAACTGTCTTTTGTTTTCGACCAATCTTTTGGCATCACGGCTTTGCCAAAAAGCGGGATAACATTTTTCACCCAATATCATGAAAGCACCCGTTTATGAACACAAATCAGCAACAATCAATATAGAATTCAGATCTAAGTAATAACAATCACAATAATTCACAAATAACAATCACAAACACAGGATTTATAGTGGTTCGGCGATCTTGCCTACGTCCACTCTGAAGCTTATGTCTTTATTGATTCACTTGATGATTCCAATTGATTACAGCTGATTACAATTGATGATAGCTTTCGAATCTGATTACAACAGCGATAATGAAGTATGGAGTTGAATCCGGCAGAGTCTGGACGTTGAATCGCCAAAAGATCCCCTTTTTTGAAGGCTTCAGGGTGCTATTTATAGGCATAGGAGGCCCAGATCTCGCTCAAACTTAGGGAGACTATTTCTGGCACGTGAGTGGGCCCATGCGACCGATCCCACCAAGTTTCGACTCGATCTGAGACCGATTCGAACTCCATTCGAATCGATCAAAAAATGACCCAATCGAGCTGAAACTTGGCAGAAACAAACTTTGCCTTGTATGGAAGCTTCTGTGAAAATTTCGTTGCATTTGGATCAGCGGTTTGGGAGATATGATCGATATGAATTAGAGTGTTTCGGTTGGCTGTTTAGTTCGAACCGATTACTTCAAATCCATCCATTCGAATCGATGGATGCACGTGCCTTCGAGACGACGTGGCGCGCACAACTCGCATCGATCCGCCTTTTGCTCCGAGTTGACCGCTTCGACTCTATGAGTTTCGCCTCGTTTGTATCGATGACCGTTGTATTGCTCGAATCCACCAATGACGTGTACTTCGCTTCGGTTCGTAGTTCGCTCACTTCGTATCGATAGAGGATGGATACGAAGTGAGAACAACTGATGGACACGAACCAAGATTCTCTGATGGATTTGACCAAGTGCCTCGATACGAACCAAGGTTTATGGATGGTGCGTCGATGGATGCGAAGTTGAGCGAACTAGTGCCTGAGGATGGATGCGAGAATGATCGACACGAAGCAGCGCTTGGGCACGAGACCGATTTATTCGAAGCGGTGTATACTGATGGTGATGGATTCGAAGTGCTCTGGACTCGATGGATACGAAACAGTGCTCTAGCATGGATACGAACGTGCTGAGGGGATGCCTATCTGATGGATTCGAACCGATTGATTCGAAGTATACTGAACTGGATGGATTCGAATGGATACGGGTCCCATGGATTCGAAGTAGGCATCTCCTCAACAATTCGATGGATACGAACGGCATTCTTTGGCTAACTTGCATCGATCATATCTCACTCATACGTACTCCGATTGACCTGAAATTTGAAACACTGGTTTTCATGGCTTTGCTTGTCATGTCCTATCAATTGTAGCCTGATCCGGGCTCGAACAAAATTCATCGATATCCATAGAGGAGTGAAGTACAACCAATCTCTGAGACGAACTGTCTTTTGTTTTGACCAATCTTTTGGTATCATGGCTTTGCCAAAAAGTGGGATAACATTTGCCCCCAAAACATGCCTTGCGGTTGGAAGGTGTGTTTTGTAATGCCTTGAGTTGGATGTTCATATCCTGTCAGCAACCTGTAAAGAACTTGATAATTTCATATGACCTCAAATGACGATCGTTCGGGATCGCATGTCATTTGAGATGATTCGGGACCGTTCGCGATCGATGTTGTTTGCAGTAAAGGATGGAATGGGACCGTTCGCGGTCGATGCCGTTCACGGCAAATTTTGATCGTTCGTGATCGTGTGCCGTTCGAGGCAAATTGTGACCGTTCGAGGTCGGGTGCCGTTCGAGGCGAATTGTGACCGTTCGAGGTCGTGTGCCGTTCGAGGCGAGTTGTGACCGTTCGAGGTCGGGTTGTGACCGTTCGAGGTTGGGTGCCGTTCGAGGCGAATTGTAACTGTTCGCGGTCAGATGCCGTTCGAGGCGGGAAAGTGTGCCCGGGAGGGCTTGGTATTATCGATGCTAGGGTCACGTTCGGGTGAGTTCATGGATCGTTTGTGTGCCTATTGGAGGCGAATAAGTGTGCCCGGGGGGGGGCTTGGTATTGTTGATACCAGGTTCACGTTCGAGTGGGTCCTTGGATCGTTTGTCAAGGCGTCTTATCGCCATCTCAGAGCATGCCTAAGGACCGTACGCGACCCCGTACATGTGTAAGTAGTTTAAACATTTCAGAATTATCCGAACCAAATATCCATTCAACTGATGAGTTTTAAAATAGAAATGTCCAAACAAACAAACTCTAAATGTTTAAATCAAAACGAAACAAAAGCAAAGCAAGGATGTCAAAGTGTAAGTTCCCACTACGAAATGGTCAATGATCATTCAGAGCATGCCTGGGGATCGTTCGCGATCTCATACATGTGTAAATGACTTAATTGTGTTAGTGGGAAGCTTACGACTTGTTCTTCGTTATTTCGATTAATTGATAATCATACGCTGTCCCGGTTTTGGGCCACGCCTGGCTGATGTAGACGGTGGTCGCTCTGGCTCCACTGCTGGAGCTCGCCTCCTCACATACTGAAGGAGCATACCGTTCTTGATATGCCCTTCCACCTCGTCCTTTAGATGCCTACAATCATTAGTGTTATGACCGTTCAGTTCATGAAATACACAAAACTTATCTGATTTTCTCTCGTCAGAGGTTGGATCCCTTCGTATCGGCCGACGATACGGAACCTGCTATTTGGTATCCTGATAAATTCGTTCTAGACTCTCATTCAGCTCAGAGTAAGTGGTGAATCGCGGCTCCCTCTGTTGCCGCTTTGACCTGTCCCCGTCATTCTCAGTCTTTCTTTTACCTCTACTAGTTTCCGCACCTTTCTCAACGGGATTTCCTCCTTTGATCGCGTAAATATCAATTCCTTATCCTTCTTCTCTTTCAGCGTTTGCATCTTCCAATCGTAAAAACTTTTCTGCCTCGTCGTAGAATTCCCTAGATCCACAGGCGGATCTTTAGTCAATGAATTTTTGAACTCTGTGCCATCAGCTACTCCGGACACAGCTGCCATCACAACCATAGATGGATCTGCTCGATCCACCGAAGCTGTTGCTGCATTGAATCGCGTTAGATAACTCCTCAAAGTCTCTTTGGTTTTCTTCTTTAGGGTTGCCAAAGTCATCACATTCTTGGGTCTCGCAATGTGAACCCTAAATTGCCTCATAGATCTCTCAGTTAAATCATTCCATGTTCCGATAGATCCACTCTCTAGTTGTCTAAATCATAACGCTGCAATATCCACCGAGTACAATGGAAAGCACCGGGCCATAACCTCCTCTGATGCCCCCGGCACTTCCATATGCCTCATATACTTCGTCAGATGAACTGTGGGGTCCGTCCTCCTGTTATACTTGTCCAACGATGGTAACTTGAAATCCGGTGGGTTCCTAGCTCGTCTGATTGCTGGAGTAAAAGGACTCCTATTAACATCCTCCAAATCCTTGTTTACCAAACCACCTCTCATAGCTCTTCTAACCATCTCCGCCAATCTGTCATTGTCTCCGAGACGCAATCTTCGTTCCACACTCTCAACCTGCCCCCCAAGTTCACGAGGGAACTCTGGGATCTGCCCCCTTAACTGAGCGTTCACTCCTCTGCTACTCCCAGGTTGCGCAGATGCTCCTCTCTCTCTCTCCGAGACTGGATCAACATTCTCCATGTGCGTGCCCCCTAGTTCAGGTGCTACGCCGGATGGTCCTGCTCCGTTTCGAACTCCATCCGCTTCTCTATTCTGCGCTCCAAGTTGCCCTATCAGTTGGAATAAACTCTGGATTAACTCCTCCTGTTTCTTCATCATTGTCTCCATCTCGTCTCTAGTGATGAAGATCGACGCTTAATTCGCTCCTGAAGAAGCCTCTTGACTTCCTTGTTGTTCACTTCTCTCTGGACTTTGTCTCTTACTTGTTTGTCTTGTCATAGCTTTTAGATCTAAATTCTTAAGTCTTCAAATTCAACTTCTCTCGAATCAGATATTCTCATTGAAAGCAATATATTTTGGTAATTTGGAAATTATGATTAAATTTAATATAAAACTTTTCAAAGATTATATAAATGTTAATTATATAGTTTTAAATACTTAAGATAAATGTTTAATAGTTTAATTTTTAAAAAATATCCTTTAGCTTAAGTTTAAATTTAAATAAAACTAACATAAAAGGGTTTGTTTTATTTTCTTTTTAAAATATGGCTTGATAAAGATGATTTGAGATTATATATAAAAGTTTAAAATACAATAAAACATATGATATATTAATTCATTTAAGTAACATAAATAATTTATAAATAATGGGATAATCTCTTTTATAAATTATTTTAAAATGGAAAATTTGTTATTTTCAAACAATATTAATAATGCGTTGTTTTTATATATAAGTTTAAATAGATTTTAAAGAAAACTGAATTGTTATTTTCAAATTGAATGTGTTGTTATATATGTATACATATAACTTGATTTTAAATTGGATTTTTAAATTTAATTTGAATTTGAATTTGAATTTAATTTTGAAATTCAAAAGGTAGACATTTTAAAATATATGAATAAGATTTTATTTTTAAATAATTTGTTTTATTTATATTTTCTTTAAAGAAATTCATATGTAAATATAGATAAGAATTTATTAAGTAAGTATAAAAGCTTTATGTTAACATTTAAATAAATATTAATTACTTAAATTACAAGTGAAAATTTATTAGGCTTGGTTTTAACAAGTGTTAGCTAATAAACTAAGTAATGGCAAACGTTAGTTAAATTTTAACAAGTGTCATTGTTAATTTTGTTTTCTTTTATTTCAAATTAATCATTTTAGCCTTTATAAATACATATGTTTTCCTCCTCTTCATTTCTTTTGTATTCCCTGATCAAAAACCAAGATAAACTCAATCCAATTCTCTAAACAAATCTGATAATCTGTACCTCACAAACCATTAATCAAAAGTTAAAACCCTGTACAAATTTCTCAAAAACAAAATCTGCAACTAAAATACTATCACAAACCAGAAAATCAAACCATTATCCTGCAATCCATTTTCAAAGATCAAAATTAAAGCCTGAACATCATTCCTCAAATCTGAAACTAAATAAATATCCTGTAATTCATTTTCAATATCAAATCCAAAGGCCAACATTTCTTAAAAACATGAGATGAAAATCATAAAACCTGCAAGCATTTTCTTCAACATGGAATCAAGGACTGCAAACCATTTTCAAATTAAAGAGCCTGCAAGCATTTTATTCAAACTGTGTTTTTCAAAGCAAGCATTCTTCAGCAATTCCGGTTTTTAAATCAGAAGCATTTTCAACATTCAAGTTTAAAGTTTCAAAAAGCTATTTCAAAATAGAAGGCTCTGTTCATCATTTTTAAATAGGTGAGTAACATCCTTTCTAAAAAGCCTAAATATGATTCTGGTTGCATGTTAAGTTCTGGAATGAATGTGTTTTTGTGTGAATATATATTGGTGAATTTCTGCATATATATATATATATATATATATATATATATATATATATATATATATATATAGATATATAGATATATATGTGTGTGCATGCTGTTATCTGTGACATCTCCGCTCTTAGTTTTCAAGCTAAGATTTAGAAAAAAAATTCATACTCTTGATCTAATTGCTGTTAGGACTTAGACCATAAACAAAATTTGTTTGGTTCATCATTTATTATGGTTTAAAATTATAATTATGTTAAAATAAATTTGAATGCCTTTGGAAAACCCAAAAGAACAGGAAATCTTGGGTTTTGTATAAAATTCAAACACCTTAATTCATTGATTCATGCGTACGATCTGAATCTTTGTCTAAAAACATGATTTTTAGAAGTAAAACCATAGTTTTTAGATTGGGTTTGAATGTGCATTTTATGGTTGATCAGATATTGTGATTTGGGCCGTTTTTGGTGATCTACATGCTCGGGAAGGTCGGGATTTTCTTTAGCGGTGGAAGAATGGATGGAGAGTGTGGGAAAATAGTTCGAAAGGTGTGCAGGCTACTGTGGCGGCGGCGGCGGACGATTTAAGTCTGTAACCCTAGTTTTGGCAAGGTTGGGTATTTTGATCGTCACGATGTCTCTGGGGTACCGAGTTCCACCAGATTCTGAGAAATGGAAGCAGGGGTGTCGACGAAGTTGTGGCTGGAAGCTTTTGTGCTCTAGTGAAAGCGTTGCGAGTTCGAGGTTGGTCCAGGTCTGGTCTGTTGTTCCAGATTTGTGACTAAATGCTCGATTTTGATTTCGAGTTGTATTTGAAGTTCTAATGATTGTAATCTAGTTTGGGGTTGATCGTATACATGAGTGAGTCATCATGGATGGTCGGAGGAGGCTGGTTGGCCGGTGCACATGCATGGCAGCGATGTCGTGTCAGGAGCTTCAGGTTGTTCTCTTGTCTCGAAGTAGTTCTCGGGATAATGGGCTTTTGGCTCGAGTGAAGTTTCAGGTCGTTCGTGAGTGAATTTCTTCTTTTTTAAAAACTTTAAAATTGAAACAAATTTTGAAAAGAAGGGAAAGATGGGTTTTCTCAGGTATGTACTCGAGTAGGCTTCGGGTTGAATCCGAAGCAGCTTGTTAAAACAACTTTTTAAAAATTTAAACTCTTGTAAATTTCTTTTATTTAAGATAGGTGTTTCTTAATATTTGATCTTAAAGTTTGTAAATTTGATTTAAATTTTGTTAAAGTTAAATGTGTTAATCATTTTTAAATCTTAAATTTAAAAATGAAATTTAAAACTAAATTTAAAGGTTAAGTTTCAAAGGCTTTGTAAATGATAATTAAATCATTTCCTTAAAACTTTATCTTAAAGTTAATTAAGATTTAATGTTTTGAAATTGACTAAATTAATAAGTAATTAAAGAGGAATTAATTAATTTAATTAACTAATAATTATGGATTAATAAATAAGTAATTAAGGGTTATAAGTTGATTAATTTAAAGGTTAATTAATTTGTAATTTAGGATCATTAATTAGATAAGTTAAGATTTTGATTAAGGATTATAAATTAATTAATCAAGTAATTAAAATTAAGTTACAATTAAGTAATTAATTAAGTAATTAGAGATTTATTAATTAGAGATTAACTAATTGATAATTAATTAATTAAAGCAAAATTACTTAGGAAAGTAATTAACGGATAGTTAATGAGAGATCATTAACTAGGGATTATGAATGATTAATTAATGTTATTAGTTTAAGAAAATTAATAAGATTAATTAATTAAGGATAATCATTTGTGGAATTGGTTAAGTATAATTACTTAATGAAAGTAATTAAGGAGTTAATTACTCAATGTAATTAATTAAATTAATGTTATTAGTTTAAGTTAATTAATTATTTAATTAATTTAACATAATCACTTAATGATTTGTTGAGGATAATTACTAAGTGTAATTTATAAAGTGAAATTACTTAGTGAAGTAATCGATGGGTAAATACTGGATGTAATTACTTGAGGAATGGAAGTAATTTGGGTTTTAATTACTTTGTGTAATTAATAAGAAGGATAATTATTTAGTGGAAGTAATTAAGAATTAATTGCTTTATGTAATTAATTTAAGAATTAGTTAATAAACTTTATTTAGAAGTTAATTAAGTAATGTAATTAATTAAGGGTAATTAATTACTGAATGTGATTAATCAAGGCTGGTTAATGAGTGTGGTTAATTAAAGATTAATTATTAAATATGATTAGTAATTCAAGAAATAATTAGAAAATCATTAATGTAATTAATGATGTAACTAAGGGTTGATTAATTAAATATAATTAATCAATAATGAGTATAAAGTAATTTATTAATGTAATTAATTAAGGATTAATGTAATTAATTATAATCAATTAATTAATGAAGTAATTAAAAGTTAATTACTGCAAATGATTATGGATAATTAATTTGTGTAGTTAATTAAAGGGTAATTACTTAATGTAATTAGAGAATGATGAATTAATTAAGATGAATACTTAGAGGGTGATTAATTAATTGATTTGTAATTAATTAATGGTTAAGTAAGCAAGACTTGTGTGTTGAAATTAATTAATTTAATTTATTTTAAATTAATTAGTGATGAAGTAATTAATTTTATTTATTTAAAATTAATTTGTGACGACCCGTAAATTTTCGAAAATTTTTATTTGAATTTTTAATATATTTAATTGTAAATTTGGGAAATTTTAAACGATAAAATTTTGAAATAAAATTTAATATTTGGAATGCGTCTATTTAAACATAGCAACCGGTAAATTTTCGTCCGAAAATATGAAAGTTATTTTTGTGTGTAATTTTATTTCAATTTAATCAGTTAGGAATTGATGAAAATAAAATGTTTTCGAAACCTAAATAATTTTACATAGAAAAATTCTAAACCATCTTCTGAGCGAGACGTCATTTTTCGTTTTTCCAAAATCGGACTTCTTTAGCTCCATCGATTTTATTCTCATGCGTTTTTTCTGCATTTTCCTTTATTAGAAATTTCGAATTTTTATAATTCAATTGTATCCCTAATATCTATACCGTTTCGATCGTCTTGTCGCGCCGATCAAAATGGTATATTTATTTGTTCAAATCGGAGTCCGACGAAAATCGTCGCGATAATTTAAACCATTCCTAGCAGACCGGTTAAACCAATTTCAGCCCAGAAATATTCGGCCCGTATCCATTTAAATTTGGAAATAAAAAAATTCAGCTGATAAATAAATGCAGTAGTTGGAGGATGGGGGTTATCTTGGAAACAGTTGTGGCGTTTGGGAATTCAGAAAAAATTTATTGCAATAAGCTTGGAAAAAAAAGGGGAAAACGTACCTGTTCACCTCATTTTCATTCACTATTCTCTACACATACTCTCCTCTTCTCTTCACCATATTCTTTCTTTTTCTTTTCCTTCCTCATGATTTTCACTGTAGAAGAAAAAAAAGAAAAAAAATCAAATGCAAAAAGGAAAGATGAATTGAAGCTCCCTCACGCACGCGCGTACACCACCATTCACCGCCACTTGAACATCGTCTCGGCCATCACCTTCCTACTTCTTCTCCACCGCAATCCTCCCTTAGCACAGCCGAGCTCCATTACTGAGTGCATCTCCACCAATGCCTCAGCCGAGCTTCGCCTGGTCCCCCACCCTCCGACCTAAGCAGCATCCTTCTACCTGCCACCACCGTACAGACCATCGTCCCCTCTGGCGACCGAGCCCACGTTCCATCGTCACTACTTCCCAACTGAGGCCAAGAACCATCACCGAAGTCGCCATGGCACTCCTCACGTGAAACCCGCCCAGTCACCCACTCGGCCTCCCCTCCAACCACTTCCTTCTCCGCCAACAGCAGCAGCATCTCCCCGCCTTAAGCTCGCGTCGAAGCTTCGCTCCTCCTATACTCGTCACGCATGGCTCTGCTTTGGCCATTGCTGTTTTGGTGGGCTGTATACATATTATTCAGTAAGTTATATAAATACATATAGTATATTATAGTTGAGTCTGTTGTTCATTTGCAATCTGTTATAGATATAAAATTGATATATTAGTTACGTATATATTGGCTATTTATATATAAATCTAAATAGTATATATGTACTCTGTTTTCATAATTTTATTTCATTTATAAGTGAATTATACATATATACTTTTCTATCCTCATATAAATGTTTTATTTCATTCTGATTTATGATTATATATATAGATTTTAAATGTAATTTTGTATAATATATAAATAAAGTATCTGGTTGTTAGAGTTTCGTCACTTATATATATGTAACTTACAAGTTCTGTATGAGTACTTGCAAGCTCGGCTATGTGTTTATATATATTTCTAGTTGCTTAAATACAAAAGTTATATATATTTAAAGTTTTATAAAGGTTGTTGGGTTTCTAAAGATATCTGTTGATAATAGATTATAGTTGAAGTTTATAATAGTTGTTGTATATATATAGCTATAAAGTTTATGCGGTTATACACTTTTTATGTTAAAGGTTTTCTTTTCAAATAGATGCAGTAACTAAGTTATAGTGTATATACAGTACAAGGGTGGTAAATATTTTATACTGTGTTAAAATGATACTATTGCATGCAGAAAAATACTGTATTATATATGTACATTTTATTAAAAAGTTTTGAAAATATTATGTATGTACATTTTACGTAAATATACCTCTTATTTGCCAGATATTAGTTTTATAAATCTTTAAGCATGATAGTTATATAGGTATTTATGTAATAATAGTGATATACATATAGCTTTATATACGTTTGTAGTTACATACATTCAGTTATATAGAGTATTTGCATATTTGTTTATATACTATTTTGGATTTGACTGATTTTATAAATATAAATTTAATAATAAATGTTTTTTTGAATTTATTACATAATGTGGATATTTTATCAGTTTAAAACTTTTGGTGTTGGACGAATATATGAGGCATTAAAAATAAAATATTTATTTTGATTTATATATATGTGCTTTAAATGGATATGGATTTCCAGTAAATTCACTTATACCAATTACCTTCACCGACCCCGTTCTGATTTGTTCCATCTAATTCTTTTATCAGCTTTGATCGTTGAATTCGGGCCGATGTTGCTTTGCTTCGATTCGATTCGTCATTCAAATTTCAGTGTCTGTATCAGTGTGCATATCCATTTCATCTTCTGTATTCTCTAGCCTCGAAAGGTGAGAAATCACTCACGATTAATGTTCTTTTATTTATTAAATTTGATTTCAATTGAAATAACAATTGAAATATTCTGCTGTAGTTATTTACACTGTTATATATGTTATTACCTGTATCAGTTCATCTGTGACATCTGACACCATTATCTGTTAATTATTTATGCGATGATAATACAGTTTGGATGATAAATGATTGATTTTTGATGTTTATATTGGACGCTAAATTGTTAATGTAAGTAAATAATAGTATGCAATTGGATTTGATATACGCTAGTTAAATTTTATAATATGACCCCTTTAAATGTTAAATAAATTGACGTAGAAATAGTGTTAACTACACCTTGGATCATTGAATGTATGTTGTAAAATTGTGCAGTGTAGAATTGGAAAAATAAATGACAAATGAAAAACCGTAATGTAATAATCTTTAATCTGCATGAAATGATAGTGTAGATTTTAGGAATAATTATTTTAATTTGCATAAATAACAAATGTAAATTTATACGATTATTTCGGGATTATTTGAATTAATTATTGGATTATTATTGATTGTTCTTATTGCTTGTTTATTTACTTTGACACCATCCCAACTATCACACTACAAGTTCCCTTTGCTATGTTTTAATTTTTGAATTGAATTGGAATCGGGTTGAAATGATAAATACCCAAATAAAATTTGACTTAGGATAGAAAACTAAATAAACCTGATTGGTCAATAATTGAATTTAAAAATAAAATAA
This sequence comes from Allium cepa, assembly GCA_030765085.1. Classification (NCBI taxonomy): domain Eukaryota; kingdom Viridiplantae; phylum Streptophyta; class Magnoliopsida; order Asparagales; family Amaryllidaceae; genus Allium; species Allium cepa. Next base: position 472,752,113 of record CM060943.1, on the reverse strand, counting down.
AGATTTTATTTGAATAAATAGTAAGATTTGAAATGAAGTTGGAATTTGAATTTTAATGAAAGGAAAATGTTAATATTCAATAATCTGAAATAAATTATATATAAAGTAATTGATGAAAGAAAGTTGTTTAATTTAAGAAATGATTGAATTAAATTATGAAATTATTTAATAATTAAGATTGGAATTATTTAATAATTAGGATTGGAATTATTTAATAATAAGGTTTTGGAATTTATTTGATAATTAAATCTTGGAATTTATTAATTAAGTTTTGAAATTATTTAATAATTAAATAAAAATGAATTATTTGAGAATTAAATAAAAATTTGAATTCTTTGATAAGAAAAATTGAAATTTTGAATAAGTGAATTTGAAATTCGTTGTTAAATGAAATTGGGTTCCTTTATAAATTAAGCTTTGGAAAAAGTTAAGTAAGTTAATAAGTGAAATTGAACTTCTTGAATATGTGAAATTTAGTTTCTTTATTAATTGAGTTTTGAAATTTGTAACTAAGTAAAGAAATAAGTGAAATTGAATTTCTTTAACAAGAAATAAAAATGTGATTTATTGAAATTTATGTAAGATTTGTAATTTAAAGAATTGATTTGACGATATAATTTAATTCAATTTGAAGTTTTGGATATAACTGAGTTGAACTTATGTAATTGATTTAATGAATTGAAAAATCAAATAGGAATTATTTGAATGATAATTAACTTAACAAATATTGAATGAAATCAATAATGAAATTAGAATTGATTTGAATGTTAAATTAAATTGATTTAAATGTTTTTGAGTGAAATTTATATACGAACTTGAATCAATATTTGAATTATTTTAAATAAAGATTGAAATTGAATTATAAGATTTGAAATAGTAATTTGGAAGTTTTGAAATGTAAATTATGGAAATCGATTTAAAAGGACAAATGGAATGTTGGTTTACAAATTTTAATTGAAATTGAAATGGATTTGATTTTTAAATATAGTAAATGACCAATCGGCGTAATAATTACGAAAGTTATTAAAGAGACCGGAATCGGTCATGGACATATTCTCTGTCTAAACAAAAAACCACTTTAATAACTATACGTGGAGTGTGATCCAGAATGAAGTGGTTGTATTTATGTACGTGATGACTGAAGAAAGAGAACGGTAATGGATAGCCTTGACACTTGTGTCAAACTGGAAATGACTAAATAGGAGCCGTGCCGAGCCAAATGGGGTTAGCCACCTCGAGCGAACACACTTCTTCGTAAACTACTCATTACTTGTTATTGATTGGTGCAACCTCGTAAATTTGGGAGTGTTGTTTCGTGGTGTTGCGAACGTTGCGGCGATACGTTTTCACCAGTCCGGATTAGACAAACGGTAGTTTCACTACCTTGAGTATTGCCTCATGTGCCTTGTCATACTTGTATCCCTATATACACGACAACTACGAATTTGTTTTGTGTTATACCTATGGAGTACTCCCTGATATCCCACTAGTTTACGGTGGAGTTTACAGTGCTGTATAGTCTATGACACTTATATAAAATGTGTTAAGGGGGATGATGGTAACGCCTTAACGCTATTTTGATATTTTATATTACTGATAGACATTATCTACTTAGCGTACATTACTATATAGTAGATAGTTTAACGGATCCTTAGAGGACGGTTATTCTAACGTCCTTTGAGTTACTTATATTTCAGTTTTTATTTCACTTGAGTTGAATTTATTGATATAAGAATATTAATCCTGACTCGAGTGTTTTGTGTTTTGCTTTACGCTCAGGTCAGACTGAGTGGTTCAGCTTTTGAGACTCGCCTTTGGAGTTGGAGCTTCGCTTGGAGATCCAGCTATCTATCTAGCTTTCAGATATTCACTTGATTCCAGGGATGTATTCTGATTCTTGTATTTGACTATTGTATTCGAGACTTCTGTTATAACTTATTTAACTTTGTTATATATATATTAGCTTCATGAACTACTATCTTTTGCCTCCGTTGCATATTATTACTCTGTGTCTATGATTCTATGATTATTTATTTACTGTATATCTGAGTTTTGCCAAATTTAAATTAACAATTCGGTATTTTGAATTATTCAAGTCCGACATGTGCGGATGCGAATAGTCCAAAATGGCGGGTCGTTACAGTTGGTATCAAAGCTTTGGTAGCTCTAGGCAAAACTGAGCATATAAGGTAAATGTATTTACAGAATCACTCTCATTCGAGTTTCAATCTCATCTTTTTAACTCAATTCCTTTGAATTTTGGAACGTTCCCAGCGCTTCCGAAATTCATTCGTATCCCTCACTATTCGTCTTCTTACAATTCCGGAGCATCCCATAACTCCACTTCGAATGATCTTCAAAATGAATCGGCGGTCTCGCTAATCTTCGAATTATTTGTAAATGTATGAAACTCCTTTGCAATTGGCATTGATTTACCGGAGATTTCTGTATCCTTGGTTTACGATGCTATCTATCTCCTGCTATACCTGAATCTTATTTCTTGAGATCGAATGTAGATTTACCTCGGAATTCTGCATCGATCTTATTCTTTAAGTCACGGTCTACCTGGTTAAGGTTGCCCGAGAATTAAATAAGTTTATCCATCTCCCGATTCTATTAATTGAATCATCTTATCTTTTCCTTTCAAACTTGTATTCGAATCAGAATTCTCTTTAATTTGAGTCCATCAAATTTTATTCTCTATCCTTGCTTTGAAATCCATTCCCGTATCGTCAAGCGAGGAAGTGATTTGTAAATTAATATTTAAATTTTTTTATTTTATATATTGTGTTGTTGATGTTGATTTGGGTTTTCGATCGATTCGTCTGATCAACTTATCGATAGGATTTCCAAAACACTTGAACAGAGAAAACTGATACAATAGTATTTTTCGAATTTGGATAATAAAATAGTTTTGTATGTGTTATCCCGCCTTTTTAGCAAGGCCGTGATATCAAAAGATCGACCAAGAAAAGCAAGATAGCTCGTCTCAAAGATTGGTCAATTCAGCATCTCAACAAAGCAAGTTCTATTGAATGATTTCTCATCTAAGATCCCCTACTGCTTGAAGGAGTTCGTGACCTAAGCTACAACGAAGACCTCGTGACCTAAAGCATGACCGACCTAAGCGGCTCAGCGACTTAAGGCATAAAGTGGTCCAACGACCTAAAACTAAATGAGTTAACGCCTTACGACTTAAAGAATAGAGCGACCCAACCATTCCGGAAGCTACAGTAACCTCGCAACCTAAGAAAGTATACGACTTAGCGACCTATCTCCCTCCAGGTTAAGTCGCTCGCGACCTAAGAAAGTACACGACTTAGCGACCTATCTCCCTCCAGGTTAAGTCGCTCGCGACTTAAAAAGGCACCTCAACAAAGTTAGGTCGCTTGCGACCTAACTCCTCTCCTCATAGGTCGCTCACGACCTAAAAGATACCCCCTTTTCCCCTTAGGTCGCTCCATGCCATAGCTCCTAATGCCAATCTCCCTAGGTCGTCCCTACCGACCTACGACCTACCTTGCACCATTACCATTTAGGTCGCTCCTGATACCTCAACATGTTAAGCCGCTTACCACTCTCCTTAAGTCGCTCTACGACTTACTGCTCCATTGAGAAGAGATCAAGTGCTGTAAGGTCGCCACCACTAGGTCGTCGCATGACCTATGACTTACCTTAGGTCGCTCACGACCTATACCCAGCCGACCTAACTTCGAACTCTCCTATAAATACTCCGCCTACTCCAACGACACGGGGACTTTTTTGGGATTCCAAGGCGCCTATACTCTGCCATTTTCTCGGCTCTTCCAACACTTCATCCATCGAAGAATCTTCATCAAGAGATCTACTTCATTCAACATGAATCCAAGAAGCAATACATCATTAATGTTCTAATCTCTTTCTTCGATTGTGTTGTAAATCGTGTTGTAAAGTGTTGTAATCTTGAAATCGTGTTGTAAAGTGTTGTGATCTTGTAAAAGTGTGCTCGAAGAAGATAATGGAGAATGTAAAGTGGATGTAGGCTTGTTAAAAGCCGAACCACTATAAAATCTCTGTCTCTTTTACTTTTCTGCTATTTTCTTTTTACTTTGTTTCCCGTGCAGACAGGTGGTGCTTTCACTTGATTACGACTTACACCGGGTGTTAGCATTAAAGCCATTTTTACCGTTAACAGTATGATTACGTTATATATAAGTATAAATTTTTCTGAAATTAAGTTGTTAATGAGTTTGTTGTCTGAAGTAATAAATAAATTTATAAACTTGGCTATAATTTGATTTGGGAAATTTTAAATGAATTTAAAACAAGAATTTTGGGAATTTAATTTCCGATAGATTTCAAACCTTGTATTTAAAATTTTAAAAGGTATATTATTTAAAGTATTTTCGAATAGAAATCATTTGAAAGAAATTTTAGATGTTTAAATCAGTGCTTTTCTCTTTGTCGCTGGAAAATAATTTCGGTGATGGCGGCCGCATTATCGACATTCATTTTCGAGTTTCAAAGTGGAAAGACCATACTGTAGCTTTGCTACAGTTTTGCTTTGGAAATGAATTTGATTTAAATTTCTAAAGTATGACTTGATTTAGAATATATAGTATATGATTTTAAATGGATTTGTTATATGATATATATTTATCTCTAAATTGTTTGAAGTCAGTCGAAAATTTAAATTCTTAATTTTTCTTAAAGTATGATTTCAATTATTAAATGAAACCAAAATTCTGAATAAACATTTAAACTTAAGATAATTGAAGTGGAGAATTTATTTGTATAATATCCGATTTCATTCTAATACAACTTAGCTAAATTATTCAAAAGTTGAATATGTAATTGAATAATATACAATACTAAATGATTTTATAATTAAAATTAGAGTGCTTATAATAAATGTTATACACTAAATTATAATTATAAAATGTTAATAGGGATAACTAGAATAATAAGTTAATAAAATAATAAATGAGATAAATAAATTAAATTCTGTTTTGAGGGAATTAAATTAACTTAATGAAATACTTGAATTTGAAATCGATTATTAAGTATTAATCAATTTAATTGAAATTTGTATGGTTTGAATTAATTGTTTTATTTTGTTTTCAGTCTATTTTCTATTGGTTGTTTATATTATCCTACCTCCTTCCTTTTCGGGGACGAAAAGTTTTGAGTGGGGGAGAGTGTGACGATCCGTAAATTTTCGACATTTTTTATTTGAATTATTAATATATTTAATTGTAAATTTGGGAATTTTTAAGCAATAAAATTTTGAAATAAAATTTAATATTTGGAATGCGTTTAGTTAAACATAGCAACCGGTAAATTTTCGTCCGAAAATATGAAAGTTATTTTCGTGTGTAATTTTATTTCAATTTAATCAGTTAGGAATTGATGAAAATAAAATGTTTTCAAAACCTAAATATATTTACATAGAAAAATTCTAAACCATCTTCTGAGCGAGACGTCATTTTTCGTTTTTTCAAAATCGGACCTCTTTATCTCCGTCGATTTTATTCTTCTGCGCTTTTGCTGCATTTTCCTTTATTAGAAATTTCGAATTTTTATAATTCAATCGTATCACTAATATCTATACCATTTCGATCATCTCGTCGCACTGATCAAAACGGTATATTTATTTGTTCAAATCGGAGTCCGACGAAAATCGTCCGATAATTTAAACCTTTCCTGGCAGACCGGTTAAACCATTCTCAGCCGAGAAATATTCGGCCCGTATCCATTTAAATTTTGAAAATAATAAAAAAATTCAGCTGATAAATAAATGCGGTAGTTGGAGGATGGGGGTTATCTTGGAAATAGTTGTGGCGTTTGGGAATTCAGGAAAAATTTATTGCTACAAGCTTGGAAAAAAAAAAGGGGAAAACGTACCTGTTCACCTCATTTTCATTCACTATTCTCTGCACATACTCTCCTCTTCTCTTCACTATATTCTTTCTTTTTCTTTTCCATCCTCATGATTTTCACTGTAAAAAAAAAAGAAAAAAAAATCAAATGCAAAAAGGAAAGATGAATTGAAGTTCCCTCACGCATGCGCGTACACCACCATTCGCCGCCACTTGAACATCGTCTCGGCCATCACCTTCCTACTTCTTCTCCACCGCAATCCTTCCCTAGCACAGCCGAGCTCCATCACTGAGTGCATCTCCACCAACGCCTCAGCCGAGCTCCGCCTAGGCCTCCATCCTCTGACCTAAGGAGCCTCCTTCTACCTGCCACCATCGTATACCATCGTCCCCTCAAGCGACCGAGCCCACGTTCCCTCGCCACTACTTCCCAGCCGAGGCCGAGAACCATCACCGAAGTCGCCATGGCACTCCCCACGTGAAACCCACCCATTCACCCACTCGGCCTCCCCTCCAACCACTTCCTTCTCCGCCAACAGCAGCCGCATCTCCCCGCCTTAAGCTCGCGTCGAAGCTTCGCTCCTCCTATACTCGTCACGCATGGCTCTGCTTTGGCCATTGCTGTTTTGGTGGGCTGTATAGATATTATTCAGTAAGTCATATAAATACATATAGTATATTATAGTTGAATCTGTTGTTCATTTGCAATCTGTTATAGATATAAAATTGATATATTAGTTACGTATATATTAGCTGTTTATATATAAATCTAAATAGTATATATGTACTCTGTTTTCATAAGTTTATTTCATTTATAAGTGAATTATATATATACACACACACTTTTCTGTCCTCATATAAATGTTTTATTTCGTTCTGATTTTATGATTATATATATAGATTTTAAATGTAATTTTGTATGATATATAAATAAAGTATCTTGCTGTTAGAGTTTCGTCACTTATATATATGTAAGTTACAAGTTCTGTATGAGTACTTGCAAGCTCGGCTATGTGTTTATATATATTTCTATTTGCTTAAATACAGAAGTTATATATATATTCAAAGTTTTATAAAGGTTGTTGGGTTTCTAAAGATATCAGTTGATAATAGATTATAGTTGAAGTTTATAATAGTTGTTGTATATATATATAGCTATGAAGTTTATGCGGTTATACACATTTTATGTTAAAGGTTTTCTTTTCAAATAGATGTAGTAACTAAGTTATAGTGTATATACAGTACAAGGGTGGTAAATATTTTATACTCTGTTAAAATGATACTGTTGCATGCAGAAAAATACTGTATTATATATGTACATTTTATTACAAAGTTTTGAAAATATTATGTATGTACATTTTACGTTTATATACCTCTTATTTGCCAGATATTAGTTTTATAAATCTTTAAGCATGATAGTTATATAGGTATTTATGTAATAACAGTGATATATATAGGTTTATATACCAATTACCTTCACCGACCCCGTTCTGATTTGTTCCATCTAATTCTTTTATCAGCTTTGATCATTGAATTCGGGCCGATGTTGCTTTGCTTCGATTCGTCATTCAAATTTCAGTATCTGTATCAGTGTGCATATCCGTTTCATCTTCTGTACTCTCTAGCCTCGAAAGGTGAGAAATCACTCACGATTAATGTTCTTTTGTTTATTAAATTTGATTTCAATTGAAATGACAATTGAAATATGCTGCTGTAGTTATTTACACTGTTATATATGTTATTACCTGTATCAGTTCACCTATGACATATGACACCATTATCTGTTGATTATTTATGCGTTGATAATACAGTTTGGATGATAATTGATTGATTGTTGATGTTTATATTGGACGCTAAATTGTTAATGTAAGTGAATAATAGTATACAATTGGATTTGATATATGCTAGTTAAATTGTATAATATGACCCCTTTAAATGTTAAATAAATTGACGTAGAAATAGTGTTAACTACACCTTGAATCATTGAATGTATGTTGTAAAATTATGCAGTGTAGAATTGGAAAAATAAATGATAAATGAAAAACCGTAATGTAATAATCTTTAATCTACATGAAATGATAGTGTAAATTCTAGGAATAATTATATTAATTTGCATAAATAACAAATGTAAATTTAAACGATTATTTCGGGATTATTTGAATTAATTATTGGATTATTATTGATTGTTGTTATTGCTTGTTTATTTACTTTGACACAATCCCAACTATCACACTGCAAGTTCCCCTTGCTATGTTTTGATTTTTGAATTGAATTAGAATCGGGTTGAAATGATAAATACCCAAATAAAATTTGACTTAGGATAGAAAATTAAATAAACCTGATTGGTCAATAATTGAATTTAAAAATAAAATAAAGATTTTATTTGATTAAATAATAAGATTTGAAATGAAGTTGGGATTTGAATTTTAATGAAAGGAAAATGTTAATATTGAATAATCTGAAACAAATTATATATAAAGTAATTGATGAAAGAAAGTTGTTTAATTTAAGAAATGATTGAATTAAGTTACGAAATTATTTATTAATTAAGATTGGAATTATTTAATAATTAGGATTGGAATTATTTAATAATAAGGTTTTGGAATTTATTTGATAATTAAATCTTGGAATTTATTAATTAAGTTTTGAATTTATTTAGTAATTAAATAAAAATGAATTATTTGAGAATTAAATAAAAATTTGAATTCTTTGATAAGAAAAATTGTACTTTTGAATAAGTGAATTTGAACTTCGTTGATAAATGAAATGGGTTCCTTTGCAAATTAAGCTTTGGAAAAAGTTAAGTAAGTTAATAAGTGAAATTGAACTTCTTAAATATGTGAAATTTAGTTTCTTTACGAATTAAGTTTTGAAATTTGTAACTAAGTAAATAAATAAGTGAAATTGAATTTCTTTAACAAGAAATAAAACAAGAAATAAAAATGTGATTTATTGAAATTTATGTAAGATTTGTAATTTAAAGAATTGATTTGACGAATATAATTTAATCCAATTTGAAGTTTTGGATATAATTAAGTTGAACTTAAGTAATTGATTTAATGAATTGGAAATCAAATAGGAATTGTTTCAATGATAATTAACTTAACAAATGTTGAATGAAATCGATAAATGAAATTAGAATTGATTTGAATGTTAAATTAAATTGATTTAAATGTTTTCGAAATGAAATTTATATACGAACTTGAATCAATATTTGAATTATTTTAAATAAAGATTGAAATTGAATTGTAAGATTTGAAATAGTAATTTGGAAGTTTTGAAATGTAAATTATGGAAATCGATTTGAAAGGACAAATGGAATGTTGGTTTACAAATTTTAATTGAAATTGAAATGGATTTGATTTTTAAATATAGTAAACGACCAATCGGTGTAATAATTACGAAAGTTATTATAGAGACCGGAATCGGTTATGGACTTACTCTCTGTCTAAACCAAAAACCACTTTAATAACTATACGTGGAGTGTGATCCAGAATGAAGTGGTTGGATTGATGTACGTGATGACTGAAGAAAGAGAACGATAATGGATAGTCTTGACACTTGTGTCAAATTGGAAATGAATAAAACAGGAGCCGTGCCGGGCCAAATGGGGTTAGCCACCTCGAGCGAACATACTTCTTCGTAAACTACTCATTACTTGTTATTGATTGGTGCACATGGGAGTGTTGTTTCGCGGTGTTGCGATCGTTGCAGCGATGCGTTTTCACCAGTCCGGATCAGGCAAACGGTAGTTTCACTACCTTAGGTATTGTCTCATGTGCCTTGTCATACTTGTATCCCTATATACGCAACCACTACGAATTTGTTTTGTGTTATACCTATGGAGTACTCCCTGATATCCCACTAGTTTACGGGGGAGTTTACAGTGCTGTATAGTCTATGACACTTATATAAAATGTGTTGAGGGGGATAATGGTAGCGCCTTAACGCTATTCTGATTTTTTACATTACTGATAGACATTATCTACTTAGCGTACATTACTATATAGTAGATAGTTTAACGGATCCTTAGAGGACGGTTATTCCAACGTCCTTTGAGTTACTTATATTTCAGTTGTTATTTCACTTGAGTTGAATTTATTGATATAAGAATATTAATCCTAACTCGAGTGTTTTTTGTTTTGCTTTACGCTCGGGTCAGACTGAGTGGTTCCGCTTTTGAGACTCGCCTTTGGAGTTGGAGCTTCGCCTGGAGATCCAGCTATCTATCCAGCTTTAAGATATTCAGTTGATTCCAGGGATGTATTCTGATTCTTGTATTTGACTATTGTATTCGAGATTTCTGTTGTAACTTATTTAACTTTGTTATACATATAGTAGCTTCATGAACTACTATCTTTTGCTTCCGCTGCATATTATTACACTGTGTCTGTGATTCTGTGATTATTTATTTACTGTATATCTGAGTTTTGCCAAATATAAATTAACAATTCGGTATATTGAATTATTCAAGTCCGACATGTGCGGATGTGAATAGTCCAAAATAGGTGGTCGTTACATAATTATAGATGGTGTGATTAATAGATCTTTGCTTATGGGTGGCTGATTGATATCGAATGCCTTGATGGTTTGATCTCTCTGATACAAGATATGTGCTGATCTGTGATATTGTGTGCTTTGGTTGAATTGTGATGATAATGTTGATTATCTATTTGTGAGATTGTGAATTATCTATCTGTGTGAATATCGATAATATAATCAAATTGTTTTAACTTTAAAACCAGTTAGACTTATCAGATGGCGTTTTGGATTTCGACGAGACCGGGATCGGGTTTCTAGATTTGGATATCTGAAAACCACATCGATCCAAATTAACGATAGGTCATGAATCTCAAGTGAAGATAAAGATTCGAAGTGCAAGGGTTATTGTCATTAACTCCGAGGGTGATTCCAAAATGAGTGTAAGGAGTTATGCCTTCGGTTTCGTAACCCAGAGCGAACTTGTATGGATTGAATGCTTTCAGCACATCGTCAGGTGGATGATGAGCATTCTAAGATAGATGTGCTCTATAAAGATAATCGTAGCCTCAAGCCTCATCAACCGAGAATGGCTAAAATTGGGGAGGTGCAGCAAGGCTAAGTGAGCCGTGCTCAAGTAGGACAAGAGGTTCCCCTGTCTAGAGGTCCCTTTTATTTGGCCGTGTGGAGCAGTTGATTGCAACAACTGCCGGGGTTCTCCTATTTGGGACTATCTAGTAAGAGACGGTTCCAGCCTTGTGTTGCAGGGGATTTAGGGTGGATCCTCGGTACAGTGATCTAAGCCATGTACTATGACGGGCGGTACCCCAGTAGTCCTGCCATTATATGGAGTCCAATCTCCAATAAGTATCGTACATTTTAGTTGTGCCCAACTATGTTGGAACGTGAGATGTGATCATTCCAGCTATTTCTGTATTTTATTTGTAAACCCTAGACATTATTATAATATCACTGGATTTCCTATCAATTGTTTTGGTTAACGTAAGGTAAAAACTTTACCGTGTTTATGTGCAAGAAGTCTTACGAGATACCTTTTGTTTTCAAAGGTTTTTCAAAGTTAAGCAACTTTAACCTGTTACTCACACCAGACCCATTTCTGACCCAGAGTTTATTTTCTATTTTTTTAAACTCTTGGGTACTCAAATTTTTACGAGTAGCCAAGGGATTCAGGTCAGCTTTGACGAACTCTGGAGGAGAAATGGAGCAGGAGACTTCATCGTTTGTAGATATATAGTGTTTCCTCTATGTTGTTATCTCTGTGTTGTATTTGAGTTGTAATGACTAGACAGGTGTTTATAACTATCTTGTATGTGATGTATAAGCTGTGTAACTCTGATAGATGTTGTGTACTATGTAATCTTATGTGATTAATATAATTTATTCGTTCCACTGTTGAGATTCTAATGTTGTTCGTTCTTTCTTCTCTGTCTTTTCTCTTTTCTATTCCTTTCTTTCTTATTGATGATGCTTCTTTCTGTGGAGAGAAAGGCGAGTCATCACAAAAGGAGAATAAGATATACCCACATTGCATACATCTTCGATACCAATGGCATACCCTTTAGAGTTGTCACCAAAGGTGATGTTGGTTCGATCCTATTTGATATTTTTAAGCATGTGTAGGTTTCCCATCATGCGTTTGGAACATCTACTATCAAAAATTCATCTTCTCATTTTCTTCTTGGGTACGTACAAAATATATGAATTTGAATTGGTATCCACTTCCTACGTCAGGGTCCTAAGTGCTAGATCTTAGGAACATATCTGTTGGAACCTCCATTTTATGGTTTCAATGACAACAACTATACAATCGCAAATATTATATACTCATCAAGATTACAGGTATATACTATAAGAGATCATTATGTTCAAAGGTACTCAGACTCAAAGACAAACAGAGATTTATGAACCATACTATGATTATTAAGGTTATACTGGTATAGTAAGAGTCTTAGATAAACATTGTTAGGTCCCCTTGAGTGTATATGCACCTACGAATTCATATACACAAAATTAGCACTAAAAACCATTTAAAAATGGAAATTCCAGCCACTGTAAGAATGCTTAGGAATTTAGTTCCTGAAGCCACATACGTCTATGATTTTTCCACCGATGTATGTCATCTGGCAACTACTATATTATGAATGGTTGCTTCTTTTCAATTGAATAATCTCATCTCTACGTCAAAAGCTTGCAGCCATTAAATTGAATAGAGTTTATCTAATGGTAACAACTCCTCATCTGCATCTCCTTAATCTTATATGTACTTCAAAGATTGAGACTTACAAATTAACTATTCTCCTAAATTTCGTATCACCCTCTATTTACATATTTATGCATCTCTTGCTTACATATTCTCAATCTATCATAACCAAAATATCATTTTGGTTAAACAATTTCCTACAACTCAAAGTATTCACATCCACATCCACATCCTCAGTGGGGATCGTAGGAAGTATTGTACTGTTACTCAAAATTTATTTTATTTAGAACACAAGATTGTCAAAGAAATACTTTTATATTTGCGTATTCCTCCAGATGAAGTGATGATTATTTGGTTAAAGGAAATGCCGAAAGGGAGCTTCAGGACTGGATGTAGGATGGTAGGTCCGAATTAGTATAAAATATCTGGTGTGCTCGATGTTTCCTGGAGATTTGACCAGGCAACTTAGTACTCGGCATACCCACCGTTCGGCTTAACTGGTTCGTTCGGCTTAAGACTTCGTTAGGTCAAGATATCGCTTGGCATCCACGAGCGATCGGCCAAAGGCATCATTCGGCTAAGGACTTTTTTCGGTCAAGATATCACTCGGCATCCAGGAGCGATCGGCCAAAGGTATCGTTCGGCTGAAGACTTCGTTCGGTCAAGACAATGCTCGGCATCCAGGAGCAATCGGCCAAAGGCATCGTTCGGCATACCAAGGACATCCGGCATCTCTCGGTGCTTGGCACCTAAAGAGCGTTCGGCATTGAATAGCGCTCGGCATCAAACGCCTCGTTCGGCATACAAGGGACATTCAACATTCAAAGATGGCTCGGCATTCTCCCCAGCATGGCCGGCTTCGATTGTTGCCCGGTCTACTCTTCCCACACAACAAATGCACCATTCGGCATGAAGAGGATGGTTCGGCATTTGGCCGTTCGGCCTGTTCGGTTCGGCACACAGAGACCACTCCATTTGGGCCGAGGTATTCAGCTACCAGGCCCACCAGGGAAGTCCAACCCACCTTTATCTATAAATAGAGGGGCAGGGGCATAGTGAAAGGGATCTTTTCCGAGGACAATGGGGAGACTCTGCCCTTTTTTTATACTCTCTTCTTCTTCATTCAAACTTTTATTCAAGCGATTTATTTACGGATTGTATCTGTACTCAAGTAATGGAGAAAGCAATAAAGATTAACCTCAAAGTGGACGTAGGCAATTACGTCGAACCACTATAAATTTGGTGTTCTTGTTCTCTTTATTTAAATTTATACTCTGTTCTCTATTTTAATTTACTTTCTTCATTAATCTCTCTACACGATCTTTCTAAGGGTGTTAGTGACCAATTTTGGTGCTAATATTTTGGTGCTTTCACTGAGAATTGAACTCAGGCTATTAGGATCTGCTTCGTATCTGATAGATTACGTAAATCCCCCGAAGGAGATCCAAAATCATTCACAAGGCATCTGTTGATTCTACTCAGAGCTACAACCAACAACTCTACCATGGGGAGACCACGAACCAGATCTGCCTCTCAAAATGCAGATGTCCATGAAACTGCTAGCGTACGACAAGTTGGACCTGGAAATCAGCATACAACCAGAGGTGCAGGGCCCTCACCCAAATCCAAGCGGAATTCGTTTCTCGAACGGAGTTCAATACTTGATAAGAGAACCCAAGAAAAGTAGAAGGCAGCTTGCTGAGCAGATTCAAGCCAACAATAAGGTCTAACCTTATGACTCAGCTCGCTCAGCAGCAGCGCTAGAATGCGGGAGGTAACCCTGCCCCTTATTCTGAATCTGATAGTTCAACGTCAGCTGATGAACCTCCTAGGCGTAGATGCCGTAAGGATGAAGGTGCACAAGCAGGCGTTGGGAATCAAGCCCGCGAAGAGACCAGACACCCGAATCTCCAAGACCCAAATCAGGTGGGATATCAACCCACACGGTCCCGTGGAACGGAAACCAACCTTCCATCCGCCATACCAGCTCCGGACTGGACAGCTATGGTCAGGCGGTTGATGAAAGAGAACGAAGGCTTGACCAATGAAGATTGGGGAGTGACCAGAAGCCATACTCCCTTTACGGATGGTATCCTGCAGGCTGAGTACCCCAAGAAGTTCAATATGACGACTATCCCAGCATACGAAGGGAAGACTGATCCCAGGCAGCATGTGATGAGGTACGGATGGATGATGGATTCTGCAAGAGCTAATGATGCAACCAAGTGTAGGTGCTTCCCAATTACTCTGTCCGGAATCGCCACCATGTGGTTTACTCGACTTCCCCCACGATCTATATCCAGCTTTGATGAATTGACAATGAAATTCATATAGCAGTTCTGGATACACACCACTCGTCCAAAGGATGTGATGTCCTTATCAAGTATAATCCAAGCTTCAGGAGAATCATTGAAAGCATACTTGCAGAGATTTCATGTTGCTGCTACTGAAGTGAGCAATCCAAATGACCACGTAATTTTGATGGCGATAATGCGTGGAGTGGATCTAGACTCTGAATTTAGAGATTGGTTGGCGGGAAAGCCCCCAGCCACGCTGGAGTGTTTTTATTCGAAAGCTCATCAATTCATAAGAAGGGAAGATGCTCGATGGACGAGACGAGACAAGGCACTAGGGCCTGCTCCGGAGGCTGTGAAAAGTACCGTCGCCATGAAGCAAGTTGGCAATAATTCAGGAAAATCTCAAGCCAACGTCAAATACAAGCCTGGACAGCCTAAAGGATTCGAAGGTAGGAATCCCGGGAAGAAAAGAGAGACGGAGAAATGGAAGTCAAGGATCCCAATCTACAATGAATACACCCCGCTCAATGCGTCACTTGAGGACATCTATTTGTCAACTTGCAACACTTTCCAGTATAGAAAACCATGCCCAAAGGAATCAACGGAGGAACAGAAGCAAGCTGGGAAGTACTGCCGCTTTCACGAGTTTTATGGGCACAACACAGAGGAGTGAAGGCACCTCCATGACGCTATTGAAAAGTTGATTAGATAAAAGAAACTGCAGGAGTTCGTCAAAGACCCACAAGACGGAAGACAAGAGACGTCGGACCCCAGACGTGGGCCAGCTCCGCGCCAACCAGAACAACCCGCTCGAACTGTGGGTAGATTGGTTATCAACACAACTGCGGGCGGACCTCATCCTGCGGATAAGAATTGGCAAGAGATGGAGCGATATGCTAACTCTTTAAGACATGCGGAGTATGAGTGCTGTTCGAATGTGGAGGATGGGACTTCTGCAAAGCAGCAACGAACGATGGATGATGATATTGTATTCAGCAGCCGAGATGCGGATAAGGTGGAGGCCCCTACCATCGACCCGATGGTCATATCTGCGACAATCGGGCCGACGTTTGTGAAGAGAATTCTAATCGATTGTGGAAGCTCCGTTAACATCATCTTCAAGAAGGCATATGACCAAATAAAGCTAGAAGCTAAGGATTTGAAGCCATCCAATGCCAGAATCCATGGTTTTAACGGCGCATCAACGGAAGAAGTGGGATATGTGGAGTTACCAGTTGAAATAGGGCAAGGCGAGTGTAGGAGGGTGCGAATCCTACCATTCATAGTGTTGGACGTTGACTCTCCATATAACGTATTTCTAGGACGTCCAGCCTTGGCAGAATTTAGGGCAGCATTGGCCTCTTGGTGGCTGACATTAAAATTTACCACAGACAGTGGTGTTAGAGTGGTACACGGCGATCAGGCGACTGGACTTGCCTGCTACGTGACTGAGCTGAGAGAGGCTCAGCGTAGAGAGAAAGGAACGGTTGTGAATCGCTTCGTCCACATCCGAAATGCTGATGATTGACAAGTAGCGCCCGAGCACTGGCTCGGGCAACATTCTCGGATCTATAGAGACATAGATCCGAGAGACGATGATGGGGAACCCAGGGAAACCAATGCAGCATCGGCTGAACTCACAATTGACATCCCAGTCAGCCGGGATGACACGTTACGAATTCTTAAAATTGGATCACAACTCGACCCCGTGGTGACCGAGAGTCTCACTGACTTCCTCCGAGCGAATCTTGATGCTTTCGCTTGGACTCACCTGTGCGGGATTTCTCCGACAGTTGCGAGTCATATGTTGAACATAGACCCCAAGTGCATTCTTGTAAAACATAAAAGGAGAGGTATAGACCCGAAGAGGTGTGCATCTCTCAAAAAGTATTTATACAAACTCAAAGCCAATTGGTTCGTCCGTGACACACTCTACCCTGAATGGATATCTAACCCAGTGCTGGTGAATAAAGCGAATGGAAAGTAGAGAACTTTTGTAGATTATTCTGATTTAAACAAAGCATTCCCGAAGGACAGTTTCCCTTTGCCAAGGATTGACCAACTGGTCGATTCAACCATCGGACATGAGTTACTATCATTTATGGATGCATACTCTGGAGATTACCAAATCCCGATGCACCTCCCAGACCAAGAACATACCAGTTTCGTCACGAACATGGGATTGTACTGCTATGTTGTAATTCCCTTTGGATTGAAGAACGCAGAAGCAACTTATCAACGCCTGGTGAATCGAATGTTCAAAGATCAGATTGGTAGAACAATGGAAGTCTATGTGGATGACATGCTCGTGAAGTCACGGCGGTCAAGCGACCACATCCGAGACTTGGCGGAGATGTTTGACATACTCAGGCATTATGGAATGAAGATCAATCCGTTAAAGTTTTCATTCGGCGTAGCATCAGGAAAGTTTCTGGGATTCATTGTGAATGCCCGGGGAATCGAGGCTAACCCAGAGAAGATTCAGGCTATCCGAGATATAAAAGTGTCCAGAACCATAAAACAAGTGCAAAGCTTGAATGGAAAGGTGGCCGCGCTGAGCCGATTATATCCAAGGCCACAGCCAAGTGTATTCCTTTCTTTGATGTCATAAAGAAAGGGAAGAGGAATTTAGAGTGGACATCCGACTGTGAGGAGGAATTCCGAGCTCTCGTAAGGCACTTGGAAAGTCCCCCGATATTATCAAAACCAATAGACCACGAAACGTTGTACGTATACTTGGCCGTATCCCAGCACGCTATCAGCACAACCCTGGTTCGCGAGGAAGACCGGGTTCAGAAGCCAGTTTACTATGTTAGTAAACGCTTAACGGGGGAAGAAAGAAATTATCCAAAGATTGAAAAACAACCTTATTGCTTGGTGATTGCCTCACGCAAGCTTCGCCCGTATTTTCAGGCACACTCAATCAGTGTCTATACCGATCAACCCTTGCGACAGATACTCCAACGACCGGAAACTTCCGGAAGGATGTTAAAATGGAATATTGAGCTAAGTCAGTTCGACATTACCTACCTGCCGTGAAGGGCCATACAAGGATAGACACTAGCTGACTTCATTGCTGAATTCACTATGACAGACGAATCAAACGATCACAATGTCATACCTCCCGTTCGATGGAAGATGTACACCGATGGGGCATCTAACGACCGTTGTTCGGGGGTTGGCATAGTTCTTGTAACTCCTAAAAACCAATCGATTTGCTACGCTTTGAATCTTGAATTCACAGCGACAAATAATGAAGCCGAATATGAGGCGTTGATCACCGGCTTAAGATTCATTAAAGAACTGGGAGTAAAATCGGTTGAGATCTTTAGCGACTCTCAGCTGGTGGTTTACCAAGTGCGAGGACACTACCAAGCGAGGGGGCGGAGACTTGCCCCATATTTGGTCCAAGTCCAGGAGCTGCTAGCGAATCTTGAGTACTATGATATTTCACATATCCCGCGCGAGCGGAACAGAGCAGCCGATTCATTGGCAAAAGTTGCAAGCATTGGTGATGCGCAACAGATGGGATTATTTCCTGTTGAGACCCTTCATGCTCCAAGTTTAGATATGATGGAGGTAGATTTCGTGTTAAGAATAGAAATCGACAAGGAATCGTGGATTACCCCAATCAAGTGGTACCTACTATTCAAGATCTTACCCGAAGAAAAGAGCGAAAGACGACAAGTCCTTCGTAAGGCTTCTCGCTATGTAATGCAGGACGGAATAATGTATCTAAGAGGATTCTCAGCCCCATTACTCTGATGCACTGCACATGATGAGATAAAATGAGTCCTGAAGGAAGTCCATGAGGGAGAGTGCGGTGACCATACTAGGGGCAGACATTAGCGAAGAAAGTCCTCCGTTCTGGATACTACTGGCCAACTATGAATCGTGATGCCGCAGACTATGTGAGAAGATGTGACAAATGCCAGATATATGCAAAAATCCCGAGAGCACCGCCGACGGAGCTCACGCAGATGGTTAGTCCCTGGCCATTTGCAATGTGAGGGATTGACCTAGGTCTCTCTTTCCCCATATCCAAAGGTGGAGCGAAATATGCAATAGTTGCGGTCGACTACTTTACCAAATGGGGGGAAGCAGAATCTCTGGCCACAATAACCACCAAGAAGGTTATTAATTTCGTCGTACGAAATATCATATGCCATTTTGGCCTTCCACGGACCATCGTCACAGACAATGGAACTCAATTCGAGAGTAAGAAGTTCAAAGATTTTTGTTAGAAATACGGCATTGAGAAGAAGTTTGCAGCGGTCGCTCACCCTAAAGCCAACGGACAAGGGAAGCTGCAAACAAGATAATCAAGTCCATATTGAAAAAGCGTCTGGAAAAGGCTAGAGGAAAGTGGGTGGATGAACTTCCAATGGCGCTTTGGGCCTATAGGACAACCCACAAGACCACGACTGGCCACACTCCCTTCGCATTGACATATGGCACGGAAGCTGTCATACCCGTGGAACTTGAAGTTCCATCACATCGGGTAACTCACTATGACCATGAGTCGAACCGGAATCTCTTATTAGAATCGTTGGACTTCATTGACGAAAAATGCGAAGAAGCAAATTTGAGAGCGGCCGCATACAGACATAGAGTCGCTAAATATTATAACAAAAAGGTCCGACCGAGAATTTTTGGTGAGGGAGACCTCGTCTTGAAACGAGTTTTTTCGGTCCCATCTCATATGAATCCCACATGGGAGGGTCCATACGTCATCGAACGGAAGCATGGAGAAGGAACTTTCAAGCTATCGACCATCGATGGTGCGACGCTCCCTCGAACATGGAACAACAATCACTTGCGGCATTATTATACTTAGTCTATTTCTTTCTTGTATTAGCCGCATTTATTTCCAGTACGCTTTTATTTCTAGTTCTTGGCATGTAATAAGACAATTTACCTTGCTCTCATTAATAAAGGCTTGAAGCCATCTTTTCCATGACTGACTAATGTCTCTACAAATGATGATCTGTGTAAGGCAAATGAAATTATGTTATTCCGGCTGAAGTACGAATGCGCAAGGACACTTAAAATTTCAAAGTCCCCGGAGTGCGGACTGGAGCACTCTAAGTCACCGGAGCGCGGACTCGAGTATAAACGACTTAAAATCTCCAAGTCCCCGGAGTGCGGACTGGTGTACTCAAAGTCCCCGGGGCACTGACTCGAGTATAAACGACTTAAAATCTCCAACTCCCCGGAGTGCGGACCGGAGTACTTTAAGTCCCTGGAGCGCAGACTCGAGTATAAATGACTTAAAATCTCCAAGTCCCCGGTTAAAATCTACAAGTCCCCGGAGAGCGGACTGGAGTACTCTAAGTCCCCGGAGCGTGGACTCGAGTATAAACGACTTAAAATCTCCAAGTCCCCGGAGTGCGGACTGGAGTACTCTAAGTCCTTGGAGCGTGGACACGAGTATAAACAACTTAAAATATCCAAGTCCCCGGAGTGCGGACTGGAGTACTCTAAGTCCCCGGATCGCGGACTCTAGTATAAACAACTTAAAAATCTCCAAGTCCCTGGAATGTAGGCTGGAGTACTCTAAGTTCCCGGAGCGTGGACTCGAGTATAAACGACTTAAAATCTCCAAGTCTTCGGAGTGTGGACTGGAGTACTCTAAGTCCCCAAAGTACAGACTCGAGTATAAACGACTTACAATCTTCAAGTCACCAGAGTGCGGACTGGAGTACTCTAAGACCCCGGAGCACGGACTCGAGTATAAACGACTAAAAATCTCCAAGTCCTAGTAGTGCGAACTGGAGTACTCTAAGTCCCCGGAGCGCGGATCGAGTATAAACGACTTAAAATCTCCAAGCCCCCGCAGTGCGGACTGGAGTACTCTAAGTCCCCGGAGCGCGGACTCGAGTATAAACGACTTAAAATCTCCAAGTCCCCGAAGTGCGGACCAGAGTACTCTAAGTCCCCGGAGCATGGACTCGAGTATAAAGAACTTAAAATCTCGAAGTCTCCGTAGTGTTGACTGGAGTGCTCTAAGTCCCCAGAGCGCGGACTCGAGTATAAACGACTTAAAATCTCCAAGTCTTCGGAGTGCGCACTGGAGTACTCTAAGTCCCCGCAGCGCAGACTCGAGTATAAGCGACTTAAAATCTCCAAGTCTCGGAGTGCGGACTAGAGTACTCTAAGTCCCCAGAGCGCGGACTCAAGTATAAACGACTTAAAATCTCCAAGTCCACGGAGTGCGGACTAGAATACTTGAAGTCCTCATAGCACGGACTGGAGCGTAAACGACTTAAAATCTCCAAGGTCCCAGAGTGCGGACTGGAGTACTCTAAGTCCCCGGAGTGTGGACCCGAGTATAAACGACTTAAAATCTCAAAGACCTCGGAGTGTGGACTGGAGCACTCTAAGTCCACGGAGCGCGGAATCGAGTATAAACGATTTAAAATCTCCAAGTCCCCGGAGTGCGGACTGGAGCACTCGAAGTCCCCGGAGCACGGACTCGAGTATAAATGACTTAAAATTTCCAAGTCCCCGTAGTGCTAACTGGAGTAATCTATGCCCCTGGAGTTCGGACTCGAGTATAACGACTTAAAATCTCCAAGTCCCCGGTGTGCGGACTGGAGTACTCTAAGTCCCCGGAGCGCGGACTCGAGTATAAACGACTTAAAATCTCCAAGTCCCTGGTTAAAATCTCCAAGTCCCCGGAGAGCGGACTGGAGTATTCTAAGTCCCCAAAGCGTGGACTCGAGTATAAACGACTTAAAATATCCAAGTCCCCGGAGTGCGGACTGGAGTATTCTAAGTCCTCAGAGCGCTCTAAGTCCTCAGAGCGCGGACTCGAGTATAAAAAATTTAAAATCTCTAAGTCCCCAGTGTGCGGACTGGAGTAATCTAAGTCCCCGGAGCGCGGACTCAAGTATAAACGACTTAAAAATCTCCAAGTCCCCGGAGTACGGGCTGGAGTACTTTAAGTCCCCGGAGAGCGGACTCGAGTATAAACGACTTAAAATCTCCAAGTCTCCGGAGTGCGGACTAGAGCACTCTAAGTCCCCGGAGTGCGGACTCGAGTATAAACGACATTAAATCTCCAAGTCCCCGGAGTGCGGAATGGAGTACTCTAAGTCGCCGGAGTGCGGACTCGAGTATAAACGACTTAAAATCTCTAAGTCCCCAGAGTGCGGACTGGAGTACTCTAAATCCCCAAAGTGCGGACTCGAGTATAAACGACTTAAAATCTCTAAGTTCCCGGAGTGCGGACTCGAGTATAAAAGACTTAAAATCTCCAAGTCCCCGGAGTGTGGACTGGAGTACTCTAAGTCCCCGGAGGCGGAATCGAGTATAAACGACTTAAAATCTCCAAGTCCCAAGAGTACGGACTGGAGTATTCTAAGTCCCCGGAGCGCGGACTCAAGTATAAACGACTTAAAATCTCCAAGTCTCCGGAGTGTGCACCGGAGTACTCTAAGTCCCCGCAGCACGGACTCAAGTATAAACGACTTAAAATCTCTAAGTCCCCGAAGTGCAGACTGGAGTACTCTAAGTGCCCGGAGCATGGACTCGGCTATAAACGACTTAAATCTCCAAGTCCACGAAGTGCGGACTGGAGTACTCGAAGTCCCCATAGCGTGGACTGGAGTATAAACGACCTAAAATCTCCAAGTTCCCGGAGTGCAGACTGGAGTACTCTAAATCCCCGGAGCGCGGACTCGAGTATAAACGACTTAAAATCCCAAAGACCCCGGAGTGCGGACTGGAGTACTCTAAGTCCACGGACGAGTATAAACGATTTAAAATATCGAAGTCCCCGGAGTGCGGACCGTAGTACTCTAATTCCCTAGAGCGCGGACTCGAGTATATACGACTTAAAATTTTCAAGTCCCCGTAGTGCTGACTGGAGTACTCTATGTCCCCGGAGTGCGGACTCGAGTATAAACGACTTAAAATCTCCAAGTCCCCAGAGTGCGGACTGGAGTACACTAAGTGCCCGAAGAGAGGACTCGAGTATAAACGAGTTAAAATCTTCAAGTCCCCAGAGTATGGACTGGAGTACTTTAAGTCCCTCGAGCGCGGACTCGAGTATAAACAACTTAAAATCTCCAAGTCCCCGGAGTGCGGACTGGAGTACTCTAAGTCCCCTGAGTGCGGACTCGAGTATAAACGACTTAAAATCTCCAAGTCTCCGGAGTGTGGACTGGAGTACTCTAAGTCCCCGGAGCGCGGACTCGAGTATAAACGACTTAAAATCTCCAAGTCCCCTGAGTACGGACTGGAGTAGTCTAAGTCCCCGGAGCGTGGACTCGAGTATAAATGACTTAAAATCTCCAAATCTCCGTAGCGCGCACTGGAGTATTCTAAGCCCCCGCGGCACGAACTCGAGTATAAACGACTTAAAATCTCCAAGTCTCCGAAGTGCGGACTGGAGTACTCTAAGTCCCCGGAGCGCGGACACAGGTATAAACGACTTAAAATCTCCAAGTCCACGGAGTGCGGACTGGAGTACTCGAAGTCCCCATAGCGCGGACCGAAGTTTAAATGACTTAAAATCTCCAAGTTCCCGGAGTGCGGACTGGAGTACTCTAAGTCCCCGGAGTGAGGGCTCGAGTATAAATGACTTAAAATCTCAAAGGCCCCAGAGTGCGGACTGGAGGACTCTAAGTCCCAGGAGCGCGGACTCGAGTATAAACAACTTAAAATCTCCAAGTCCCCGTAGTGCGAACTGGAGTACACTACGTCTCCGAAGCGCGGACTCGAGTATAAATGACTTAAAATCTTCAAGTCCCCTGAGTGTGGACTGGAGTACTCTATGTCCCTGGAGCGCGGACTCGAGCATAAATGACTTAAAATCTCCAAGTCCCTGGAGTGCGGACTGGAGTACTCTAAGTCCCCAGAACGCGGACTCGAGCATAAACGACTTAAAATCTCCAAGTTCCCAGAGTCCGGACTAGAGTACTCTTAGTCCCCGGAGCGCGGACTCGAGTATAAAGGACTAAAAATCTCCAAGTCCCCGGAGTGTGGACTGGAGTACTCTAAGTCCTCGTAGCGCGGACTCGAGTATAAACGACTTAAAATCTAAAAGTCCCCGGAGTGCGGACTGGAGTAATCTAAATCCCCAGAGTGCGGACTCGAGTATAGACGACTTAAAATCTCTAAGTCCCCGGAGTGCGGACTGGAGTACTCTAAGTCCCCGGAACGCGGACTTGAGTATAAATGACTTAAATCTCCATGTCTCCGTTGTGCGGACTGGAGTACTCTAAGTCCCCGAAGCGCGGACTCAAGTATAAACGACTTAAAATCTCCAAGTTCCCGGAGTGCGGACTGGAGTAATCTAATTCCCCGGGGCCCGGACTCGAGTATAAACGACTTAATATATCCAAGTCCCCCGAGTGCGGACTGGAGCACTCTAAGTCCCTGGTGCGAGGACTTGAGTATAAACGACTTAAAATCTCCAAGTCACCGGAGCGCGGACTGGAGTACACTAAGTCCTCGAAGCGCTTACTCGAGTATAAACGACTTAAAATCTCTAAGTCTCCGGAGTGCGGACTGGTGTACTCTAAGTCCTCGGAACGCGGACTCGAGCATAAACGACATAAAATCTCCAAGTCCTCGGAGTGGGGACTAGAGTACACTAAGTCCCCGTAGCGCGGACTTGAGTATAAATGACTTAAAATCTCCAAGTCCCCGGAGTGCGGACTGGAATACTCTAAGTCCCCGGAGCACGGACTCGATTATAAACGATTTCAAATATCCAAGCCCCCCGAGCGTGGACTGGAGTACTCTAAGTCCCCGGAGCGCGGACTCGAGTATAAACGACTTAAAAATCTCTAAGTCCCCGGAGTGCGGATTGGATTACTCTAAGTCCCCGGAATGCGGACTTGAGTATAAACGACATAAAATCTCCAAGTCCTCGGACTGCGGACTGGAGTACTCTAAGTCCCCGGAGCGCGGACTCGAGTATAAACAACTTTAAATCTCCAAGTCCCCGGAGTGCGGACTGAAGTACTCTATGTCCTCGAAGCGCGGACTGGAATATAAACGACTTAAAATCTCCAAGTCTTCATAGTGTGGACTGGAGTGCTCTAAGTCCCCGAAGTGCGGAGTCGAGTATAAACGACTTAAAATCTCCAAGTCCCCGGAGTGCGGACTTGAGTACTCTAAGTCCCCGGAGCGCGGACTCGATTATAAACGACTTAAAATCTCCAAGTCCCCGGAGTGCGGATTGGAGTACTCTAAGTCTCCGAAGCGCGGACACAAGTATAAATGACTTAAAAATATCCAAGTCCCCGAGCACAGACTGGAGTACTCTAAGTCCCTAGAGCGCGGACTCGAGTATAAATGACTTAAAAATCTCAAAGTCCCTGGAGTGCGGACTGGAGTACTCTAAATCCCCGTAACGCAGACTAGATTATAAACGACATAAAATCTCCAAGTCCTTGGAGTGCAGATTGGAGTACTCTAATTCCCTGGAGCGCGGACTCGAGTATAAATGACTTAAAATCTCCATGTCCTCGAAGTGCGGACTGGAGTACTCTAAGTCCTCGTAGCGCGGACTCGAGTATAAACGACTTAAAATCTCCAAGTCCCCGGAGTGCGGAATCGAGTATAAACGACGTAAAATCTCCAAGTCCCCGGAGTGCGGACTCGTGTATAATCGACTTAAAATCTCTAAGTCCCCGCTGTGCGGACTGAAGTACTCTAAGTCCCCGGAGCGCGGACTCGAGTATTAAACGACTTAAAATCTCGAAGTCCCCGGAGTACAGACTGGAGTAGTCTAAGTCCCCAGAGCGTGGACTCGAGTATAAACGACTTAAAATCTCCAAGTCTCCAGAGTGCGCACTGGAGTACTCTAAGTCCCCGCAGCGCGGACTCGAGTATAAACGACTTAAAATCTCTAAGTCCGCGAAGTGCGGACTGGAGTACTCTAAGTCCCCGGAGCGCGGACTCGGGTATAAACGACTTAAAATCTCCAAGTCCACGGAGTTCGGACTGGAGTACTCGAAGTCCGACTAGCGCGGACTGGAGTATAAACCACTTAAAATCTCCAAGTTCCCGAAGTGCGGACTGGAGTACTCTTAGTCCCCGGAGTGCGGACTCGAGTATAAACGACTTAAAATCTCAAAGACCCCGGAGTGCGGACTGGAGTACGCTGAGTCCACGGAGCGCGGACTCGAGTATAAACGATCTAAAATCTCAAAGTTCCCGGAGTGCGGACTGGAGTACTCTAAGTCCCCGGAGCGCGGACTCGAGTATAAACGACTTAAAATATCCAAGTCCCCGTAGTGCTGACTGGAGTACTCTATGTCCCCGGAGCACGGACTCGAGTATAAACGACTTAAAATCTCAAAGTCTCCGGAGTGCGGACTGGAGTACACTAAGGCCCCGGAGCGCGGACTCGAGCATAAACGACTTAAAATCTTCAAGTCCCCAGAATGTGGACTGGAGTACTCTATGTCCTCGGAGCGCGGACTCGATTATAAATGACTTAAAATCTCCAAGTCCCCGTAGTGTGGAATGGAGTACTCTAAGTCCACAAAGCGCGGACTCGAGCATAAACGACTTAAAATCTCCAAGTCCCCGGAGTGCGGACTGGAGAACTCTAAGTCCCCGTAGCGCGGACTCGAGTATAAACGACTTAAAATCTCCAAGTCCCCGCAGTGCGAACTGGTGTACTCTAAGTCCCCGGAGCGCGGACTCGAGTATAAACGACTTAAAATCTCCAAGTCCCCGGAGTGCGGACTGGAGTACTCTAAGTCCTCGGAGGCGGACTCGAGTATAAACGACTTAGAAATCTCCAAATCCCAAAGTGCGGACAGGTGTACTATATGTCCCCGGAACGCGGACTCGAGTTTAAACGACTTAAAATCTCCAAGTCCCCGGAGTGCAGACTGGAGTAGTCTAAGTCCCCGTAGCGCGGACTGGAGTATAAACGACTTAAAATCTCCAAGTCCCCGGAGTGCGGACTGGAGTACTCTAAGTCCCCGAAGCGCGGACTTGAGTATAAACGACTTAAAATCTCCAAGTCTGCGTAGTGCGGACTAGAGTACTCTAAGTCCCCATAGCGCGGACTCGAGTATAAACGACTTAAAATCTCCAAGTTCCCGGAGTGCGGACTAGAGTACTCTAAGTCCCCGGAGCCCAGACTTGAGTATAAACGACTTAATATCTCCAAGTTCCCGGAGTGCGGACTAGAATACTCTAAGTCCACGGAGTGCGGAATTGAGTATAAACGACTTAAAATCTCCAAGTCACTAGAGCATGGACTGGAGTACTCTAAGTCCCGAAGCGCTGACTCGAGTATAAATGACTTTAAATCTCCAAGTCCCCAGAGTGCGGACTGGGGTACTTTAAGTCCCCAAAGCGCGGACTGTAGCATAAACGACCTAAAATTTCCAAGTCCCAGGAGTGCAGACTGGAGTAACCTAAGTCCCCGGAGCGCGGACTCGAGTATAAACGATTTAAAATCTCCCAGTCCCCGAAGTACGAACTGGAGCACTCTAAGTCCCCGGAGCGTGGACTCGAGTATAAACGACTTAAAATCTCCAAGTCCCCGGAGTGTGGGCTGGAGTACTCTAAGTCCCCGGAGCGCGGACTCGAGTATAAACGACTTAAAATCTCCAAGTCCCCGGAGTGCGATTTGGAGTACTTATGTCCCCGGAGTGCGGACTTGAGTATAAAAGACTTAAAATCTCCAAGTCTCCGTAGTGCGGACTGGAGTACTATAAGTCCCCGGAGCGCGGACTCTAGTGTAAACGACTTAAAATCTCAAAGTTCGCGGAGTGCGGACTGGAGTACTCTAAGTCCCCGGAGCATGGACTCGAGTATAAATTACTTAATATCTCCAAGTCCCCAGAATGCGGACTGGAGTACTCTAAGTCCCCGTAGCGCGGACTCGAGTATAGACGACTTAAAATCTCCAAGTCATCGAAGCGCGGACTGGAGTAATCTAAGTCCCCGAAGCGCGGACTCGAGTATAAACGACTTAAAATCTCCAAGTCCCCGGAGTGCGGACTGGAGTACTCTATGTCCCAGGAGCGCAGACTGGAGCATAAACGACTTAAAATCTCAAAGTCTCCGGAGCACGGACTGGAGTGCTCTAAGTCCCCGAAGCGCGGACTCGAGTATAAATGACTTAAAATCTCCAAGTCCCCGGAGTGCGGACTGGAGTACTCTGTCCCCGGAGCGCGGACTGGAGTATAAACCACTTAAAATCTCAAAGTCTCCGGAGTGCAGACTGTAGTGCTCTAAGTCCCCGAAGCGCGGACTCGAGTATAAACGACTTAAAATCTCCAAGTCCCTGGAGTGCGGACTGGAGTACTCTAAGTCCCTGGAGCGCGGACTCGAGTATAAACGACTTAAAATCTCCAAGTCCCGGAGTACGGACTGGAGTACTCTAAGTCTCCGGAGCGTGGACTCGAGTATAAACGACTTAAAATCTCCAAGTCCCCGAAGCATGGACTTGAGTACTCTACGCCCCCGGAGCACGGACTCGAGTATAAATGACTTAAAAATCTCTAAGTCCCCGGAGTGCGGACTGGAGTACTCTAAGTCCCCGGAACGCGGAATCGAGTATAAACGACTTAAAATCACCATGTCCTCGAAGTGCGGACTGGAGTATGCGAAGTTCCCATAGCACGGATTGGAGTATAAACGACGTAAAATCTCTAAGTTCCCGGAGTGCGGACTGGAGTACTCTAAGTCCCTGGAGCGCGGACTCGAGTATAAACAACTTAAAATCTCAAAGACCCCGGAGTGCGGACTGAAGTACTCTAAGTCTACGGAGCGCGGACTCGAGTATAGACGATTCAAAATCTCCAGGTCCCCGAAGTGCGGACTGGAGTGCTCTAAGTCCCTGGAGCGCGGACTCGAGTACAAACGACTTAAAATTTCCAAGTCCCCGTAGTGCTGACTAGAATACTCTACCGTCCCCGGAGCGCGGACTCGAGTATAAACGACTTAAAATCTCCAAGTCCCCGGAGTGCGGACTGGAGTACACTAAGTCCTAGGAGAGCGGACTCGAGTATAAACGACTTAAAATATTCAAGTCCCCGGAGTGTGGACTGGAGTATTCTAAGCCCTTGGAGCGCGGACTCGAGTATAAACGACTTAAAATCTCCAAGTCGCTGAAGTACGAGCTGGAGTACTCTTAGTCACCTGAGCGCGGACTCGAGTATAAACGACTTAAAATCTCTAAGTCCCCGGAGTGTGTACTGGAGTACTCTAAGTCCCCGGAGCGCGGACTCGAGTATAAACGACTTAAAATCTCCAAGTGCCTGGAGTGCGGACAGGAGTACTCTAAGTCCCCGTAGCGCGGACTTGAGTATAAACGACTTAAAATCTCCAAGTCTCCGTAGTGCGGAACGGAGTACTCTAAGTCCCCGGAGCGTGGACTCGAGTATAAACGACTTAAAATCTCCAAGTTCCCGGAGTGCGGACTGGAGTACTCTAAGTCCCCGGAGCCCGGACTCGAGTATAAACAACTTAATATTTCCAAGTCCCCAGAATGCGGACTGGAGTACTCTAAGTCCCCGTAGCACGGACTTGAGTATAAACGACTTAAAATCTTCAAGTCACCGGATTGCGGACTGGAGTACTCTAAGTCCCCGAAGCGTTGACTAGAGTATAAACGACTTAAAATCTCCAAGTTCCCAGAGTGCGGACTGGAGTACTCTATGTCCCTGGAGCGCGGAATCGAGTATAAACGACTTAAAATCTCCTAGTCCCGGAGTGCGGACTGGAGTACTCTAAGTCTCCGGAGCGTGGACTCGAGTATAAACGACTTAAAATTTCCAAGTCCCCGAAGCACGGACTGGAGTACCCTACGTCCCCGGAGCGCGGACTCGAGTATAAATGACTTAAAAATCTCCAAGTCCCCGCAATGCGGACTGGAGTACTCTAATTCCCCGGAACGCAGACTCGAGTATAAACGACATAAAATCTCCAAGTCCTCGGAGTGCAGACTGGAGTACTCTAAGACCCCAAAGCGCGGACTCGAGTATAAACGACTTAAAATCACCATGTCCTCGGAGCGCGGACTGGATTACTCTAAGTCCCCGGAGCGCGGACTCGAGTATAAACGACTTAAAAATCTCAAAGTGCTCGGAGTGCGGACTGGAGTACTCTAAGTCCCCGGAGTGCGGACTTGAGTATAAAAGACATAAGATCTTCAAGTCCTCGGAGTGCGGACTGGAGTACTCTAAGTCCTCGGAATGCGGACTGGAGTACTCTAAGTCCCCAGTGCGCGGACTCGAGTATAAACAACTTAAAATCTCCAAGTCCTCGGAGTGCAGACTAGAGTACTCTACGTCCCCAGCGCGCGGACTCGAGTATAAACGAATTAAAATCTCCAAGTCCCCGGAGTGCGGACTAGAGTACTCTAATTCTCCGGAGCGCGGACTCGAGTATAAACGACTTAAAATCTCCTAGTTCCCGAAGCTTGGACTGGAGTACTCTAAGTTCCCGGAGCGCGGACTCGAGTATAAAGGACTTAAAAATCTCCAAGTCCACGGAGTGCAGACTGGAGTAGTCTAAGTCCCCGGAACGCGGACTCGAGTGTAAACGACATAAAATCTCCAAGTCCTCGGAGTGTGGACTGGAGTACTCTAAGTCCCCGAAGCGCGGACTCAAGTATAAATGACTTAAAATCTCCAAGTCCTCGGAGTGCGGACTGGAGTACTCTATGTCCCCGTGGCGCGGACTTGAGTATAAACGGCTTAAAATCTCCAAGTCTCTGTAGTGCGAACTGGAGTACTCTAAGTCCCCGTAGAGCAGACTCCAGTATAAACGACTTAAAATCTCCAAGTTCCTGGAGTGCGGACTGGAGTACTCTAAGTCCCTGGAGTCCGGACTCGAGTATAAACGACCTAATATCTCCAAGTCCCCGGAGTGCGGACTAGAGTACTCTAAGTCCCCGGAGTGCGGACGTGAGTATAACGACTTAAAATCTCCAAGTCCCCGGAGTGCGGACTGGAGTTCTCTAATCCCCCCAAGCGCTGACTCGAGTATAAACGACTTTAAATCTCCAAGTCTCCGGAGTGCGGACTGGAGTACTCTAAGTCATTGGAGTGCGGACTCGAGTAAAAACGACATAAAATGTCCAAGTCTCCATAGTGCGGACTGGAGTACTCTAAGTCCCCGGAGCGCGGACTCGAGTATAAACGACTTAAAATCTCCAAGTCCCCGGAGTGCGGACTGGAGTGCTCAAAGTCCCCGGAGCACGGACTTGACTATAAACGACTTAAAATCTCCAAGTCTCCATAGTGCGGACTGGAGTACTCTAAGTCCCTGGAGCACGGACTCGAGTATAAACGACTTAAAATCTCCAAGTTCGCGGAGTGCGGACTGGAGTACTGTAAGTCCCCGGAGCCCGGACTCTAGTATAAATGACTTAATATCTCTAAGTCCCCGGAGTGCGGACTGGAGTACTCTAAGTCCCCGGAGCACGGACTTGAGTATAAACGACTTAAAATCTCCAAGTCCCCAGAGTGCGGACTGGAGTACTCCAAGTCCCCAAAGCGCTGACTCGAGTATAAATGACTTTAAATCTCCAAGTCCCCGGAGTACGGACTGGAGTACTCTAAGTCCACGGAGTGCGGACTCGAGTATAAAGGACTTAAAAATCTCTAAGTCCCCGGAGTGCGGACTGGAGTGCTCTAAGTCCCCGGAGCGCGGACTCGAGTATAAACGACTTAAAATTTCCAAGTCCCCGTAGTGCTGACTAGAGTACTCTACGTCCCAGAGCGCGGACTCGAGTATAAACGAATTAAAATCTTCAAGTCCCCGAAGTGCGGACTGGAGTACTCTAAGTCCCCGGAGCGCGGACTCGAGTATAAACGACTTAAAATCTCCAAATCCCCGAAGCACGGACTGGAGTACCCTACGTCCCCGGAGCGCGGACTCGAGTATAAACGACTTAGACACCTCCAAGTCCCCGGAGTGCGGACTGGAGTACTCTAAGTCCCCGCAGCGCGAACTCGAGTATAAACGACTTAAAATCTCCAAGTCCCCAGAGTGCGGACTGGAGTACTCTAAGTCTCCGGAGCGTGGACTTGAGTATAAACGACTTAAAATCTCCATGTCCCCGGAGTGCGGACTGGAGTACTCTAAGTCCCCGGAGCGCGGACTTGAGTATAAACGACTTAAAATCTCCAAGTTTCTGGAGTGCGGACTGGAGTACTCTAAGTCCCCGTAGCACGGACTCGAGTATAAACGACTTAAAATCTCCAAGTTCCTAGAGTGCGGACTGGAGTACTCTAAGTCCCTAGTGCCCGGACTCGAGTATAAACGACTTAATATCTCCAAGTCCCCTGAGTGCGGACTAGAGTACTCTAAGTCCCCAGAGTGCTTACTTGAGTATAACGACTTAAAATCTCCAAGTCCCCGGAGTGTGGACTGGAGTACTCTAATCCCCCGAAGCGCTGACTCGAGTATAAACGACTTTAAATCTCCAAGTCCCCGGAGTGCGGACTGGAGTACTCTAAGTCCATGGAGAGCGGACTCGAGTATAAACGACTTAAAAATCTCCAAGTCCCCGGAGTGCGGATTGGAGTACTCTAAATCACCGGAGCGCGGACTCGAGTATAAACGACATAAAATCTCCAAGTCCCCATAGTGCGGACTGGAGTACTCTATGTCCCTGGAGCGCAGACTCGAGTATAAACGACTTAAAATCTCTAAGTCCCCGGAGTGCGGACTGGAGTGCTCAAAGTACCCGGAGCGCGGACTTGAGTTTAAACGACTTTAAATCTCCAAGTCTCCATAGTGCGGACTGGAGTACTCTAAGTCCCCGGAGCGCGGACTCGAGTATAAACGACTTAAAATCTCCAAGTTCCCGGAGTGTGGACTGGAGTACTGTAAGTCCCCGGAGCCCGGACTCGAGTATAAATGACTTAATATCTCTAAGCCCCCGGAGTGCGGACTGGAGTACTCTAAGTCCCCGGAGCACGAACTTGAGTATAAACGAATTAAAATCTCCATGTCCCCGGAGTGCGGACTAGAGTACTCTAAGTCCCCAAAGCACTGACTCGAGTATAAATGACTTTAAATCTCCAAGTCCCCGGAGTACGGACTGGAGTACTCTAAGTTCACTGAGTGCGGACTCGAGTATAAAGGACTTAAAAATCTCTAAGTCCTCGGAGTGCTGACTGGAGTGCTCTAAGTCCCCGGAGCGCGGACTCGAGTATAAACGACTTAAAATTTCGAAGTCCCCGTAGTGCTCACTAGAGTACTCTATCGTCACCGAGGCGCGGACTCGAGTATAAACGACTTAAAATCTCCAAGTCCCTGGAGTGCGGACTGGAGTACACTAAGTCCCAGGAGCGCGGACTCGAGTATAAACGACTTAAAATCTTCAAGTCCCCGGAGTGTGGACTGGAGTACTCTAAGCCCCTGGAGCGCGGGTTCGAGGATAAACGACTTAAAATCCCCAAGTCCCCGTAGTGCGGACTGGAGTACTCTAAGTCCCCCTGAGCGCGGACTGGAGCATAAACGATTTAAAATCTCCAAGTCATGGGAGTGCGGACTGGAGTACTCTAAGTCCCCGGAGCACAGACTTGAGTATAAACGACTTAAAATCTCCAAGTCCCCGAAGTACGAACTGGAGTACTCTAAGTGCCCGGAGCGCGGACTCGAGTATAAACGACTTAAAATCTCCAAGTCCCCGGAGTGTGGACTGGAGTACTCTAAGTCCCCGGAGCGCGGACTCGAGTATAAACGACTTAAAATCTCCAAATCCCCGGAGTGCAGACTGGAGTACTGTAACAGCCCGCAAATCCGTACCCCTAGAATCAACACTATTTAACCTTTATTAACTCAAGTGGCACAGAATTACGAACCATTAGGGTTAAAGAAGAAGAGATAGAAGAAGAAGAAACTAAACAATATCAGAATCTCACAGTCGCAGCGGAATAAAATATAATAGTAAATATAGATCTTTACACAAAATGAAAACTGTATCACTTTTATACATCATGTCATCAGAGTGTCTCATACATCAACAATCACAAATCAGACATACCATGCAATAACAACAGCGGAATAAATATATCGGTACATATAATACGTCTCGGACTCTAGCTCCTCTCCTGCTCCATAGCAACCTAACCTGAACAAATAATACTCGGTCTGACCCGAGCATTATAATGAAATAACACCCGAGTCAGTCTGGAATACCAGCTGAATACTAATGCATCCAAATTGATTATTAAAGTTTCAAAAATCCTTTGAAAACAAAAGCATCTCGTAAGACCACGCCATAAATAAACATGTCGGGTTTTTACCTTACGATAGCTAAAACACTTTTTATAGAAATCCTCTGATATTATAATAGTGTCTATTTACAAATACTTATAAAATAGCCGAAATTGTTACATTCATTAAATTCCAACTACTAGCCACCGAAGTGGGTAATACAAACAAAACTCGTACAAAACTCGTAGGGAAAATGGATTTCCAACAATGACTAGGCACTGGGGTACCACCTGTCACAGTACGGGGCCTAGATCACCGTACCGAGGACTACTCCCTTCATCCCCTGCAACACAAGGCCGGAACCATTTCTTACTGAACAGTCCCGAACAAGATAAACCCCGTGGTTGGCGTGACCAACCACCCACTAAGCCGAAATAAATAAGGGACATCTAGACAGGGGAATTATCTTGTCCTGCTTGGGCATGACCCACCTATCCTTGCTGCATATCCCCTGATTTTCAGTCATTCCCATTTGATGAGGCTTGAGGCTAAGCGTTACCTTTTTGAACGTTTTCACTTTGAATGCCCATCGTCCACCTGACGATGTTTCGCAAGCATTCATCCATACAAGTCCGTCCCGGGTTCGAACGGAACCAAAGGCACTACTCCTACTACATCCATTTTGGAAATATCCTCAGGATTAGTAGCGACTAGCCCTTGCACTTCCCTGCTCCATCTCCGACTCCGAACACGTTTTATCGCACGAAACGTACAAATCGGATCGAAGTGGTTTTCGAGAAATAAATCTCGATTCCGGTCTCTTCGAAACGATCACGCATTGTCCAATATTGATAGTCGGTGATTTAACTATCAATTTATATTCATAAACATCCATATGCATCCATCAAATAAATAATTCCCAATTTATTTATTTGCCTCAAATATCTTTAAAAGATATGTTACCCAATTTCAAATCTCATTTGAAAACATTTCCCAAAATTTCTCCTTTACAAGGTAAATCATTTACCATATATTCCCATTGGAAATATCCAAGTCCAAAACAGTTTAGATTTAAAAACAATTTAAAACATTTTAGTTTAAAATATATACTTTAAAATAGGTAAATTTACTACTAATTATTTACTCAAAATATAATTTCAAAATATTTAAAACAAAACTATTATATAAAATATACTTGGTTTGAAATAAGGTTTTAGTTATACTATAATTAAAAAGTAGAGTTTTTAAAGAAATTAATAAATTTCAACAACTTTATTCAAAAAAACTAGCTTTAAGCAAAAATCCATTTGTAAAGATAATTATTAAGGTATTTATAAAATTTACTATTGCTAATATACATATAATTACTTTAAAATAGTAGTTTTCAAACCACTCTTTTTAAACAAGCTTAACTTTAGAACTTTCTTCTTATAAAAACAGTTTAAACTCGAACTTGGGTTTTTCCCAGGAAATCTCATTTCCACTTAAACATCACAGAAATCCTTCTCTCGATTCCTGTCCAATTATTTCAATTTAGATTTATATTTTGAATAACATAAAATTTATTTTCCCAAATTTTCAACTAATAACATTTATCTTGATTACCATTCCAGATTTCACAAATTTTCAATTTCCATTCTAAATAGATTTCAAATTTTAACCCTTTAAAATTCTTTATTAACCATATCTTTTATTTCTCTAAAATTCAATTTATCCATTTATAATTAATTATGGATTTATAATTTACTCAACATTATTCCAATTAAATTTTAGTTCAGTTTTCCATCCAAAGGATTCTAATTTTATTTATTCTTTTAATTTCTTATTTATTAATTTTCTTAGCTTCTTGAAAACCCAATTAAATTCCTCTATAATTAAAACTCCAAATTCCTTTATAACTAACATTTGAGTTTACAGTTTATTCTACAATGTCACCATACAATTTAATTCCAAATTTATCAATCACAGAATATAACAGGCATCATCATCACTATAAAAATATTACTACATTGTGAGGAATCCAGTTGGATCCCTCCAACCTATTTTCCCTGCATCCACAAATATTAGCACAACAACATATATCAATTCAATTCGATAATAATCAACCTATTCAGCTAAACATCCAAACAAACAGTCAATATTATTTGTCTAACTTTACTAGTATCCAGATGTGAGTGAGAATAACTCACCTTGGGTTTCGGCGAGCGTTCGAAATTCAAATTAAACCGGACGACGTTCGATTTAACCCAAATTTCTATTTGCCCGGAATGGTTTCCGAACTGCAACACTGCGTAGTACGCGCTTCTGCGATTCCGGCGCCGCAAATTTCATCAAATTCTGATTACATACAGAAAAGTTATTTAAATTTAAAGGTTTGAATTTAAATTCAAAACAATTTTTTTTTTTTTTATATTACCAAACACGGCCCGCTTCTTCTTCTACAACACGCAACGCTACCAGGTGATACACAAACCCGTGCCGCCCCCTAGGGCTTGGAACCACCGCCACTTCACTAAGTTCGAAAACGATCGGATGCCGCCACCAGAAAGCTCGCCGTGGCCTCCTCCTATGGCCCTGACGATGACGAGTTCGGTCATCCATGTGAGGCGCGACAGCCCCTCCAACGTGCAACGAACGCGGCTTCCAAGGGTCCTCTCCGGTCGATGAAATTCGATCTCCACCGTTCAGCATGTGGATCTCGACACCCTCTACGATTTATTAGTTGGAGGATTTGGAAATTAATGAGTGGATCAAGCAGAAATTGAGGAAGAACGAAAAGAGAAGTCGGCCATTGAATATAATGAACGGCGGCTGTAGAGAGAATGCTAGGGTTTTAAGCAAATGCAACTTATATACTATTAGTTTAATATTATTTAATTAATAAAATTTCGCAATATAACCACACATGCAAACGAACTCCGATTCACGCGTTCCGATAGGCGATTCTAAGGTTTCTCAGCGTTCCGAACACAATGGAACAGGTCTCGTAAGCTAGTTCGGTCATATGAACGAGTTACGGAATTAAACGCTCAATTTCAAATTAAATCGGTTTAAACGATTTCGATGCGTTTCGAGCTGCCGGGGTCAAACGACAACTCCGATTGCTACGAAAATTGAAATCCGATAATAACTAACTATTACGGATCCAATGAAACTAGTTTCGTCGAATTCCGAGACTGTGCCTCGGAAGGCTATTTTAACTCGTCTATTAAATCCAGCGATTTTCGAAATTATTGAAATCACTCAAAATTTCCACTTTTAAAATTTTATTAACTTAACAATAATTCATATAAAATTTATAATCACATCAAATATCATTCTGACTCAATCCGGACTAAAATCTGATTATTTGCATTTTTATAATATTAAATTCATTTTTAAATTATTATAAAATTCAAATTTGACCTATCGACTTCCAATTTCATTTCAACTATCCAACATTATAATTCAAGTCCAATTAGACCTAAAATAAATTTTAGAATCTAATTTACATCTATTTTCGCTCAGAATTATCAATTAACCCAATCCTAATATTAAACTATTTTATTCAAATTTCAATTTAATTGCCATATTTGAAATTTTAAACAAAGTTTATTAATTCAACCAAATTCTTTTATTTAAAAATTCAAATTAAAATCCATATCCAACATTTAAAATGAATTAAATGTTCAAATCTGGCGACCCAAAAATTCCGGGTCGTTACATTCCTCCCCCCTTATAAAAATTTCATCCCCGAAATTTGTATAAGGTAGAACATACTCTCAAACCCATTTACTTACCCCATTTGCTTAGTTAAAGGCTTATATACACTTCACAAAATCCTTTTTGCTCAATTCCCAAACCTATTTGCTTTACTTATCTCTAAAGCTTGAATTTTTAACTTATAACTTCATAAGTTACTTAATTTTTTTCCAAAACCCAAAATTTTTTCTAACTCCCAAAATTTACAGAAAATTTTGGCAGAGTCTCCCCTGCACGGAGGAGCTTCTGCGACATCGCAGGATACACAAATATATATACATCGGCCCACACGGCCGGAAACCAAAATATAACACAATAAATATATCATTTTCCCAATTATATTGCGTAGGCGTACCTTTTTAGCAAATTTTTAATAGCAAGCAGCTAATATAATGCATATACGCACTCCAACTCTCTCAAACGCCTCCCGCACCTGTGCTTACTCAAACAAATTCATCAGTTATCAAAATATGAGCAATTTAACATCATTTCCAATATAAATGTAAGCCAAACATAATTATTTACATTCCAAACCACACTTCGCATAGTTTCCTAAGTAAATCCATATTTTATAACATGCACAAGGTTCATTTTCCCATGCTAACTCCAAGTTATCTCATAGAAGGATTTACATACACGGTTTGCTATGTTCCACTCATATTTATTTCAACCAATTCACATTATTTCAATATGATTAACATATGCTTCACTAACAGAAATCTATTCTAATTCAATTCTAAATAGATTTACAAACCAACTTCATTTCCAATTTTGAAGCATTTACATTTCTCTAATAATTCATTTATATGCAACATTATTTGATTTGATTTACAATCAAATCCTTATTTCCAATTTGAAGCACTCACATTTCTTTTATGCCTATGTCCATTCAAATGCAAAATTACTTAATTAGGTTGTATTTATCTAATTAATTTAAAACCCTCTTTATTTCCAGTTTGGAACAATTGCATTTCTTTTATGATTCACTGGTATTAATATACAAAATTATTTAATCCAATTCTAATCTATTTCCATTTATTCAAAACCAACTTAGTTGTTATTTAAACAACTCAATGTTAATATCTACAATTTCTCATGTCATTCAAGCAAAATCATCACTTCAGCCTATACCCATTTAAAATTAATTTCAGTTTAGATTTATCTCAATTTTATGCAATCTTGTATGGTGCTCAATCCAAGCATTTTTATTCCATTTCAATATTTAATTCAATTTTCTTATTCACACTTCAAAACCATCATTTAAGTTCAAATTAATAACATCCCATTCTATTTTATTTACAGCCCAAACATTCTTGGTTTATCACAATTATTGAATTATATCTCAAATCTTATATTTCCAATTCATTATCCAATAGATCTATATGAATATCCTTCCATTCTGGAACTCATACATTTTTAATTTATCACAGAAATTAATTAATACTATTTCACTTGCAATTCAAATTTTATTTTATTTCCATATCAATCAAATTCCAATCCCTTTACAAATTTTGAATGTTCTTTGTCTATTTATTCAATCCATTTTAGATTTATTTTATTAGCAAAGAGCCCACTTAAATTATTTCACTCATTTGAATTTTATTCACAATTCAAATCATCATTAATATATTCAAATTCCATTATTCATTCTCCCTTCCAATATTTATTACCAAAATTAAATCCCAATCCAAACTGGATTTTTATTTACCTTCAAATTTTGACTAATTATCAAATTCTATCCATTACAATACAAATTCCATTAATTTGTAATTTAATTCAGTCAATAACCTAATCCATATTAGGTTTAATACACTTTCCCTATTTACTCTGAATCCATTTATAATATCACCATTTTCCAATTATTTCATTTAGCAAATTTAGATTTCTACCTTTCCTTTTTACTCCTTTAAATAGAATCTAAATTTCTTTCAATATTATTTATTACTCAACTGAAATTCAATTTCAATTTCATTACCAAAACAAATTTTATTCTCCCCATACATAAGTTCAAGACTTATCTGCTAACTTAAAAGCATCTACATTTATGTCCCCACTTTGCTTCGTTAGACTTTGCATTTCATTTATGGTCAATTTTTGAATTTCCACACCATTCAACTCTTTTCATTAATGAATTGCAATTTCACTCCTATTCAAAAGTTTAGATTGCTTACTTAAGTCCATTTTCATCTTATAATTACAAATCCAAATTATAACACTTAATAACGCAAGAATATGTATTTCTTTATAAATTATAAGCAATTCACATTTCATCATTATCCAATTTAAATTAATTCTAATTCATTTAAATTTCAATTTAATTCAGATTTATTTAGATTTAATTAAATTTCAACTTCTCGATTTCAATTTTAATTCTCTAAATACAAGTTCAAAACTTGTTTACTAAGTGAAGTTCATTCACTTCTTTATATCCCACTTTACCTTATCTCAATTTACATTTCATTTGAGATTAGATTTTGAATCCACCCTTCCATTCCATTATTTCCCATTGTGATTATAGTTTCCATTTCTATTTGATAAGTTCGCCAACTTATTTATTTTAAAGCTTATATAGCTCATTTTAATCCATCTACAACGTACAATCACAATTTCAGATTCACATATATATCACTGAATTCTTAAGGTTACCAATCTTCTTTCACCTTAATTCTTTGCAAATTTTAAATTCACAGTTTCAAAATATAAGCATAACACCTGATATCTCAGGAGTTCAATTCATTTCACAATGACCCTCAATTCCAAGGTCATCTTACATTTTAATTTAATTCAGATTAACTTTATTTAAGTCCAATTTATTTTACTTATCCAAGGAAAATTCAAATTTTCATTTACTTCAACATATTTATTCACTTCCACTTACTTGAGTTGAATTTTAATTTCAAGATTTAAATTTTCATTTCCTTCCCTCTTAATAGCATCTCAGCACCAAAATGATTTCAATAGTTAATTTATTTAAAGTTTACACATTATTTAATTAGGATTCTCCCAGAATTCAATTTACCCGGTTTTTATTTCCAAAATCATTTTAAAATATATCAAATATAGACCTATTTGATATATCAATCAAATCACCAGATTTTCCAAAGCAATTTGTTTATACCAAAACAAATTTCCCATTTTTGGAATGTCCAAAACAACTGTTATACCCAACTAGTCCAAACAATACCATAACCAAATACTAGGGAAGCAATCCATCACTTTAGAAACTCGAAAATGAATTCTAATGATGTGGCCAGCATCATCAGGATTATTTCCCAGCGACTGAAGTGAGTTCAATGCTTCTTACTTTTCTAAATTCATTTCAAAACAGTTTCCATTTAAAAATATTTCCCAAAACAATATTCCAACATTGCCTTCAAACACCTTCAAATCTCAACAAACATTTCAAACTTTCCCAGGATTTTAAATTTCCAAACTTTTATTTTTATTTAAAATCCTTTCCTAAACTCCGGGATTTGAATTCTGGTTTAATTCAAATTTAGTTATTCTTTCTTTTATATAATTTATATTCATGGAAGTTATTTAGTTATAACCATTTCAAATTTTAGATTAAATTTTAGATTCTCATTTGATTAGGTTATTCACATCCAAACAATCCATTATATATATAATAATCTCAGAAAATGATTTCCCTTATACCAAAATATAATTTTTGGGTAAAATTATTTCATTTTCTCACTTTAAAATAATTACTATGTCGGTTTATCTTGTTTAAGAGTTTAGAAACCCCTATCGATACGGTTGTACTTCCCGCACCGACTAGAATTCGTAAACACTCAACCGATAAGTCAACACAACATAAAACAATTTTTATATGCACTAACAAGTACGCTCTCATATCTATTATTACTCTCAACTCATTATAGAGTACTGTTGACTCTGTTTAATGAGTAATTACCCCACCAAAGCCTAGGTTGTCGCCAACCTAAGCTCTGATACCAAGTGTAACAGCCCGCAAATCCGTACCCCTAGAATCAACACTATTTAACCTCTATTAACTCAAGTGGCACAGAATTACGAACCATTAGGGTTAAAGAAGAAGAGATAGAAGAAGAAGAAACTAAACAATATCAGAATCTCACAGTCGCAGCGGAATAAAATATAATAGTAAATATAGATCTTTACACAAAATGAAAACTGTATCACTTTTATACATCATATCATCAGAGTGTCTCATACATCAACAATCACAAATCAGACATACCATGCAATAACAACAGCGGAATAAATATATAGGTACATATAATACGTCTCGGACTCTAGCTCCTCTCCTGCTCCATAGCAACCTAACCTGAACAAATAATACTCGGTCTGACCCGAGCATTATAATGAAATAACACCCGAGTCAGTCTGGAATACCAGCTGAATACTAATGCATCCAAATT
The DNA here is from genome assembly GCA_030765085.1 of Allium cepa. Lineage (NCBI taxonomy): Eukaryota > Viridiplantae > Streptophyta > Magnoliopsida > Asparagales > Amaryllidaceae > Allium > Allium cepa. The sequence goes on along the minus strand of CM060943.1, from coordinate 472,709,956 downwards.
GATTATTAAAGTTTCAAAAATCCTTTGAAAACAAAAGCATCTCGTAAGACCACGCCACAAATAAACATGTCGGGTTTTTACCTTACGATAGCTAAAACACTTTTTATAGAAATCCTCTGATATTATAATAGTGTCTATTTACAAATACTTATAAAATAGCCGAAATTGTTACATTCATTAAATTCCAGCTACTAGCCACCGAAGTGGGTAATACAAACAAAACTCGTACAAGGCTCGTAGGGAAAATGGATTTCCAACAATGACTAGGCACTGGGGTACCACCTGTCACAGTACGGGGCCTAGATCACCGTACCGAGGACTACTCCCTTCATCCCCTGCAACACAAGGCCGGAACCATTTCTTACTGAATAGTCCCGAACAAGATAAACCCCGTGGTTGGCGCGACCAACCACCCACTAAGCCGAAATAAATAAGGGACATCTAGACAGGGGAATTATCTTGTCCTGCTTGGGCATGACCCACCTAACCTTGCTGCATATCCCCTGATTTTCAGTCATTCCCATTTGATGAGGCTTGAGGCTAAGCGTTACCTTTTTGAACGTTTTCACTTTGAATGCCCATCGTCCACCTGACGATGTTTCGCAAGCATTCATCCATACAAGTCCGTCCCGGGTTCGAACGGAACCGAAGGCACTACTCCTACTACATCCATTTTGGAAATATCCTCAGGATTAGTAGCGACTAGCCCTTGCACTTCCCTGCTCCATCTCCGACTCCGAACACGTTTTATCGCACGAAACGTACAAATCGGATCGAAGTGGTTTTCGAGAAATAAATCTCGATTCCGGTCTCTTCGAAACGATCACGCATTGTCCAATATTGATAGTCGGTGATTTAACTATCAATTTATATTCATAAACATCCATATGCATCCATCAAATAAATAATTCCCAATTTATTTATTTGCCTCAAATATCTTTAAAAGATATGTTACCCAATTTCAAATCTCATTTGAAAACATTTCCCAAAATTTCTCCTTTACAAGGTAAATCATTTACCATATATTCCCATTGGAAATATCCAAGTCCAAAACAGTTTAGATTTAAAAACAATTTAAAATATTTTAGTTTAAAATATATACTTTAAAATAGGTAAATTTACTACTAATTATTTACTCAAAATATAATTTCAAAATATTTAAAGCAAAACTATTATATAAAATATACTTGGTTTGAAATAAGGTTTTAGTTATACTATAATTAAAAAGTAGAGTTTTTAAAGAAATTAATAAATTTCAACAACTTTATTCAAAAAAACTAGCTTTAAGCAAAAATCCATTTGTAAAGATAATTATTAAGGTATTTATAAAATTTACTATTGCTAATATACATATAATTACTTTAAAATAGTAGTTTTCAAACCACTCTTTTTAAACAAGCTTAACTTTAGAACTTTCTTCTTATAAAAACAGTTTAAACTCGAACTTGGGTTTTTCCCAGGAAATCTCATTTCCACTTAAACATCACAGAAATCCTTCTCTCGATTCCTGTCCAATTATTTCAATTTAGATTTATATTTTGAATAACATAAAATTTATTTTCCCAAATTTTCAACTAATAACATTTATCTTGATTACCATTCCAGATTTCACAAATTTTCAATTTCCATTCTAAATAGATTTCAAATTTTAACCCTTTAAAATTCTTTATTAACCATATCTTTTATTTCTCTAAAATTCAATTTATCCATTTATAATTAATTATGGATTTATAATTTACTCAACATTATTCCAATTAAATTTTAGTTCAGTTTTCCATCCAAAGGATTCTAATTTTATTTATTCTTTTAATTTCTTATTTATTAATTTTCTTAGCTTCTTGAAAACCCAATTAAATTCCTCTATAATTAAAACTCCAAATTCCTTTATAACTAACATTTGGGTTTACAGTTTATTCTACAATGTCACCATACAATTTAATTCCAAATTTATCAATCACAGAATATAACAGGCATCATCATCACTATAAAAATATTACTACATTGTGAGGAATCCAGTTGGATCCCTCCAACCTGTTTTCCCTGCATCCACAAATATTAGCACAACAACATATATCAATTCAATTCGATAATAATCAACATATTCAGCTAAACATCCAAACAAACAGTCAATATTATTTGTCTAACTTTACTAGTATCCAGATGTGAGTGAGAATAACTCACCTTGGGTTTCGGCGAGCGTTCGAAATTCAAATTAAACCGGACGACGTTCGATTTAACCCAAATTTCTATTTTCCCGGAATGGTTTCCGAACTGCAACACTGCGTAGTACGCGCTTCTGCGATTCCGGCGCCGCAAATTTCATCAAATTCTGATTACATACAGAAAAGTTATTTAAATTTAAAGGTTTGAATTTAAATTCAAAACAATTTTTTTTTATATTACCAAACACGGCCCGCTTCTTCTTCTACAACACGCAACGCTACCAGGTGATACACAAACCCGTGCCGCCCCCTAGGGCTTGGAACCACCGCCACTTCACTAAGTTCGAAGACGATCGGATGCCGCCACCAGAAAGCTCGCCGCGGCCTCCTCCTATGGCCCTGACGATGACGAGTTCGGTCATCCATGTGAGGCGCGACAGCCCCTCCAACGTGCAACGAACGCGGCTTCCAAGGGTCCTCTCCGGTCGACGAAATTCGATCTCCACCGTTCAGCATGTGGATCTCGACACCCTCTACGATTTATTAGTTGGAGGATTTGGAAATTAATGAGTGGATCAAGCAGAAATTGAGGAAGAACGAAAAGAGAAGTCGGCCATTGAATATAATGAACGGCGGCTGTAGAGAGAATGCTAGGGTTTTAAGCAAATGCAACTTATATACTATTAGTTTAATATTATTTAAATAATAAAATTTCGCAATATAACCACACATGCAAACGAACTCCGATTCACGCGTTCCGATAGGCGATTCTAAGGTTTCTCAGCGTTCCGAACACAATGGAATAGGTCTCGTAAGCTAGTTCGGTCATATGAACGAGTTACGGAATTAAACGCTCAATTTCAAATTAAATCGGTTTAAACGATTTCGATGCGTTTCGAGCTGCCGGGGTCAAACGACAACTCCGATTGCTACGAAAATTGAAATCCGATAATAACTAACTATTACGGATCCAACGAAACTAGTTTCGTCGAATTCCGAGACTGTGCCTCGGAAGGCTATTTTAACTCGTCTATTAAATCCAGCGATTTTCGAAATTATTGAAATCACTCAAAATTTCCACTTTTAAAATTTTATTAACTTAAAAATAATTCATATAAAATTTATAATCACATCAAATATCATTCTGACTCAATCCGGACTAAAATCTGATTATTTGCATTTTTATAATATTAAATTCATTTTTAAATTATTATAAAATTCAAATTTGACCTATCGACTTCCAATTTCATTTCAACTATCCAACATTATAGTTCAAGTCCAATTAGACCTAAAATAAATTTTAGAATCTAATTTACATCTATTTTCACTCAGAATTATCAATTAACCCAATCCTAATATTAAACTATTTTATTCAAATTTCAATTTAATTGCCATATTTGAAATTTTAAACAAAGTTTATTAATTCAACCAAATTCTTTTATTTAAAAATTCAAATTAAAATCCATATCCAACATTTAAAATGAATTAAATGTTCAAATCTGGCGACCCAAAAATTCCGGGTCGTTACAAGTACTCTAAGTCCCCGGGGCGCGGACTTGAGTATAAACGACTTAAAATCTCCAAGTCTTCGTAGCGCAGTGTGAAGTACTCTAAGTCCCCGGAGCGCGGACTCGAGTATAAACGACTTAAAATCTCCAAGTTCCCGGAGTGCGGACTGGAGTACTCTAAGTCCCCGAAGCCCTGACTCGAGTATAAATGACTTAAAATCTCCAAGTCCCCAGAATGCGGACAGGAGTACTCTAAGTCCCCGTAGCGTGGACTTGAGTATAAACGACTTAAAATCTTCAAGTCACTGGAGTGCGGACCGGAGTACTCTAAGTCCCCGAAGCGCTGACTCGAGTATAAGTGACTTTAAATCTCCAAGTCCCTGTAGTGCAGACTGGAGTACTCTATGTCCCCGGTGCGCGGACTGGAATATAAATGACTTAAAATCTCCAAGTCTCCGGAGTGCGGACTGGAGTGCTCTAAGTCCCCGAAGCGCGAACTAGAGTATAAACGAATTAAAAATCTCCAAGTCCCCAGAGTGCGGACTGGAGTACTCTAAGTCCCCGGATCGTGGACTCGAGTATAAACGAAATAAAATCTCTAAATCCTCGGAGTCCGTACTAGAGTACTCTAAGTCCCCGGAGCGCGGAGTCGAGTATAAACGACTTTAAATATCCAAGTCCTCGGAGTTCGGACTGGAGTACTCTATGTCCCCGGAGCGCGGAATGGAGTATAAACGACTTAAAATCTCCAAGTCTCCGGAGTGCGGACTGGAGTGCTCTAAGTCCCCGAAGCGCGGACTCGAGTATAAACGACTTATAACCTCCAAGTCACCGGAGTGCGGACTGGAGTCCTCTAAGTCCCCGAAGCGCGGACTTGAGTATTAGCGACTTAAATTCTCCAAGTCCCCGGAGTGCGGACTGGAGTACTCTAATTCTCCGGAGCGCGGACTCGAGTATAAACGACTTAAAATCTCCTAGTCCCCGGAGCACGGACTGGAGTACACTAAGTTCCCGGAGCGCGGACTCGAGTATAAAGGACTTAAAAATCTCCAAGTCCCCGGAGTGCGGACTGGAGTAGTCTAAGTCCCCGGAACGCGGACTCGAGTGTAAACGACATAAAATCTCCAAGTCCTCGGAGTGTGGACGGGAGTGCTCTAAGTCCCCGAAGCGCGGACTCGATTATAAACGACTTAAAATCTCCAAGTCCTCGGAGTGCGGACTGGAGTACTCTATGTCCCCATGGTGCGGACTTGAGTATAAACGACTTAAAATCTCCAAGTCACCGAATGGCGGACTCGAGTATAAACGACTTTAAATCTCCAAGTCCGGGAGTGCAGACTGGAGTACTCTAACTCCCCGGAGCAAGGACTCGAGTATAAACGACTTAAAATCTCTAAGTCCCCGGAGCGCGGACTGGAGTACTCTAAGTCCCCGGTGCGCAGACTCGAGTATAAACGACTTAAAAATCTCCAAGTCCACAGAGTGCAGACTGGAGTACTCTAAGTCCCAGAAGCGCTGACTCGAGTTTAGACGACTTCAAATCTCCAAGTCTCCGGAGTACGGACTGGAGTACTCTAAGTCCACGGAGTGCGGACTCGAGTATAAACGACTTAAAAATCTCCAAGTCCCCGGAGTGCGAACGGGAGTATTCTAAGTCTCCTGAGCGTGGACTCGTGTATAAGCGACTTAAAAATATCCAAGTCCCCGGAGTGCGGACTGGAGTACTCTAAGTCCCAGGAGCACGGGCTCGAGTCTAAATGACTTAAAATCTCCAAGTCCCCGGAGCGCGGACAGGATTACTCTAAGTCCCCGGAGAGCGGACTCGAGTATAAACGACTTAAAAATCTCCAAGTCCTCGGAGCAGACTAGAGTAATCTAAGTCCCCGGAGCGCAGACTCGAGTATAAACGCATAAAATCTTCAAGTCCTCGGAGTGCGTACTGGAGTACTCTAAGTCCCCAGAGCGCGGACTGGAGTACTCTAAGTCCCTGGAGCGCGGACTGAGTATAAACGACTTAAAATCTCCAAGTCCTCGGAGTACAGACCAGAGTACTCTAAGTCACCAGACCGCGGACTCGAGTATAAACGACTTAAAATTTCCAAGTCCCCGAAGTGCGGACTGGAGTAATCTAATTCCTCGTAGCGCGGACTCGAGTATAAACGACTTAAAATCTCCAAGTCCCCGGAGTGCGGACTAGAGTACTCTAAGTCCCCGAAGCGCGGACTCGAGTATAAACGACTTAAAATCTCCAATTCCCCGGAGTACAGACTGGAGTAGTCTAAGTCCCCGGAGCGTGGACTCGAGTATAAACGACTTAAAATCTCCAATTCCCCGAAGTGCGGACTGGAGTACTCTAAGTCCCTGGAGCGTGGACTCGAGTATAAACGACTTAAAATCTCAAAGTCCCCGGAGTGCGGACTGGAGTACTCTTAGTCCTCGGAGCGCGGACTGGAGTATAAACGACTTAAAATCTCTAAGTTCCCGGAGTGCGGACTGGAGTACTCTAAGTCCCTGGAGCCCGGACTCGAGTATAAACGACTTAATATCTCCAAGTCCCCGGAGTGAGGACTGGAGTACTCTACGTCCCCGAAGTGCGGACTTGAGTATAATGACTTAAAATCTCCATGTTCCCAGAGTGCGGACTGGAGTACTCTAATTCCCCGAAGCGCCGACTCGAGTATAAACGACTTTAAATCTCCAAGTCCCCGGAGTGCGGACTGGAGTACTCTAAGTCAAAGGAGAACGGACTCGAGTATAAACGACTTAAAAATCTCCAAGTCCCCAGAGTGCGGATTGTAGTACTCTAAGTCACCGAAGTGCGCACTCGAGTATAAACGACATAAAATCTCAAAGTCCTCGTAGCGCAGACTTGAGTATTCTAAGTCCGCAGAGCGTGGACTCGAGTATAAACGACTTAAAATCTCCAAGTTTCCGGAGTGCGGACTAGAGTACTCTAAGTCCCCGGAGCGCGGACTCGAGTGTAAACGACTTAAAATTTCCAAGTCCATAGAGTGCAGACTGGAGTGCTCTAAGTCCCGGGGCGTGGACTTGAGTATAAACGACTTAAAAATCTCCAAGTCCCCGGAGTGCGGACTGGAGTACTCTAAGTCCAAGGAGAGCGGACTCGAGTATAAACGACTTAAAAATCTCCAAGTCCCCGGAGTGCGGACGGGAGTATTCTAAGTCTCCGGAGCGTGGACTCGAGTATAAGCGACTTAAAAATATCCAAGTCCCCGGAGTGCGGACTGGAGTACTCTAAGTCCCAGGAGCACGGGCTCGAGTCTAAATGACTTAAAATCACCAAGTCCCCGGAGTGCGGACAGGATTGCTCTAAGTCCCCGGAGAGCGGACTCGAGTATAAACGACTTAAAAATCTCCAAGTCCTCGGAGCAGACTGGAGTAATCTAAGTCCTCGGAGCGCGGACTCGAGTATAAACGCATAAAATCTTCAAGTCCTCGGAGTGCGTACTGGAGTACTCTAAGTCCCCAGAGCGCGGACTGGAGTACTCTAAGTCCCTGGAGCGCGGACTGATTATAAACGACTTAAAATCTCCAAGTCCTCGGAGTACAGACCAGAGTACTCTAAGTCACCAGACCGCGGACTCGAGTATAAACGACTTAAAATCTCCAAGTCCCCGAAGTGCGGACTGGAGTAATCTAATTCCTCGTAGCGCGGACTCGAGTATAAACGACTTAAAATCTCCAAGTCCCCGGAGTGCGGACTAGAGTACTATAAGTCCCCGAAGCGCGGACTCGAGTATAAACGACTTAAAATCTCCAATTCCCCGGAGTACAGACTGGAGTAGTCTAAGTCCCCGGAGCGTGGACTCGAGTATAAACGACTTAAAATCTCCAATTCCCCGAAGTGCGGACTGGAGTACTCTAAGTCCCTGGAGCGTGGACTCGAGTATAAACGACTTAAAATCTCAAAGTCCCCGGAGTGCGGACTGGAGTACTCTTAGTCCTCGGAGCACGGACTGGAGTATAAATGACTTAAAATATCTAAGTTCCCGGAGTGCGGACTGGAGTACTCTAAGTCCCTGGAGCCCGGACTCGAGTATAAACGACTTAATATCTCCAAGTCCCCGGAGTGAGGACTGGAGTACTCTACGTCCTCGAAGTGCGGACTTGAGTATAATGACTTAAAATCTCCATGTTCCCGGAGTGCGGGCTGGAGTACTCTAATTCCCCGAAGCGCCGACTCGAGTATAAACGATTTTAAATCTCCAAGTCCCCGGAGTGCGGACTGGAGTACTCTAAGTCCAAGGAGAGCGGACTCGAGTATAAACGACTTAAAAATCTCCAAGTCCCCAGAGTGCGGATTGTAGTACTCTAAGTCACCGAAGTGCGCACTCGAGTATAAATGACATAAAATCTCAAAGTCCTCGTAGCGCAAACTTGAGTATTCTAAGTCCGCAGAGCGTGGACTCGAGTATAAACGACTTAAAATCTCCAAGTTTCCGGAGTGCGGACTAGAGTACTCTAAGTCCCCGGAGCGCGGACTCGAGTGTAAACGACTTAAAATCTCCAAGTCCATAGAGTGCGGACTGGAGTGCTCTAAGTCCCGGGGCATGGACTTGAGTATAAACGACTTAAAAATCTCCAAGTCCCCGGAGTGCGGACTGGAGTACTCTAAGTCCCCGGATCGCGGACTCGAGTATAAACGACATAAAATCTCCAAGTCCTCCGAGTGCAGACTGGAGTACTCTAAGTCCCCGAAGCGCGGACTCGAGTATAAACGACTTTTAATATCCAAGTCCCCGGAGTTCGGACCGGAGCACTCTATGTCCCTGGAGCGCGGAATGGAGTATAAACGACTTAAAATCTCCAAGTCTCCGGAGTGCGGACTGGAGTGCTCTAAGTCCCTGAAGCGCGGACTCGAATATAAACGACTTAAAATCTCCAAGTCCCCGGAGTGCGGACAGGAGTCCTCTAAGTCGCCGGAGCGTGGACTCGAGCATAAACGAATTAAAACCTCCAAGTCCTCGGAGTGCGGACTGGAGTAATCTAAGTCCCCGGAGCGCGGACTCGAGCATAAACGACTTAAAATCTCCAAGTCGCCGGAGTGCGGACTGGAGTACTATAAGTCTCCGGAGAGCGGACTCGAGTATAAACGACTTAAAATCTCCAAGTCCCCGAAGCACGGACTGGAGAACTCTAAGTCCCCGTAGCGCGAACTCGAGTATAAAGGACTTAAAAATCTCCAAGTCCCCGGAGTGCGTACTGGAGTAGTCTAAGTCCCCGGAACGCGGACTCGAGTGTAAACGACATAAAATCTCCAAGTCCTCGGAGTGGGGACTGGAGTACTCTATGTCCCCGAAGCGCGGATCGAGAATAAACGACTTTAAATCTCCAAGTCCCCGGAGTGCGGGCTGGAGTACTCTAAGTCCCCGGAACGCGGACTTGAGTATAAATGACTTAAAATCTCCATATCTCCGTTGTGCGGACTGGAGTACTCTAAGTCCCCGAAGCGCGGACTCGAGTATAAACGACTTAAAACCTCCAAGTTCCCGGAGTGCGGACTGGAGTACTCTAATTCCCCGGAGCCGGGACTCGAGTATAAACGACTTAATATATCCAAGTCCCCCGAGTGCGGACTGGAGTACTCTAAGTCCCTGGTGCGAGGACTTGAGTATAAACGACTTAAAATCTCCATGTCACCGGAGCGCGGACTGGAGTACACTAAGTCCTCGAAGCGCTTACTCGAGTATAAACGACTTAAAATCTCTAAGTCTCCAGAGTGCGGACTGGAGTATTCTAAGTCCCCGGAACGCGGACTCGAGCATAAACGACATAAAATCTCCAAGTTCTCGGAGTGGGGACTGGAGTACACTAAGTCCCCGGAGCGCAGACTCGAGTATAAACGACTTAAAATCTCCAAGTCCCCGGAGCGTGGACTGGAGTACTCTAAGTCCCCGGAGCGTGGACTCGAGTATAAACGATTTCAAATATCCAAGCCCCCTAAGCGTGGACTGGAGTACTCTAAATCCCCGGAGCGCGGACTCGAGTATAAACGACTTAAAAATCTCCAAGTCCCCGGAGTGCGGACTGGATTACTCTAAGTCCCCGGAACGCGGACTTGAGTATAAACGACATAAAATCTCCAAGTCCTCGGACTGCGGACTGGAGTACTCTAAGTCCCCGGAGCGCGGACTCGAGTATAAACAACTTTAAATCTCCAAGTCCACGGAGTGCGGACTGGAGTACTCTATGTCCTCGGAGCGCGGACTGGAATATAAACGACTTAAAATCTCCAAGTCTCCGGAGTGTGGACTGGAGTGCTCTAAGTCCCCGAAGCGCGGACTCGAGTATAAACGACTTAAAATCTCCAAGTCCCTGGAGTGCGGACTTGAGTACTCTAAGTCCCCGGAGCGCGGACTTGAGTATAAACGACTTAAAATCTCCAAGTCCCCGGAGTGCGGATTGGAGTACTCTAAGTCTTCGAAGCGCGGACTCGAGTATAAACGACTTAAAAATCTCCAAGTCCCCGAGCACGGACTGGAGTACTCTAAGTCCCCAGAGCGCGGACTCGAGTATAAATGACTTAAAAATCTCCAAGTCCCCGGAGTGCGGACTGGAGTGCTCTAAATCCCCGGAACGCGGACTCGAGTATAAACGACATAAAATCTCCAAGTCCTTGTAGTGCAGACTTGAGTACTCTAATTCCCAGGAGCGCTGACTCGAGTATAAATGACTTAAAATCTCCATGTCCTCGGAGTGCGGACTGGAGTACTCTAAGTCCCCGTAGCGCGGACTCGAGTATAAACGACTTAAAATCTCCAAGTCCCCGGAGTGCGGACTTGAGTACAAATGACCTAAAATCTCCAAGTCCTCGGAGTGCGGACTCGTGTATAAACGACTTAAAATCTCCAAGTACCCGCTGTGCGGACTGAAGTACTCTAAGTCCCCGCAGCGTGGACTCGAGTACAAACGACTTAAAATCTCCAATCCCCGGAGTACAGAATGGAGTAGTCTAAGTCCCCGGAGCGTGGACTCGAGTATAAACGACTTAAAATCTCTAAGTCTCCAGAGTGCGCACTGGAGTACTCTAAGTCCCCGCAGCGCGGACTCGAGTATAAACGACTTAAAATCTCTAAGTCCCCGAAGTGCGGACTGGAGTACTCTAAGTCCCCGGAGCGTGGACTCGGGTATAAACGACTTAAAATCTCCAAGTCCACGGAGTGCGGACTGGAGTACTCGAAGTCCGACTAGCGCGGACTGGAGTATAAACCACTTAAAATCTCCAAGTTCCCGAAGTGCGGACTGGAGTACTCTAAGTCCCTGGAGTGCGGACTCGAGTATAAACGACTTAAAATCTCAAAGTCCCCTGAGTGCGGACTGGAGTACGCTGAGTCCACGGAGCGCGGACTCGAGTATAAACGATTTAAAATCTCAAAGTTCCCGGAGTGCGGACTGGAGTACTCTAAGTCCCCGGAGCGCGTACTCGAGTATAAACGACTTAAAATATCCAAGTCCCCGTAGTGCTGACTGGAGTACTCTATGTCCCCGGAGCATGGACTCGAGTATAAACGACTTAAAATCTCAAAGTCTCCGGAGTGCGGACTGGAGTACACTAAGTCCCCGGAGTGCGGACTCGAGCATAAACGACTTAAAATCTTCAAGTCCTCGGAATGTGGACTGGAGTACTCTATGTCCTCGGAGCGCGGACTCGAGTATAAACGACTTAAAATCTCTAAGTCCCCGTAGTGTGGACTAGAGTACTCTAACTCCCTAGAGCGCGGACTCGAGCATAAACGACTTAAAAACTCCAAGTCCCCGGAGTGCGGACTGGAGAACTCTAAGTCCCCGTAGCGCGAACTCGATTATAAACGACTTAAAATCCCCAAGTCCTCGCAGTGCGGACTGGAGTACTCTAAGTCCCCGGAGCACGGACTCGAGTATAAACGACTTAAAATCTCCAAGTCACCGGAGTGCGGACAGGAGTACTCTAAGTCCTCGGAGTGCGGACTCGAGTATAAACGACTTAAAATCTCCATGTTCCCGGAGTGCGGACAGGTGTACTCTAAGTCCCTGGAACGCGGACTCGAGTATAAACGACTTAAAATCTCCAAGTCCCCGGAGTGCGGACTGGAGTACTCTAAGTCCCCGGAGCGCGGACTGTAGTATAAACGACTTAAAATCTCCAAGTCCCCGGAGTGCGGACTGGAGTACTCTAAGTCCCCGAAGCGCGGACTTGAGTATAAAGGACTTAAAATCTCCAAGTCTGCGTAGTGCGGACTGGAGTACTCTAAGTCCCCGGAGCGCGGACTCGAGTATAAACGACTTCAAATCTCCAAGTTCCCGGAGTGCGGACTAGAGTACTCTAAGTCCCCGGAGCCCGGACTCGAGTATAAATGACTTAATATCTCCAAGTTCCCGGAGTGCGGACTGGAGTACTCTAAGTCCCCGGAGTGCGGAATTGAGTATAAACGACTTAAAATCTCCAAGTCACTAGAGCATGGACTGGAGTACTCTAAGTCCCGAAGCGCTGACTCGAGTATAAATGACTTTAAATCTCCAAGTCCCCGGAGTGCGGACGGGAGTACTTTAAGTCCCCAGAGCGCGGACTCTAGCATAAACGACCTAAAATTTCCAAGTCCCAGGAGTGCAGACTGGAGTAACCTAAGTCCCCGGAGCGCGGACTCGAGTATAAACGATTTAAAATCTCCAAGTCCCCGAACTACGAACTGGAGCATTCTAAGTCCCCGGAGCGTGGACTCGAGTATAAACGACTTAAAATCTCCAAGTCCCCGGAGTGTGGACTGGAGTAATCTAAGTCCCCGGAGCGCGGACTCGAGTATAAACGACTTAAAATCTCCAAGTCCCCGGAGTGCGAATTGGAGTACACTATGTCTCCGGAGCGCGGACTTGAGTATAAAAGACTTAAAATCTCCAAGTCTCCATAGTGCGGACTGGAGTACTCTAAGTCCCCGGAGCAGAACTCTAGTGTAAACGACTTAAAATCTCCAAGTTCGAGGAGTGCGGACTGGAGTACTCTAAGTCCCCGGAGCATGGACTCGAGTATAAATGACTTAATATCTCCAAGTCCCCAGAATGCGGACTGGAGTACTCTAAGTCCCCGTAGCGCGGACTCGAGTATAAACGACTTAAAATCTCCAAGTCATCGAAGCGCGGACTGGAGTACTCTAAGTCCCCGAAGCGTGGACTCGAGTATAAACGACTTAAAATCTCCAAGTCCCCGGAGTGCGGACTGGAGTACTCTACGTCCCAGGAGCGTGGACTGGAGTATAAACGACTTAAAATCTCCAAGTCCCCGGAGTGCGGACTGGAGTACTCTGTCCCCGGAGCGCGGACTGGAGTATAAACCACTTAAAATCTCAAAGTCTCCGGAGTGCAGACTGGAGTGCTCTAAGTCCCCGAAGCGTGGACTCGAGTATAAACGACTTAAAATCTCCAAGTCCCCGGAGTGCGGACTGGAGTACTCAAAGTCCCCGGAGCGCGGACTCGAGTATAAACGACTTAAAATCTCCAAGTCCCGGAGTGCGGACTGGAGTACGCTAAGTCTCCGAAGCGTGGACTCGAGTATAAACGACTTAAAATCTCTAAGTCCCCGAAGCACGGACTGGAGTACTCTACGCCCTCGGAGCGTGGACTCGAGTATAAATGACTTAAAAATCTCTAAGTCCCCGGAGTGCGGACTGGAGTACTCTAAGTCCCCGGAACGCGGAATCGAGTATAAACGACATAAAATCTCCAAGTCCTCGGAGTGCGGACTGGAGTACTCTAAGACCCCAGAGCGCGGACTCGAGTATAAACGACTTAAAATCTCTAAGTTCCCGGAGTGTGGACTGGAGTACTCTAAGTCCTTGGAGCGCGGACTCGAGTATAAACGACTCAAAATCTCAAAGATCCCGGAGTGCGGACTGGAGTACTCTAAGTCTACGGAGCGCGGACTCGAGTATAGACGATTTAAAATCTCCAGGTCACCGGAGTGCGGACTGGAGTGCTCTAAGTCCCCGGAGCGCGGACTAGAGTATAAACGACTTAAAATTTCCAAGTCCCCGTAGTGCTGACTAGAGTACTCTACCGTCCCCGGAGCGCGGACTCGAGAATAAATGACTTAAAATCTCCAAGTCCCCGGAGTGCGGACTGGAGTACACTAAGTCCCAGGAGCGCGGACTCGAGTATAAACGACTTAAAATCTTCAAGTCCCCGGAGTGTGGACTGGAGTACTCTAAGTCCCTGGAGCGCGGACTCGAGGATAAACGACTTAAAATCCCCAAGTCCCCTCAGTGCGGACTGGAGTACTCTAAGTCCCCAGAGCGTGGATCGAGCATAAACGACTTAAAATCTCCATGTCCCCGGAGTGTGGACTGGAGTACTCTAAGTCCCCGGAGCGCGGACTCGAGTATAAACGACTTAAAATCTCCAAGCCCCCGAAGTACGAACTGGAGTACTCTTAGTCCCCTGAGCGCGGACTCGAGTATAAACGACTTAAAATCACCAAGTCCCCGGAGTGTGGACTGGAGTACTCTAAGTCCCCGGAGCGCGGACTCGAGTATAAACGACTTAAAATCTCCAAGTGCCTGGAGTGCGGACTAGAGTACTCTAAGTCCCCATAGCGCGAACTTGAGTATAAACGACTTAAAATTTCCAAGTCTCTGTAGTGCGGACCGGAGTACTCTAAGTCCCCGGAGCGTGGACTCGAGTATAAACGACTTAAAATATCCAAGTTCTCGGAGTGCGGACTGGAGTACTCTAAGTCCCCGGAGCCTGGACTCGAGTATAAACAACTTAATATCTCCAAGTCCCCAGAATGCGGACTGGAGTACTCTAAGTCCCCGTAGCGCGGACTTGAGTATAAACAACTTAAAATCTTCAAGTCACCGGAGTGCGGACTGGAGTACTCTAAGTCCCCGAAGCGTTTACTAGAGTATAAACGACTTAAAATCTCCAAGTTCCCGGAGTGCGGACTGGAGTACTCTAAGTCCCCGGAGCGCGGACTCGAGTATAAACGACTTAAAATCTCCTAGTTCCGTAGTACGGACTGGAGTACTCTAAGTCTCTGGAGCGTGGACTCGAGTATAAACGACTTAAAATCTCCAAGTCCCTGAAGCACGGACTGGAGTACTCTACGTCCCCGGAGCGCGGACTCGAGTATAAATGACTTAAAAATCTCCAAGTCCCCGGAGTGCGGACTGGAGTACTCTAAGTCCCCGGAACGCGGACTCGAGTATAAACGACATAAAATCTCCAAGTCCTCGGAGTGCGGACTGGAGTACTCTAAGACCCCGAAGCGCGGACTCGAGTGTAAACGACTTAAAATCACCATGTCCTCGTAGTGCGGACTGTAGTACGCGAAGTCCCCATAGCACGGATTGTAGTATAAATGACTTAAAATCTCCAAGTTCCCGGAGTGCGGAATGGAGTATTCTAAGTCCACAGAGCGCGGACTCGAGTATAAACGACTTAAAATCTCAAAGGACCCCGGAGTGCGGACTGGAGTACTCTAAGTCCCAGGAGCACGGACTCGAGTATAAATGACTTAAAATCTCCAAGTCCCCGGAGCGCGGACTGGATTAGTCTAAGTCCCCGGAGCGCGGACTCGAGTACAAACGACTTAAAAATCTCCAAGTGCTCGGAGTGCGGACTGGAGTACTCTAAGTCCCCGGATTGCGGACTCGAGTATAAACGACATAAAATCTTCAAGTCCTCGGAGTGCGGACTGGAGTACTCTAAGTCCCTGGTGCGCGGACTCGAGTATAAATAACTTAAATTCTCCAAGTCCTCGGAGTGCAGACTAGAGTACTCTACGTCCCCAGCGCGCGGACTCGAGTATAAATGAATTAAATTCTCGAAGTCCCCGAAGTGCGGACTGGAGTACTCTAAGTCCCCGGAGCGCGGACTTGTGTATAAACGACTTAAAATCTCCAAGTCTCCGGAGTACGGACTAGAGTACTCTAAGTCCTCGGAGCACGGACTCGAGTATAAACGACTTAGAAATCTCCAAGTCCCCAGAGTGCGGACTGGAGTACTCTAAGTCCCCGGAGCGCGGACTCGAGTATAAACGACTTAAATCGCCAAGTCCCCGGAGTGCGTACTGGAGTACTCTATGTCTCCGGAGCGTGGACTCGAGTATAAAGGACTTAAAATCTCCAAGTCCCCGGAGTGCGGACTGGAGTACTCTAAGTCCCCGGAGCGCGGACTAGAGTATAAACGACTTAAAATCTCCAAGTCTCTGGAGTGCGGACTGGAGTACTCTAAGTCCCCGTAGAGCGGACTCCAGTATAAACGACTTAAAATCTCCAAGTTCCTGGAGTGCGGACTGGAGTACTCTAAGTCCCTGGAGCCCAGACTCGAGTATAAACGACTTAATATCTCCAAGTCCCCGGAGTGCGGACTAGAGTACTCTAAGTCCCAGGTGTGCAGACGTGAGTATAACGACTTAAAATCTCCAAGTCCCCGGAGTGTGGACTGGAGTGCTCTAATTCCCCGAAGCGCTGACTCAAGTATAAACGACTTTAAGTCTCCAAGTCCCCTGAGTGTGGACTGGAGTACTCTAAGTCATCGGAGCGCGGACTCGAGTATAAACCACATAAAATGTCCAAGTCTCCATAGTGCGGAATGGAGTACTCTAAGTCCCCGGAGCGCGGACTCGAGTATAAACGACTTAAAATCTCCAAGTCCCCGGAGTGCGGACTAGAGTGCTCAAAGTCCCCGGAGCGCGGACTTGAGTATAAACGATTTAAAATCTCCAAGTCTCCATAGTGCGGACTGGAGTACTCTAAGTCCCTGGAGCGCAGACTCGAGCATAAACGACTTAAAATCTCTAAGTTCGCGGAGTGCGGACTGGAGTACTGTAAGTCCCCGGAGCCCGGACTCGAGTATAAATGAATTAATATCTCTAAGTCCCCGGAGTGCGGACTGGAGTACTCTAAGTCCCCGGAGCACGGACTTGAGTATAAACGACTTAAAATCTCCAAGTCCCCAGAGCGCTGACTGGAGTAATCTAAGTCCCCAAAGCGCTGACTCGAGTATAAATGACTTTTAATCTCCAAGTCCCCAGAGTACGGACTGGAGTACTCTAAGTCCACGGAGTGCGGACTCGAGTATAAATGACTTAAAAATCTCTAAGTCCCCGGAGTGCGGACTGGAGTGCTCTAAGTCCCCGGAGCGCGGGCTCGAGTATAAACGACTTAAAATTTCCAAGTCCCCGTAGTTCTGACTAGAGTACTCCACGTCCCAGAGCACGGACTCGAGTATAAACAAATTAAAATCTCCAAGTCCGCGAAGTGCGGACTAGAGTACTCTAAGTCCCCGGAGCGCGGACTCGAGTATAAATGACTTAAAATCTCCAAGTCCCCAGAGTGCGGACTGAGTACTCTATGTCCTCAGAGCGCGGACTCGAGTATAAATGACTTAGACATCTCCAAGTCCCCGGAGTGCGGACTGGAGTACTCTAAGTCCCCGCAGCGCGGACTCGAGTATAAACGACTTAAAATCTCCAAGTCCCCAGAGTGCGGACTAGAGAACTCTAAGTCTCCGGGGCGTGGACTTGAGTATAACGACTTAAAATCTCCAAGTTTCTGGAGTGCTGACTGGAGTACTCTAAGTCCCCGTAGCGCGGACTCGAGTATAAACGACTTGAAATCTCCAAGTTCCTGGAGTGCGGACTGGAGTACTCTAAGTCCCTGGAGCCCGGACTCGAGTATAAACGACTTAATATCTCCAAGTCTGCGTAGTGCGGACTGGAGTACTCTAAGTCCCCGGAGCGCGGACTCGAGTATAAACGACTTCAAATCTCCAAGTTCCCAGAGTGCGGACTAGAGTACTCTAAGTCCCCGGAGCCCGGACTCGAGTATAAATGACTTAATATCTCCAAGTTCCCGGAGTGCGGACTGGAGTACTCTATGTCCCCGGAGTGCGGAATTGAGTATAAACGACTTAAAATCTCCAAGTCACTAGAGCATGGACTGGAGTACTCTAAGTCCCGAAGCGCTGACTCGAGTATAAATGACATTAAATCTCCAAGTCCCCGGAGTGCGGACGGGAGTACTTTAAGTCCCCAGAGCGCGGACTCTAGCATAAACGCCCTAAAATTTCCAAGTCCCAGGAGTGCAGACTGGAGTAACCTAAGTCCCCGGAGCGCGGACTCGAGTATAAACGATTTAAAATCTCCAAGTCCCCGAACTACGAACTGGAGCATTCTAAGTCCCCGGAGCGTGGACTCGAGTATAAACGACTTAAAATCTCCAAGTCTCCGGAGTGTGGACTGGAGTAATCTAAGTCCCCGGAGCGCGGACTCGAGTATAAACGACATAAAATCTCCAAGTCCCCGGAGTGCGAATTGGAGTACACTATGTCTCCGGAGCGCGGACATGAGTATAAAAGACTTAAAATCTCCAAGTCTCCGTAGTGCGGACTGGAGTACTCTAAGTCCCCGGAGCGCGAACTCTAGTATAAACGACTTAAAATCTCCAAGTTCGAGGAGTGCGGACTGGAGTACTCTAAGTCCCCGGAGCATGGACTCGAGTATAAATGACTTAATATCTCCAAGTCCCCAGAATGCGGACTGGAGTACTCTAAGTCCCCGTAGCGCGGACTCGAGTATAAACGACTTAAAATCTCCAAGTCATCGAAGCGCGGACTGGAGTACTCTAAGTCCCCGAAGCGTGGACTCGAGTATAAACGACTTAAAATCTCCAAGTCCCCGGAGTGCGGACTGGAGTACTCTACGTCCCAGGAGCGTGGACTGGAGTATAAACGACTTAAAATCTCCAAGTCCCCGGAGTGCGGACTGGAGTACTCTGTCCCCGGAGCGCGGACTGGAGTATAAACCACTTAAAATCTCAAAGTCTCCGGAGTGCAGACTGGAGTGCTCTAAGTCCCCGAAGCGCGGACTCGAGTATAAACGACTTAAAATCTCCAAGTCCCCGGAGTGCGGACTGGAGTACTCAAAGTCCCCGGAGCGCGGACTCGAGTATAAACGACTTAAAATCTCCAAGTCCCGGAGTGCGGACTGGAGTACGCTAAGTCTCCGAAGCGTGGACTCGAGTATAAACGACTTAAAATCTCTAAGTCCCCGAAGCACGGACTGGAGTACTCTACGCCCTCGGAGCGTGGACTCGAGTATAAATGACTTAAAAATCTCTAAGTCCCCGGAGTGTGGACTGGAGTACTCTAAGTCCCCGGAACGCGGAATCGAGTATAAACGACATAAAATCTCCAAGTCCTCGGAGTGCGGACTGGAGTACTCTAAGACCCCAGAGCGCGGACTCGAGTATAAACGACTTAAAATCTCTAAGTTCCCGGAGTGTGGACTGGAGTACTCTAAGTCCTTGGAGCGCGGACTCGAGTATAAACGACTCAAAATCTCAAAGATCCCGGAGTGCAGACTGGAGTACTCTAAGTCTACGGAGCGCGGACTCGAGTATAGACGATTTAAAATCTCTAGGTCACCGAAGTGCGGACTGGAGTGCTCTAAGTCCCCGGAGCGCGGACTAGAGTATAAACGACTTAAAATTTCCAAGTCCCCGTAGTGCTGACTAGAGTACTCTACCGTCCCCGGAGCGCGGACTCGAGAATAAATGACTTAAAATCTCCAAGTCCCCGGAGTGCGGACTGGAGTACACTAAGTCCCAGGAGCGCGGACTCGAGTATAAACGACTTAAAATCTTCAAGTCCCCGGAGTGTGGACTGGAGTACTCTAAGTCCCTGGAGCGCGGACTCGAGGATAAACGACTTAAAATCCCCAAGTCCCCTCAGTGCGGACTGGAGTACTCTAAGTCCCCAGAGCGTGGATCGAGCATAAACGACTTAAAATCTCCATGTCCCCGGAGTGTGGACTGGAGTACTCTAAGTCCCCGGAGCGCGGACTCGAGTATAAACGACTTAAAATCTCCAAGCCCCCGAAGTACGAACTGGAGTACTCTTAGTCCCCTGAGCGCGGGCTCGAGTATAAACGACTTAAAATCTCCAAGTCCCCGGAGTGTGGACTGGAGTACTCTAAGTCCCCGGAGCGCGGACTCGAGTATAAACGACTTAAAATCTCCAAGTGCCTGGAGTGCGGACTAGAGTACTCTAAGTCCCCGTAGCGCGAACTTGAGTATAAACGACTTAAAATTTCCAAGTCTCTGTAGTGCGGACCGGAGTACTCTAATTCCCCGGAGCGTGGACTCGAGTATAAACGACTTAAAATATCCAAGTTCTCGGAGTGCGGACTGGAGTACTCTAAGTCCCCGGAGCCTGGACTCGAGTATAAACAACTTAATATCTCCAAGTCCCCAGAATGCGGACTGGAGTACTCTAAGTCCCCGTAGCGCGGACTTGAGTATAAACAACTTAAAATCTTCAAGTCACCGGAGTGCGGACTGGAGTACTCTAAGTCCCTGAAGCGTTTACTAAAGTATAAACGACTTAAAATCTCCAAGTTCCCGGAGTGCGGACTGGAGTACTCTAAGTCCCCGGAGCGCGGACTCGAGTATAAACGACTTAAAATCTCCTAGTTCCGTAGTACGGACTGGAGTACTCTAAGTCTCTGGAGCGTGGACTCGAGTATAAACGACTTAAAATCTCCAAGTCCCTGAAGCACGGACTGGAGTACTCTACGTCCCCGGAGCGCGGACTCGAGTATAAATGACTTAAAAATCTCCAAGTCCCCGGAGTGCGGACTGGAGTACTCTAAGTCCCCGGAACGCGGACTCGAGTATAAACGACATAAAATCTCCAAGTCCTCGGAGTGCGGACTGGAGTACTCTAAGACCCCGAAGCGCGGACTCGAGTGTAAACGACTTAAAATCACCATGTCCTCGTAGTGCGGACTGTAGTACGCGAAGTCCCCATAGCACGGATTGTAGTATAAATGACTTAAAATCTCCAAGTTCCCGGAGTGCGGAATGGAGTATTCTAAGTCCACAGAGCGCGGACTCGAGTATAAACGACTTAAAATCTCAAAGGACCCCGGAGTGCGGACTGGAGTACTCTAAGTCCCAGGAGCACGGACTCGAGTATAAATGACTTAAAATCTCCAAGTCCCCGGAGCGCGGACTGGATTAGTCTAAGTCCCCGGAGCGCGGACTCGAGTACAAACGACTTAAAAATCTCCAAGTGCTCGGAGTGCGGACTGGAGTACTCTAAGTCCCCGGATTGCGGACTCGAGTATAAACGACATAAAATCTTCAATTCCTCGGAGTGCGGACTGGAGTACTCTAAGTCCTCGGAGTGCGGACTGGAGTACTCTAAGTCCCTGGTGCGCGGACTCGAGTATAAATAACTTAAATTCTCCAAGTCCTCGGAGTGCAGACTAGAGTACTCTACGTCCCCAGCGCGCGGACTCGAGTATAAATGAATTAAATTCTCGAAGTCCCCGAAGTGCGGACTGGAGTACTCTAAGTCCCCGGAGCGCGGACTTGTGTATAAACGACTTAAAATCCCCAAGTCTCCGGAGTACGGACTGGAGTACTCTAAGTCCTCGGAGCACGGACTCGAGTATAAACGACTTAGAAATCTCCAAGTCCCCAGAGTGCGGACTGGAGTACTCTAAGTCCCCGGAGCGCGGACTCGAGTATAAACGACTTAAATCGCCAAGTCCCCGGAGTGCGTACTGGAGTACTCTATGTCTCCGGAGCGTGGACTCGAGTATAAAGGACTTAAAATCTCCAAGTCCCCGGAGTGCGGACTGGAGTACTCTAAGTCCCCGGAGCGCGGACTAGAGTATAAACGACTTAAAATCTCCAAGTCTCTGGAGTGCGGACTGGAGTACTCTAAGTCCCCGTAGAGCGGACTCCAGTATAAACGACTTAAAATTTCCAAGTTCCTGGAGTGCGGACTGGAGTACTCTAAGTCCCTGGAGCCCAGACTCGAGTATAAACGACTTAATATCTCCAAGTCCCCGGAGTGTGGACTAGAGTACTCTAAGTCCCAGGTGTGCAGACGTGAGTATAACGACTTAAAATCTCCAAGTCCCCGGAGTGTGGACTGGAGTGCTCTAATTCCCCGAAGCGCTGACTCAAGTATAAACGACTTTAAGTCTCCAAGTCCCCTGAGTGTGGACTGGAGTACTCTAAGTCATCGGAGTGCGGACTCGAGTATAAACCACATAAAATGTCCAAGTCTCCATAGTGCGGAATGGAGTACTCTAAGTCCCCGGAGCGCGGACTCGAGTATAAACGACTTAAAATCTCCAAGTCCCCGGAGTGCGGACTAGAGTGCTCAAAGTCCCCGGAGCGCGGACTTGAGTATAAACGATTTAAAATCTCCAAGTCTCCATAGTGCGGACTGGAGTACTCTAAGTCCCTGGAGCGCAGACTCGAGCATAAACGACTTAAAATCTCTAAGTTCGCGGAGTGCGGACTGGAGTACTGTAAGTCCCCGGAGCCCGGACTCGAGTATAAATGAATTAATATCTCTAAGTCCCCGGAGTGCGGACTGGAGTACTCTAAGTCCCCGGAGCACGGACTTGAGTATAAACGACTTAAAATCTCCAAGTCCCCAGAGCGCTGACTGGAGTAATCTAAGTCCCCAAAGCGCTGACTCGAGTATAAATGACTTTTAATCTCCAAGTCCCCAGAGTACGGACTGGAGTACTCTAAGTCCACGGAGTGCAGACTCGAGTATAAATGACTTAAAAATCTCTAAGTCCCCGGAGTGCGGACTGGAGTGCTCTAAGTCCCCGGAGCGCGGGCTCGAGTATAAACGACTTAAAATTTCCAAGTCCCCGTAGTTCTGACTAGAGTACTCCACGTCCCAGAGCACGGACTCGAGTATAAACGAATTAAAATCAACAAGTCCGCGAAGTGCGGACTAGAGTACTCTAAGTCCCCGGAGCACGGACTCGAGTATAAATGACTTAAAATCTCCAAGTCCCCAGAGTGCGGACTGAGTACTCTATGTCCTCAGAGCGCGGACTCGAGTATAAACGACTTAGACATCTCCAAGTCCCCGGAGTGCAGACTGGAGTACTCTAAGTCCCCGCAGCGCGGACTCGAGTATAAACGACTTAAAATCTCCAAGTCCCCAGAGTGCGGACTAGAGAACTCTAAGTCTCCGGGGCGTGGACTTGAGTATAACGACTTAAAATCTCCAAGTTTCTGGAGTGCTGACTGGAGTACTCTAAGTCCCCGTAGCGCGGACTCGAGTATAAACGACTTGAAATCTCCAAGTTCCTGGAGTGCGGACTGGAGTACTCTAAGTCCCTGGAGCCCGGACTCGAGTATAAACGACTTAATATCTCCAAGTCCCCTTAGTGCGGACTAGAGTACTCTAAGTCACCGGAGCACGGACTCCAGTATAAACGACTTAAAATCTCCAAGTCGCCGAAGTGCAGACTGGAGTACTCTAAGTCCCCGGAGCACGGACTCGAGTAGAAATGACTTAAAATCTCCAAGTCCTCGGAGTGCGGACTGGAGTACTCTAAGTCCTCGAAGCGCGGACTCGTGTATAAATGACTTAGAAATCTCCAAGTCCCCAGAGTGCAGACTGGAGTACTCAAAGTCCCCGGAGCGCGAACTCGAGTATAAACGATTTAAAATCTCCAAGTCTCCGGAGTGCGGACTGGAGTACTCTAAGTCCCCGCAGCACGGACTGGAGTATAAACGACTTAAAATCTCCAAGTCTCCGGAGTGCGGACTGGAGTACTCTAAGTCCCCGTAGCGCGGACTCGAGTACAAACGACTTAATATCTCCAAGTCCCCGGAGTGCGGACTGGAGTACTGTAAGTCCAAGGAACGCGGACTTAAGTATAACGACTTAAAATCTCCAAGTCCTCGGAGTGCGGACTGGAGTACTCTAATTCCCCGAAGCGTTGACTTGAGTATAAACGATTTAAAATCCCCACGTCCCCGTAGTGCGGACTGGAGTACTCTAAGTCCTCGGAGCGCGGACTCGAGTATAAACGACTTAAAATCCCAAGTCACCGGAGTGTGGACTGGATTACTCTAAGTCACCGGAGCACGGACTCGAGTATAAACGACTTAAAATCTCTAAGTCTCCGGAGTGCGGACTGGATTACTCTAAGTCCCCGGAGCGCGGACTCGAGTGTAAACGACTTAAAATCTCCAAGTCTCCGGAGTGCGGACAGGAGTAATCTAAGTCCCCGGGGGTGCGGTCTTAAGTATAAACGACTTAAAATCTTCAAGTTCCCGAAGTGCGGACTGTAGTACACTAAGTCCCCGGAGACCGGACTCGATTATAAACGACTTAATATCTCCAAGTCCCCAGAGTGTGGATTGGAGTACTCTAAGTCCCTGGAGCGCGGACTTGAGTATAAACGACTTAAAATCTCCATGTCCCCGGAGTGCGGACTGGAGTACTCTAAGTCCCCAAAGCGCTGACCCGAGTATAGACGACTTTAAATCTCCAAGTCCCTGGAGTACGGAGTGGAGTGTTCTAAGTCCATGGAGTGCGGACTCGAGTACAAACGACTTAAAAATCTCCAAGTCCCCAGAGTGCGGACTGAAGTACTCTAAGTCCCCGGAGCGCGGACTCGAGTATAAACGACTTAAAAATCTCCAAGTCCCCGGAGTGCGGACTGGAGTACTCTAAGTCCCCAGAGCACGGACTCGAGTATAAACGACTTAAAATATCCAAGTCCCCGGAGCGCGGAATGGAGTACTCTAAGTCCTCGGAGCACGGACTCGACTATAAACGACTTAAAATATCCAAGTCCCCGGAGTGCGGACTGGAGTACTCTAAGTCCCCGTAGCGCAGACTCGAGTATAAACAACATAAAATCTCCAAGTCCTCGGAGTGCGGACTGGAGTACTCTAACTCCCCGGAGTGCGGACTGGAGTACTCTAAGTCCCCGGAGCGCGGACTCGAGTAAAAACTACTTAAAATCTTCAAGTCATCGGAGTGCGGACTAGAGTCCTCTAAGTCCCCGAAGCGCGGACTCGAGTATAAACGACTTAAAATCTCCAAGTCCTCAAAGTGCGGACTGGAGTAATCTAAGTCCCTAGAGAGCGGACTCGATTATAAACGACTTAAAATCTCCAAGTCCCCGGAGTGCGGACTGGAGTACTCTAAGTCCTCGGAGTGCAGACTCGAGTATAAATGACTTAGAAATCTCCAAGTCCCCAGAGTGCGGACTGGAGTACTCTAAGTCCCCAGAGCATGGATTCGAGCATAAACGACTTAAAATCATCAAGTCCCGGGAGTGCGGACTGGAGTACTCTAAGTCCCCGGAGCGCGGACTCGAGTACGACTTAAAATCTCCAAGTCCCCGGAGTGCGGACTGGGGTACTCTAAGTCCCCGGAGCGTGGACTCGATTAAAAACGACTTAAAATCTCCAAGTTTCCGGAGTGCAGATCGTAGTGCTCTAAGTCCCCGGAGCCCGGACTCGAGTATAAACGACTTAAAATCTCCAAGTCCCCGGAGTGCGGACTAGAGTCCTCTAAGTCGCCGGAGCACGGACTCGAGCATCAACGACTTAAAATCTCCAAGTCCCCGGAGTGCGGACTGGAGTACTCTAAGTCCCCGGATCGCGGACTCGAGTATAAACGACATAAAATCTCCAAGTCCTCGGAGTGCAGACTGGAGTACTCTATCTCCCCGGAGCGCGGACTCGAGTATAAACGACTTTTAATATCCAAGTCTCCGGAGTTCGGACTGGAGCACTCTATGTCCCCGGAGCGCGGAATGGAGTATAAACGACTTAAAATCTCCAAGTCTCCGGAGTGCGGACTGGAGTGCTCTAAGTCTCCGAAGCGCGGACTCGAGTATAAACGACTTAAAATCTCCAAGTCCCCGGAGTGCGGACTGGAGTACTCTAAGTCCCCGGATCGCGGACTCGAGTATAAACGACATAAAATCTCCAAGTCCTCGGAGTGCAGACTGGAGTACTCTATCTCCCCGGAGCGCGGACTCGAGTATAAACGACTTTTAATATCCAAGTCTCCGGAGTTCGGACTGGAGCACTCTATGTCCCCGGAGCGCGGAATGGAGTATAAACGATTTAAAATCTCCAAGTCTCCGGAGTGCGGACTAGAGTGCTCTAAGTCCACGAAGCGCGGAGTCGAGTATAAACGACTTAAAATCTCCAAGTCCCCGGAGTGCGGATTGGAGTCCTCTAAGTCGCCGGAGCACGGACTCGAGCATAAACGACTTAAAATCTCCAAGTCCCCGGAGTGCGGACTGGAGTACTCTAAGTCCCCGGAGCGCGGACTCGAGCATAAACGACTTAAAATCTCCAAGTCGCCGGAGTGCAGACTGGAGTACTCTAAGTCTCCGGAGCGCGGACTCGAGTATAAACGATTTAAAATCTCCAAGTCCCCGGAGCACGGACTGGAGAACTCAAAGTCCCTGTAGTGCGAACTCGAGTATAAAGGACTTAAAAATCTCCAAGTCCCCGGAGGGCGCACTGGAGTAGTCTAAGTCCCCGAAACGCAGACTCGAGTGTAAACGACATAAAATCTCCAAGTCTCGGAGTGCGGACTGGAGTACTCTAAGTCCCCGAAGCGCGGATCGAGAATAAACGACTTAAAATCTCCAAGTCCCCGGAGCGCGGACTAGAGTACTCTAAGTCCTCGGAGCGCGGACTCGAGTATAAACGACTTAGAAATCTCCAAGTCCCCGGAGTGCGCACTGGAGTACTCTAAGTCCCCGAAGCGCTGACTCGAGTTTAGACGACTTTAAATCTCCACGTCCCCAGAGTACGGACTGGAGTACTCTAAGTCCACGGAGTGCGGACTCGAGTATAAACGAATTAGAAATCTCCAAGTCCCCGGAGTGCGGACTGGAGTACTCTAAGTCTCCGGAGCGCGGACTCGAGTATAAACGACTTAAAAATCTCCAAGTCCCCGGAGTGCGGACTAGGGTACTCTAAGTCCCAGGAGCACGGACTCATGTATAAATGACTTAAAATCTCCAAGTCCCTAGAACGCGGACAGGATTACTCTAAGTCCCCGGAAAGCGGACTCGAGTATAAACGACTTAAAAATCTCCAAGTCCTCGGAGCGAACTGGAGTACTCTAAGCTCCCGGACCGTGGACTCGAGTATAAACGACATAAAATCTTCAAGTCCTCGGAGTGCGGACTGAAGTACTCTAAGTCCGCGGAGTGCGGACTGGAGTACTCTAAGTCCTCGGAGCGCGGACTCGAGTATAAACGAATTAAAATCTCTAAGTTCTCGAAGTGCAGACTGGAGTACTCTAAGTCCCCAGAGCGCGAACTCGAGTATAAACGACTTAAAATCTCCAAGTCCCCGAAGTGCGAACTGGAGTACTCTAAGTCCTCGAAGCGCGGATTCGAGTATAAACGACTTAAAATCTCCAAGTCCCCGGAGTGCGGGCTGGAGTACTCTAAGCCCCCGGAGCGCGGACTCGATTATAAACGACTTAGAAATATCGAAGTCCCCAGAGTGCGGACTGGAGTAATCTAAGTCCCCGGAGCGCAGACTCGAGTATAAACGACTTAAAATCTCCAAGTCCCCGAAGTGCGGACTAGAGTACTCTAAATCCCTGGAGCGTGGACTCGAGTATAAACGACTTAAAATCTCCAAGTCCCCGGAGTGCGGACTGGAGTACTCTAAGTCCCCGGAGCGCGGACTGGAGTATAAACGACTTAAAATATCCAAGACTCTGGAGTGTAGACTGGAGTACTCTAAGTCCCCGTAGCGCGGACTCGAGCATAAATGACTTAAAATCTCCATGTTCCCGGAGTGCGGACTGGGGTACTCTAAGTCCCTGAAGCCCGGACTCGAGTATAAACGACTTTATATCTCCAAGTCCCTAGAGTGCGGACTGGAATACTCTAAGTCCCCCAAGTGTGGATTTGAGTATAACGACTTAAAATCTCCAAGTCCCCGGAGTGCGGACTGGAGTACTCTAATTCCCCGAAGCGCTGACTCGAATATAAACGACTTTAAATCTCCAAGTCCCTGGAGTGCGGACTGGAGTACTCTAAGTCCACGGAGAGCGGACTCGAGTATAAACGACTTAAAAATCTCCAAGTCCCCGGAGTGCAGATTGTAGTACTCTATGTCACCGGAGCACGGACTCGAATATAAACGACATAAAATCTGCAAGTCCTCGGAGTGCGGACTCGAGTATTCTAAGTCCCCAGAGCGTGGACTCGAGTATAAACGACTTAAAATCTCCAAGTTCCCGGAGTGCGGACTAGAGTACTCTAATTCCCTGGAGCGCGGACTCGAGTATAAACGACCTAAGTTCTCCAAGTCCATAGAGTGCGGACTGGGGTGCTCTAAGTCCCGGAGCGCAGGCTCGAATATAAACGACTTAAAATCTCCAAGTTCCCGAAGTGCGGACTGGAGTACTATAAGTCCCCGGAGCCCGGACTCGAGTACAAACGACTTAATATCTCCAAGTCCCCGAAGTGCGGGCTGGAGTACTCTATGTCCCCAGAGCACGGACTCGAGTATAAACGACTTAAAATCTCCAAGTCCCCAGAGTGCGGACTGGAGTACTCTAAGTCCCCAAAGCGCTGACTCGAGTATAAATGAATCTAAATCTCCAAGTCCCCGGAGTATGGTCTGGAGTACTCTAAGTCCACGGAGTGCGGACTCGAGTATAAATGACTTAAAAATCTCCGAGTCCCCGAAGTGCGGACTGGAGTAATCTAAGTCTCCGGAGCGCGGACTCGAGTATAAATGACTTAAAAATCTCCAAGTCCACGGAGTGCGGACTGGAGTACTCTACGTCCCCGGAGCACGGACTCGAGAATAAACGATTTAAAATCTCCAAGTCCCCGGAACGCGGACTGGAGTACTCTAAGTCCCTGGAGCGCGGACTCGAGTATAAACGACTTAAAAATCTCCAAGTCCCTGGAGTGCGGACTGAAGTACTCTAAGTCCCCGAAGCGCTGACTCCAGTATAGACTACTTTAAATCTCCAAGTCCTCGGAGTACGAACTGGAGTACTCTAAGTCCACAGAGTGCGGACTCGAGTATAAATGACTTAAAAATCTTTAAGTCCCCAGAGTGCAGACTGGAGTATTCTAAGTCCCTGAAGCGCGGACTCGAGTATAAATGATTTAAAAATCTCCAAGTCCTGGAGTGCGAACTGGAGAACTCTAAGTCCCTGGAGCATGGAATCGAGTATAAATGACTTAAAATCTCCAAGTCCCCGGAGCACGGACTAGAGTACTCTAAGTCCCCGGAGCGCGGACTAGAGTACTCTAAGTCCCCAGAGCGCGGACTCGAGTATAAACGACTCAAAAATCTCCAAATCCCCGGAGTGCGGACTGGAGTACTCTAAGTCCCTGGAGCGCGGAGTCGGGTATAAACGACATAAAATCTCCAAGTTCTCGGAGTGCGGACTGGAGTACTCTAAGTCCCCAGAGTGCGGATTGGAGTACTCTAAGTCCCCGGAGCGTGGACTCGAGTATAAACGACTTAAAATCTCCAAGTCCTCGAAGTGCGGACTACAGTACTCTAAGTCACCGGAGCACGGACTCCAGTATAAACGACTTAAAATCTCCAAGTCGCCGAAGTGCAGACTGGAGTACTCTAAGTCCCCGGAGCACGAACTCGAGTAGAAATGACTTAAAATCTCCAAGTCCTCGGAGTGCGGACTGGAGTACTCTAAGTCCTCGGAGCGCGGACTCGTGTATAAATGACTTAGAAATCTCTAAGTCCCCAGAGTGCGGACTGGAGTACTCAAAGTCCCCGGAGCGCGAACTCGAGTATAAACGACTTAAAATCTCCAAGTCTCCGGAGTGCGGACTGGAGTACTCTAAGTCCCCGCAGCACGGACTGGAGTATAAACGACTTAAAATCTCCAAGTCTCCGGAGTGCGGACTGGAGTACTCTAAGTCCCTATAGCGCGTACTCGAGTACAAACGACTTAATATCTCCAAGTCCCCGGAGTGCGGACTGGAGTACTGTAAGTCCAAGGAACGCGGACTTAAGTATAACGACTTAAAATCTCCAAGTCCTCGGAGTGCGGACTGGAGTACTCTAATTCCCCGAAGCGTTGACTTGAGTATAAACGATTTAAAATCCCCACGTCCCCGTAGTGCGGACTGGAGTACTCTAACTCCTCGGAATGCGGACTCGAGTATAAACGACTTAAAATCCCAAGTCACCGGAGTGTGGACTGGATTACTCTAAGTCACCAGAGCACGGACTCGAGTATAAACGACTTAAAATCTCTAAGTCTCCGGAGTGCGGACTGGATTACTCTAAGTCCCCGGAGCGCGGACTCGAGTGTAAACGACTTAAAATCTCCAAGTCTCCGGAGTGCGGACAGGAGTAATCTAAGTCCCCGGGGGTGCGGTCTTAAGTATAAACGACTTAAAATCTTCAAGTTCCCGAAGTGCGGACTGTAGTACACTAAGTCCCCGGAGACCGGACTCGATTATAAACGACTTAATATCTCCAAGTCCCCAGAGTGCGGATTGGAGTACTCTAAGTCCCTGGAGCGCGGACTTGAGTATAAACGACTTAAAATCTCCATGTCCCCGGAGTGCGGACTGGAGTACTCTAAGTCCCCAAAGCGCTGACCCGAGTATAGACGACTTTAAATCTCCAAGTCCCTGGAGTACGGAGTGGAGTGTTCTAAGTCCATGGAGTGCGGACTCGAGTACAAACGACTTAAAAATCTCCAAGTCCCCAGAGTGCGAACTGAAGTACTCTAAGTCCTCGGAGCGCGGACTCGAGTATAAACGACTTAAAAATCTCCAAGTCCCCGGAGTGCGGACTGGAGTACTCTAAGTCCCCAGAGCACGGACTCGAGTATAAACGACTTAAAATATCCAAGTCCCTGGAGCGCGGAATGGAGTACTCTAAGTCCCCGGAGCACGGACTCGACTATAAACGACTTAAAATATCCAAGTCCCCGGAGTGCAGACTGGAGTACTCTAAGTCCCCGTAGCGCGGACTCGAGTATAAACAACATAAAATCTCCAAGTCCTCAGAGTGCGGACTGGAGTACTCTAACTCCCCAGAGTGCGGACTGGAGTACTCTAAGTCCCCGGAGCGCGGACTCGAGTATAAACTACTTAAAATCTTCAAGTCATCGGAGTGCGGACTAGAGTCCTCTAAGTCCCCGGAGCGCGGACTCGAGTATGAACGACTTAAAATCTCCAAGTCCTCAAAGTGCGGACTGGAGTAATCTAAGTCCCCAGAGAGCGGACTCGATTATAAACGACTTTAAATCTCCAAGTCCCCGGAGTGCGGACTGGAGTACTCTAAGTCCTCGGAGTGCAGACTCGAGTATAAATGACTTAGAAATCTCCAAGTCCCCAGAGTGCGGACTGGAGTACTCTAAGTCCCCGGAGCGTGGATTCGAGCATAAACGACTTAAAATCATCAAGTCCCCGGAGTGCGGACTGGAGTACTCTAAGTCCCCGGAGCGCGGACTCGAGTACGACTTAAAATCTCCAAGTCCCCGGAGTGCGGACTGGGGTACTCTAAGTCCCCGGAGCGCGGACTCGATTAAAAATGACTTAAAATCTCCAAGTTTCCGGAGTGCAGATCGTAGTGCTCTAAGTCCCCGGAGCCCGGACTCGAGTATAAACGACTTAATATCTCCAAGTCCCCAGAGTGCGGACTGGAGTACTCTAAGTCCACGATGCGCGGACTTAAGTATAAACGACTCAAAATATCCAAGTCCCCGTAGTGCGGATTGGAGTACTCTAATTCCCCGAAGCGCTGACTCGAGTATAAACGACTTAAAATCTCCAAGTCCTCGGAGTGCAGACTGGAATACTCTAAGTCCACGGAGTGCGGACTAGAGTATAAACGACTTAAAAATCTCCAAGTCCCCAGAGTGCGGACTTGAGAACTCTACGTCCCCGAAGCACGGACTCGAGTATAAACGAATTAAAATTCTCCAAGTCCTCGGAGTGCGGACTTGAGTACTCAAAGTCCCCGTAATGCGGACTCGAGTGTAAACGACATAAAATCTCCAAGTCCTCGGAGTGCGGACTGGAGTACTCTAATTCCCCGTAGCGTGGACTCGAGCATAAACGACATAAAATCTCCAAGTCCCCGGAGTGCGGACTGGAGTACTCTAAGTCCCCGGAGTGCAGACTCGAGTATAAATGACTTAAAATCTCCAAGTCTCCGGAGTGCGGACTGGAGTACTCTATGTCCCCGAAGCGCGGACTGGAGTATAAACGACGTAAAATCTCCAAGTCTCTGGAGTGCGGACTGGAGTACTCTAAGTCACCGGAGCGCGGAGTTGAGTATAAACGACTTAAAATCTCCAAGTTCCCAAAGTGTGGACTGGAGTACTCTAAGTCCCCGGAGCCCGGACTCGAGTATAAACGACTTAATATCTCCAAGTCCCCGGAGTGCGGACTGGAGTACTCTAAGTCCACGGAGCGCGGACTTGATTATAGAAGTCTTAAAATCTCCAAGTCACCGGAGTGCGGACTGGAGTACTCTAAGTCCCCGAAGCGCTGACTCGAGTATAAACGACTTTAAATCTTCGAGTCCCCGGAGTGCGGACTGCAGTACTCTAAGTCCACGGAGTGTGGACTCGAGTATAAATTGCTTAAAAATTTCCAAGTCACAGGAGTGCGGACTGGAGTACTCTAAGTCCCCGGAGTGCGGACTGGAGTACTCAAAGTCCCCGTAGAGCGGATTCGAGTATAAACGACTTAAAAATCCCCAAGTCCCCGGAGTGCGGACTAGAGTACTCTAAGTCCCTGGAGCACGGACTCGAGTATAAACGACTTAAAATCTCCAACTCCCCGGAGCGCGGACAGGAGTACTCTAAGTCCCCGGAGCACGGACTTGAGTATAAACGACTTAAAATCTCCAAGTACCCAGATCGCGGAGTGGAGTACTCTAAGTCCCCGAAGCGCGGACTCGAGTATAAACGAATTAAAAATCCCATGTCCCCGGAGTGCGGACTGGAGTACTCTAAGTCCCCGGAGCGCGGACTCGAGTATAAAGGACATAAAATCTCCAAGTCCTTGAACTGCGGACTGGAGTACTCCAAGTCCCCGGAGCACGGACTTGAGTATAAACGACTTAAAATCTCCAAGTCCTCCGAGTGTGGACTAGAGTACTCTAAGTCCCCGGAGCGTGGACTCGAGTATATACGATTCAAAATTTCCAAGTCCCCGAAGTGCGGACTGGAGTACTCTAAGTCCTCGGAGAACGGACTCGATTATAAACGACTTAAAATCTCCAAGTCCCCGGAGTGCGGACTAGAGTACTATAAGTCCTCAGAGCGCGTACTCAAGTATAAACGACTTAGAAATCTCCAAGTCCCCAGAGTGCGGACTGGAGTACTCTAAGTCCCCGGAGCGTGGACTCGAGTATAAACGACTTAAAATCTCCAAGTCTCCGTAGTGCGGACTGGAGTACTCTAAGTCCCCAGAGCGTGGACTCGAGTATAAACAACTTAAAATCTCCAAGTCCCCGGAGCGCGGACTGGAGTACTCTAAGTACCCGAAGCGCGGACTGGAGTATAAACGACTTAAAATCTCCAAGTCTCCGGAGTGCGGACTCGAGTATAAACGACTTAAAATCTCCAAGTTTCCAGAGTGCGGATTAGAGTACTCTAAGTCCGCGGAGCCTGGACTCGAGTATAAATGACTTAATATCTCTAAGTCCCCGGAGTGCAGACTGGAGTACTCTAAGACCCCGGAGCGCAGACTTGAGTATAAACAACTTAAAATCTGCAAGTGCCTGGAGTGCAGACTGGCTCTAATTCCCCAAAGGGCTGATTCGAGTATAAACGACTTTAAATCGCCAAGTCCCCAAAGTGCGGACTGGAGTACTCTAAGTCCACGGAGTGCGGACTCGAGTATAAACGACTTAAAAATCTCCAAGTCCACGGAGTGCAGATTGGAGTACTCTAAGCCCCGGAGCGCGGACTCGAGTATAAAGGACTTAAAAAACTCCAAGTCCCCAGAGTGTGGACTGGAGTACTCTAAGTCCACGGAGCGCGGACTCGAGTATAAACGACTTAAAAATCTCCAAGTCCCCGTAGTGTGACTGGAGTACTCTTAGTCCCCGGGGCACGGACTCGAGTATAAACGACATAAAATCTCCAAGTCCCCGGAGCGCGGACTGGAGTACTCTAAGTCCCCGGAGCACGGACTCGAGTAAAAACGACTTAAAATCTCCAAGTCCCCGGAGCGCGCACGGGGGTACTCTAAGACCCCGGAGCGCGGACTCGAGTATAAACGACTTAAAAATCTCCAAGTCCCCGGAGTGCGGACTAGAGAACACTAAGTCCTCGGAGCGTGGACTCAAGTATAAACAACATAGAAATCTCCAAGTCCCCAGAGTACGGACTAGAGTACTCTAAGTCCCCGGAGCGCGGACTCGATTATAAACGACTTAAAATCACCAAGTCTCCGGAGTGCGGACTGGAGTACTCTAAGTCCCCGGAGCGTGGACTCGAGTATAAACGACTTAAAATCTCCAAGTCCCCGTAGCGCGGACTCGAGTATAAACGACTTAATATCTCCAAGTCCCCAGAGTGCGGACTGGAGTATTCTACGACACCGAAGCGCGAACTGGAGTATAAACGACTTCAAATCTCCAAGTCCCCGGAGTGCGGACTGGAGTACACTAAATCCCCGAAGCGCATACTCGATTATAAATGACTTTAAATATCCACGTCCCCGGAGTGCGGACTGGAGTACTCTAAGTCCACAGAGAGCGGACTCGAGTATAAACGACATAAAAATCTCCAAGTCCCCGGAGTGCGGACTGGAGTACTCTAAGTCCCCGGAGCGCGGATTCGAGTATAAACGACATAAAAATCTCCAAGTCCCCGGAGTTCGGAATGGAGTACTATATGTCGCCAAAGCGCAGACACGAGCATAAACGACTTAAAATCTCAAAGTCCCCGTAGCACGGACTGGAGTACTCTAAGTCCCCGGACCGCGGACTCTAGTATAAACGACTTAAAAATCTCCAAGTCCTCGGAGTGCGGACTGGAGTACTCTAAGTCCCCGGACCGTGGACTCGAGTACAAACGACATAAAATCTTCAAGTCCTCGGAGTGCGGACTGAAGTATTCTAAGTCCCTGGAGCGCGGACTGGAGTATAAACGACTTAAAATCTCCAAGTCCCCGGAGCGCGGAATGGAGCAATCTAAGTCCCCGCAGCGCGGACTCGAGTATAAACGACTTAGAAATATCCAAGTCCCCGAAGTGCGGACAGGAGTACTCTAAGTCCCCGGAGTGCGGACTCGAGTATAAATGACTTAATATCTCCAAGTCCCCGGAGTGCGGACTGGAGTACTCTATGACCCCGGAGTGAGGACTTCAGTATAAACGACTTAATATCTCCAAGTCCCCGGAGTGCGGACTGGAGTATTCTAATTCCCCGAAGCGCTGACTCGAGTATCAACGACTTTAAATCTCCAAGTCCCCGGAGTGCGGACTGGAGTACTCTAAGTCCACGAAGTGCGGACTCGAGTATAAACGACTTAAAAGTCTCCAAGTCCCCAAAGTCCGGATTGGAGTGCTCTAAGTCGCCGGAGCGCGGACTCGAGTATAAAGGACTTAAAAATCTCCAAGTCCCCGAAGGGCGGACTGGAGTACTCCAAGTCCCCGGAGCGCAGACTCGAGTATAAACGAAATAAAAATTTCCAAGTCCCCAGAGCGCGGACTGGAGTACTCTAAGTCCCCGAAGCGCGGACTCGAGTATAAAGGACTTAAAAATCTCCAAGTCCCGGAGCGCGGACTGGAGTACTCTAAGTCCCCGGAGCATGGACTCAAGTATAAACGACTTAAAATCTCCAAGTCCTCGGAGTACGGACTCGTGTATAAACGACTTAAAAACTCCAAGTCCCCGGAGCAAGGACTGGAGTACTCTTAGTCCCCGAAGCGCGTACTCGAGTATAAACGACTTAAAATCTCCAAGTCCCGGTAGTGCGGACTGGAGTACTCTAAGTCCGCGGAGCGTGGACTCGAGTATAAACGACTTAAAATCTCCAAGTCTACGGAGTGCGGACTGGAGTACTCTAAGTCCCCGGAGCGCGGATTCGAGTATAAACGACTTAAAATCTCCAATTCCCCGGAGTGCGGACTTGAGTACTTTAAGTCCCCGGAGCGCGTACTCGATTATAAACGACTTAAAATCTCCAAGTCCCTAAAGTAAGGACTGGAGTACTCTAAGTCCCCGGAGCGTAGACTCGAGTATAAACGACTTAAAATCTCCAAGTCCCCGGAGTGAGGACTGGAGTACTCTAAGTCCTCAGAGCGCGGACTCGAGTATAAACGAATTAGAAATCTCCAAGCCCCCGGAGTGCGGACAGGAGTACTCTATGTACCCGGAACGCAGACTCGAGTATAAACGACTTGAAATCTCCAAGTCCCGGGAGTGCGGACTGGAGTACTCTAAGTCCCCGGAGCGTGGACTCGAGTATAAACGACTTAAAATCTCCAAGTCTACGGAGTCCAGACTGGAGTACTCAAAGTCCCCGGAGCGCGGACTCGAGTATAAACGACTTAAAATCTCCAAGTACTCGAAGTGCGGACTGGAGTACTCTAAGTCCCCAGAGCGTGGATTCGAGTATAAACGACTTAAAATCTCCAAGTCCCCGGAGTGCGGACTGGAGTACTCTAAGTCCCCGGAGCGCGGACTCGAGTATAAACGACTTAGAAATCTCCAAGTCGCCTGAGTGCGGACTGGAGTACTCTAAGTCCCCGGAGCGCGAACTCGATTATAAACGACTAAAAATCACCAAGTCCCCGGAGGGCGGACTGGAGTACTCTAAGTCCCCGGAGCGCGGACTCGAGTACAAACGACTTAAAATCTCCAAGTCCTCGGAGCGTGGATTGGAGTACTCTAAGTCCTCGGAGGGCAGACTCGAGTATAAACGACTTAAAAATCTCCAAGTCCCCGTAGTGCGGACTAGAGTACTCTAAGTCCTCGGAGCGTGGACTCAAGTATAGACAACTTAGAAATCTCCAAGTCCCCAGAGTGCGGATTAGAGTACTCTAAGTCCCCGGAGCGCGGACTTGAGTATAAACGACTTAAAATCTCCAAGTCCCTAGAATGTGGACTGGAGTAATCTAAGTCCCCGAAGCGCTGACTCGAGTATAAACGACTTTAAATCTACAAGTCACCGGAGTGCGGAATGTAGTACTCTAAGTCCCCGGAGTGCGGACTCGAGTATAAACGACATAAAAATCTCCAAGTCGCCGGAGTGCGGACTAGAGTACTCGAAGTCCCCGGAACGCGGACTCGAGTATAAACGACTTAAAAATCTCCAAGTCTCCGGAGTGCGGACTGGAGTACTCTATGTCCCCAGAGCGCGGACTCGAGTATGAACGACCTAAAATCTCCAAGTCCTCGGAGTGCGGACTGGAGTACTCTAAGTTCCCAGAGTGCGGACTAGAGTACTCTAAGTCCCCGCAGCGCGGACTCGAGTATAAACGACTTAAAATCTCCAAGCCCCCAAAGTACGGACTGGATTACTCTAAGTCCCCGGAGCGCAGACTCGAGTATAAATGACTTAAAATCTCCAAGTCTCCGGAGTGCGGACTGGAGTACTCTAAGTCCGCGGAGCGTGGACTCGAGTATGAACGACTTAAAATCTCCAAGTCGACGGAGTGCGGACTGGAGTTCTCTAAGTTCCTGGAGAGCGGACTCGAGTATAAACGACTTAAAATCTCAAAGTCCCTAGAGTGCGGACTGGAGTACTCAAAGTCCCCGGAGCGCGGACTCGAGTATAAACGACTTAAAATCTCCAAGTCTACGGAGTCCAGACTGGAGTACTCAAAGTCCCCGGAGCGCGGACTCGAGTATAAACGACTTAAAATCTCCAAGTACTCGAAGTGCGGACTGGAGTACTCTAAGTCCCCAGAGCGTGGATTCGAGTATAAACGACTTAAAATCTCCAAGTCCCCGGAGTGCGGACTGGAGTACTCTAAGTCCCCGGAGCGCGGATTCGAGTATAAACGACATAAAAATCTCCAAGTCCCCGGAGTGCGAACTGGAGTACTCTAAGTCCCAGAGCACGGACTGGAGTAATAACGACTTAAAATCTCCAAATCCATGGAGTGCAGACTGGAGTACGCTAAGTCCCAAGAGCACGGACTCGAGTATAAACGACTTAAAATCTCCAAGTCCACAGAGTGCGGACTGGAGTACTCTAAGTCCCCAGAGCGCGGACTCGATTATAAATGACTTAAATATCTCCCAGTCCTCGGAGTGTGGACAGGAGTACTCTAAGTACTCGGAGCGCGGACTCGAGTTTAAACGACATAAAATCTCCAAGTCCTTGTAGTGCAGACTTGAGTACTCTAATTCCCAGGAGCGCTGACTCGAGTATAAATGACTTAAAATCTCTAAGTACTCGAAGTGCGGACTGGAGTACTCTAAGTCCCCGGAGCGCGGACTCGAGTATAAACGACTTAAAATCTACAAGTCCACGAAGTGCGGGCTGGAGTACTCTAAGTCCCCCGAGCGCGGACTCGAGTGTAAACGACTAAAAATCTCCAAGTCCCCGGAGTGCGGACTAGAGTATTCTAAGTCCCAAAGCACGGACTGGAGTAATAACGACTTAAAATCTCCAAATCCATGGAGTGCAGACTGGAGTACGCTAAGTCCCAAGAGCACGGACTCGAGTATAAACGACTTAAAATCTCCAAGTCCACAGAGTGCGGACTGGAGTA
Organism: Allium cepa; assembly: GCA_030765085.1. Lineage (NCBI taxonomy): Eukaryota > Viridiplantae > Streptophyta > Magnoliopsida > Asparagales > Amaryllidaceae > Allium > Allium cepa. The sequence continues at coordinate 472,671,776 of CM060943.1, read as the reverse complement.
CTCTAAGTCCCCAGAGCGCGGACTCGAGTATAAATGACTTAAATATCTCCCAGTCCTCGGAGTGTGGACAGGAGTACTCTAAGTACTCGGAGCGCGGACTCGAGTTTAAACGACATAAAATCTCTAAGTTCTCGGAGTGCGGACTGGACTACTCTAAGTCCCCGGAGTGCAGATTGGAGTACTCTATGTCCCCGGAGCGCGGACTCGAGTATAAATGACTTAAAATCTCCAAGTCCTCGAAGTGCGAACTGGAGTACTCTAAGTCCCCGAAGCGCAGACTCGATTATAAACGACTTAAAATCTCCAAGTTCCCGAAGTGCGGACTGGAGTACTCTAAGTCCCCGGAGCGCGGACTCGAGTATATACGACTTAAAATTTCCAATTCCCCGGAGCACGGACTGGAGTACTCTAAGTCCTCGGAGCACGGACTCGAGTATAAACGACTTAGAAATCTCCAAGTCCCCAGAGTGCGGACAAGAGTTCTCCAAGTCCCCGAAGCGCGGACTCGAGTATAAACGACTTAAAATCTCTAAGTCCCCGGAGTGTGGACTTGAGTACTCTAAGTCCTCGGAGCGCGTACTCAAGTATAGACTTAGAAATCTCCTAGTCCCCAGAGTGCAGGCAGGAGTACTCCAAGTCGCTGGAGCGCGGACTCGATTATAAACGACTTAAAATCTCCATGTCCCCGGAGTACAGACCGGAGTACTCTAAGTCCACGGAGCATGGACTCGAGTATAAATGACTTAAAATCTCCCAGTCCCCGGAGTGCGGACTGGAGTACTCTAAGTCCCCGGAGCGCGGACTCGATTATAAACGACTTAAAATCTCAAAGTCACCAGAGTGCGGACTGGAGTACTCTAAGTCCCCAGAGCGCGGACTCGAGTATAAACAACTTAAAAATCTCCCAGTCCCCATAGTACGGACTGGAGTACTCTGAGTCCCCGGAGCGCGGACTCGAGTATAAACGACTTAAAAATCTCTAAGTCCCCAGAGTGCGGACTAGAGTACTCTAAGTCCCTGGAGTGCGGACTCGAGTATAAAAAACTTAAAATCTCCAAGTCCCTGGAGTGCGGACTGGAGTACTCTAAGTCCCCGGAGCACGGACTCGAGTATAAACGACTAAAAATCTCCAAGTCCCCGGAGTGTGGACTGGAGCACTCTAAGTCCCCAGAGTGCGGACTCGAGTATAAACGACTTAAAATCTCCAAGTCTTCGGAGTGCGGACTGGAGTACTCTAAGTCCTCGGAGCACGGACCCGAGTATAAACGACTTAAAATCTCTAAGTCCCCAGAGTGCAGAATGGAGTACTCTAAGTCCTCTGAGCGCGGACTCGAGTATAAATGAGTTAGAAATCTCCAAATCCCCCGAGTGCGGACTGGAGTACTCTATGTCCCCGTAGCGCAGACTCGAGTATAAACGACTAAAAATCTCCAAGTCCCCGGAGTGCGGACTGGAGTACTCTAAGTGCCCGGAGCGCGGATTCGAGTATAAACGACTTAAAATCTCCATGCCCTCGAAGTGCGGACTGGAGTACTCGTAGTCCCCGGAGTGCGGAATCGAGTATAAACGACTTAAAATCTCCAAGTCCCCGGAGTGCGGACTTGAGTACTCTAAGTCCCCGGAGCGCGGACTCGATTATAAACGACTTAAAAATCTCTAAGTCCCGTAGTGCGGATTGGAGTACTCTATGTCTCCGGAGCGCGGACCCGAGTATAAACGACTTAAAATCTCCTAATCCCCGGAGCGCGAACCCGAGTATAAACGACTTAAAATCTCCAAGTCCTCGGAGTGCGGACTGGGGTACTCTAAGTCCCCGGAGTGGGGATTCGAGTATAAACGACTTAAAGTCTCCAAGTCATCAGAGTGCGGACTGGAGTACTCGTAGTCCCTGGAGCGCGAACTCGAGTATGAACGACTTAAAATCTCCAAGTCCCAGGAATGCAGACTTGAGTACTCTAAGTCCCCGGAGCACGGACTCGAGTATAAATGACTTAAAAATCTCCAAGTTCCGTAGTGCGGACTGGAGTACTCTAAGTCCCCGGAGCACGGACCCGAGTATAAACGACTTAAAATCTCCAAGTCCTCGGAGTGCGGACTGGAGTACTTTAAGTTCCCGTAGCGCGAACTCGAGTATAAAGGACTTAAAATCTCCAAGTCCCTGGAGTGCGGACTGGAGTACTCTAAGTCCCCGGTGCGCGGACTCGAGTATAAACGACATAAAATCTCCAAGTCCCTGGAGTGCGGACTGGTGTATTCTAAGTCCTTGGAGCGCGGACTCAAGTATAAACGACTTAAAATCTCCAAGTCCTCGAAGTGCGGACTGAAGTACTGTAAGTCCCCAGAGCGCGGACTCGAGTATAAACGAATTAAAATATCCAAGTCCCTGGAGTGCGGACTGAGTACTCTAGGTCCCCAGAGCGCGGACTCGAGTATAAACGACTTAAAATATCCAAGTCCCCGTAGTGCGGACTTGAGTACTCTTAGTCCACGGAGCACGGACTCGAGTATAAATGACATAAAATCTCCAAGTCTCTGGAGTGCGGAATGGAGTACTCTAAGTCCTCTGAGCGCGGACTCGAGTATAAACGACTTAGCAATCTCCAAGTCCCCCCGAGTGCGGACTGGAGTACTCTAAGACCTCGGAGCGCGGACTCGAGTATAAACGACAGACTCAACCTCCTCCTATTCCGTAATAAACTCATTTAGATCATCCTACACAACAACTCGGTTCCTCTCATCATACTACCGAATACTATTCCGATTCTGAAATTCAAGAAGCATGCACTGAACCAACGCAAAATGAATCCATCTATGATTTAATGCTTCGAAATCAAAAATTAATCACGGTTAACTAGCGAGCTTTGAACACTAAAATGACTTATTTGGAACGATCTTTTTCAACAAAAATGACTAAAAAAAAACTTTGGAAAAGGTTGTTTCCACTTTAGGCTAAGTAGTGAGAAAAGTACGTGGCCAATCACCTAGTCGATCATCGTCTTCTCCTTCACCTATATTGCCTTCTTGATCACACGCAATAATCTATCATTTTCATACCTCTCATGAAGGAACTTATCATGATAAAGGAAAAAATATCGACCAAGACCAACAACTAGAAGGGGAAGAAGATAGTGATGATATGTCATTGTCTGATCCTAACCAACCTCACCAATAACATTATATGGCTTTCCAAGGGTTTCAATTCACAAAAATCAAGAATATAATGATTAAACTCAATGGCCATCTGAATACAAACAAGATCCATCTGCCTACTGGTAATATTATGAAAATTATGGTAGAATGTCATATTCGTCAAACCAATATCACTAGCTTCTTTCATTTTCTCTCTTTTCCTTTGAGCTATGCTATTTAAATTTTATGTATTATTGTACTGCTTATATTTTTTATTTCTGTTATCATACTCGGATTTGTTCTCATTGACTTATCTTATGTTCTGTTTTTGTTTGACATGTCTATATGTTATTTATATATCTATTTTAAGTTGTGTATAATTTCTTTTATTAGGGGAAGAATGTTAGATCCTCCATTCTATGGTTTCAATGATAGCAACTATACAATCACATATATTACATATCTTATCAAGATTACAGGTATATACTAGAAGAGATCGTCATGCTCAAAGATATTGGGACTCGAAGATTAATAGAGATTTATGGACCATATTGTGATTAGTAAGGTTATATTAGTAAATTAAGAGTCTTAGATAAACATTATAAGGTCTCCTTGAGTATATATGCACACACGAATTCATATACACAAAATTGGCACTAAAAAGCAATTAAAAACTAGAAATGCCAGCTACAAACCTCTGTGGAATATCCATAGATGTTCGTGAGAATGCTCGGGAATTTAATTCCTAAAGCCATGGACGTTTGTGGTTTTTCCATAGATGGCTGCTGTTTGCACCAAAAATTAGTCACAACACTCTTCGGGAGTCGTTGAAGAGATAATAGTGAAGAATGTAGATTCGAAACAGATATTATCTAACAAAAACTCCAATCGACAGTAAAGTAAATGCGTAGACAAGCGATTTATAGTGGTTCGGCGTGTTGCCTACGTCCACTGTGAAGTTTTTTGGTATTTTATTGATTCTCTTTCAATGATTACAAGTTGTTACAGCGATCAACAGTGAGTTACAACCAGAAATTCGAATTCAACAGCAAGTATATGATGTAGGATGATGGAGATCTCAATCCGGCAGAGTCTGGGTGCTTGAGAGTCGAAAGATCCTTTTTCTGTTGGCTCTGGGGCTCTATTTATAGGCATAGGATGCTGATATTTCGCTTAAAACTCAGGAGACCTCTTCTGGCATGTAAGAGGGCCCACACGCCCAGCCTCAGGAAATTTGGGCCCACTTTGGCATCAATTCGAACTCCATTCGAATCGATCAAGATTTCATCCAATAGAGGTGAAATTTGGTGTGGACATTCTTCGACATGAATGCATGCTTCTGTCAATATTTCGTGGCATTTGGATCAGTGGATTGAGAGATATGATGGATTCGAGATGGGATCCATTGCGTGGCTGTTTGGTTCGAAACCATCCATTCGAATCGATGGTTTTGAATCGATGGTGGCACGCGCCTTCGTGGTGACGTGGAGCGCAAACTTCGAACCGATCCGGTCTTCACTCCGAGTTGACCGCTTCGACTCCATGTATCTTGGCGCATTCGAACCGATGGATGACACGTCATCGTGGCTAGTTGACCCAGTGGATTCGAATGAAGCTTCACAGATGAGTTCGAACAAGGCACCAATAATGGATTCGAACAAATGATGCTTGGTGGATTCGAACAAAGATTTTTTGATGGATACGAGCTTCGCAACCTCTCCATGGACATGAGGCCCACCGACACGAACTAGATGGGTTCGAAGTTGATGGAGTCAAACCGAGGCACTCCGATGGGTTCGAGGTCCATCGATTCGAAGGTGATAGGTTCGAATGGTGTTTGGTGATGGGTTCGAAGACACCTACCATGATGGATTCGAAACCAGTGTTTTTTGCCTTCAAGTTGAATCTATCATAACTTGAGCGTATGAACTCGGATTGACTCAAAATTTGAGATGACGACTTCTATGATCTTTCTTGTCGTGTTCTATCAATTGTAACTCAACCTGGGCTCGGACAAAATTCAATGATATCCATAGCAAAACGAAGTATGACCAATCTTTGAGACGAACTGTTCTCCGTTTTCGATCGATTTTTGGTATCGCTGCTTTGCCAAAAAGCGGGATAACATTTTGCCCCCCAAAGAACGTCTTGTGGGAACATGACGTGTTTTGAATAGCTGCAATTTCTCTCTGAACAATCATTGCTCTCTTTTTTGTAGAGACTCGTAATCTGTATTGTTGTAACCTTGCGTTGATATGATTGATTGATGTATAATAGTGCTTTAGCCGTTGGCTGTTGCATTTGTAACAAGATGAATATTTGATCCCTGTAAATGTTTAAGATCGAATGTTAGTTCGACACGTATGCACATATGTTAGTTTGACCCTTGTTAATATCGTGCGTCCACGAGTCGTTGTCGGTTTTGTTTGCTGTTGAATTCCGTATCGATTCTCTCCTGAACTGATTCGGAAATTTGAGTTGAGACAACGCTTGATGGTTGTTTTGGAAAATCCATTCGTATCGATCCTCTCCTGAACCGATATAGAAGGTTGAAGGAATTGAATTTGTATTGCGTGAATGTAATATTTCGAACCGATGGGTATGGGCACCGATGGATTCGAGATAAACATTCGTATGGATGGAGTACGCTTATACTATGATGGGTACGAGACCGACATTCGAACCGATGGCTTGGATGAGGGCGAATCACCCATTCGAACCGATGAGAAAGGGTGGATACGAAACCGTCGTTCGTATCGATAGGGAATGATGGACACGAAATCTCTGTTCGTATCGGCAGGTTGTGGATGGAGTTATGGGTTTGCTGATGTGAACAGGGGTTTCGAAGTAATGTGCTCACTGTTTTTTTCGCATCGATGCGACTCGATGTTTTGCCGTGTGCTTCGTATCGATGAAATATGAGGTTAGCTTCGAACCCACAAGGCATCAGGTTAATGGTCTCGAATGGAGATTTCGAACCGATCCACGCTTTGACTGGTTGCGACCGGTCAAGTTTACCGGAAGGGGAATCGCCTCGGTCGCCCTCAAAGCTCCATATAAATAGCAGTGGGCTTGCCACTTTTTCACTTTTTAGTTTTTTACTCTTGCCTTGCGTTTACTATGTTCTGCCTCATTTCGAAGTTTCAGAGAAGAAAACACTGTGTCACGTCACCGAATCAATTAAGATTCAAGTCTTCAGTTCCTCGAATCCATCGTTCAAACTAGGTAATTAGCCTCGAATCCAAACGGCAAAGCCATTTCGAACCTACCTCTTCTTCATCGATTGGCCACTCTGGTGATTGGTAAAACCAGATCTGGTTTGGGAGAGCTTCGAATCGATTCGTGGACTCGAGTTCGAATCGATTATGGCGGCGTCATTTTTCCTTGGACTTCGCATCGATCCCTGGAATGACTTTATGGGGGTGATGCAGTTCGCACCGATTGACTATCTTTGATGGGTCCATTCAAATCGATGGATTCGAATCCATCAGCTATCGGTTTGAAGCTCTTGACTTTACATCGATACGGAGGGTATCGATTCAAGCATGGTCGATGTTAAGTTGAAGGCTTCCTTATCGGTTCGAACCAGTTAACCAAGGATCGATTCGAAGTCATCCTTCAATGATCGATTCGAATATGACACCTGATCATCGATTCGAAGCGCGCCTTTCTGCATCGGTTCGAAGTGACGTTAGGATGGGTTCGAATGAGTTCCCCTTGTTCGGTTCGAACCCTCTATGATGGATACCAAAGTTTGACATTTTCTAAGCATAATTCCGGCGAGCTTCATCCTTGCATATTTGGACTTGATAATCACACTGCATACTTGACCACCTTTCGAAGCTCGTCGATGGAACCATAACAACTTATATCCAAATCATATTCCATCATACAAATGGTTTAGTGATGACAGTCAGCGATGACGGTCATTACTACTGGGTCTCGTAGCTTTGTCGTTTGCATATTTCCTTTAACTCTGCGATATTCATTCAAGTAATGCATGGCATTGTACAACATGCATTCATACACTTTACACTGGGGAACGCACGGGTCCTTTGTCGTCTAACGATGGTTTCTCATGAGTTAGCTAGTCATGGAACCTTCAAGTTCGCAACAGCAAGAAGTTCAAAGCACGGTTGCTCCGGGACTAGAGGTTCCAGATATTGAACCTGAGATCGTCGGTCCAGCCCCGGACGAACTTCCCAATGCGTCTTTCATTACCAATCCGTCGGATTCCGTTCAATCCAATATCTCCGAAGATATGTTGGGGAGAATATGCTTGAGGCACGGCTTGTCGTTGGATGACGTGTTATTGCCGGGGGCCGAACGATAGACCACATAACCCGCCGGAAGGATATACAGCATTTAACCGCCACGCGTGTGCGGCCGGGACGCTTCCTCCGTTCAACGAGTATATAAGGGAAGTGTTGTCTTTTTTGAGGATCGCTCCGTCTCAACTACACCCGAACGGATATGCTTCCATGAACAGTTTATTCATCGTCTTCATGGAGTATCTGCATAGACCACTGATCCCGATCGAGATCAGATATCTATTTAATTTCAAAACCCGAGGTGATTACCATTCCTTCACATTTCTGGAAGCAGTGAGGAATTGCCAAGTGGTCAATGGGTCATGGACCAGGTTGAGTTACTACAGGATGGAATGGTTCTATGTCAGATGTCCTCCGGGGTTTGCCCGGCGATGGTTATTCAGACGTGAGTGCAGCTGAGTTATTAAGTAATTATTAAGGCAATTGCAGTCAAAGTGAAACTTATGTTTTTTCCTTTTTACAGCGATGATTCAGCGACCTGAGGGCGAACACTTTAAGGAGATTGTACGAGTACTGCGAGAAGTCCCGAGTGAAGATAGGGATATCAAGTCGCTTCTGACCGATAGGAATCTCCGGACTTACGGGTTGATTGAACAAGGGCAGAGCATAAAGTTCGATGGGGCATCGAGGACCGTTTCGAAGAAACGAGTCAAGCACAAGAAGCCCAAAGTTATTATAGCCGAGGAGGCTGATTTTGAAAGAACTCATACTGACGACGAGCCGTTGTTGGAGCCTACAGACGTGGTTCAGGATATCGCAGAGCAAAGAAAAGGCAAGGCAGCCGTCGTCACATCAACTATGAATGGGAGATGAAAATCGGTTGTCACGGCCCGATCCTCTCCCGGAGTTAGAATTTCGGAGATGTCTCCTCCGAGAACTGAAAGTCTTTATGAAGGTCTCGTCGATATTCCAATTCCGGACGATGTGTCCCTGCAACATGATGTCGGATTGGAAGAACTTTCAGAAACTTTAGTTTTGAGCGAGTCTTTTCCCACTGGTGTGGCGGACACATCCGGTTGGCCGGGGGGTTGCACATTCATACATATTTCACAACATTGCATAACCTTTGACTATAAAATACATGTATCGAAGGGTGACTAATCCTGCTTTATTTTGCACTGCAGATACTATGTCTAGGCGAGGTTCAATGCTAGGAATTCTTCGACATGCCCGCAAGTCTTCATATTATGATTCATGCAGACGAGAAGGGGACAGAGACTACGATAAGGGACGCACTGGGTATTCTAGTCAGGAGAGATACAACACAGATAGAGGCTATAAGCGTCGGTCTCGATCGCGTACTCCTCCTCCTTCCAGGGATCCCATACAACCTCCTGTTCATGTCTCTCGTCCCTCTGAATCTTCACACCACGTGTCGGCCTCTCAATCTTCTAGGCATGGATCCCGCCATTCTAGGGGTGAAACTATTACTGGTGCCGTTACAGAACAGCCCCCCGTAGAAATTTCAGGGGAAGGAGCAATCAGGCTTGCTCAGCTAAAGAAGGATTTTCCAAACATCTGTTTCGACAACTATATCTTTCCTCCACATTTAAAGAAAATCCTAAAGGAAGCTGAGCAATTGGTACATGATTACGTACACGATTTTTACCCTCAGTACAAAGCGTGGTCGAAAGCGGCTGACAAAGCATCGGCATTGGCCTTTGAGTGTGGGGCCACCATCGAGAGATTGCAGGCCGAGCTAGCTCAAAAGAGCCGTATTATTGAGGTGCTAAACACTGAGGCTGAATCTTCTCGGAAATCTGAATTGGAGGCTATCAAAAAAGCCGACGAAGCCCAAGCAACGAAGGATAGGATGAAACGTGAGCATTACGCCACGGTAGAGGATATGGGCCATCGAAACACTATGGTTACTGCCGAGAGGGATGCAGCCCTGAAGGAGCTAAACGAGCCTAAGTCCAAATTTGCTGAAATCGCCAAGGATAGGGATGATGCGAACAACGCAGCCCAGGAGGCGTGTGAACAAGCCGTTATTTTCCGGACTGAACGGGATGCGGCAGTAGGGATGGTCTAGGCGATGGAGACGGAGGTTGAGGAGAAAGTTCGACAAGCGGAGGCCAGGCTGGAGGCCGATATTGAAGATTTGCTCATTACTTACAATGCCAATGTGTTGAGACACAGAAATTTGGCCTGGCTCCAAGACTACCCGGTACACCTCCGCAGCGCTTGGGGTCGATTGGTTGAGGAAGAATAAGAAGCGCATCCGGGTGAATCAGTCGACCGATTCGAACTCGAAAACTGGTTACTGACAGATGATGAGAAGAAGATCCTGCATGACGCTATTATTGCTCATGAGAAGGAGATGATTGGTGGCCAATCTTTGGAGGTGGGAGAGGGATCAGGTGTTGAGCATCACGCCACTGTTATTGAAATCACCGCTCCACCTTCGTTAAAGTCTATATCCGTGGTCGGTTCACAATATGTTCCTGCTTACGACCCAGAACAGCTGCGGTTATCTCCCATTCGGGAGCACGTCTCTGAGGTCGTCCAACCGTCAACGAGTCAAACTGAGGAAGGTACTTTGAACATATCTCAAGTATGTTTCTATTAAAATGTTTGTTTTGAAGCGGTTACTAATAACTTCTTCTTATCTTTGCTTAGTGACCGAGACTACCCCGGCATCTTCGGCTCAGGAGTCTATTCAAGGGCAAAAGGCCATCACCACTGAGACGACTGTCATGACGATGGCAGTGTCTACAGAGATGGCGCCGGGGAGATCCTTATCACTTGACGAACAAATGGCGAGTGAGCTGCTTGGCCAACAGGGTGACCCTTTTACAGACTTGCCATTTATCATCAGTGATCTTCCGCCGACCTTTAGTTTTGTGACGCAGGCCACAGCTGCCCCTAGCCAGGCCCAATCAGCTCGAGACGAGGAAATCTTGGCCGAGATTAACGCTGAAATAGAAGCTGTGGGGCGTGAGGGCAGTGCTGGAGTTAGGACTACGATGCACAGTCCAGCATCTCTAAATGTGATATTGCCAAGTGGCTCTGTGGCTGGTACACGGGTATCCGCCCCGTCTTCTGTTGCAGGTCCGGTCCCTTCAAATCCTCCAGCGGGGAGCCTTCATTTAAGTTCAAGTTCTGAGGAGGACGTGGACATTATGCCCCCGGCCGAAGAGCAGCCTTCGGAGAGGAGGTCATCCAAACGAAGGATTTCTGTTCCTAGTGATTCTGATGAAGAACCGCTGATAAGGAAGCCAAAAAAAAAGAAATAGATCAGCCTCACAAACAGATTTTTTGGTAGGTAGGAACTTATTTTCGTTTTTTGTTAGTAGGCCATGTATAGATGCAGGTTTGGCTCCTACTAATAGGGATTCTTTTTTTGGAAGAACTTTTTTGCATGTAAGTTCTTGTCTCCAGTTAGTTGAAATAAAATTTAGTTTCTTTGTTTCAATTCTCATTTCATTTGTGCTTAAGTATTTGCAGTGTTTAGCTTTTAGTCCGGTGTACTCGTGACGTTTTTTACCGTCAAGTAGAGTTCGTTTTATTTTCCAAGTCTGAGAATCTTGGTCGCAAGTTGCGATCGACGAATAAGTTGAACTTCGGACATTGTATCACTTTGGTTAGTGATTAACACTTAGCTTTTTTGCCCCCTAGTCTCGGGGAATAACATTTGCATCTTGATGGTTGATCGCACATCTTAAGCACATGTCCACGTTCTGGGGACTTAGGATAATTTGAGATCGATAACCCGGTTCGCACTCCGGAAATTTGAGAGTTATCGGTGTTTGTAGCACGGTTCGCGCTCCAGGAACCTGGAATTGGTGTTTATAATCCAATTCACGCTTTGAGAAGTTGGAGTCCGTTCACGCTCTGGGAACGAGTTATTGAATGTTTATACTCCAATTCACGCTCTGGGAAGTTGGAGTTCGTTCGCACACACTCTGGGAAGTTGGAGTCCGTTCGCGCTCCGGGAACGAATTGTTGAATGTTTATACTCCAATTCACACTCTGGGAAGTTGGAGTCCGTTCACACTCCGGGAACGAATTGTTGAATGTATATACTCCAATTCACACTCTAGGAAGTTGGAGTCCGTTCGCGCTCTGGGAACGAGTTATTGAATGTTTATACTCCAATTCACACCCTGGGAAGTTGGAGTCCATTCGCGCTCCGGGAACGAATTATTGGATGTTTATACTCCAATTTACACTCTGGGAAGTTGGAGTTCGTTCGCACTCCGGGAATGAATTGTTGAATGTTTATACTCCAATTCACACTCTGCGAAGTTGGAGTTCGTTCGCGCTCCGGGAACGAGTTATTGGATGTTTATACTCCAATTCACACTCTAGGAAGTTGGAGTTCGTTTGCACTCCGGGAACAAATTGTTGAATGTTTATACTCCAATTCACACTCTGGGAAGTTGGAGTCCGTTCGCGCTCTAGGAATGAGTTGTTGAATGTTTATACTCCAATTCACACTCTGGGAAGTTGGAGTCTGTTCGTGCTCCGGGAACGAGTTATTGGATGTTTATACTCCAATTCACACTCTGGGAAGTTGGAGTTCGTTTGCACTCCAGGAACGAATTGTTGACTGTTTATACTCCAATTCACACTCTGGGAAGTTGGAGTTCGTTCGCACTCCGGGAACGAATTGTTGAATGTTTATACTCCAGTTCACACTCTGGGAAGTTGGAGTCCGTTCGCGCTCCGGGAACGAATTGTTGAATGTTTATACTCCATTTCACACTCTGGGAAGTTGGAGTCCGTTCGCGCTCTAGGAACGAGTTGTTGATAGGACTGTCGTGTGTTGGTCCAGTTCAGCCTTTGATGTGTTGGCTTGCCCCTGAGCTGGGGTTTCACTTAGTGGGTGGCCGGTCGTATCACAATCACTCACTATTTGAATAAATTCCATTGTTTGATGAAACTTAGCTCTTCGTGTGTCGTGATTGTTGAATGTCGTATTCGGTGAACCACAGCTCTGGCTTGAAGAGATAGTATTTTATTGCTGAAATAAGAAAATATGGCAAAGTCAGTGCCTTATTACAAATTCAAATTTCAGAATGTAAAGGAAACTGCAAAGTATTCATAGATTGAATGAGCCTGTTATGTGTGACAGTAACGAGGATCTTCGTCGTTCCAGGCTCCTGAGTAAGTAGGTCCACAACTGATGGCGTTTATCACCAATCTTCCACGGGGACAAGTCGAGTCCTCTTGTCTCAGTCGATTGGGTTCATTGTCTTGATTTGATGGGCCCGCTTCTTTGGGCTGCGGTGTTCGCACAAACCGTTCTAGCTTCCTTTCTCTGATCAGTTTTTCAACGAGATCTTGTAAGTGACGACACTCGTTCTATTGTGCCCGTAGCTTTCATGGAACCTGCAAAACTTTCCCGTCTGGATTTGTCTCTCTGACGACGGTCTTGGTGCAGGTTTTTGATATTGAATTGTGTCACAGGTTTGTAAGTACAAATCCTCTAGTGATGTATTCAGAGGAGCGTAACTGTCAAACATTGGATTCTTGCGCTGCGGGCCACGATTTTGATCTTGTTTTTTAGTTTGATTCACGCTCTCTCTTCGCCGTGCTTGTTTGTTTTTAACGTTCAACTGAACTTTTCCGGAGCTCTCGCCGGACTGTTTGATTGCAACATTGATTTGGATCCCTTCCTTACTCGGTCCTGCATCAGTTTGCTTCCTAGACTGTTTTGCATCTTCCCGTCTCAGGAATTGAGCCGCCTTGGCGTGGAAACGGTCCAATGATGCAGGTAGTTTTCCAGCTAGCCAATTGCCAAATTCAGAATCGGGGTCGATCCCTTTAGTCAACGCCATAAGGATGGAGTTATCGTTTGGATTACTGATCTCCGCACATGCAGTATGGAATCTCTCTAAGTAGTGTCTGTGTGTCTCTCCGGGAGCTTGCGTGACACTAGATAAAGTGTTGACATCTTTTGGTCTTGCGACGTGCATGCGGAATTGCTTAACGAATTTTGTGGCTAACTGATCGAATGAAGAGATAGATCGAGGTGGCAATCGAGTGAACCACATGGTAGCGATGCCCTCCAAGGATATGGGGAAACTACGACACTTCACTGCATCGTCGGCTCTGGCAGCGGTCATCGACCATTCATATTTCAGAATATGTTGGTTGGGGTCGGAGTTTTCTTCATACGTGGGTAGAGTTGGCATCCTGAATCGCCGTGGGGGTTCAGCAGTAAGAACATCGTCCGTAAAGGGAGTGTGACTTCGGGAAACTCCCAATCGTCGTTTGTGAATCCTTGACTCTCACGGATCATCTGACGTATCATAGTTGACAGATCCGGCATCTGTGCGTTTTGTGCAGCCTGCACCGGAGTATGATCGCGTTCCATTCTTTGGGGTTGGATCGGATATTGTTGACGGTCCAAGTCTTGCCTCCGTGGCTCATAGTCTTCCGGGACGTATGGTTCAGGAGTACGTCCGTGTTGGTGACGGTCCAGGTCTGACTGATCTTGGGCATCAATTCCTGGTTCAGCCGCAACGTTAATGGTGCGGTATTCTGCAGTGTGATGAGGAACGACACCCCCTCGGGAGGAGGGTCCGGTTTGGAAACTGGCTGATGGACCGACTCTCAGTTGTCCAATGGCTATTGTCGGTTGATTTCCAACAGGTGGCATACGACTCCCATCTAGACGGGTCGCGGAGGCCGATTATGATAATCAGAAGATGAAAAACTTACGATGGAGGAGCGAGAAGCATGATCTCTCGTGGATCTCTTTCGTTTCTGGCGATCCAGCTTGTTGATTAGCTCAGCGTTAGCGCGTAGCTGTTCTTCTAGTTGGTGCCGACTCTGGATCAGCTCTTGGAGTAGCAATTGCAACTCTTGTCGAGTAACCGGACCGGACGATTCAGAGTGCCCAGTAGCATCCTGATTAGATGGAGGTGGGGGCATCGTTGAAGAGATAATAGTGAAGAATGTAGATTCGAAACATATATTATCTAACAAAAACTCCAATCGACGGTAAAGTAAATGCGTAGACAAGCGATTTATAGTGGTTCGGCGTGTTGCCTACGTCCACTGTGAAGTTTTTTGGTATTTTATTGATTCTCTTTCAATGATTACAAGTTGTTACAGCGATCAACAGTGAGTTACAACCAGAAATTCGAATTCAACAGCAAGTATATGATGTAGGATGATAGAGATCTCAATCCGGCAGAGTCTGGGCGCTTGAGAGTCGAAAGATCCTTTTTCTATTGGCTTTGGGGCTCTATTTATAGGCGTAGGATGCTGATATTTCGTTGAAAACTCGGGAGAGCTCTTCTCGCACATGAAGTGGCCCACACGCCCAGCCTCAGGAAATTTGGGCCCACTTTGGCATCGATTCGAACTCCATTCGAATCGATCAAGAATTTATCCAATCGAGGTGAAATTTGGTGTGGACATTCTTCGACATGAATGCAAGCTTCTATCAAAATTTCATGGCATTTGGATCAGTGGATTGAGAGATATGATGGATTCGAAATGGGATCCATTGCGTGGCTGTTTGGTTCGAAACCAACCATTCGAATCGATGGTTTCGAATCGATGGTGGCACGCGCCTTCGTGGTGACGTGGAGCGCAAACTTCAAACCGATCCGGTCTTCACTTCGAGTTGACCGCTTCGACTCCATGTATCTTGGCGCATTCGAACCGATGGATGACACGTCGTCGTGGCTAGTTGACCCAGTGGATTCGAACGAAGCTTCACAGATGGGTTTGAAAAAGGCTCCAATAATGGATTCGAAGAACTGATGCTTGGTGGATTCGAACAAGGATTTTTTGATGGATAAGAGCTTTGCAACCTCTCCATGGACATGCGGCCCACCGACACGAACTAGATGGGTTCGAAGTTGATGGAGTCGAACCGAGGCACTCCGATGGGTTCGAGGTCCATCGATTCGAAGGTGATCGGTTCGAATGGTGTTTTGTGATGGGTTCGACGACACCTACCATGATGGATTCGAAACCAGTGTTTTTGCCTTCAAGTTGAATCGATCATAACTTGAGCGTATGAACTCGGATTGACTCGAAATTTGAGATGACGACTTCTATGATCTTTCTTGTCGTGTTCTATCAATTGTAGCTCAACCTGGGCTCGGACAAAATTCAATGATATCTATAGCAAAACGAAGTATGACCAATCTTTGAGACATACTGTTCTCCGTTTTCGATCGATCTTTTGGTATCGCGGCTTTGCCAAAAAGCGGGATAACAGCTGCCATTTGGCAAATGTTATATTTTGAATGGTTGCTTCTTTTCAATCGAATAATCTCATCTTTTCATCAAAAGTTTGCAGCCATTAAATTGGATAGAGTTTATCTAACGGTAACAACTCCTTATCTACATCTCCTTAATCCTGTAGATACTTCAAAGATTGAGATTTACAAATTAACTATTCTCTTGATTTCTTATTACTCTCTATTGACATATTTGTGCATCTCTTGCTTGCATATTCTCAATCTATCATAAACAAAATATGATTTTGGTTACATAACTTCCTACAACGTAAAGTATTCACATTCACATAATCAAAGAAGATCATAGGAAGAATTGTACTATTTGTCAAAATCTGTGTTATTTAGAACACAAAATTGTCATGGAAATACTTTTGTATTAGCATATTCCTCCAAGCGAAGTGAGGTTATTTGGTTGAAGAAAATACCAAAGAGGAACTTCGGGAATGGATGAAGAATGGGTGGTCAGAACCAGTATAAAATATCTGGTATGCTCGCTTTAATTATTTATCTTCTTTATATTTAGTTATTATTCTCTGCTTAGTGTAATTAGTAATGTACACTCTCGCACTTATATATATGTTGCATTATATAAAGATCATGTAGACTTTCAACATCCAAAAGGGTTTTATTTTCCATTTAAACATGAAATCATCATCGTTATGAACATTATTTAAGAATTTCTTTATATACTTATTTTTGAAGTTGTTACCACTAGAATTTGGTATCCATAATTTAATTATATTTATCTTAAACTTTTAACATATGGTTTTCAACATTTTTCCCTTTATAAATCTAGTATTTAGAGAACTATTTTTAGAAGATTTCTTTTTTATCACAGTAAATCCTAGCCGGTTTTAGTAGAAGATAGTTTTGCAAACATTGTAATTTTAAAAAAAAATTCTCTTACTTTGTTAAAATTGGAAACATTTGAAGAGGGGTTTTCAAATTTATTTTTTAGATTTTCAATTTCAATGCAAAGAGAGTTTCTGGTAGAATTTTAGTTCATAATTTCCTTTAGCTGACTGGACATTCTCGTATTCATACAATGAAGTTCATCATTTAATATAGTAATTTGAGAATTCGAGTTTTTATAAGAGACTTGAGACTTTATAATTCTTGGTGTAAAATAATTTTTTCATCCTTTAGCGTATCTGTCTCTATTTCAGCTCTATTAAGTTTTCAAGTAATTTCTTTGTTTATTTTCTCGAGTGATTTTAGTTTTTCAAGAAGTTTTATTTGTTTCCATATAAATAATCATAAGAAATGTCGAAACTTACATCACTACTAGTTGTCATGAAGCATGTGTTAGCTTGCTTCGTATCACTTTCACTATCTAATAAATTCGAAGATGAATCTGAATCATCCTAGGTCACTTGAAAAGTCTGCTTCTTCCTCCAAAATGACCGTCATTCCTGTTTTTGATATTTTGTTTTTTTGAAGATTCGGATCCCTTGTTGTGATTGGTTCTATTGCATTTATAGCAATTTAATTAGGATGAATTGTTGTTGCTTTTGCCAAATTGTTCATTCTTACCATATTTCAAAATTTTCTTGAAATTTTTAGTAAGAAACAAAAGATCATCTTCCTCAATATCAGAGTCATCTTCAGCTTGAAATGCTATGGGTTTTCATTTCGGAGCTTATAATTTTTTGTCTACAAATTTACTTCATACGACAATAGATTTCTAATCAACTATTTTGGTTTGAGTTTTGAAAGACCATTGGCCTCTTCGATAGCCAATAATTTTCTCTCCCACTCATCCATAAAGAGTTGAGTATTTTTGGTATTATTTCAAAATCTAAATAGTTTTCTCCTAATGTTATTAGAGCATGAGTAATGTCTTGAAATCTCAAATACATTTCAGCAATGCTTTTAGTGGTTTCATTCTAAAGTTTTAAAATAAATTCTTAAGCATATGAATTTTGTTTTGCTTAAATTTATCTGTCCCTACATGGATAATTTTCAAAATACATCACATCTCATATGCAGTTTTACATACACTTACTCTACTAAAAAAAATTTCTAACGGAAAAATAATGTTTCACGGCTTTAGCATTGTTAGTAGCATCAGTTTTTGAGAAACTGCCTTCAATAGTAGGTGTGTATATTCTACTTGAGTAATATACCGTATTTCATAACCACTTGCTTGCATATATATTCTCATTCTAGTAGACAAATATACCTAGTTTGAACCGGTGAATGGTGTTGGTTGTGTAGTGGATTACCCTTCGGCAAATGTGGCAATAACGTTATCCATATTACTTAAAATATTACCAACTTTTTAATGGTTTGGTGATGGCCTTGCTCTAATACCAAGTGAATTTTTATAGGATATAATATAATATGGATTATATTGTACAATATATAAACTCGATCAAATAAGCAAATAAGCATGGTAAAGAAATAAGTAAAATCACACCAAGGTTTTTATATTGGTTTGGAACTCCCATCCTACGTCCAGTCCTTAAGGTCCACTTAGGATTTTTACTCGCAAGGATCCTCACTTTACCTAGAAGAACATGTTTACAGACTCCATCTGGGCACAGGATCAAGACTTCTACCAACTATTAAGCAAACATTTTATTTTTTGACTCCAGCTTGTTCTTAAAAGCATAAATAAGTCATGCTTCAGTACACCCTTCCTATAATATCCTTTGATGGTATCAGAGTTGAACGTGCAGTGCTATAAGTGGTAGAGAGTAATTTTTGATTGCTTTTGATTTCAAAATAATAAATAAAATAAGAATTAGAGAACAGGAAAATTAATTGAAATCAAAGAATGAAATAGGTTACCTTTATAGTAGTTAAGAGATCAGCTAAAGACTAGTGATTGTTCAAGAGATCGCATCCTATCAAAGTAGGTACTTCCTTTTAGAAAGTTGGTGTCCATTCATAAATATAGCCACTTTTCTTTCAACGACATTCTGAAAAGACAGACATTTGACCCTCATTTTAAAAAACCTATTTGAAATAAGGTCAGTTTCCAAACTACATTGGTTAGACGTCTGAATGTGTTCCAGAAAGTAATATGTTCGTTTCTGACCATATTAAAACTTCTGGAATGTACATTAAGATGTCTAAGTTATTTTATTTAAAAAAATATTTTATATAGGATTAGACGTCTGACTAGATCGATCGGACATCTGATACCCTCATCGATTGTCTGGTGGATTCATTCAGATGTCCGACTTGCTTCAGAAAATAAAATTTTAAAGTACCTCAGACATCTGAATATATAGCTCAGACGTATGATTTTTACAGGGTTTGTTCCTGAGAGTTTCATGGTTTATTTTGAACTTTCCAGACATTTGGAATATTAAGTCAGACATATGGACCTTTTTTAAAGTTTATGATTTTTATACACTTAGGCATCTGGTAAATGAAGTCAGACGCCTGAGCTTTATTAACCTTGAAAACTTGATTATGATAATGTATAATATAGTTTTTATCATATTAAAATAATTTTGTGTGAGTGTAACCGTCAAAGGATATTGGATATAATATTTTAGACTTACTATGACGATTATAATTAGTAATTGATCTTCAATGCTTTGATTATAGGAGTTATTCGTATTCTTTAGGGAATATCTTGTAGCAGATGAAGTTGTGAAATATTTATAGAGATATATAGTTATGTCATCATAACTTCAAAAAAGGCTGGATTCAACTTTATCTCCTTTTTGATAATGACAACTATTATCCGGGTTTTTAACCCAGCAGGATCCAACAGGAAACAGAACAATCCCGTGACATCAGAATGGTTTAGAACTTAACCTTAACCAGAGAGGCAAAGGCAAGGAGTTAACGAGAGCAAAGCTATATTACTTAGATAACGACTGAGATCGACTAAACCAAGAGACCAACATTCTTTTAGCCTAATCGGAAGCTGAGCGCAAACATGTAGTAAATTATCATCAGAATGGAACAACGTGCAATGAGACTATGCGAATAACGACAACACATGATCATGGAAACATCCTAAACGCCAAACTCCAAGAAATATCCTAAGTGCTTGGATCACCAACGACCCATGCCCTATGGATCGCTAGCGATCCATGCAAAATGAAGGGTCGCTATGTTGCATGGAAGAAGAGAAGGAAGGAAGAAGGATGTTATATTCTATGTGTACGTGTTCCTAGCGACCCACACACTATGGATCGCTGGCGGCCCTTAGTCCTCCATGAATATTCAGTGAGCTAACTAAGCGAGGTAATAGCAGAGGAGCAAAGTCATTAGCTTGCATACGAGCTAAGTCCATGGGTCGCTAGCGACCTATGATTTTGGCTTGGATCACGAGCTAAACCCTCCTAGGTCGTTATGCATCTATCTATAAGAAGTTGATGAAGTGGCCTGGACTAGTGGTCCTCCGATCTCTATAAATACCATCATACCTGCGACATAAATGGCCAAATATAACGATCCAAAATTTTCGATCTCGAAAATTCCAGATAGTTAGGAAAAGAAGAAAGAGATAGAAGAAGAAGAAAAAGAAAACCAAACTCAGAATCTCACATTCACAGCAGATAAAATATAATATCAACTAATACTTTACACAATGGAAACTATATCAGTCAATTACATTTAAATACATCAGAGTTACAACATATACACAAAGACTGGACATATACAATCAACATGTCCCAGGTAAACTATAATATCTCACAGTGGAATACACTCCATACGTTCCTGCCATCCAGCTCGCCACCTAAGCTCCAGAACGTTCTTACCTGAAAATCTGTAATACACGGTCTGACCCGACTCCGGACAGGTTGCTGAAGCTCTGGTGGAAACATTCATCACTTTCTACTACCCGCATAACAATCTCTAAAGAGATTTATTATGATTCTCTAGTGGATTCCAACTCTGGGGATTCAATCTACATAAAGATAATTAAATTATTGTAAAAAAATGCTTCTTGTAACATCAATTAGTCTATAATAAAACTATAAAGTGGACGTAGGCTTCATTAACAGTCGAACCACTATAAAAATTCTCTGTCTTCTTTCTTTTACCGTTCTTTTCTACATCTGTGATCTGTGATATTACTCTGTCATAACTGGGCTGGTGCTTTTAAAATCAAACCTAGGTGTTGATCTATTTTTTGGGTAAACATTTGGTTTCTTTCACTAAGAAATCCAAGTCAGGATCTAGATCCAACTAACTACTTTGGATCCCATAAGTCCAGAAGTTAGATCCTTAGTCTTCGCTTGGAGAATCCATTGTTTGGAATCAATGACCCTAGAAGAAGAGAAATCCCATTGGAAATTCCATAGTGGTAGCAGTAGTTGGAGAAGATGCTGATCCCCAACATATTGCATTGAATGGTGCTAACTTAGGGTATCAGGCGCCAGCCTCCTCTAGTCAACATGAAGTTGTTAACAAGGATGAGTTAAATAAAGTGGTCGATGAGATCAACCAAAAAATGGAATTTATCCAAAAGGATCTAACGGATAAGCTTAACGCTCTCCTTACCCTACAGTCAAGTCTCGCTCCATGGACTATGCCCGAACCCGCGGTCGCTATGGGACAAGAGAATTCCTCTGTTTTTGGTCTACATAGAAGAAATGGAAAACAACCATAAAAAGGTTACAACAGGTCTTAACGTGGATGGAAATGTAAATACTCCGTTCACCATATGGTAACCTATTCTGAATTTGAATAAAGGGGCAAAGACCCTTATAGAAAACATAACTATGGATCTTTCCAACTCAGAGGATGGAGAGCAAGACGAAAAATTGAAAGAAAATGCCAATGCATTTGATATTGCAAGGAATACCCAAACTGTTCCAACTAGATCAACCGCAAGCCAACGGGACCCTGCAAGAGTGGCTCTCCCAAGTACAGGAGAGCCTAGGTATCAGCCCACCTACTAAGACCATTTGCTAAGCCAAACAGTTGGCGTAGTGACTGATTGCCGCCCTCAGGACTACTGTACATCAAAGGCATACATAGAAGATATGGTTAAACGATTAATGGAGGAGAGTAAAAATAAAAGAGATGGTGAATGGAGATCTGCACCAAGTTAGACTCCCCTCACCGATGAAACCTTGAGTGAGAGATACCTAGAAAATTTCACAATGCCGACTATTCCATCCTATGATGGGACAATGGACCTGAAACCTCACTTGTACAAATACAATTGGTATATGGATGGAGCAAATGCCTATGAAGTTATTCGATGCAAATGCTTACCTATCTTTCTCGAAGGAGTTGCATCAATGTGGTTCACCGGGTTTCCACCAAGATCTATTCTACTTTTGACCAACTGGCGACAAGTTTCCTTGCCCAGTTTAGACCCCATATCGTGCAACCAAAAGACGTCATGTCCCTATCTAGATTGTTCCAAGGGAATAATGAATCACTGAAATCATTCATGAATAGGTTTAACACCACAGCGACGTAAGTAGGCAACCCAAAGGCAGATGGTTTTTATGGCATTAGTCCACGCCATTCACCCGGAAACTAAATTTAGAAAGTGGATTAAGATGAAGCAACCTATCACCTGGAAAGATTTCAATCGTAAAGCAAGTTAGTACCTAGGGTTGGAGGAAGCACAAGAGTTGAGAAGGAAGTCTACTAGTATGCAACCGACAAACGTCGGGCAAAGCGATATAGCAATAAATCAAAATACGCACGCTTCTTGGACTGCTGAAGGAATCATAGTGAAAGATGGAAATTCAAAAAGAAAAATTCAAAACTCCAATAAGAAAAATGGTAATGTAAACAATAAAAAGCTTAAATGGTTTAGGCCCGAAGGCTACACTACACTAGATGATACATTGAAAAACATTTTCCACGTAGCCCAAGGGACCGAGGAATACAAAAAAACCCCTAAAAAAAGCAACCGAGCCGCAAAAGCGCTCAAGGAAATTTTGTCGCTTCCACGAGACACACGGCCACAATATGAATGAATGCCCCCACCTCAAGAATCTCATTGGGGAACGGATCCAGAATAAAAAAACTCCAGTAGTACGTAAGGTAGCCACAACACTTCGATCAATTTGTGACTCCTCAACACCCAAGAGAACGAAGGAATCAAGATGGAACCAATGAAGAAGGGTCGAAACGAACTGACTAAAGGCTTATTATCGGAACAATATATGTGGGATCACATCCCGTGTAAAAATGTTGGGGAGAAATGGAGCGATATGGCAGTTCGTTGAAACATGCTCCAAAGGAATCATGTTTACTGTAGAAGATGAAACTTCGACCAAGCTGCAGAGGGTTTTGAATGATGACTTGGTGTTTTGAAACCAGGACACTAAAGGGATCGAGGCTCCAACTCTTGATCCAATGGTGGTGACAATAAGAATCGGACCTACGGTAGTTCGATGGGTGTTAGTTGATAGTGGCAGCTCCGTTAACATACTCTACAAGCGTACTTTCAACCAAATGAAGATTGGCATGAAAAGTGTATTCGCATACCAAACAAAGATTCCGGGGTTTACCGGTGAACCCAAACAACTGGTGGAAAAAGTTGACCTATCTGTAGAGCTTGGAGAGAGTCAACGAAGGGTCACCCTTATTCAAACTTTTGTGATCGTAAAGGAAACGTCAGCATACAACGCCTTCTTGGGATGACCCACATTAGCCGAATTCAGAATTACATTGGCCCAGTGGTGCCTTATAATGAAGTTCTCTACAGAGCATGGAGTCAGAATTGTGAAAGGAGACCAAAGCGCCATCCGAGAATGCTACATCGTAGAATTGCGTGAGTCAAGAATAAAGGAAAAAGTAAAGGATGTGAGGAAAACCCTCCATATCCATGAACCCTCTGAATAAAAACTATATAGCTTCCCTGGCTTGAGGACCATAGCCAATTTGACAAGGCTTTGGACCCTAGAAAGAAGAACTTAAGGGAGGATCGGGAAGCAGCGGTAGAATTGACGGTGTCTATCCCAATCTGTATGGATGACGCAACACGGGTCCTGAAAATTGGATCGCTCCTAGGAAACAGGATGCGATCGGAATTAACTAAATTCCTCCATGCCAATTTGGACGTATTTGCTTGGACACACTCCGATATATTGGCGTATCACCCAAAATTGCCTGCCATGCGTTCAATATTGACCCCAAATTCACACCGGTAAAGAAAAGAATGCGCAACTTGTGCCTTGAATGGAACAAGGCATTGAGAGAGGAGGTTGATAAATTGATGGCTAATGGCTTCATTCGAGACGCAACTTACCCTGAATGGGTATCAAACCCAGTCTTAGTCAAGAAGACTAATAGAAAATGGCAAACTAATATTGAATTCTTGGATCTAAATAAGGCTTGCCCGAAAGATAGCTTCACACTCCATAAAAAAGATCAACTTGTGTATGGAACGGTGAGGTGTGAATTGCTGTTATTTATGGATGCATACTTGTGCTACAACTAGATCCTGATGCATGAGCCAAATTAGGAAAACACTAGATTCATCACCGATTTGGGACTGTACTGCTACAGAGTAATGCCAATCGGTATAAAAAATTCCAGGGCAACGTACCAAAGGCGAGTAAATACTATGTTCAAATGTCAAATTGGAAATACTATGGTAGTTTATATGGACGACATGTTGGTCAAATCTCGAATAGCTGCTAACCATCCAAAATACCTCGTCGAAATGTTAAAAATACTCGAAAGTATGGAATGAAGCTCAACCCACTCAAATGTCACTTCAGAGTAGCCTCTAGGATATTCTTGGGGTTCATAGTAAGTGCCCGAAGCATTGAAGCAAATCCAAAACAAATACTAGGCCCACGAGAAGTCCAAGCCAATGGAAAAGTTGCAGTACAAAGCCGATTTATCGCAAAAGCTACAGACAAGTATATACCATTCTTTGATGCACTGAAGAAGGGAAAGAAAAACTTCGAATGGAGTGAAGCTTGTTAAACAACTTTCAAAGAATTGCTATGACACATGGTAGCTCCCCTAATCTTATCAAAGCTGGTGGATGGAGAAGACCTATTCACTTATTTAGCAGTCTCCCCGCATGCATTGAGTGCTGCTCTCGTGTGGGAAGAAGCGAGACTCCAGCTACCTGTGTATTACATTAGCAAACAATTTATCAGGGCTGAGAAGAATTACCCAAAAATGGAAAATCTAGCTTATTGCATCTTTATCGCATCCAAGAAGTTAAGACCATACTTTCAGGCTCATCCAATTAAAGTGTCAACTGACTATCCTCTGAAGAAAGTGCTATACCGACTAGAAACTTCCGGATGACTAATCAGGTGCAATATAGAGTTAAGTCAATATAATATCACTTACCACCCCAAGGAAAGCATTAGTAGGCAAGCGTTGACCGACTTCATCATCGAATTTACTATATGGGACGAAGAGGAGGAAATTCAATCAGAAATAGACATGCAATGGAAGATCTTCGTCGACGGCGCATCCAACAACAACTGTTCGGAAGAAGGAGTAGTGCTTGAAACCCCCGAGGGTGAGCCATTAGCTACGCTTTGCATTTGGAATTCCCCGCCACAAACAACAAAGCAGATAATGAAGCACTGATAGCTGGACTGGAAGTTGTGAAGGAGCCCAAAATAAAAGCTATTCACATATATAGCAACTCAAAACTGATCGTCAGTCAAGTAAAAGGGGAGTATCAGGCTCGTGGTGAGAATTTCACCCCATACATGTCCAAAGTATAGGAACTGCTAAGCAACATCGAGCACTACATCATAACTCACATCCCACGGGAGAAAAACATTAAGGCAGATTATTTGGCTAAACTGGCAAGTTCAAGAGAAGCTTAGTCATTGGGACTAGTCCCAGTGGAAACTCTGGCCAACCCAAGCATAGACACAATGGACGTAGACAGGATTCTCAAAACCACCATCAAACCAGATACGTGGATGACACCGATAAAAAACTATCTCCTCGTAGGAACCCTTCCAACCGAGCGGAATCAATGAAAGAAGCTCCTTCGAAAGGCGCCACGTTTCATGATACATGATTGAAAACTTTATCGAAGGGGATTATCAACCTCCCTTCTTAGGTGTGTGATCGATGACGAAGCACGACGAATCCTATAGGAGGTACATAAAGGCGGATGCGGAGACCATATGGGGGCAGACCCTTGCGGAGAAAGTCCTTCAATTTTGGTATTTCTTGCCAATGATAAATCGCAACGCTGCAGATCACGCCAAAAGATGTGATCGCTGCCAAAGATTCGATAAAATTAAGAGAACTCCTTCAACAGAGCTAACGTAGATGGTCAACCCATGGTCATTTGCAATGTGGAGGATCGATTTCATTGGCGTCCTGCCAATAGTAAAAGAAGGAGCCAAATATGCTATAGTTGCCGTAGATTATTTCACAAAATGGGCCAAAGTGAACCGCTGGCCACCATAACCACAAAGAAATAATTGACTTTGTTACTAAAAACATCATTTGGCGGTTTTGTGTGCCATAAAAAATCATTACCAATAATGGAACCTAACTCAAAAGTGCCGAGTTCAAAGACTTCCGTAAGCACTTCCGAATTGAAAAGCGCTTTTCTGCAGTGGCTCATCCATAAGCAAATGGGCAGGTGGAAGCTATAAACAAGATCATCAAGTACACAACCAAAAAGAGACTAACAAAGGCAAAAGGAAACTGGGTTGACGAACTTCCACTCACACTATGGGATTACAGAGCAACCCATAACGTGGTAACCAGCCACACTCCGTTCGCCCTAGCATATGATTCAGAAGCAATGATTCATGTTGAATTAGAAGTCCCCACACACCGAAGTCAGAATTTCCATTAAAAACAAAATGAGCAGCTCCTATTCGAATCGCTAGATATGGTTGATGAAAAAAGAAAAGAAGTAGAACCGAGAACTGCTGCTAACCAAAAACGGGTCGCATGGTACTTCAATTCCAAAGTCCATAATTAAACCTACGAAGTGGGAGATCTTGTGCTCAAGCGAGTTTACTCGGTTCTGGGGGACTACGGACCAAACCGAGAGGGAAAATATGTCATTGATCAAAAACTATGAGATGGGACATTCAAGCTAACAACCGTCGATAGAACCCAAGTTCCTAAGGCATGGAATAGCGAATCGCTTCGCCGTTACTTTATTTGAATGCTACCTTATATATTTTTTACTTTCCAGCAAATAAGCCATCCCGAGATACCGGGGGCATTGTGCATAGGCAAAAACTACCCTGCTTTCCTTTAATAAAGTTTGCTTCTTGAACCAACAAAACCGTGTTCATAATAATTACCTACTGGGTCGACGGAAGCAGATCGACTCAAATCGTTAGATCGGCGGAACTCGGTCTTTGCCTTCTAAAAACTTATGTTGCTCCGGCAACATCGAGAAGGCTAAAATCAACATTTATCATGTTGCCCGAAGGTAAACAACACCGAGGAGTGCCAAAAGCTATGCACCTCATAAGCCGTGCACTAAAATGATAACTCCTCACGTTGCTCGAAGATAGGCAACAGCAAGTAAAAAGAAAAGCCGCGCACCAAAATAGTAACTCCTCATGTTGCCCAAAGATAGGCAACACCGAGGAAAAAGGAAAACCGTGCACCTCATATGTCGTGCACTAAAATAATAATTTCTCACGTTGCCCAAAGATAGGCAACACCGAGAAAAAAGAAAAGCTGTGCACCTCATAAGCTATGCATTAAAATAATAACTCCTCATGTTTCCTAAAGACAGGCAATGCCAAGGAAAAAAAAGCCGAGCACTCCATAAGCCGCGCATTAAATTTCAAAACACTAACTCCTCATGCTGTCCGAAGATAGGCGACATAGGGAAAAACTAAAACACACGCTCCTCACATGGCCCGAAGATAGGAAATTTCGAGGAGCACCAAAAACCATGCATGACCAACGCTTACTACTCCTATAATCGGGAATAATGAGTGCAGCTCCAACAAAATTGGAATGCTACAAACCAACTGAAAACTGCCCTCAATTAATCCTTGCAATGTGCACCGCTCAAATATGCATATATTTGTTTGCTTGAATATCACAAGAAACTTAGATTACATGCTAAAGTTGCAAAACTTTCGAAAAAAGAAGAATCAAGTTGTAACATAGCTAAATTTCCAATGAAAATTATCTAAACTATAAGTTATCAGTTATCTCAAAATTTTTTTGAAGTAAACAGCCCTATGAACTAAGGGGCATACACCAGTACTTGGATAGAAACACGTGAAAACAATAAATTCACAAGCTCTGTTAACACGAGAAAACAATAAGTTCACAAATTCTGCCACTCCAAACAAAGAATTTTTCTGTTATTTTTTAAGTAAAGAATTGTTAAGTTCTATTAATTTTTAAGTAATCACAGCACTAGATAAGTATAAAATAAACTAAGCATAAGTGCACAGAACATATGCGAGTAGACGGATAAAAATATCAATGTATTGTTTATAATTTTCTGTACACAAGGTCGAAATGTAGGGGTCATACTCACACAACACCGTCCAAAAAAAAGAAAATACAGACTCAATAGAAAAAACTATGTGCAAACTCTACACTTGTATAAAATGACCCAAAAAAGAACAATAATCAAAGTGGTCTTCATGCAAGCTTCTCAACGCTTCTTTCCACCGCTTCCCTTTCCGCCCTCTGTTGGTAGCTTCTACCTCGCCTCATGAGTGCTATCACTGCCGGTGATATCAATGAACACTTCAGTGGCAATGTCCTCCTCTTCCTCTACAGCCTTCTCAAAAGAGCATCCCTTCTCTTTGCGTTTCCGTGATTTGCAGGAGCTCTTTGGGGCCTTGATTGCTACAACCTTTTCCTTCTTGACAGCAACAAGATCGAGTTGAGTTGGGGCTGCTCCGACTAAGTTTCATGCTCCTTGGCCTTTGCCATTGTTATTTCTCCTTCCAAAGACATTGATGGGTCATCCAGGCCAAGAAGCATGGCTATCATTTCAGCCTCTGTCCCCGGTTGTGTTCCAGATGCAGAAGTGGAAACTGGAATAGGAATGGAAACAACCAAGGAAGATGTGGAAATGGCGGCAGGTCCGAGTGCCGTAGAAGCTGGAATGTCAATGGACCTATAAGATCAAAAATAAAAGCATTAAATTCTTCCTGCTCTTGTGGTCTAAGCTGGAAGCTCTCGAATTCGAAGGAAGCAAGAACATTACATGCACTGGAGGAGTGGTCAAGAATGTCGACTTCAAACTTACGGCCTTCGCCTTCTTTCGATGGCTCCACTACTTGAGGAAGAACCTCAAGCTCCAAACTTACTAGAAGGTCGTGGAGTTGCCCTAATGATTCACTAGTGCCAAAAATAAGGGACTTGGTGAGCACTATGACGGCAGATGTCAAGGCATCATCGGTGGCTTCTTTCTCTCTCTCGGCCTGTAAGAATTCCCAGCCCTCGAGCAACACTTTCTTTGAATCTTCATTCAGGTAAGCATCCTTCTACTCTTGCTTGATGTAGACATTGCTGCTATTAGAAAAGTAGGACAAGACTTCTTCCCATACTAGAAGAAGAGTTCGTGGAAACTTCGAGCCTAGATAGCTGAAACTTCCTTGATGCAACAAGGAGTTAACATAAAAATTCAAGATGGTTGCGTCAAACTTCTCCATCTTTCTTTCAAAGGCATTTTGGATTTCAAAATAATCCACTCTCATGGTAGCTTTCTCAACTTCAGTGGCAGACTTGTAGGCACTGAGGTGTGTGACCTGAGCCTGTAGCTTAGCAATGGTCTCAGCTGGGTAAGAGATAGTTTTGTTGTGCCCCTCAACGTTGAGGTTGTGATTGGCAATAGTTTCTCGTTGAGACTCAATCGTTGCACTGTAGACAGTCACTTCTTGTTTCAAATTCTCCTCCTCTACATATGCCTTTTTTTAATCTCATCTCTATAGATGATCACTATCAGGCATGCGCCTCACTCACCTCTTTTAGCAAGTCAACATTTCTCTTGCTCTTTTGCAGCGTCGCTACTTTCACTTCCTCTATCTGCTTAATCTTGGCGTCACAATCGACCAATGCCCTCTCAAAGTCATCCTTCTTCGATTCAAAAGAGATGATCTCCTGATAGTTATTGTGATTCATATCCACCAGCTGTTTATAAAGTTTCACCCATCCTTCGGCTTGTTCTAAGTCGCTCTGAATAGCCTAGAGGTGCGACGTATATGAATCTTTACAAACTAGGCGCAGATCGTGGTCGAACATAACCCCTCTTCAAGAACCAACCAGGAATGCTACCTCAAGTTTAGGAGGGCCCGAAGGAAGGACATAGGCAGGTATTCGGTTGGGACGAGAAGCACCGAGGGCAGTAGTAACAATAGAAGATGACAAAATATGAGTCAAAGGTGGAAGCGGGGCAGAAGTAATGGGAATTTCTTGATCCATAGCAGAATGCGTTGGAGCAAGCTCTGAAGAATTAGGACGATGGTCAAATTTCGAATTTTTCGATGATTCATCCCTTTCTTCAAAAGATCTCCCCTTCTCATACCCGCCTTTGTACGATCGGCTTCGATCTCTTTCTTCATGGTGGTGGGTTTGGGCTTCAAGCTCTTTCCTCCTCCGATATGCCTTCTATGTTTCTCAGAATTGATGACAGCCGGTGGTGCGCTTGGAATACCGCCATGAGTCAATGGATTTTTCACAGTCATCGTAAAGGCCTTGTCCCCTCATCATACCAGGCATGAAGCATATATAAAAGGTTTCAAAAGGGTAAAAATAAACACCACGAAAATAAAGGAATGAAAGGAAGTGAGTGCAATCCAAGTGAGACGTGTAGTGTGTTTCTAAGGTAGGCCTAAAATGCCATCATGAACTGGATTGAACGGCCATCGTAGGTGGAACTGGACTAGCTCCGTCCATCGTAGGCGGAACCGGGCTAACTTCTGGCGCGACATTACTCGATCAGGGAGGCGCCGCATCAAATTTAAAATCTTCGTTCATGAGCGAATCAAAGTCAACATAAGCGTCGCTAAAATCCCTGAACTCCACTTGAACCCCTTTACTTGGAGAATCTCGATGCCCTTCGATCTCTAGAGCTTAGTCTTTACCGCTTATATTAGGGATAGGGGAGCTCGGAAGAATGGGGCTCATACCTAGAGTTTCACCACATGATTTCGGGTCCTCGTTATCAGATTCTGTGAAGAGATCATCACTTGCAGTAGATTCATCGCTACTACTCTTATGACGACCCGACTTTTTCTCCACAAAAAGTCGCATCATCTTTAAGAAAGAAAGGGATAGAAAAGAGAAAGATAGAGAAGAAAGAAAAGAAAGAAAAGAAAGAAAAGAAACAACATCAGAATCTCAACAGCGGAACGACTAAATTATATTAATCACATATGTATTACATAGTATACAACATCAATCAGAGTTACACAGCTTATACAACACATACTAGACAGTTGTAAACACATGTCTAGTTATACAACTCAACATAAACATTTGACTCGGAGGACACACAACGGAACACTATATATATCTACAACGCTGAAGCCTCCTGCTTCATTGCTTCTCCAGAATTCGTCAAAGCTAACCTGAATCCCTTGGCTACTCGTAAAATTTTGAGTACCCAAGAGTTTAAGAAAATAGAATAAACTCCGGGTCAGACATGGGTCTGGTGTGAGTAATAGGTTGAAGTTGCTTAACTTTAGAAAAACTTTGAAAACAAAAGGTATCACGTAAGACTCTCCACAAATAAACATGGGTAAGTTTTTACCTTACGCTAACCAAAACATTTGGTAGGAAATCCGGTGATATTATAATAGTGTCTAGGGTTTTCAAGTAAAATACATAAATAGCAGGAATGCTTACATCTCACATTCCAGCATAGTTGGGCACATCTAAAACGTACGGCACTTATTGGAGATTGGATTCCATACAATGGCAGGGCTACTGGGTTACCGCCCATTGCAGTACGTGGCCTAGATCATCGTACCGAGGATCCACCCTAAATCCCCTGCAACACAAGGCCGAAACCATCCTTTACTGGAGAGTCCCCAATAAGACAACCCCGTAGTTGTTTGCAACCAACTGCCCACACATCCGAATATAAAGGGACTTCTAGACAATGGTAAATATCGTCCTACTTGGGCATGACCCACTTAGCCTTGCTGCATCTCCCCTGTTTTAGCCAGTCTTGGTTGATGAGGCTTGAGGGTACGATTACCTTTAGAGAACACATCTCTTAGAATGTTCATCGTCCACCTGATGATGTTCTGAAAGCATTCAATCCATACAAGTTCGTTCCGGGTTCGAACGAAACCGAAGGCATTATCTCGTTACACTTATTTTGGAATCACCTTCAGAGTTAACGGCGATAACCCTTGTACTCTGAATCTTTATCTTCACTTAAGATTCACGACCTATCGTTAATTTGGATCGACGTTGTTTTCGAATATCCAAATCTGGAAACCCGATCTCGGTCTCATCGATATCCTTGCCTCCTGCTCCATTGCTTCTCCAGAATTCGTCAAAGCTAACCTGAATCCCTTGGCTACTCATAAAATTTGAGTACCCAAGAGTTTAAGAAAACATAATAAACTCCGGGTCAGACATGGGTCTGGTGTGAGTAACAGGTTAAAGTTGCTTAACTTTAGAAAACCATTGAAAACAAAAGGTATCACGTAAGACTCCCCACAAATAAACACGGGTAAGTTTTTACCTTACGCTAACCAAAACATTTGATAGGAAATTCGGTGATATTATAATAGTGTCTAGGGTTTTCAAGTAAAATACAGAAATAGCTGGAATGCTTACATCTCACATTCCAGCATAGTTGGGCACATCAAAAACGTACGGCCCTTATTGGAGATTGGATTCCATACAATGGCAGGGCTACTGGGTTACCGCCCGTCACAGTACGTGTCCTAGATCACCATACCGAGGATCCACCCTAAATCCTTTGCAACACAAGGCCAGAACCATCCCTTACTGGACAGTCCCGAACAAGACAACCCCGTAGTTGTTTGTAAGAAACTGCCCACATAGTCCACTATAAAGGGACTTCTAGACAGGGGTAAACCTCGTCCTACTTGGACATGACCCACTTAGCCTTGCTGCACCTCACCTGTTTTAGCCATTCCCGATTGATGAGGATTGAAGCTATGATTACCTTTAGAGAACACATCTCTTAGAATACTCATCGTCCACCTGACGATGTTTTGAAAGCATTCAATCCATATAAGTTCGTTCCGGGTTCAAACGAAACCGAAGGCATTATTTTGTTACACTCATTTTGTAATCACCCTCAGAGTTAACGACGATTACCCTTGCACTCTGAATCTTCATATTCACTTGATATTCACGACCTATCGTTAATTTGGATCGATGTGGTTTTCGGATACCCAAATCTGGAAACCCGATCCCGCTCTCATCGAAATCCAAAATGCCATCTTTTAGGTCCAAGTTGTTTTAATGTTAAAATAATTCAATTCATTATCTATTTACGCATAGATAGATAATTCACATATCACAATAGATAATCTACATTATCATCACAAACAAATAATTCACATTATCAACATAAATAGATAATTCACATTATCATCACACATTAACCAAAGCATCCATGTCACACAGCATCACTTATCAACATAAATCTTGCTTACATAACCATTAATTAATTACAAATCAATTAATTAATCATCCTCTAATTATTTATATTAATTAATCATCCTTGATTAATTACCTTTTAATTACACTCATGTAATTATTCTTTAGTTAATTTTACAAGGTAATTATCCTTAACCACTTATAGTAATTAACCTTTAATTACTTCATTAATTAATTAACTATAATTAATTACATTAATCCTTAATTAATTACATTAATCCTTAATCAATTACATTAATTAATTACTTCATAATCACTTATTATTGATTAATTAATCTTAGTTAATCAATCCTTAATTACATCATTAATTACATAATTAATGATCCCTTAATTAGTTCTTAATTAATTATTAACCATAATTATTAATCACTCTTGATTAATCACAAACAGTAATTAACTACCCTTATTTACTTTATTAAATAAATAAATTACTCCTTAATTAATTATCTTTAATTAATTATATTTATTAATCACCCTAGATTAATCTCATTTAGTATTTAATTACCCTTTATTAATTACATCTCTTAATTATCTTCAAATAATTTTACTAATCACTTCTTAAATTAATTACACCAAGTAATTAATTATTAATTACTTTTACTAAGTAATTATCCTTCTTATTAATTACACAAAGTAATTAACCCAAACTATTCCCATACTTCAATTAATTACATCCAGTAATTACCCATCTTAATTACTTCACTATGTAATTATTCTTCATTACTTACATTAAGTAATTATGCATAACCCATCATCCAATGATTATTTTAAATTAATTAAACTTAATTAATTAGCTTAAACTAATCACATTTAACTCAATTAATTACAATGAGTAATTAATTCCTTAATTACTTTCATTAAGTAATTATACTTAAACAATTTCCATAAATGATTATCTTTAATTAATTAATATAATTAATTGTTAAAATTAATCACATTAATTAATTATTTAATAATCCCTAGTTAATGATCTTCATTAACTATTATTCAATTCCTTAATTACTTTTCTTAATTAATTAAACGTAGATTAATCATTATTAATTACAAATTAATTAATCTTTATTAACCAATTAATTAATCTCTAATTATTTAATTAATTAAGTGTTAACTATAACATAATTAACCATTAATTACTTGATTAATTAATCTTTAATCATTAATTAAAATCTAATTAATAATCCTTAATTACAAATTAATTATCCTTAATTAATTAATCTCAATCATTAATTAATTTAATCCTTTAATTACTTATTTAATTAATCCAAATCATTAATTAATAAATAAATTAATTATCCATTTTAATTACAAATCATTAAATCTTTGTTTATTTAAAGATAAAATATTTTCTTATTAATGATCAAATTATCATTAATAAAATATTTCAAAACAATTTACTTTTAAATTTACTTTCGAATTTCATTTAAATTTAAGATATAAAATGAATACAAATTAACTTTAAAAAGTTCAAAAACAATTTAAAACCCTTTTTATTTCACAAGTTAAAGAAATATTTATTTTATAAAGAAGTTTAAAAGAATTTAAAAACCAAATTCAGTTTTTTTGAATTCAAATCAATTTAAAAATATACTTTAAAAATCAAAATTGTTTAAAACAATTTAAAATTAAAAACTTCCTTTAATTTCAAAACTTAAATACAGATTAAATTTTGATTCCAGATTTTAAAAACTTTACTTATATTTTAAAACTTCATTTTAAAATTCAAACCATTTAACCATTTTAAAGTAGTTAAAACAATTTAAATCCAAAAACTTATATTATTTTAAAAACTGAGATTCAAACTCAAATTCTAGATTTTAAAACTTAGATTTTAAAACTTGTTTTAAAATTGTACTTTACAATTTTAACTTTCAGTTTTAAATTCAAGCCAAATATACTTTAAATACTTAAAAGTTGTTAAAATCAATTTAAATTTCAAAAACTTAAATCATTTCAAAACTAACGTTCAAACTTACTTGAATTTAGATTCAAACTTAGGTTTAAAACTTAGTTTAAAACTTTGATTTTCATTTTAAACTTTATTTTAAAATTTTAAAAACAGAACAGGTTTTTCTTTCAAAAACCTGTAACAAATATTTACTCGAGCCAACCCTAAACGATTCGAGTCCAAATCCATATTGCTTCGAGCAAAACACCCAACAACTTCGAGTAAAACTCGAGACAACCAAAACCCACAAACCAAACTTCACCAGAAAATCAACTATGCGCCTTGCACATGCACGGTGCCTCCGACCACCTTTGATCATCTTCGCGACCTTCCCACAATCGACGATCATCACCTCAGATCATCCAAAAACCAATCCAATCGATTCATACTTGAAATCAAAATCGAATAACCTGAAAAAAAACCTGGAACAAAACTGGAACCTCCTCAACCAAAACCTGGAAACGCCTCACTCCCACAACTCCGGCCACCAGAATATCAGTGACTCCGACCACACATTCACCATCTACCCTGCTATCATCACCCAAAACCTTGATGAATTCGATGAATCCTACAAGCCGTGGTGATCGATTAACCAAGCCAAGTTAAAAACTATGGTTCCAGACTTCAAACAACAACCACCACCTCCACACTGAAATGCACCATCATTAGACAATTTTTCCGTCAACTACGATTACTCCTCCACCACTAGGAAGAAACTCGACCCCTCCGATCATTTAGATCAACAGAGACAACCCAAAATGCATAATTCAGACAACCCTGAACTGCTCTCCGATTCTAATACTAGAAATTGTGATTTTGCTTTTAAAAATCATGATTTTGTATGATGATTCAGATCCTAACTCTGAAACATCGAATCATGGTATTTGAATTTTCATTAATTTAATGTTTGATCATCTGTTTATAATTTGCAGATACATTTACATATTATTTCAACTTAAGTACAATTTAAAAGTAAAGTTTACGATTAAGCAAACAAGTTCATTTGAAACATAAATTTAAACAGGGTCAAGATCAAAAGGTTTGAATTTTTAAATCAAACTGGAATACTGCAAGGTAAAAGTAGGGAGTATTCTGAAGAAACAACATGCATACTATACATGAATATATACACAACAGATATCATACAATTCACATACATTTCAAATTAAATAGCATGCAACCAAATTTATCTACTTAAAATTTTAAAAGTGAAGTTACTCACCTGAATAAAGAATGAAGGCAGAGCACCATTGTGAAAAGCTTTTGAAAATAGCTTGAAAACTGAAATCCCTTAGCTTTAAAACATTTGACTTGAATGCTTTTATTCTTAAAATTGAGTTTCTAAAATGTTGTTTTGATTTATAAACTTACGTGCAAATTTATCTTGCTTTAATTTGAAAATGCATGCTTCAGATTTTCTTTGCATGTGAAAAGGTTTGCTTCAGATTTTCAAATGTTACAGCGAATAGGTTTGAGATGTTTAATTACTGATTTTGGTTTTCATTCTTAGATTTGTTTTGATTTGAGGATTAGTTTTAGAGTGAATGAGAAAAAGAAAAGGAAAGGAAGGTGCATGTGTTTATATAACTAAATTTATGATTTATTAAAAATCAAAGAAAAATAAAAATAAAATAGGACACTTGTCAACATCCCTAATTAATATGTTAACACATGTGCTTAGATTGTTTTATTATCTTTAGTTGTAATTTTACATGCAAAATGAATTTATAAATGAAAATAAAGCTTTTATTAATTAATTTCATAATAACTAAATACTTATTCTAATTTATATAAATAAGAACTTTTTTTAAAGATATAGAATAAAACAAATTATATTTACACAAAATCATTTTTGTCATACTTTTAAATCCAATATCTATATTAAGATATATATATCATCTTTTTTGAAATCCAAATATACATTTAATTCAATTTTTAAATACAATTTAAAATCAATTTAAAAATCAATTTGATATATATATTTAAACAACCACCATTTCAATTTGAAAATAATATTCTACTCAAAATCTAGATTTATATATATAACATTATTATTGTTTAAAAATAACTCATCTGTCAAATTAAAATAATATATAAAAGAAATTATTCCTTTATTAATAAATCACTTATATTATCAAGCTATATTTAAAAACAAACCATTTTGTTAATCTTATTTAAATTTAAACTTATGCTAAAATCAATTTAAATAATTTAAACTTAACAATTTATAACCATATAGTTATTTATTAAATAGCTTTTGAAAAGCTTAATATTAGATTAAATCAAATTTCCAAATTACTAAAAATATTTGAATTAGAAAATTTGCTTTATTTTAATAAATTTAAAACAAAGCTTATCTATTTACAATATATACAAACATATTTACATTATAAATAGAAAACAATTTCTTAGCTTCTTAAAAAATAAAATTCACCAATTAAATATTCATTAAAAGAAGATTATTAAACCAATTCAAATTTAATTAACAAAGATTATCAAACCAATTTAATTTTTTTAACACAAATTATTAAATTGATATTGCCCAAAATTCCGGGTCATCGCATTCCTTCCCCCTTAAAAGAATTTCATCCCCGAAATTTAAAACAAAGGTAATTTAATAATCTCATTAAATATTTAATTTAAAACAATATATATATCAATCATGTGCTAACAACCATAGCAACCAATTCATCCAAACAAACAAATCTAATTATCCAGACAAAATTCTGGATAGAATTTCCTAGAGTTTCCCAAGTATAAATACCGGTATACTCGCTCTATAGAATCCAAACAATCAATACTACTAAGTTACAGAGCTCCTACTCATCTAGATCTACAAAACTAAATAGGATATCAGACCACAGACAAGTCTGACTCAACTACCAAACCTTCTGAATTGCTGGTTCTACAACCAGAGAGAGATCAAACACGGACTCCCTCAGAGATACGTGAAACACATCGAATCCCAGTTATCCAAACTGGCAATTCAATCTTGTAGACCAAACACTTATCCAAAATCAAATCTTCGACTTCGAAATCCAAATTACTCCGTCTCATATCCACAAAACTCTTTGAACGATCCTGGGCTGCCTACATCCTTACTGATCAGCTCAACCTTCGCTGATGCCGTTAGAAACAAACAGAACCAAAAACAACCCAACAAAATGATCCTCTCATCATCTACTAAAATCAAGAACAAACTCTACTCATCAAACTTCAGAAAACTGAACTTACTTCACCTGTCCAGAAAAGATAAAACAGATGCACTCCCAAACTGCTTCCGCTGCATAACTCTGGTCTGGAGTAGATAAGATTGCCGATGATGAACACGAGCACAAACTGGACAACCCATCACAGAAATATGGTTCCATAGATCCATAAAAGAAAACTCAGAAGTTCCACCAAAATGTGAGCTGCTTCACCAACCTCTATCTCTAGGAACCATCCCTCAACTAGTTAAACCACCGGAATCATTCCTGGAATCTAGTCGATAAGAAACTCAATCTCCAGATGCGGACAAACCTCCCCGAAGACATCCAGAAAATCTCTAATAACCCAAGAGAACACTTAACTATTGCAAGTCACTTTTGCGATCAACCCAGCCTAATTCCAAAGAAAACTGTTCCCTCTTTACCAATCTGAACAGCTTATGCTTAACTAGCCAATTCATCGAAGAAAAGGATACACTCTGCTGCTTCTGAACTCCACCTCTAGAAAATTGCTAAGCCAGAAAACCTCCTTGCCAATATAAAAAACACTCCAAGCTTCACTGCTGACACAGATGCTAAAGACTTCCTAATCCAAAGCTCTTCGAGAAACTCGGACCTCAAACCAAATAGAAACACCGTGCTGAACTCAGCCTCAACACCGATGCAGACCTACTTCCTTAAACTTGTTCCAAAGAAAACATCTTTGGACACATCCATAGTCACTACATCTCATCACGCAGCTACTACTTTCTGAGGCAGCCAAGATACCACCATTTGTTTCTGCCCAATTGTCAGATCTCAATTCTACTCATCCAAACTTCAAAGATGGACTCCGAAGCTTTAAAAGGTTTCCTTCAGAGGTCGAAGAAATCCTTCACCGCTGCAAAGCTTATTCGAGATGGTATTAGGTCTACAGTCTTGACAAATAAACTTCCAACCTCAACACTCAAACTCCAACCATTGGTAGTAGTCGTGTTACACACACCACTACCCCATCTACCTTTATAACTTATATTGGAAAACCCGAATAGGCAACCAACAGGTAGGTAAAAATAAATATATTTAAATATATTTAAAATTACAAATACGCTCTCTCAAGAAAGAAATCACTCCAAATCCTAGGAATTCACTCAACCTGGCTCTGATACCAACTGTGACGACCTGACTTTTTCTCCACAAAAAGTCGCATCATCTTTAAGAAAGAAAGGGATATAAAAGAGAAAGATAGAGAAGAAAGAAAAGAAACAACATCAGAATCTCAACAGCGGAACAAATAAATTAGAAAGATAGAGAAGAAAGAAAAGAAACAACGTCAGAATCTCAACAGCGGAATGACTAAATTATATTAATCACATATGTATTACATAGTATACAACATCAATCAGAGTTACACAGCTTATACAACACATACTAGATAGTTATAAACACATATCTAGTTATACAACTTAAATACAACTCAACATAAACATTTGACTCGGAGAACACACAGCGGAACACTATATATATCTACAACGCTGAAGCCTCCTGCTTCATTGCTTCTCCAGAATTCGTCAAAGCTAACCTGAATCCCTTGGCTACTCGTAAAAATTTGAGTACCCAAGAGTTTAAGAAAACAGAATAAACTCCGGGTCAGACATGGGTCTGGTGTGAGTAATAGGTTGAAGTTGCTTAACCTTAGAAAAACTTTGAAAACAAATGGTATCACGTAAGACTCTCCACAAATAAACACGGGTAAGTTTTTATCTTACGCTAACCAAAACATTTGGTAGGAAATCCGGTGATATTATAATAGTGTCTAGGGTTTTCAAGTAAAATACATAAATAGCAGGAATGCTTACATCTCACATTCCAGCATAGTTGGGCACATCTAAAACGTACGACACTTAGTGGAGATTGGATTCCATACAATGGCAGGGCTACTGGGTTACTGCCCATCACAGTACGTGGCCTAAATCATCGCACCAAGGATCCACCCTAAATCCCCTGCAACACAAGGCCGAAACCATCCTTTACTGGAGAGTCCCCAATAAGACAACCCCGTAGTTGTTTGCAACCAATTGCCCACACATCCGAATATAAAGGGACTTCTAGACAATGGTAAATCTCGTCCTACTTGGGCATGACCCACTTAGCCTTGTTGCACCTCCCCTGTTTTAGCCAGTCTCGGTTGATGAGGCTTGAGGGTACGATTACCTTTAGAGAACACATCTCTTAGAATGATCATCGTCCACCTGACGATGTTCTGAAAGCATTCAATCCATACAAGTTCGTTCCGGGTTCGAACGAAACCGAAGGCATTATCTCGTTACACTTATTTTGGAATCACCCTTAGAGTTAACGACGATAACCCTTGCACTCTGAATCTTTATCTTCACTTAAGATTCACGACCTATCGTTAATTTGGATCGATGTGGTTTTTGGATATCCAAATCTGGAAACCCGATCCCGGTCTCTTCGAAATCCAAATTGCCATCTTTTAGGTCCAAGTTGTTTTAAAGTTAAAATAATTCAATTCATTATCTATTTACACATAGATAGATAAGTCACATTTCATAATAGATAATTTACA
This sequence comes from Allium cepa, assembly GCA_030765085.1. NCBI lineage: Eukaryota > Viridiplantae > Streptophyta > Magnoliopsida > Asparagales > Amaryllidaceae > Allium > Allium cepa. Next base: position 472,630,860 of record CM060943.1, on the reverse strand, counting down.
TTATCATCACAAACAGATAATTCACATTATCATCATAAATAGATAATTCACATTATCATCACACTTCAACCAAAGCATCCATATCATGCAGCATCACTTATCTCATATCTGAGATCTCAAACCATTCAAGGCAATCAATATCATCCATCCATACATAAGCAAAGATTAATCACCATCTATAATTAATTTAAAATGAATTAAATGAATTACTTTCATCTCTAATTAATTTAAAATAATATAAATTAATTACTTTCATCATATAAATCTTGCTTACATAACCGTTAATTAATTACAAATCAATTAATTAATCATCCTCTAATTATTTATACTAATTAATCATCCTTGATTAATTATCTTTTAATTACATTCATGTAATTATTCTTTAATTAATTTTACAAATTAATTATCCTTAACCACTTATAGTAATTAACCTTTAATTACTTCATTAATTAATTAAATATAATTAGTTGCATTAATTCTTAATTAATTACATTAATTAATTACTTCATAATCACTTATTATTGATTAATTAATCTTAATTAATCAATCATTAATTACATAATTAATGATCCCTTAATTACTTCTTAATTAATTATTAACCATAATTATTAATCACTCTTGATTAATCATAAACAGTAATTAACTACCTTTAATTACTTTATTAAATAAATAAATTACTCCTTAATTAATTATCTTTAATAATTAATCTTTAATTAATTATATTTATTAATCACCCTAGATTAATCTCACTAAGTAATTAATCACCCTTAATTAATTACATCTCTTAATTATCTTCAAATAATTTTATTAATCACTTCTTAAATTAATTACACCATGTAATTAATTATTAATTACTTTTACTAAGTAATTGCCATTCTTATTAATTACACAAAGTAATTAACCCTAAACTATTCCCACGCTTCAATTAATTACATCCAGTAATTACCCATCTTAATTACTTCACTATGTAATTATTCTTCATTAATTACATTAAGTAATTATGCATAACCCATCATCCAATGATTATTTTAAATTAATTAAACTTAATTTATTAACTTAAACTAATCACATTTAACTTAATTAATTACAATGAGTAATTAATTCCTTAATTACTTTCATTAAGTAATTATACTTAAACAATTTCCATGAATGATTATCTTTGACTAATTAATATAATTAATTGTTAAAATTAATCACATTAGTTAATCTCTGATTATCTTTATTAACCAATTAATTAATCTCTAATTATTTAATTAATTAAGTGTTAACTGTAACTTAATTAATCATTAATTACTTGATTAATTAATCTTTAATCATTAATTAAAATCTAACTAATAATCATTAATTACAAATTAATTATCCTTAATTAATTAATCTCAATCATTAATTAATTAATTTAAACCTTTAATTGCTTATTTAATTAATCCAAATCATTAATTAATTAAATTAACTAATTATCCTTTTTAATTACAAATCATTAAATCTTTATTTATTTAAAGATAAAAAAATTTCTTATTAATGATCAAATTATCATTAATAAAGCATTTAAAAACAATTTACTTTTAAATTTACTTTCGAATTTCATTTTAAATTTAAGATTTAAAATGAATACAAATTAACTTTAACAAAGTACAAAAACAATTTAAAACCCTTTCTATTTCACAAGTTAAATAAATATTTATCTTATAAAGAAGTTTAAAAGAATTTAAAACCAAATTCATTTTTTTTTGAATTCAAATCAATTTAAAAATATACTTTAAAAATCAAAGTTGTTTAAAACAATTTAAATTTACAAACTTCCTTAGATTTCAAAACTGAAATACAGATTAAATTTTGATTCCAGATTTTAAAAACTTTACTTATATTTTAAAGCTTCATTTTAAAATTCAAACCATTTGACCATTTTAAAGTAGTTAAAACAATTTAAATCCAAAAACTTATTTTATTTTAAAAACCGAGAATCAAACTCAAATCCCAGATTTTAAAACTTGTTTTAAAATTCTACTTTACAATTTAAATTTTCAGTTTTAAATTCAAGCCAAATATACTTTAAATAATTAAAAGTTGTTAAAACTAATTTAAATTTCAAAAACTTAAATCATTTCAGAACTAAGGCTCAAACTTACTAAAATTCAGATTCAAACATAGGTTTAAAACTTGGTTTAAAACTTTGATTTTCATTTTAAACTTTATTTTAAAATTTTAAAAACAGAAAAGGTTTTTCTTTCAAAAACTTGTAACAAATATTTACTCGAGCCAACTATATATGACTTCGTGTCCAAACCCACGCTGCTTCGAGCAAAACATCCAACAGCTTCGAGTAAAACCGAGACTACCAAAACCCACAAACCAAACTTCACCAGAAAACCAACTGTGCGTTATGCACATGCACGGTGCCTCGGACCACCTTTGACCATCTTCGTGACCTTCCCACAATCGACTATCATCACCTTAGACCATCCAAACACCAATCCAGTTGATTCATACTCAAAATCAAATTCGAGTACCCTGAAACAAAACCTAGAACAAAACTGGAACCTCCTCAACCAAAACCTGGAAACGCCTCGCTCCCACAACTCCGGCCACCAGAATATCAGCGACTCCGGTCACACATTCGCCATCTACCCTGCTATCATCACCCAAAACCTAGATGAACTCGATTGTAACATCCCGCCTTTTCGTACGTTTCAAATCGACACACGTGCCAATTCAAACCATATGGAAGGGCGGATTGTTATGGGGTAAATAAGAAAAAGCAGGGAAAGAAAAAACAAAATAGAATCGTACTGCGGAACGATAAAATATAATAATCAAATATATAGTTCATGAAGCTGTTTTATAAACTGTTGATTATATTTATACAATACATATCAAAGTTACACATACCAACGAATAATAATCGATTCAGTGGAACAGATGTGATGCAGTGGACTAATATAATATATAATAGTAATAAAATCTTCACCTTCGTCCCCCAAAAGTAAGGTCTTCAAATCCTGAAATGCTCGGGCTGACACGAGCGAATTGAAAAGACAAAACACTCGAGTCAGAACTCAAAGATCTTATGCAAGTTAAATCAACTGAAATAAATATGAGTGTAACGGCGTCAGAGATGTTTACAGGATTTGACATCTCCTATTCAGTATCTAACGTGAGTGCGGTAACTTAGGAGATGCTCGGGATTCACATCTCCTAAGGATCCGTTAAACTATTTACTATGTAGTAATATATGCTATTATAATAGTGTCTAAAGTAAAATATAATATACTGAAAATAGCGTTAAGGGGTTACCTATATAGCCCTTAACACACTTTTATATTCCCATAGTCTATACAGTACCGTAATCTCCCTCGTATTGGGCGTCGCCAGAGGGCACTCCATAGGTATGGTACAAAACAAAATCGTATAAGGCGCGCTAGGATAGGTGACACGACACAACTAGGCAATGCCAGGGTAGATATACCAATTACGCATCCGGGCTGGTGGTAACGCATAGCCGCAGCTATCGCCCACCTCGAAAAAATACCCCCAAAATCAAAAAAATAAAGGTGGCCACCGAATCGATCCAAAGTTAGAGTATAGTATCGAGAATCACTCCTGTTTTAGCCACCTTATGCCAACTTAAGGGAGTCGGGTCCACGTATTTACCTCAAAGGAAACATCACCACTATCCTACATCATTCTGGAATCTCCACCGTGTACATAGTTGTTAAAGTGGTTTTCAGAGTTGGCAGAGAGTATGACAACTTCCGATCCCGGTCTCTTCAACAACCAAACATTATAATAACACCGCGGTCTTTTCAAATTAGTTTATACTTTATAAACCAGAATAAAATATCCATTTCAAAACCATATAATTACGATACCACTTCCTATTTTAAAAACCAAATCAATATGATATCATGCTCAAATATATCTTTTCTAAAACCATACCACTTTAAAATTTATAATATCTCGAAACCAAAAATTTGAATTATAACTTTTCAAAACATAATACTTCAAAATCCATAGCTTTAAAACCATAACTTCAAAAACTTAAATGGTTTGGATATTCAAACAGTGTATAAAATAAAAGGTTTGAATTTAAAATTACTTTATAAAATAAATAATTTCCACGACTTTAGAATTTTATTCTCTTTAAATTAAGTCTAAATCCATAAAATTTAAATTCACTTTCAGTTTTCAATAAGCCACTTCAGTTTCTATATATTTCAAACTTTGAGTATTAAACAATTAGAAACTAAGGTTGGAAATTTCTATTCAACAATTTAATGTCCTATTATTTAGTTTGAAATAATTGCATAATAAATCCATAATCATTTAAATAAAACTCAAATTACCTATAACTAAATATTTCCTTCAATTTATTTATAATAGAAATATTCATTTAATTCATCTTGAATAAAAAAGTTCAGTTATAAATATCATAGCTTTTAAAATTTCAAGTTAATAAGTTCTACATCAACTTATGGAGTTTAATTCTTAAATAAGCTCAATACCAAATAAATTTCCAATTTACCTTCCAATCTTAATTGATTTAAATCATTAAAACTCTATATATATTCAATATCTTAAACATGTACTTAACCATATAATATAAAATAATCAAACTCCATTATTCAATTTATTTATTTTATTTAACAAATTTATACATAGCTTAAATTCAATAATTTAACTATATATGTATATATAAAATAATATTTATATAATATCAAAAATTAATATTTATTTAACCGTATCTTATCGAAACCATAGAAATCATTTTCAAAATATTTATATATGTATAGACCGACGGAGTCTGTATAAAATTTTCTATCCTATGGTCAAGTGATACGGATATTTATCATTTCAATCCGCAATTTAAAAATAAAATTTTACGGTCATATATCATTTCAAACCGCATTCCCGAATGCAATAAAATGCATAATAACTTGCAGTTTATGATGATATAAATAAACATCCATTCATCCATCATAAAATCATACATCCATTCATTAAAATCATCAGCCAATTCAAACAATATATCAATATATAACGAATAATAAACAACAGGTAACAACTAGAAATTTATATTCAACAATAATTTAATTAACTTTTTAACTGGCAGTTAGCAATAAATAAATAAATAAATAACAAATTTAACTGGCAGTTTATATGCAAAAAATAAAATAAATAAGTAACAGTTTAATTAAATTAATTTAATTTAACTAGAATGATGATTGAAAATATGCCAAACAGTTATAAATTAATTTCTAAACACATCATAAATCAATTTAACAAACATAAGAAATTTTAGAAGTTTTGAGTGGGTTAAAATACTCACCTTTTGAATTTAAATTGAATTTAAATTCAATTTGAACCCAAAAATTTGACAGTCTCCAAATCCGTCCAAACCTGTGCCAAAATTCCCTGCATTCCAATACGAACCTAGCGGAGAAAACCGCATGTGAAACGGAGTTTGTATGCGGGAGTTATGCGTATTAGAACGATTTGAAAATTAAATTTTAAACTAAATTAACCAAAACAACAAAGCACACCTTCCTCTCAGGATTTTGCCACGTCACTAATAATAACGCGAAACCTAAACCCACGCACGCAAATCTGCAGCCGCCTTTGACCATCTATTGCCTCTTCTACAGCCATCTTCATCGCCACCGACCACCACCATTCGACCCACCTCATCGATCTCTATCGAACGCCCCTCTTCAGACCACCTCCGGTCGCCTATATATGGCACACCGCCGCCTCTTTTCTTACGGTTTTGAAACACTAAAACTCCAATTCCGGCTGCCACAGGTAGATTGAGGTGATGCGACCACCACCTATCGACTCCTGGAAGTCCCCTTTTACAAAATCCATATCTACATTTCGTCGATTGTTGCTCCGATTAAAAACCCCCAATTTGGCTTCGACCGTGATTTCAGATTGATTCGAGCATCAATTTCAAAAACAGAAGCTATGCATAGATATGAATCGATGAATTCTTCGACATATATTTTTTTCAAATTTTTCTGAGGAGTTTGAATTTTTGAAGTTGATTTTTGAATTGAAATTTGAATTGGATAAATTAGGGTTTGCAACCATTGAGGAAGAGGAGTATAGAAATTTCTGTACGTATAGAATGAGGAATAGAGGCTGCTAGGGTTTATAGCATGATATATATAGGCAGACTAAAATAGAATAGATGGATCGGGTTGAATATACGCGTTAACAACAAAGTGGCCCCAAAAAGCCCGTTTGGACTACAGAATGAAATTGGGTCAACCCATATATAAAATAGATGTTTTAAAATATTTTAAACGCAATGAAAAAGGTTTCAAGTCCATATTCCATCGTATGAAGAAGCTATGATAAAATCAATATTTTTCAAATTGATTTCAATTAAATCAATTTCAAGGCGTTTCGCGTGATCAAACAACAAGTCCGATCGTTACGAAGCTTTTAATCCTACAATAATTCACCATTACAGATCCGATGCAACTGGTTTTGTCGAAATCCGAGTCAGTGGTCAAAATGGCGATTTTTATATTAATTAAATAAATTAAAAATCAATCAGTTAAATCCCATTTTTAATTTCACTTCTATAATTGACAATTTTATCACTTTTATATTTGTTAATCATCTACAAAAAATTTAAACAAGTTTGGATGTCAATTTAAAGTTGATTAATCTATCAATTGCAGTGTCAAATCTTTAATTTTATTATATGCAAAATTATAAATTAAATTTCCAATAATTCTATTAAATTAAATAAATCAATGATTATTCCGTCCATAATTTCAAATAGATGGATTTAATATTGCATTCAAAATCTATTATCTTAATATTCTTAGATTTCATTTAAATCTCTATTAACGTAATATTTAGATGTTTAATTTCATATATTTTCAATTTAATAAATCCAGTTATTTATAATTACTTACAATACATTGCTTTAAACCTGATTTCAATCCTTCCATTATTTTTTAATCCCTTCTATTGTCATAGTTAATATTTGTTTTACATTCATTACATTAGTGCTCTCATTCCATCCTTTATTTATTGACTATCACATTTCCATTTACTATATTTTGGTCAATTTCACACGTTATTTGAAATTAAAGTCTCAATTAAACTTATCTATTTTGATTTCATTCCTATATTACATCACTTATTGTTTTACAAATAAACTACATTTCAATTCATCATATTTCCTTCATATCTGGTGACTATTGCCTTAAATTCTCATTAATATACAATAAGGTTCATTAAATTCTAATTGACTCCCATTTTAATTATTACAAAAGTTACTATCCATGCTTCCAATTTCAATAATTCAAAAATTACTAATTTTATTTTCAATAATTCCATTTAATAAACTTTCCATTCTATTATTCAATAAAACTTCCCTATTATGGATAGTATTACATTATTGAATCAATTATCAATTTATGGGAAGAATTATTATTGGCTTACTCTTATTACATTAACAATTACAATCTTATTCCAATTTCCAATTAATATAGAAATAAATTTCATTCACTTACAAATAAATTCATTTATTATAGATTTCCTTCCAATTAAATTAAAATTGATTTCTATAAATTGATTTGATTTAATGCCAAATATATATACATTAATTACTATTAAATGTCCTTAAAAATTTATTTACTTGGTTTCCAACTTCTATTTCATCAATTACTGCCTTATAAATAAACTTACGCTTCTCTTCAATTTACATTCACCTTTCCCTTATTATATTAATTATCATTAAAGTAACCTTTACTTCGTTTTATAAGTTATTACTTCCCAACACAGGTTAGAATTCCATATATAACCCAGACGTTAATTAATTGTCATTAACCCTGTATTATTTCATTAAATAAATTCATATTTACATCCACTTCTGTATATATATTTGGTAACCAAGTTATAACATTTATACTGTTTCACTTATTGGAATTACATCCAAGTTATTAACAGTTAACTTACATTTTTTTACTGTTGCAATTCATTCTAGTTATTATTTCCAAACAATTACATACATAACATTGATTTTACTTAATCAATATTTATTAATAGGAATTCATTAATTAATACACTAATTGCCTTTGTTTCCTTATATTCAATTTATTATCAAATATTTCTATTTACAATCCATTATAACCTAAATAGTCGTTTCAATCAATTTGAATTGCATTAAATTGGTTATTCATCAACTGCCATTAACATTACTACCTTAATTTACATACAGTTACTATTTATCAATATATTATTACATAGGTTAATTAAATCCTTACCTTTAATTACTTATTTTAAATTTTATATCCAAGTGCAACAATTAATACTAATTCTTTATTGGGATTTCACTTAAATTTTCAACAATTAGGTTTAATAACCATTTCTACAATTCATTATTACATTTACTTCAATATACGTTATAAATTTTTTATTCCTTTCTAATTTAATTTCTCAAATCTAATTAAATTAACCAATTTTATTTATCAAAATTTTACGGGTCGTTACACTCTCCCCCACTCAAAACTTTTCGTCCCCGAAAAGGAAAAGTAGGGAAAAGAGAAACTTATAAATCAATATAAATTATTCAAAACATTATATTCATAACAAAAATTTTACAAAATAGAATAAATAAAATATATAGATTTACAACGACTAAATCTTTTATATTCAAATTAGTAAAGTTTGGAAAACATTTTCAAAAAATTTCTATGTCCAAAATTTACGGAAAATTTCGGCAGAGTCTCCTTTGTACGGAGAGGCTCGGGAGAAAATATAATATCAAATATAACAATATACAACATATTTTCCAAAACAATATATCCCAACACGGGAAAATAATATAATATAATAGCGCTATATATCGTAATCCACAAACGTACCTATTTGTCGGGCAATTAACGCTTAATTATGAAACCAAAAGCAATAGCAATTGCTTCCATAACCTGTATGTCACTTATATAATCCAAAAAAGTTAACAATTATATAAAATGAAATATAAAGCTGTTTCAACCATAAACAAACAAATCAATACAACCAACAACTACTTGCAACAAGACATAAAACCATCACATAATTTTTTTACACAAATCAAACATTCATTCATATCAAACGAACAAATAGTTGTTCGGGTTCAAAACTTTAAATTGTACGGAATGAAAAATAAACTACTAAGTGTACCCTTCACTCAACAGTCTTAGGTGAAACTAAATAGATTATTCATTCATCCAAACAATTTTAAAGTATCCTTACCCAAACAACCATAAACCAAAACAAACAACAATTCCAACCAACAAATCAAATTTACTTATTATTAATTTCATTTCATGCATTAGTTGTTTGATTTATTTTTTTTCATTCATTATTTATTCTATTCATTACTTACCAATTCAATTTCATCTATTTATATAATGCCAAATTCTATTCGTTGCATTACATTTATTTATTCACTGCTTATTTTCAAAATAAATAACTTCAATCATTTATTAAGTCTATAATTACTTACTTAAGTATATAACAATTATAACCTCAATTCTTATTAATAAAAGCAATTTATTGAACCCTTTTATTACATACTTTTACTTGTACAATTTCCATTACATTTCTTATTAAACATTCCAACTTTTAATATTTGGTAAGTTATATCTATGTGCTTTTAAGGATGTAATTGAAAGTTATACAAGTTTTTTATTAATTAATTAAAAGTTCAATAATAATCCTTTGTTTTATATGTTACAAATTTAAACATTCTTTTTATTTAATTTATAACCTAGCATTAATTTTCTTACTTTAATTAAAGGTTCTAATTATTAATTAGTCATATTCCAATTTACTACACTTAATTAAACTATTAATTAACTGGAACTTAAGAACCAAATACCGGGTTTAGTTCTAAATCATTTAAAAATAATAGATAAATATATACTTACAACTTATATAACCAATTATATTTAAAACAATTTAAAATTTATATTTGTTTTTCAAAATAAATCTGTAGTAAAATTACTACAGTGGCCTTCCCACTTCGAAACTCGAAAATGAATGTTGATGATGCGGCCGCCATCACCGAAATTATTTTCCAGCGACAGAGAGGGAAGTACAAAACTTATTTTTTTTCCAAAATCTTCTTTAAAACATTTCTATCAAATTATATTGAAATATTTATATTAGAAAATACTTATAAACAATATTATTATTATATTCCAAAATCATTTGAAAGAAAGTTTCAAAACCACGGAACTTAAATTTTAAATTTCCAATTTCATTTATTTTATTTTCAATCTTATTTCAACTAGTATTTATAAATTTCATTACCTAACAACCAATATAATACAACCAAATATAACCTTTATAAAATTTCCTTTATATATATATATATATATAGAAAATATAATAGGCAAAATTATTTCGTTCACCTATATTAAAACCAAATATTATGTCGGTCTGTCCTATTAAGTGTTTAGAAATCCTTATTGATGTCATAGCGTCCCATGCATCAACCAGAATTTATAAATACAAAACGAACAGATTAACACAATATTAAAACCTTTTTATAACACTAACAAGTGCGCTCTCTCATATATATACTCTCAGCGACTCATCATAGGGTATTACTACCCTATTAATAAGAGTCAGACCCCACAAAGCTAAGGTTTATCGCTAAACCAAAGCTTCGATACCAGTTGTAACATCCTGCCTTTTCGTACGTTTTAAATCGACACACGTGCCAATTCAAACCATACATAAGGGCGGATTGTTATGGGTAAATAAGAAAAACCAGGGAAAGAAAAAAACAAAATAGAATCTTACTGCGGAACGATAAAATATAATAATCGAATATACAGTTCATGAAGCTGTTTTATAAACTGTTGATTATATTTATACAATACATATCGGAGTTGCACATACTAACGAATAATAATCGATGCAGCGGAACAGATGTGATGCAGTGGACTAATATAATATATAATAGTAATAAAATCTCCGCCTTCGTCCTCCAGAAGTAAGGTCTTCAAATCCTGAAATGCTCAGGCTGACCCGAGCGAACTGAAAAAATAAAACACTCGAGTCAGAACTAAAAGATCTTATGTAAGTTAAATCAACTGCAATAAATATGAGTGTAACGGCATCGGAGATGTTTACGGGATTTGACATCTCCTATTCAGTGTCTAACGTGAGTGCAGTAACTTAAGAGATGCTCGGGATTCATATCTCCTAAGGATCCGTTAAACTATTTACTATATAGTAATATACACTATTATAACAGTGTCTAAAGTAAAATATAACATACTGAAAATAGCTTTAAGGGTTTACCCATATAGCCCTTAACACACTTTTATATTCCCATAGTCTATACAGTACCGTAATCTCCCCCGTACTGGGCGTCGTCAGAGGGCACCCCATAGGTATGGTACAAAACAAAATCGTATAAGGCGCGCTAGGGTAGGTGACACGACACAACTAGGCAATGCCAGGGTAGATATATCAATTCGCATTCGGGCTGGTGATAACGCATAGCCGCAACTACCGCCCACCTCGAACAAACACCCCCAAAATCAAAAAATAAAGGTGGCCACCGAATCCATCCAAAGTCAAAGTATAGTATCGAAGAGATGTTTCCGATAAAGGGTGCTACCCCCTTGGCCCGAGAATCGCTCCTGTTTTAGTCACCTTATGCCAACTCACAGGAGTCGGGTCCACATGTTTACCTCAAAGGAAACGTCGCCACCATCCTACTTCATTCTAGAATCTCCACTGCGTACACGGTTGTTAAAGTGGTTTCCAGAGTTGGCGGAGAGTATGACAACTTCCGATCCCGGTCTCTTCAACAACCAAACGTTATTATAACACTGCGGTCTTTTCAAAATAGTTTATACTTTAAAAACCAGAATAAAATATCCATTTCAAAACAATATAATTACGATACCACTTCCTCTTTTAAAAACCAAATCAATATGATATCGTGCTCAAATATATCTTTTCTAAAACCACACCACTTCAAAATTTATAATATCTCGAAACCAAACATTTGAATTATAACTTCTCAAAACATCATACTTCGAAATCCATAGCTTTAAAACCATAACTTCCAAACTTAAATGGTTTGGATATTCAAATAGTATATAAAATAAAACGGTTTGAATTTAAAATTACTTTATAAAATAAATAATTTCCACCACTTTAGAATTTTATTCTCTTTAAATTAAGTCTAAATCCATAAAATTTAAATTCACTTTCAGTTTTCAATAAACCACTTTAGTTTCTATATATTTAAACTTTGACTATTAAACAATTAGAAACTAAGGTTGGAAATTTCTATTCAACAATTCAATGTCCTATTATTTAGTTTGAAATATTTGCATAATAAATCCATAATCATTTAAATAAAACTCAAATTACCTATAACTAAATATTTTCTTCAATTTATTTATACTAGAAATATTCATTTAATTCATCTTGAATAAAAAAATTCAGTTATAAATGTCGTACCTTTTAAAATTTCAAGTTAATAATTTCTACATCAACTTATGGAGTTTAATTCTTAAATACGCTCAATTCCAAATAAATTTCCAATTTACCTTCCAATCTTAATTGATTTAAATCATTAAAACTCTATATATATTCAATATCTTAAACATGTACTTAATCATATAATATAAAATAATCAAACTCCATTATTCAACTTATTTATTTTATTTAACAAATTTATACATAGCTTAAATTCAATAATTTAACTATATATGTATATATAAAATAATATTTATATAATATCAAAAATTAATATTTATTTAACCTATCCTATCCAAACCATAGAAATCATTTTCAAAATATTTATATATATAAACCGACGGAGTCTGTATAAAATTTTCTATCCTATGGTCAAGTGATACGGATATTTATCATTTCAATCCGTAATTTAAACATAAAAATTTACGATCATATATCATTTCAAACCGCGATCTCGAATGCAATAAAATGCATAATAAATTGCGCTTTATGATGATATAAATAAACATTCATTCATCCATCATAAAATCATACAACCATTCATCAAAATCATCATGCAATTCAAACAATACATCAATATATAATGAATAATAAAAAACAGGTATCAACTAGCAATTTATATTCAACAATAATTTAATTGACTGTTTAACTGGCAGTTTATATGCAATAAATGAATAACAAATTTAATTGGCAGTTTATATGCAAAAAAATAAAAATAAATAAGTAATAATTTAATTAAATTAATTTAATTGGAATGATGATTGAAAATATGCCAAACTGTTATAAATTAATTTCTAAACACATCATAAATAAATTTAACAAACATAGAAATTTTAGAAGTTGTGGGTGGGTTAAAACACTCACCTTTTGAATTTAAATTGAATTTGAATTCAATTTAAACCCAAAAATTTGACAGTCTCCAAATCCATCCAAACCAGCGCCAAAAGGTTCGGAATTCCAATACGAACCTAGCGGAGAAAACCGCACGTGCAACGGAGTTTGTATGCGGGAGTTATGCGTGTTAGAACGATTTGAAAATTAAATTTTAAATTAAAATAACCAAAACAACAAAGCACACCTTCCTCTCAGGATTTTGCCACGTCACTAATAATAACGCGAAACCTAAACCAGTGCATGAAAATTTGCAACCGCCTTTGACCATATATTGCGGCCTCTACTGCCATCTTCATCGCCACCGACCCCACCATTCGACCCACCTCCTCGATCTCTATTGAACGCCCCTCTTCAGACCACCTCCGGTCGCCTATATATGGCACGCCGCCGCCTCTTTTCTTAGGGTTTTGAAACCCTAAAAATCCAATTCCGGGCGCTATATGTAGACTAAGGTGATGCGACCACCACCTATCGACTCCTGGAAGTCCCCTCTAGAAAACCCTACAATACATTTCGTCGATCGTTGCTCCGATTAAAAACCCCCAATTTGGCTTCGACCGTGATTTCAGATTGATTCGAGCATCAATTACAAAAACAGAAGCTACGCATGGATTCGTATCGATGAAGTCTTCGATATATATATTTTTCAAATTTTTCGGAGGAGTTTGAATTTTTGAAGTGATTTTTGAATTGAAATTTGAATTGGATAAATTAGGGTTTGCAACCATTGAGGAAGAGGAGCACAGAAATTTCTGTACATATAGAAATGAGGTATAGAGGCTGCTACGATTTATAGCAGGATATATATAGGCAGATTGAAATAGAATAGATGGATCGGGTTGAATATACGCGCTAACGACAAGTGGCCCCAAAAAGACCGTTTGGACTCCAGAGTGAAATTGGGTCAACCCATATGTCAAAATAGATGTTTTAAAATATTTTAAACGCAATGGAAAAGGTTTCAAGTCCAAATTCAATCGTATGAAGAAGTTATGCTAAAATCAATATTTTTCAAATTGATTTCAATTTAATTCAATTAAATCGATTTCAAGGCGTTTCGTGTTCGTACGATCAAATGACAAGTCTGATCGTTACGAAACTTGAAATCCTATAATAATTCACTGTTACGGATCCGATACAACTGGTTTCATCGAAATCCGAGTCCGTGGCCAAAATGACTATTTTTATATTAATTAAATAAATTAAATATCAGTCAATTAAATCCCATTTTTAATTTCACTTCTATAATTGACAATTTTATCACTTTTATATTTCTTAATCATCTACGAAAATTTTAAACATGTTTAGATGTCAATTTATAGTTGATTAATCAATCAATTGCAGTGTCAAATCTTCAATTTTATTATATTCAAAATTAAAAATTAAATTTCCAATAATTCTATTAAATTAAATAAATCAATGATTATTCCATCCATAAATTTCAAATAGATGGATTTAATATTGGATTCAAAATCTATTATCTTAATATTCTTAGATTTCATTTAAATCTCTATTAACGTAATATTTAGATGTTTAATTTCATTTATTTTCAATTAAATAAATCCAGTTATTTATAATTACTTACAATACATTGCTTTAAACCTGATTTCAATCCTTCCATTCTCTATTAAACCCTTCTATAATCATAGTTAACATTTGTTTTACACTCATTACATTAGTGTTCTCATTCCATCCTTTATTTATTGACTATCATATTTCCATTTACTATATTTTGGTCAATTTCACATATTATTTGAAATTAAAGCCTCAATTAAACTTATCTGTTTTGATTTCATTCCTATATTACATCACTTATTGTTTTACAAATAAACTACATTTCATTTTATCCTATTTCCTTCATATCCGGTGACTATTGCCTTAAATTCTCATTAATATACATTAAGGTTCATTAAATTCTAATTGACTTCCATTTTAATTATTACAAAAATTACTATCCTTGCTTCCAATTTCAATAATTCAGAAATTACCAATTTTATTTTCAATAATTCCATTTAATAGACTTTCCATTCTATTATTCAATCAAATTGCCCTATTATGGATAGCATTACATTATCGAATCAATTATCAATTTATTGGAAGAATCATTATTGGCTTACTCTTATTACATTAATTACCATCTTATTCCAATTTCTAATTAATATAGAAATAAATTTCATTCACTTACAAATAAATTCATTTATTATAGATTTCCTTCCAATTAAATTAAAATTGATTTCAATAAATTGATTTGATTTAATTGCCAAATATATGTACATTACTTGCTATTAAATGTCCTCAAAAATTTATTTACTTGGTTTCCAACTTCTATTTCATCAATTACTGCCTTATAAATAAACTTACGCTTCTCTTCAATTTACATTCACCTTTCCGTTATTATATTAATTATCATTAAAGTAACCTTTACTTCCTTGTATAAGTTATTACTTCCCAACACAGGTTAAAATTCCATATATAACCCAAATTTTAATTAATTATCATTAACCCTGTATTATTTCATTAAATAAATTCATATTTACATGCACTTCCGTCTATACATTTGGTAACCAAGTTATAACATTTACACCGTTTCACTTATTGGAATTACATCCAAGTTATTAACAGTTAACTTACATTTTTTTACTGTTGCAATTCATTCTAGTTATTATTTCCAAACAATTACATACAGAACATTGATTTTACTTAATCACTATTTATAATTAGGAATTCATTAATTAATACACTAATTGCCTTTGTTTCCTTATATTCAATTTATTACCAAATATTTCTATTTACAATCCAATATAACCTAAATAGTCGTTTCAATCAATTTGAATTGCATTAAATTGGTTATTCATCAACAGCCATTAACATTACTACCTTAATTTACATACTGTACTATTTATCAATATATTATTGCATAGGTTAATTAAACGCTTATCTTTAATTACTTATTTTAAATTTTATATCCAAGTGCAACAATTAACACTATTTCTTTATTGGGATTTCACTTAAGTTTTCAACAATTAGGTTTAATAAACATTTCTACAATTCATTATTACATCTACCTCAATATACATTATAAAATTTTTATTCCTTCCTAATTCAATTTTGCCAATCTAATTAAATTAACCTATTTTATTTATCAAAATTTTACGGGTCGTTACATCGATCAATCCTACAAGCCGTGGTGATCGATTAACCAAGCCTAGTTAAAAACTAGGGTTCCAGACTTCAAACAACAGCCACCACCTCCACACTGAAATGCACCATCATTAGACAATTTTTCCATCAACTGCGATCACTCCTCCATTTCCAGGAATAAACTCAACCCCTCCGATCATTTAGATCAACAAAGACAACCTAAAATGCATAATTCAGACAACCCTGAACTGCTCTTCGATTCTAATACTAGAAATTGTGATTTTGCTTTAAAAATCATGATTTTGTATGATGATTCAGATCCTAACTCTAAAACATCGAATCATGGTATTTGAATTTTCACTAATTTAATGTTTGATCATCTGTTTATAATTTCCAGAGACATTTACATATTATCTCAACCTAAATGCAATTTAAAACTAAAGTTTATGATTACGCAAACAAGTTTCATTTGAAACTTAAATTTAAACAGAGTCAAGATCAAAAGGTTTGAATTTTTAAATCAAATAGGAATACTGGAAGGTAAAAGCAGAGAGCATTCTGAAGAAACAACATGCATACTATACATGAATATATACACAGCAGATATCATACAATTCACATTCATTTCAAATTAAATAGCATGCAACCAAATTTACCTACTTAAATTTTTAAAAGTGAAGTTACTCCCTGAATAGAGAATGAAGACAGAGCACCATTGTGAATAGCTTTTGAAAATAGCTTGAAAACTGAAGCCTCTTAGCTTTAAAACTTTTGACTTTAATGCTTTTGTTCTTAAAATTGAGTTGCTGAAATGTTTTTTTGATTTATAAACTTTCATGCAAACTTGATCTTGCTTTAACTTGAAAATGCAGGCTTCAGATTTGCTTTGCATGTGAACAGATTTGCTTCAGATTTTGAAATGTTACAAGGAATAGGTTTGAGATGTTTAATTACTGATTTTGGATTTGATTCTTAGATTTGTTTTTATTTAACGATTTGTTTTAGAGTGAATGAGTTTCAACTGATAATATTTTTCTTTAGTTAAGAAATGAAAATGAGAAAAAGAAAAAGAAAGGAAGTTGTATGTGTTTATATAACTAAATTTATGATTTATTAAAAATCAAAGAAAAATAAAAATAAAATATGACAC
This sequence comes from Allium cepa, assembly GCA_030765085.1. Taxonomy (NCBI): domain Eukaryota; kingdom Viridiplantae; phylum Streptophyta; class Magnoliopsida; order Asparagales; family Amaryllidaceae; genus Allium; species Allium cepa. Next base: position 472,613,171 of record CM060943.1, on the reverse strand, counting down.
TTGTCAACTTCCCTAATTAATATGTTAACACATGTGCTTAGATTGTTTTATTATCTTACATTTGTAATTTTACATGCAAAATGAATTTATAAATGAAAATAAAGCATTTGTTAATTAATTTCCTAATAACTAAATATTTATTCTAATTTATATAAATAAGAATTCTTTTTAAATAAATTGAATAAAATAATTCATATTTATACAAAATCATTTTTGTCATACCTTTAAATCTAATATCTATATTAATATATATATATATATATATATATATATATATATATATCATCTCTTTTGAAATCCAAATATACATTTTATTCAATTTTTAAATACAATTTAAAATCAATTTAAAAATCAATTTGATATATATATATATAATTAAACAACCACCATTTCGATTTGAAAATAATATTCTACTCAAAATCTAGATTTACATATATATACATATATATATATATATAACATTATTATTGTTTAAAAATAACTTATCTATCAAATTAAAATAATTTATAAAAGAAATTATTCCTTAATTAATACATCACTTATATTATCAAGCTATATTTAAAAACAGACTATTTTGTTAGTCTTATTTAAATTTAAACTTATGCTAAAATCAATTTAAATAATTTAAACTTAACAATTTATAACCATATAGTTATTTATTAAATAGCTTTTGAAAAGCTTAATATTAGATTAAATCAAATTTCCAAATTACTAAAAATATTAGAATTAGAAAATGTGCTTTATTTGTTAATTTTCAAACAAAGCTTATCTATTTACAATATATACAATTATATTTACATTATAAATAGAAAACAAATTCTTAGCTTTTAAAAAAATAAAATTTACTAATTAAATATTTATTAAAAGAAGATTATTAAACCAATTTAAATTTAATAACAAAGATTATCAAATCAATTTAATTTTTTTAACACAAATTATTTAATTAATATTGCCCAAAATTCCGGGTCATCACAACTCTCAAACTCTCCTTCTTCCTTTTTCGAGTCCAACACGGCCTTGCCTTCTCTGTGGTTCAACTCTTCTTCTACTTCCTCCGAAATAGGAGGCATTCTAACTAGGCTTCTTAATCCAGTCGCAATGGCGTCTCTTCCCTTGCGGGCCTCATTTGTTGTTCCTCCGTACATGCTGGATCGAGTAGTAGAGGGAATTTCAACCTAAACAGTAGATCTACCTGGAGCTAGTAACTCATACCGATGCAAGTCATCGGCCAATAACACTTTAATGCATCTCTCATTGGCATAAATAACCTTCAGAGTCTATCAAACTTTTGTAGGATCAATTTCACCCTAGAGTGTGGTGAATAGGGTGATACTATTAATTACAAAAATTGTTAGTGAAGTATATAGAATAATCGCAGCACTGATAATAGCAGAATAATAGCAACACAGATAATAGTAGAATATAAAAGACATAAACATAACAACACAAATTTACCCATCTTCGGCGAAACCCTACGTACATGCTGCCCCGACGGTTTCTACTAGAAATCGAGTAATCAGACGCTTACACACGTAAACTCACGACACCCGCTATTGACTAACCTAACTTTACTCTCAAAACCCTATCACAACTTAGCCACTAAGTTGCGAATTCTCTAATTACACCACCGTAGTTCGTCCCCTATCACACGAATAGACTTTACAAATGTTTAAAAAAACAAATTAAAATAATTTAACACAAAACCCTAATTTTATAAATTAAAGTGAAAGTAATTATAAGTCGGTCCAAACAAAATTTGAGTGACAAAAAATAACCTCTTCTCATTTCCTTTTATAATTCTTCGGCTGCTTTCCTTTACATTTGTGATAATGTCTGTTAAGTTTCTCCTTACGAATTTAAGGCTTCATGATAAATTCGTCACTTAGTTAAATGACTGCTGATGCATCAAATGCTTTCTTCTATCAGTGATTGCTTACGACTCCAAAGTCAAGATCTAATGAAGCTTTGAATTGAATTGGTACGTTTGTCCTTTTTCGATTTATATTGTACTCGACTTGATTTGAGTTCCTACTTGAAGCTATGCTCCGTGATATTGCTTGAACTCGAATGATTTTCAGGTAAACGATGACTTTGGGTTTTATAGGGTTCGATTACCCTAATTATCGTTTGTATAAATTCATTTGAATTCGTCTATAACTTTAGCTCGGCCATTCGATTATGATTCAATGCTTGTGATCAATCTTGACTTGGTCATTTCATACCTGTTGCTTGATCAATTTGAACTTGTTCCGATCTTCACTGCTATGAATTTTTCGCTGTACTTGCTTGGTTACCACAGCTTGTTTGATTCTGACTTGTACGTTTCTTAGCCACCATGGCTCCAACTTGATTTGAAAATGTGAAACCTGCTTTGTCATTTTTTAAATCTGCTGTTCTTTTCCAGTCATTGAAACTTGTTTTTGTGATTACTGGTTTCATGTGAATTTATGTTGACTTCGGTCACTTGATTTTGTGAAAATATTTACTTATTGCAATCACTTGACTTTTGTAAAAAAACTGCTTGAAATCCCCTGCGTCGTGTACTCATGCCTGATAGCATTTTTGACTTGATGCTTTTGTACATGTTTATCCTGTCACTGCATTTCAATACATGTATGTTCGTATATACATATGTATATATATATACACACACATGTGTAATGCTCTGTCTACACTGTGTTGATTGAAAACGAATCTTGTTCGATTCTTGCTTGATCACTGACACTGCTCACTTATCCATGTAGTTGTATATACATGTGACTGTGTGTTCGAAATTATATGCACTGGGTTCATGAACATATTGTAGTCTTCATTCATGTTTGGTTGTCACTGAACTTCAAGTGCTTTGTTCCATCATTCTCTAGAGTCTGGTCTTCAAGCCAGATCATGTAGTGTCTGGACTTTTCTTTGCTTGAATTGAGTTGATGTTTTGGAGCTTGTTGGTATTTTGGGTTGCTTTGACCAGTTCATTGCATTCATACGAGCTTTAGTTACTCCATTGGATAGTCCTGCAAACCACTATGTTGCATATACGCGTTTTGTAGCTAATTCAAGTTCCCTATTGATTATTAATGTTTGATACATTTGAGTTGTTGTTTGCATATCAACCTGTAAGTATTGAATTTGAGGTCTGTGCTTGTTTTACTTGATCTGGTTTGACTACTTTTGAGTTTTTGGATTGCATTCACTATATACATATACGAACTGTATTTTGCTAGTATTTGCAGTCTACCTGTTTGGTGAACTACTTCATATGTGCATGTTGCACTCTCTATTGTATATTCAGTTGGTTGGGTTCATTGTGTAGCCTGGTTTTGGTGTCTCGATGCAGTCTTGTTTTATGTAGCATTTGAGGTTGCTGCACCATTTTCATTTTCTGATCTGGTTCATGTATATGCTCCAATGTTTTGTTTTGTTAACAAGTACATTATCTTGAGTCTGGTTGGACTGTCTATCCTCTGTTGTTGCTGGTTTCATGTCTACATCACTGAATTTTTGGTCGAGGCTTGTATTATGTGTCTTGACTGTATTGCACCTGAGTTGAATCCAGCTTAAAGCTCGGGTTTGACCTTGTGCTCATGTCGTGACTTTATTTTTATTGCATTTGAGTTAATCCTAACTTTTGATTGGGTTTGACCTTGTGCTCACCTGTCCCTGCAGTTTTGTCAAGTGTATATCGATGCGCACGGCCTTGTGGCATGTACAGTGATACACTGCGCATGTCACGAGCTGTTTATGCATGATGAATTGAAAATTAAGTGATGATGAACAACCCAAATAACTGAGGCGAATAACATTTTCAAAAATACATTTTATTTTACACTGCGAAAATATTTCCTTTTCATTTTTACCGCGTAAGTATTTACTTTGCAGATAATTCAGATGCTGGACTCAAGCTGGAATAGAGTTGAAGATAAAGTACTAGTGAATGAGTGATATGTAGTAAGGTGCTGATGTAAATGATAATTGTATAGTGAAATTTTTTATCGTAATCGAAATTGTATTATAATTGCGAATTGTATATATATATATATATATATAGTGAGATCTCAAATTTGTACTATTCAAATTTGTAATAAAGTATTTGTTTGAATTTAAATTCCTTGTTATTTATTTTATTCAGCAAATATTTATTTAATTATGTGAAAAAAATAGTACAATAACAAATACATTTAAATGAATATATATATATATATATATGTTTTTATCATCAAACAAAAATCATATACTTGCATATTCAACAACTTCATCAAGAGACACGTCTCTATTTGGCCTTGGAATAACTGTAAGAGACATATAGCTGGCTAGAAACTCCATTGCAACACATCAAAGCTCGATGAATGAAAAAAGAAACTTACCCCTTGTCATCCTTCGACGATTGAAGCCCTCGGGACATCTAACAAAGAAATATTGCGTCTTGAATTGTGACAAGTTGCTTTGAAAGGCAAGATGATATTTTGTTTTCTTTGGGCTTCGATTATGATCAAGGAGGGATAGTCAACTCTCCTCTTGAATGCTAGAAAATACCGCAACTCATCAAAACTTGGAGCGTAGTTGAACCCCCGCATGAAAAGAACATGTAAGCAAGTCAAGATAGCGTAGCCGTTGGGATAAAGCTAAAAGGGGACAATACCCAGGTTTGAAAGAGTTTCGCGTGGAAAGTCGTTAAAGGGAGGCACGACTCCATTCAAACACATGTACCGGTGGTAGGAGGTGTGTCTTGAGGGAGGCATATAAGCGAATTAGTCCTTTTCTGGCAGACGCACGTCCTCTTTTAGAATTCCGTGTTGCGCATAGATATTTTGAAGAACTTTAACAGAAACCACCAAAGAAGCTCTCTCAGGAAGATTAAGTAGAACTCTAAAGTTGAAAGGCGTTCGATCCACGATAGGTCCAACCGGGACCAATTTCCATAACTAAGCTTGAGAAGTGGTAGAAGAGAGAGAGATGGATGATGACTCGGCTTCTAAGAGTGCCGGACTTCCCCAACTTGACTTACGACGCGTGGATGGCTGCTCATTTTAGATAACATAATTCGCATCCGAAACAGTCAACTAAAATCTATCCTAAACTAAAATTTTCCCCTACCATACTTGAATCGCGAAGAGACATAAATTCATGACCGTCACATTGGATTTTTAAGTGTAAACTGTGGCTAGTGCAGTGTGCTATCTATATGGGATAAACTCAATGCCCGAAACACTACAAACGCTCTATCCCATGTAGATAGTTCGCTCGCAATGGAAGAATTAAAGAACTTCCTACATCACTTTATTTTTGTTTTGATTTTTACTTCCTCTACATTTACCCGATATCGATCAACGATCGATGATGGATCCGTTGTCCAAAGCGATGCGGGGTTGGATATTTTGAATATTTATGTTATGTTTCCTAGAATATTTTAATAAATAATAATAAGATATAAAGAGGACTATTATGTCAGTACTATGTCACTACCGGCTAGAAGCCCCCACCCACTAAGTTCAATTAGGAAAACTCTTCTCACTATAGGAACGCCGAGCATGCAACAAACAAGCAAGATAAGTCCAAATTCTCTGAAAGAATCGGTATCAATAGGTGATGTAACGTGTAGTAACTACTACATAACTGGGAATAAGTCAATTCTGGTTTAATGCATAAAGATAGCAAAAGGTGCAAAGCGTTGGACCAAAGCCCGAACGCCATTCCAGAAGAAAACTTAAGACTAGATTGGCTATCTTCACCCGTTAAACCGCAATCAACTCGAATTTCTCATGACCAACATTGTAAATGCAAACTCACCATCAAGCCGTCAAACAAACACTATATTTATAAAACCTACCTGAGATTGAATTCTAGAACATAGGAAATATCGAAGACTAAAATCAACGAGCTATGGACGGATTAGTGGCAAGATAAGAAATTAGATCGCCTGAGATCCAAGGAAAGGTTAGGAACGATCCTCAAGGAAAAGGTTTTTGGTCAGTGGCAAACTGGGAAGGCAGCTGCGCTCCGGTGACGGTGGTGCTAGAGAAAACATGACGGAGTTCGGGGATCGAGTCGGATCGAGTCGAACAAGATAAAAAGAACCGCCTAGGGTTTCTGGTCGCAGGAAAGCAAGTTTGGGTTGCGTAAGAAGTAGGAGGAAGGATCAACTCGAGTCGTAAATATAGGCAGAAAGAAATAACAAAGCAAAGTTATGCTAAGTAATCCGGTCACCATCAATCCATCATGGATCGCTAGCGAACCATCTAGTCGTCAGATCAGTAGCGATCCATCTCACATGGATCGCTAGCGACCCATAAAGTTGGCGGAGACTTTTCTCAAACTCGAGCTCCCACACCTATTCATTATTTCGAAGTACGCCGGGGAACTATGTAAAGAAATTTGATCTGTTACGGCAAGCAATAGCAGTCAAGACCAAGGCTAGATAACTAATGGCATGACCTGCCACTTATTCGTAAAACTCTAACGCAATCACTTGGAAATCAACGGACAGATATTAAGAGCTATAACTTCCAAAGCATGCTTTTTTTACAACGAAGACGTACTCTGGGGGGCAAATGTTATCCGGGTTTTTAGCCCAGCAGGATCCAACAGGAAATGGAACAATCCCAGGACATCAGAATGGTTTAGAACTTAACCTTAACCAGAGAGGAAAAGGCATGGAGTTAATGAGAGAAAAGCTATATTACTGAGAAAATGACTGAGATCGGCTAACCTCGAGACCAACATTCTTTCAGCCCAATCAGTAGCTGAACACAAATAGCTAGTAAATTGTCATTAGAACGGAACTAAGTGCGATGAGACTACACAAACCACAATGACACAAGACCATGGAAACATCCTAAACTCCAAATTCTAAGAAATATCCTAAGTGCTTTGATCGCCAGCGACCCCCATACCCTATGTATCGCTAGCGATCCATGCAAAATGAATGGCCTCTCTATTGCATGGAAGAAGAGAAGGAAGGAAGAAGGATGTTAGAAAATATGCTAAGTGTATGGGTCGCTAGCAACCTAAACACCATGGATCACTAGAGACTCATACTCCTCCATGAATCTTAAGTGAGCTAACTAAGTAATGTAATGGCAAAGGAGCAAAGTCATTAGCTCGTGTACGAGCTAAGTCCATGAGTCGCTACTCGCTAGCAACCCATAGACCATGGGTCATTGGCAACCCATGATTTTGGCTCAGATCATGAGCTAAACCTTCCTAGGTCATTATGCAACCATCTATGAGAAGTTGATGAAGTGGCATGGCCCAAAAGTCCTCCGATCTCTATAAATACCATCCTACCTATGGCATAAGTGGGATCTCCTCCGGATTGGTTGCGAAGCTCTGCTATAAACATTCTTCACTCTCTACCTCCCTCACAACAATCTCGAAAGGGATACACTGTGATTCTCCAGTGGATTCAAACTTTGGGGATTCAATCTACTTAAAGATAATTAAAGTCTTGTTAATCAAACACTTCCCGTAACAACTATCAGTCTATAATAAAAATATAAAGTGGACTTAGGCTTCATTAACAACCGAACCATTATAAAAATTCTTTGTATTCTTTCTTTTGCTGTTCTTTTTCAATATCTGTGATTTGTGATATTGCTCTGTCCGAACATGGCTGGTTCTTTCAAACTCAAACTAGGGTGTTGATCCATTTTTTGGTTAACAACATCTATATATAACTAGTATGAAATACTCCCTCTATCAATTTGTCCAATATTTTTGTCCCCCTTTGTCAGTACCGAAAATGTCAAACAGACAAGAAAAAGAAGAATGAAATGTAGTATTTGCATATAGAATATATCGACGATTATGCAATAAAAAGTAATAAGTGCAGGCACTGCATAGTCATTCATAACATCATGCACACCAAAATAAAATGTACTACGAATTACATAAATTGTTTTGAGTCATCAACGACATACCATAACACAAACCCACCATAAATTGTTTGGAAACTGCGCCAATATTTAGAAAGGTGAAAAACTGGAAATAAACTAACAATAAGCACAATTTCATAGTAAGATTTCGTGAAAGCAACATCCAAAGACAAAGAAAGCAAGGACCAATGCACACAGCTAACAAAGAACAATGCAACTCCAAGGGAGCCTAAGACTATATGAATGTAAATATGACATGAACGAACTAATGTAAATTAAATTTGTTATATTACCTTAATTCTAATCCATGAAGTGATGTTAACTCTATTTTAACCTCTTCGCTTTCTCTCTCATACTCACTACCACTTTCCTCACTACCTTCCTTTGATGTTGCTCAATGGAGGGTCCGGCACCTTAATGTGGTAGTGGAGGAGGTGGTGGAAGGGTAGGAAATGGGGATCTTGATTTTCTTAGCAGCTTCTTTCTAATTTTAACCAAAAAATCTTAATCCTCGATAATTCCTTATCGATAGTTTTCATTTTAAAGTTACTTTTAGAAAGGCATCTTTTAATGTTTTTCTAGTTTTGTGACAAAATAACTTAGATTTTATGTAGTTGTGACATTTAAAAGGTAGCTATGTTGGAATAGGTAACCTTAACCGATTTGTCATTATCATCACTTTTACTTTTATCATTTCCTTCTTCCTCAATTCTTCATGACTTATTACTAATTTATCTTGAGTGATTGCATTTACTAATGAGGTATGTTGTTGTAATCATTACAAGTACTCATCATAGGTAATATATAATGGGACAAATGCAGTAAGTTTCATAAATATACAACGGGCAGACGTTACCGGCTGCTTGGCAAGTGATGTTGAAATGGGTATAATTGGAGCTTCGGATGATGGAACGGGATGGATTGAGATAAGTATCGATCCATACGTACAGGAAAAGGAGAGCAGGCTCTATGTTGTGTAGGATGTCCTTCCTGTCCCTCTATCATGATCATCATGGCATTTGTAATATATTTCTTGCATTTCCTGCTCTTTTCTTTGACCCCTTGCCGAGTCAAATTCATGTGACAACTCATAATATTCGACAGAGGAATTAGGGTTATGTTAATCAGTAGATTAACCTTGGAGCTTATCAGAAAGGTATCAAAGAACCCACTGTATCTTAAATGAAAGCACGATTGAGTTAAGATTTGAAAATCTAAAAGAAAGGCGTGTGGTATAAATGTATAATGATTTTAAGTGTCATGTAGTGTTAATGTGTCCTAGTGCCCCTCATTGACCATGCTCATGAAGTTTACTAATAGAAGCTATCTCCCCTGTAGTAGTAGACGGCACATCTACAGACAGACGGATGGGAGAACCTACAATACCGAAACTAATATTGTTATGACCATAAGAAGGGATTTACCTAGTATGCATCCAAAAGCCATATATGTCAGCAATTGGAAGAGCCGGTGTTTCCTCCATGATCGAAGCTTGGTATAGCTGTGGAACCAGATGGGGTGAAATGATATTTAGCTTTAGGCAATAATGGATAAGTGGAATTTTATTATCACCTCCCATCTCTTTGGCGAACTCATGATTGGGGTTCCTATTCTCATCATCACCCTAGTCCTCATGATTATCATTATTTGAATCAAAAATGGTATAAATACCCAAGAGATTGTATAGAGAATAAAAAGTGAAGAAAAGTAGATTAAATAAGAGCAAGAAAAGAACACTCTATGTTTTATAGTGGTTCATCCAATCTTGTCCTACGTCTACTTAGTGATTTTATTGATTTAATTGCTGAAATGCATGTACAAGTTCTTGTAGATCGGTATAAGACCATGGGTAATAACAAGAAACTAGGGATAGAGAGCAAAAGTGCCAATAATAAAAATGAACCCTTCACTCCTATTTATAGTAGTAAGTAGCCTAAAATATTTCCCTAAGATCTCTATATAGTTTTTCATGCCAAGAGAAATTCCTCCTGTGAAAACCACGACCACACCATTAATAATTGTGGATCAGTACTGATCCATAGGCTTGGATCGGTAATGATCCAAAAGATTCCCAAATGGATTGTTCTGCATGCTTTGCAATGGCTAGATTTGTGGTTATCTTTGTAATTCCAAACTTGTTTGCATCATTATTAGCTTGTTTCTGAGTCTGAAAGATGGATTGGTGGAAGAATTAAATTGCCGACTTAGAGTGCTCGTGGAGATCGATAAGAATTTCATGGGATCAACAAAATAGTACTCAAAATGGGCTTTTGGCATAATCATTATTGAATAGGAGGAGTCAGAGCAAGAATGGATGAAATATCAAGGATCAGTATCGATACATGGGTTGAATCGGTATTGATCCAACATATCTTAGATTTTAGGTCTTCAATTCTTGAAATGGTTTGGTCTTTTCCTCATGGCTTTGTTTGCACTTAGTTTCTAGACTCTTTGGCTATCTCTTCGGGATTCTTAACTTGATTGTTTCCAAGTTCGATTCGTTCCGTCTATCCAAATATTTCCTAGTTAAAAGGCTGGATAACACATGCCACCTAAATTACATCTTGTTTCAAACATGATGTGCTTTGAATTGAGACAGGTCGACATTGCTGTGAAGGACCCCACTCTATGTTTTGAATGGTCTTTATCCTTATTACAGATCGATTTTTTGAAGAGTAATGTCTATAGCTATTCGTTGTGACACTTTACCAACATTCGGTAGTATAACAATTTAGAGTATGCTTCACAATCTATAATTTCGAGTTCGGCAGAACTAGTTCCTGACATGGACTTTCCAAGTATGAATCTGATTTCCTTTAACTCAAATTTTTGAAGGTTGGATATGGATAAGCACATGTATACACGTTCACATTCTTGGGGAGTTCCATTACCATATGCATGTACTCTTGTAGGCATATATATATATATATATATATATATATATATATATATATAGGTCAATACTATCATCCATTTTTTTTATCGTTAGATAGGGTACCGATCAAGGTCTCTTGATCGATACTAATCTAGGACTTGGAAAGAGTCTTTACTTTTGTTTCCTTAAGAATTAGCGTCTTGGGTTATATACTCGACTTTCGATCTATCTTCCTCTTCAATTTAACAGTGTCGATCCAAAGCTTGCTCTACCATTAAAACCTCCTCCGTCTTCCAATCGAACTCTACCTTTACTCGAACCTAGGACTGGGGCCGCCCAAAATTGCCTGAGCCTGACCTTGGAACTAGCTCCGACCCTTCACCTGAGCAGGATGCCGCTATCTTTCTCCAATCGAACTTGAGCCACCTATCTAAAATTTGAATTCTTGCCTCACTAATAAACTTGATCCATAACTCAAGACCTATATAAAATAGAACAAGGTAGGTGGTGGTGACATGGACATGTGGATGGACTGACGTTGGCGACGATGACATGGATCAGAGAGAAAATGGAAGAGATGGTCGAAATCTACTCAAGGGTTTGGATCGGTCTCGATCTAACCCTTGGTAGGTTTTCGATTTTTCAACTTCTCATCAAACTTCATTTTCAAACACTTGAGCTATGCCAAATACTTATCTTGAATCCTAAAGCATATCCATTGCATGGTTTCCAATGTAAAGTCCATTGGGACAGCCATCGATTGAGGTCTCTTTGAATTATCTCCAAACTTGAAAAATGAACTATCGTACAATATCGAAAATCTATGCTGCACGACTTTATACTACACTAAGTTGTAGGTCCATCAACTATCGTACAATATCGAAAAATTAACTATTTATTTTTTGTAGAGATGGAGCATAAATTCTAAGCATCTTGCCACTAAGTTGTAGGTCCATCAACTTCTAGATTCGCTGAATCTGATGTGGTGTCTAGTTCCATTGCAACTCCTTCTGCACAACATAATCCTATGCAATTTATACCTTGAGTTGAAAATCCATAGGTACAACAACAAGTCTTGAATGTTCAAATAGAGCCTATAGGAGGACCAGAAGTTAAACTTGCTCCTGACACTCTGAAGGCTGCTGTTATTTTGGGTGATCCAGTTGATTCTATTGCTTCAATGATTGAAAATGGATAATTCTCTATTATTAACATGGAATCCCCTTTGAGGACATATTAGTTCCTTCTCGACATCAAAGAGCTCACAATCCCTAGAGGAGTATACTATTTGTAATAGATACATTACCTGGGGGTTGCGTCCCACTATTCAATCAATTCATTCATCGAGTTCTAAACTTCATGAGATTGGCTACGACGCAACTACATCTAAAGTGCTATGGCTTCCTCCATGTCACGTATGTTATGCTTGTTCAACATTTCCATCGTATATCCATTGATGAGGAAATTCGGTATGCATGTATGTATGTGTATGTATATTTATGTGTGTATGTGTATATGTATATGTATGTGTGTTTGTTTTTATATAGAGATAAAAGAGCCGGTAAGGAAGCCCTTTGACGTATTTGGAAGTGCCTAAGAAACGTCGAGCTATTACTGGTACATGGAATAAGCTGAGCTATTTCAAAAATGAATGGTTCTATGTCCGTTTTCCACCTAGATTTGCACAAAGATGGCTATTTTGACATAAGTTATCCTTTCTATGTTTAACATGAACTCATCTTACGATTTTATGAGTTCAACTCATATTTGTTTTGTCATTCAGATGTACCGATGAGACCCAGTGGCACGGCGCTTGCAGATGCTGTTAGAGCTCTCATGGCACTTCCAGAAGAGGACATAGATATTGGAGTTCTTCTTTCCAATGAGAATCTCCTAGCCCATAACTTGCTGGAAGCGGGTCATAGCACAGATGATGCTGGTGTGGGCCCAAATCCTTTTGTTGAACATTCTAAAGCTGATCAATAGTTTGTTCTAAAAAAGATGCATATCGTGAAATTTCCTAGAGGACAATCCTCTACACAGCCCCCGCTAGCGACAATTGTGGAGAAAACTCATTTACTCCCTTCTGAAGATACATTCGCTAGTTTGAGGCCAATTCCTACCAAATTCGGCTCTTTTGGTGTTGTTAATATTTGGCTTGAGGACGAAGACTCTCCTCTCCGCTTTGATGATGAAATCACTCCTACCAGTGTGGGAGAAATCACTTATATTAGCGAAGCTTCAGCATACGGTTTGTTGGGGGTGGAGGGAACTAGAACATTCACATACTCTGACGACTGTCCCATACGACTCGCACCAAATAACTTAAAAGAGCTCGATAAACGTGCCAGGCTGATATGGGATGATCATCAAGGTCGAAAACTTAGAGTAAAATACCTTTTGCGTATCTCAAATTGCATGGACAAAATATAATATAAAAAATATACAACAAAAAAAGCGAGCCATAACAAATGAAAGACATCCCTGCTAGAACATCATGAGTTATGGTACAAATGTCATAATATCTTAGTACAACATTTACATCCCTCAGAGTATATAAAAACAAATAATGGAAACTAGCAATATAGAATAATGCGCCAAAGCTCCACCAAGTTCGTCTTCTTACAGCAACCGATACTCCAAACCTACCATCTAGACACTCATTTAAGAGTACCAAAGATGATAAGAGGAAACATAAAACGTTAGGTTAGACAACAGTCTGCTGTGAGCGATAAATGACTATTAAAAGCTACACTAGAAAATATGGTTCTAGATAGGTACATAAAACCATAGCTAACCTATCCCAGCAACCAAAGAATTAGCACATAATAATAAGATATAATATGCCACTCAAAATAAACGACAATAGCATACTGTAAAAGAGCAGGATAGAAGAATCTAAGCAGCCTCCCTCATTGGCCCTATTCCCAATCCCTTCTCCAGCATTTCCATAGATGATTGCCTACCCAAAAGAAACTATAACAATCATAGCAACCATAAAATCTAAAATCTAGCTACCATCTTCTAAAACCTTGAGCATATGATAACTTGTATGGCCTCGTCCATGCTTTGCTAGAGATTAATGGAAATCCCGGTTCTTGATTGTGTTACCCTGTACTTTCAGGTCCAAAATCCTGCATGGTTTTCTCTTACAGTACTTCGTACCATCCAACGCTAGAACCTCTCGGAGAAATCCAGGATACACGATTGGCGCTACCAGCCCTTGGTGCCCTCGCATAAAGTACCCCTGGTTGAACACAACCAGAACACTCCGAGTTATCAACGATTGCTTGGCACTCCTAAATATTCCGAGCTTTCAAAATTCCAATCCATTTCCGAGCATAAGTCCTACCACTTAACCCAGTCAATTATACCACAGCTTTGTTCCATCCCAAGCTGTCTACCGACTCCTTCAATCCTACTCCTTATCCGAGCCCCTAACCGAAAAGCCAAAACTTCATCATTTTATAACTTCCAAACCGCAAAAGCAATCAGTAAGCTACAACTTCTAGCATGATCCATAACAATCCCAGAGTCTTCCCTCTAGAGCTCATCAACTTTGGAGCCCATAATTTGGATTGGTACCGATCCAATTGGATCAAATTGGTACTGATATGAATACTTAGCCAATTTTGGCTTCCTCTCACTACCAACCTCTAGTGCATTTCCTCTTGATGCCATAGACCCTTTGCTTTCCCTTTTAGCCTCTTGGTCCTTCCATCCATGCTTTATAACCAATCCAATATAGATGATCCATCATGTCTTCAACATTTGGCCTATCCTTCGATCCAACTTCATAGGGCATCACTACAACCGATGCTCTACCATCCCCTTAGATCTCACGTTGATTGATGCACAAAATTCAGATTGGTACCAATCCAATTAGATCGGATTAGTACCATTCCAAATAATTTTCTCTAATCATCGAGAATTTTTTAGGGCGTCTCGTGTGCTCCAAAGCCTATCCTCTAAGTTTCGTATGGTTCTGAGGAATTTCGCTCCCGATATGCTATGATCACTAATAAAAGTCCTAAACATGCACAAAACTAGCAAACAAATCAAGCATAGCAAGCAATTCAATCACGACAGTGAATCAAATATAGAAAATCATTCATTTTACATTCAATCATAAATATTCAAGTCATCCAATTCAATTAATGATTATAAACAAGCATAGATCCAACCTACATCGTAGAATTACATAGCCATATATGCATAAATGACACTAGCCAATGATCTAATCCATATTACATGTTTAATTAGGTTGACCTAGGATTTCTAAATATGAAATTACCTATGTCTAATCAATTTATAGTTTAATTTGACAATCCTAACTTATAATCATCTAATTACAACATATTATCCGTCATAGACTAGTGAGAGATCATAACCACTCACCAAACCAATCATACATATGAAAATGAGAGGAGATCCGATCTGGACAGCAGCAAATTGGATGTAAATGTGATCTGATCGGCGGGATCAAGCCCCTCGATGAAGATCTAGCCTCTAATTTGAGATTAGAGATGATTTGGGGTGAAATCTATGCAAAGAATGGAGAATTAGATAGGAGGTAGGTTTTGAGGATGATATGAAATGAGAGACAAAGGTTTTAAATGGTCTCTCTTACCTCATATTTATAACCAAACCAGATTAGACTAGTGGGCTTGCTAATTAACCCATTAACCCACTTTCTAATTCTGACTAGCAGTTTACAAAACTTAAAAATGCTATAATTTCTTAACTACTTACCCGATTTTCGTATATGACTAATCTACAGAATGGGAAACCACTATCCTGAAGCGTTAAACCAGGTTAGAACATCTAATTCGGCTTCTATCAAAGGTTACAGTCGAAATAAGATCTCCAAATACAAAATGGTCACTTAGAAATTCGAGAAAAATCAAGGACGTATAAAACATCCCTAAGAATCATATTTTAAAGTACTAGAATGATATGACCTCAAATGAATAAAATAGAATTATTTTATGATCCTTTTATACGTAAAATACGGGTCGTCACACATACACATGCACTGCACTACATTTGCACTTGGCTCGTGTCCTTACTTATTAAAGCTAACTTGTCCTTGTCTCATTCTTAGGATCCATGGAGAGGAAAAGTATATGTTTTGGTCTTTAGAAGAAAATATGCCTCGATAGAGATGTCGTTCAAACACGTATCACCATGTTGGTGGCTGTGACTCAGAGTCCAGCCATTGATCCACATATGACAAAGGCAGCCATGACAGAGACTATCCGTTTTATGACTCTACTTCCAAATAACATTCTAGGTCCAGGTCACCTCCGCCAAGAGGTTCGAACAAGCATTTTACTTGCCATGATGAATTCAACCGGGCAATGTTTCTCGTACGCCGCCTCTAGCTTCCATTCCTGTTAAACACTCAACATCGACTTGCATCAGTCGGCCTTTTCACAGTAAGAATTATAAGGGAAATTCCAAGGCCTTTCATCATAAGGCTGGCAAGAAACCGATTGAAGCTCTGGTCGTCACGACGGAGCAAGAACTTGCCATTGATGCCCGAATGGCTGAATTGAAGTAGCAGTTTTTGGATGTAAGTTTTGATGGACTTATGTTTATTTCCAATCAGAAAAACATTCCTCCAGAGGTCAAAAACATGACTATTGCTTATGTAGCTGATGCTTACAATCAATATAATGAATGGAAGTGGATAGCTGAGAAGATCTCCAAGGTTTCGAAGGAAAGGAAACTCAAGATTGATAATCTAAAACTTATGGAGACGTAAGATAAAAGGATCAGTGTTCATCTCGATGTCGAGATCATTGACTTGAATGCATCATATGCCGAGAATGTTACCAAAACACTCGAGAGCGAAATAACCAAGCATCGCGAAGAGATAGAGAATAGACACCATTAAAATCGTAACTTAATGCTGGAGAGAGATGCTTTGACCACAATAGTGAATGAGCTATCTGCCAGACTCAAGATTTAGACAAAAATAAAAGACAATGCACTCCAAGAAGCTCAAGGGTATTGTGAAGAGCTACTTATACCCACAGTAAAAGTGACGAGGTGGTTGCACATGCTAGGGATGCGGACACTCTTGTTAAAAAGGAAGTTGAAGCCGTTGAGAAGCAAATGATGGAGATATTCGAGCCGTTAATCACTAAGTATAATGCTAATTGCTCAAGTTCCGCATCTTAAAGTGGCTCGGTGATGATTATCCCAAGGCTCTAGCTCTGCTTGGGAGCAAGTTGTTATGAAAGAGAAAGAATTCTTGAAAGGCGGTGAGGTAGATCTGGCACAGTTGCAAAATGAGGTCTTGATAGGAGATGAGCTTAGGATGCTAAGAGTGGACAAGCTTATTCTCAATTCGAAGCGGGCCTTATAATGCAAAATGTCATAGGCGAAAGCTCCAGATCAGCACCTCAAGACACGCTATCGATCACACGCATGGACTCAAAGCTACTCCTGACTCATATTTCGTTTCTAAATACGATCTAGAGAAACTTCAAATGCACAAGGCTACGGTCCATTCTCTCATCTTGGAAGGGAATTGCAATGGCACTCCGACCCATATGAAACTCCAGAGTGAAGGAGGTATCTCGTTGACATTTCCTGTATTTTGAAGAGTCCACATGTCACTCGTTGACATAGCTAGCCTCTCCTTTTACATCTCTCAAGATTTATGTCAGCCCTAAGTTGTCCTGGTTCATGACAAATTTCTTCGGTCGGGACAACAAGCATCTATAATAGAATCGATGACTATGACTACCTTAATGATGGTCCTAAGTATTACAACTGGCGAGAGTTTTGAGCCTGATGAGAATATGACAAATGGATGTAGGTACTGGTGAGGTTTAGGGAGCATAGACTGAAGAATTTACTGTTATTACTGGATTCTCTGAGCTTTTGTTGAGTCCAACCATGAGTAAGCTTGAGTGTAAACTTCCCCTAGCCAAAGAGGTCAAGCTAAAAAAGATAGAGGCAATCCCGCCTCCTTTGTCCATAGATTTACCTGGCCAAACTATCTATGTCCAATCACCCTTCCTCTACTTAGGAGCACTCAAAGCATGCTTGCTGGATCATCGTAGAGTACTATGTCCAAGTGTCATGGAAGAACCTAGAAAAAACATGATCAATTTACACCTCCCTTTGAAGAAGAGAAGAAAATATCCAAGCGACAAAAGCATAAAAGTGATAATTGGTTTGTTTTGTGTAGATAGACTGGTTTGTTTTCTATTTGCAGTTGTAGGAGATCATTTTGGTTTTAGGCTGACGTTATGTGCGTGCGGCCCCTATTTATCTAAGTATTCTAGAAATGCGCTTTCCATTTGATGTACTCACGATCCATTTCTTTCCATGATTATTGTCGGACTAAGCCATTAGCCCATTCCATGATTTGCTAGCCTTTCGTTGTTCTTGCAAATGTAAAGGGATTGTTGAAGTGCCATTCCATGGGCATTTATATGTAAGCATATCTGACTGTGTAATCCGGTCAAATTTCGATCACTTGGAAAGGTGATTTAAGTATTCCTTTTGTAGGAATTTTAAATGTGACCGTGCCTGTCTTTTGGCATTGATCAAGGTTTAAAAGAGATCTCTCCTAACTCTGGGAAATGATTTTTGGCCGTGCCATTCTCTGAGCAAAACCTCGACGCTTTCCCAAACTCCGTTCAAGAGATGATCGATGGGCGGTCGAGTCGCGTCCATTTTGGTTTATATTCCGGCCTCGCCATTCTCCATGAAAGACATTGGAACTCTACCAAACTCTGGGCATGAGCTAATGGATGGACGATCAAGTCACGTCCATTTTGTTCATATTCCAGCTTTTTGCCATTTTTCAAGAAAGACATTGGCACTCTACCAAACTCTGGGCATGAGCTAATGGATGGACGGTCGAGTCATGTCCATCTGTGTTCATATTCCAGCCTCGCCATTCTCTGAGTATGACATTCGCAATCTACCAAACTCTAGGCATGAGCTAACGGATGGACAGTTGAGTCACATCCATCTGGGTTCATACTCTTTTCCCAACGTCGAGGATAAGAATTAGTTGATGGATGATTAGATCACGTCCATTTTAGGTTTATACTCTTAGCCCCACATCAAGGACCAGAATTAGCGTTACTACAATTATTTTTACAAAGATATGTGGTATATGACATAGCTGTGCATTGCATCAATAATCGGTGTTGAAAGAATGGTAGTGAGCCAATGCTAAAGGCCCATAATGTCGGGCCTCATCAAAATAGCTTAATGTGCAATACCGCATGTCATCAATGAAGCCAAGGACACCTAATGATATCAATGTCGCATACCATCTATAGAGATGGATGATTAATATTGAATTTCTTACATCGCTAAGCAATGCCGGATAGAATCAATGTTGTAAATCATCAAGGAAATAGTGATGTTGAACATAATCAATACCGGCAAGCCATTAGTGTTATTGTAACATGATTTATGTCGCATCCCATTGATTTCGTATTTTATCAATGCTGCTATTTTCTTATAAAGACAAAATGGATGTAATGCTCTATCGATAGTCAAGGCCACATCTTATGGATAAAGCACTTTATTGATTGCTAGAGGGTACCACACATCTACAAATGCGATAATGATGTTAGAGGTAATCAATATTCATGAAGGCTATCAAGTCAGATGCGATGTTCATTGATATCATTTCCAATTGATGTCACTCTATGTTGTCACATCCTACCAATAAAGTGCATCGAAGATCATCAATCCAAGGTATAATACTGATTACATGGAAGAGGCTGCCAATGTCGAAAGTCGCTGATGCTGAATGCATCCATTATTGAAACAATGCCGAAGTTTTACTATTTACCAAGGAATGTCGAAGATCATCGTTGAGTAAGGCCTAGCACCACTTGGCATTGACGTTTTCGAAAGTCATGCATGTCGAAGCCAAGCAGCCATGCCGCATGCTACCCCTATAAATATGAACTTAGGGGTATGTGAGAAGGGGCAAATCATTCTTTTCTCATCTCTTACATTTTTAATTTTGTAGCCCTAATTCAATTTATGGATTTTGGTGTGAAATGAACTATTACGCGCAAGACCTTGTATATTCAACTAATATATGAAATACGACTAATATGTCCTAAATTATGGTTTGCTTTCGAATTCCTAAGCACTTGTGATTTCTTTTACTCATAGATTGCTTCAAATTTCGAAACTACTCATATTATTGATTCCCATTTTTGAATATAATTGTCTACATAAATTGACTTCTAGAACGTATAACCCCAACATGATCGTGCTTATGGCTTTATCTTAGATCTAAGCCTGCTTATTCACTTCTCTTAAGCCTTAAATCGACCAAGCGTCGCTTTTGCTTACACTCATTAAGGTTAACCAAGGCTCTCCAAAACCTTCCGTCGAATAAGGTTCCCTTTCCTTGCACTTTTTAAGGTTAATGAAGAAATCCACGAATATTTTTAGTGCTAAAAGGAGGGACCGAACCTCCATCTCTGTTTAACCCATAGGTGGAAGTACCTTGACCTTCACACATAGGGCATGGACAATTTATCCCTACCAAGCATATTACCTTAAGGAATCCTTCCAATCTGACCTACTCTTGATTCCTAACACCATTTAATCCCATCGACTAAGCTTTCCTTAGTCATGTCAATTACATGTATTAGAATCTCTGAGCAAGGATCTTTGGAACCTCAAATGGCTAGACCAACCTATCAAATCACTAATGATCCTCGGCTTCATGGGGAGCAAGTATTTAGGCTTTGACATTTCAAGTGATGGAGGATAAAAGAAGACAAGTGGCTTCTTATAATCCGGAAAAGTAGAGTTTAAATCCATTCCATATGGGGTCGACACCGAACTTCGCCCTAGGTAGACAATATAAAAGAGATGGCATCTTCATGAAAATGAGAAAGGAAATCCAACTCAAAGCTAAAGGAACTATCTTCAAAATGGAGATATAAAGAGATTTTGATCTACTAGAAAGAGGAGGAGTGTACTTGATCAATCTTACAAAATAAATGAAGCATAAAACTCCTAAGAAAGAAATATGGTCACTAAAGATGAAGAATCGGTCACAAGCAACAAAAGAGTTAAATGCCCATCGAGAGGGCCATTCCTTAAAAGATTACGACTTTCTAAGGACTACTTTCTTACTACCTCTTATGAGAATATCTTCGTCTTGACCAAAGACAAGCTCAACTATTAGCCTTCACAAAAGAAGCGGCCAAAGAATGAATCAAATCTTATAGGATTTTATTGTCATTATTGTCGTTTTAATGGCTATGAGACCAATTAGTGTCGAAGCTTGGAAGGAATAATCAGCAACCTCTTAGGACAATGGAAGCTCAAGGAATTAGTACATATATATTGAATAAGTTGATAATAAAGAATGATTTTCGAGTAAAATTAAGTGTACATACATGGTTAAGGAATAAGACTCTCCTAAAATAAGACGAAAGATCTAAACCGCTACCAAAAATTGTAGTAAGGGCGAAAAGCATTTGTCCCCGCCAGGATGGCCGAGTCAAAGCACCTCCTATGGGGAGCTCAGAGTAAGCCTTTAGTCTCGTCTTAAAAGGCCTGACCAAAGCATCTACAAGCCTTCAGTCCCTGCCTACATAGCCTGGCTGGAGCGCCTCCTAGAGGAAGGACGAAGTAAGGCTTTGGTCCCGTCTAAGATGGCTTGACCAAAGCATCGAACTAGCCTTTAGTACATTCTCTAAGGCCTATTGAAAGCGCCTCCTAAAGGGAGGTCAGGTAAGTATTTAGTTTTGTTTAAGATAGCTAACCAAATGCACCGAATAACAGACCTAAATCATCACTTAAGACAGTGATAAGGGGTTTGATCCAAGTGGAGATCATCACCTAAGATGGTGATAAAAAAGGGACTAAGATCTCCAGAGTCTAAAGAGAGGCATAAAGTAAAGAGACTAAGATGACCAAAGCTCAAAGAGAGGCAAAAGAACTTGAGCAAAAATGATTCCTTTGCTATCTAAAGCGAAGTGAAGTAATCTTCTAGAGGAAGATCTGTAAAATATGACTTGTTATGCTCCAAAGTAAAGAAAGTGGGATTTCTCTATGAAAGAAGGAATTATTTCCAAATGGATTTTTTGGTCATCTTTTATTATTTAGAAATTATTAGTGCTAAACGGTTTTCTTGTCTTTTATTACTATTACCAAATGAGATTTCTGGTCTTCTATTATTGCCAGATGGGTTTTCTGGTCTTCCCTTACTATTACCAGATGGGGTTTTCTAGTCCTCTATCATTGCTAGATGGTTTCTGGATTTCTATGACCAAGTAATTTTTTGCCTCCCGTTTAATAAATATTCCATTATTGCTAGTCAGGTTTGTGGTCTACTATCAGAAGATTTCCTAAAATAAGGAAAATAGCTAATGGTAAAAGTAAACTATCTTACATTGAGAACAAAAAAGGAGCTTCGTAAATCGGCTTTCGATCTTTTAGGTTTTAACTAAAACCAAACTTTCTTAAAATAACGGGAATCTTTGTTTCTTGACTAAGAGCTGACTCTTACATCAAGATCAAAATTTACGGCCTTCATAAATGAAATGTTGGATACTCAATCAGTAAGATTTCTGGTTCTCTTAATAGGCAAATTGTTAGCTTATATGACAAATGCTCAAAATACTAGAAAGTAGGATATACATCTCAAATAATTCAACATATTCAAGAATACATATGGTTCATTCAAGGTAACATTTATTTGAATACAAATACATTTATTATCTAATATGTTGTATACCAAAGTCACAAGTACATAAATTGAACTACACAAAAGGGTCTACTTAACGATCTAAAGTAATTCTCTACTAAACTTCAAGGCTCCATGCCATTCTATCGAGATCTTCAACAACCGATAAAGAATATGTAATATGGTGAATGGCCACATCCAAAAATTCTTTGAGTTTCTTCTCTTTCCTTTGAATGGTATTTACATCATCAACTGAATCAATTTAAGTCGTTGATTTTCTCTTAAGAGTCTTATTGGCTCCTTTCAAGAATTGACCATGCTTTTTAATTCTTTAATCTTTTGCCCAAGAATGTGTTTTCATGCTCAAAATTTCCATCCTGACTTTCATAATCATTAAGGCGTTGAGAGATTTTTTCATTCCATTTCTTATTAAAGAATTGCTTGCATTCAAATTTGACTTGCCTACCCCATTAGAAGATCACTTACTTACTTAGATCTAGAGGTGGGGTTTAATAAAGTAGGAAATTCTTGGCAAACAAAAGGTTGAGCTTTTGTTATCCTCCCAGGAGTAGGAGTAGGAAGGCTAGAATCACCTCCACTTGCAATGAGTTCCAAAGTTTACTAGGATACATGACTCTTCATTAAATCTACTTCAAGACAATTTATTCATTGAGGAAATTTAGCCATTTCTATATCAATATTGACTGAAGGTCTAGATCCTAGGACCGTGTTAATCTTTTCTTTCAACTCTTGAAATTCCTTGTCCTTCTCTTTAATTTGATCCTCTAAGCTAGAGGCCATTTCTTTATAGTTTCTAAAGGTTGGTCTTAACTGATAATACTTCCTATGTCACTCTTGCACTTTTGGATTTTCTAAAAACCATAAAGTTGAAGCTTCTTGAGAAGAATGCCTCTTTTTCGATATCAGCTATCAGTTTATCTTTGATAACGTTCAGTCGAGAAAGAGCATCTATAGGACCAAGAGCATGTGCTGGTTGGCTTTTCTAGTTAGAATAAGTGAAATAGAAATTAATACATGAAAAATAGTCTCTTTCATTGATAATATCAAAGTTTACAAACAATAAAGAAATTCAAAATACATCACAGTTCCATTTATGAACATTCAAATAAATTTTAAAGTTTGAAACACTAGTTTTGTCATTTTCAAATGACCGGATCGATAAGGTATGGGTGGAATCAAAAGAAGCTTTAATCCCTTCTGGCGTATTAACGGGTGGGAAATTGATGATAATCCTATTTTTTGGCCAAAAGGCTAGTGTAAACACATAAAAATTTAGCATGATAAGTTCGAATTTCAATAAGTAGTTTGTCCTTCTTATCACCTGAAAAATCGAAACAAAAGTGAAGTAATCGTGTGTGTACTTTTTATAGATCTCTTAAAAAGTAGTGCGTTGCTAACTGAGTTGTTCTGATGATTAAAGACTTCTTCTTAAAATCTTTCTTTAACTTGGTAAATTTACTAAAAAGTTCCATAGGAACAGGGCTATTGGAGAGTTCCTTTATCTGTATAATGTATGCAAATTAAAGAGACAAAAGCGATAAAGTTTATAAACTACTTGAATTACATATTACAATTGTATAATCATTCGAGTTCATACAAAATTGGTTTCTTATAAAATTCAAAAATAAATCTCTTCATATTGTATTTGATTTTTTTGAGGGGAAGAGAATGAGAAGAAAGAGGGATAAAAGCAACTCTTGGGAGAATCCAACATGTCTCGGGATAAGGATCAGATCATGTTCGTCCAAGGATCAGTGATAAAAGCTCCTAAGCAAATACCAGCAGTTGTCGGCCAAGCAAGAAAAATAAATAGAATATACCCCTGGAATAAACTGTATAGAGAAACTTCTCTAATGAATTCCTATCATTGATCAACATCCAAAAGCGGGTCATAAGTTCCACATTCTCTTTCAGGAGTCTCTATCTCGAAGATGTGCATTTTTCATACATGGAGCAATTTACCTTTCTTTGAAAAATCTTAATTTTGATGCACTAGTAGTAAGATTATTATATTTATCAAATAGTTTATTTGCTCCTTCAAAAGCTTATCCAATTCACCATTCAATTCATTTATTTCCGTTTGCTTCTTTTCAAGCATAACCTTATAATAGTATATTGATTTTCTCCTTGACTAAAACAGTTAACATATTAACTAAAAGCTGCTTGATAACTTAAAACTTTTGACTAAAGAGATCCATATCTGAGTGAATGGAATTTGAGACGAAGAAATTTGCTCTTTCCCTTTGGAATTATGGCTTTGAGGAGTATTGTCTTTCCAAGGAGAATCTTTAATTGAGGAATCAGGAATTTCAATAACTTCCATACCTTGGGCCGTCGAGTCCAGTTTAGCATCTCCTGATCCATCCTTCTCATTTGATAGTCTATAGGGACACTTTCCATTAGCACCACTATTGCCATTATTTCCATCATCTTCATGACCCTTATCATTATTACCATCATCATTCCTATTCTCATCATCATCCTCCTCTCCTTCGTCGACCACCATCTCCCTATCTACCGGGGGATCATCAAAAGTTAGCAATTAGTTAGCATCGATCTCCTCCTCATCAACAAGCTCCTCCTCGAACCCCAGAGCTTTCTCCAGCATTGCACTGAATTTCTGTTCAAACCACTCGTTCCAAGCTGGAAGAGAGTGGAAGTCTAGATTTGGGTACTTGTGAATATTGTTGGCATATGCAATGTGCAAGGCCTTCTCATAAAATTTCTCGATACTTGAATCAAGAGCCGTGTCAATAGAATAAGAGACCTTCTGCTTTGCATCTTTAATAATGCCGGTTGATTTATTCAATAGGTTTATTTTCCTCCGAAGCTTCTTCTTTAGAAGTTCATTTTCCTCTATCATCCTGGCTTCTCTTTTATCGGCCTCCCTAATTTTTTCTTCTAGAGTCCTCACCTTATCAGGAGGCAAGTTTTTTCATCTTAGCAATGGCCTCATCCTTCGTTGTTGAAAGGTTGATTATTTTGGTTTGAGCGATGAAATCTGCTCTTTTAACTTATGCACGTCATTGAAAGACACTTGGGCAACCTCATAGAAGAGAAACATGTGCTTATCTACCTAAAATAGTTAAATAGGAAATGGCACATACGTATAAGAACTACTTGTGAATAGTAAAGAGGTGATCTTGGGAATAAGAAGAAACTAGGCGGTTTAAGAGATGTAATAGATGGTGAGTGGATGACCCATTAAAGAAGATTGCTATAGTTACTAACAGGAGTTTATGCCTAAGACTTAGAGGAGAGTGGATCTTCTAAGGCAGGAGATAAGCCAAGATCTTCGCATATACGATAAACTGCCTCAGGAGTATATGGAAAACTAATATTCAGAAGTGAGTCCTTAGACTGCCCCACCTCCGTTGGCTGTTGAGCCATTTTACCATAAGTGTTAAGATTTAAGGTCTCGTGACTTGCGTCAATGTTTACATATTGTTCTTTATCCAGAACTACCAGGGTATGCTCATCCCCAACGTTTAACATTTTGCAAGGGGTTGAAGTGGCAATAGTAGAACCGTAGCTAGATTTTCTTTTCAAAGTCTTAAACACACTAGTAATGGAATCTTTATTGAAAAAGGTTTGCTAACCTCAGTCGAGGCAGGAGTGTCATCTTTATTTCTTTTCTCTTCAGAAGCATTACTTATGGTTTCCTTTTCTTTGGAAATAGTAACCAAGGCAGATGAGCCTGAATCGGAGAGGAAAGCTTATAAGATAATATTATAATAGGTTTTGTATAAGTTAAAATGGTAACTCACCAAAAGGTTCGAGTTGGACCGAAGAATTTATAGAGAAAGATCCCAGCTTTCCCATTACTAAATATCATCTTCCATGGGCATTGCCTTTAATCATTGGAGGCTCCCCTAAGATTTTGTGATGATCCAAGATTATAGAATATTGAAGAAGCTTTGCTTGCGTTAGCAGCGTAAGTCTATTGCCCATCATTTATTATCCTCGAGTTAAAGGCTGGATAGTTTCATGTGCTGGAGAAATTAATTGCTTTGAAGCAGCACCTAAAAGAAAACACTCATTAGCAGAGAACAATAGAAAAGCGTGAGTAACAATAAAAAGAAATTTATCGATGGTGGAGAAAGTTCCCTTGATGTTGGAATAACACTTAGCGTAAAAGAATTGTGTCTCTTATTCCTTGCTCGTATTGATAGTGTCGGTGATTAAGCTTTTTGGGAGGGGACAAATGCGGTATAATGGATTATCCTACTGATCGCCTATTCTTACAAGGCCAGCTATAGAATGGAGGACAGCGCTCAAGGAAGGAAGACCGACTTCCCCAGCAAGGACTTCTAAGCGTGTCAAGTAAGTATACACATTTGGAGTGAATTGGATCAGGGCAATGTTTAAATTCTCCAAGTATCTCGAAAGAAAATTAGGAAAAGGATGGCAGCCTATATGCCAGATGTGGATTGGGGTTAAAAAAAATGCCCTTTCGAAGGGTTATAGATGCTGCCAGTAGGACCAACAAGAATCGCTTTAATTTCAATAATGTCGAATTGCTCCAAGATAGATTCTACTACAACCTGAGTTGTGATATACGAAGGATTCAAGAGATGGTCCCCCTTCATATTAGTAGAGGATGAAGCCTTGGGACCTATGCTAGTCTTTTTGACGGACTTCTTGGTTGTCTTTCGACATTCTATTTTCTTACCAGGTGATATTATTCCAAAATTGAGAAATACTAGTGCTTATTATACAGATGGATTAGTATAGTCAAAAGGCATATAAGTGATTTACTTGTCACAAAAAATATTAAAAATACGAATCCTAACATAGTATTTACAATAAACCAATGACCATTGAGTAGTATGTATCGAAGTCATAAAAAACTTGAACTATTAGGTTGATTTAAAGTGCAGAAGTAAATATTAAACTTATGATAATAAGTGAGCCTATAGGAATTCACATGAAACCTTAATAAAAGTTAATATAAAGGTATTTTAAGTAAAATATTACATCAACAATCCCACATCAAATGGGTATATCAATGTCGAATGTCGCATAGGTCATACTATAAAGCAACAATGTAATGCCGCAACTATAATCAATGTCGAAGTAATAAGGTTGTCGACATCAGTAAATAATGCTAAATCTACAAACAACTTATAACTTGCTGCAACAAGTATGTCGTAATTTATGGCATCGAATAAAACTTAATTTATAATGTTAAAAGTGGCTACATAAAGATAATAACAAGCAGTCAAGCAATGGTATCAAACCATAACCCCCTAAATCAATATCGAATATAAGTGACAATATTTTCAGTTAATATCAAACTTATTATGTCGCATCTAATCGACATAATCTTTTCTGTAACAATGACTCTTATGTCCCTAAAATAGATTGTTGCGCTTCTCTTTAGTCACTAACGATACGAAATTTTTTGTGGCATAGATTTTCTAAACCTCAGTATGAACTATTAGGATAATGGATCAACAGAAAACTTAATTAATACCAAGCACCATATCAATATGGTGAAACAACAGTTTTAGCATAAAACAAAAGAAAATAAGCCAATGTCAAATATTATAGTGATGTCATAAGAGCTCAATATTGATATAGAACAAAGTTGTATTGAATATCAAGCCTAATAAACTATCCCCTTAATTATTAAACTAAGAACACCCAGGTTTTCATTATCAGTGTCACTTAATTATTAATCAACCTAAAATTCCTTCAAGTAACATAATAATTTAATACTAAATTAAACTATAAGCATAAACGATTGTCAATCTAATCATACTTCGAAGCTATATAATGAAATTAAATGCCAATTCGGAATCAACAACCCTAATTAAACCCTAATAATGATTTTGATTGCAGATTACCCAATTTGCCCCTTAATTTAATTAGTAAAATGAGAATCATACCTTGATTTTAATTTTTCTGCGAAAAGTTAGGTTCTGTAAACAATTTTGCAAATTTGATTTTGTTTGCTTGAGTTTTTAATTATAGATAAGAGAGGAATGAAGAGGAAGATCGTTTACTTATAGAGAAAAAGGGAGACATACTGTTAACATCGATTCAATTCAAACGAACGGTTAGGTTCCCTTGGGATACCGATAGGCAGCAAGTATTATTAATGAGATTGTTGACCTGAAAGGTCAATGCTTCGATTACACTAGGGGCAATTAATACAGTTATTATTTATGAAGATATGTGGCAGCAGACATAGCTGTGACACCACATCAATAATCAACACCAAAAGAATGGTAATGGGCCAATGTTGAAGGCCTATGATGTCTCCTTTCATCAGCATTAGTTAATGTGCAGTATCACATGTCATCAATGAAGCCAAGGACACCAAATGACGTCTATAGAGTTAGATGATTAGTATTGTATTTCCTACATCGCTAAGCAATGCCGGATAGAATCAGTATCGTATTTCATCGAGAAATAGTGATGTCAAACATAATCAATATCATAAATTGTCAGTGTTATAGTGACATGATTTATATTGCATTTCATTAATGTCATATTTTATCAATGCCTCATTTCCTTATAAAGATGGAATGGATGTTGTATTCTATCAATAGCCAATACCAAATCTGATTGATGACCCACTTTATCGATTACTAAAGGATACTTCACATCTACAAATGCGATATTGATGCTGGAGGTAATCAATATCCATGAAGGCTATTAAGTCAGATGCGATGTTAATTAATAACATTTCCTATTGGTGTTGCTTCATGTTGATGCCGCTTCCTCCCAATAAAGAGCATCGAAGATCATTAATCCAAGGTATAATGCTGATTACAATAAAAGAAGACGCTAATGCCGGAAGTCATTGTTGCCGAATGCCTTCACTATTGGAACAGTGCAAAAGTTCTACTATGCACCTCGAAATGTCGAAGATCATCATTAAATAAGGCCTAGCACCACACATCATTAATGTTGCTAAAAGTCATGCATGATGAACCAAGCAGCCATGCCGCACTTCTACCCCTATAAATATGGACCTAGGGATATATAAGAAGGGACAAATCATTCTTTTCTCATCTCTTACATTTTTAATTATAACCCTAAGTCAATTTAGGGGTTTTGGTTTCAAATGAACTATTACACATAGGACCATATACATTTAACTATTATATGGAATACGACTAAGATGTCTTGAATTATGGCTTGCTTTCGAATTCCTAAGCACTTATGATTTCTTTTAGTCATAGGTTTCTTCGAATTTTGAAAGTACTAATATTCTTGATTTTCATTTTTGCATAGTTGTCTACATAAATTGAGTTCTAAAACATATAACCTCAAGATGATCGTGCTTATGACTTCATCTTGGACCTAAGCCTGCTTGCTTACTCCTTTTAAGCATTAACTCGACCAAGTAACACTTTTTCTTACAATCGATGAGGTTTACCATGGTTCTCCAAAACCTTCCATTAAACAAGGTTCCCTTTCCTCGCACTTTTTGGGGTTAATAAAAAAATTCGTAACACTTAGCAAATGAGCGGTCAATTCACCTCCATTTTAGGTTTATACTTTTGCCCCCACATCAAGGACAAGAGTTAGCTGGCATTTATCTCTGGACACTAAGAGCATTTAAACTCCAAGGGTCTGATCGTGGACCGTAGAATTTTGACAAGCACCTAACTCTGGCTACCTGCATGCGTACATTATACATATGCAGATTCATTGGAGTCGGTCATATTCCCCAACTCTTGAGCTATGTAAAGACAGAGCCACAGTTTTACAAACCCATTTCATTTTATAAAAGATGGGAAATGACAGTTTTGGTCTTATTAAATGGCTTAAATTATGTAAAAAATTATTTTTAAGTGAAATAGAATTGTAAGTGTTCCTATTCCACACCCTCGGGAGTGAGATCCCATCCACCATTACTAGTTTGAAAGTGTCATCTCCAAGCTTTTGTTCAATTGCGTATGGACCTTCCCAACTCGAGTC